>OX457137.1:15674460-18074460 GCA_949752895.1 Dendrolimus pini | reverse complement strand
TGTATACACACTTACGTTAACGCACACGTATATATGAATACATATGACAATATACACATAAATATATACATAGAATTTTTCTAACTGATTAGGAATTACTATAATTAAACCTAACTTAACTATTTTAAGCGCGGTATTTAATTTAATATTTATTTCTACGTTTCAGCTACTTTTCAGTAGCCGTGATCACTGCAAACAATAATGACAAGTGTCAATGAGTAACGTTAAAGTTATTATTTAGCCTAACCCCCAACTTGGTCATTTTAAATTTTTGATTTTACTTTCGTTCATAGTTATTATTTACTCTATGGGAACCTAATTGTGTGTATTAGTCGCGAAAACTTAAGAAAATTCAGAATCGTCGGCATTAGTGCAGGACCTTCTTACTACAATTTTCGATGACATTATTTTTTACTAGCTAGAAATATGTACTAGCTACTTGGAAAATATCCAAAGTTGTCAGTACTATAAAACTGCTCATCCAAAAATCAATCCTGATACCAGTACAGTTATACTAAATACAGCAACATAGAAATAATACAACGATTTCAAAACAAAGTATTGAAAGGTATTGTAAACACGCCATAGTACATTAGATCGAGCGACCTTCATCGGGACCTGAAACTGGAGTTTGTCCCCAGTATTATTAGAGATCACGCGGAAGTCCACAAGCATCGGCTTCATCCTCATGTGAATATCGAGGCGATCCAGCTCCTAGCAAACATCGATATAATGAGAGGTCTCAAATAAAACCGTTTGAACTAGTGCAATAAACAGAACTAAAGTGTAGTGTACTATGCTAGCTTCATAAAGAACAGATGAACAAAGTGTCTTCCCCTTAATAGTGACTGAATACTTGTAGTTTAGTTAATTGAGGTTATGTTTAAATTGCTTATTAGTCTTTTTAGATTAGCTTGTAATAATAATGGGGCATTTTTTAATACATCATTAATTTGAAAAAATCCAATAAGTGTAATTACAAGGTCCTACACTGACACCGACGATATTTTAATTTTCATATTGCAACACTAAGTGGGGCTTCATTCACATAAGTTTAGGGCGCACGGCTTGTTAGTTGCGGATGGCACGAGGAAAAGATTTATGAAGGTACCAAGGCCCCTGCCCGAGCCGGCCCAGGGGAACCCCCTAGCAGAACTAACGACCACCGTTTCGGATTTCTAGCACAATTTACGCGACCAACGAAGCCGCCTGAGAGCGAATCGGAAATCTCTGTGAAACTTAGACGAAATACACATTAATCAGACCGAATTAAGTAATATATTAAATAAGGAACGAACCCTTTTCACACGTCGCCATTTCACTTAGAATCATAGAATTACTTCTATAACTTATTAAGTCCTATAAATATCATGAATAGTGGTAAGCATGGAAATAGTATATTAGGAATAAGAATCTTCATTTCTTTCACAATTTTCCAATCATTTGGGGTCGGCACAGTAGATGCACATAGATTAATTAATCTTTATTGCTCACCAACATACCAGACACAATAGATTAATTACAATATTTTTGGGGAGAACAATAGGGGTATATCGCTTAGAGCCGTCCCTTTCAGGCAATCTAACTTACAGGAGATTCTAACGAACAACGGAACACGAACCAACTTGACTGATAATTTCTTTTATTTTTCCTTCCACCCATTTAATATAAAAAATTTAGAACTAGGCATGTTTGCTGAAGAGTTTCTTGCGCCGCTTCTTCTCTTCAAGCCACAACATGTTGTGACGCGGTGGTAAATTAGATTAGGCTCCCATAGAGTAAAAAATAACCATAAACAAAATTAAAACTAAATAATTAAAATGAACAAGTTGGCGGTAGGTTAAATAAAACTTTAACAATACTCGTTGGACAAATGTCATCTTTGTCGTCCGTGACCACGGCCACTGAAAAGCGGCCGAAACGTCGGATAGACCACAATGAAATAAATTACCGCGCTTAAAACCGTTAAAACGTAGTTTTATTAGGAGATTCTAAGTTGCTAATCTGGTGATGTAGGTAGTAACATAAGTTCAGATGTTCCTAGATTTTTAAAATACATCACTAAATTTTTACAAGCTTTTATTTAATTTGAAAGGGATGTATGTATGTAATTACGGGTGGAATTTTGCAAGTAAAAACCACTTCCCGGTTTCCGATTAAGCTGAAATTTTGCACACATATGTATATCGCGTGCCAATGCAATAATATGGTACCATAGAGCTGATGTAATGATGGGGTCGGAAGGTGGCCATAGGAACTCCTGTACTATACAAGATAGATCCGTCGTGTTTGGGCTCGTTTTAGTTGTCTTGAATAATACTCTGCCGCTACATGATATCCAGGATCTCAAAAGCTTGTATTTAAAAACCTTTTTAAAAAAGCTTTTAATATATAATAATATACTTGTAACAAATATAACGTCCAATCGTGCAAAGGAGAAATTAAGCAAGGATATTTAGGGTTTTAAACTTAGCTGTTCATGCTTTGAGAGAATCGAATATAGGGCACGTATAGCACGGTCGGTAGTCGCGGGCAACCGTCTTCTGATCAATCCCGAGTGAACTTCTTGCATTCGATTACTCTCTATGCATTCAATATATGCTTTTATTTATTAACAAAACAACCATGTAAATACAGAAATAATGTATATATGTATATTTTTGATTATTTCTATTAATTATCTAATTTATTTATTTTACAGGCAACACCGAGCGAGCCGTTCATACAACGAATTCTATCGTCAACAATACTCATGAGATATATTTTACTGATAAATACTAATCATGTAATATAGCAGTTATTTGACTGCATATAGAGAATTTAGGCATAGTTGTGCAATATCTTTGTAGTTCTTCTTCTATGATTATTTCTTTATTCTGGCATATTTTATGTTGACTATCACAAGACAAATCTTTAATCTCTTTTTTGGGACTATTTTATATCTCACTGGCGGTCTCGTCAGACGTTGTTCTGCCCTGAAAAAATAAAAATCTAGAGCCCGATTCCAACGCCACCTACCGGGTCTAGTTGTGCATTTAAACCATCCCGGGACCCACTCAAACACAACAAATCATCACAGATAATATTTCATCAAAATCGTAGAATCTGATATCAGCGACAAGTATTTTGTTTAGATTGATGGCTTTTTTTATTGTAATATAGGTTCGCGTTTGATCACAATCTTGCCCTATGTGGAGCGAAGATGCGGTCTAGGATGTAGCACGCTTCCCTAGAAGGTACCTATTCACACGGGACTTAAAGACACCCAGGTTATAAGTATCGGGAAATACAGACTCCGGCAATGAGTTCCACTTCTTTACGGTGCATATGATGAACCTAGATGCAAAGCGCTTCGTTCTTATAGGTGGAATATCAACCATATATCGATGCCACATGCCGGTGCGTCTGGTTGTCCGATGATGGAAGGGAAATGGCGGGATCAGATCGAAGAGCTCAGCTGCATAATATTAAAGTTTTAGTAGGGATTCCTAACTTTTATATAGCCTATATTAATCAGGGATAATGTAGCATTCGAATGGTGAAAGAATTTTTGAATTCTTTTTTGGTTTATGAGTTTATTTGTTACAACAATACACATCTTTCCGCTTTATAATGGTATAGATAATCGTCTATTTGAACATTCTTATTGTCATTTGGTCGATATCCTACCTACTATATTCCATTTTTCCATCTCCAGTGCAATATTACTTCATGTACTCATTTCTCAACTCGCCTTATCCATCCTATGTCCCACATATGCCGTAATACCGTACCATCTCAGCATTGTCGTGTGGACTGAATAGAGACAATTTTTCTCTATCACTTTCATTGCCCAGCATTCAGACCCAAATAATATTATGATCGGACTTATTACAGATAGTTTCTACTTCTTCATTCGCGTCGTCGTGGTTTTATATTCTTATATAGAATACATAACTCTCCAAAATATGGAAATTAAACATATAAATATTTAGGTAGGTAAAAATGTGTTTTACTATCTATTTTCATTGAAGTCCGTTTCCTACCCGAAACAAACTTGTATGTAGATGGTAATTTTCTCTTAAAATTTTGCCTTCATTTCGAAATCAGATTTTCCATTTTTTTGTTTAATTTATTTATCCAAACAAAAACATACATAATTTTTATATATCTACATCTTAAAACCCGAAAGGGTTTGACGAAGATGCTATAAGTCTGCGCTTTAAGTACAATGAATAAATATGAGGTAGTTTGAGTTATTACAACTACCGTGTCTCCATTTCGAGTACCGAAGACATTAAAACGACAACACAAAAGCAGAAGAAACAGGCAGTTCGATTTTATTGGTATAGACTAGAAATAACTAGAAGACTGGCTGACGAGTACAAATTTCAAGGTAAACTAAAAAAGAGATAGATGGATTGTATGAAGGATGACATGATGATTTGTGGTGTGATAGTGCACGTATGTCAGAATAGACAAGTAGGGATTGAACAGACATATTTTGCTAACTCCAAATAATTGGTAGAAGGTGAAAGAAAAGAGATTGATTGACTAAAAATAACTGTTTGTAACCGAGGACTTTTAATCCATCGAAAAGATACTTCGTTTCCCTAATTTTTAAATGCCCAGTTAAATTCCTCGACTAAGAATGATACTCAAAGCAATAACTTAATTAAATAACCGGGCAAACTCGGCCTTCCCGTCAGAGTAGCGCTTATCAGGAAAATTTACTGGCTAGCTGACATCGGCTTCGCCGCCTTGCAAATGGCAACTCATTTGCCAGTCCGTTTGAAAAATTCTCTACAAACGTAGCTTAAGTAGTTACGAATCCGCAGACAGGTTCTTAGCATCTTTATCAGGGAGAGTATAATGATATTATTAATACTAGAGAGAGAGAGAGCAAGATAGAACACCATTGTACAAAATTACAAAAAACACAGAAAATAAGTTTTTCTGCCTAAAAATGTTCTAAGTCTGGAAAATAGGCAGCCTTATCGCTAAGAAGCGATATGTTCAAGACAACCCGTGGCAGGAATAAAACGGACTCAATTTGTCAAAGGTCATATAAATGAATATTAGACGACATACAGTTACTGACATTATATTTAATTCAATGTTAAACATATAAGTATATAAAATATTATATAAATAAGGATTATACTTAATAGATATATAAATATATACATATAATACACATAAATGTACGTAAAAATATCAAACATCATCACGTTGCAGGTAGTGCTTTTTCGTCATGTTCTTAAATATTGTTAGAGATTTAGCTTGTCTAAAAGTAACAGGCAGCGCATTTCAGAGTCTAGCCTGTACGGTTACATACATACTTTTGATGTTCGTCCCGTCGTTTAGAAATCAATCAAATTTAAAAGTCGTTCAGAAATAAAATTAAATTTAAAAGCTAAGGTCTTTTTTCATTTTTTTGGCTTTGAATGTCAAAAGTTCGGATGTTCGTTGCGGTTAAGTTTTGACCACATTTTTTACTAAAATTGAAACATTCTGCATCGTTTAGCTTTTTTATTTATTGATTCTGAGGCGGTACGAAGTTTGCCGGGTCAGCAAGCCAGAAGATTTGCTCCAAGTCTCGCGACTTGGTGATCAGCACGCATAGCCAGTGCAGCCAGACGCACGCCGGTTATTCTGCCTTCTATCCATTACCAGCATCCCTACCATCACCATTTACGATGCGCGGTCAGTACCTAATACCGGGCTGCCGTGTTGACAACTGCTATAGTTATAAAATTCAAAACATGCCGTGTCTATACATTAAAACTAATTAAAAAAAACAACTTGAATAGACTATATAAACGATGGAGAACACAATGCAGTTTCTTTTAGATTTCTTGTCTGTTTGTTCGGGATGCACGTAAAAACTACTGGGCCGATTTCGATGCGGTTTTCGTTGATCGACAGCAAATTCTTAGACCTAAAATTTTTGATACTTTTTATCCTAAGGATACCGCGTAAATTTTCCTGGGAGCGGTTTGAAATTGTTCGGGTGTATAAAAATTTGCTTATTGCAACACAGTTTTCATTTAAACGATAGCTACATTCTTTTTTACATACTGTGATACTTTTGTAGGTGGAGCCCACGTCTCGACAGATTTAGCGTAAGACGCCCGCCAACCTGGTGGACTGACGACCTACGTAGGTCGCCGGTAGGGGCTGGATGAGGAGGACGGGACACCGGGATATGTGGCGCGTACTTGGGGAGGCCTACGTTCAGCAGTAGACAGAGATTGGCTAAAGAAGAAGAAGATACTTTGTGTCCCAGGAGACCCGCGAAAATTTCAAGTCAAGCGTCGACGCAATCACGGGCATATCCTGGTGTTATCATTAAACGTTCTTAGTGGTTCTTACAAAATGAAATTGCAATAAACAAAACTTCTTTAGGATATTGACTGTTTTTATACTAAAATGTATGTCTATGTAAAAAATCTTAATTATTTCATGATGTAATGTAACTTTAAATGTAAATTTTCGATGACGCCACAAGAACTCTGCTCATGGATGCTGGTAAGAAGCAATTACCTACACTTATATACGTTAATATATAATATTATGCGTAAAAGATTGAATTAGTACTTGCATTTAGAGATTAAAAATTCTCCACAGTACACAAATGTAAATCATGTGTATTCACACTTCACTGATGCTTTTAAATTATTACAACGCATTCATTTTAATTTAATCTAAAATGTTTGTTGTCAGAGAAAGCTCGCAGTCCCACACAGCAGGGTAGATAAGGGCAGACACGCTTTAATGCACTCACATTACCTTGATGAGATTTCAGACAAAAAACATCATATTCTATGGATAAAGAAAAATTTAAGTACCTACTAATATGTATCATATTATTAGTGTAATAATAATTTGATACATATTAATGCGTCTACACTGAAGCTAGTCGAGTTAATTTATGAATGATATAATTATATTCAAATTCAAAATTTTTAAAGTTGTTATTGAAAAAGTTCCACTGGAGGGTATTTTTTTGAACGTCATACATACATAAATTTACTTACTGTTCTATGTACACCGCCATAAAACGTCTCATTGCTGTTTAAGAAATAAAGCGGCTAAAAGCTCCCCAGCAACACGCCTAGTTAAAAAATCTTTTTCTTCATATTGTTACGAATTTGTGGGATGTGAATGCCGTTAGAGTTACCAGAAAGTTTATTAGAAGTACTCATATGTAATTCACAGCTCTTACAAATACAACAAGTTCAAACCGTAAAGCAGAAAATCATAATGAAATAAAGTCCGTTAAAGTTCCGAAAGTGCACTGTTGATATTCGACTAACTCAGTCCCCAACTGATCGATGTTATATAATGGTAAAAATAGTCATGGCTTCCTAGCAACACGCCCACAGTCCTTGGAGTTTTCAACATGTAGCTTTATGGCCGCTAAGAATGTGCGTGGAATGCAAACAACAAAAAGGAGGGATTTATGAATTGTTACCAGGAGGCACAAAGGGATTAATGCAAAAAATAGATCACTTAAATTCGAAGAGGTAATAAAACACCTGTAAAGGGTGTCGGTATGTAAGTATCGGTTCGCAACAATATTTATCTAACTCAGGCTCTTCTTTTTAGATATATAGGACGCGTCAGAGCCCGATCCTAGAATCCCAGACCAAAGTAAATATTGAAATATTCGTTTAAGAAAGAGGTAATCTTTCGCTACCGAAGTAGCAAAGAGTATACATATATCCCTCTAATTTTTCAACCACGAAGTAGACAATTTAAGAAAAATTAGCCTGCCGTATGACATGCAGGCTGTTAACCTTTAGGGCGCGTTCCCACTATGTCGTAACGATTAATTTATCGTTGGACGCTCTCGTCTCTAGCTGTAACCTTTATAAAGATTGTTTGTAGTCAAAAAAAATTATCATTTAGCGACTATCGTATCTAGCTGTTCCCATTGGATCGCGACGACATTTTATCGTTTCAAGGTAGGCGCTATCTCGTTTACACATCGTTAGCAAGTTACAAATCTACAGTCGCTTTTACGTTCTCTTGGAAATCAGTAGCGCGTTTATGCTCCTGAGTTCAATGGACGAAGGCGAAATTTTAATAATGTATTACTTTTTGAATAGAAGGAAGATGAAGCAAGGAATCGTGGCTACGATTGATTTGCCGTCATGATTTAGTCGTAACGATTTTTTATCGTTTTATGACTGTCGTACTAGCCGTTCCCACTGTCATGACAATCTGTCGTCACTGCAAAAAATGTCGTAGACGACAGTAAGTAGTGTCGTGCTATATGTGAACACCTCCATTTAAACATATAAGCCACGACACTTAAAACTACACGATTATCTGTCGTCACGACAAAGTGGGAACGCGCCCTGAGATATATGCAAGTATGTATATATCTAACGAAAAAATAGTTACGTTGAAAATAAGTATGTATTACAACATAGTGCTTGTATGAATACATTTTATGCTACTAGTTTTGGAACCTTCGACTCTGGATTCGCTGAACGAAATAATTAAACAACGTACTCTAATCTACAAGACCGCGAAAGTAGTCATAACTTATTATACGGATAGACTTAGCTGTACTCGCCATTTGATCCGCGCGGAAATTGGACTTATAACTTCAGAAATTTGAAAGATCATTAGATTAAAACATACAAGGAAATTTAATTTATATTTGAAATTCGTGTTTTAATGCGGAAAATTTTCATTGAAATCTGTAGTGCAATTTCGTAGCGTCGTCTTCAGCCATTCGCAGTCCACTGCTGGACGTAGGCCTCGCCAAGTCGGCGCCAGTCATTCCTGTCCGCCGACTTCCTCATTCAGCGCCTACCGGCAACCATGCATAGGTCGTCGGTCCATTAGGCTGAAGGCGTCCGACACTACGATTACCGATTTCGTAACCTATTTGACACTAATTTCCAGGCAGACAAACCTTGTCTTAGAAAAGTTCTAAAATTAGTATTTATGAATCATATAACTAGTAGTTTTCATAAAAATATTGGCATTTATTTTAAATCACAGACAGACCTATTTTACTGGTATAAATAAAAAAATGATTCAAAGATGTGTACGTATTGTTACAACCTAGGCGCCGACACAGACAAATTCCACGTACAGATCTGTACATTTTATTACCTGTCGGCATTTGAACTAAGTGTTTATTTCCTTTTATGGTCGTCTTCTTTTGTTCACTTATTTATTGGCATACGTTTCTAGTGGAGAACAGCCTATTGTCCTATTATACTCGCTCATTAGCATCATTAGCCAGGTGTTACAAGCTAATTCTAGGAAACTGTGGCGACGTTGCCGGGCGGGCACATTGCATTTGTGGAGTATATAACGACGGTCTGATGGAGAGAGGAGGCAGTTGGGCTACGACTACGATACGGGTATGACGTGTATACATTCGGGAATCTAATAGTGACAGACTTTACGCGTTTTATTGAATTACAACCTTCTGCATTACTTTTGGATTTGTTGTGTTCGGTTATATTTGTACCTGTGTTATACGTGTTTGTATAATAGTTCTAATACGCTCTATAATAATTCTAACGGCATTTTAATTCCAGTCCTGCTAACTAGTAACAGTATATATTTGTATAAGTAAACCCGACATTGTATATTATATATTGTAGTAGAATCTGGAACGGTATCTATGCCAAAATTACAAAGGTTTCACTTATTACCTAAAAGAAAAATAAATATTACCACAGATACATCTTGGCGACGAAGCCATAAACCTGAGGAGGGTTTTTGTCAGATAGTTCCCCCATGTTAGGATGACGTACTACTTCGAGCGACGCTACTCTTTAACAATACTATTATATTAATTTTAAAGTTAGTATTTCAGCTAGGGTTTCAAACACTCCTTAAATATGGATTTCGAATATTTTAACCCTGATAATATGCCTTGAGACAATTTTATTATTAATTATAATAAAATTATATCTCAAGGAAAATGTTATCATATAAATAAAATGTGTAGATGTACCTCTTAATTGGAAGCATCATAATTAGGTTTACAGGCAAATCAACTGAGATACTTTTTATCATCTTACAAACGTCGAAGAAACCTAAATTTTGTATGAGTTTTACAAATTATGACGTCATTTCTGTAACGATTGAAATAGCATATTATTTAAAAGCGTACTGTACATCCGTGTACTGGGCACATTTGTGATTCGTGTTCGCTCAATGGTATCACAATGCCCTACGTTTATAATATACATAATGCGCTCAGGGGGCTGCTGCGGCTTCCGCGATTCTACAGTGCGTCCCAACTGATTGTGGCTGCACGCACGGATGGCTTTGAAGCCACCTGGCGAAAGAAAACGACCTCCCTGCTTAGCAGAGTGCGTGGGAGCAACAACGATTTCCAGAACGTAATTGCCAATAAACACGAAGTCCTCTGATGACTGCACTTATGAAGAGGACCAAATTGTCATTTACTGTAAATAACTAATAAATATGTTTAAGTTTTACTAATTTTAATATTTTGAACCAGTTGTCTATACATTTAAATAAACAACAATAATATTAATTCTAGTTTAAACAGTAATCAGAATTTAAAGTGATATGTGTCAACTACCCTATTATATTTAATTAAAACATCTTTTAAACATTATATTCTCTCGAAATACAACTATCATGATGAAGAAATTATATGGTTTTTTTATTGTATAAGTTCAGCAGACAAGCAGACGGCCCACCTGGTGGAAAGTAGTTACCATCGTATATGGACATTTGTGGCACCAAAGACGCTACCAATGTGGTGTCGCTCTATAAAGGGGAGACTTGAACCTGGCCACTAATGCCGAAACACAACTCAAAGTTGTTATGGCAGCATACTCTAGCCCGAGGGTGGTAGTTATCTAGACCGGCAAATACCCTAACACCTGGCTGTGGGTTGCTTGGTCGCCTTTTACGACAGGTCACCCGGTTGCAGAAAATTGTATTGTCTCTCCGTTCCTGTACGGATTCAATATGGTATACATAATATGTGATATATTAGAATAGTTTCAGACTAAAGTATGTTTAGTCGTAAATAGGCTTTTTATAGCTTATCCCATCTTCCAGTGATGTAAGCGCCTTAATTTTATCGCTCCAACTACATGACGAAATTTCTACAACAGGAAAAAGCTCTTTAATTCTGACTGTTGCGGTGAAATGTCGTATTTCTTTTTGTATTACCTTCATTAAAAAAAAATTATAAGGTATAAGGTAAGGTAAGGAGATAGGGCAACGGTTTTTAACCTTCAAATTATTGACGTATTTAAATAATGTAGATATTATATATTCGACTATAAAATAATGTAAAGAATTAAATATGTAATAAAACTACGTTTTAACGGCTTTAACCGCAATAATTTATTTGATTTTTGTTATTCCGAAAAACTATTTAGGCCAAATAAAACTTTAACCATACTCGTTTACACTTGACATCTTTGTCTTCCGTAATCACGGCCACTGAAAAGTGGTCAAAATGTCGATATAACAAAAATCAAATAAATTATCGTGCTCAAAAACCGTTAAAACGTAGTTTTATTATGTATACATACATACATACAAGTCGCGAAAACTTAAGAAAAGAATTAAATATTCCTTAAACGTTTACTGAGTACAGACCTTTTGATGTTTTAGCGATGTTTTTCTCAGTTAGTTACTAATAGAAAAATGCCTGTTGGAATTATTATCTTAAATAACTAAGAGAAGTAAAGGTGTATTATAAAGAAATATAAATATACAACCCCTAAGGGAAATAAGCTTGATGATATGTATTTATGTAACATATACGGAAAGTCTACCTGGTGGTCGCATATATCTAATGATTTGAGAACCACTATCTTCAACTATCATATTGTCCTCATCCACCTCTACACTGTTCTTTAATATAAAGAGTTTAAGCTCTCAGATTAGACCTTAAGAACGGATTTTATGCTTTATGCCTCATTTTTCACAGGTAGCGATTTTCTCGGTAAGTCCATTAGCATATACGTACTAAGAGTGGCGGTTATGGGCTACGGACACCATAATATTATCAGGCTTACAAAGTATCGCGAATATAATAATAAAAAAACAAGTTTGTTATGACAACCACTTTAACTATTGAGTCAATTAACAAATAAAAACAAATTTACTGTACCTATTATGATGAGACAGAGGATCTCCATTTGCTACTATCCCGTCACACACGCACATTTTTGTAGTATTTTTCAAACTGTTTGCAACTTAATTATTGTAAGTACATTGCTTAACTATATACCTCATCTTTCTTCCGTACCATCTCATCTTTTTTCATTCATCCTCTTTCCATGCCGAACCCTTATTATCATTTCTTTTTCTACCCATATTATTACATCTTTTAATGCACAACGTTCTCTTAAGCTCATTTCTGAATAAGACCGATGATGTTTACTAGTCGCAAAGACTTATCCGTTCAGGAACGGAGAAAGAATACAATTTCCTGCGGCCGGGCGGCATATCGTAAGAGCCGACAAAACAACAAACAGAGTTTCCTGGTCTAGAGTATGCCCCCATAACAACCTTTAATGGTGTTCTGGCATTAGTGACCAGGCTCCAACCCGCCTTAGGACTATACAAATAGTGTATTTATTATGTAGGCAAGCGTAAATGTATGTTTGTGTAAGTGTAAGTGTGTGTGTAACCGGCTTCCATCAAGTGGGCCGTCTACCTGTCTTCTGATCTCATGCAATAGATATTTTTTAAACTTAAGAGTATACTATACATTATCCCATATATTCCATGACAAAGAACTAAAGTAGTACACAATGCGTGTCACGCATATTTAAAGTCAATTACCAAATCCGCGCTGCGCAATTTTTAAAGTAAATAGGTATCTGCAGGCTCACGAATTTCATACAAGGTTATGAGCAGGTAAAACTTAGGTATTCAAGTCACGTAGCACCGGCAGCAAATAACATTATGAGAGAAATCATGGCTAGTGGGAAATTACGTTACCGCCTTTGCTACGCCGCATAATGTAAGTAATATCAAAATACTTGGGGGGTACATATTTACTCATCCAAGACCATCTATTATAGCCAAATCTTGGAGCCGGATTAAAAGTAATAGGTTTTAACATATACTTATATTATAAAGAGGAAAAGATTGGATTGTTTGTTTGCATTGAATAGACTTCGAAACTACTAAACCGATTTAAAAAATCTTTCACTGTTGGCAAGCTACACTATCCCCGGTTACCATAGGCTATAAAAAATATCTTCTTAGATACTCGTGCGATGCCACTAGTCGGTTTTAACCGGTATTAACCTACGATTTTGTTGGGAGTGTATACCTTAAGAAATTATATATAAACCTGAATGTTAATTCGGTAAGGTTACGGTTTATCACGCGAGAAGAGAAGCTATCATACTGTCTCTTTCATAATGGGTTTGTGTGCAACTGAAAACTTGCTGTACCATATGGCTACGCTTTGATGGTGTGCGGCAAAAACCCTTCGAAATGGTTCTAAACCGGTTTATTCAACAAAAACTATTTAATGAATTTTAAAAAACAATCAAAAAATCGATTGATTGAGCTTTTAGTGAGAACAAATCGAAAAAAATCCTACGTACTTAGGCTGTAACCGGTTCAAATTTTACCGGTTTTCAAGCCTTGATTATAGCTTATTTAGATTTGATTTAGAAACCGATTCATATTCTACTCATTTAATTAAGCAAAAACAGATTAGAAACAATATGCAATTACAATATACTCAGCCAGACTATAATCCTAACTATATGCCAATTAGAAATTTTATTAAACTTTAATTTAGCTTATCAGATTGGACACATCGGTTATATCGATGTGTATGTAGGTTTTCATTTTCATCATTATGCTTTCCTTCGCCGTTGTTCGCATTTGGTAATTATAATAAAACTGTAAAGGGAAGTGGTGAATGCGTGTCAGCCAGGAATCAAATACGTGCTCTTTGAGTTCGAGATTCTTTGAGTTGAGACACGTGCACTAGCTATTATCCTACTACAACTTAACATATTAAAACCGGTTAATACTAAACCGGTTTCAAGCCTTAATTATAATGGAACATAAATTTAATCTGCACTATAATAAATGTATAAAAGGTGTGAAGTTTGTATGTGCAATCAATTTTGAAATGAGAAAAAGATCAGGGGGCTTATTCGGACCAGCAGATTCCGAAAATACAATTTTTAGAATGATTGTCTGTCTTACCGTAAAACTATCGAATGCATTCAAATGAATCTCGACACAGTTAACACTTAGGATACTTTTTATCCCGATACCCTATGTGCCAAACCCGCCAAGTCACCTTGGACAAGCGGATTCATTGTTCATTTCCCTAAGACATTGGAGTGACCGAGCCCAGGGTAGTACGGACGTTAATGGGCTGTGATTAGTACTGTTAGTATACCGAATAAAAATAAAAATTACTGTATTTACTTCGAACTCACAATAATATTATTCCAAAATTATTCCGTACAATAGGAATGTGGTTAAATTTCACTACGCTACCACAAATACCTTTAATTGTTAACTTGAACTGGGTTTTTAAGGGTAATGTTATTTTTTCACGCAACAACGTCAGTATTAAATTTGCTAAAGTATTCTTAATGAATGATTTTATTATGAAATAAGAATAATTAGTTTTTACCTTTCATACTAAATCCCGAGGAATCGACTTAATCCATATTAACCTTTAATTTGCTGTAGTTAGCCAACCATGTGTGGTGTTACAAGAATAGATAAAGTGAGAAATGAGTACATAAGAAGATCTTTGAAAGTTGCATCCGTGATTGAAAAATCAAGACGGAGGGTAAGAGCATGTAATGAGGAGGGATGAAAGTCAAGTAACAAAAATAATGTTAAGCTGCAAGATTGCTAAAGTTAGACCAAAAAAGAGATGGATGCATTGTGTCAAGGATAATATATTAATTTGTGGTGTGACAAAAGACGTATGTCAAAATAAGGAGTGATGACGCGATTCCTCTTGATGTAAAACCACAATGATGGAAAATATAGCTGCATAGAATAAATACAAGGAAATACAGGCGACGATTTCTCCTTGTTTCTTAGTAGTTATCACGACACACACGAATGTTCAAAATCAATGTATATCGTGGTAGCGTAATGGCACGCGCCCCAAACTCAAAGGGCGTGGGTTCGATCCTGGCCGGAACGCATGCACAACTTAGGCAGTTTTCTGACCTAATGCGCATATTGTTACACTTACCACGTGCTATTAACGGTGAAGGAAAATATCGTGATGCAACTTGCACATCAAGGTAACCGATATGTCAAACCTGCCAAGCCGCCTTCGATAACCGTGGCGGGCATGCTGTCCGTTCCCCTATAGTTAGAGGCCCGAGCTCAGCAGTAGGACATTTATGGGCTGTTATTACTGTTACACAAATGTTCAATTTTCATGAATTCAACTAATTTGATAATATTGTGGCGACCGAGGGTAGAACTGCCCAGCAGCGTAAATCGGTTTTAGAACTTTCAGAAAAAACTAGAAATTTCTGGAAAGAAAAGACAAGGACGGATATATTTAGAAAGGGATAGACGATGAACGGAAGACAGAGATAGATAGATGTTAGAAAGGGATAGACGATAAACGAAAGAAAGTGATAGATAGATGTTAAAAAAGGGATAGATGTATAAACGAAAGTTCCCGAACAGAAGGTTCGGGAAAGAAGAGAGTTGAGTTCAGTCCAAGACGGTGAAGCGACAAGTGCGATAGTAAAGAGTTGGAAGAGAAAGTTAATAGAAGACAGAGACGAATTAAGTGGTGCATTTAGTGACCAGTTTGGTGGACAGATACGCGACGGAGGTGTGTAGCGTAGTTCGAGAGAGGAACCAGAAGTGATAATATCGCAATATCGGCGACGGTATTGAGGGTGTGACAACTTATAGTCGGGACTGTGCATCGTTGGTCGTGCGTATAGGGGCAACCCTGCAGAAAGGTGCTGCGTGCGGCTGTGTAAGTCAATAAAAGCTTTTAAATTAAAACTGGTGTATTCTTCCAATCCATAAGTGCGTACCCCCGCTTGCACGTAACAATATATAAGTATATAGGTAGATAAAAAGTTTTTAACAATATTGAAACCATGTGTAAGCGTTTCAGCTCGTTAGAAAAAGGTGAGTTTTATATGATGACCACTACTGCGATGCTATTAACGTCGCATACCGTCTCTTTTATTCCGCTTGCCAGGGTATGTAAAGGAGAGGAAAAAAGATAGGACGTGATTTTACTGCACTGCTGGACGGACCAAGACGGCGCCACTCATTCCTGTCCTCCGATTTCCTCGGCCAGCGCCTACCGGCGACCTTGCACAGGTCGTCGGTCCATCGGGCTGGAGGGCGTCCGACACTACGTTTACCGAGACGGGGTCTCCAATCCAGCCATCGGTCCTGTGGGAGACGTGACCGGCCCACAGACTTAAACTTGCTAATTTTGCGAGTTATGTCGGTTATATTGGTTCTCTTACGGATATCCTCATTTCTAATTTTATCCACAAGGGAAACACCCAACATAGCTCGATCTATAGCACGTTGAGCGACTTGGAGCTTGTGGACCAATTCTGCCATCAGTGTCTATGTCTCGGCCCCGAAGGTCAGGATTTTATATTATATAAACGTATTACCATTCGTTCCATTTCGAAACATTGGCAATTTTGATACATTTAAATTATTAAATGTTTCAAAATTGTCAATGTTTCGAGTAATCATATTAACTTAATTTGAAAGTAGTTTAATATTCTAAATGCTTCCTTACAGAAATCAACTTTACGTTAAATTACTTCGAAAGAAACTTTTTTCTTCCTTTGAACTTTCTCCTTTCGCTAAAGTTTGAGATTCGGATAAAGTTATTTGGTGTTTTGCCAAAACCTTAAAATAAGAAATTAAATGTTAATACAGATTTAGTTTATAGCTGGGGCTTTCTTTTTTCTAAAATATTTCTTTGCACGATTTGTGTATGTTTAATAAACATCAAGTATTTATGAATATTCAGGTTTCAAGAGATGATTTAAAAAATTTGCTAGAAGATTATTTTAAACTTCAACGTCCTACAATGGCTGAAGCTGTAACAAGTTTTATGTAGCCTACATGAGATTTATTTTTGGTCTTTGAGTGGCAGAAAATGAGTGAGTTTAAGCGGCTCAAAAACGCACATATCAGTAAACAGTTGAGATGTTTCACATGCTGCGATGGCAGTCTTCAAGTCCGTGACATAGCAGACAAACTGCAAGAGAGTCGGTTACGATGGTATGGCCACGTTTTACGAAGACCGGCTAATTATGTGGGTAACAAATGTGTAGCCATGCCGCCTCCGCCAGGTCCTGGTCAAAGGGGAAGGCCCAAGAAATGCTGATTCGGTGTTGTGAAGGATGGCATGCGCTCCAATGGTCTCAAAACGGGAGATGCTGAAGACCGCGCGAAGTGGAGTAGAAAATGTAGGAAAGGGGTGGAGTGAACTCTCCGAACATAACCTGGATTTAACGCTTGGATGATGATGATTCCTTACTCTGGAAATAAACTAGTCTTAAAATTAGGGTTTTTGCTATTTGCGTTTTGTTATTAGTCTAAGCGAATGATTTCAGCCCCCGAGTTAGCAGTTGTATAGTACCCGTAACACAAACATATCTTGCTAAATAACATCAACACACATATTGTATAACCCCAAGATATATATGTGTATTTATGTGCCAATATCTGTCTTGTTCGTCAATTTTTAAAGAAGAAAACACATAACAAAAAGCAAAACCAACTTCAAAAGTAAGTATAGTAAAGTAAGAAATAAACATTTTCTACGTCTTGAAGTCGGTGCCAAGTAAAAACAGAAAAATACTATACTTTCAAAATTGCTGTTATTTTAGGTTTTACATGTAAAGAAAATATCTTTTGCTTTTTACTTACCCACTTTTGCAGTCGGTTTTGTATTTTTGTTAAAAAAACTACTTTTCAGTTACGCAAACACTTAAATAGCTTCAGAAAGAAAGATGAAAGAAATTGTACGTGTCTATAATAGTCGACGATTGCTCTCAATTTTCCTTGGACTCACGTGTCAGATCCCGACTTGATGAACCTCCTCCTTTTTGAAGTCGGTTAAAAACCCAACACACATACCTACACCGACGCGCACCACCACCGCATTGCATTACACGCACACTTCACAAACAAACCAAAACACACAAAAAGTCTAAAAATTAATAAACCAGACACAGAAAGAAAAAACAACACACATAGCAGTAGTTAGGACAATGTATATTGGTATAGAAATAAGGCACACACTGCACATGCACTTCCTCACAACACCAGCATGTAACAGGTACACTCTACATTAGTATAAGTTAAGTATTAAAATTAGAATAAATTTATATAATAAGTCAAATGTCACACACAATAACAAAAGTAACAAATAAGCGTCTACAACTTCTAAACTTTTTCTTAAATTTAATTGTAAAAAAAGGGTACGGAACCAGAGTCCGTAGAGCTGTTAATAATAATAAAAACCTATCAAACACTAACAGCTAGATATAAAAACTTCAATCTTCATTAAAATTTATATAAACATTAAAAACAAAACTTACTTATTCCTCCTCATTTCCAATAAATTGTGGGTAGTAGGCCAGTCCCTCAGAGACTGCATAAACATGACGCTGTTAATGAGAAGGCGCCTGTTTCCTCATACCGAAAACCGTTACAAGGAAAAATTAAAGTCAGAATTATACGATAAATGTAAACATTTCAGGAATTTAAATATTTGCTTCGCTCGGATTTTCACAAACATAAAACTTTCTTTTAGCTTCGTATTCCGAGTCTGGTTATCTATACCTCACTCGACTTCGGTCGGTTTAATGTGGATTTCGTCAATCTATTCAGGTTCTTTATATAGTACAGTATTGTTACATACCGACAAAGGTAAACGCACACCTGCCTGTCGTAAAGCGCAGTTTATTACCTCCCCGCATTCAGGAATTCTTTTGTTTACTTTGTATTTAGAATTTGTAATTAAGAAAAACTTGCTATTGTTTTTCTACTTGTTTTATGGCCGTCATTAGTGTCAAACTAATCCTTGTTGTTGTTGTATTGCGTTGAAGCTTGCCAGGTAAGGATCGGTGCATTATAAAGCGATGGCCCAATGCGGAGAGAGACAGTCAAGCAACGACTACGATACGAGTCAGACGCACATTCGATGAGCGATATAGTGACGGACTTTGCGCGTGATATTGAATCGTGCAGTTTGTACTAACATTGTCTAGTTATATTTGTAACTGTGATATACGTTTTTGTATAGTTCTAATAATCTCTACAGTAATTCTAACGGCATTTTAATTCGATTCCTGTAGCTCGTAACAGTATATACGTCGTCAAGGCCTACTAAATACTTTGCAATAGCATCCGTAACAACCTAACAAACACGATGTCATGTGTCATGACAAACAAACTCGTCGTTTATTAGGCTACCATAATGACGTTGTTTGGTAGTTTATTAGTAAATTGTCAAAAAATCGCAAATGTAGCTAAAAACGAATGGCAACGGATATGTAGAAAAATGAATCGCAACGGACAAGTGGAAAAACGAATGGCAACGGACAAGTGGAAAAATGAATCGCAACGGACAAATGGAAAAACGAATGGCAACGGACAAATGGCAAAACGAATCGCAATTTTATTTTTAACTTGAAGTTTTACAGTCAGGTTTTCAAATTGGACAAGTATATTGTTACGAGTTACCGGGACTCGAATTAAAATACCGTTAGAATTATTATAGAGTTTATTAGAACCATACAAACACGTATAACACAGGTACAAATATAACCTAACACAACAAATCCAAACGTAATGCAGAAGGTCGTAATTCAATAAAACGCTCAAAATTCCGTCACCATTAGATTCCCGAGTGTACACACGTCACGCCCGTATCGTAGTTGTAACTTAACTGACTCCTCTTTCCTAGAATTAGCTTCTAACAACTGGCTAATGATGCCAATGAGCGACTACAAGAGGCTGGCAATAGGGCTGTTCTCCACTAGAAACGTATGCCAATAAATAAGTGAAGAAAAGAAGACGATCTTAAAACGATTATAATTAGTTCAAATGCCGACGGGTAATAAAATGTGCTTTTACAGATCTGTGCGTGGAATTTGTCTTTGTCGGGGTTTAGGTTGTAACAATATTAAAAATCTGCCCGTTTTTCCACTTGTCCGTTGAAGTTTCACTTTTACTATGTGTCCCAACACGCATTTCGATTTTTCCTAGGTTTACTGCAAATTATAATTTGGTTAGGTTAGGTACATTTTAATTAATGCACTTTTTTATTTAAATATTTTATTTTATAAAAAAATAAACTAAATTCTATCCGGAACTAAAAAACGCATCCATAGTCTACTCTAAAATTACGTCGCCTCTCACCACGTCTACTCTTAAATTATACCACCCTTCACGCGGCCGTAACGATTTGTCGTGACAGAAAAAATCCTAATATCCCCGTTTATATAGAAGTTTAATTTCAAAAATCCAATTCAGTATCCTATACCGGGCGCACCCTTATATTCTTTCCTGCCGAATATATTTGCAAAGTAGTGGGTATTACGTCCACTCGGTAAACAATAGTAAATCGAGTATTTGCCATGACAGTGAATGTCAACAGACTGTTCACTTCGAACTGACTAGTAAGCAAACAAAGGTAATCCACGCCGCGAATCCGGATGCTCAAGATAGAAGGGCGGAAAGTTCCGAAAAATTATGTCTCTTCTATACATACACGCATACAGTACATACAGTTAAATAAAATAGAAGTGTGGGATGCACAAGGGGGCTTCAGAAATGGAAGGGGATGTATGGATCAAGTTTTCTCGCTCCGCAATATCGTGGAGAAGCAGCTGGCTATGGGCCGGAAGGTTTTCTGCGGTTTTGTGGATCTAGAGAAAGCATTTGACAGGGTTGTACGGAAGGACCTCTGGGACATATTGCCCGGATATGGGATTGATGGCCATTTGCTGCGTGCTGTACAGTCCACTTACGAGGACTGTATGGCATGCGTGCGGGTGAACGGCAGCCTGTCGCCCTGGTTTGACGTCAATATTGGCGTCCGGCAGGGCTGCGTGCTGTCGGCTTTGCTGTTCATCCTATATCTGGACAATTGTCTCCAGAGATTAAGATTGATGGATGTTGGGGTGCGGATGGGTGATCTAGTTGTTAGCAGCTTGCTTTATGCGGATGAAGCCGTGCTTTTAGCCGAATCGCCATCAGAACTGCAAACACTAGTCACAATGATGAAAGATGATGGTGTTTGAAAGAGAAACAACCAGAACGAATGCAAGGATAATGGTCGATGATGTTATGCTGGAACAAGTGAATGAGTTTGTATATCTCGGATGTGCTTTTAGCAGGGATGGAAGGTACACCGCTGATATAGAAAGAAGAGTGAATTTGGGGAATAGTGTGAATGGAGCGTTAGGTAAACTTCTAGGCGCTAAGAACCTCAGCCAGAAGGCCCAGCTTGCCATACACAACGCGGTGCTGGTACCTACGCTCACGTATGGAAGCGAGAGTTGGGTATGGAATAGAGAGCACGAAAGTAGAGTAAACGCGGTCGAGATGCGAGCACTGCGCAAAATCTGCGGAGTGACGCTCGCGGACCGCGTTCGTAATACCGAAGTAAGAAAGAGAGTTGGTCTGAAACAGAGTGTCGGGGTGAAGGTAAGGAAAGGAATGCTCCGATGGTTCGGGCATGTGGAAAGAATGTATGATGAAAGAATGACTAAACAGATATACAATGCAAAAGTGGATGGATGCAGAAGTCGCGGAAGGCCACGACACACCTTCCATGATCAGATTGATCATGTACTAGCAGAAGGTGATGTCAGGAGCCTTAAGAACAGACGAGCGTGCATGACAAGAACTATGAATGTCAAAGAAGCAAGTGAGGTGTGTAAGAATAAGCCTAAATGGCGCTCTGTTGTTCGTGCCTACCCCGCAAGGGACCTGGCGTGAAGTTATGTATGTATGTATGTATGTTTATTTTTAATGTCAAAATAACAGCTTTTTACTAAAAAGTATACTGATAGTATTTATATTTAAAAAACAAGTTTTAAATTATTTGTCCCTTAGTCTGGATGTTCCGGCTAATCTCAGAAAGGGTTGGACCGATTTTGTCGCGACTTTCGCTTATAGATAGCTGATGTTATAAAGATTAACTTATCTAATTTTTTACTTTTTTTAGGCTTCCTCGAAAACGACTACGCGGACGAAGTAGCGGCCACAGCTAGTCTTATATATAAAACAGAACACAATTTTTTTTAACAAAACCCAGAACTTTAAAAGAAACCATGACCAAAGAGACAAGACTGTGTTTAAACAAAGAATAGAGCGGTAGTACAGAAGTACAGTTCTGCATAAAGATGCAGCCTGCCTCTACAAAAAATATTCGTTATATAGTGTTAATATATAATACCGTAGCTGAGAGCTGAAAACATTTATCAATAAATTTATTTAAAACTGAACTAAACAATTGGTTAGTTAACAAAATGCTATTATACAATGAATGATTTTAGTAACAGTAATAAAATTAAAAACTAGTGACATTACATTTATAATTTAATCTATGATATTATAAAATTTTAATAAAATTTGTCTGTATGTTGAATCTATTTTAAAAACAAATGGAATAGACTATTTAAACGATAGAGAACACATGCATTTTTTTAGATTATTTGTGTTTGTCGGTATGCCTGTTAGTTCGGGATTCACATAAAACCTATTAACGTAACACATTCCTAGACTTAAATTCTGCGCTACTTTTTTTCATGGAAATCCCGCGGGAATTTTTCTAAGAATTATTTAAATGGCCAGATTTAAAAATCTAAAGACCTAACTTCATATGACAGTTCCTGTGTTTATTAGACATCTTTAGTACTCATCACCAATAAATACATCATATCATATTAAAACGTAGTTTAATTTTTAATTATTATGCTGGTGAACCGACATTTAACCAACGATTAAAATAAAATAATCACTTAATAAAACTACGTTTTAACGGTTTTAAGCGCGGTAATTTATTTGATTTAGGTTTATCCGACGTTTCGGCCGCTTTTCAGTGGCCGTGGTCACGGAAGACAAAGATGACATTTGTCAAACGTGTATTGTCAAAGTTTTTTATTCAGCCTACCGCCAACTTGTTCATTTTAATTATTTAGTTTTAAATTTTGTTTATGGATATTATTTACTCTATGGGAGCCTAATCTAATTTACCACCGCTTCACTACATGTTGTGGCTTGAAGAGAAGAAGCGGCGCAAGAAACTCTTCAGCAAACATGCCTAGTTCTAATTTTTTTATTTTTTTTATATAATATTAAAATGAGTGGAAGGAAAAAATAAAAGAATTATTTTATTTTTTCCTTCCACTCATTTAAATATTATATATATTAAAAAAAAATTAGAACTACCGTACCGAACCGAACTACCTATTACCGCGCTTAAAACCGTTAAAACGTAGTTTTATTATGTGTACAAGTCGCGAAAACTTAAGAAAATATTAAAATAATCACTGTTTATGCATACATTTTTAGCGATTATTTTATTTTAACCATCGGTTAAAAGTCGGTGCACACCATCGTTAGTATTCTACATCTATACCATCACTCACAAAAAGATAATAAACAATATAGATAATAATTTAAAATGTTGTTAAAATTGTCTGTAAAGGGAACAATCAATCAAACGAACTCACAATTTTGAACCTCGAAAAGATTATTAATATCTGCCTACCCTTGAAGGGTAGGAAGCGCCATTGTCGTAATATTCTCGAAATGTTCAGTCGCGATTCCGACATTTGCTTTTATTACGTGTCGACGCTAACGAGATCTCCCACCCAGATATTATAATAAGGCATCATGAGCCTCCCCCCCGATTAAATAAAGAGTGGAAAAATTAATATTCATAGCTTGTACAATTCGCGAATCGTTTGAACTCACCAAAGTTTATAATCTTCGGAAAAGTTATATAGCCATTTTTTCGCAATTAAACTTATTAATCCAAGGGCCGCTTGCATAAGGTTGCTTAAATTTATTTAAGAAACACGA
The DNA here is from genome assembly GCA_949752895.1 of Dendrolimus pini. Classification (NCBI taxonomy): domain Eukaryota; kingdom Metazoa; phylum Arthropoda; class Insecta; order Lepidoptera; family Lasiocampidae; genus Dendrolimus; species Dendrolimus pini. The sequence continues at coordinate 18,050,391 of OX457137.1, read as the reverse complement.
AACGTATTTAACACCCTTAAATACAGTTAGCGTTTTGTACAACGCAAAATTTGCCGCTAAATATGTTTAAAGAACTGTCAATATATATTGACACAGTTAATACGTATTGTTACGTGCGCGCGGAGTACGCACTTATGGATTGGAAGAAAACACCAGTTTTTAACTAAACGCTTTTATTGACTTACTCAGCCGCACGCAATGCCTCTCTGCAGGGTTGCCCCTATACGCACGACTAACGATGCACAGTCCCGACAATAAGGTGTCTCGCTCACAATGCCGTTGCCGAAAACTAGTGAAAAGTTTAGTGGACAGTTAAGTGAAGAAGGAGTGTAGCGTAGTTCAAGAGACGAACCAGAAGCGAGCTACACGCGGTAATATCGGAGGTGAGCGCTGCAGTAGCAGGAGGTGGTCTACGCAATCTCAGCGACGGTTTTGTAGCGAGACACCTTATCGTCGGGACTGTGCATCGTTAGTCGTGCGTATAGGTGTAAAACTGGTGTTTTCTTCCAATCCTAAGTGCGTACCCCGCGCGCACGTAACAATATAAATCTATAGGATTATAACTACCCACATGTCGAGAGCACAACTGCCGTGCTATGGTTCAATCTTGAATTTTGCCACTGGTTACATTTCGTGTGAAATACAATGAAGAATTCAACTAAAGTGGGTCTTTTTTAAATATTTTTTTAGTGTTTACCTCATTTTGCAAAAAAAGATAATGGACTCTCTTTTTGGAAATGGGTTAACAGTAGTTGAAGAATATAAATAGATTTTACGCAATAATGTGGTCTTTGTTTAGAAAATTATGACTATTTAATAACTCAAAAACTCACAGTCTTTGTTATAAATACCACGTGCTGGCGGCGAACAAAGTCATTCTAAGGAAACCTCATCATCGAGATAACTGATGTGAAAAACTCGCCAATCCATATCAATACGAGTATATGTATGTCCGTGTGTATATACAGTCTGTTTCCCAAAAAATACCCCGAGCTAAATAATGATTCAGTTGCGATATGATTGAGTTACAAGAAGTTAAATAAACACGCTCTAGTATCTATAATTAAACATCTATTTTTACATAATAAAAGTAGAGCGATAAAACTACGTTTTAACGGTTTTAAGCCAGGTAATTTATTTGATTTTGAAGTGAAACTTCTATAGAATCATTTTGATTTGAAAATCGATGATAGGAAAAAGTGACACAAAAAACACATAAAATTCAACCTTATTTCATTCGAAATAAAACACATTTCCCTTTACCCGTTAGTATTAATTTTCAATTTAAAGAAAAAGATTTCAAATGAACTTTAGCTATATCTTTAGTTAAGGCAGATATTCTTTTATACGTAGATGAAAGGAATATGTGCTTAACAGTGCATTGAATTTTGAACTTTAAGCTAGTGACGGAAAGTCTAATTTAGATTGAATTTTTGAATTATAACATTTTGTCGGATGTAGGCTAAAGGAATTATGTTTATATTAATAGAAGTTATAGAACAATTATCTGTGGGTATATTCCCTGAAATTTCACTTTTACTGCATGTGAAACTGCACACATACACACACACAATTCTTTTTATTATTCCGACTTATCGGCATTTTTAAATAAATCTTTAACAATACCTATTGACTCTTGACACTTTTGTCTTCCGTGATCACGGCTACTGAAAAGTTGCCGTAACGTTGAAATACTAAAAGTCAAATAAGTTAAAAAAAACTTAAGAAAATATTAGAAGTAGAGTGGTTTCAAAACTTGATTATAACAGAATAATCTTAGTTTGAGCATTTGTAACCTCTCAATAACAAACCTTATAATTTTATCATCAATTTACTAACATTTCATTTCAAGTATTTGCTAACTTCGTGATAATTTTATTAGTTTTACACACGAAAGTTTTAAGCGTTTATATTGCGGCTCGTTTATAATAATAACAGCATACTTACTCACTATTGTTTTAGTTTACTAGTTTAAACTGAAATTTTTATAACTACAATCAAAATTTTGTGTTTTACATGTAATGTATTCGTAATATTTTTTTAATTTAATATATTATAACTATATATTATATGTCACAGTTTGCTGCCTATATTAAATACTGAAGATATAATTTAAAAAAATCCCTGAAGTAATATCTCATATGGGTTTATATAATCTTTTAGTATGGCGGTCCAGCGAGGAAACGTAGTCAGTCATCTTAGCCCATAGAAGACGCTGATCTGGGCTCAGTATTCTACGTATAGTCTTGAGGGACTATAGGTAGAATACAATACAAATAAGTTAAGTTTTATCCGTGCAGGAACGGAGAGAGAATACAATTTCTTGCGGCTGGGCGGCCTGTCGTAAGAGGCGACAAAACAACCCACAGCCAGGTGGTAGGGAATTTGCCCAACTGGATGGCTACCACCCCTGGTCTAAAGTATGTCGCCATAACAACCTTGGGTTGTGTTCCGGCATTAGTGACCAGGTTCCAGTTTCCCTTAAGAGAGCAGCAGCGCATTTGTAGCACCTTTGGTGTTGCAAATGTCCATAGGCGATGGTAACCGCTTTCCATCAAGTGGGCCATCTGCCTGTCCACTGAACTCCCGCAATAAAAAATTAAAAAATGTTTTCTTGTATTGTATTCGATTGTATGTAATTTTATAATTGTTTTGTTAATATAGTATATAAAAAATATATCATATATTAATTATCACGCCTAGAATACCATTTCACTTCACATATAAAATGTCAGTTGATTTTGACATTAACTTGACATACGAAATGTCAGTTGATTTTGAAGGATGAATGGAGAGGTGAGAGGAGAGGCACGCCTTCATCTGGTGATTGGAGGGAAATAAGTACCATTTTTATTTTGAATTTATTAGAAATAACTTTTAATTAATTAGACGTGATCTGTAAAGTTAATAAAGTGTGCGAGACACATACAAACAGTTGATTTGTTGACATGGAAAACGAACCTGGATGCTCGCCGTTATATATAATAAGTATATAGTTTTTAATTATGATGGGCCTATTAAAATTGCAATCTTAATTATTTATAGTAGTCTTATTTCTTTCTACAGCTTCCTATTGTTTTATTTTGTTTTTGTAATATGGAGGTTTTATGCATTAGTAGCAACCTCCACCAATGTGAAATAATGTATACTGTTCTTAAGTAAAAGCAAGACAATTCGCTAATGTCCGCTGTGCAATACTTGTCTGTGATTTGAAATAAAATTTATTACAAGACATAACATATTAATATCTTGTAGTAGCTTACATATTTAATCTACTAAAGCAGGTAAGTGCCCCATTGGGCGCCACTGTAGAAGTTCGTTTTTAGATGTTATGTGTTGTAATAGATTTTAATTCAGATCACAGAAAAGTCTTGCACAGCGGAAATTAGCGAATTGTCTTGTTTATACATCATAACCAGCATTCATTTCACGTTGCTGAAGGTTGGTGCTAATGCATAAAACTCCGTGTTACAGTTTTTATTTATTCTGTTTGATTTTTTTATCTAATTATGGTATATAATAGATATACTGACCAGTGGACTGCTGCTACTAAGTACAAGCATTGTTTTGTGTTACTTGGAAGCGCCACTTGCGACAGTCTCTAGAATTATTATTAGTATACTGTACTCGGTCCAACAGTTTATTTTACCTTTTTACAGGTCAATCTGTGATCAGTGTGTGATGCCCTAAAGCAATTCCCATTCGATTTTATATAAAAATCGAGTTTCTTTATCAATAAATTTTATCACTTTAGTGTCTCTATATCATTTGCTAAAAATACCTTACGGAATAATAAATAACCATATCTCCCACGTGTTTATACTTGAAAGTAAAATAAAAGCAAGAATATGACTTTTTAAATCTAAATAAATGACGTCATTTCCTGTTATTTAAAACATTTTCGTTAAAGCGAATAAATTTAGATAATTAGTGGACGGAACGACACTACTACATCACCTGGAACAATGAAGTATGACTTTTAAGACGTGTGAAATTCACTGTACAAAAATGTGCACCTTGATAGGCGTGCAGACGTCAAGAATGAAACGCCTTGACGGGATATAACATTTGTAAAATTGTAATTTACCAAGGTTTATATCAGCGCGTAAATGATCAGCGCCTAAATTATGCTAATGAAACAAGCACAAAAATAATATGACAATAATCTATCCAGTGCTGAAAAGATATATAAGATTTATGAGCCACGTGACACTGGCCAGACACAAACGGCGTTAAGCCAGAACTTATTATTAGAACTAAATTCAAACACCAAAATAAACACAAGAGAATAATATATTAAATTAAACGGGCTTAGATTAATTTAAAAGTAACTTTTTTGACAAGTTCAGTGACTTCTAAGGAATTACAGGAAAGTAATAAATGGGTTAACAGTTGTTAGTATTTTTGGTAGCGAATTTGGATTGTTTACTTAAATCCAAGTCTACGAATTTATTTAAAGATGTTGAAAGAGTTAGTTGAATGGTTTAACATTTTCAGTACATCTGGCGTGTATAGAGTATTTATCTAATATTTTATATCAGCAACTAACAAATTTCTTTCCGTTTGATAATAACCATCCTACTTTTTAGTAGGATAATCTAGATAGAGTAGATATCGTCATGTTATTCACTTGGCCACAATAGCGGACAAAGGAACTTATTCCATAAACCGTATGAGATACATTAATTATTTTATCAGTAGCTTGGCAAAACTATAGGTGTATTACACTGACGCTAATCAAAGGTTATTCTATCTGGTGTATTTTTCACCCGATTCCTCCCCAAATCACAGGTACCTAATGTTTCGGCCATTACGAATATGTTCTATACTTTTAAAAATTCAAGGATACATCCATCTTGATTAACACCGGCCCACTATAAAGTGGTCTGTACTTTTCACCAGACCCATAATGAATATAATTTAGGGTCAGTTTTATCAATACACCTTCAATATTTTGAGTACATTGATTGCACCGCAAAGAATGGCGAGAAATTGCAATTTTGGTTATTAGAAAAGTTTTAAGTATTTTCGATACGCTGGGTCTGAATCTCAAGTCTATTTGACCCATAATCCCTGAAAAATCTAAAGTAAATTTCAAAAAATCCCTGGCTAGTAATAGCGAAAAATTGCAATTATAATTATTATAACTTATATAGATCTTATATAGAAGTAAAACAACTGGCCCATTATAGAGAAGATTGGAGGAGGCTCCACCGACAAGAGCATAGCTCTGAAATGATAGATAGATAGACATAATTATTATAGTGCCTGTTTCCCATAGGGATAGACTAAAAGAGTAATTTAAGTATGTGTATTAAATTTATAAAATATGTAGTTTAAGTATGTTTATTTATGATATACTTAATGATCTGCATCACCTACATCGCCAGATTAGGTTAAGCTATTCCTTAAGTTAGGTTGCCTGGAAGAGATTACTTTAAGCGATAAGGGCGCCTATTGTTTCTACCATGTCAATATTGTAATTGTGTATTTTTGAAATTGTATATTTGGTGAGCAATAAAATGTTATCTATCTATAGATTAGATTAGAAGCTTGCTACTGTCGGGGAATCTTTTAAGGAAAGGATTGTGCTATGGGTTCGACATTTTTTCTTGAAGTGCATTTTAATTGTATTCCAAACAGTAACAATATTTTATCTATGACATTAGCATTGATGAGGTTTCACAACAGCTACAAGTCATGCTATACTGCTTTCACTCCATTTACTTTCAATAATATGTTCTTACATGCACGTTTGATTGTTGTATATCTATAATATTATAACATTCTGAGTATGCCGTATCTGTACATTGAAGCAATTTAAAAAACAACTGGAATAGACTTAAAAAACGATGGAGAATACGATGTGATTGTTATTTTTTTTTTATAGCTGGAGTACAGCAAACAGGCTGACGGCCCACCTGGTGGAAAGCGGTTACCGTCGCCTATGGACGTTTGCAACATCAGAGATGTCACCAACGCGCTGCCGACCTCGAAGAAATTTTATGACACCTATTATATTATATTATATTTTTATGATGATGATATTATTTTTATGTTTTTAGATTTCTTGTCTGTTTGTTCGGGGATTCACGTTAAAATTATAGGGCGATTTCTATGCGGTTTTCGCTATCGACAGCAAATTATTAGAATTAACATCTGCGCTAATTTTTATCCCGGGTATCCCGCGGGTTTTTTTGGGAATTATTTAAATACCCAGATTGAAAATAAGTCGAATTCCGATTCAATTTTTCCCCTGATCTATAGTAAATTTTATGGAATAAAATCCCGGGAATCCCGAGGGATTTATCCTGAGAGCGGTTTGTAGTTGTTCGAGTGCATCAAGATTAACTTATTCCGAGACAGTGTACACTACAACGATAGCTTATATTATTTTTTAATTGCTGTAGACTTTATGTCCCAGGCATTCCACGGGAATTTCAAGTCAGCATGGATGAGCTCGCGGTCAATCCTAGTAATATATAAAGGTAGTAGTGGCTGGCCTACGAGATTCAATCTTACAAATACTCTCCACGTGCGTTAACTTTTTCATGAAATACTCAAATAAACCTTAAATATTATGTTGATTAAATGTGTATGAATTGTTTACTGAAAAAAATATAAATAATTACACGTGATTATTTTTTGGTTCTTAAAATGGAAACCAGATACCTGTATAATTGCTATGAATTAAATTAATTATTTACATTTAGTATCAATTAGGGATAAGTGGGTCACTTTTCAAATAATTGAACGATACTTTTCCAAATTGGTCTAATTGAAGAAAATGGTCAACATTTGTTATTTTACGCGAGTATCGAATTTAAATAAAGTATTATGTCATACTTAAGTAATTACCATCATCTTTGCACATTGTTGATACAAAAATTTTAATAGGGTAATTGACAGTCAAATGAAGTGTAATTCTTTTTATCAGATTACAAAAGGCCGAAGGCGACTATATTTTGCATGAGAATGAGAATAGCAAGTTATGACGTCATTCATATCTTTAACGACTCAAATAGCATTTTACTACTAGTAGTCCCTGTGATCAGGGATGAAAACAGTACTTATCTTCCCTGACGCCAAATTTCATTAGAGAAGTATGTTTCATTAACTGATCAGTTTTTATATACTTTCCTAACATTCACAGCAAATGACAATCCGATTGTTAACCTCGGGTGAAAGGCCTATTTAGGCATTTGAACTATTAGCGCTTTCGCTAAGCTCGTGCGTCAAATCATCTCGTGCTTAAGCAGGTCACTTTCATCCCTCGTGTAATAACAATCTACTATTAACGCAAGATTTTTATGAATAATATTTTGGAATTTATTGCATGATGTGTCGACTACCCTATTCTATATCATAATAAAAAGCAATAGTTACTTTCGCAAAATACTTAAAAAAAAGAATATTTTTATTGTTATAATTCGAACCCATGTCATTTGGACCTATATACTGGCTCAGTATAAGGCATATTATATCTGTTTATGTAATAATTGTCTGGGATACATAATTCTTAAGTTAAGCAATTCAAACCCAGCACATACCTCTTTAAGAAGTTACGATACAACTCTACACTGCCTGTTCTGTATTTGAGCAATTCAGTCAGAAATACGAGGTCATTGTCGGTGATACCTACGGGTTGCCTACGAGGCTGTTGGGTAAGAAGGGCGAGGGGTAGGGGTGAAGGGGGAAGGGAGCAGGGCTGCCAGTTGTGTACGAGTGTGAAACGCAATATGAGCTAGAAAAACAGCGCTAGATGATAAATACAAAATTATCAAATGTCTATTATATTATCACGTACATTAGAACGCTCCGTAGAAGCGACTAATGACCATCGTATTAGTCGTTTGACTACGAAATCCTAAAAAACATAGTACAAAAGGATGGATAAAAATTCAAAAACTAATTTATACTGTAATTCTGGCACAATAAAAACGTAATGAACACTGCTGCGATATCATATTTACAGTATGTAGAGCATAAAAAACTAATCACTATAGTCCTGCCGCTCTACGTACGTAACTGTAAACTGCCGTAGTGTAACGAATTTCAACTATATTGTTTCCAAGCGTCTATTTGACTTTTGACGTTTGCACGTCTATCAAGTTAATATTTCTTAACAATAAAGCCCGCATGAAACAAATGAGATAATTGTCGTACTTTACTGTTGTGGGTGACGTCTGTGAGTCATGTATCGCACAGACTATTAAATCATCGACACCACACGTAAATAAATTGAATGTTATCGATTTGAAAATAAAAAACGTTCTAATTTAAAGAAAATTAATATAGCAATTATTATAAGTGCCGTTTTATTTTACCGAATTATTATAATTTTACGTTCGATAGCACTGGTCGGTATTGCCAAACAACAAAATGATTAAATTAACACAATGCCGTTCTAATACTATACAAAAACGGCTTAGTATTTGCTATATATGATTAATATAAATATGTATGTATTTGATGTGCATACCACCGTCATACACTTGTGATTCCGCTTATAAAATCCATAGCCCGGGTTGTCTGGAAGATATCGCTCTAAAACGACAAGACCGCCCATTATTCCTATCTTTACTATTTAATGTGGCTACTGAAATTATATATTTAACTAGCTGTCCCGGCAGACGTTGTCCTGGCCTGAAGAAATAAAATTTAAAACCCGACTATTTGTGAATCTAAACCATCCTCGAATCAACTTGAACACACACACAAAAATTCATTCAAATCGGTCCAGCCTTTTTGGAGGAGTTCACTGTCAACACACGTACAGAAGAATTATATATGTCGGAATAGTATTTGTTATTATAAAGTTATCATATGACGGTAGTTATTATAATTGTTTTTATGATCCTGGCAACACTATGAAGTAATTGCTATTTTAGCAATGATGTAATATTATTGTTTTGTAGGGTAGTTTTCGTAGTATTTTAGTATAAAAGGCGGTGTGGCGTGTAGACGGGATTCATTGCTTACTGTGCGGTGTGAATGGTCACACCAAAGGCTGAACAATAAAGGGGAAACCCTGCCCAAATAATTAATATTTGGTGCCTTCTTACCCAAATCTCTGCAAGGCTGTTACACTAGTCAGGACAGTCTACAACCGACAGTCTACGAGTCTACAACTGTCATTCTACGTTCATCAGTTGGACAGAGCGGAAGCTCTGTTGGACAACAGGCCCATAGTGTATTGTGGTCGATAATACTGTTCGATAATCACAGGATTCTTGAGGGCATATCGCTGCTCGATACCTGACAAGCGTGGAGACGATTCTTGGAGTTGTCCTTATATTTCTGTGTATTATTGTCCTGTATTTAATATTGTCATTGTAATAATTCTAGTGTAATAAACTTTGATTATAACATTTCAGATTATTATTGCATTATACTCCGAGTGTCATTCGCTCCCGGTGGAAGTGAATCCGACATATATATAAAGATAATGTGTATGTGGTGAACAATAAAGCGTTTCCAATTCTATTCTAGAAGTTGTTTAGTAAAAATCGAAGCCAGGTTACCCTAAAATGCGGTACACTTAGCGCTAATGTAGCAGCCCTGAAAGGAAGGTTCTGGCAGCAGTCACAAGGAACAGCAAACCCATTACTGTAGCAGGCGACAAAGAAATACGACGCTTATGTCGGGCTCCGTTTAAGTAATTGTATTTCATCCATCTCGTCCACGTCTTAATGCGCTTTTGTGACCCATGTGTTGATAACACACAGTGTTCATACTCAGCGCCTAAGTTGAATAAGTATTATATTTAGATAAGGAAAACAAATTATATTTTTAGTTAGTTCTTAGTAAATTAAATCCTACCTAGTGTATGTATAAACTATATCTATAATCTTGATATATAAAAATGAATGTCTGCGTGTATATCCTTTATAGGATCGTAAACTAAAAATCCGATTTTGGTAATTTTCTGTGTGTTTGAATGGGTTCCCGGATGGTTTAGATTCACAATTAGAACCGGTAGGCGGCGCTGAGATCGGGTTCTAAAATGCTCCTAATCACCTAGACCGATTTTGGTGATTTTGTTTTTATGTCATGAACAAAGTCTTTTAGGAATTCAGAAAATATGGCGGTACGAAGTTCGCCGGGGCACTAGCTGACTTTATAATAAAATAACAGTCTAAACGTGAAACTTCGGATGGATTTTTGTTTATTCAGTCACGCTAGACCGACTGAATTGATCTGGATGAAATATATTACTGAGATAGGCTTCTTCTTAGTTCATGCATGTCATTTTTTCCTTTTTCTTTGTTGCATAATAATTACAGATAATTTAAGAATTTCCCTTAAGGCAGGTTGCATGGAAGAGATCGCTTTTACTGATAAGGTTGCCTTTTGTTTTAACAAGTAACTATTGCCTTGTTGTACATTCCTGTTTTGGTGAACAATAAAGTGATGTCTATGTATATGATTTTCCCATTTAAATATATATAACATATTATTATGTTTATAACCAATGTTCAAAAACCCAAAGGAAAGTAATTTTCTTCAGCGTACAAACTTCCAGCGCACAGTAACTTACGGAACTCACTAACAACCTGGGAGTTGGTTTGTCAAACCGTATCTCTACCGCAGGTGGCGAACGAGTGGTCGGACTTCCACCCATATTACTAACTTAAGGTACCAGCAACTCAAGGTACCGGCAACTCAAGGTACCGGCAACTTCGTTTGACGTCGTTCCCATCGATTTTAGATTAAGAAACTTCGAACGCCAGTAAAAACATTTTGTAATAAATTTTCGTACTTTACCAAGTACGCCCTGCGCAAAGTATTAATTCACGGTTGTTACGAAAGTTGGCTGTTACGAATTTACCCGTTATTAATTATTCGTGTGCGTTGTTCAATTTTGGATGGAAATTAAAAATACTCATCACCTTGCGAGTACTTTATTTTATCTAATAAGTACAAAAGACGATAATGCAATATTTCAAAAAATCAATTTATCAAACTGAGTATTCCATTAATTGAAACTCTTGCATTAAGGTCCCATACTTAGGACAATAAACGGCTTTTCCAGTATAAAATTAATTACTGCAAAACCTTATACAGTTAATATTAGTTGTTGATGAAGACGCTTAGTACAGCGAGAACAACAATAATTGTTTCTACCCCGATACGCACGCAATTCAACCGGGAATTAAGGTCACATTAGTAAGAAATATTTACCCCCTTTTATAGCAACATGTACACTACTTCTAACCGAGAAAATTTAAGAGCTCTGGTGGAATAAAGGTATGCGTTAAAGCATTCCCCCAGCGCTATAAAAAAAAATTGTCACCTTACTATGCTACCATGCACTTGCCAGATCTAATAAGCACTTGCGGCCGTTGTAATAGGGCATATATTTGATCCGCTTGGGATGGAAACTTTGGATACATGGGGGGCAAGGGTTAACAGACTATAAAAAAATATAAAAAACGACTTGCCGAGGCTACAGGCGACTGGAATGCTGGATTTTACCTCGCTCAAATAATCAGTGTTTCCATGCAGTGAGTTAATGCTGCCAGCCTTTTAGCTACACTACCCTGAGACAGCGGTCTGGTCGGGCTGGACCCATTAGATTATAGTTTTTATAATGTATATAATTGTTATAGGTATTTTTTTATTTGTATGTATTGGGTTGGTTTTAATTTGCACATCCTGTTTTCGCGGGTGCCACCAGGATTACATTTAGGAAGGTTCATCTGCATGACATTATGCTATTAACTATTGTAATCCAGCAACAACATAAAATAGTGCATTTAGCACGTTACGATGTGTCAATTCGTGGAATCGTTCAATGATGGGTGACGCGATGCCCCCTGCTGCCGGCTCCCATGCTAGTTTCCTTTTAGAGTTAATTCATTTTTAAAAACCCGCTCTATAGGAACAGCCGCCCTGTTTCTAGACGTAGCTAAGGCCTTCGACAAGGTCTGGCACAACGGCTTGATTTACAAGCTGTACCAGTTCGGTGTGCCAGACAGACTCGTGCTCATCTTGCGAGACTTCCTCCTAGGTCGTAGCTTCCGTTTTCGAGTGGAGGGAACGCGCTCGTCTCCTCACCCACTCACAGCCGGTGTACCACAGGGCTCGGCCCTGTCCCCACTACTCTTCACGTTGTTTACCAGCGACATCCCAAAAACTCCAGATGTGGAGCTGGCCCTCTTCGCGGATGACACCGCACTCTATACATCAGATAAGAACAGACAAATGGCCTGCGTCCGGCTGCAGGTAGCTGTCACAGAGCTAGGCAAATGGTTTCGTAAATGGAGGATAGAGGTGAACCCGGAGAAGAGCGCAGCAATGTTCTTTTCCCCGGGCACGCTTCGCTCCCCCAAACGCGCTTCCCTTCGCCTAAAAGCCATCTCGCTCTATGACCAAGAAATTCCCTGGGCAAAGCACACCAAATACCTGGGTGTCACCCTAGATCAGAACTTGCGCTTCAACGAGCATATCACTATAGTCCGAAATAGAGCGCGATTTGTGATGGGTCGTCTAGCACCCATGATAGATAACCAAAGCAAAATGTCCCTCAGACACAAGCTTACTCTATATAAAACATGCATCCGCCCGATCATGACATATGCGAGTGTGGTATTCGGCCATGCCAAGCCTACCCATTTAAATAAACTGCAAATCGTGCAGAATAAATTCATGCGCAGAGCCGTCGGTGCTCCCCTCTATATGCGTAACGTCGACCTCCACCGCGATCTGGAGCTTCCCTCCATCAAAAACTACATTACGTCGCTCTCGCGTAAGTATTTCGATCTCGCGCCGCACCATCGAAATCCGCTCGTCGTGTCCGCGTCCGATTACAAGCCTCGGCGGAAGGCTCTCGTGCGACGACCGCGTAATGTCCTTACGGACAAGGTCGACGCTATTACAAAACGGCTGGCCCGGATCAGCCCGCCCGCGGTTAGGACGGCAGGCTGGCAGGCACCGACAGACAGACATAGACGGCGGCGTCTCAGACAACGCCAATCACGATCTCTCCACGTCCTCGAGAGGGACGCCAGGAGACATAGCCCCCCCACAGGATAGACTAGGCGTGTTGCTGGGAAGTTTCTTTCGCCGTTTCTTCTTTCCCAGCCATAACACGTCGCGAAACGGCAGTAAGATAGCGTAGGCCGCCGCGAACCGCCGATCCCGCTCCGCCGGGATCCTTCTTCTCGGGCTTTATATTACCCGACGCCCGTTCTCAATTAGTTCATTGTGTCGCCCATTGGCGGGCATCATCAGATTCATCCCCCTCTCATGGCAACAGTCCAGCCGAGGTAAAACTCCCTAGGGAGCTCCCTCAAGCAAGTTGCCCCCGGGCTCGAGCGCCTTCGCCTAGCAAAGGCGCTCGCCCCAAAGACCCCGGTAAAGTTGTGAGGTCTTCGGACCAACAACATAAAGTCAAGTCAAATAAAAAAAAAATCATTTTTAAATTATTTATGTTATAGAAACACCTAAAACTTAAATAACAATATTGATAATAATAATAAGCGATCGGCAGACGCCATAGTCCTCCATATTCCCCAGACCGTACCACTAGTAGTGCCCAATATCCCGGTACTTTTTATCCTCATTTCCCATAACAGCCTACCCTGGTCGGGGCTTGTCCTTGGGTACATTATTATATAGTGTAGGCAGGGATGATCGCCGGTCAGTGTCACGCCACATTTACATTAACGCGTAGGGACCTCTACGTGTTCGTCTTCCCATGGCTCCACGCAAACCCTCCAAAAGACCGGGCCATTTTTATGGCCCGTGGTCTTTACAGACATACAATATTGTTAATAAGGAATTGGCGCATTTTATACGTTTTAAAAGTTTCAGATAAACAACTGGCAGATGCCGTATTGCCGCCAACAGACGGGTTACATGTACATGACAATTTTCCACATGTAAAACACATTGTTTTTCCATTTACATTTTTACGCCCATACCGCCTGTGTGCACAGTGTTAATCCGTCGGACGGGCGCGACGGCGCGAACGTTGATTTGACGTTTTTTATACGGGTATTAAATTGCGCTGAAATAGGCTGAAATGTAGCAATTATCTGCGAACGAATGAAAATACCAAGGATTTTTATATATCTATCACTTCGCTTATTTTTGACAGCGGTGGTATAAATTGATATATGATGATGAAATATCGAATTTAAATTATAATTATATCTAATGAAGTTTAGTATACAGAATATATAAAAAAACATTAATTTCTGTAAATACAGTGATAAAGTAAATCGCAAGTAAATTATATTGATGTAAAACAGCGAACGGAAAACATATACATCTGATTGGGTAGTAGCTAAGATTTTATTATTTATTGATGTGTATACGCAAAGTAGACGTCTCCCGCGATCAATATAAGTTTTTAAGACTATAATAAACAAAATATATCAATGGCAGATCTGGTCAATTACTTTCAAATTTTTTTGTATATTCAAAATTGTCTGCCATAAAGTAAAACCGCGCGATAAGGGTCTGCCATTCTTATTTTCCGATAATAAGAAGCCTATATTTATCAAATGGATTTAAAATTCGTCAAAAATCGACACTGTCTTACTTCAGCGCTCGTCGCGTCCACCACTTTGAGCTTAGTGAGTCCCCGTACCATACATGGTAGGTATAGGGGCCTCAATGTACAAAACCTCAGGTCTGGTCAAATACATACAGGTAGCCGATCACTGGCTCTTAAACTAATAATATTGAATTGAATGATTTAAGTTGATTTTTTCATTGATCACTTTGGTGATCGAAATTCAAAGACAGAAATGAACTTCGGAATTTTGTGAGAAAAAATCTTTTCTTTTAATTAAAAATTAAGTGTTTTATGGTGGTTACGAGAAACTAAAGTCACTGTAACTATTATCTAAGTATTTAATTTTTTAATAATTTAGATAGCCTCTGTGGTTGAGCGGGCCAAGCCTTTGCCGGCCTACTTCACTTCAACGCAGAGGCGGGTTCGATTCCTGGTATAGTAAATTTCGGAAACGCATTTTCTCCGTTATTTACTATGGTCTGGTTGTCTGAGATCAGCCCTAGAGTAGTCCGTTGTATGTTACCCATAACACAAGCGTCACTTCTTAATTTGGGGTTATACAATATCCGTGTTTCTATGCCGATTATTATTATTATTTACACTTTAAACTCACATTGTACACTGCCATTTGGAATACAAACTAACTACTAACCCTTAGTATGAGGGTCTGTCAAACTAGGTCCAATTTTAATTTGGTAAGTACATGCAATTATTGCAAATAGAACTTGTACGTAACAAGTTCTGCTACTTTTGCAATTCGCAATCCGTATATGGAACTAAGCTTCAGCTGGTGGCACCTAAAGGCTTAGTGTTCACAGCTGGGACTACCTGATTTCTCCCCAACATTCTGATTGGATTGGCGCAACAGTACTACCTTCTTAGCATATATGCCTTATGTACTAGATGCCAAATGTAAAGAAAGAAAGTACTCACATTCAAAGTCTGTATTCACACGTAGCATCTCATCACAAGCTCGTTCATGTCTAGCGTGGTTTATTGCTGATCCGTCCGCTCCATTTGTGACGGCATTCATTTAAAACGCTACCATCTTAATATACTCCAAACCGGTGTTATGAATAGAAACAAAAATGTCGCAAATATGCCCATTTGTGTACGACATCCAGGAATGGTCACAGTATAATATTAATTCATACCAGTAAGTCTATTGCTTCCTATGTACCGCGTCTATGTGTGGAAGATTGCGAGACAAAGAGAGAGCGAGTTTAGATATCTAAAAATTCAATAGTTACACCTATGGGGGTTTTTTATTGCTTGAGTTCAGCAAACAGACGGACGGCACTCCTGAAGGAAAGCGGTAACCATCGCATATGGACATTCGTAACACCAAATTTCCTGCTTTGTTGCTGCAATGTGCTGTCGCGGTCAAAAGTGAGATTGCAACCTGGCCAAAAATGACGGAACATAACTCAAGGTTGTTTTGGTGGCATACTCTAGACCAGAGATGGTAGCCATCCAGATGGGCAAATACCCTACCAGCGGGCTGTGGGTTGTTTTGTTGGCTCTTACGAAGGGCCGCCTGCCAGCGGGAAATCATATTCTTTCCCCGTTCCTGCACGGTTTTGCTATTTCTAATGTAAAGCAAAATTCTAAATTAAAACGGTACATACGATTTATTTATTTATTTATTTAAGCACAAAACAGATTACAATCATTAAAAATAAACAATAACAATGTAATATACAGGGCCAGATTATAATCCAAACTATGCGCTAATTAAACTAACGACAAAGTAGATATACTAAAAAAAGTTGTTCATATTAATTTTACAAATAATATTTAAAAAAAAAATGAGTGAAAAATCGACAATAGATATTAATACAGATTGTGTGAGAGAATTTTTTTACAATTATTCATAAACTTAAATTGACTAGAATTAAAAATATCAATTAACGCATTTAATTTGGTGAGTTCATTATACAGGCGACACATTCGAACCAATGGGTTGAAATAAGAAGTATTATTACGATACACTTGAAGGGAAAAAAACTGCTGGTTTTCTGCATCGATAATTGGTATTGAAGTTAAGTAAAGAAATTAAATAGGGTGAATCAATACGTCCATGTAAAATTTTGTGAAGAGAGATAAGGTCTGAAGTGCTTCTACGATTTTCTAAGGATGTTAGAGAGTAATATTTATTTGTATCAACAAGCTCCTAAATTATTCGCTGTTTTAACAAAACGTTCATAGACTGTGACAGTTTTAAACGGTTTTATTTAGTAAGCCTTTTTTGTTTATCTATACATATAATAAAATTGTAGAGGTCAAATTTCTGTACAACGAAAAAAAATGCTAAAAACCGAGTCAGGGGGACGTATGAAGTGAAATAGAACTAATTTAGTTTTTTTTCTAATTTTTTGTTTCTCTGTTTGTCTGTCTGTTTGTATCGGCTAATCACCGAAACGACTGGACCGATTTACATGAAATTTTGTACGGTGATAGCTTATATCTCTGGGCAACATATAGGATACTGTTGATCCCGAAAAATTAAAGAGTTCCCGCGGGATAGTTAAAAAAGCTTAAATTACTTAAACAGCTTATAACAGACTGAAAGTAATTTATCTGCAACGTAACGTAATAGAAGCGGAAATTTTAACAGGGTATGGTGTCGGTGAGAGAGTTTTGTCTTATATATATAATGTATAAAGCTGATAAGTTTCTTTCTTTGTTTGTTTGCTTGAACGCGCTAATCTCAGGAACTACTGGTCTGATTTGAATTTTTTTTTCAGTGTTAAATAGCCCATTTATTGAGAAAGGTTATAAACCTGATGGTTTATAGCCTATAGCGTGAGCACTAAGAGCTATAGAAGCGGAGCACCAATGAAGAATGTTTCAAAATCACGGGTTTTTTTTAATTATTCTACACGAACGAAGTCGCGGGCAGAAGCTAGTATAATAATAATCGACAGACGAACACGTATATTATATATCCCCAAATTAAACAAGTGACGCTTGTGTTATGAGTAATATACTACAGACTACTCTGAGGCCAGACACCTAGACCATAGTAAATAACAGAGAATATTAGTTTCCGAAATTTAACATACCAGTAATCGAACCGGGAGCTTCTGCATTGCAGTGACGTAATCCGGCACATGCTTAGCCGTCTCAACCACAGAGGCCGTCATATCATATGGTCACATGTAAAGCACAAATATGTTATATACTAACCACGTATATAATTGATTTTCCTACCATTTCCCTCAGGTTATCCTAAATGTTGCAAGATATCGAAATGAGACTTGGAAGTAAATATAAGATAAAATTCTTGTTTTAATTCCTATAATTTTAATTGAGATTTGTTTAACTATTTCACAAGCAGAATTTAAATATTGTGCGACAATCTTTCACATCGACACAATAAAAGCGGTCATTTATGATTTAGACACGTAAATATTATACATTGTTTAAAATTAATTTTAGTGAGCAGTAAAATGTTATCTATCAATCTAAATTAATACTGTGTAACTGAACCCAGACAATGCGAAAATTTTCACGTTTATAGATTTTTTCTCGCAATTTCAAAAACAGAGCTTTCTGTACTCTTATTTAAACTGTGACACGGTATATTAATGAACAGTGTTTCTTTGCTGCTCGTTTCCGACCTTTTGTGCACACTCCCGTCAGTTGCTCGGCTTTTCAATGGGCACAGCGCATACGTGAGCAGCCCGAGCAAGCATTGTAAGTGTCACAGATACGAAATTTTCTGCATGCTTTATGTTAACCTGCTTTTTGATATGCACAAAGTATGTTTTTTAATGGGTTAAAACTTGTCAGTTTTTGTCTGGTGTGCCATCTTATTATATTAAAAACCCTTCATATTGAAAATTCAGAACTAACCTCCAAACTTTAATACGTTAAAATATTTAATTATGAAGCACCAGTGATATTATTATATAATATATGGAAAGCTCCAAGGCTTTCCAATACATATTATTAACTATATATTAGATTGGGTCAAAAAACTCGACTGTTTGTATTTACGTATCGAAAATATTATTTGGGGTGCGAATAAAAGATTGTTGTGAGAATTTGAATCATTAACATTAAGAGGGCTATTACCACATATTTATTTTATTTTTTTGACTGAGTGGGTTTTTGTCTCAAAAAACAGAGTCGGCTTGGGAGTCCAAACCGTTGACAAAAACGAAATTGTTTCCGAGATATTTTTTGAAGGAAAGTGAATATTCTACATTTTTTGTAGAGCATTCACAAAAAAATTAAAATTATAATTAGAATAAAATTTTAATAGGAATTTTTGGTCTAACTAAATTTCTTTTATTATTTAATAAAAAGTCTTAACGTTTTTGGCTAAATGGATTTCTTCAAAAGTTTTGTGTAATTTCCTAAAGGAAGTCGCCTCAACTTTAACCTTGAATATCTTTTGAAGCAGTCAATTTAGCCAAAAATGTTACGAGACTTTTTTTGTAGAGCATTTGATTTCCCATAAGAATATTATCTTCTTTTTCCGGGTACTGACTTTTACATCAATTGCAAAATTCCAAAAGTAAAAGATCAAATGGTTAAACTATACCAATGTTGGAGGCATGATTATAAGGAAATAAGGTAAGGTTCATCTGACAAAAAAAAATGGCCTTTTACGTAGAGCATTCAATTTTCTTCAAAATATGTCTCTGCGATAATTTCGTTTAAGTCAATGGCTTGGGAATTCTGAAACAAGAACTTACTCAGTAAAAAAATCTAAATTTGCGATGATAGATCTCATAATATTGTTACGACCGACAAATACCAATTCACACCTGCAGTATATTATCTTTTACTTTCTTTTTATATATTTTCTTACTCTGTGTTTAAAATTTGTAATTAGTAAAACAGCCTATTGTGTATTGTAAGGTGTGATTCTAAGAAATTCAGTCTGCGCGGCCGAGAGACATATTGTAATTGTGCAGTATAAAGCAATGCCCGAATGGAGAGATAGGCAGTCGAGCGATAAGCACAAGCGTATCAAGACGTGTGTACTACATTCGGTAATCTATTTAGTGACGGACTTTGCGCGTGTTATTGTATTATATATGATATATAGTGTATATATATATATATATGTATATGTATATATATATCAAAAGTTACAGTTGCGTGAACAAAACAGTTGAGCACTTTCACATTCAATCAGGTTATTACCTTTTACCTGATTATTGAAAAATCGGCTTTAAGTGCTCTAACTCAGTGCGTCGCCGTCGGCTTCACTCTGAGAGCTCGGGGCTCGGTTTACTTAGTTTCTTCGTCTGTGACCACAAATCATCGAGTCATTGTTCACAATACTTTGTGAGATACATGACTCCACTTAAATTAAAATGTAAACTCCAATTAACAATATATTAGATTTTAGATAAACCGTCTGAACCTCAAAGTCCAATAAACAGAGGTACCCATGCGGTGAAAGTAATAAAGTCACGACTTCGTCAAAGCTCGTCCTAAGGAAAAATCTGTCCCAGATATTACGAAATTTATTTGCTGAATATTTCTTAACCTTATTTGCATATAAATCGCTTGTATTTGCATATACTAAATTGAATGTTATAATCTTTATTGATCAAAATAAATTGTTAACGTAACTAAATAAAAGCTTTCAACTATCAATATCAAGAAAGAGATTTAGTATATGTAAAATTTGGTTTTTCAGCGCGGTATTTTATTTATTTGATTTTATTTCGACGTTTTGGCCACTTTTTAGCAGCCGTGATGAAGGAAGGCAAATAATAAAATATAATATACAAAATAACAATAGGCGGTCTTATTAAATGCAATTTTTCCAGACAACCTTCAAAGATGTCAGATGTCGAAATAAAATCCAAATAAATTAAATGCCGCGCCTAAAAATAGTTAAAACGTAGTTTTAGTTATGTGTACAAGTCGCAAAAATTAAAAAAAATGCTATGAGAATATCTAATGTTTGTTACATTTGTAGGTTTAAAATGGATCTATTATTATACGTATCCTCTTTATTCATAATAGTTATACGAGGTTTATAGGCACGTTAAAAATAAGTTATTCACAATCACATTTTTAATACTATACTATGATGCTATTGATAACGTTTTTTTAACGAGCCTATAAACCTCATTCATAACTGCTACAAAAAATTCATTTTTAACCGACTTCGAAAAAAGGAGGAGGTTCTCAATTCGTCGGGATCTTTTTTTTTGTTGCTTTTTTTTATCTATGTTCGCCGATTACTCCGTGATTTATGATCCGATTTACATGATTTTTTTTGTTCGACGCGGAATAGCTTCCAATTGGTCCCCTAAAAATTTTACATAATTTGGCCCAGTACTTTTCATTTTATGAACATTTTTCATGGAAATAATTTTCACTCCGTTCCATATGTACACCGATTACTCTGAGATTTATGATTCGATTTACGTGATTCTTTTTTTGTTCGACGCGGAATAGCTGCCATGTAGTCCCCTAAAAATTTGACATAGTTTGGCCCAGTAGTTTTCATTTTACGAACTTTTTTTGTTCCCGGTTCTTGGGACCTATATTTTTTAAGAAGCGCGGCACAATTCGTAGTTCCTCCCATACATAGCTAGACACTAAAAAGTAACAAATAAAAAATAAAAACTTCGTTTAAAAAAACCGACTTCAAAAACTAAAAAACTAAAATGTATATGTAACTTATTTCTAAAGCTATTATTATTAATATATATTATCTAAAACATCTTGAAGTCGGTGCAAAGTAAAACATAATAAAAATTACTATATTTTGCAAATTACTAAGCACCGACTTTAAGATGTTTTAGATAATATATATTAATAATAATAGCTTTAGAAATAAGTTATTTTATACATTTTAGTTTTTTAGTTTTTGAAGTCGGTTTTTTTAAACGAAGTTTTTATTTTTTATTAATTTAAGTAAGTGGTTGCTTACTCATTGGTCAATTGGCTGCATTATAATTTTATGAATATTAGTTTGTGCTCTTTAGATAAATAGATAACTCTTTACTGTGTCCGTTCCAGAAAAACAGAATCAGACTTCAAACTAAAAAGCAAACATAAATATTTTTACAACATCTTGAAGTCGGGGCCAAGTAAAACATAAAAGAACAACAACAAATTCACAAAATATATTATTTTGTATGTAGAAAAAAGTCGGTTGAGTATTAATTTTTTCGTTTTTAGTCTGAAGTCAAGAAGTCTCAAAAAAATACTTTTTACTTTTTAGTTGCGCAAATATTTAAATAGCTTTAGAAATAATATATTAAACGCCTGAAGAAATTATACTACTGGCACGTGTTTACAAGTTTGCCTTTTGTAGAATGTAGGCCTTCGGCTTTTTTTTAACAAGAGTTGCTCTCTATTTACATAGGATCAAATTGTTAGATCCTGACATGGCGATAATGGAACCACCTCAGGAGTATACAATTTCGAATAAAAATAAATTGAAAATCGGTCCACAATTGACGGAGAAATCGCGTAATAGATATACAAAAAAAAACCAGCCGAATTGGAACCTCCTTGTTGACGATAGAATCCGTTAGATGAACGGACCGCTCGGTGTTGCCTATATATAATTAATACAATATAGTCCTATAATTATGTTAATAAATAATATAAACATATAAAATAAATATACATATATATAAAATATTTGTCGTGTATTTAGTCTTTTATGGCCTTACTTATAATCGTTTATTAAATTTTAAGGAACTGCTCTGCAACTGATTAACGAAAATCTTACCCATAAACTCCTCTTAAGGATTAGAGGTGGTGGTAAAGTAATTAAAAATATCCAATATCGAGAGGTAGTTTAAGTAACTGATAAGAGGCAAGATGGCATGTTTTATTTGAAACAGCCATTGATTAGGGGCTTAAGATTCTATTATTTAAGAGATGGCTAGTCATTTCTTAACGAGATTATTATAAGTAAGGCCCTTAAAGCAATAAATAATAGCCAATTGATTGCCTGCCCTAGAGTGTAAGCGAATGCAGGAACTTCATTCGGGGTCGACCCGAGTTAGTTGCCCGCGACCACCGACCGTAATATACGCGCCTTGCATTCGATACTCTCACAGCACTCAACGGATAAATTTTTAAACCCTTAAAACCTTCTTTAATTTTCTCCTTTGCACCATTAAACGTTATATCCGTTACACTCCTCCTTTTTGAAGTCGGTTAAAAATTAGGGATGGGCCGAATGTGGTTTGAACTGAATACGAACTTCGGCCGAACAATTAGTTAAAACAAAAAATTCGACCGAACTTCGGTTTGCTTTCCTCACGCTTTCTCAAGAACGACACGTCGTGACCTGTTGACATCGTGACTTGATAACGCCGATTTTTTTGGCTTTTTTACACCATAACCAGCCTCTAGTAAATTTTAAGTATGAGTAGGTGATATAAGAATATATTTTTAGATCTTTGATTGAAAAAAAATCACCATTTCATGTTTCATTCGTAAAAAGTGATGTCAATCAAAATTAAAGTTGTAATTGCTGATGTCCCTTAAATGTGTTTTTTTTTAATTCAAGTTACGCATTATAATTAAGCAGTTGCACTACTTACTGATGTTTCTTAGAGGAAAAATAAGTAGTAATAAGTTTATTATATCTTGTTTATAATTTGAAGTCCATTTAATTAGGCAAATACTCAATCAAGAACTAATTTTAATGAATTTTTATCACATTGCACATTAAGCTTTACATGTACGTAACTAAAATAATACTCATCATCCTACAGAGCACTCATATAGATAAGTAGGTACTAATTTTTAGATATTTTTTTATACCTTGGGTTACATTATTGGAGTTTTCGTAAGGATCCCTAATTTTTTTGTAAATATAATATAGCCTATGACACCTGGGAATAGTGTAGCTTGCCAACAGTGAAAGAATTTTTTAAATCGGTTCAGTAGTTTCAGATCCTCTTCAATGCAAACAAACAATCTAATCTTTCCTCTTTATAATATTAGTACAGATATTCATATATATTTATTATAAAATTAATTAGATAGTTGCATATTATAAAAAGCGCAAGATTTTGCGCTGAAAGTTTTTTATAAAATTGGGAGCTGGGTTGCCCTAAAAAGCGCTATATCCGAAAGCGCTAAATTGAAAGCCCTGGTGAACCGAGCGCCGGGGAAGTGCTGTAAACGAGAAAGCGAGCGAGAGAGCGAGCCAGGATATACCTCGTCCCTCTAATACCTAAAATCGCGTTCAGCGCATCGGAAAGTGCGATGTTCCGAGCCGCCATTAATGGAGACAAACTTAAGTTTGCATCGAACCTCTGCTAATATTTTCTTAAGTTTTCGCGCCTAGTGTACATAATAAAACTACGTTTGTTACCGCGTTTTATTATGTATACCTCTGCTCTCCACGTGACTGGCATCACTGCCTCGATTTTTATTATATTATGGTTATGATAGATATGATTTCTATTAACTTCAGCAAAATACTGCAAGTAGGTATTTTACATTTTTTTTTGCACCGAATGTTCGGCATTTAAACCGAATTACGGCCGAATGGCGAAGTTCGGCTCAAGCTACCGAAATTCGGTCGAACCGAATGTAAAACGAATTTTAGCCCATCCCTATTAAAAATACATTGCCATATGTAGTTATAATTTATAAACAAGCCCGAGTTATTTCTCCTCACATACGTTACATACGGCCAATTCCACGCACCCAGCGTCGCATAAAGATGAGAATATGACATGAAAGTCGATAAATTTGCTCGATAGCCATTATAAGACGATGTTGGGTGCGAAAATATGGTAGATTGGGGGCGACGCCACGCCACTTTGATTTAGGGCTCGGATAAGGATAAGTCACTGTTAAATCGAAAGGAACACTCGCACTGCTTCTGGCTTATAAATAGATAAATGCGGGTGTCGTGATCGTGTAAGTGACTAAGCATGTGTTTACACCTACGAATAAATAATATATTTATTCGTAGGTTTACACACATGTGAGCTCTATCAGATATTCTAAAGGCGGGGCTTGATTTGGGATAATGTTAGATTTAGAAAGTGCTACGCAGATATGACGATTGGTTTAATGTGTAATTTGAGATGCGACTTGTAAATGACGTTAAATATTGACAGATAACATATTGTTACAAACTAGGCGCCGACAAAAACAAATTCACACATGCATATCTGTAAAAACACATTTATTTATTACCTGTCGGTGTTCTTTTATGATTGTCTTCTTTTATTGGCATGCGTTTACTAGAGAATTATGCTAGAGAATAGTCCATTGTTCTATTGTAATCGTTTACAGCCGTTTGCGGCTGTGATCATTAGCCAGGTGTTACAGATATTAAAGTAGAAGCTGATTCTAGGAAATTCGGTCCACGTTGCCGGGCGGACATATTGCATTTGTGCAGTATAAAACAATGGCCCGATGGAGAGAGGTGGTAGTCAAGCGAGAACCACGATTAAGGCGAGACGAGTGTACAATCGGAGATCTAGTGACGGATTTTGCACGTTTTATTGAATTACGACCTTCTGCATTATGTTTGGATTTGTTGTGTTCGGTTATATTTGTACCTATGTTATACTTGTTTGTATAGTTCTAGTAAACTCTATAATAATTCGAACGGCATTTTAATTATATACACTAATTTGGCTATAAGTTAACAGGTATTTTTTAACGCTTTAAATAAGACGCATTAGGCCACAGCCTAAATCTTTAACACTAAAGCAGATGAAGCCCCAGCATAAAACAATTTAGGGTAAACTATATTATTCTTGGCATACCAGTTTTATAAAGATTGGCACCCTATTAATTAATTCAACATTACGATATCATATTTTGATTTTTGTAGAGACTAAAATATTTAGATAAAAATATTAAGATTTCTGTTTTAAGTAAATTAATAGTACTTATTTCTAATAATAGAATTTCTTGGAGGCCGGCAGCGCGTTGGTGACACCTCTGGTGTTGCAAACGTCCATAGGCGACGGTAACCGCTTTCCATCAGGTGGGCCGTCTGCCTGTCTGCTGTACTCCAGAGAAAAAAAAACTAATCATTGACGGCAGTGACAACAATGGTATAGTTTACCCCATATACAAAAGAGCGTGAAATACAAATAGCTTTTAGGTAATAGGTACCTTCTAGGTAAGCGTGCTCCATCTTAGACCATACCTCTACTCTACATCGGGCGAGATTATGGTCAAACGCAAACCTATATTAATATACTATAAAAAGTACTTTTTTCTAATAAAATCACTTCTACTTCATCACACTTCTGCCCTTCCGAAGTGAACCGAGTAACAATTAGTTGTTTTTTTATATAGCTGGAGTACAGCAAACAGGCTGACGGCCCACCTGGTGGAAAGCGGTTACCGTCGGCTATGGACGTTTGCAACATCAGAGATGTCACCAACGCGCTGCCGGCCTCGAAGAAATTTTATGACACCCTTTTTGAAAAACTCCATGTCGTAGCGCTGTGGGAAAACCTCGGCTGGGAGCTCATTCCAAATCCCCACAGTACGCAAGAGAAACGTTCTACAGAACCGTTGCGTACATGAGCGAAGCGGCTCAAGAAAGTGGGGGTGAACTCCCAACCGATGACGAGCGGTGCGATGGTAGAAAGAGGACGAAGGCACCATTCTAAACAGTTCTTCGGAACATTCCCCTTTATACAGTCGGTAGAATACGCAGAGAGAAACAAAGTCGCTTCTAAGGCCAAGCGTATCTAGACCGTCTATTAGTATGGGATCATCAACAACGCGAACGGCTCGACTTTGAATACGGTCCAGGGGATTAAGTTAGTAATATTGGTGATTCCACAATTTATGAGAATATTAGAGTATTGCCATTTTCAATATTGTACAATGGTACCAGTAAAAAGTCATAGTAGCGGAATGGCTAGCGCACGCGTCCCAAACTCAAAGGGCGCGGGTTCGATGCTGGCCTGAACGCATGCACCACTTAATCAGTTTTCTGATCTAATGTGCATATTGTTACAATTACCACGTGCTAACAAAGGTGAAGGAAAACATCGTGATGCAACCTGCACATCGAGATAACCGATGTGTCAAATCTGCCAAGCCGCCTTGGAAAAGCGTAGCGGGTATACCGTCCCTTCCCTCTATAATGGGAGGCACAAGCCCAGCAGTGGGACATTTATGGGCTAATATTATACCAGTAAAATAATACCTTTACCTTATCTGGGTTAAAGTAATCCATCTAATTGTCGCGACACATGAATGCACAAACAGTGCAGAACATTAAAATATATTTTCGCACGTTTGCAATAAACAAAACGGGCAATAAATAACGTTGGTTGAACGCCTCCTTGTCTTGGCCAGAGAATAATAGTATTTTCTATTTGGTTAGAACGCTCTCTGTATGTCCTCTTGCTCGGAAGAGTGCCAGCTGTGGCGCCGGTTCGGATACTAGATCAATATATCACAGAGAAAATAACAATTTAAATCTTAACTACGACCATTTGATTGTTACTTACAAATTATTATCTACTTGCTGCACCCGCGTGGTGATGGGAAATCGTTTTATTTTGAGTATTTGACACTATCTTAATATATATAAATTACGTGTCACGTTGTTTGTCCGCGATGGACTCCTAAACTACTTAACCGAGTTTAATCAAATTTGCACGCCGTGTGCAGTTTGATCCAACTTGAAAGATAGGATACTTTTTATATGTTGGAACCGGTAGGTGGCGCTGAGATCGGGTTCTAGAATCCTCCTAACCACCGGGAGCGATTTTAGTGATTTTGTTTTTCTGTGTTTGAGTGGGTCCCCGGGTGATTATAATCCATAATTGGAACCGGTAAGTGGCGCTAGGATCGGGTGTTAGATTTTATTTTTTCAGAGCAGGACAACGTCTGCCGGGGCCGCTAGTATCTTTATAAATTATAATCGATGTGTTATTCTGATGTGTAAGCTATATTACTTACTACTATATTACTGTAAAGTTTCATCAAAATCCATTCAGTAGTTTTTGAGTGAAAGAGTAACAAACATACATCTATACATACATTCATACAAACTTTCGCACTTATAATATTTATAGGATGTAAGATACTATTATGAAATTACAAAAATGTATTCTTCTGTTTTGTAGATTTATTGTGTTTGTGTTTTGTTCGTGATTCACATAAAAACTACTCGACCGATTTCGATGCCTTTCACATGTCGATTAGCAAATGTTCGGACTTAAAATCTGCGTTACATTATGTCCCACAAATCTCTTGAATTTTTTTGCTAAAACAACTTTGATCTTCTGCTCTCTGACCGACGTTGACGAAGTCGCGGGAAAATCCTAAAAGTAAAAACATGGCTGAACAATACTGGGTATTTAAATCAGACAGTATAAAATGTCGATACCGAATAATCTAATACCTCGAATATCAAATATACTGATCTAAAGAAAGTGTAATATTTTCTTAAGTTTTCGCAACTTGTATACATAATAAAACCGTTAAAACGTAGTTCTTCCAACTATTACAACATTTGCTGATTTTAGGAATGTATAATTATGTAACGCAGCTCTAAAAATAATATGCCACTTCTATGAAATATTTAGCTACAATATCTGTATATAATGCTTCTTACTCCTTCTCCTAATAGTAGGGGAGCCCAAGATGGTAAATGTGGAGCTACTCGAGCGTCGCGGGGACCCGTTGGATTGTGAAGTTAAGATGCTAAAAAGAAAAAATGTTATATGATGTATGCCCTTTCACTGGTGGGGGGAGCGTGTACAGGTTTTTTCTAAAAAAAGAGTAGCACAGAAATACTCAAGCGCGTCAGAACCTAATCAAAAGACTGACGATTTGGACGCGCCCAAAAGCCATGGCCGATTTTTGAAAATGCAAAAAAAAGTTACATTGAAGTACTCGAGCGCGTCAGATTAATGTACAGACGGTACAGCTTGTTGTCCTAGTCGTGCTGACCCATAATCTGACAATTATGTAGAGGAATTTCAATCACATTATATGGTGGGGCTACATAATAGGGTGCAAGGTTTCTCCCCTTATGTTATTCGGCCACGCTCGAGTAAATCCCAAAATCCCCGTTTGGCCTTCCCTACTACAATTATGTGGTGGCGGCACAATATATCTTCTCTTTCCGTGCTCCTCTATTCTTGTGAACGCCTTCTGACACACCACAAATCCCAATCCTTCACGAAAGCCATCCATCTCTTTTTGGTCTACCTTTACATTTTTGTACCCATCTATCTTCCAGGTTAACGATCTTTATGTCAGTTGACTTTCATTCCTCCTTATTACATGGTGTGACGAGGGGGGTAATAGTCAGATCCTCCTCCTTAGCCACAGAATAGATGTAGGTGGGTCAATGAACGATACAAGATAATTATGTAGTATATTTAATCTGTTCCGTGTCAACCGGTGGACTTCTATGCACAAAAGGGTACACTGGCCTGTCGAAGCCTTGAAAGCTCTTCGAGTCAAGTTGTTCCACAGCCCTAATATTAGCTCGACCGGTAATTGTCCACGTCTGGTATATGTTGGCTT
This sequence comes from Dendrolimus pini, assembly GCA_949752895.1. Lineage (NCBI taxonomy): Eukaryota > Metazoa > Arthropoda > Insecta > Lepidoptera > Lasiocampidae > Dendrolimus > Dendrolimus pini. The sequence continues at coordinate 18,021,383 of OX457137.1, read as the reverse complement.
GGTTGGTAGGTTTTTCTAGATAAAGTAAGGGTAGTCTTGGTCCTGGAATTAGACGAAGAATAGGCATTAGGTTTGACACAGTGTCCTCCGTTAGAAAACTAATCAGCTCAATTATATTTAGTTTTAAGTAGTAGAACCGTTAAATTTTACATATATGGATAGAAACTCACCCCAGCGGGAACACGTAGTTATTTTAATAACGTTAAAGGAATTTTTGAATAGTCTGGAATAATATTTATAAAAGAAATGTAACAGCTGTAATTTTTTAATTTCAAGCGAGTCTCAACTTAACCGCCGTTACAGCTTTTTATTTTTAAAACTGTCTTGACAGTGACATAGTTTGATATTAGTACTGTCATTGGCTATGTCTATGTTTTTTTTAATGGTGCAGGTGAGACGTTACACTGGCCATACCACAACAGTCTTCTTCTTCTCAAATTTTCAGTCACAGATGCAAGTTATAAAGGTCCACTTATATACTTATTTCTCACATCCATTCTTGTAACACCATACATCTACGTCAACATTCTCATCTCAGTTGAATGAGACCTTTTTGATCTATCACCTTAGTGGCCCAACATTCGGACCCGTATAAAATGACCGGTCTTATTACATATTTATATATCTTCACCTTTTAGTTTGAGTGGCATTAGTTTGTCACATGTCACAACGGTTTGCTGTCTCCACTTTATCCATTCTATTATATATAAATAGTATTTATTTTTCTTCTTACATCCTTCTCTATACCACCATTTTTAAGCATCTATGTAATAATTTGATACACAGAAAAAAGCTTAACCTCACCATACCTCATTAATTAATACTTATCTTATACTTCTTATACTAATATATAGAGCTGAAGAGTTTGTTTGTTTGCTTGCTTGCTTGAACGCGCTAATCTCAGGAACTACTCTGGTCTGATTTGAAAAATTCTTTCAGTGTTAGATAACACATTTATCGAAGAAGGCTATAAAGCTATATAAGTCATCACGCGAAGATCAATAAGAAATTAAATTTATAAATAGTAATATATAATATAATATTAATAAAATTTGCCCGACTGGATGGCTACCACCCCTGGTCTAAAGTATGTCGCCATAACAACCTTAAGTTGTGTTCCGGCATTAGTGACCAGGTTCCAGTCTCCCTTAAGAGAGCAGCAGCGCATTTGTAGCACCTCTGGTGTTACAAATGTCCATAGGCGATGGTAACCGCATTCCATCAAGTGGGCCGCCTGCCTGTCTGCTGAGCTCCTGCAATAAAAATAAAATAAAAACTATTCCACGCGGACGATGACGCGGGCAGAAGCTAGTTAAGTATAAATTGTATTATACTATACAGTTTATTAACATTATGAGATTGAATTTGCATTGTTCCTTAAGATTATAAGTAGAATACTGAGCCAAGGGCACTCCGAGGTGAACACCACCCTTTTGATGACCTAAAGAGTCAATTACGCGATTTAGAGCTATAAGAAGCTCATAAAAATGAAAGTTCTTATATATATTATTTTCTCTATTTTCTTTCACCGCTCTAAGTTTTTTACCCTAAACATAGTATACTACTTCTGTGAAATATTAAACTACCATCATCTATAGTCATTATTTACTCGTTATTACAATAGTGTACCACAAAATCAAGCTTTATTATGTACCATTAATTATTCCAGTTTTATCAATAAATTTAACAAGCACCGTGAATAAAAGCTTTTCATTTGCCCTATTTATTTATAGTTGTACGCTCAATGATATTGTAGTAACAACAAGGCAACAAATAAAGTATCTAGTTATAATTTAGAAACTATAAGTCGTGGTAGTTTCATGGCTAATGTAGATATATAGATAGATAGATATCACTTTATTGCTCAACAAATATACAATTTCGAAAAACACAATTACAATACTGTCATGGTAGAAACAATAGGCGGCCTTATAGCTTAAAGCAATCTCTTCCAGGCAACCTAACTTAAGGAAATTTAACCTAATCTGGCGATGTAGGTGATGCAGATCATTATCATCATAAATAAACATACTTAAACTACATAATTTATAAATTAAATACACATACTTAATTATTTTATAAATTAAATACATACATATATATTAAATAGTCTATAATATAAGAATTAGGCATAATTATTTAAGGAAAAGTAGTGTTTCTTGAGTGCGGCCTCTCTGACAGTAAGAGGCAGCGCATTCCAAAGTTTGACAGCCTTCACTGTAAAAGAGTTATCATAAAAGGATAAAGTAGGATAAAGTGTCTGCAGGTGTAGTGAGTTTACGATACGATGAGTGCGCAAATTGTGGGAAGTAGAAACGCGGAGGAATTCAAAACGTTCCTTAAAGTAAGTAGGACTACTAGGAATAAATAATATGTTATAAAGATTGAGTTTGTGATTATTCCGGCGAATGTACTTATATCTCATTTCAATGACATGCAGAGAAAACAAGAGACGGGCAGAATGACTAACGGATATACCAAAAGTGGGAAATATTGCCAAACAGACTGACCTTCAAACGAACAGACCAGAACAGACAAAGAAAATGGTTATGGAACTATCGCATAACAACGCATAAATTCGCGCGATACCGCAACGTTGAAGGTGAAAAGAGCAAAGCCACATGGAAAGCCCTAATCTATTCTAATTTTGAAATTGAATTTGGAACACTTATAAAATTGAAAATGTTTCAGAAAGTCGATCATCGATACTAAACCGATTTGTAAGTCGGTATAAATTTAATAAAATGTTCAAATGCTATTATTTTAACGTCCACGGCACGCTCGTTACTCTTGCGAACGGCAATCTTAGGGCACTGGCATTCAAATTGATGGCGAGGGTACGTTCTACCATTAGGGGGGACTTATTAATTTCCCTTTCGACAGCCCGACCGAGTACGCAATAAATTCACCTCAACCAAAGGGATGACCAATTTCAGAACATTTACGAGCCACAAATTACGCAACCGATGAAATATACTGGCCGAGGGACGACAGAGTGCGGGACAAGCGGGGCAAGAAAAATCACAAATGGACTGGCCCAATTTAAAACAGGGTAAGGCACGTGAAATGTATTGTACAAAGTATTTTTCATGGTGTAGGTTCGTGTAGGTCTACTTTTGAATGCTTTGCACACGTACATCGTACGCGACGCTCGCACTTTTTCCGAACGTGTGCATGCTGAGGAATGAACTACCTCCTGCGTTTATCCCGGAGCGTTACGATATGACCTTAAAAAGAGCGAAAGTAAAGTATTTAAAACCATAACGAGGTAGGTAATGCATCAGCTACAAGTTAACATGATAAACGCGCAGTGTGATGTCACGGTATAGGGACGAATGTTGATGTCAAATAGCTATTGACAATTACAGATACCAATTATAACATCCTAAGGTGTTACTGCAATTCTTACGTGCCAGGTTTGTGGAACCATACTTCAGCCAAAGCTACTACGAATGATGGTAGTTAGGACATCACTTTATCATAAATAACTCATAAGCTGTAATTGGTTATATGTATTTCAATTAATCTTCTTCTGTGTTAATAGATGTAATACGGCACTGTTGGATAAGAGTGTTTACGAAGTGGCACCTGCAATGTTTAATAAACTACCAAAACCGTTAAAAACCATACAAATTAATACATTTAAAACGAGACTAAATAACTTATTAAGAGACAAATCATATTGTACCACAAACGAATTCCTTAATGACAAATTTGAAACATAGCATCAATACATAATTAATAAAAAAAACTTGAAAGGTGTCAAGGGACACCCGGATGGAACGAAGTTCCTTTCGATTAATTAGTGAAGGAATTGTATTTTTTTTTTAGTTATATTTTTTTTTAACAAATATAATATAATACTACAACTAATCAAAATACCTAAACTACCGATACTACCAAAACTACCACAACTACCAACCAAAACTACCGCAACTACCAAAACTACCACAACGCCCAAAACTACCGCAACTACCAAAACTCCCACAAGTACCAAAACTACCACATCTACCAAAACTACCACAACTACCAACCAAATCTACTAAAACTACCGCAACTAACAAAACTACCACAACTGCCACAATTACCAAAACTACCAACCAAATCTACCACAACTACTAAAACTACTAACTATATCTACCACAACTACCAAAACTACCACATCTAACACATCTTCCCAAACTACCACAACTACCAATACTATCAAAAAAACCACAATTGCCAACCAAATCTACCACAACTACCAAAACTACTAACATATCTACCACAATGCCCATATCTATCCCAGCGCCCAAAACTACCGCAACTACCAAATCTACCTCAACTACCACATCTACCATAACTACCACAACTACCAACCACATCTACCCAAATTACCACAACTACCAACCAAATCAACCAAAACTACCATAATTACCAACCAAATCAAACCAACCAAACCAACTACCAAAATTATCAAAAGTAGTAATACTACCAAAACTACCACAACCACCACAACTACCAAATTGACCAAAGTAAACAAAATGACGAAGATGTCAAATCACAAATAAAACATAAGTCATTTAAATAATAATTGTTTAATTTTAAAAGAATTGTAATCTAAATGAACATTTTCCTCAGTCTAATTCTATTCGAGACTGTGAAGAATGAGCTATATACATAATTTAAAAATTCTACTGGGATCAATAATTATAGAAAAAAATCTCTAGGCTTATTCTGTTTATAGGCTTGAATAAGCATTATAGTAAGGAGTAATAATATACAACGCCTTTTGTGATATAAAATTTTAATAAATGTTTTCTTAGCCTTCTTTCAACAAGTTAGGGTCAGCTATATCTATCATAATTATTTTATGATGTTCTTTTGATCTACGTTATGTGTAGAACGTAAAACCACAACTATTTATGTTATACATCACCTTTATTTCGTATTACATCCGAATTAGAGATATAGGCCGTTTCACACAGATATGGTGATAGATGTATTGTATTATTTGAGATACAACGCTGTTAAAGATGTTAAATACTAAATAACGTATGTATATAGTTGCATTAAAGGCGTAATTTCATTAACGCTTTAAATAAAACGCATTCGGCAGTCTAACGGTTTTATTCATAGAGAGTTAAAGTGAACTTGAACATTTCTTTATAGTTCTTGAAAAGGTGTTCAAACTTACTCTACGTCTCTATGAATATAACCGTAAATCTTTAACACACACAAATTATATAAGTTATTCTTAAGGTACACAACACAACATAAAAACCACAAAATTATTGTCACACACCATAAGAAAAATTAACAATAAGCGTGTATGAAGTCCAAAAACTCTAAAAGTAATCAAGGTGTAAAAAGGGTACGGACCTCGAGTCCGTAGAATTGTTAATAAAAATAAATAAAAAAACACTAACACAGAAGCCGCAATATTAAAAAAATAAAAACGATATATTTTTTGTTTTTAATGGGAGAATTGGGGCCTCCTCTATATGTTATTGTATATTGAATTTTTTGTAAAAATTCAAATTCGTAATAGAAAAATTCTAATATGAATATTAATTTTGGCAGATTTGTTGAGTAGTTTTTGAGATATAGATTTTATAGGATTCTGTAATCAAATGATAAAAAAGCAGTCGTTAGCCCTGTACTGAACCCTTTAGCGTGATACTACACGCACTCGGATCAACTATTTGTCTATTTATATTTAAAATATACCGGTCTCGATATATATAAAATTCTTCTGCTCGTGTGTAGGTATGTCACTGAACTCCTAAATCCCAGGATCGTTTTTGATGTTTTTTGTGTGTTTAATACTTTTTTGGATCATTTAGATTCACAATTCGAAGCGATACGTGGCTCTGGAATCGAGTTATAGAATTTTTTGAAATTTTTGTGTTACCCAATCCCGGACTGGGTAAGCGGCGCGGCGCTGCAATCGGATTCCAGATTTTTATTTCTTCATAAAAGGACAACATCTGCCAGGCACGCTCATATGTATATAAATAAAACAACAGTATTACCACGTTTGGAATTAAGACAGCCGAAATGTTAATTTAATGTTGAAAGCTACAGAAAATTGCTCCAGTCCTCCAGATGGCAGAATTATAGGGCGCTGTCCGCGAAAAGGTCCGCAGACTAATATTATGCAGGGTAAATGAGCCGAGCCGCGGCCAGAATCGATATTCATTTGCTTAAGCGTACCGTTAATTTTTCGACGAAAGCGATATCATGAATATTACTTGCCTACTTACGTTTATGACCCGGTAATTTTTAAACAAAACTAAATTAACGCTCCTTGTTGGGCCCTTTCAACGTTTTATTCTTTGATGATTATACTCTTAAAATAATTTTGATGATGAACTTATTAAGCTTTCTCAATAGCAAAAGCAACCTACCTTGTATTTCCTACTACTAGTGGTGGCCCGTGGTCGAAATTTGACCACAATAATTAATATAATATTTTCTTAAGTTTTTGCGACTTGTATACATAATAATTAATGTAATTAAAATTTCAGAAAGTTTGAAATTGAAAAGTGGCCGAAACGTCGGAATAACCAAAACCAAATAAATTACCGCAAAACCGTTAAAACGTAGTTTTATTATAATAATTAATGTCAAAGACTATACTTATATCATCACAGATTTCGCCAAGGCTACACTGTTAATTTTACTTGAACAATAAACAGAAGAGTATATATTCGTGTGGGTGTCAAATACATGGTAGTGTGTGTAATGTTGTTTTTATTTATTTAATATATTTTTATGTATAATTATAAAAGTATTAGAATAGAATTCGTCGCTTCGTCTCTATATAAACTATAAGTGTGCGAAATTTCATACTCCTCCGTCCATGCAATTTTCATAAGAAGGGGTCCAAAGTTTTTGCTTCACGTATTTAATATATAGATAACTTTACGCTATACTACAATTACTACATTTTTCCTACTTACTTTAAATTTAAATTAATTAAAATTTCATTGCTTAATTTAAATTGAATATTATGATTGTTTTAAAATATTGTGCACTTAAATATCGAAGTTTACACGTTCATCACGTTCAGTTACATAATTAATTTGAAACAAATTCTTTGTAAAATCATCATGTCGGTATAAGGATACAATTTAGAAGAAATCGTTACGCATGTAAGTGTTCGATGAAAAAATTGTTACCTAGTTAGATACATGTGTCACTATGGGCATAGTGTCACGTGTATCTTGTTTTTGTTCAAATAAGCAATTAAGTTCGTTATTTTTTTAAAGATGCTAATGCCTTATCCGTGCAGGAACGGAGAAAGAATACAATTTTCTGCGGGCGGCATGCTGTAAGACGTGACGAAATAATCCACAGCGAGGTGGTAATATATTTGCTCGTCTGGATGCCTACCAACCATGGTTACAAATATCCATAGGCGACTATAACCGCTTTCTATTAGGTGGCGCTGTCTGCATGTCTGCTGAACTTAGACAATTTAAAAAAATGCCTCATTTCTATCAATATTTAAAGACAGAAATGGTTCGTCTGTTATTGCAATTACAAAACTCTTCAATGTATTTAGCTGTACGAACACCTGGTTAATGCGATTATACGCCAAAAAATCCTACCATAAAACTTTGAAAGCTACACTTAAAAACAAATAAAATTCTCTATGAATAATTTCGTTTCTCCTTATTAACAACACCTGCTTAAAGTCCAATTTATTTACGAGCATCTAGTCAAAGTTGACCCAATTAACATCACGAATACAATATTGCTTACAAAGTGCTGTACCCAAGTTAATTAATTTAATTATTTATTCAAATTAATAGTTCAAACATAATTCTGAAAAAGCACGTGTCTGTTTTCACATGAATTTTGTATGAGGACTATTAACCACTTATTTCTATGTATTGTTTTAATTAATGATGATTATAATGATGCTCGTTTTGAATCCAACTGTAGTACTAAGAGACGTAAAGAACTTAAATTATTATTTATTTCATTTATAATAACTTCAAAAACGAAGAAATTATCGATGCGACGTTACGTCGTTTTTATTAACTTAACGTTTTGTTTATCACCAATATGAAAGATTCTTGAACTCCAAAGCAATCCCACTGTATTTTCACTGGAATGAGACCTTGGATTTCGAAGATAACATACAGTGTACTGTACGCAAACAGCACGAATTTATACCTTATTTTTTCTTATAAGATAAATGTTAAAAATAAAAATGTAGTGTATATATGGTTATTTGAAAACATTTCCTACTTTTACATCTTTGGATATTCTTTAGGTTTAATTATTGATTGATTGAATGTAATATTTCAAATTCTTACATTTAATCTTTATTTAATAGTGGAATTCATTGTAAAATCGTGTGTGGCAACTAAAGGAAAATCAATTTAGCAGCAGCGCATTTGTAGCACCTTTGGTGTTGCAAATGTCCATAGGCGATGGTAACCGCTTTACAACAAGCGGGCCGTCTGCCTGTCTGCTGAACTCCTGCAATAAAAAATTAAAAAAATTGTGACCTAGAGATTCTAGTCTCTCTCAAGAGAGCAGCAGCGCATTTGTAGCACCTTTGGTGTTGCAAATATCCATAGGCGATGGTAACCGCTTTACAACAAGCGGGCCGTCTGCCTGTTTGCTGAACTTACACAATAAAAAAATATTCTTGTATAAATATAGTTCTATTTATTAGGTACGTAAGATTTATATGAAAATTTGTGATAACAAATTTAATAACACCCCTGTTATGTATGTCCTCGAGTATGCCATAATAAAGAACAACAATGAAAGACATATTGTGCCGGCTCCAAATACTTGGAATAAGTTGAAACCAAGTAAAGTACTAATCTTCTAGGACTTAAAGATTTATATTCCTCGTGTAATTAAATTGCTTATCCAGTAAATTTTGCATTAACGGTTGTTCATGTAAAGCACTAGTTAGTATAAAACTAAGGCTAATGACAAAATCCTAATTAATATGAGAATGTTCCTAATTTAACTAGATATAGAATTTTTTATAGTACAATAAATGCAAGTCCAGTAAATTGATTGTTCTGTAAAATTTATATTCAAATTCAAAAGTTTTATTCAAAATAAGTTCCAGTGGAGAACACTTGTGGAAGGTCATGCATATAGGTTAAAATTTAATTTTACTTCCTGGTCTATGTGTGTGTGTACACCGCTACGCAACGTCTTATTGCTGTTAAGGAGAAGAAGTGGCAAGAAACTCCCCAGCAACACATCTAGCTAAAAAATGTTTTTCGTTGTATTTATCTCATTCTATTTATATCTCAGGTTTTCTATCTTCTATTTATTATATATATATATATATATATATATATATATATATATATATATATATATATAATGAAAATGGTGTTCGTTTGAGGCTCAATCACGCTTAAACCACTGATCGTATCGACATGAAACTACCACCATTCGATGCGAAATTTTTCCTAGATGGTTTATGGCTATTTATTTTTCGAATTCTAACGTTCCTTCATTTTTTTATTGCTGTTTTACTTTTATGAACATTTATCCCGCTAATAACAAGTGTTTTCTCTTGATTCTTTTGTTTTCATGGATTTCAACGGAGTTTACTGAACGGATAATGTTCTTTTACATTCAGCTAAGAATCTACTTACAAACTTCCACGCATCCACCCACTAACTCCCACGCACCCCTGCACACCCACTTTCATTTTTTTGATAAAAATAAAATGCCGTATCTATGATCGAGTATCACTTGAGAACGGCTGGACCGATTGGGTTAATTTTTTTTTGTTGTCTTCAGAATTGTCATGAGAATGTTTATATGTAAGAAAATTTTAAAAAAGTCTGCTAAAACGTTAAAAATTTCGATGATAATCGAAGTATTCCAATTTCTATAGTTACTCATCACGAAATCTTGGGAACTATAGGACTTAGAAATGTGAAACTTGGTAGGAATATTACTTTCGTTATGTAGAGGTCAACTAAAAACGGATTTTAAGAAATTCATTCCCCAAAGGGGATTGCGGGGGCGTTAACAATGAACAATTCCCGTTTTTAAACTATAGCTCCTATAAATTCCAAATTTGGTAGGAATCTTCCGTAAGAGATGTAGAAATAGTCTATGAACGAATTTTACGGTAGCTCACCCCACAGGGGGTTGCGGGGGTGATTTAACAATGAAAATTTTTATTTTTTAAGCCGTATCTCCTACAGGCTCCAAATTTAGCTAGAGTCGTCTATATGTGATGCAGAAATGATTTAAGAGCGGATTTTACAACAACCCACCGCCAAAAAAGATTGCGGTGGTGGGTGTTAAAATGTGAAATTTCTATTTCCAAACTGTAACCTCTATAGACTTTAAATTTGGTAGTAATCTTTTATTTGTCATGCAGAAATCATCTCAAATAGGATTTTACGAAATTCTATTTCCAATAGGGCCTGCGGGGGTGGGTGTGAGAATGTTAAATTTATGTTTCCAAACTGTAACTTTTACAGACTCCAAATGATTATTTTTTTATTGTTTAAATAGAAAAGGTTAAAGTCAATTGTTTTTTATTTTTTTTATTTAATTATCTATACATATAATAAAATTGTAGAGGTCGAATTTCTGTACAATGAAAAAATGCTAAAAACCGGGTAGGGGGATGTAAGAAGTGAAATAGAACTAATTTATATTTTTTGTTTCTCTGTTTGTCTGTCTGTTTGTACCGGCTAATCTCCGAAACGACTGCACCGATTTAAATGAAATTTTGTATGGTGGTAGCTTATATCCCTGGTCAACATATAGGATACTTTTGATCCCGAAAAATTAAAGAATTCCCGTGGGATAGTTAAAAAATCGCACCACGCGGACGAAGTCGCGGGCATCAGCTAGTTTTAATATAAGTATTAAAGTAGTAAAGAAGTATGTTACATAATGACTTGAAGAATTAATGAAGTTGTAGCCAACTGTGCATAATTCAATAAAACAGAGACACAATAAAAGTAAAGAAAAATATTACTATAATTATAATAAAGACATGACGTACTACATAACCTACATTTCTATTTTATTTTGCTGCATATATATATATATATATATATATATATATATATATATATATATATATATATATATATATATATATATATGCATATATATATGTATATATATATATATGTGTGTGTGTGTGTGTGTGTGTGTGTGTGTGTGTGTGTGTGTGTGTGTGTGTGTGTGTGTGTGTGTGTGTGTGTGTGTGTGTGTGTGTGTGTGTGTGTGTGTGTGTGTGTGTGTGTGTGTGTGTGTGTGTGGTTGTATGGTTTGATTAAATATTTGAAATTAGAATGGTTATTTATTTTTATCACGTCCAACCTTAACATTCTGCGCAAAGTGACTTATCATATCATGAGCATAAATTACGTGCGGCATAACACTTAAGTGAACTTTTTTATCACCAATATTAGCCCCCAAAAACGCGTACAAAACAAGATAACGCCTCGTCTCACGTATAACTTATGATATTATGAAAAGGGAAAACAAAGCATTCACTAAGTTTTTGCTTTTAACGGTTGTTTTATTGTACACGTCTATACATCGGGGGCGATTCTCTGACTGTGCTTGCTTTTAACTGTTTATCACTTTATTGCATGGTATCGCGTAAAGTTGCGAAAGTGATAGTCGTAAAACGTTATTGTTGTGCCACGTCAGCCGTCACTTCTGTTACCCGAGGCACTTGCTTTATGAAGATATCTGTGGCTTGTATCACGCAACGTTTAGATTTCAATTTGTTTCGTTCGTTGAAATTACATCTGTATTTTCAGTGAATAATGTCTTCGGTTGACGTATGATTGTCACCATGAGCGTTAAATCCCGGTTGCGTTCGACGCTATGCTACTTTTTCTTCTCCACTTCACGCGGTTTTCGGTATCCCTAGTATTGAGAACGCATGACCAGTCACAACGTCAAGCCAGCATTTTTTGGGCCTACCCCTTCGAGAGACGTGTGATTGTGTTTTCTTGTAAACGAGAGAGATAGATACTTGTTTATAACACATATTTCAAAAAACGTATAGGCGTCAAAAAATAATATCTCTTACAGACAACTCTCGAGGCAGAATTAAAACAGATTACATGTGGTATGAGATTAAACAAGGACATATCTATATACATACATATTGTCATGCCTGTTTCTAATTGGGGTAGGCAAATACTATGGAACCACTGGCGTCAAAGTCAAAGTTCAGTAGAGAAACTTGCAAGCTGATATTTTTTTCTATTATATTACAAAATTCGTAGGTCGTTTCAAATGACAACACCCATAACCAGAAATCATCGAAATTTAAGCCGAATCACTGTCCAATTTTCATAATTAAAGCAAAAAAACTTTCCAGTTAAGTAATGATTCGTGTCTCAATTACTGTTCTAAACAGTGAAGCTATAAAATTTTCTGATCACGACTTCGAAACAATCAGGACGTCAGAGATACGGATTGGATTAACTGCGATTCGAGTTTGGGAACTTATAAACCTAAAGTAATCAGTACAACCCAACCGTAACTGCTAATACTTTGTTTTTGCTGCCTCTCTTAGGACGGTATCAGCTTTATGTTCCTGTACTTATTCCAATGAAAAAAATGATGAATAAGCAAGTCCCATTGTTAAGGGGTTTATTGATTGAAAAAGGGACATTGGAAATCTGAATTTAGGGTATTTGGGCTAAAGCCGTTCATGTGTGCAAGGTCGAGGAGCGATCGATGTCCTCGAAGTTAGGGTTGGAACGATATATCGTAAAACCGGTGTAAACCCTACAATATCGGTATTGTTACAGAGATTATAAATTCGATATTGACAACAGATATTGATATCAACGTGCCTATTTTGGATTTTCATAATTTGAATAAAATTTTATAGGAATTATAAGATAATAACACTCTTTGTTCTTTTCTGATAAATTATAGCGTGTTCCTTATAACAATCAAAATTACAGGTATCGGTATTGATGAACGAAAATTATGGACGTGCTGTAAATACCTGTCATTCACACAGGATACACGTTCAATCATTCCTAAACGGAAGTTCTATTTTTTTAGTAAACGGTATACAAATTGTAGCTATTATTAGTGTTACATACCGACAACGAAATACGCACCTGGTTTATTGCTTTTCCCCGCATTTGAACTTCTTTTGTTTACTTTGTGTTCAATATTTGCAATTAGACAATAGCCTATTGTTATTGGCCGTTTACAGAAATAATTAACCAGGTGAGCATATTAAGGGTCCTTCGTTGTATTGCATAGTTAGTACAAAACAATGCCCAATAAGGCAGTCAAGCGATAAGTACGATACAAGCAAGACGTGTACATTTATAAGCGATATAGTGATGGACGTTTTTGCGCGTGTTATTGAATCGTGCAGTTTGTACTAGTAGTGTCTAGCTATATTTGTACTTATTTTATACGTGTCTGTATAGTTTTAATAAATTGTTATAGTAATTTCAACGGCACTTTTATTCGAGTCCTGTGTAACTCGTAACATTATTATCATTATTTTTATTACGGTCTTCAAAATTGAACACAGTCAGAAACATGTTAAAATACATTAATAATATGATATTTTGTACTCTGTAGAATGTAATCTTTTATACGAAGACACAGCTTGTCTTATTATATATCTATAGCACTTGTCTCAAGACTACCCTCATATATCGTAAATAATTAACTAACTCGAAGACAAAATATTTTAAATATTACAATAATAAATGGACAGATGCGCTAATAGGGGTAAATGTGAATTAAATGTAACTAGTTATTTCTCTGTAAGTGAATTGTAAATTCTTTTGAGAAATAAATGTCTTGAACCTTAAATAATAAAATACTTATACAAGTCCTAGTAAGCCGGTGTGGACCCTTATATTCATGTGCGCACACTTGCACTCGGCATAAAATCTTATTATTATAATTATACAAAATATACGATGATATAACAAAAAAAACAGACGTTGTGCGTCTCGGGACGCCCGATAGAAGTGATAACTTAAACCAGAAACTAATCTAACGTGAGAAAAAGGGAAGCCAGACAGACTGGCGCCGTAACGCGTTACGTAACGAAGCGGTTTACCCTCCCATAAAAAGTTATCACTTCAAAAACTTGAAATGTTATTGAGCGCTTAAACAATTTTGTTAAAAAATAATCTTATTTTGTATTTAAATGAAGAAACAGAACCAAATAATATGTCTATATCATTTCGAATTATGTTAAGTTAATGTTAATTATGACTTATACTTAGTAGATATCTTATACACTCACCCTAAAATAAGATATGTTGTAGTGAGATCCTTTCAGAAGATCGTAGATGATGCAAAGTGGCAGCACCATTATACCGGGCTCTTTACACAGCGTAGCAGCAATCGCAAATAAAACAGTTCCGAACAACGCTAACCACTGTAACAGTCTACCAGCATCCTCCAACACACATGCACTTAACGGCGACACTATTAACTTAGATTTCCCGGTTTTAACATCTGTTGTTATCACAGTAACTGGTTCATGGTTCCTGATCATTAGAACGCTTAATATACTGAAGCAAACATGCTTCGCTACTCCTCGTAATCTTGTACTATAACACGGTTTAATTCCTCCATTTCCATTTCTCCCGGGCCTGAATATGCCAAAATTTTCGCATTGCCATCTAAATGTTTCTTCCCTGAGCCGTATATGGTCGGTGTAGCATAAAAAACTGATAAGGAATAAGTTGCAAGCAATTAGGTCTGCTCTTCCCACAACTCCTGCTACGGCTTCTGTGTGTATCGGATGAGCAGCAAAGGTCAAACCAGCAACGGTTGCGCCAACTTTGACATAGTTTCGTGGCAAAAGACGTCTTGCTGTTATTACCACGAGTATAGTTGATATGCAGTGGAGGATAACGTTGACGAAATGGTAACCCCAAGGCTTAAAGCCATTTATTGAATGGTTTAATCGATATGTGGCAACGCATAAAGGCCTGAAGGAGCCATGTGATCCGGCATCTGTAAGAGATGTTCCCCAGAAGTCGTGGTTGAACAATGCTCCGAAGGGGGTGTGACCGGCGACGTCTGGGTTGGATAGAATCGCTCTCCTGCAAACAAAAAGATACATTTCACTATCAGCTAAAAGATCAATGTCAGTGAAAATGATTAACCTTTGAATTCGCTACCCTTTAAAGAGTTTGGCTTCTTATCAAATATCTTCATAGAAACCTTACAAATATCGTTTTCAATTTACACCCCTTTACCTCGGATGTTGTTATTAATAAAACTTATTATTTATACAGTAAAGGCTCTTTATTCGCGGGGTATATGGTCCATAAATATGCGGCGAATACAGAATGGTAAGGTATATGGGATTGATTTTAAGGTATATACGTTGGTTGCTAGGTGACAAAAAAATACAAATTTATAAAAAATCAATTTAATTGAATCTTTTAAACATTTTGATTAATTACCTTAAGGCAATGGCAATGGTTTGATGGTATACTTTATTCATTGAGTAATAAAGTTGTTTCATTCGGTTTGTTTACATTCACAAAAACACCAATCGCGGCGAAGGGGGCTTATGTCAAAGTCTTCGGCGATATCATTTAACAACATATGTACTTTAGGCGAAGTTGTAATAAGATCTATTTTACTTTTTTTTAGTCCATTTGACGGCATTTACAAAGGATATTGGGTTGGATACCTATTGGAATCCTTTTAGTATTATGTATGTACTTATTAGATCCGCGAATAAATAAATTTTTAGCCGCGAATATAAGAATTGGGTCGCATTTTTCTAATCCGCGAATAGTGAAAACGCGAATGAAGGAAGCGCGAATAAGGAGCTTTATTAAAAAGTAATCTAACTTTAGATGTGGCTTAAGTAGTCCAAGACATTTAAAGACCTTTAAACTATGTATGTATGTATGTAATGTAATTCATTTTACTGTACTTTATTTCGTAACCAAAATAAATATTGATAAAGAATTATTAATTGCAAGTGTTAAATTTTGAATTCATATGTTACGAAAACTTTCCCATTTTTCAGGACGTAATAATGGTAATTAATTATCGCATTTTTAATTTATTTTATACCTTCCATATAATTAAACCTTCCCCGCCCGTCCTATTCTCGCCGCATCAAAGTGATTTGAAAAATAACATTAAAAACGCACGACAAGAGATGCAACCCCCGTTCCGTCTTAGTGCGTCGCTCGCACCACACGCATAAATTCCGCCGCTCCGTCGTTATAAAACAAAAACCGCTATTACAATTAAGACTGTGCGCAAGTCTCGCGAAGTGACAATACATAAATTAGTTAAAAACTCTTCGGACCTGTTGCTGACCTGGAGCAGAAGAAGAGAACCAACAGCAGCTGCATCCGGTGAGTTCCTTCCACCCCCATTGAACCAATCTACAGTCCACAAACACCTCAAAATCAAATGGTGATTTTATTTTCCCACCAAATAATATTATATCTTATACTAATGTAATGAATGTGTTTGTCTGTGATATCTTTTTCTCATTTGCCAAAAACTAGCAAACAGATCACTAGTGACACAGCAACATAGTGGAACCCAGGCTGCAAAGCGAACGCTCTGAACGCAACTGGGATTTAATGCTCAGATGATGATGCTGAGAGTTCAGAAGATATGAATATATACAATATTAGCTGTGTCCGCGACGTCGTCCGCGTGGAATTTGTGTTCAAAGTCCGCCGACTTTGAAACATTCTTCATTGGTGCTCTGCTCCTATTGGTCTTAGCGTGATGATACATAGCCTTATAGCCTTCTTCGATAAATGGGCTATCTAACACTGAAATAACTTTTTAAATCAAACCAGTAGTTCCTGAGATTAGTGCGTTCAATCAAACTAACAAACATACCAACAAAGAAACAAACTCTTCGGATAAGATTAGTCAAACAAAGTCGCAAATACAGACAGAGTTACTTTTCCAAATTATCTGATCCGAATTAGCTTCCTTAATTTTATTATCTCATTTTTTAAATTAATTGCAAGCGCTCCACCGCACCCTTAACAAAATTATTATATTACTAGAATTTGACTGCGACTTCGTCCATGCTAGACTTGAAATTCCCGAGACACAAAGTAGCAATATATTTTAAAAAGAATTTAAGCTATTCAGTGAAAACTTTCGGA
Organism: Dendrolimus pini; assembly: GCA_949752895.1. Lineage (NCBI taxonomy): Eukaryota > Metazoa > Arthropoda > Insecta > Lepidoptera > Lasiocampidae > Dendrolimus > Dendrolimus pini. Next base: position 18,004,260 of record OX457137.1, on the reverse strand, counting down.
ATAAGCTAATTTTCATGCGCCCGAACAACTACAAACCGCTGGGGAAATTACTGCGGGATTCCTGGGATAACAAAAATCACAAATTTTATGACATAAAATTTTCTATCGATCAGTGAAAAAATAACTTTGGAATTCGATTTTTTTAATCTGGCGTTTTCCTAGATGGATTCGCAGGAAAAAAGTAGTACAGATTTTATATCTAAGAATTTGCTGTCGGTTAGCGAAAAGTACATCGAAATTGGCCCAGCAGTTTTTACGTGAATCCCGAATCCTTATTTGTATTGTATTCTACCGATAGTCCCTCAGGACTATAAGTAGAATACAGAGATTAGATTACCGATTTCTATGGGTAAGGTGGCTGGCTACGTTTCCTCGCTGGATCGCCAGACTGATCCGTTTTCCGAGGTAAGCACCAGCCTTCTGATCACCTGAAGAGTCAATGAGTCGTTTTGATAGATGATAGAATGGTTAGTTATAATATTATTTTAATATTGATATATGAAAATACCTCTAAAAATATTATAACTTTCTGAAGAACAAATGAAAAAAATATATTATTTACAAAGTCAATAAACATCATAAGAAGGTGAAAATCCAACTCCCAACATTTCGTTATTACTTCAAAATACTGCCTTTAATATAGCAATGAGCATGTATGTACGTATTTGGTAACTCACTGGCACATACATTTTTCATCAACTTGATTAAAAAACTTTTCCCGTGAAACTTTGGCGTTGTTTTTTCTAACAAATTATGTATGGAAGGAATGCCTATGTGATTAGTTTAGTTGGCTCTTTAATAAATAAATAGCTTGTTAGTACTTTTACGAATATGTTTAACTTTTTCGTTTTGTTTTTCTCGTATTAAAGAAATACTTATTTATTTAGAAGTACACTAGGTATTGTATTTATAGCACTATATATTTCCGGAACTGGCCACATATATTACTACTAAGATTTGCCCGTGACTTGATCCATTTTTCACAAGTAACGTAGATTACATATTATCCGTGCAGGAACGGAGAAAGAATACAATTTTCTGCGGACAGGCGGCCTGTCGTGAGAGGCGACAAAACATCCCACAGCCAGGGGGCAGGGAATTTGCCCGACTGGACGGCTACCACCCCTGGTTTAGAGTATGTCGCCATAACAACCTTGGGTTGTGTTCCGGCATTAGGGCCAGGTTCCAGTTTCCCTTAAGAGAGCAGCAGCACATTTGTAGCAACTTTGGTGTTGCAAATGTCCATAGGCGATGGTAACCGCTTTCCATCAACTGGGCCGTCTGCCTGTCTGCTGAACTCGTGCAATAAAAAAAATACAGTTATTTTGCTAGTATTTAAAATCAAAAGGTATTTTCAGCAGGGTTGTGGATTTTTTAGTATGATAATACATGAATTCTGAAGATTCTCGTAAAAACTTCGAATAACTAATGTTACTAAAGACATAACTACATCGGTTGTAATAAACATGTCTAACAAATATAGAAACTGTCATATTAAGCAGTCCTAATATCACGTGGTTTCGAAGTTAGAAAATTCCGAAGAATATAAAAAGTCCCGGATTATATTGTTTTAGTGTCAATAGGATCCGAATCAGCAAATTTTTATTTATTTAATTTGTTTGGGAAACATACAATAATTAATATTCTTACATATAAAACACAAAATTAATACATTTATAAATCAAGTTTCTACTAAAAATTATTTATTAGGTTGGGGAAAAAGTTTCTTCGCATTTTATATAAAAATTCAATTTTTTTTATAAAGTTTATTTACATTTAACTAAAGTATGTAGGTGCCATTTTGTTGGATAACTTTTTGCCATCTTGTAGGCAGGGACGTGATCCCATTGCTATAAAAATTTTGGGGCTTCTGATCAAAAAATTGCGACAAGTGGTTTTGGCAGTCCTCTCGTGATGTTAACCTGACACTGCCTAAGGTATTCTGCAGAGACCGAAACAGGTGAAAATCTGAAAGTGCAAGGTCAGGACTATACGGCGGATGCATTAACACCTTCCAGCCAAACTCTCGTAATTTTTGCTGAGTGGCTAAAGATGTGTGTGCGTTATTATGCTGAAAAACCACACCCCTTCTGTTGATTAATTCCGGCCGCGTTCTCTCAACTTTTTGCTTTAATCTCATCAGTTATTCGCAGTACAGTTCAGAATCGATGGTCCTGCCTGGTTGTAACAGCTCATAATGAATAATGCCCTTCCAATCCCACCATACACACAGCATCACTTTATTGCGAGTTAACCCGGGTTTCGCCTGTGAAGCCTGACCGGCCTTTGACCACGATCTTTTTCGCACTTTCTTGTCGTACGTGATCCACTTTTTATCACCAGATATCAGCTTCTTCAAAAATGGTTCGTTTTCATTACGTCGTTATAAAGAATCACAAATGAGTACACGGTTCATTAGTTTTCTTTCAGTGAGCTCATGAGGCACCCAAATATCGAGCCTTTTTGTGTACCCAACTTTTTTTAAATGGACCAAAACCGTTTTGTGGCCAATTCCCAGTTCTCCAGCTACATCGTAACCGACACGACCGTACATATGCCGATCTTGCTCCACTTTTTCAAAAATGGCATCAATTTTGTCCGTAACAGGGCGGCCAGAGAGATGTGCATCTTTGATATTAAAATTTCCGGATTGAAAACGCTTAAACCAAATATGCGCTACTCTCAGAGATACTGCATTAGGTCCATGAACATCAAAATTTTTTTTTAGAGGCTTGTGTTGCATTTTTATCTTTTTTGTAGTAAAATTTTAAAATGTATCGAATTTCTTCATTAGATTCACTCATTTTAACAATAAGAAAAACAAATGCAAATCACACATTTTCCTAATTTGAATTTGGAATTGTCTTCTTTAAAATTAAAACTTTTTAATGATAGCACAACCAGCCGGATACAAATGGTGTAGCCAAAGAGATCTTATTACAAGTTTATACATACTATATGCGAAAAGACTTTTCCCCCAACCTATTATAATAAAAATAAAAATTGGCTCAAACAGTTAATTTAACAAAAATACAATTATACGAAAATTACATAAAATGTCTATTTAATTTACATATATATAAAGTTCAAAATTTTGATATTTGTATATCTATTACTTACTTAAACATTACTTTTTTAAGACCGCCCTTTGTACACAATTAGAATAATATACTACTACTTCGTAAGTTTTCAGTAATGATGTATATTAAAATGTTATCTATCTTAAACACAACAATATTTTACACTTAAAACACAAATTTATAATTTATCTTTGAAAATATACTTTAGTGTAAGAAACACAATTAAATAATAAATAAGCATATGAACAGTTAAAATAATCACATATGAAGCCTTTTTAACAATTCTGTTTATTATTTTAAGTTGACAATGCCTCATTTCAATCGGAGTTGAAAGACAGCAATTAAATATCTATTTTCGACATTACTCTAATATCCCTGCTCTAGTATAATGTCAGTGTTAATAACTGTGGCCAAATCTTATTTGTAGCGTTAAAAACTACGCCGTTAACGAATAGCTACATTTGTGTATACCTATCTGTTACTTTTTCATTTAATTAACAATGTCACGTCACAAATGACGCATTAAGCCCGTCGCCATGTCTGCGTGAAACGGTCACAACATTATCCCAGATGAAGCTGTAAAATATATTGAAAATCTCTTTATGCTGGGGCTTCATGTGCGTTAGTGTTAAAGATTTAGGCCAGGGCTTGAAAACGTTTCAATGAAACCTTTAAAAATATAGGTAATTACCGATATTTTCGAAAAAGACACTGTCATACCGGTATATTTTTTATCGTTACGTTATTTCACGCGTCGTTGCCATTTTTATGAATTGGCTTTATTATGACTGCATGTTACCGAAACAATCGACTCTCTGTCTAAATATTATGCGCGCTTTTAACAAAGCGCAGTTTGACAATCTTTGTGAGTAAAAGAGAGCGGCGATGGTAACAAAACATAGTTATGACGGTGAAATAACCGATAAAAATAGTATTAACGTTATATTTTTACCGGTAAAATGGCTTACCGGTAAGTTTATAACGATATTTATATTTACCGTTAACTGAAATTAGCATAAATAACGATACCACATTTTTCCGATATTTCAAGCCCTGATTGAGGCGATGGCCGAATGCGTCTTATTTCAAGCCTTAAAAAGTAACTTTGTTAACGCATAGCCATATTAGTGTCTATACATATGTTATATGTCAATATTTAAAGTGCAGTTAATTATTGATTCCTATATTTTACTGACCGTTCATTTGCTTTAACCGATAGTTTAAAATTAACACATGGTCCATACAAGTAATGTCAACATTCAACCGATGGTAAGGCAAGTGAATCAATAGTAAGATATTATAGGAACAGGCCATAACAATGTCGCATCTCAAGTAACGCACTAAACCCTTATATCCTGTAATATTATTCCACATGAAACTCCCCACCTTTACGATGAATACTTATAAATATGACTCGTTCGAAATTGAGTTTATGCAAAATCAGATTTGTCCATAACAAATTTAAATAACTTATTGGCAGCGAGGCCCGCTCGCTGTAATAAAGGAGTAGATTTCATCTTTTCGATATTACCTATTTGGAATGATTGGATCTGTGTCCCGATGCCCTCGATATCTACTTACAATAAAAAAATACATTCTATGGCGCGTTCAATTTTATTACTCATATTTGATGACGAACAACAATGTACTAGTACATTAAAATGTAATTAACTTTTAGCTTTTGAATTTTTGGAGGTTCTAATACCTAAACTATGATGGGTGTAGGTCAGGAGGACTCTCTGTACATGAAAAGACGTTCTTTTTTATTGAAGGAGTTCAGCAGACAGGCAGACGGCCCACTCGATGGAAAGCTGTTACCCTCGCCTCTGGACATTTGCAACACGAAAGGTGCTACAAATGTTGGCTCTCTTAAGGGAGACTGGAACCTGCTCACTAATGCCGGAACACAACTCAAGGTTGTTATGGCGACATACTTTAGACCAGGGGTGGAAGCCATCAAGTCGGGCAAATGCCCTACCATCTGACTGTAGGTTGTTTTGTCGCCTCTTACGACAGGCCGCCTGTCCGCAGGAAACTGTATTATTTCCCCGTTCCGGCACGGATAAAAAGTCCTTCAAAAGCCATGCTACAATGGGTAGCGTAACTGTTGCTAGAAAGTACATTTTAAAGAAAGCGTTTATAAAAACGCCGCTCTCAGATGTCTCTACGGTTTAGTAAGCAAAGCTTTTGCCGGCCTAGCTTATTGGAATGCAGTGGCTTCGGGTTGACTAGCTTGGTAAATTGCGAAAACGAACTTTCCGGTATTTACTTTTCTTTGGGTATTTGGGAATTAGCTAGAAAATGATCCACTGTATATTACCCATAACACAAACGTAACTTGCTTAGCATGTGTTTGTCTGACAATTAAATTAAAGGTATATTTTCGGCAAGAAACCATTTCAACAATTACTGCCCACAACTACCACTACCACCAACAACAGATACAAATGCACAAACTGTACAATTACCATCGGCTCTAATACTGGACTAGACGAATTCATGTTAAGTTCAATAGCCACTTGACCTTTCAGCCATTTACAGTGAGATAATAAAATCAAGTAAATACATCGCCAATCGGCTACCCTTGCAGAATGGCCGGCGCTAACTTCCCCTCATATAACTGCTCATCCCTTTTATCTATTGATCCCTCATACATTTCAGCCTTTCATTTTAGATTTCGAGTGGGGATGAAATAGCCGATTGAATAATATATTATATATTTTACGGGTTCCAAAGCCTTACCACAGTATATAATAATCATATTTTAGGCGAGCACTCAATCGTAAGAAGAAGGATTTAAGAAAATAACTGGACCCGGTTTTACAGATTCGAATTACAAATATGACAAGAGATAAATATAGAGTGGAACTTATTCTATGGAGTCCCGAAGTTCAACGAGTCTAGACCTAACAATAAGTATGATAGAAGTCTCACATGACCAAAGGCTTGCCGGTATTTAGAGAAGCGTATTATTACTGTTGCCATACAACGAGAAAATTCAGCCAGCATTTTGGGAATGCTACCAACTGACGGCGATTTGGAACTGATATATTGTTTGTAATTTTTATTATATTATGTGAAGCTATATATATATATATATATATATATATATATATATATATATATATTTCATTTCAATATACAAGAAAATTAAAATATACAATTAATTAACTTACTAAATACAATTAAAATGTTAAAAATATTTTTTATAAATAGTATAAGCGATTATAGACTGTGTAGCAAACCGCTGCCATACGTATATCTGTCTATCTATATATAAAAGAAAGTCGTGTTAGTTACACTATTTATAACTCAAGAAAACTGAAAATTGGTGGGAAGATAGCTTAGAACCAGGAGATACTTTTTATCCCGATGGAACCGGTATGTGGCGCTGAGATCGGGTTTTAGAATTTGATTTTATTTTTGTGTGTTTAAGTGGCCGCGGGTGATTTAAATCTACAATTGGAACCGGTAGGGGGTGCAGGGGCCGGGTCCTAGAATTGTATTTTTTCAGAGCAGGACAGTCTGCCGTGGCCGCTAGTATATATATATATATATATATATATATATATATATATATATATATATATATATATATATATATCGGAGGGAAGCTATGACTATGACGACATGACGATGTATTGTTGACAGGATGTATAACGCACAATATCATTTGTTTACATTATAATCACTTCTAAAATTCTTAATGTAATTTAATTAGATTTGTTAATGTTTCTAAAACTTGCAAGATCGTTCTAACCTAATAAAAGTTATGAATATTGTAATTTAATAAACGACCAATCAGAGCAGAGCTTATGGCAGAGCGGGGTCAGACGCCCTCTATACTTTGAGTAGTATCTACTTCGGTAGACTGAGGAGTTTTTGTGGCACATTCAGTTGATGGCAGCAGGTCGACTTGGACCTTAGAGTATTTTAAAGAAAGTGTTTTAAGTTAGAAGTATGAGCGGGTGCCCTGAACCCGCTGCTCGGTCTAAACTATGTCATAATGTTAATCAAATCTAAATTAAAAGTGTATAAACCGTGGCTATTGTGTTTTATGCTCGCATTTCATCCTGATGACGCCCACTAAACCTGAAATAACTAAAGATGTCGTGAGAACGAGGCCGTTCTGCGACATCAGAAGTGGGATCTCAGCCTGTGCCCACAATGAAAGCAATGACTGCGAAGCCTTGCCAGTATAAGAAGGCGTGTTGATGGATTGAAGGATGCCCACAGTGGAAGCAAAAGCATTTGAGGACGATTGACATGTCGGGGCCATCGGCGGCAATAGCGGCGACGTAGTGGTGACGTCCTGAATGTGCCTGTGGAGCGGCGGTGTGTCGGCCTATGCATGGTTTGGTCACCGTTGGGCTTACTATGTGCCGGCATGGTTCAAATTCACGTTAGTACAGCGAGTGGAAGTGCAATGTTATTGATCGTGCAGGGTAAGATAAAAATTACGTGCCTATTCTACCTGGCACAGGAGGTATGGTAATTTTTAAATTATTATTTTAGTGTGAATTCTGAAAATTAAGAATTTTAATGTAAAAAAATTATAGTTCATCGTTTGTGGTAGACAATTTTACTACCCTCATATTTGAGTGATATTTTTCGTGTACGAAAAATTACGATATGGTTGCCAAAAAAATGGAAAACGAACAAATTACGTAGGTAGTTTACTTTTTCATCATTATTTTTGGGAGTTGGTTACTTGCAAGAAAATTTGTGTTTGTTGTAAACGATATGCGTGTATTCATTGTCTTTTCAAGTCTACCTTCCAAGAGTTTTTATAATGTGAAAATCGGGTCTAGTTTTTTAAATTATTTTACTTGGATTATGTATGGTAGACAGTTGCCTTTGACATATTATTCCTATGCGACGTTTTCCTTGGTTTTCTGATTAAGGTAAGAAAACTTGTGTTCGTTATAAACGATGTGCGTGTATTCATTGTCTTTTCAAGTCTACCTTCCAAGAGTTTTTATAATGTGAAAATCGGGTCTAGTTTTTTAAATTATTTTACTTGGATTATGTATGGTAGACAGTTGCCTTTGACATATTATTCCTATGCGACGTTTTCCTTGGTTTTCTGATTAAGATAAGAAAAGTACTGTATGTTATAAACGATGTTCATGAAATTCATTGTCTTTTCAAGTTTACCTTCCAATAATTTTTATGTGAAAATCGGATCTAGTTTTTGAGTTTTTTTTTTAGATAACGTATAGTGGAAAGTGGTTATGATACATTATTGCTACGCTATGTTTTCCATTGGTTTTATGATTAAGTTTACAGGCGTTATATGAAAGACATTTTAGATTCAGATGATTATAATTTAACCGTGAAGAAAGTGTGGCTATGAAGAAGTTTGAAAGCCACTATAAGGTACACAGGGGGTATTTACGTTAGTAGACACTTTGGCGAGTTGATTTGTTATTTAAGATTATTTTTGAGATAGTTTCAAATTCGAATTAGGGTGAATACCCTAGTTATTGAACGCATTGTAAATTTGAAAATTATTTTGAGTTTGTTTGTTCCTCTATTATTATGAGTTTTCATAAGTTGTCGACCCTGGAGCCCGTAGAGTGACAACCTTGGTTACTCTGATTGTATATTCTGGTCAAAAAGTGTCATCCGAGCCACGCTCAGCGGGGGTTGGTTGAGAGTACATCACTCATTTAGATGTATATTGGGTTGATTGACTGATTGAGAATGTTGTTAGCGGGATGGATGATTGATGCATTCACAAGGTTTTTGTTTGAATTTGAAATAATGCAATTTCAATTATTATTAAAGTTAGTAAATGCAGTTGACTATTATAACGTGTAGTTTTTTTAATTCAGAGGTACATATAGAGTGAACTGGGTTTTTCTTAAGAGTTTTTGAAGCCTGAGAGTGAACTAGGTTTTTTTTAAGAGTTTTTGAAACCTGAACAATATTTCTAGTATTGCTAGTTATTTTTAAAGTTTTTGGTACTTAAATGAGTTGGTACGTAGAGATAATGAATTCATGGTTGATGGTTGTTCTTGAAATAATAGTTGTTGGAAATTTTGAAAGTTTGTTGTGAGTTTGATGTTAAAATAGAGGCGAGGTGGCCAGTGAAATAGAGGCGAGGTGGCCAGTGAAATAGAGGCGAGGTGGCCAGTGAAATAGAGGCGAGGTGGCCAGTGAAACAGAGGCGAGGTGGCCATTACAAAGTGAAATAGAGGCGAGGTGGCCAGTGAAATAGGTGCGAGGTGGCCATTACAAAGTGGAATAAAAGGCGGGGTGGCTATTGAAAAGTGAAATCGGTGGAATGAGAGGCGACGTATCGATTGAAAAGTGGTATCGATAGAATGAGAGACTGTATACTATTTGGATATTTTTGTGTTTGATGTTTTGATTTGTGCTTTGATGTTTGACCCAAAATGCGTAGCTCGATGGGCGACGAGGTGGCAGTTTCGATACTGCTGAACTGATTTGGTGTGTAGTCTGGAGTCTGTTAGGACTCGGATCTCAGAAAAAAAATCCAGAATGAAAATGTACACGATGTCCTTGGTCAGGAGTGGCCGAACTATAATATCTCTTTCTTTTTGCAGATAATCCATAATGGGCGGCCTATTACACGAGGGCGTGTAATACGTCAGGAAGGCCGTGTCGGAGGGAAGCTATGACTATGACGACATGACGATGTATTGTTGACAGGATGTATAACGCACAATATCATTTGTTTACATTATAATCACTTCTAAAATTCTTAATGTAATTTAATTAGATTTGTTAATGTTTCTAAAACTTGCAAGATCGTTCTAACCTAATAAAAGTTTATTGTAATTTAATAAACGACCAATCAGAGCAGAGCTTATGGCAGAGCGGGGTCAGACGCCCTCTATACTTTGAGTAGTATCTACTTCGGTAGACTGAGGAGTTTTTGTGGCACATTCAGTTGATGGCAGCAGGTCGACTTGGACCTTAGAGTATTTTAAAGAAAGTGTTTTAAGTTAGAAGTATGAGCGGGTGCCCTGAACCCGCTGCTCGGTCTAAACTATGTCATAATGTTAATCAAATCTAAATTAAAAGTGTATAAACCGTGGCTATTGTGTTTTATGCTCGCATTTCATCCTGATGACGCCCACTAAACCTGAAATAACTAAAGATGTCGTGAGAACGAGGCCGTTCTGCGACATCAGAAGTGGGATCTCAGCCTGTGCCCACAATGAAAGCAATGACTGCGAAGCCTTGCCAGTATAAGAAGGCGTGTTGATGGATTGAAGGATGCCCACAGTGGAAGCAAAAGCATTTGAGGACGATTGACATGTCGGGGCCATCGGCGGCAATAGCGGCGACGTAGTGGTGACGTCCTGAATGTGCCTGTGGAGCGGCGGTGTGTCGGCCTATGCATGGTTTGGTCACCGTTGGGCTTACTATGTGCCGGCATGGTTCAAATTCACGTTAGTACAGCGAGTGGAAGTGCAATGTTATTGATCGTGCAGGGTAAGATAAAAATTACGTGCCTATTCTACCTGGCACAGGAGGTATGGTAATTTTTAAATTATTATTTTAGTGTGAATTCTGAAAATTAAGAATTTTAATGTAAAAAAATTATAGTTCATCGTTTGTGGTAGACAATTTTACTACCCTCATATTTGAGTGATATTTTTCGTGTACGAAAAATTACGATATGGTTGCCAAAAAAATGGAAAACGAACAAATTACGTAGGTAGTTTACTTTTTCATCATTATTTTTGGGAGTTGGTTACTTGCAAGAAAATTTGTGTTTGTTGTAAACGATATGCGTGTATTCATTGTCTTTTCAAGTCTACCTTCCAAGAGTTTTTATAATGTGAAAATCGGGTCTAGTTTTTTAAATTATTTTACTTGGATTATGTATGGTAGACAGTTGCCTTTGACATATTATTCCTATGCGACGTTTTCCTTGGTTTTCTGATTAAGGTAAGAAAACTTGTGTTCGTTATAAACGATGTGCGTGTATTCATTGTCTTTTCAAGTCTACCTTCCAAGAGTTTTTATAATGTGAAAATCGGGTCTAGTTTTTTAAATTATTTTACTTGGATTATGTATGGTAGACAGTTGCCTTTGACATATTATTCCTATGCGACGTTTTCCTTGGTTTTCTGATTAAGATAAGAAAAGTACTGTATGTTATAAACGATGTTCATGAAATTCATTGTCTTTTCAAGTTTACCTTCCAATAATTTTTATGTGAAAATCGGATCTAGTTTTTGAGTTTTTTTTTTAGATAACGTATAGTGGAAAGTGGTTATGATACATTATTGCTACGCTATGTTTTCCATTGGTTTTATGATTAAGTTTACAGGCGTTATATGAAAGACATTTTAGATTCAGATGATTATAATTTAACCGTGAAGAAAGTGTGGCTATGAAGAAGTTTGAAAGCCACTATAAGGTACACAGGGGGTATTTACGTTAGTAGACACTTTGGCGAGTTGATTTGTTATTTAAGATTATTTTTGAGATAGTTTCAAATTCGAATTAGGGTGAATACCCTAGTTATTGAACGCATTGTAAATTTGAAAATTATTTTGAGTTTGTTTGTTCCTCTATTATTATGAGTTTTCATAAGTTGTCGACCCTGGAGCCCGTAGAGTGACAACCTTGGTTACTCTGATTGTATATTCTGGTCAAAAAGTGTCATCCGAGCCACGCTCAGCGGGGGTTGGTTGAGAGTACATCACTCATTTAGATGTATATTGGGTTGATTGACTGATTGAGAATGTTGTTAGCGGGATGGATGATTGATGCATTCACAAGGTTTTTGTTTGAATTTGAAATAATGCAATTTCAATTATTATTAAAGTTAGTAAATGCAGTTGACTATTATAACGTGTAGTTTTTTTAATTCAGAGGTACATATAGAGTGAACTGGGTTTTTCTTAAGAGTTTTTGAAGCCTGAGAGTGAACTAGGTTTTTTTTAAGAGTTTTTGAAACCTGAACAATATTTCTAGTATTGCTAGTTATTTTTAAAGTTTTTGGTACTTAAATGAGTTGGTACGTAGAGATAATGAATTCATGGTTGATGGTTGTTCTTGAAATAATAGTTGTTGGAAATTTTGAAAGTTTGTTGTGAGTTTGATGTTAAAATAGAGGCGAGGTGGCCAGTGAAATAGAGGCGAGGTGGCCAGTGAAATAGAGGCGAGGTGGCCAGTGAAATAGAGGCGAGGTGGCCAGTGAAACAGAGGCGAGGTGGCCATTACAAAGTGAAATAGAGGCGAGGTGGCCAGTGAAATAGGTGCGAGGTGGCCATTACAAAGTGGAATAAAAGGCGGGGTGGCTATTGAAAAGTGAAATCGGTGGAATGAGAGGCGACGTATCGATTGAAAAGTGGTATCGATAGAATGAGAGACTGTATACTATTTGGATATTTTTGTGTTTGATGTTTTGATTTGTGCTTTGATGTTTGACCCAAAATGCGTAGCTCGATGGGCGACGAGGTGGCAGTTTCGATACTGCTGAACTGATTTGGTGTGTAGTCTGGAGTCTGTTAGGACTCGGATCTCAGAAAAAAAATCCAGAATGAAAATGTACACGATGTCCTTGGTCAGGAGTGGCCGAACTATAATATCTCTTTCTTTTTGCAGATAATCCATAATGGGCGGCCTATTACACGAGGGCGTGTAATACGTCAGGAAGGCCGTGTCGGAGGGAAGCTATGACTATGACGACATGACGATGTATTGTTGACAGGATGTATAACGCACAATATCATTTGTTTACATTATAATCACTTCTAAAATTCTTAATGTAATTTAATTAGATTTGTTAATGTTTCTAAAACTTGCAAGATCGTTCTAACCTAATAAAAGTTTATTGTAATTTAATAAACGACCAATCAGAGCAGAGCTTATGGCAGAGCGGGGTCAGACGCCCTCTATACTTTGAGTAGTATCTACTTCGGTAGACTGAGGAGTTTTTGTGGCACATTCAGTTGATGGCAGCAGGTCGACTTGGACCTTAGAGTATTTTAAAGAAAGTGTTTTAAGTTAGAAGTATGAGCGGGTGCCCTGAACCCGCTGCTCGGTCTAAACTATGTCATAATGTTAATCAAATCTAAATTAAAAGTGTATAAACCGTGGCTATTGTGTTTTATGCTCGCATTTCATCCTGATGACGCCCACTAAACCTGAAATAACTAAAGATGTCGTGAGAACGAGGCCGTTCTGCGACATATATATATATATATATATATATATATGTCGGAGAAGGCCTCGTTCTCGTGATATGTTCTTTATAGATTGCATGCTGGCACAACGACTGAGTCTGTGACCGACTTCGAGGAGTCAGCATCCGAGATCACTTTGGAAGAGATCGAATGGTCGATAAGAAGTCTGAAAAATGGAAAGGCAGCAGGAATCGATAGTGTGTCTGCTGAGATGATCAAATATGGTGGAACCTGCGTCCGGGACGCTTTCCTGTCCTTATGCAACTTGTGCTGGAGGACGGGAAAGGTTCCCAAGGACTGGAGGCGCGCTGTCATCGTGCCCTTGTATAAAGGCAAGGGGTCACGTATGGAGTGCGCCAGCTACAGGGCCATCAGTTTGATCAGCACAGCATCTAAAGTGTATGCGAAGATTATTGAAAGGAGAATGAGAGTGGTATCCGATGGATTACTGTGGGATGCACAAGGGGGCTTCAGAAATGAAAGGGGATGTATGGATCAAGTTTTCTCGCTCCGCAATATCGTGGAGAAGCAGCTGGCTATGGGCCGGAAGGTTTTCTGCGGTTTTGTGGTTCTAGAGAAAGCATTTGACAGGGTTGTGCGGAAGGACCTCTGGGACATATTGCCCGGATATGGGATCAATGGCCAATTGCTGCGTGCTGTGCAGTCCACTTACGAGGACTGTATGGCATGCGTGCAGGTGGACGGCAGCCTGTCGCCCTGGTTTGACGTCAATATTGGCGTCCGGCAGGGCTGCGTGCTGTCGGCTTTGCTGTTCATCCTATATCTGGACAACTGTCTCCAGAGATTAAGATTGATTCCATGATCAAATTGATCGTGTATTAGCAGAAGGTGATGTCAGGAGCCTTAAGAACAGACGAGCGTGCATGACAAGAGCTATGAATGTCAAAGAAGCAAGTGAGGTGTGTAAGAATAAGCCTGTATGGCGCTCTGTTGTTCGTGCCTACCCCGCAAGGGACCTGGCGTGAAGTTATGTATGTATGTATGTATGTATGTTTAGTGGGCGTCATCAGGATAAAATGCGAGCATAAAACACAATGGCCACGGTTTATACACTTTTAATTTAGATTTAAAACACATTTTAACATAGTTTAGACCGAGCAGCGGGTTCAGGGCACCGCTCATACTTCCAGTTTCAATACTTTCTTTAAAATTCTCAAAGGTCCAACTCGACCTATTGCCACCAACCAAATGTGCCACAAAAACTCCTCCGTCTACCGAAGTAGATACTACTCAAGTATAGAGGGCGTCTGACCCCGCTCGGAGCCATATGCTCTGCTCTGATTGGTCGTTTATTACCAACAACATATATTATACAACATATATATTAACAACAATCCATCCAATTATAGCTTCCCTCCGACATATATATATATTAGTTTTTTTTACTGTACTAGTTTATATTTAGTTAATTACGCCGGCTAATTATTTTATCCCGGTAAATGACGTTGTTTCCATGACATATACGAATAATGTCGTCATTATCATGGCAAAGCGAGCGAAAATTCGCTGCCATATGCTAGTTATAAATAAATAAAATACATTTGTGAGTTTATGGCATATTGTGAGTTTTGACATATTGTGAGTCCCCTTGAACCGGATTAATCACTAAACACGTCGCCTTTTCCGCTGACGTGAAAGACACGCACAAACTGTTTTATTATTTACACTGTGGCTCTACGATTAGAGGAAGGAAAATCATCTTTAATGCTCGCCATTGTATTGTAAATTGTGAGTAACACGCTTCTCCTTTTTCTTATTAACATAAAAAGTTCACAGAGTATTTTGTTCGCAAACGACTTTCGTTTCGGAGTCTCTTTTTAGATATAAAAATATGTATTCAATGACTGAAATAATTATCATGACTTTACATATTTTTCTACAAGGACTTATACTTAACGCGTATTTTTATACTTAACAAGTAATGTGATATTATTAAAGTTTTCTTACTTGTAGATATGGGCTATTGCAGAAGAGGATGTGAACCCAATGCGTAAGTATTGTTACGAGCTACCCAGGACTCGAATTAAAATGCCGTTGGAATTACTATAGAGTTTATTAGAACTGTACAAACACGTACAAACATAATTGGATACAACCAGTATACACTGCACAATTCAATAACACGCGCAAAGTCCGTCACTATATCACTTGTCGAATTTACGTCTTGCTCGTATCGTAATCCTCGCTTGACTGCCCCTCTCCACCTTAGGCCATTGCTTTATAATGCGCCGATCCATACCTGGCAAGCTTCGACGAACGGCCACCAAAGTCGAAAACAATAACAATAGGCTATTGTGTAATTGCAAATTTTAAATACGAAGTAAACAAAAGAACTCCGAATGCGAGAGGGGCAATTGTTGGAAGCAATGTATTTAACAGACAACACTGTTGTGCGTCTGGCAACCCTCGCTCCTTCTAATATGGCTGCTTGCTTGTTCCAAACGTGTACATTCCAATTATTGAAGTATTTCACTGTGCATTCATTTTTTTACTCTGCTGCCCTAACCTATCACAGCAATAACCCAGGTGCGCGTTTCTTTGTCGGTATGTAACAGTATGTTATTTTTATACGACACCTACCGGCTCCGCTTCTGTACACTTTTTGTTAGAGTTCAATTATGTAAAATTTTACTAGTCTAAGACGCTTTAATGTTTATTTGTTAGTATGTATGAAATTTGTTATGTTTCTTAGTATATGATGCTGTACATTAGATTTAAACTGAATTAGTAATTTTTTGTTTGCTATAGCAGTATACTCAACTCTCCAAAAATATTTATTAATTTGAAATCTAAATTAGAATAGATTTGGATGACTAAAATAGACGTGTTTACGTATTCCTATTACAATACGTGACAAGTATCAAAATAAACGTGAACTTTGTGCTGAAAACAAAACTGACCAATAAAAAACAAAAAATAAATATTTAACCGACTTCTTTCTACAACATCTTGAAGTTGGTACCAAGTAATAAGTTTATGTTTTTAGTGTGAAGTTGGTTTGGTTTTTGTTATAAAAATTTTTTAACTTTCTATCTGCGCAAATACTTCAATAGCTTAAAAATAACATATTAAGCAACTGTAGAAATTGCACAACTGAGACACGTATACAAATTTGCCATCTCACTCTTCGGTGTATATGCTCTTCAACAAGGGTTGCTCTCGATTTCTCTGGGATCCACTCATCAGATCCTGACTTGGTAACTATGGAACCGCCTCGGAAGTATACATACTTACGAAATAGAAAAAAAATCATAATCGATCCACAATTGACGAAGAAATCACGTAACATGCATATAAAAAATTGAGCGTCTGTAAAAAATGTAAAGTCTACACGCGTATACAAGATTTTTCAAGTAATTAAGGCGTCCTGGGAGCAGATCCACTCATCAGATCCTGACTTGGTGACCATGGGACCACCTCGAGAGTATACACTTACAAGTATAGAAAATAATTCGAAAATCGGTTTACAACTGACCGAGATATCGTGTTAAGAAGAAGTTGGTTAATTTTCGTGAGTTTCTCTAATTCCATAGAATCCACTTGTCAGATATGGTGAAAATGAGACCAATTCTAAAGTATAACCTTTCGATCAAAAGAAAAAAATTCACAGTTCACAATTGACTGATAAATCAAGTAACGAACATATAAAAAAACATACAGACGAATTGAGAACTTCCTCCTTTTTTTGAAGTCGGTTATAAACCTGTCAATTTCCCTAAGCGATTCTCAAAAAGTGGCTGTTTAAGATCCTATGGTTTAATATAATAATTCTTTTAAATTTTGTAATTTGAACTTTACCAACAGTAGCTGCTTAGAATGGTGACTTCTTGTTCGTACTACCACCGTACTGCTCACTATCAAAAGGGTCCGAGTTCTCAATTTCTCGAGTCATTGCGTGATAACTGTTCTCAAGAACACTGTTTTGCGACCATTAGATGGAATGTTGAATTTTGAAGTTGAAATTTTCCCTGGGCACCACAATATAATACTTTTTCGGAAAAGTCTCATTTTCAAGGCCGGTAGCACGTTGATAACACCAATGATATAGCAACTTACACTTCAATTATTCTGATTGTTCGAACAACTCGATGACTCGATTATTGTTACTCGTACTCGATGTATTCGAGTCCGACTCGGACGTCGTAATCAACGAACGCCGGATGCACCAATTACTCGACGCTACATAGATAATACGTATATTGTACCCATACGTGTCAGGATTTATCTCGTGCGCTGGCCGGCTGTCTAATAAGTTGACTCGAAACAATCGGAAAACATCTCGATCGTTCAATTGAAGAGTCGATTGTTGACTCAATTGTAATTTTAGGTCAACAGTTGTTTACGAGAAATAGTTTCTTGGTTAGCTATGATCACGCATAATATTAGACGATGATGAGGTCGAAGATAGAGCAAGCTTACCTTGAAAATACAAGAGGTATTTTCAAGGTAAGCTTGCTCTATCTTCGACCTCATCACATGATACTTGGAAACACCCGGATTGTACTTTTCGGGAAATACGTTTTCTATTAGCTCTGCTGTGCACAGAAGGAATGTGGAGGCAAAAATGTTTCGTTCGCCCTGGTAGTGTTTTCACTGTGAAACGATGATGAAAAGTGTAACGGCAGCTAAAGCTTGGCGTGTTAAACCGGTCCAAACAGTAATTCACCCCGCGGCAATGGGGTTTTTTAAGAAGGGTATTATAAAATTTCTTAGCGGTCGGCAAAGCATTGGCGTCACTCCTGGTGTTGCAAACGTCTGTAGGCGGTAACCACTTTCCATCAAGTGTGCCGCTGCCTGATTTCCTACTTCAGGCAATAAAAAAGACAGGTCGAACAGTACAACCGCACTCTCATCATCATCATCATCCAAGCGTTAAATCCCGGTTGTGTTCGGAATGTCACTCTGACGCCCACGGTCCGCTTTCCTACTTTTTCTATTCCACTTCGCGCGATCTTCAGCATCCCCTGTTTTGAGACCATTATTGGCACGCATGTCATCCTTCACAACGTCAAGCCAACATTTCTTGGGCCTTCCCATTCGACCGGGACCTGGCTGAGGCGGCATGGTTAGACATTTGTTCCCCACATAATTAGCCAGTCTCCGTAAAACGTGGCCGTACCAGCATAAGCGACACTCTTGCAGTTTGTCTGTTATGTCATTGACATGAAGACTCCTGTGAACGCGAGAGTTCCTGACCAGGTCTTTCCGCGTCACTCCACACATCCATGCAGCATATTCATTTCCATGACACGGAGTTCTTGCTTGTGTCGCTCAAGTACAGGCCACGCTTCACTGCCATACAAAAGGACAAGTGTAATCAGTTCAACCGCACTCTCTCCGAAATTAATCTTGTAAAATACCCATAAATCAACAACCCGGCTTCAATGCTATAGGCTTTAAACCGTTCTATTAAAGTTGACTGCGATAGTTTTGATTGTATAAACGTGTTTTCGGAATCAGCCATCGGTACGTCAAACTTGGGTATACGGATGTCTAAAAATAGTAATACCAAAGTGAATATATGCCGGCAGCGTCATTGGTATTTTCGCTTTACGGTGCTATCAGTTCCGTAACCGATAGTACGTCGTTTTCACATCACGGATGCCGACGTATACACAATTTTATTTCCCCTTTATATACCATATACTTTCGCTTCACCTTTGAAAATGTTTTGTAGGCATTTATGCGTATCTGAAGCCAGTTATCTCACCGCAATATTTTTCAAATTATATTATTTGCTTACTACAACATAATTTTAATCAATTGAAAATATCAATTGTTACTAATGTTATCAATGCGATATAAACGGATGTTTCTTATGCAATCACGCCGGACCGGATGAACGGATCTGTATGAAATTTGGCACAGAGGTTATATATAGTTTATACATAGTTTCTTTCAATCTTGAAATACTTTTTATCCCAGAAAAATGTACAAATTTAGCGAATCCGCGGTCAAAAGCTAATTAATATATTATATTATAGAAATAGACAACAATTTATTACTAATCAAAACAAAAATTACAAAAAAATGCACAACATGACAATTACTTGGTAAAATTAAAGGCGGCCTAATCGTTAAAAGCGATCTCTTCCAGGCAACCTGACTCAAATGAAATTCTTAAATTATCTATAATTATTAGTATTATGCAACAAAGAAAAAGGAAAAAAATATGATATACATGGACAGCAGATTAAAGTCAAAAGTATTGTAAACTAGCACGTACATTATTGCGTAAGACTAAAATAATGATTGAAAATGTCAAACTCGTGGTAGATATTATTATAGACAGTACAGAGATGGTCTTGTTTATAGATAGATATAAATATATAGGTCCAGATATCATTCGCCATTCAACGGAATACAATAAATTAATTCTAAATTTACTATATTTATTGCATAACTTCTATAAATAAAATTCATTCACATAATGCCAATGTTAATACATTTATCAAAATGTCCACTTGACATTGGAGTTCAAAAATATAAATTTACTCGGATCCTCGCAATTACTATTATAAAGTTTTATTATTAAAGTATCAATAAAAACAAGCGCCAGTATATTGTTCAAGGCAACCACGACATATCTTCCGCGATTTATATTGAAGGCTGCACGAAACGACATTGCCCCATATTGGTTTTCATAAGAGAAACGATAAAAAACGTGCTTGTCCCTAGAATCAAAACTCAGATTGAGATAAAGTTGGGGGTAGTTTGAAACTTTTTGTTAGCGAGCTTGTGGCCAGCTGTGCGGCGGTCGTCACGTAAGGCCTCAATTACGAAACTGTGAGTTCTCATACTAGTGCGGACGCGTAGGTACGTGTATAGTATATAAGAGTAAGCGGTCGAGTTAACGATATTAAATTATTTAGCAGCTATTTAGCTGCTATAGACCTACAGTCGATTTGAAGTACGATGGTATGGTTGAAATGATGTAAATAGATAAATAAACGATGGCCATATGTGGTTGAGCGGGCTTAGCTTTTGCCGGTCTACCTCACTAGAACGCCATCCGGGTTCGATTCTTGCCATTGTAAATTTCGGAAACGTATTATCTCCGTTATTTACTATGGTATGTATTTTATCCGTGCAGGAACGGAGAAAAAACACAATTTCCTGCGGCCGGGCGGCTTATCGTAAGAGGCGACAAAACAACCCACAGCCAGGTGGTAGGGTGTTTGCACGACTGGATGGCTACCACCCCTGGTCTAAAGCATGTCGCCATAACAACCTTGAGTTGTGTTCCGGCATTAGTGACCAAGTTCCAGTCTCCCTTAAGAAAGCAGCAGCGCATTTGTAGCACCTTTGGTGTCGCAAATGTCCATAGGCGATGGTAACCGCTTTCCATCAAGTGGACCGTCTGCCTGTCTGCTGAACTCATGCAATAAAAATAATTAAAAATATGGTTTGGGTGTCTGGGATCGGCCCCAGGGTAACCCGTTATATGTTACCCATTTTTTTATTGCCTTAAGCAGGCAAACAGGGAGACGGCCCACCTGATGAAAAGTGGTTACCGTCGCCTATGAACGTTTGCAACCGATGTGGCCGAACACCTAATAAATGTGTGTGATATGTGATCCTTGGAACAGGATACATATTTGAGTCGTTTGGGATGCAGACGCTGGGTCCGTGGAGGCTAATTGCCCAAGGACTTTTTAAAAATATTCAAAAACGGCTCATTGAGGTCAACAGGTTAACAAAAGCTGAAGCTTACTTCGCTCATAGAATTAACGTTTGTATTCATCGACGTGATGCTGCCAGTTTTCTAGATTTGTTGCCCTACAGCGCTTTGGTCGTGCTGGACCGATATTAGTTTATAGTGTTATAGCGTATGGTGTTTATCATTAAAAGAAACTTAATATTTATTTCATTACGTTTTATGGATGTGTCAGCTATAACGTCTTATTATAAACAAACACTGTATTGCGCGGGACTTGGATTTTATATTCATATCATCTTAGCCCAGAAAAAACATATCAGATCAAACAAATTGAATTAATTTGTTTGAAAGGCAGACAACAGAATAAAGACGATCGAGACTAGCAAGAATATCGTGCGGAGAATGGGCGAGTTACAAAATACTAACGGTCTTATTCATATTGAGTTAGAGTAAATTTAAAGGGTTTTTTATGGTTCTTAAAGAAGCCTTCAAAGTTACTCTAACTAATAAGACCGTATGACTTTTTTATAATTATAAGAGCCAATGACCTGTAATCAAGGCATTTCTGAAGCTTTTGATTGATTTGATTAAGCGAAATTAGCTACTTCATAAATTATTGGAATTTCATAAAATATTCCGAGAGTAGATAATCGACATATACCAGGAACTTCTGAGAACCATCGGTAAGCTAATATCGTATATCAACATGAAGCGCTGAAATATTGGCATACTGAAACATGGGCAATTGAGCACGTATTATTTATAACTCTATTCTTATTTTGGATTTGTCTTGCAATGCTTATTCGACTTTTGTAATATTATATTTATAACTAGGATATGTATGCCCTTGACTTCGTCCACACTTGACTTGACATTCTCGCGGGATTCACGGGAGATCGCTGCATTTAAAAATAAAAAAGCTTCGTTTAAAAAAAGGGACTTCAAAAACTCAAAATATAGTAATTTTTATGTTTTAATTTGCACCGACTTCAAGATGTTTTAGATAATATATATTAATAATAATAGCTTTAGAAATAAGTTATTTTATACTTTTTAGTTTATGAAGTCGGTTTTTTCAAACGAAGTTTTTTTTTATTTATTTGTTACTTTTTAGTGTCTAGCCTATACATACGTCTAGTGTCTATAGCCTACAAAAGGTGGCGCGCGGAATGATTTTTTTTTTTCATAAAAAATGTTCATAAAATGAAAACTACTGGGCCAAACTACATCAAATTTTTAGGGGACTAAATGACAGCTATTCCGCGTCGAACAGAAAAGAATCACGTAAATCGGATCATAAATCTCGGAGTAATCGGTGAACATACATAAAAAAAATAAAAGATTCCGACGAATTGAGAACCTCCTCCTTTTTTAAAGTCGGTTAAAAAAAGAATGTGCTTTAGTAGCAACTGTGTCAGAATACGCTAATTTTTATGCATCCGAACAACTTCAAACCATTCCCGGGAGATTCCCGGAGTAATAAATATCACATATTTTATTACATAAAATATTATATCAACCAGTGAAAAAATCACATTGGAATTCGATTTTTTTAAATCTGACCATTTTACATCATTCCTAAAAAAAATCGCGGGATTCCCAGAATAAAAAGCTACTTTTTATTAGTAGATTTTGAGACTAAAAATTTGCTGTCGGTCAGCGAAAATCGCAACGAAATCGGCCCAGTACTTTTTTACGTGAATCATGAACAAAACAAGAAATCCAAAAAATGCACCGTGTTCTCCATCGCTTATATAGTCTATTCCAGTTGTTATTTCTTAATAGCTTCAATGTACAGACACGGTATTTTTAGAATTTTATAATATCATAGGTTTACGAATTATACTGGACTCCCTAAAATATTATCTATCTATATCTAATACTATAAAATTCTAAACATACCAGGTCTGTAATTGAATCTATTTAATAAAAACCACTGGAAGAGGTAATCTATATAATATATATGTCGCAGAACGGCCTGGTTCTCACGACATTTTTAGTTATTTCAGGTTTAGTGGGCGTCATCAGGATGAAATGCGAGCATAAAACACAATAGCCACGGTTTATACACTTTTAATTTAGATTTGATCAACATTATGACATAGTTTAGACCGAGCAGCGGGTTCAGGGCACCCGCTCATACTTCTAACTTAAAACACTTTCTTTAAAATACTCGTAAGGTCCAACTCGACCTGCTGCCATCAACTCAATGTGCCACAAAAACTCCTCAGTCTACCCAAGTAGATATTACTCAAAGTATAGAGGACGCCGACCCCGCTCCGCCATATGCTCTGCTCTGATTGGTCGTTTATTAAATTACAATATTCATAACTTTTATTAGGTTAGAAAGATCTTGAAGTTATAGAAACATTAACAAATCTAATTAAATTACATTAAGAATTTTAGGAGTGATTATAATGTAAACAAATGATATTGTGCGTTATACATCCAGTCAACAATACATCGTCATATCGTCATAGTCATAGCTTCCCTCCGACATATATATATAAACGATGGAGAACACAATGATTTTTTTTATGATTTCTTGTCTCTTTATCTGTTTGTCTCTCGCTGTCATTACCGCTTAATGCTATTGACTGTAGCCATAACATAAACAGGGTTCGACAACCCGCACTCCAAAACAAACTTCATCGATTCTATCACTATTATCGGATTGCAACGTTTCCACAATGAGAGAAAATTAGAACTTTCAGGTAGTTTCCATCGCTAGTTTATCCTCTTAATTAATCTACGCTTATTATTTTAGCGGTAGAGAATTATCAGTATTATATTAACGTGAAGAAAGAGCTTGTCAGCTGATGCATTTCTATCTCAATCCAATGGTATGAATTAAATTCCTAGTAGAGAACTTACATCGCTTAGGTTGCTCTTTCTATTCTAAGATGCATATTGTTAATGAAACCTGCAAATTAAGATTACCAATATATACGTTACTGAAGTACATTCACATCTATATTAATATTATAAAGCTGAAGAAATTGTTTGTTTGTTTGTTTAAACGGGCTAATCTCAGGAACCGCTGGTTCGATTTGAAAAATTATTTCCGTGTTGGATAGTACGTTTATCGAGGAAGGCTATAGGCTATATTATATTTTCATAAAAATTAGGGATCCTTACTAAAAGTCCAATAATGTAACCCAAGGTGTAAAAAAATGACGACGTGCGCTGCGAAAACTATTGACTATAGAACAAAACAATGTACTACCACTTTGCAGAACATATAATCTATACTAATATTATAAATCTGAAGAGTTTGTTTAAATGTTTGTTTGATTGAACGCGCTAATCTCGGGAACTACTGATCTGATTTGAAAAACTCTCTCAGCGTTAGATAGCCCATTTAATGAGGAAGGCTATAGGCTATATATCATCACGCTAAGACCAAAAGGAGCCGAGCACCAATGAAGAATGTTTCATAATCGGGGGGTTTTGAAAACAAATTCCACGCGGACGACGTCGCGGGCACAACTAGTATTTTATATATGTGTAGTGTCACCTAAACATGTAAGTTTTAGGAGCTTTTTAGTTAAGTTTCTGGGTGATTGTTGTTTCTAAGAGACGCTGAAGATCGACCTTCATCATTTCACAAGTTTAATAAAAAAAAACTTTAAAGCATGCCAATAATATTCCATGGACGGTTTTTGCAAGCAATCCTATACAGTTATTTGTTTATTTTATTTTTTCTTATTATATAATATATTATATAATATACTTTTATTGACTTACCTGTTCATACCTACTTGCCAGGTAGCCATGACCAAAAATAAAAAGGCAAGCCTATCAAGGCATATTCTCCAAGTTAAAAACTATTAGTTGAAAGAAAATTTGTTCAGTCATCAAAAGAGTGAAGGTTATGAAAAATGGTTAAAATTAATTTAATTAAAAATAACCACGAGCACTTTTCGATTGACAAACTATCATAGGCGTGTTTCAAATCAATATAATTTGGTAAAAAAAGTTTCATCTGGTTATCAGATGGGTGAAGGTGGATCTTCACCAGCCCCTATTTTTTTATTGCGTGAGTTCAGAAGACAGTCAGATGGCCCACTTGATGGAAAGCGGTTACCATCGCCTATGGACATTTGCAACACCAAAAGTGCTACAAATGCGCTGCTTTTCTCTTAATGGAGACTGGAACCTGGTCACTAATGCCCGAACACAACTTAAGGTGGTTGTGGCGACATACTTTAGACCAGAGGTGGTAGCCATCCAGTCGGGAAAATGCCCTACCACCTGGCTGTGGGTTGTTTTGTCGCCTCTTACGACAGGCCTCCCGGCCGCAGGCTATTGTATTCTTTATCCATTCCTGCACGGATAAAACTCTACTCTACTATAATATAGTATAATAGTGGCCATTTTCCATAGTAACAAGTGTATCATAGTAACAGTCTTATTTAGCATTAATGCAAGTTAATTACGGCTTGTAAGGATTCTTTTAGATTCAATACCTGTGAAGCTTCAACCGAAGTATTTTCTGCTTTCATAAAGAATTCTGAGAAGAAAATTAATAAGGTTATGTAAACACACCAGTATTAAGCGATCACCGGTTTTATTCGCTTCTGAAAGTTCACGAACTTACGGTGACCAATGAACGAAACAGGTTGCGAAGCCGTAATTACGCGTATTTACTTGCATGTCTATCACCCTCTTTATTGTAGGTATAAAATTCGAACTTTCTGGAAATCTTTAAACTGTGGGCGTGAATCTAAATAAATGAAATATGAAATGTCGGATTGCCGGTTACTATATCGTTGTACTATATATACGCAGGGGAAGTGCACAGTTAAAATAATCACAAAATAAGAAGCTCGATTTGACAGTTCTCCTTACAACATATTTAGGGATTAAACCTCCAAATCGTTAACCAAGCTAACATTTCTTCACGAGAAATGGATTAAAAATAATACGACTTTGTCGATTCGATATAGATTCATTTATTTTAAGTTAATCACTTTTTGTGTCAACACATACAAATACCTCACAAAATAGATATGGAGCGCGAAAGTTTTCTCAAATCGGGTCTTGTATTTAACTCATGCATTTATCATGCATCACAATTTATCTATTGATTGAATGTATATATTTTACCCATATAATATGTATTTATACAATCATTTTTGAAGCTATATTTCTTTTGGCACGTTAGGGAAAAATGATGAAAGTAAATTTTTACGATACGCACGCACACCGTCACGAAAAACCAGTAGTTAACCAGTAGTTAATAGTTTTTCTATTGTTAGTGTCGTGTTTTCTATTCCACAAACGTAGAATAAGGCGAAAGATAAAAATTTTGAAAAGATTTTTATCGTGTTACGCCAAAGAAGTATAACTTCTAACGTGTGTACATAAGTACACACACACTTTTTTTGTTTTAATACAAATATACAATATATGTATTATACAATTGTGTAGTATTCTTTTAGTATATACACATAATTAATCTAAGATTTTAGAATAAATATGTAGGTATACTTATAGTTTTTCCTGAATCGGAATTGAGTGCATAAAATGCAACTACCTTTTGGTAGCACCACTAAAATTAAAAATAAAACGCCTTCGAATGTAACTGTTTTTTGGAATTTTGCCATAGACTAACTAATACGACATTACGGAAAATAATGAAAAAATAATTTTATTCCGTTATTTCTTTGGAAATAATAATTGAAATGTGTTCTATAACATTATATAATGCACCATTAAAAACAAGACGGTGTGCGGCTTGGGACGCCCGACAGAAGCGACAACTTAAACTAATCACATGAGAGAAAGGGAAGCCAGAGAGACTGGCGCCGTAACACGTTACGTAACGAAGCGGTTTACCCTACCATAAGAAGTTATCACTTCAAAAATTATCTATATTACCAACTTAATTATTAATAAATTAATTGTTATTGGCTTTCACTTTTGTTGACTTCATATAAAGTTACGTTCTACTGACTTTCTTAAGTGTCAAATCGGCCTTCTTATTTTTTATTTAATACAGCTGCCACACATCTTCTAGGGCAGAAGTATGTAATGGTTTGCTGGCAAGACGATCTATGGATAAAACGGCACATTGTACTGATAAAGACCTAAGGATTAACGACATATACTATTGTATGCATATAGCATAATATGCATAATAAACACTAAAAAAATTAAAAGAAGTTAACAATAAATGGAATATGGCAAAAGTAAAGGAGGCTCTAGAATGAATTTGCGATAACTTACCGGTCATCGTAGACGAAGCCTGCGTCTAGAGTGTTGTAGTACAGTAGAAAGGCCAATAGACCGCAGCCAGCTGTTAGTACGAGACCCATCGTGATGAGCTCCCTACACCTCGTCCAATTCCATATTTAGTCTGCAAAGAATTAAAATGATGTTTTACTTTTTTTTTCTTGCTGTATAGATTCGCGTTTGAACATTATCTCACGCGGTTTCGAGCGGAGTATAGTCTAAGATGGAGCACGTTTATCTAGAAGGTACAAAATACACCTTGTATTCACATGGGACTTGAACTGAACACCCAAGTTGTGTAGGTTTCGGAATAACAGAACTCGAAGGATCAATGACCTTCACAAGGTTTCTTTCGCTTACGTCCAATAGCTGTTTGTATCTGGCTGATACAAACAGCTTACAGGTATTTAAACTACATTTAAACAAAATTATAGCAAAACCGATATAGTACTCCTAGTAGTTCTTCCGTGAAAGCTTAATAGATAGACAGTGATTGGTCTCTCATACAAACTTTCATCCTCTATTTCAACCCGTTCTAGTTTAATTTATGTACCTTGTCTATTTATCTGTAAATTACATAAATAACAAAATTACCAAAATGACAAATCATAAAAACAAACAAAAATTATCCTACTTTCTGGGGTAACCTTTACATAAATCTATCCCATTATCCGGGATAAAAATATCCCTAGTCCACCCTCGGTATTACCATTTCATATATAACGAATTTTCGGTTTCGGTCCAATAGTTTTTCCGTGAAAGCGTAACAGGCAGACAGAGTTATTTTCGCATTTATAATATTAATAGTGATAGTATACATTTTAATTACTTCTAAAATTCTTAATTTAATTTAATTTGATTTGTTAAATGTTTCTATAACTTAAAGATCTTTCTAACCTAATAAAAGTTATGAATATTGTAAATTAATAAACGACCAATCAGAGCAGAGCATATGGCTCCGAGCGGGGTCAGATGCCCTCTATAGTTTAGTAGTATCTACTTCGGTAGACGGAGGAGTTTTGGTGGCACATTTGGTTGGTGGCAACAGGTCGAGTTGGACCTTTGAGAATTTTAAAAGAAAGTATTGAAGTTGGAAGTATGAGCGGTGCCCTGAACCCGCTGCTCGGTCTAAATCTAAACTATGTCAAAATGCTGTTCAAATCTTAATTAAAAGTGTATAAACCGTGGCCATTGTGTTTTATGCTCGCATTTTATCCTGATGACGCCCACTAAACCTGCAATCTATAAAGAACATATCACGAGAACGAGGCCTTCTCCGACATATATATACATGTGTGTGTGTGTGTGTGTGTGTGTGTGTGTGTGTGTGTGTACGTAAATGTTTAATTTCGGTTATAAACGGACCCATTTTCTTTTGAGTTTTGACAACTTATCACCACGGGGAAATCGCGGTGGTGGAGTATGCAATTCGCCACATTGGGTTAGCGCTAGCACCCTCGAAGAAATGCTACTGCCACCCGATTCGGGGCTACTCACTAAGAGCTCTTGCTGTTCCGTCCTACGCCTTTTGCCCCAGAGTCACGGGTATCCACGTGGAACAGGCGTTAGCCATTTCCCGCAGCCCTTGCCGTAAGCGAACAGAAGTCACACTGGGAGATTGTGGGTATTCCGGCGGTAGTAACCTCGCTCCACCAGGGCAGAACCAGGCCGGCGAGTTGTCATATGCCCCACCATGATCCCCGCATAGTTATAAGACCGTACTTGACAAAAATAGTGTCACGATTATACGGCAAGCGGCCAAACCATCCGTCTGGTCCACTGCCAGGGGGAGAAACGGACTCAAACCTAACGCGATTGAAGCTGCGTGGAAATCTATACACCTATGTG
The DNA here is from genome assembly GCA_949752895.1 of Dendrolimus pini. NCBI lineage: Eukaryota > Metazoa > Arthropoda > Insecta > Lepidoptera > Lasiocampidae > Dendrolimus > Dendrolimus pini. The sequence goes on along the minus strand of OX457137.1, from coordinate 17,975,239 downwards.
ACCACTACCTTAAGATATCTGTGATAATTTTATCTTCCCGAATTTCTCAACCGTTTTTCTAATTGTGTGAACTGTAGTCAATTTTGTTATTGAAAAGCAAGATAAATCTATTTGTTGAAATTTATTTTAAGGTTGTCGACTCCGGTTTTGTATACATGACTTCACTTACCTTTCCAATATAATCATTTTCCCAGCGTCGTCTGCTCCGATCTTCCCACGTTCGTCTGGAACAAAAATACAGAATTTTACCTTTCAAGAAATCGATAAAGATTTACCGCCGCTCCGAGAGCTAAGAGAGGAGCTATTTAGGACGCGTTCAGTTAGTAGCTCACAACGCCCAAAATACTTAGCCGTTCCACATGGCGACCATGCTCGTTATGGTAATCATTTTCGATCACACAGCGCTCACAACGACCCATGTCAAGAAGTGGATCGACGTAGGCGTTGATCACAATGCGTTCTCTCTATCTCTTGACATTGAAAAAGGCGCAATTTTCAAATCATTTATGACATCAACGCCCCATAATCCACTTCCATTCCACTAGAGTTTATGATTGCAACGCCCGCAAGCAAGTGGAACGGAAAAATCGCGGTCTTGACCGTAGTTGTACTGAGTCTCTGGGGAACATAACCTTAAAGGGTATATATAGCATGGTTTCTAAGTAAAAACTACCCCCGCGGCGTCTTTTACTTTGACTATGGGGATCGTTTTGTTCGCAAATAAAAATAATTCACCCAAATTTTTAGCTTTTTACCTTAAGTATTTTTTTTAAAAACCTATTTTTCCGTTTTTTTTCCAATAGTAAAATTACAAAGTAACTCATGGCGATTTTTTACCAATACTTGGGAGCAAAAGGCATAAAAACAATATTTTTGTTGTAATTCCCGGATGAAAAGCCGATATTTTTTTTATAAATAAAATTAAAATATTTTTTATCTCGAGTTTTTGAAATTTATCTTCAGAATATTATTTTTTTTTCAGAATATGTGTTTTACAATCTTTTCTACTCATGTTTTTTTTTTTTAATTTTTTTGAAGTGGTGCAAGAGTGTCAAGAAAATAACGGATATTTTTTCATAACTTTGTGTTCTATGGAACTGATATCTTTTTTTTTTGTTTTTTTTGTTTTATCTTTTGATTTTTAACTCAAAACATATACCTCTTTGAAACGACTTTAAAATAATAACTTTCTTTACTTTTGTTCAAAAAATATATTTTTTATAATATGGTTAAGAATAATTTTATGGTGTTAATATATTAGATAGAAATTACTGATTCTAATATCCATTCCCAATTCTATAAACACTGTGTAGTGTTACCAAAATAAATTTACTACCATTAAAACTTCTAACTAACTAACTGTTGCGACTTAGCGACCCAAAATAAGTCTTTGCCTTCGAAACGAGAATAGCCCACTCCTTTCTGTTCAGCGCTATCTCCTGCCAGTCATAGGCTTGAAATTCGCTATTTCTTATTATTTCTATGTAGGTGGCCAAGCCAGCGCAAGCGATACCTTGGTCTCGCCTATAATATTGGGATCTTCCACCAGCTCTTTGAATTCTGTTTTTTTCGAATGCGCTAGTTGCCATCACTTCCCCATGTCGGACCTAGCGCCTTTCTTACAGCAAACAATACCTTGTTTTCCTCCTTAAGTGTTAGGGTCCAAGCCTCACATCCGGCAAATTTGTTTGACACCAGCATGTGTGTCATCATGAGTCACGGACGATAATACAACACAAATAACATAATATTGATTTAGATGAATAATGATAAAAATAAAACAACAGAAAGAAGTAATTACAATAAACAGATTATTGTTAATTATACTATATTAGTAAAATGGTCATATAGCACTTGTATCATGTCTTAAATTACATTGCGTGCGGTTTGGTGTTCACAAAGGAATTTCATTAGAGTGACCCCAAAGAGTGACACTGAGAGATTCGCCTACAACACTAAAACGGATAATATAGTGCATAGTAAATTATTTTTACCTCAAACATGTTTCTTTTGCGTAAAATTTCAGTGATGAATATGTAGAAAAGTTAAGTACGTATAAACTTGAGTAAAGTACGGATTTTATCCGAGTACATAAATCAATCTCAAGAGTACGTTACACAATTGAAAGGATACAAGTTGAACAACTTTGTTTTCGCTGAAATCAATCGGAATCATACTCAAGATCATAAATGATATTCGAAACTGATATTTACTTTTATATTTCTTTTTTTTCTTTAGTGCCCTTTTTTTATAACGCAGAGGAATATCTTTTCTTGCGACACACTCTTGGGCCATGGATACGGGAGGAGGCCAACTGCAGCGCTTGATGCCGCCTGTACGAGTATGTGCGGGACTCTCATATGGTATCGGTACCTCTCCCCCAAGAGAGAGCCGACGAACTACCCACCAAAGCTAACCTGCGTCCCGACGATGATACACTTTGTTAGACGGCCACGGGATCTAGAACAGAGTTACTGCATCGTGACGTCTTAGTGTGCAGGATTACTACAACCCCGGGAAGCAGGGTATTACCGCTACGTGCAACAGAGGTAAAGCTCCACTGTAACCCCCGTATACAGCGGCCCTTTACTACCGAATTAGGGGAGTAGATGTTATACACAATGGCATCACCGAGCCCCCATGTCTCCATGGCGGACGAAGGCCGCTTACAGCGTCTTCTTCCTCTTTCAAACCCCCTTTGGTAACCCCTTGTAATTATGTCGTCTGTTTAGTATAACAAGTACATTTTACGCATTTAAACTATGTAACAGAAGCAACAATTAAGCTAACCGTATGGGAAAAAAAATGATGAAGAAACAGTTCATGTATATTCGGTGCATGAAAATAATGCACCGCTTTTGTTGCATACAAAGTATGCTCTATATTGTTTTCTTACATATATAATCTAATACAACAAAAGAAAACTTATTTATGTTGTATTCCACCCATAGTCCCTCAAGATTATAAGTAGAATACTGAGCCTAGATCACCGTCTTCTATGGGTAAGGTGCCCAGAAGGCTGACTACGTTTCCTCGCTGGATCGCCATACTGATCCGTCGCCCGAGGTAGGCACCAGCCTTCTGATCACCTGAAGAGTCAATGCGTCGTTTTGATAAATTTTGGTAGAGGCTCATGGCCTCAGGACCATACGGTCCAAGCGTCTCAACAACAAATGGCACAAACAAGTAACTGTCACTGAGGATTGCATATTTGCGCCGCTTGAGTGAATCAGCTGTTTCCGCCGCCGAACCGGCTGATCTATTTGAGACGTATTTGGTAAATGGGATTATCTCTAAAATAATTTAATTTTAGAGATAAAAATTGTTAAGTCAGTCACACACATACTTGGTGTCCCGCGATACAGGCTAGTCCTAGTGCAGAACCTATGTAAGCATTATTTCTGTATATAATTTTGAGTTTTTGATTTGATATTGTCGCTTTCGTTTTTAAACAGATTTTCGAACAAAAATAATCTCATTTTGAGAAATTTAACTCTAATCCTATTGAATTAAATTTTGAGATCAGAATATGTAAGGTCTTGGAGCATAATTTCTGCTACGCCGCCTATAGTTCCATCGTCTAGATACCACACATTTTATTTAGATTTGAGCGATTCAATGATCGGAGGGATCGCCAAGCTGAATGAATGAATAAAGGAGAGCTACTTGTTAGGGAAAACTTTAGTATTAGAATAAATGATATTTTATTCGATCTAACATCTTGCAACATAAAGCAACAAAGTAATAATAATAAACGTCAAGGCCGAAGTGATGATTTCTGTTCATTTATCCAGAATGAACCAATGGCGTAGATAAAATAAACTGAAGTTTCTGAAGCGAAAACACAAAGGATCAGACACAAGTAAATAACTACGCATGAGTTGGGCAGAGGAAGCACATTCACTATTACCTGTAGAGGCACCTCCGGAGAATCTATCCGAAGGTAAACATAATATCAGTAGGTAGCTGTTTACAAAGATATCAAACGGCGAACAATTTGTACGTGTAAATATATATTTTACTTGTTGCTTTCTGTTCTTGTTACTCCGAATGCAGACATCTTGGTTCACTACTGCAGAGTTATTGTGATATAGAGAGGAATGTAAGAAGAAGAATAAATGTAGCATGGCTAAAGTGGAGACAGGTAACCGGTGTGACGTGCGATAAACTAATGCCATTGAAACTAAAAGGTCAAATATATAAATCTGTCATACGACCAGTCATACTTTATGGGTCCGAATGTTGGGGCACTAAAGTGATAAACCACAAACGTCTCCACTCAGCTGAGATGAGAATCTTGACATGGATGAGTGGTGTTACAAGAATGGATAAGGTGAGAAATGAGTACATAAGGAGATCTTTGAAAGTTGCATCCATGACTGAAAAATTGAGAGGAAGAAGACTAAGTTGGTATGGGCATATGCAATTGCATTGCATGGCAATGTTAAACTACAACATGGACATGAACATGAACTACAGATATAAAGGTAGACCAAAAAAATATATGGATAGATTGCGTGAAGGATAATTTGTGGTGTGACAGAAGATGTATGTCAGAATAGAGGAGTGTGGAAGGAAAAGAGATATTATGCCGACCCTAATTAATTGGGATATGGTGAAAGAAAAGAGAGAGAGACTTTCTGTCCTTAAACTTCGTTATTCTCGAACAAACTATTCATTCGCAATTTTTATTATTAAATATCCAGATAAACGCATACATATTGATGCTCCCAAGTTAAGTAATTTAGTTTTGTGTCATGGGTAATATTCGAAAAATGCAAAACGAAAAATTCGTTTAGAAAATTTACTCTGTTAGGAATCGAGTAAAAGTTTGAGTTCCAAAAGTATTTCAATCCTGTGATATTTCGTGCATACCAAAACTTATCTGTAAATATTCCTATATATTTTTGATAAATCCTTATTAATATTATAAATGCTAAATTAAGTCTGTCTGTCTGTGTGTCGGTCTGTTACGCTTTCGCGGAAAACTACTGGACCGGTTTGGCTGAAATTCGGTATATAAAGGATGGTAACTTTCAGCAGGGCAGTAAGGCAAGGGCCTTACCATTGCACCTACACGAAAATGGTCTTACGAGACTATTCATAATTTTTGGTAATATTTTGATCACCATTTAAAAAAATTACAGTTAATAAGAAAATGTCCGTTACTATTATCACTACTGACAATTAAAAGTCGAATTTATCGCTTTATTTTCAAATTTGATATTGTATATTTTACAAATACAGTCTTATGAAACAAAATTAACGTACTAAAAGTCTAACCTGTGAGGCGTATTTATTTTATTCACTAGTTCTGACTTTTTATGACTTCTTGCGCTAAGAATTCAATGTTACCCACGTATTTTTCTTTTAATAGTGGGTCCTTTTTGTGTTTTATCTCTAGGCGAGGTCTTTGACATCATATGTGCTTTTTGAAAAAGAAATCGACTTAGAAATAGGCTTCTAGTAAATCTGCATGACATAAGTTACTGTTTCCAGAAATAATAATAATAAATAATAATAATAATCGCCAGACAAACACACACATTGTATATCACCAGATTAAGCAAGTTACGCTTGTGTTATGGGTAATATACAACGGACCACTCTGGGGCCGATCCCAGACACCCAGACCATGGTAAATAAAGGAGAAAATACGTTTCCGAAATTTACTATACCAGGAATCAAACCCGGAGCCTCTGCATTGAAATGGAATAACAAAACAAAAACAGGCTTTTTTTTATAATAATAGCTAAGCAAGTGACGCTTGTATTATGGATGATATACAACGGGCAACTAGGGGCCGATTTCAGACATCCACACTATAGTAAATAACAGAAAGTTTGTTTCCGACATTTACCAAGCCAGGAATCGAACCCGAAGCCTCGGCGTTCCAGCGAATTAGGCCGGCTAAGACTTAGCCCGTTCAACCATAGAGGTCGTTATATTTATATTGTTGTTATACAGCAGACAGCCTGATGGCCCACTTCATGGAAGGTGATTACCGTCGCCTAAGGACATTTGTTACGCCAGATGTATCACCAATATGCTGCCTGCCTCTTAAGCAGACTTGATCCTGACCACTGATGCCGGAACACAATCCATCTACATACCGGCCGGCATGCTTTAGACCAGGGATGGTAGCCAATCAGAGGTGCAAGAGCCCTACTACCGGGCTGCGGGGTCTCTTATGACAGCCTATCTGGCCGCAGGAATTTGTGTTCTTACTCCGTTCCAATCGGAATAATGGGAATATAGTTCTAAAATTAGATCAAACTCAATATAGACGTGTTGCTGGGGAGTTTCTTGACGCTTTGTCTCCTTAAAGCAATAACACGTTGCAAAGCGGTGTACTTCGAATAGGAAATAAAATAACATTTTAACTTATATGTATGACCTTCAAAAGTGTTCTCTATTGGAATAATATTTACAATAATTAATTAATTTCATTTTTAATATGATTCAATATAATTATCCGTGCAGACACGGGGAAAAATAAAATTTCATGCGACCAGGCGGCCTGTCGTAAGAGGCGACAAAATAACCCGCCAGTTGGCAGGGTATTTGCCCGTCTGGATGCCACACCAAGTCCAGAGTTGTCTCTCTTTAGGGAGTAGTAGCACATCGTTAGCAGCTTTGGTGTTACAAATGCCCATAGGTGATGGTAACCGCTTTCCATCAGGTGCCCAGCGAAGAAGGCACGGGAACTTCTGTCAAATATGTTGCAACAATAACATTACACGCAAGAATTTCGCACTTCCTTGTACGAGGCACTGCGAGTGATTTCTGCGGTTATGAATTAATTAAAAGTTAAAAAGCTTAATTCAACCTTGATATGCATGCGTGTGTGCGTGGGTGCACATGTATTTTTAATGACGCCCAGCGAAGTTGGCATGTACATAATAAAACTAAGTTTTAACGGTTTTAAGCGCGATAATGTAAGTATTTGATTTTTATAATTCCGTTGTTTCGGCTGCTTTTCATTAGCCGTGATCACGTAGTTTTATTATGTATACTAGTAGCGAAAACTTAATAAAATACTTATGTCAACATACGTTACCTAAATATAGAACGTAAGTACAAGCCAGCTAGTAATAATATTCACCCTTTGCAATAATATTCTCGGTACGTACTCGTAACGTGTACAATAACAAAATAACAGAGGCGATATCAAGTGCTCGCGTATCTCCGCAACGTTACGTCTTTCACAGAAGATTAACGCTCTATTCTAAAGGTAAACGCCGTTTCAAATGCTATAAATTCCACCGCTGTGCTCGTTCCATCCGTGAGAACGCACTTTATCGGAAATTAGTAGGTAGGCACTGAACAACCCACATGAATGGATGTTACATTTGCGGAATCTCTGCTCAATAATTTGTTGTCGATTTGATTACACGGGCTGTGTTGCCTGGTTACAACTCGTCCAATCCCATTCCGTAGTTTAATAATTTATACAACTAAATCTTCTATCTATCTATCTAATACTATAATAAATCTGCGACTACTTCGAAAATCAATCAATCAATATCTTTATTTGCAAGAATGTAGTTTATACAGGTGTTCTACAATTGTAGATGCTCAGTACATTCTACCACATAATGGTGTACAAAATGAATTAAAAATTAAAATTATAATTTTCATATTTAAAAAATTTCAATTTTTGATAATATATACGCAATTAATGTCAAGAGAAAAAATAAATAGATCACTAAGGTTTTCCATATAGATAATAACGACAAGCACTATTTTTAAGAAATTCATCTACAGTATAAAAACACTCCTTAATCAGCCGCTTTTTTGAGACTACAGTGAATTTTCTTGAGGGTACGTTAATAATATTAGTTGGCAAAGAGTTATAAATAAGAGGAGCCACGTAAACACAGTTCCTTCTGAAGAGATCTAGAGAAGACACAGGTTTCTTTAACTTACGTCACAAGTCTCGCGTTAACATTGTTAAATTTTTCCAATAAAGACCCATTGAATTGGTTAAATTTAGCGAGTTCAAGTATATAGATACTAGCCACTACAATAATGTGAATAAAATCAGGGGGCCTTTGCCCCGGGTGAACAATTTAGAGGGCGGCAAAATCAAATTTCCCAGACAAATACTCAACTCATCATTAATGCAACCATTGGACCTCCAGTACTTTACGCACATAAATTACTTTTCGCGGGGCGCGTATGCATAGGTTACAAACGCGTGTCCATCAGTGGGTGTCTGATGGCTGAAATGGTGATAATGATTAAGGTATTATTATATATAGGCGAGCGGAGGCGGCGTGTTTTAGTATTTGCCCCTTTTCCAAAAATTTCAAGATCCGTAGCTGACTACTCTACTTTTATATTATCGCAGAAATTGCCTCATGTACTTTCGTAAAGTGTAAGATGCCGGTGGCAACACTGTTAGCGAATGTAGAGATCGTTCACATGAGGAATGGCAGCTATCAACCTCGCCCCGGGCGGTATGGTTAATGAACTACAATGTTGAAAGCTGTATTAAATCCAGAATCGTTTTCCTTGAAAATTAAAGTGTTTGTTTGTAATATCAAAATAGAAATGTGAAAACATCAGGCAGGATAATTCGGACCCGGAGTTTCCAAAAATGCAATTTTTAGAAATTTATCCGTCTATCTGGATGTTCCGGATAATCTTTAAAATGGCTGGACCAATTTAGACAGGACTTTCACTGGCAGATGGCTGATGTTATAAGGAATAACATAGGCTACTTCTTTGTGTTCCGTAGAAAATATCCACGAGTACGAAGTCACGGAAGTGCTCCCCGGGGTGACCCAATTACAGAGCGTAGGGGCGTCATGGTGCAGTTGCTCTGTACGAGATCCCGTGACGCCCCGTAAAAGCGCTTATGAATGGGGCGCAGTTTCAGGTTTAGTGGGTAGTTTGGCGGCCGTTTCTCGCGACAGCTTCGTTTTAGAAGCGAGCGTGGAGAACCGATAGCTGAGAGTCCCACACACGCTCGATGCAGGCCTTATGCCTGCATTTTGGCCCTTCCCCCGAAGGACCCGAGGACGGTGTCCAAAGACGTTATCATAAAAAAGGCTACTTCTTTGTGTTCCGTAAAAAATATCCACGAGTACGAAGTCACGGGCCCAGTTAGTTTTATAATAAATATATGACGTATAATAGAGTTTTCTTTCAATATTGATTTAAAATATTTGTTCCTACTTCACGGTCTTGTTTATTTAAACCAAATCGGATATGATAAATTCAATGTTCCGCCCGTAACAATTTTTAAGTTGTAATATTTATTGAGTTTAATTTTTATTTAAAAGTGAAAACCAAACGTGTAAAACCCTTCGTAAGACCCACCATTCTGTCATCTACAGATAAGCGCAATAAGTATATTTTTTCTAGATAATATATGAAAGTATGCTTTCGATATTGCTGAACCATATTGTTTTTCCTTTCCGAAAACAAGTAGGTAGTCGTACTATACTTTTACTTTAACTGGATAGCATTTATTAGAATTATCTACTATATTACCAGTAAAAGACATTAAAAGATCGAATAATAATAAACCTACAGACTAAACTTGATTGAACAATAGTTACTGTTTCACTAAATTACTCGTTGCTATGTTAACACGCATCACAGTTCCAATCAATCTTACCATTGATAAAGCCAGCTCCGAGATCAGTCAATATTCAGCGAAACCTATATCATCACGTAATGTGTTTTAGATTACGGTCATATTACGATACTAATGACTATAGTAACGTGACGTCATGGAAAAATTAAAACGTAGAACCCCTTAAGACTTCTAATCCAAGTATTTTATACGTCATAGGAATACACCAAGGGTAAATGTAAGACAATTGTAGAAAATATGAGCAAAATCTATACTAATATATAAAGCTGAAGAGTTTGTTTGTGTGTTTGTTTGCTTGAACGCGCTATTTTCAGGAACTTTCAGGAAACAGGAAAATGCTTTCAGTGTTAGATAGCCCATTTATCGAGGAAGGCTAAAGGCTATATATATCATCACGCTAAGACCAATAAAAGCGGAGCACCAGTGAAGAATGTTTCAAAATCAGGGGTTTGTTTTAACTTACTTTTTTTAACTATTCCATGCGGACGAAGTCGCGGCCAGAAGGTAGTTAACAATATTCCTTTAAATTTACCTTTATTAGAATGATAGCTGTCAGTAAAATCACGTCTGGGTCGTGGTCTTCTCTCTCTTTGGCTATTAGAAAAGAAGGTTGGGGCTTTGAGGAAAACCTTTTTGCCCCGGCTTCAACTCGGCGGCTTGGATCCGTTGGAGCTGTCTCGGATAACGGTGTCTAAACTTGTACTATTAAGTAATTCTTTTTAGGTTAAAGATCATTAATGACTAGGCTTACGTGACGTCAAATGGCAAATAAGAACAGCAAGAATCAATATATATACAACTGCCTGCTCGTAGCTGCCAAATATAGTGTATGCTGTAAGTTCACCCAAGCTACTGTTACACGATGTCCACCACAGTAGTCATAAGAACCATAGGGTATATTAACATCACATAGATAATCGTCATAGATAATATTTTTTAGTCGATTTATCAGATAATTCGATTTATAATGAAATTACTATTTCTACCGGTTAGTTAATTTTTTAAGCCCACTAAAGTATCGTCTAGATAACAAAGTAACTAATTATTATAATTGTTTTTATGATCCTGGCAACACTATGATGTAATTACTATTTTTAGCAATGATGCAGTGTTATTGTTTTGTAGAGTAGCATTCACATATAAAAGGCGGGGTGGCGTATAGACGGGGTTCATTGCTTACTGTGCAGTGTGATAGTCACATCAGAGGCTGAACAATAAAGGGGAAACCCTGCCCAAATAATTAATATTTGGTATATTTGGTACTTTCTTACCCAAATCTCTGCAAGGCTATTACACTACTTTCGATTTTACGTCTTCGAAAGAAACTAAAAGCTTTAAAAAAATATACTTATCATCTGTTCTACGAAACACCTTTTTCATAAACAAAAAGATATTAAGAAGCCTTTGTATTCTGTAAATTAGGCAACGAAAATCTGATAAACGTTAGTTAATTGAAAGATCTACGTCAGGAACAAGAACTAATTTTCGTAGAAATAGAAGGAGATGACAACTTCTATTAAATCTAAGAAGAAAATATAATCGGATTTTACTGATATATCATAATAATAGCAGAGGTCCCTTGACCAATGTATTGTGAGAAGTAAAAACAACAATGTACCAGACTGTACTCTGCATTAGGGTTGTCAAATCTACCATGTTGAGCTAATTTTTTAGTGTCTCCAAATCCCCTGACTGGGGCTTTCTATTGATTTCAGTTACGTAAACTACAAATCCATGATTCTCATAAATTATTCAATTTTTTTGGATTATATAAGTATGTCATACTTAATATCAAATAAAACGTATATACCACATTTTATGTGGATTAGTATAATAATATCCCTGAAGCAATGAAAAATATCCAAACAAACTTACATATTTGTGTTATTAGGTATATATGTATAATGAGGGATTCCGGAGACCGCACGTACTAGAGAAAACAAAATAGGAAAGCGAAACCCGGTGTCCTGAGCTCACGCTCTGCATACAACCAGCATTAAACATTTTCATTTTTCATTCAATTTCAAATATCATTATTATTATTAGATGAGCCATTTCAGAGATTAATTCAGAGTAAAGATAGTGCCCCATAAATGGTAAAGGAACGAGATGGAATGCTCCTCTGTCTCAAAGAATGATCTTCCACCGGGGCCTTTGTTGTTCCTCGCAGGTCTAGGCCCATCCATTATTCATGGAAATTTTGTATATATTATTTGTACGTTTCGGGAATCGTTTGCGACCTTCAATTATTGCATAGCGCCATCTTTTGGCTCGTAAGTATTCAAGACAATCATTCAGAGAGACTGATAGACAAAATTCTAATTGCTCTCTCTAATTTAGGAGTTTATTTTGTAATAACACAATTTTCAATTTGATTCATTGATAAGTATCTGATATAAATATAATATGTAAGATTACTTTGTGATCCGGAAATTACGCAAAGATTTTTTCTTAACCCGCTCAAAGGTACTGAAGAAATACCTATAGAATAAATAATTAACAAACCTGGTTGTGACAACCCTACAGTGCCCGTGGCTTTAGGAATGTGAGTGAGCAAAAGCTGCCCATTGTAATATCCCCAACGCAGCTCTTCGAAAGAATAGCTTTTGTTTGTTTAGGGCAAAACGCGAAAAAAGTAATCAATTCACTCATTCATCTCTAAGCCGATATTTTTGTCCAAAATAATAACATAGCCGGACGCTTTTCTCTGTACATTTACGTGAAACGTTTCTAAACTAGATGGCGTTGTATAAAAAGTGCATAGTAAACATGAATATAATATATTTGTTGCAGACGTCCATGGGCGGCGGTAGCCACTTGCCATCAAGTGGACCCCCGCCTGCCAGTTTGCCTATACGGAAACATTTAAAAAAAACTCCTTGTGGCACTCGGGGACTGCCGCGGTAAAGCTATTGCATAGCATTTTTTACCAATTTATGCAATTATAATTATTTATTATTATTATTATTTCATTATATTTTATTATTTATTTATTTATGCAGTATTTTTTTTCCTTGATATTAATTCAAGTTACACATTTTGAGCGTGGTGACCGATAAGAAAACAAATCACCTATGTATACATATATACCTACATGTATACTTACGGGGCGCACATGCAGTGAGTTTGGCATTATAAAGATGTGATAGATACCTATACACCTATATACTTTCTCACAAACAGCTGCTCACGTATTCGTCCGATTTCGGAGCAGCTCGTCTCGATCCGTGCGAGCTTCGTACAGTCGTACCATATACATACACGTTAAGCGAACGCTCGGCCGAGCTACATGGTAGGCGGAGTGGGGGGTGTTAGGTTTTATTTTCGTTACAGAATTTCTTGATTCGGTCGCCGCGCTCAAAGCCCGCGATAAAAGCTATGCAATAGCTTAAGAAAAATATCTGTGTGTCAAGTTTGTAGACTCTCACGGTTTAAGTCCCGCAGCCGCGGCGCTACGGTCCTCAACGGAATGTTAGAAAATTAAAATAGATAGATTGATACTTTCGTTAATATCGACACATAAACGAAAACTGATTTTGAGCGTCGATGAGGTCTAAATCTCGACCCATATTAATAAACATAAGTTTTTATTTGAAACTTGCAAGATACTGTATAAGTTGTGATACGTGTTATAGGAATGAATAATGTTTTAGTAGGAAATATCATCACATCGATTATAATGTTTTTTTCAAAAAATAGTTACCTACTTAAGTATTTTTACGTAATTTATATTATATTCATAATTATTAATTACTCTTGATATTTACTGAATTTTATGTCTATTTGGTTTTTAAATTTTGATGAGATATTAATGTTTTATTTATTTTATTAATTTACCCACTTAACCAACCGCAAAGTTTTTAAATTGATAAGTATTTTGTGTCAATACGAAGAACCAGAGATAGGATTTTTAAAGTAATTTGAAGAAAAAAGATTTATTTAGAACTACTATAAAACTCACTTAAACTATTAAAATAAAAACAATAAATAAATGTAGTTCTAAATTGTCCTTAGCTCAGCAAAACTGCCGGTTAATATAACCAGCGCTGATCTTCCGCTAGGGCCATTCGTGACATACACGAGCACAGGCAAACAAGATAAAGATATGAAGTGAACTAACAGCAAAAAATAAATATGTGAAAAAAACAAACCATAATAACGTTAACTAAATCTTAAAAGATTTGGCTATGGGTGTCTAAGGTTCAGTTTAGAAAAGGGGTCTCTTGTCCAAAATAATTGGAGAACCCCTGGTCTAAAGCATGGACGCAGGGTTACGGGGTTATTTGTTTTCGCATTTCGGGGAGTGTTCTTCAGAACTCTACGAGCTGGTTTCTCTATTACCATTTTACCGTCGGACAACTAGACGCACCGGTTCGCGCCACTGTTACATGATAGAAACACCACCAATGCGCACTGCTGAAGAGTGGAATAATTTGCCGGAGTCTGTTTTTCCTAACAAATACAATCTTGAAGTCTTCAAGTCACGAGTGAATAGGTATCTTTTAAGTAAACGTGCTTTGTTAGACGGCGTCATCACTCAACCTCAGTGGTCAAACACAAACTTATACACCAATAAAAAGAAACTCCAAAATTTTAAGGTGGTATTTAGCTGAGCCGTTCTAAAGGTGAGAATAGTACTCCATATAATAACTATAGAACCCTAAAGCCCACTCCAATTAACAGTGATATGGGTGGGTGGTACCTAATCTACTACCTACGGTACAATTACACGTTTACTTATTAAAAATGTCCCAAATCATATGATTGGAGATAAAATTTTGGAGATTGGGAAACCAACATTATTTACTCGTCGAACACGTGCAACTGCCGTTAAATTTCAGTGCCTTAGCTGTAAAGAGGTTATGAAATCTAAGATTATGTGACAACGGTGCCCCGAAAACCTGAAGGCTTCCAATAGCCATAGATTGAAATAAGCAGCATGTGTTCAAGTTGATGATACATACATCGAGCTCATAATACCACTAACATTATTAATTTAGTGAATGTGTGTAACTTCTTTCGCAGATAATCTTATTTTTGTATAATCAAGTAAAAAAGTATCCATTATGCTAACCACGACATTTTGTTTTCCATGAGATTTTTTATTGTATGAGCTAAAAAACTCAAAGTTTATTAAAACATTTCATGCGAATTCATTCATATAAATAATCGTAAAAAGATCGTAATAAGCAAATTAACACAAATTTGTCGAGTATAAAAACAATTGAGTAATGTAATGGATTCAAAGAAAACCAGCACAAATAGTTATTCAAATTTATTAAAGTTCCACAAACAATTTTAGTCTCACAACACAACTTATATCACAACATCTAAAGACAAAAAGGTGATACATTCCACGAAGTGGGAGTTCAAATTGCTCGATGCATCCGTTCAAGTCCTATGTCAGCGCTGAGTAGAGCCTAGCTGTGCGCGACCACCTCCCGTTGCGGGTGGTGGGATTTGGGTTGCTTGCGTACGGTAGACTGGGGCTGTTTTTTTTTATTGGACTTGATTTATGCTGTTGCTCCGAAGACCTCAAAACTTTACCGGGACTTTCGGGGGGAGTGCCTTCACCTTGCGAAGGCACTCGAGCCCGGGGGAAAACTTTGAGGGAGTGAACCTAATGATGCCCACCATAGGGCGACACAATAAACTAATTGAGAACGGGCGACGGGTAATATAAAGCCCGACGGGAAGGATCCCGACGGACCGGATCGACGGTAACACTGGCGCTGGGCAGCCGAGCGCCGGCTTATATAGGCGCGGTCGTCTCGATGGGTGCGCAGGCACACGTGAGGTTGGGTGTGGAATGCGTATGTGTGCGAAGACGCTATTGACGGCGCGCTGAATGTAGGCTGGGTGCTACAACCTCCCCTCTGGTTGCGACGACGTCCCGACGAACAGATAGATTAGTTTTACAGGTAGGCTGTTCTTCGGAGGCGTCCTCGTCCATGGGTAGACTGCGTTTAAGTAGGGGCAGATTTGGCCTTGAGTGGTCATCCTCGTTTCTTTAATGGACGAAATGAAGCAGGCGGCGCTTCCGAATTGCCTCGGTATAGGAAAAAGCAAGGGTTCTGGTATACACCAAGTGGCTTATCCGGAGTAGTGGTATTTGAAAGTATAAAAGTAGAAGCACCGTGGTGCTTATGTATAAGATAAGGACCGTCTTTTTGGGGACAGAATTTGGAACTGATTCCTCGAGCGGCCTAACTTACTGAGTGAGTTGAAGCCAGAACTAGGTCACCTGGATTATAAACAGGATCTACACATTTGCTTTTATCTCCCTGTTATTTCATGCGTGCTTCATTATGTTCACGCATTTCACGAGCTCTATTCTGCGTATCAGTTATTTGGAGAAGCTTCTGAGTTGTCTCGGGCACAAAGTTCTTTGACAATACTATTTGCCGTAAGTCGTGAGCATTGTCGTCCGGTGTTCGGAGTTCTCGGGCGAAAATTTGGTATGCTGGTGTATGTCCTGTGACGAGACGGTTTGAAGTATTCATCAAACCTTACACTAGATAGCTTTGCGTCCCAGGTGCGATGATCATCTTCCACTAGAATAGCTAGCTGTATATTCATGTCTTTATTCTTGCGTTCTACTGGGCTCGCCTCCGGATGGTACACTGGAGTATGAAGATGTTTTATACCAAGGCAAAAGATGAGCTGCTGCATTATTGCACTCACGAACTGAGGTCCATTGTCACTAATTAGCCTGCTTGAGGTCCCGTAACGGAGACATATTTCATCCATCAAGATCTTGGTACAGTTTTCAGCGCTAGCACTCTTCATTGCGAAAAGTTCGACCCAACCAGTGGCTAAGTCTTCGGCGATGAAGATCTAAGTTTCCGATATCACGTCCTCAATTAATATGGCGCATATATCCACATCATCACTACAACTACCGCTAGGGAATAGCTTCCTAGAGCAAGGGGATAGTACGACTTCAGCCACATGCGTAGCCATCTCATCGACCCCAAGCATATATATGTAAAGCCTTAGTGAGTATCCGTCGAATAAGATCCGGGACTTCTTGTGTGGTGGCGTTGTGGCATCTATCGGTATCAAGCGATATGGTTTTTCTCTACGAACACTTGTCTCGAGCAAAGTTGATTTCGGGCTCGCATAATATTTGCGAAGGCTTAATGCAGCACAAGAACTAGACTTTGTTGGCGCTGTATCATATACAGCATTCTTCTCTGTTGTCTCCTCCAAAGTCAATTAAATACCAGTCGGGGTACTGGCTGTCCAGTATCCGATTTGATTTCATCTCTGTAGATGACATCAAATCTGGGGGTTGTATATCTGCGAACCAGCTTCGCAGCGGAGATCTCAAGTAGAAACCCTCTTGAGCGATTTCCATGTGCGCCACTGATGTTTCTGTGGTACCTTCCTCTTAAAGTTCATAGATGACATCCGGTTCTCCAATGAAATACCAAGTCATCTGTGGGATGTATAAGACCATTTTGGCGTCCTGGATAAATCCAATTCCCAATAATGTGCGAGATTCACGGGACTCAGGAAATATCATAAATCTTGTAGGCACGATACGGTTACATAGATTAATCGGTGCTTTTACTGTCAACACGTTGCGCTGGGTTTTCTTACCATCTGCCAGTGTTACGGTCAGCTGTTCTTCTCCAAAGTGGTATCCGAGCTTCTTCAAGCATTGGTAAAGACCGTAGGACGCAACGCTTGTTTTTGCGCAAGAATCTATATATGCTGTTCCCGCAATCTTGCGTACACCGATGGCAATGGCTGGTTTAGGGTGGACATCCATTTGCACGTTAATGGAACAGAACCCAACTTCAAGATTTTGTGGACCAGCTTGTGGCTTCTTGCTGCATACGGGGCATTTGGACCTTACCACCCCTAGTGCACCACACCCATAACAGCAAAATTTTGGGTGTGAAGGTGATGGAGCTTGTGTTCCAATGGCAGCTACCATTTGCCTACAAGTTGGTTGGCTACCACTGGCCGGAACGGTTCCTTCATCTTTTAATTTTCGCCTATAATTTTCGCTGAGATTTCCTGGGAATCGACAATATCCGCATATCGGTTTGTTATCCACCTTATCTTCTCCTTTCAGTTGCAGGGCGTGGATGTGAGGAGGTTTCCTTTCAGCTAGCAGCCGCTCTACGCCTCTAGCTACTTTCAGGAGTTTATCAAACGTCTTCACAGATTCACGTGGTAGTTTCGCACGGATATTGTAACTGATCTGACCATAGATCATATCTAGTTGCTGGGATTCGGTTAGACCTGGCATTGGTAATTGTGCGAACAAGGCCCGTTTCCTTGTCACAAATGTCTCCGTCGGCTCTTTTTCGTCCTGTTTGATGCCAACTATATCTTGGTAAATCTGATAGGCCTGTCGCTTAGGAGCAAACGCAACACGTACCCTTGATTGGAATTGTTCCCAAGATGAGATTTCATCCTTAATGCCATTCCACCAGGTAGCTGCTTCATCCTTAAGAATAAGCGGTATGCTTTTAATGGCATCTTCATCTTCAATTCCTTCTCGGTTTTTGAATACTGATGTTGCCGTGAGGAAGGTTTCTACAACCTTCGTGTCCTTGGTTCCATCATAGGAAACCTTACAGCTGGCAAAAGATCTTCGTTGTTGCGAGCAAATCACTGACAGTAGCGTCTCATATTGTTCTGTTGAAAAATGCATTGTTTCCGGATACTCTTCTTTTATTTTCCTGTTTATTATGCCACTTTTAGGGCTGGCTTTCTTACAGGCCTTCGCGTTAAGTGCCAGTTTGTAATGGATTGGAAGAAAATCAGCACAAATAGTTAAATTTATTAAAGTTCCACAAACAATTTTGGTCTCACAATACAACTTATCACAACAACTAAAGACAAAGAGCTGACAGTGCACGAAGCGGGAGTTCAGATCACTCGTTCGATTCCTATGTTAGCGCCGAGTAGAGCACCTGGCTGTGCTAACCACCTCTCGTTACGGGTGAGAGGCCTGCGTACAGCAGCCTGGCGCTGAACGGCCGAGCGGCGGCTTATATATGCAGGGTCGTCTAGACGGGTGTGCAGGCGCACGTGAGGTGGGTTGCGGAACGCGTAATTGTGCGTAGACGCTTTTGACGGCGCGCTGAGTGTAGGCTTGGTGATACAGTATTTTTTTTAAATTAAATCCCACAATTCAAACAGTATTATCCTATGGTGATACATAGTTTGAACGAAATTATGTGTGTGTGTTTATTATTATTTTGATGTAATTGTCTACTTTTGTTTTATTTTTATCATTATTTGACTGAATCGATTTTATATATATTTGCAATGCAAACTCTAGTTATAATCTTATCTATAAAAGTCATTAAATATAATATAATAAATAAAATACATTAAAATTTTGTTTGATTTCTTAAGAGATTTGTAATAACTTAAATAAGTAACACATATAAACATGAATCTTTTAAATCTATCAACTTTTCTCATTTTAAATTTAAAGCTTTTCGTCCAGCTTTAATTAAGTACATTTGTTTTAAAACTACCTACTGAGATACAAAGTATGACCATTACATTAATCGAAAATACGCATATATAAACAAATCAGTTTCTTATTCTCTGAGATAAATACCGATTCCGCGAATTTTTCGGAATGAAAAGTAATTTATGTAAACCGCTTTTTACAACGGTCTTCAAGTAAGAACACACAAAAATAAATGGAAATTAACTTTCGTATTGTTATCTTACACAGCACCAGTAACCCTCGCACTCAAAAATTGGTTTTAAATCATAACAAAGAGTTAAAATAGTCATCCGTTAATAACTGTAAAAATATTCTTAGCACTGTTTTTGAGATGTGTTTTACCAACCCTATATATTCTGAACACTGTCAATAAGCCAGGAATGTCGATTCCATATCTCAAACGATTATGTTATCAAGCTACGGGCGCCTACGAAAGTGCTACGATTCGCCTACGAGAATTCCTCGTAGCTATTTGACGTAGCCATCTCATGATTTATTTATGACTTACTAAACTGACTGATATTAATTTTGAATGTAATATACCTATTTACAGCTCAAAACATTTCTTAGATTTGTTTGTATAAATTTTAAGTAAGTATTGTAATACAATATAAATAGAGGTATTTGCATATTTGATCAAATTGATCGTGTACTAACTAAGAAGGTGATGTCGGGAGCATTAAGAACAGACGAGCGTGCATGACAAGAGCTATGAATGTCAAAGAAGCAAGTGAGGTGTGTAAGAATAAGCCTGAATGGCGCTCTGTTGTTCGTGCCTACCCCGCAAGGGACCTGGTGTGAAGTTATGTATGTATGTGTATTCCGAAATAAGCCAATTTTTATGCACCCGAACAACTTAAAACCGCTCCCAAGAAAATTCCCGTGAGATTCCCAGGATAAACAATATAACACATTTTATTACATCAGAATTGCTAACGACCAGTGAAAAAATCACATTGGAATTCGTTTTTTTAAATCTAGCTATTTTAAATCATTCCCAAAAAATCCCACGGGATTTCCAGGACAAAAAATAGCTTAGATTTTAAGTCAAAGAATTTGCTGTCGATCAGCGAAAAGTGCATCAAAATCAGCTCAGTAGTTTTTACGTGAATCCCGAACAAACAGATAAATCGCCAAACAAAAAAGAAATCTAAATAATTGCATCGTGTTCTCCGTCGTTTATATAGTCTATTCCAGTTGTTTGCTTTTAAATAGCTTCAATCTACAGATACGGCATGTTTAGAATTTTACAATAATAGGTATAGATTAAAAATACAAATTCCATAAAGCTATTTTTCCTTACGCTAGTGATGTAACTAACCTTTGTAGGCATGTTTACATTATGTGATTTTAGGTGAATAAATGAGTCGAATCATGTTGTACAAGTAGACTATGGTAATGTAAATATGAGTTACTTAATCTTTCATAACATTAATCTATTGTACACTTTATAGAATAATCTATATACATTTATCATAAAACTGTAGAGGTAAAATTTCTGTACAATGAAAAAAAATGCTAAAAACCGAGTCAGGGCGATGCAAGAAGTGAAATAGAACTAATTTAGATTTTTTTTAATTTTTTTGTTTCTCTGTACGGGCTAATCTCCGAAACGACAGGACCGATTTAAATGAAATTTTGTATGGTGGTAGCTTAGACCCTGGTCAACATATAGGATACTTTGATTCCGAAAAATTAAATAGTTCCCTTGGCATAGTTAAAAAAAATTCTACGCGGACGAAGTCGCGGGCAGAAGCTAGTATTATAATATAAAAGTAAAATAGCATGTTTGTAAAAACCGATATTTGATAATAATTTAATTCGAAACTGTAAATAATTTCATTGATAAAAAGAAACGAAAAGAACTTCTCATGTTTAAATAAGACAAAAAAAATAGATGTGGTGACACCAATCAGCTGGTGTAAAGATAGATTTACGACAAAATAATTATATCGGAGGCTATTTATTTTGATTTAAGTGACATTTTGATAATTTATTAAGAGAATTTACAACTTCAACTTTCTAGAAAAAGTGCAATTATAATAAATATATGTTTACTATGTATGGAAAAATAGGTTTTCTATATTATAAAACGTTTGATACACCCTGTTGAAAAATAAGTTATTGTTATAGTCCTCTTAAAATGTCACTTAATGTATGCCTTCTAAGTTTGATATTTAAGTGGATAATAGACATGAGTGCATTATTATTACCTTCTCAAATACAATCCTTTCTTTGTTCACTCGAATTAAATTTAAGCACTTAATAAATGTCCGATTCATCGACTAAGCAATTTAAATACGCGCGTTTAATTAAAAGTTTCCTTATCTACTCTCATTGTAACAATAGTCTATACAGCACATGAATGATAGACCGCCATTCAAGATCAACCGCGAAATTTGTTTTTGACTATTTTAATAATACAAAGAGACAGCGTGTGTATGCACTACACGCTGGAGCATACCCGTATGCTCTCATCAGCAGTCGGTCGACGACTGACGCTGGTACACATGACACATCTGCATTTAAGAAGTCGCTATCGTTATGCGACTAATCGATTGGTTGGAGCGAGACCAACTACCTTCCATCTCGTTCGGAATTTCTCTCCCTCAGCTCGCGCTTGCGCTCTGAATTTCAGGCTTCTTTTTTAAGTGGTCAAGTGTAAATAAACTCTTACAAACTGTTTACAAATGAATTCTAGACACCGTTATCATTAGAAGTAATAATTGCAAATTACGAACATTGCTTGATTAATGATTTAATTAGTATAGTGTTATTTTTTTTACTTTTCTTATACATAAAAGGCGAAGGGTTTTTTCGTTGGATGTTGGGCAAAGACGTCACTTGTTGCGCGGCTACTCCTTCATGGCAATGAAAAGCACGCACTTTAATGCACGCCATTCTCCGACCGTCTGATATTTGCTTTGGTTAATTAACTTTACCTTCTTGAACACGTGTGTGTATACTGCATATCATACGTATATATATTAAGTAATGTTGAACATATACATCTATATCCAGAAGTGAAAGGCTCATAATATATCACAGTTATAGATTAATTTTAATGGTATTAGAATTTTGAAAAAGTGCGTGTGCAATTCACACACGGCAGAAGTGAAACTTCAGAGAAGTAGCCTACGAGAGAACGTTACACCATATTTTAGAACTCAAGAACGCTGAACCAAATTTTATGATTTTTGTGATTTTTAAATTGTCTTCGTCTGGAGTAGGATAATCTATATATCGAGGCTTCATAATAAATGGGCGTACAGACAAAAGTACAGTTTTACATAAGGGACAAAAATGTGAATAAAACAAAACTAGTTGATTGTATAAGGCTGAAATATTGATTACCCTTCTATTTAGGTACACTTGCATACTGGTAAAACGTTCTTAATTGTTACATGCATAGGTTTTAGTAAACAACAAAAAAATGGCTTTTTTGCGTATACGCCCATTTATGTTATGAAGCCCTCGATATAATAAAGAAAGTCGTGTTAGTTACACTATTTTTAACTCCAGAACGGCTGTACCCATTTGGCTGAAAATTAGTGGGGAGGTAGCTTAGAACCAGGAGACGGACATAGAATAGATAGATAGATAGATAGATAACACTTTATTGTACACCATTACAGAAAACTTACGGACTACTAGTAGGTAATAATTTAATTGTGTACAAAGGGCGGTCTTATCGCTAAAAAGCGATCTCTTCCAGACAACCCGTGGCAAGAATATTGTGCTTGGAAGTGGCGATGGTGGTATACATAATTATTGTACGATTACATACATTTTAATAATAAATATATAACTATACTATATATACAAATATACACATAAGTTATATACATATACAAGATATTGTGATAATATGCAACTATTTAAACATAATAAACATATAAATATATGCAATATAATATCTATTAATTATAAAAAAATTACATATCATAATATTGCAGATAGAATTTTCTGACCAAGTTCTTAAATGTTGTTAGGGATTTTGCTTGTCTGACAGCAACAGGCAATGAATTAGAATACCTTTTATCCCATTGGAACCGGTAGGTGGCGCTGGGAGCAGGTCCTAGATTTTTATTTTTTCAGAGCAGGACAACGTCTGCCGGGGCCGCTAGTTAGCATTAAAGTATGATTTTCATGAATAAAAAAAATATCACTACAAATCATCAGTCTCGCCATTCATTTGTTGTGATCTTTCCTGACCTATTTCGGCAATGGTGACTGCATTTAAACTTATTTTTATTTGTCTGATTTAGGTGAAATTATTTTTGTGTGTTCAAGTTGGTCCCGGGATGATTTAGATTCAAATTCGAACCTGGTAGATGGCGCTGCAATTGAGTTCCAGGATTTAGGTGATTTTTTTTTTGTATGTGTTCAAGTGTATACCGGGGTGGTTTAGATTCACGATTAGATAGACCCGATCGGTAGGTGGGGCCGCTGAATGCCTCTTTTGGTTTGGATTAACAATTGGTTCCGGTTGATGGGATTGCAATTTGTCTCTAGATTTTTATTTTTTAAGGCCAACACAACATCTGCCAGGTACAGCTAGTACAATATAAAAAAGTTTATAATACCTAACTTTTTTTTATTCCAGTAGTTCAGCAGACAGGCAGACGGCCCACTTGATGGAAAGCGATTACTATCGTCTATGGACATTTACAACACAAAGGTGCTACAAATGCGCTGCTGCTCTCTTAAGGGAGACTGGAACCTGGTCACTAATGCCGGAACACGACACAACGTTGTTATAGCGGCATACTCTGGACCAAGGGTGGTAGCCATCCAGTCGGGCAAATGCCCTACCTGGCTGTGGGTTGTTTTATCGCCTCTTACGACAGGCCGCAGGAAATTGAATTCTTTCTCTTTACCTGCACGGATAGAAATTTATTTTTATTTTTCGAAATAAAGTAAGTATCACTAATCTCATACATATAAAGCTATTGACTTCGTTGGAATAACACGTCAATAGAAAAAGCTTTCTGATTTTCGTATTTAATAAATCTAAAATGTTCATGTCAGAATTTTTTGGACATTAGCGGACGGGATTACAGAGTGGAACGTCAATATCAACATTGTTGCTTCACGTTTTTAATAAAAAGTCAGACCTTTTTAATACTAAAGCAATCTAAGCAATTTGTTTTTATGTAAAAGACTAGTTTTTATCCGGGACTTGCTCGAATTATTTTTTTACATACTCTAAGAAGTAAAACGCTAAAAACCATGCATTTCTTTATTTCTTAACAAAAGTCCAGGTGGTAGGGAATCTTAAGAGAGCAGCAACGCATTTGTAGCACCTTTGGTGTTGCAAATGTCCATAGGCGATGGTAACCACTTTCCATCGAGTGGGCCGTCTGCCTGTCTGTTGAGCTCATGCAATAAAATAAATAAAATAACTTTGAATAATGAAAAATCTTTTTGGTTATAGTTGTCTATTTCACGGACACAATGTCATTTGTCAGGTTGAAAAGTGTCTTGAATGTTGACCCAGATTATAAGCTATTTGTCAAGTTTCGTTTAAATCAAACAGACAAAAATTGAATAATCTATATTTAGATAGATAGATAGATAACACTTCCTTGCACACCAAAATATAGAATTACAGAAACAGACCATATTTATAATTTAGGAATTTCCCGTTGAGGTTTTCCCTGTACAGAGGGTCGTTTAGGAAATCCGTCATAAAATTTCTTAGAGGCTGGCAACGCCCCCGTTGTGGCAAACGTCCATAGGTGACCACCTTGCATCAAGTAGACCGACTGCCTGTTTGCTTGCTTCAGGCAATTAAAAAAAACAGAATCTGGTGGTTCGAATTTAACCCCTGATTTTTTATCATTTTAAACTTGTTGTCCAATCTCGATACCTCAACATCTTTATTATAGTACTAGCAGATGCCTGCAGCTTCGCTCGCGTAGATTGAAAACAGGCATCGTCTGAGTAGTCAAAAAAGTAACAAGGTAGCCCTATTTCATCCGCTTCCGGGTTGAATTTCGAAAAACTCTGATACACGTATACATTTATTTCTCATCAGTAACAAGTATATAAAATTTAAGCTTTCTTGTTTTAAAAATGACGGAGTTTCATACAAACTTCCATCCGCTTTTTCACCCCCTCCGAGATTTAATTACATAAAAAATAGAAATAATAATATCAAAACCAATTATCTAGATATCAAAATACTTAACTACCGTATCAGATGTTTAACAAAAGGGCTTGTTAGAAATATAATACAAAAGAAGAAAAATTTACTTCTTTACCCCATTGTACTCTTTCGGTACTTTTTTTTATTATTTAAGAACTAATTATATTCTTTAAAAAACATTGACTAAGTGCGTCTCTGCGCGTGCGTAAGATCGGATTGCGTACCAGCAACGTACTCACTATTCTTCTTCACTACAAACCCTAAAGAAGCTTGTAACATGAAACACCTTATATTCCGTTATGTTACACTGTGAGGTTTTTTTTTAAACGCCGATCTCTTTGTCATTTGCCAAGACAGAGATATTATTTTTATTGTATCTTTTAATATCTCTATGGGCGCCAGTACACCGTCAATCTCGATCGTAATCCGGATTGTAGATACATCAATCCGTCAATTTTATTCGTGCATATCAGTCTGGATCACGATCATTGATTTTGATCACGGATTACAATCGAGATTGACGGTGTACTGGCGCCCTATCTTTAAAACTACTTTAGGGAAATAAATGGGGAATCTAAGGGAAATAATGGGCTAAAATGTGGCACAACACACGAAATGCGGCGAGGTTTGCGCGGAAGCAGCGCGAACATCGATCGGACGTAGATTATGTCACATTATATTATAGTAACAGATGCGGCGAAAGAAAAAAGAAACAAAGAGGCTTAGACCGAATAGGTCGGCGTTAACAAATATTCTCATAGTTACTATGTTCTGTCTAGTTCAAATAAATAAGTTACTTTGACTTTCTATTTGGTTACGCAACCCTAAGAACAACCCTTGTCCAAAATATAATGGAATTATGTAAATTTTTATAGTTGGGATTTTTTCATGTTTCTGAAATTAATTAAGATTGAAAGCCCAATCATTTTTTAGGGCTAGGTAGCTTTGTGAGTAAAACAGAATCCTTCGAAAATCGTCACGACCACAGATGTGGTCTGTACGTATATATGAATGAAATTTTTCTGGACTAACTAGTCTGGCCAGAAATGTTGTTCATAAATACTTTTTTAACTCTTTAATTATTTTGAATTTGGAACGCGTCTTCCATGATAAAAACTTCTTTCGATTTCCCACAATCTTATATATAATAAATAATAGTTTAAAAAAACTAAAAAAAACACGCTTTTATAAAAAATCCAACTAAAAAAACAAAAAATAAAATTTAATATAATATAAAAAAGCGTGGGGTGTATTCAATTAATAATATAATATCTTAAAAAGCGCTTTGAATACACCCCACGCTTTTTTATATTATATTAAATTTTATTTTTTGTTTTTTTAGTTGGATTTTTTATAAAAGCGTGTTTTTTTTAGTTTTTTTAAACTATTAATTATTTTTCATTTTTTAGTTGATTTTTGTTTAAATGTTTTTAAATACAAGCTTTTGAGATCCTGCATATCATGTAGCAGCAGAGTGCTAGCCAAGACAAGTAAAACGAGCCCAAACACGACGGCTCTATCTTGTTTAGTACAGGAGTTCCTATGGCCACCTTCCGACTCCATCATCAGATCAGCTCCATGGTACCATATTATTGCATTGTCACGCGATATAAACATACGAGCCCAAACACGAAGGGTCTATCTTGTTTAGTACAGGAGTTCCTATGGCCACCTTCCGACTCCATCATCAGATCAGCTCCATTGTACCATATTATTGCATTTTGACGCGATATAAACATACGAGCCCAAACACGAAGGGTCTATCTTGTTTAGTACAGGAGTTCCTATGGCCACCTTCCGACTCCATCATCAGATCAGGTCCATGGTACCATATTATTGCATTGTCACGCGATATAAACATACGGGCCCAAACACGAAGGGTCTATCTTGTTTAGTACAGGAGTTCCTATGGCCACCTTCCGACTCCATCATCAGATCAGCTCCATGGTACCATATTATTGCATTGTCACGCGATATAAACATACGGGCCCAAACACGAAGGGTCTATCTTGTTTAGTACAGGAGTTCCTATGGCCACCTTCCCACTCCATCATCAGATCAGCTCCATGATACTATATTATTGCATTGTCATCGACCTTTGACAGGTGTGCAAAGTATGAATTAAATCTGATCGTTCAAAGTAGGACAAAATCGAGCTCAAAGGGGTCGGTTACTGACATACTGACATACTGACTGACATACAAGTGAAGCTAATATAAAGCGTGTAAAAATGAATGTTTGTCTCTATGTCCTTTATAGAATCGTAAACTTTACATTTGATAATGTGATGATATTTAGCAAAGTTGTTGTCCATGAGCCAGAGAAGGTTTCTGAGTTGGTTCACAATTGGACCCGGCAGGTGGCGCTGCTGTCAGCATATCGATTGAAGCTTCTCAGGGCAGGACGACGTTTGCCGGGACAGCTATCTTCTTCTTCTTCTTGTATATAAAAATGAATGTTTGTCTATATGTCCTTTATAGAATCGTAAACTGTACATTTGATCATGTGATGATCTTTAGTAAAGTTGTTGTGCATGAGCCAGAGAAGGTTTCCGAGTTGGTTCATAATTGGACCCAGTAGGTGGCGCTGCTGTCGCCATATCGATTGAAGCTTTTCCGGGCAGGACGACGTCTGTCGGGACAGCTAGTGTCATATATTTTTTTCGTGTTTATTATCTTACAGATTATACATATGGATCATTATGTATGCATAATTTAAAAATTGTATAAATAATACCATGGTAATATTTAAACATTTTTTTTTATTGCATGATTTCAGCAGACAGGCAGACGGCCCACTTGATGGAAAGCGGTTACCATCGCCTATGGACATTTGCAACAACAAAGGTGCTACAAATGTGCTGCTGCTCTCTTAAGAGAAACTGGAACCTGGCCACTAATGCCGGAACACAACCCAAGGTTGTTATGGCGACATACTCTAGCCCAGGGGTGGTAGCCATCCAATTGGGCAAATGTCCTACCACGTGGCTGTGGGTTGTTTTGTCGCCTCTTACGACAGGCCGCCCGGCCGCAGGAAATTGTATTCTTTCTCCGTTCCTGGATTAGAATAGATTTAAAGTTCATGAGTATTTTTGAGAGAAAGTAATCTTGAACTACTAAAATGATTTTTAAATTCTTTCACCAGTAGAAAGATAAATTATCCCTGAGTGACACTGGCTATATTTGATTGTGATGAATAATATATTTTTAATGGCGCCCAGCGAAGTGGGCACGCTTCAGCGAGTACGAGTATAGTATACTATACTAGGTATACTGTATATTCCGCTACACAATAGTATAATAAGTAGTATATTGTATTGTTCTTGCAATTCACGAAGGCAATCGAACTTACTCTTGGTTGAACGAGTACATGCACATTACGATAACGTGCGTATCTGCCGGAATGACCAGTTGCGAGCATGCCGTCCAATCATACCCGCTTTTACAAACACAAATACCTTACTATCACAGTAAAGCCCGCTCGTCTTTCTGAATACGGTACATGACAGTATGAAAAATATAGGCTGATTTTAATATATATCGTAGATTACGATCTAAATATGACAAAAATAAATTGTTTTAACTTAAATATTAAATATTAATTGATATTTTTGAGAAATAAAATTGTTCCACGTGTGCCACGTTGTGCCACGTGACAATGAACGCCAATCAGAGCGCGTGACGTCATAGCGTGCAAAACACAAAAATTTATCAATGACTTCTCAGATAACACTTCAATGAAACAGATGTTTGTTTTGCACACTGTGACGTCATGCGAGACGCCATGACAGCTTGACGCATTTTTGTGACGAAATGTCAAAATATTTATAAAATTGCTAAAATAAGTATGTTAATGTTTGTTGTTTTTTTGCTGAAATATTAATATTTTGGCTAAAATAGACACCATAAGGCTCAAAATAAACCTGTTTCTCAAAAATTGTCAACTACCAAATTGCAAGAACTATTACTGATCGATCACCTTTCTAGCAACGGTAAATACCTACCGTTGGTAGAGCATTGAAGTTAATATGAACTTTATTCCGTATTTTAACCAGTAAGTAAGCCGATGGAATAATTATAAAACATTGAAATCGTCTGATAGGCGAACACCTAAATTTAATTTCTAAAGTGCTACAAAAGCTATTTAGCACACTTGGATTTGCCCGCCACTTCGTCCACGTTGGATGGTTAGCAGAGATCACAGTTGTTTTACACAGAGAATTTGAATCAGTGAAAATATTGCATAGGAGTCAGATTTTTTCAACCTTTGAACTGCTCTCAAGAAAGTTCCGGGAATTTGCTGTCGGTTAATGAAAACCGCATCCACATCGGCCCCGTAGTTTTTGTGTGAATCCCGAACAAACAGACAAACACCGAAAAAAACAAAAGACTGCACTTTAACAATTTTATAATATTAGCAAAGTTTTACGTTACGTAGTACATAAAAGACTATTTAAGTGTTTTACCATTATATTAATAGGCAAACCAAATTACAAATTAGAAACAATAGAAAATCCAATGATATTTCGACAATTCGCGAATTGTTAGAATTATTTGAAATTTTTCGAATTATTCATCAAATTTCAAACTTTTCGAATTATTCATCAAATTTCAAATTATTCGATATTTTCGAATTTCGCGGACTTCCAAACTAGAGATGTCTCGAATAGTGGTTTGGCTGAATACCGAATATTCGGCTAAGCTCTCGACCGAAGATATTCGGCTACCGAATGTTTAATAAAGCAACTGGAATACACTATATAAATGTTTACACATGTTATCAGATAACTTTGACAACCCTATTTATAGGAGCTTGCATTCTGTGCACCGTAACGCAAATGCATATACACGTGTATATTGAAATGAGATAAATATTATTTTAATTTAATTTAATAGCTTTTAAATTTTGTCTTGTAATTTTATATGGGTATTTTATTTAATAAAACTACGTATGGTTTTAAGCGCGGTAATTTATTTGATTTTTGTTATTCCGACGTTTCGGCCACTTTTCAGTTGCCGTGATCACGGAAGACAAAATCTTCCGTCTTATATTAAAAATTTAACATGTAACACTAAAATTAAAACTAAAACTGAAATGTAACATCTTTTATCCATGTTTTTATACAAATAAACGTTTTTTTTTGTTTTGACATACGAATAAACGTAGGATACGAAACTACACAAGATTTGATTTTGCTATTTAACTATAGAACCCTAAGAAGTTAATATAATTGGCTCGAACATTTAGAAAAAACTTTTCATTCGACAAAGTAATTAGTTAGCTTTGTCTGCATCGTCATTAAGGCGGCGCCTGTCCTTTTTAATTAACATGATAATTTAACATGCTGGAACAGAATATGGCTGAAAATACTCTGGTAAGGAATAATATCATATCACAGGATAATGACCTCATACGATATAAACAATTTGTACTATAATAAATCTGCAGATAGTGTGAAGTTTGTACAATTTTAAAAATGAAAAAACAGGGTGTTTATTTGGATCAGCATATTCAGTGAAAGCCGTGATAGCTTATCCCAAAGTCAAAGGGCGCGGTTTCGAATCCTGGCTGGAAAGCATGCACCACTTAGGCCATTTTTTGACCTAATGTGCATATTGTTACAATTACCACAAGCTAACGGTGAAGGAAAACAAGCCAAGCCATCTTGAACAAGCGTGGCGGGTATACTGTCCGTTCTCGCATAATAGGAGGCCCAAGCCCAGCAGCGGAACGTTTCTGGCTCTTGTTATATATTCCAAGAATTAAACTTTGAGGTTTTTCATCCGTCTATCAGACCATCGCATAAAAACTACTAAATAGATTGAAGTGAAACTTTAAAACATAGCTTGCTTACATCTCGAGTCAATGCAAAGAATACCAAATATCTAATAAATAAAAATAGTTACATGAAATTAATGTATCTATTGTTCGAATGTATATTATTATATATCTAACTAGCTGACCCAGCAAACTTCGTACCGCCTCAGAATCAATACATACAAAACGTTGATTTCTGAACGACGGGACGAACATCAAACGGTTGACATTAGTTACGTAGGCTAAGCCCTTAGATTAATTAGTAGTAGTAACTAGTAGGTTTCATTATAGTCTATAAAAAAACATGTAACATTTAATTCAATATACGCTTCGAACGAATTCAGTTGTCTTTTTGAAAGCTCCACCGCATCGCCAACCAAACCAAAAAAAAATTAAAAATAAACTTCTTTTTTAAATTTAATTTGATTTCCGAACGACTTTTAAATTTAATTGATTTCTTAACGACGGGACGAACATCAAATATTTGACAGGTAGAAATAGTTTCTATGGGAAAGCGAAATTGTTGTTTTTACTATATTCCAAGCATTTTTTTCATATTTACTCACCTTTTAAACCTGCCCTGGACTTCCACAAATACTTCAAAACCAAAATTAGCCAAATCAGTCCAGCCCTTCTCGAGTTTTAGCGAGATTAACAAACAGCAATTGATTTTTATATATATAGATATCTAATTTATAATATCATCGTATATCTAATTATATATGTATATATAAGTATATAGTAGTTTATTTACATTTTATTTTAATAGTGTTTGGTTGTGATTTTATTACTTTTATTTTAGTTTAATACACCACCAAAAATTGTATATTGAAATTTCCTTCAAAATCTCATTAGACACTGGGTTGGCTGGAAGAGATCGCTATAAGCGATAAGGCCGCCCATTGTTATAATGCAAATGTATCCATATCAATTGTCTAGATTTAAGTTTATGGTGTACAATAAAGAGTTTTCATTCATTCAATCAATCTTTTTAACCGACTTTAAAAAAGGAGGAGGTTCTCAATTCGTCGGGATCTTTTTTTTATGTATGTTCACCGATTACTCCGTGATTTATGATCCGATATACGTGATTCTTTATTTGTTCGACGCGGAATAGCTTCCAATTGGTCCCCTAAAATTTTTACATAGTTTGGCCCAGTAGTTTTCATTCTACAAATATTTTTTTGTTACCGTTTCTTGGGACCCATATTTTTAAGAAGCGCGGCACCATTCGTTGGTCCACCCATACATAGCTAGACACTAAAAAGAAACAAATAAAAAATAAAAACTTCGTTTATACTTTTAAGTTTTTTAGTATTTGAAGTCGGTTTTTTTAAACGGAGATTTTATTTTTTTATCCACATAAAATTAAAATGCTTTGTATCCGTGGGTTAGACGAATATAACCAACGTATTTTTTACTAGCACGGTTACAATTCTCTAACAAATACGTCATCGCCATAGCAACGCGATCGAAGTTTGGCTTGCGCTGCTAATATAGTGAGTAGGTACTATATAGTATTTGTTCACGTGAGACAATTAACAAAGATTATTACAGTTATATTGCTAAATATAAAATCAAAAGATATTTTCAGAAAGATAATGGATTTCTTAGTAAAAAAATACATGAAACTCGGAAGTAAAAAGTAGGATTAAATAATGTTACTAAAGACTACAATTGATTTAAATGAAGATTTTATCGATCAAGTACCTATCTTGTGTATGTTAGTGCGTAGTGCCAACGGGGTGGGGGAATAAAACGCGTCATCAACGGGTGCGTTAACCTAAGGTGGGCAAACACATGAAGGCAAACGTCGTTGATAGTTATATCCATATTACGAACTTTCAGGACAATCGTAGACGAAGTTTACCGTGCAGTTAAATGGCGACCTCCATTTTTCAATAATATCCTATAAATACTCAAACTGAATTGGATTATTGGATTATACTTATTATGACTTTAACAAAAAGTTAAACAAAAATAAATATATTTAATTATTTCACATCTTAATCTCCTGCCCTTATAGCATTGAAAAATTATTCTTAATACATAACACAAGAGTCGATTCTGGATTGTGACTTGGTGCAAATTAACTCACTGTCATTTTAAACAGGCGAAACTCACCCGCTAACTTTCTTACTTGTTTCAAAGTAAGTATTACGTCTTGTTATTTGTAAACCTTTGTACTTGCAATTTGTTTTTATCAATTCTGTATTGTTTGTGCCGTTAGATGTTTAAACGCTTGGTCTACGGTGTCGTAAATCCAAATCGAGGGCCGGTGCCTACCTAGGACAATGTATCAGTATGGCAATCTAGCAAGGAAACATAGCCAGCCTGGACATCTTAAGATGACGACGACATAGACTGAGCATTATGTGAAGACGGTATGTCGTTTTCCACACGAGCTCATCTCTCCTCCCGTGGGGCGAGACACATAGCCGCCCCACACCAGATAACACAGTGGATGTGGCTCTTGGGGCCGTCATCTGCCAAGCTCTGGTATAAGGCGAAGGAAGGAATACCGAGACGTTTTAGTGGGTATTAGCATTTCTTGCTTGCGGTGCTAGTGCCACCCCAATGTGGAGAATTCCACACTCCCCAAGCGTTTCCCTCGCAATGGTTGGTTAGGAATTAGAGGTAGACACAACAACTAATATTACTTATTAGGATTAGTAAAGTTATCTTCTTTGAATTAGATAATAATTAAATCGGAAATTATACATTAATTATGTGTACATTTTGCAGACGTGCTGGTTTTAAATATTTTAGTTTTGTTTAAAGAAATTGTTGAGATATGTGACAATACTAACTTTCTATAATATTCAGTGCTTATAATTTGTTCTACTCGTATGACGTAGGTTTAAGGAATATACAAGAATGAGAGCGTAAGTCTTTTGAAATAAAAAAATACTACCTACTTGGTAATGACAGTAGCTACAAAATTAAACGGATAATGATTATTAATACTTAGAACTAGAATATAGGACTTTTGTCTGGAACCTAAAAATAATTTTGGGAGTAAAAGTTTTACAATTAAAACTTTCGTAAGAGTAACCTGTCTTTCTCATTTTGCTACATAATCCTAAAAGAAACATGAAATCTAAAATACAATATATTTGAACAATTATTTAATGACATTTAAAGAGTTTTTATACATTACGTCATAGTTTTTTTTTTATAAAACTACACAGCCTAACACCGTCACTAATATTCTTACCAAAGAATTCGTCAGATAATTTTTGTCCTGCCATTATTATTCCACTTTAATAAGACACACAAAATGTTCAATTGCCCAAACATTTCTTTCGTAGGTTCGGTCGAAGCTTAACTATAGGAGCGGCGGGCGAATGCTTCGCTAGGCGCGCTTAACATTTAGCTGGGAGCCGTATCAAACGATGCGGAAATTCCCACTTACTCTCTGATTGCCACACTAGGGGGGTTAATGTCATTGTTGATTCGGAATGCTCGATGCGGCTGGAAACAATTCTGCGACATCTGACCGAATTAGTTAGACTTATGTACTTCTATAGTCAGTTTTTGTCCTATTTATTTATATTTCGACAAGCGATAAGTCATGCCCTTCTGGATGTAGCCATCCAAGCCATACAGCGGCTGATGACCCGCCAACCCGATATAAAGTGGTTACCGTTGCCTATGGATATTTGCAACAACACAATTCAGCGACGTATGCCCGAATTAGTTAGACTTATGTACTTCTATAGTCAGTTTTTGTCCTATTTATTTATATTTCGACAAGCGATAAGTCATGCCCTTCTGGATGTAGCCATCCAAGCCATACAGCGGCTGATGACCCGCCAACCCGATAGAAAGTGGTTACCGTTGCCTATGGATATTAGCAACAACACAATTCAGCGACGTATGCCCGAATTAGTTAGACTTATGTACTTCTATAGTCAGTTTTTGTCCTATTTATTTATATTTCGACAAGCGATAAGTCATGCCCTTCTGGATGTAGCCATCCAAGCCATACAGCGGCTGATGACCCGCCAACCCGATAGAAAGTGGTTACCGTTGCCTATGGATATTTGCAACAACACAATTCAGCGACGTATGCCCGAATTAGTTAGACTTATGTACTTCTATAGACAGTTTTTGTCCTATTTATCTACACTTCGACAGATGATAAGGCATTTGTCCTTCTGGACGTAGCCATTCAGATTTCTGACTGATATGGAAAGTGGTTACCTTAGCTTATGGACATTTGCAACACCAAAGGTATAACTAAATTATGTAATCTTCCATTTAATCATAATTATTAAGTCACTAAATAATGTAGTCGGATAATAATTGTATAGGGTAGTCTGGAGGAGATCGCCTTTGGCGACAAGACCGCCAATTGTACTTTAATTTTATGTGCAATATAGTTATTCATTTCTTTTGAACTACCAATGCTGTCGGCTGTCGGCCTCGAAATGAGGACCGCAACCTGGCCACTAATGCCGGAACACAACTCAAGGTTGTTATTACTGCATGTAGTAGAGGTGGTAGCCAAGATGACGCGCGACGGGCAAAATCTAGTAATTAGTTCTTTCTCCATCCGGTAGAATAGAATAGAATATTCTTTATTCCACACAAGAAACTAGTTTATATCATTATTAACAATGTTTAAATAGTACAATCGGCGGGCTTATCGCTTACGGCGTTTTCTTCTAGACAACCTTCTGGAAATAGATTTACTTAAAAGAATGGGGCGGCATCCTCAACATATATATACATATAAGCTCTAAATATTAATAATATAATAAATGCATAAAGTCATGATTATACATTTTATATATACAAATAAATTTTAATA
Source organism: Dendrolimus pini (assembly GCA_949752895.1). Taxonomy (NCBI): domain Eukaryota; kingdom Metazoa; phylum Arthropoda; class Insecta; order Lepidoptera; family Lasiocampidae; genus Dendrolimus; species Dendrolimus pini. The sequence continues at coordinate 17,939,364 of OX457137.1, read as the reverse complement.
GCGATTTTATCCTGTATGGATAAAAAACTATACTATATAGTTATATAGAATACAATATACACGTATACAATTTTTAATTACATTTTAAGCTTAACAACTATTTCTTATTTCATTAATTTATAATATAATATTGTAAATAATCTTATGACATTAATATCACAGCATGTCAAAACAAAGCAATAACAGTATTGAAATGAAACAATCCACCACAAACTATTGTTTGCGTCGCGCCGTAAACTAAACACTACTTAACTGACAGCTTGTTGTCATCCAGATGCTTAAACTTGATTAATAGACGATTTGGGAGCGGCCTGATTAAATACAGAGACGTCTCCCATTTGAAATCATTAACATCTTAATCAAGATCAAACAAAGCGCTCACCGCAATACTATCGATTATTATAATCTTTGTATCTATAATATCTATATCTGTAGATATCTATAACGTACAATATCAGTAGAGGAGTAGATTTGTACAATGAATTAGAGATAAAGAAAAGAAAGGGGGTCTAATTGAAGCCTCTGTCTGTTTGTTAGAGCATGATGTGCGCACTACTGAACGGATTGAAATTAAACTTGAATGTCTCACGAAACCAAAACGCTGGGCTGTATTTTGAGCAACGCATAAGCGTTGTCATACAACGTGGTAATGCGGCCGGCGTTTCGGGAACGTTCCCAACTGACGGTGATTTGGGACCCATTTTCTATTTGTAGTTTTTATTATATTATAAATAAAGTTCTACATATATATATACTACTAGAATAGGTAAATTATGTGACATAAATTCACGTACGGTTAAAAAGAAATAAATAAAAAAGTTAAGAAATATGTTTTAAAAACTTGAAATAGAAATTAGCTTATATCCCGAGTTAATACTCAAATACTTAAGATATTTGAAACAATAATATTTTCATAAGTTTTCGCGCCTTGTATACATAATAAAACTGCAAGCATGTTTGCTGAAGAGTTTCTTGCGCCGCTTCTTCTCTTCAAGCCATAACATGTTGCGAAGCGGTGGTAAATTAGATTAAGCTCCCATAGAGTAAATAATAACCATAAATAAAATTAAAACTAAATAATTAAAATGAAAAAGTTGGCGATAAGTAAAACTTTAACAATATTCATTGACACTTGACATCTTTGTTTTCCGTGATCATGGCTACTGAAAAGTGGCCGAAACGTCGGAATAACTAAAATCAAATAAATTACGGCGTTTAAAACTTAGTTTTAATTATAGTATTTTAAAGCTTCTTTTTATAAACAATATTTTAATTTATTGTTAAACGTGTCCCACAACACAGCTCGGGCCCTTCCCTATCCTAGGCAGCTGCATATACAAAAGATATGTATGACTCATACATACGTCGCCATCAGCTATTCGCAGTCCACTGCTGGACGTAGGCCTCCCCAAGTCGGCGCCATAGGCAATTATTTTGCTAAAATGGGTCGGGAATCTTATAATCTATTTGTTGTGCTAGAAAATCAATCTTCATAATTCGCCATTTCAATAGTCGGTAGTAGGTAAATTAAAGAGTATGTTCAGCCAGATTAAATCAAAGTCATCAGAACATAGCAACCCTTAATTAAATAAACTGCCACGTATCTCCGCTGTAGCAAAGTCACGTAACATTCTGTATTGGTATTATTGCTTTCATTGGCCGATAGAAGACAAAATGGAGGTTGATTGTTGTTTATTACTTCCAGTCTAGATCAAATTAGGAAGTAACTTTGTTTCTCTTATATTCGTATCACCTTTGTTACTTTGGTTTTTGTGCCGAAAATATTGTATCTATTGTTCTGTATATATGTCAATAACCTGTATAGATTACCAGAACTTTAAATTTTTAAATATCCTACGGGATTCCCGGAACAAAAAGTACCGCAGCATTTAAATACAATTTAAGCTGTTGTTTTAGTGAAAACTGTGCCGGAATAAACAAATTTTTATGCACCCGAACAACTACAAACCGTTCCCGGGAAAGTTCCGGATGGATTTCCGAGATAAGAAGTATCACAGATTTCATTTCACAAAATTTGCTATCAATCAGTAAACAAAATGACATTGGAATTCATTTTTTTTTAATCTGGCCATTGGCATCTGGCCCAGAAAAATTGCCGCCAGTTTCCCAGCATAAAAAGTAATGCAGATTTTAAGCCTAATCGATGGAGTAGTGTGTATGTGAATCCCGAACAACTATACTAACACCAAAAATCAAAGAAACAAAAGACTATAGTAGAATCTTTTACCATCCAGGCCATTCAACTATGGAATGCATTACCACTAAACATCAAGCAGACACGATCATTACCTTCTTTTAACAGATTAGTTAAAGATTACTATCTCAAGCTATAGTGTTATTGTTTACTTTTGTATGTATATAATATAATTGTGTATTTATTTTAATGTATATATTATCATATATATTACTATTTATTTATTTTTAATTAATAAACGAAATTATTGTACGAGTGCTGGTTTAGCAACTACCGACTTTTGTTGTCCTTCCTATACTCCATCCAAAGGTTGTCTGGAAGAAATCGCCATGGGCGATAAGACCGCCGATTATACTTGTATTTAATGTTCTTGATTTTATGTAGCATTTTTGTACAATAAAGTATATTCTAATCTATTCTATTCTAGAATTATTTTGTCCGTGCAGTTTGGGTCATTAAATAAATCGAGTATTTCGCTCTCTCTTCCACTCGCGGGCCTTATGAGCGGGCATAGTAATGCGCATTATTGTTGTTGATAAGCGTTATCGCGTAAATACACTTATTTAGTTGTGTCATTTTGTGGGTTAGTGATATAAATGAAAGAAAAATATAAATATAACAACGTATTTATTAAAATAAGAATAATAATGACTTATAATAAATTATTAATTAGGTATCTATGTTAAAAAAACTATAAGTACAAAAGTTTAGAATGTAACAAGTTATATTAAAAATAAATATAAATACTTATATCTAAGTTTAAAATTAACAGCCAAAAAGATAATAATTATTTTTATAAGATTGATAATCTTTCTTTGATAAGAATGAGTTTTTATCGATAATGGCGTTGCGCCCGCGCAACACGCTCACCGCCTTAGCCGGGCTGAGGCCGAGCTTGATTTATAACCCAAACTGCACGGACAAAACAATTCTACTATACGTCTTTTATAATTGTATAATACTTGGCCAGCAATATGCGATCACGCTTCAGTCAGGTCTGAATTTCGAGAATTTCGGCGAGTCCGATTTCTTCGCCGGTCGCCCGCACGGTTGTAGCCTACGGCGGTTGTCCAGGACAACCTTTGCCACCGCCGCTGGCGGGCGGGAGCGGAGCGTGGCGGACTGCTTCCCCTCCCGCTCCGCCGTCTCCTTCGCGGACATTACGGTCTCGGAGAAGGAGGCGGCTGCGTCCCACGCGTCGGCGCTCCCAACCATGGCCCTCACCACGGCCGGGAGGGACAAATACATCCCGATGGACCGACGAGATCACGGCGCTGCTCGTCCCAGACTGGACACTTCTGGAGGGATATAATTACATCACGGGTCAAATTACCACCACAATAGTCAACACTAAATCAGTTCTCAAACCTTCCACTGTTAGGTCCGAGCCAGTAGTGGAAAGTTTGTAGACAGGAGGGAATTATACCCGCCACTCTATCTATGGCAGATTGGCGAGTCAGGTAGTGACTATAAGAGACCGTTTACAAGTAGATCAGTACTAGCCTATATAAGTGTAAGCTTTTCTGTAACGGTGTTACAATACAAATTTGACATCTAATTATCTGTCTAATTAAAAATTCTGCTTAGTAAAACATGTATGTAATTTTCAAAATTAATTTAACATTTCAATTAATGAAAGTACGGCTGCGTTTGCGTATTAATATAGAACTGGCAACTCGTCTGTGTATTCAAACAAAATGGAAGCAGAACAATATTGGAGGGGAGGAAACATTAATGAAACGTAGCAAGCGAAACACAAACTAATGTAGCGTAGAGGCTCAAACTTTCATCTCGCTTCTGGCGGAATATCAATCCTTGGTGTTTATTTATTTGAAGACATGATAATAGTTCTACGAAATAATAAGGTTAAATGATTTTTCTATTATAACCAAATAAAAGTTATTCTATGGAATAAAACACAACATGGGAAAAATAAAATAATTGAATTGTGTCACTTTTGAATCTAGATAGGTTATAATTTATTCGATGGATAACTTTTATCTGATGATTCATAAATCGGCCCTTAGTCAATAATCTTTTATTATTTTTTAGAGGGCCAATGTACATTTGTCAGTTGTCAATGTCACTTTGACGCAACTCCGGGCGCTAGTGAGCATTATATTATGTCATAGAAAACAGAGTTTATTAGGCCGAATCAGCGCCAATAGCGTTGGAGCCAAATCGCCAAAAATAGAACAGAATAGAGTTTATTACCATTCGGTTTTGAGAAGAGAATAATATTTTTCTTGCACATTACCTGTTCGCTAGAGTGAAAGTTGTAGATTTAATAATTTAATCACTATACGCACATGGTTTTGTATGATTTTATGAAAAACTTGGTTTCATTTTCCGAATACCCTGCGCTCCTTTATTTTCACGAAGTAATTCAGCCTCTTGATCAGAATATGCATACCCGCCTCCGCTATTGCCGACGTATTTATGAAATAAAGATCACCAAGCTTGAAACAATACATTAAAGTGTCGATACGTTAGCACATAAGCCAATAATGGATATTACTTTACTGGTTATTATTATAAAGAGAAAGTTACGCATATAATACAACCAAATAATAGGAATAATAAACACTTATCAAATAAATCTGGCAATTGGTAAATCACAAGTTGTCAAGGGTTGCGTAGAGGTGAGAAGCATTAACTATTTTTCCACTTGATTTCCTAAAATCAAACAATTAAGCGAAAATACCTCATATTTCGAGAGCCACTTAACGAAGCTTATTCAAATAAATCGTTGAAATTATTTTTATATTTCAATAACATTATTTTTTTCTTTATTTTTTTCTTCATGAGAATCTAATTTATAAGAATTTGCGAACTTATATCTCGCCACCTATTTACTCAAACAAAGACAGACATTAAGGAACATCGTTGTGGTTGCACACGAAGATTAATAGATAGATAACAACACTTTATTGCACACCAAAACAAATAATTTACAAAATCCATATTTACAATATTTTCCAGGCAATGCGGCCTTATCGCTTAAAGCAATCTCTTCCAGGCAGCCTAAATTAAATGAAATGCTTAGCTGATCTGGCGATGTAGGTGATACAAAACGACAGAACAGTGACAGTAGCTGACAGTACGTACAGTCTGAAAAAATCGCACTAGCATTACGTATGAGGCGTATGTAGAATACGTATTTGATACATACTTATACCTATATAGGACTCTGACAAAAATAACTGGGACTACGGCATTCAAAGATTACACTGGCCCACCAAAAAGTGGTCTGTCCTTTTGAGAGTGTGTGGACCAAACTCACCCAAGAGTCGGTCTTTTGGCCCATACATGCTCAAAACTTTGAAGGTTTATGGAGCAAACTGACCCCAAATTCTGATTCAGCGTATCAGAACACATGAGAATAGATGGTTTTGGTCTAAAGTTATGATCACTTTTTTTTTTGGCCAGTGTTATTAAACATGAAAATGACTGAATAGGACGTGCTCTTAAGAATAATTTGTTTAAGACGGTAGGCGAAATGCGGCGGCAAGGCTGCGATAAAGGCACCCGCACACCCGCGACTACATTACGTAACTTTGCCGGTTGACGAGCATCCACCAACCAGCCACCGAACGTACTTTGGCAAGAGGAATTGCGCACACTTGCTGTGCTCAAAGTTTTCATTGTTACATTCAAACTTATGCAATATAGCGTCTGCTTCTTTAATACTTTTCCTGACGCTCGATTACATTTAACGGCACAGTTGGAATGAATTTTCTTATTTACTCCAAGTTGACTTGGGGCCGTATGAAGGGGGTTTACACGCCCCTATTTCGCAGTAGACGTGCTTGATAGGATAAGTTTGTGTTACACGAACTCCGAATAAAGCTCCAGGCTTTTTTACCAAAGAAGTATATAGATACGATAAATTTAATTATGTTCACGCCAAAATATTAATAATTCGGTGCACATAATTAAAATGTTTTATCATAACCATAGAAGAAGTAGTAGTGTTCTTTTTCCGATGACACGACTTAGTTTGAATGGAATTTAAAGCCGACTTTTCTAAAAATTGTTAAAGATTTTCTCTGGAAATCAAAATGTACGAACGTTTATCAGAGTAAAATTACATTTACAAGGCTAAAAAAATATGAAAGTATATTTGTTTGCCTCTTCCTATCTAAGAAATGTAATATCTGTAATGATATTTGGTACAAAATGTATTAACCAACAAAATAGCGGCCGCCTTGAAAAGTACTGATATGGTGAAAATACCAACAAAGCAGACGAAACGCTATGCTTCCACTTTTATCATACGTACCGCTGAAGAGTGGAACTCTTTACCGTCGTCTGTTTTTCCTGAAATATACAATCTAGGTGTCCTCAAGTCTCGCGTGAACAGGTATTTTCTAAGTAAACGTGCTACACCTTAGAATGCATTTCCACCTGACATCAGGCACAATGGCAGTCAAACCCCAACTTATTCAATATTTAAAAAAAATATACAGTAGGAATGTAAAGCGACTTTTAGTACACGCGTAAACAAAAAATATTAAAATTATTACACAGCTCTACAAAAAAAAACTTTTGTTTTGTTGCCCATATGATGGGATGGATATGGCCCATGGATATCATCGCAAATTTTTACGTTTTCAAGTGCCCAGATTACGAATATATTCATGAAAGTTCTCAATGTGCTCGTATTTTCATGATTTTTGCATATCTTATATTTTGAACAATTATCGGTTACTTAAAAATAGAATTTAATTTTCCAGTCATGATTAGGCTTTTAGGCGTTTTATGGAAATATAAAATATATTTTCGACATTTTCCTCTTTATTTACTTCGATGTATCCTAATTTCTCAACATATTACTGACATTATAAATATATCTGTTATTTTATTTCTCGTTTTTTGATTTTTGTAATGTAAAATGAAAATAAAGATTTTTTAAAAATCAGAGTAAATCTAACAAAAACATTGATAGTTTTCATATCTAGGGCAACAAAACCACTGTAGTTATTTTATAGTTATACCAGGGTTATTATTTCGAATTTTATTCTATAAAAGACTTCCCACGCTTCAAAGGAAACGCTTCTCCGGATTATGATATAAGACACTTAATAATTTACAAAAGCGTTTTTCTGAAATTTGTATGAAATATTACGTAACGTATTTATCCATGCTTTTATCCGTCAGATGTAACAATAAGCCGATAGTGTATCGTATATCGGAAGCAGGCATTGTCCAGGCTTCGGCGTTGCCACGCATTTATGGAATATTATTGATGACGCATACCGACCCACCCTTATCGGCTAATATCAATAACCGAACAAAAAACCACTTCGCTCTATGTAGGGGATTTTAATTTCATCAAAAATGTTTCTAAGGTGTGGCTGGTAACTCGCGCGTTACCCTATTAGAGATCGTCTGTTACTTATTGGTGGTCAATTGCTATCTTTGTTTAGGTCATAATTAGGTGTAAAATAGAATAAGTAATGAGTTTTTTTGTATTGCAGGAGATCAGCAGACAGGCAGACGGCTCACTCGATGGAAAGCGGTTACCATCGCCTATGGACATTTGCAATATCAAAGGTGCTACAAATGCGCTGCTGCTCTCATAAAGGAGACTGGAACCTGATTACTAATGCCGGAACCCAACTCAAGGTTGTTATGGCGGCATACTCAAGACCAGGGGTGGTAGCCATCCACTCGGGCAAATACCTTACCACCTTAACACCTGTGGGTTGTTTTGTCGCCTCTTACGACAGGTCCGCCCAGGCGTCGGAAATTGTATTTTTCTCCGTTCCTGCACGGATAAGCAGTACGAGTAGAGAGACGAATTGTAAAAGTTGGAGAGGTAAAGAGAAAAAGTGATAACGCCCCATCACAAATTAAAGTTCTAAGATCTAGGCTAGGGTGGAGTGCAGTTTTCCATAATATGAAAAGAGCCGAAAGAGAATTGAAAAATTAAATATACAAAGTCTTAGTTAGGCACGTTCCAGGAGTTTTTATTCCGGCTTCTTCTTCTTAAAACAGTAATAACGTGTTGTGAAGCGGTGTACATAAAGTGAGCAGACTTACCTTTTTAACTAAGTATTATTATATATGTATGTATCAATTTTATAAAATGTTCTTCATCATGCCTCATCACAAATAATGCTCCAATGCGGCATAGGCTACCTTTTGTTTCGAACAACAATTTTAAACGGGATGCAACAGAGGATAGAAATTATATGGATAACCCATAACTTTTCAAGTTAATGATATTCTAATTCATATCTTAGCGATTAAAGAGAAATAAGGAGTGTATTTTAGTGTAAAGCGAATAAAACCATAGACAAAAGAGAGGGCAAGGATAATTGAACCACACTCTTCTTTGTAAGATAATCTAAGACAAAGTAGAAGATAGGAGAGGCAAGGAAAGGTCTAGGAGCAAAAGATAGGAGTTACAAAAAAGCAATACAGCTAACCTTATAAAACAATAAAATAAAATATAAAAATAAAAATGCCTTTATTCTACCGTCATATTACACACATAATTAAATTCATAAATTATTACATTTTTTTGTTTTTAAAATTCAAATCAATTAAATCTATGTCCTTATTCTAAAAAAAAAAGAAAAATACGGATCTACGGAAGTCGCCTAAGCGGCGTAGGCCTCCTCAATTTTCTCCATTCATACCTATTTCTTGCCAGTCTTGTCTAATGTGGGCCGCATCTTTCCTTAAACAGCTAGTCTTATAATAGACATAATTACTGAAGGCTCTTCCTCCTTTTCTTAAATCCAAAAGCAAAAAATAAATGCATACCAAGTCGCTTTAAAGGAGTAAGGGATTACGAAGGCGTTGTACAAAGCTGATTAAAGATTCGATAATCTACACCCTTGAGCAAAAATACGTTTATTAAAGTAACAATACGTCATCAAGCGGCAATAGGAATAAATGGTAATAAAGTTTATTATTCGCCGGCTTTCTCGATACGAAATTGGGGCCTCAACACTTCAAGTAGGCCAAGCCACTAAACCGGTATTCATGGTCAGATAATTATTATTAATGATATCGGCCGTAATCTATTTTTACTCTTGAAATTTAAGGGGAAATTTTGCCTTTGCTTTCATCGTGGGACTTAGAATAATGAGGTTTTGTAAGCTTTATAGGTCTTGTAACAAAAGAATTTATGTGAGTTGGGTTAAAATACGCTACTTTTAGCCCTGAAAGGACATGTATAGGATTTGTACTTAATATTTGTAGGAGAAGGGTCGCATTATCCTTATGGAAAAAAAAGAAAACTGTAAAATCGTATTGTAAAATTTTCTTTTTTTGCTTTTTTTACATCAAACAGATATATACGTTTCAACTTAAATTAACAGTTACATTAAATTTGTTCTTATAATCTAACAGTGCCTAAAAATTGTTGTTTATAAAAATAATTTCCATAAGTGAGACAGGAAAACAGTGAAAATGTTACGTTACACAACTTTAAATTTCGAAAATTAAGAAAGAACGGAACATTTTGAAGGTTAATTGCTGCAACATTTCACTTGGATTCATTTTAAGTCTATTTATTTATTCAATATGCTTATATAGGCAACTATGTTACAACCTTCCTTACAAGTCTTAAATGCAACTGGATCTGTATGTCCTTTCTATAAGACGCTGACTGTATAATGTACATATACTAGTATGTAAATATGTATGTGTATTTTTATTTCCTATTAATAACTAATATATGTATATATGATTTTATATATTTTAAACTATATGCACTGAATACGGACCCATTATCTGAAATGTGAAATTATCTCAAGAAGGTTGTCTGAAAGAAATCACTGTTAACGATAAGACCGTCGATTGTAGTAGTTAAATGAATGTTAACGCATGTGTATTATTTTCTCATGTATGTACAATAAAGTAGATTCTATACTATTGTTACAACCTAGGCGCCGACAAAGACAAAGACAAATTCCACGTACAGATTTGTAGAAGCACATTTATCACCCGTCTGCATTTGAACTAATTGTAATCCTTTTCTGATAGTCTACTTTTGTTCACTTATTTATTGGCTATTCTCTTTGCTCATTAGCATCATTAGCCAGGTGTTGCGGATTTATTTCCGTTTGCGTAGTATAATATAAAACGACGGCCTGATGGAGAGGACGTCATAGTGACGTAATAGTGACGGATTTTGCGCGTTTTATTGAATTAGGACCTTCTAGCATTACGTTTGGATTTGTTGTGTTCGGTTATATTTGTACCTGTGTTATACGTGTTTGTATAGTACTAATAAACTCTATAGTAATACTAACGGCATTTTAATTCGAGTCCCGCTAAACTCGTAACACTATTCTATTCTATGTATGCCATATCATAATTGTTGTAGACGCAGCTTATGCACCATATAGAGTAGAAACTTTATTTATTTCTAACACAACAATTTACATATAATAAAAACCTGTTGTCTGATACTGGCGCCTATTGAATCTTGTTACGTCACGTACATAGAATATTTAATTGCTATATAATTAGCAAGGTTAAAACTGAGTAGACCATGTACGTGCCAAAATGTGTCATTACAGAAAACAGACAAAAGTTTCGAAGAATCATCAATCAATCAATATTTATTTGCAAAAACATAGGGTACATGAATAGGTATTAATTACATAGTATAAAGTTTCCAATATGTTTTGTCATTTACATGACGTGCAAATCCTTACATTAATTAAATTTCTTAATGCTTGACCCTACACTAATGTTTCCAAATTAATGTCAGTAAGTATACATGTGAAATAAATAAAATAAAATATTAAAATAAATTAAAAACATATTAAATTATTAAATTTGAAAATTTCAATGTCACATTATCTTATTTTATTATGTTATCATTAATATATACGTCTATAGTATTGTTATGACCTAGACGCCGTCAAAAGACAAATTCACACCAGCATATCTGTATAAACACTTTTTATTACCTAGTATAATCTATTTAGTAAAAAAAGTTGTGATATAGGGTCTGAACCGTTTAAGTGGTACCTCGCTTATATTAGTAGGTAATTTATTAAATATTGTTATTGCCATTCAATATGCGTTTTTCTTAAATATTGGTAATTTAATTAATGGGAAACATAGTTCTACTACCTTCCACCTCATATTTTGATTTAAATAAGGGTGTTTTTTTTACAAAAATACAAATTTCCAGAATGCACAAACAAGGTAAAGGAAGAATTTCAAGCTTTTTAAATAAGGGTTTACAGCTATTAATAGATGCTCTACAAATAGCTCTGATGCCATTTTTTGTATTTTAAAAATTCTACAAACATCTGTCGACTTCCCCCATAACACAATACCATATCTGAGTACTGAAAATACGTGTTCAGATTTTACATATTTTCGCGTAGTATTTCTGTATATATAGTGTTAAATTTAATATCAAATTAATTATGCAACGATATACATACACGCAGGTCTATCAGATTATAACTACAAAGTAATTAAAAGGATGACTACAGTTTTTAGCAAGAGTCTGTGAAAAATTATTGTTTACATGTAATAAATGTGCAACAAACACAATATTAGAAGTCTAGAGAATCTTATGTTATTTTTTTTTATAAAAAAACTTATGTATGGAGGACAATATAATTAGAGAAAGCGAATAATTAATGTTGACTAACAATTACACTTAAGGGTCAAGCTTATAATTAGATTGACAGCGACTAGAAACCTTCTTTTTGAAAATTTTAACACTCGAAAATAGGTATATAATATAAAAATGAAAACACAAATTATAAATAAAAGAATATTATGTAAACAGCAAACAACAATAATCTAGAACTTCACAGGAATAACCTCAAATAAAACTGAAAGTAACCTCCCCAAAAACTGTTTCAAAATAGGTTCAATTTTGAAAATGATTGAATCACACTTTGAGTGTTATTTACGAGTTCTCCAATTTTCACTGTCCGTTGAGATCACTTTTATGGCCAACTTTTCTGCAATGCGAATGGAGTTGGCAAGTGGCCCGAATGCTCAATTTTCGCTGCCGCTTATACATTTTGTGGATTATATTATCTATAATATTATAAATTGTAAAAGTGTACTTTTGTTTCTTAAATTTTTTGTGTTTGTCTGATTGTTTTCTCTGTAGTCGAGTTTCACGTAAAAACTACTGGACCGATTTCGCTACGGTTTTCGCTGATCTAAAAACTTCTGTACTTTATATCCCGAGAATCTAAAAGGAATTTTCTTGGGAGAGGTTTAAAGTGGCCAGGTCGAAAAAAATTAATTGCGATGCAAAATTTTCCCTGATCGATAAAATCTTTAGTAAAACAATTGTAGTCGTGTATCCCTTTAGTAACATTACTTACCCGAGCTTTTACAGGAATTTCGGAGATTCATGTATTGTCATACTACAAAATCCATATTTAGTAAAATAACTGTAATCTTTGTTACCTGTCCAATGTGGGCAAAGTCACGGAAGAATGCTAGAAAAACATAGATATATCACTTAACAGTGCTAGTCATCACTACAACTATTTTGTATAAGTTAGTTCTTTACTTACTTTTTGTTCCAAAAGAAATGTATAAATAATCGAATACAATAAAATAATTATTATTTTTATTGCAGGAGTTCAGCAGACAGGCAGACGGCCCACATGATGGAAAGCGGTTACCATCGCCTATGGACATTTGCAACACCAAGGGAGCTACAAATGCGCTGCTGCTCTATTAAGGGAGACTGGAACCTGGTCACTAATGCCGGAACACAACTCAAGGTTGTTATGGTGACATACTTTAGACCAGGGGTGGTAGCCATCCAGTCGGGCAAATGCCCTACCACCTGGCTGTGGGTTGTTTTGTCGCCTCTTATGACAGGCCGCCCGGCCGTAGGAAATTGTATTCTTTCTCCGTTCCTGCACGGATACTTATTTGTATTCTATTCTACCCACAGCTCCTCAAGACTATAAGTAGAATACTGACCCTAGATCATCGTAATCAATGGGTAAGGTGCCCAGAAGGCTGGCTACGTGTCCTCGCTGCATCGCCATACTGATACGTTGCCCGAGGAAAGCACCAGCCTTTTGATCGCCTGAAGAGTCAATGAATCGTTTTGATGATAAGATACTTATTTCATTTTAAACACGTACAAACTTAACATACTGCTACAACCTAGGCCTGGACAAAGACAAATTCCACGTACAGATCTGTAAACGCACATTTTATTACCTGTCGGCATTTGAACTAATTGTAATCCTTTTATGATTGTCTTCTTTTGTTCACTTATTTATTGGCATACGTTTCTAGTTATTGTGGTGAACAGCCTCTTGTTCTTTTGTACACGTCCAGGAGCATCGTTAGCCAGGTGTTGCGGATTACTAGTACAAGCTAATTCTAGGAAATTGTTTTGACGTTGCCGACGGCCTGATTGAGAGAGGGGGTCAGTTGAGCTACAACTACGATACAGGCGTGACGTGTGTACATTCCGAAATCTAATAGTGACGAAATTTTGAGCGTTTTATTGAATTACGACCTTCTAAATTACGTTTGGATTTGTTGTGTTATGGTTATATTTGTACCTGTGTTATACGTGTTTGTATAGTTCTAATAAACTCTATATTCATTCTAACGGCATTTCAATTCGATTCCCGCTTAACTCGCAACAATACTTACCACAACAGCTTGTGTGCTTCGTATCGAGCAAATTTTCTTGTAACATTAATAATATCCATTTAGCTGAAATGAAAAAGCCAAATCATAAAAAATATGTCGTAAGCCGTGTGATTCACGTGTACTTATTACCGTGTATTATGTTGGTACTTATTACCCTCGGTGATATTATGTTGTATTTTACGACGCGTAAAATGAACTGTTACCGGAATATGCGTACCTACTGAAATACGAAAACGTATGTCGTTAAATCTTATTTCAATACAATCCGCTTAAAACGTCAGATTTGCATATAAATTTTACCCATCCACCAACCAACCAAATATAAATATTAAAACTACGTTTTAACGGTTTTAAGCTTGGTAGTATATTTGATTTTTGTTATTCTGACATTTCGACCGTGATCACGGAAGACAAAGATGTCAAGTGTCAACGAGTATTGTTAAAGTTTTATTTAGCCTACCGCCAACTTGTTCATTTTAATTATTTAGTTTTAATTTTGTTTATGGTTATTATTTACTCTATGGGAGCCTAATCTATTTTACCACCGCTTCGCAACATATTATGGGTTGAAGAGAAGAAGCTGCGCAATAAACTCTTCAGCAAACATGCCTAGCTCTAATAATTTTATATAATACTAGCTGTACTCGGCAGACGTTGTCCTGCCTTTAAAAAATAAAAATCTAGAACCCGATTCCAGCGTCATCTACCGGGACCAGATGTTAATCTAAACTATGCTCAAATCCACTTGAACAAACAAAAAATTTCATCAATATCAGGCCCAGCGTTTAGGAGGAGTATCGCGGCGCCACCTACTGGGTCCAATCGTTAATTTAAACCATTCCGGGACAAACTTCAACACATACAACAACAAAAAGAACACCTAAATTTTATTTTATTTATTTCTTTTACATATTAAAGTATTACATAAGTAGAATTAGTTTTATTAATTATTTCTTTCAAGACCACGGGCCATAAAAATGGCCCGGACTTTTGGAGGGCTTGCGTGGGGCCATGGGGAGGCCAACACGTAGAGGCCCCTTGACAAATTTAATGTAAATATGTGGCGTAACACTGACCGGCGATTATCCCTGTCTACACCATACAATAATGCACCCAAGGAGAAGCCCCGGCCAGTGTAGAACTATTGTGGGAAATGAGAAGAGAAAGTACCGGGCTATTGGGGTGAACTGTTAGTGGTACTAGCGGTCTGGGAATATGGGGATTATGGCGTCTGCCCGTCGCAATGTTCGGGGAACATGGAAAAATGGGCAGACGGTGACTCGCCACTCCCTGCATGGGCCCCAAAAAATGTCATAAAAGGCAGTGGCAACATGGGTATGAGTGGCTAAGGGGTGTAGAGTGGTGGGCTGCAGGTTCACCGAAGCTACTTCCGACATTAGGCCATTTATCACTTCCACCCCTGGAGCTTGAGTCTTAGCTCTAGCGATCTCCACTCCGTGCCGGCTGGCTAAGGCAAGCACGGAGGCGGGGGCCTTGTCTTGGCCCCCGGAGTCAGGTACGAGGTGTCGCCACTCACCTAAGGCTTCGCCACAAAGCCCGCCTGCGGGTTTATTATTATTATTTTATTAATAAAATTGGATCGTTTTCGTCTTACGCCAAAAGGAAGGTTTGCACTGAAAATCAGCGTCGTGTCGGATATAATTCCGGCACATCTATAATATGCTGAGTGCAAACCTTGTTTGCTGAAAATGCGGCGTATAAATTTTCAAAATATGCTCTGTGTATAAAAATATATGAGGAATGTAATTCCGTCGCTATTTCTGCAAATAAAGTTTTTCTTTCTTTCTTTAAATTCTGGTACCCGATTGCAGCGCCATCTACCTGGTTCAAATTAAAATCTGATTCATCCCAGTAGAAATTAAAAAAAAAATTAATATCGCTATTAAAAAATAGGGGTTGATCGTAGAGGGTTGAAAATTTAGGGTTGTATATATTCTTTAATGTTGTATCATAATAAAATAAAGATATTTTTTTTATCTAAAAGTTAAAAAAAATATTTAGCGGTGGACTACCCTTAACATTTAGGGGGACGAAAAATAGATATTGTCCGATTTTCAGACCTACTGAATGTGCATATAAAATTTGATAAAAATCGGTCAAGCCGTTTCGGAGGAGTATGGTAACTAACACTGTGACACGAGAATTTTATATATAAGATTAAAATGGGTGGATGGAAAAATAGAAGAAGAAATTATCAGTCAAGTTGGTTTGTGTTCCGTTGAGCGCAGAACGAGCTCACAGTGTCTTAAGGTCTGGCAGTTGGTTTTTACTGGGTTTCGGGCATTAATAGTTTCGATGATCGGATCCCAAACAGATCTAAAACTTAAGAAAATACAACCAAATAAAAGATGAAAAGATTCTATATTGACTCCCAAAGTAAATCATCGGGCTCACACGTGCAAACCTGGGACTAAATCAGAACCATATATTAGAATGTTGACAACTCCGCTTCTTATTATCAAATCAGGTGTCTTATTACCAGTACTCAACGGAACCAATTCTTGAAAACAGTCGTGCTACGCTCTACTGGGATCGATCAGTTATCTGGGATAGGACTATTGTAGCCAATTAGCCTGATATCGTGATAATAGATCGATCTGCGCGACGAGGAATAATCGTTGACATCAGTAACGATGACTATAACCTCGTAAAGAAAGAAAACGAAAAACTAAGTAAATACTTAGATCTTGCTCACGAGGTTACCGCTATGTGGCGTTTGGAGTCAACGAGCATTGTGCCGATAGTTGTCACTGTCAACAGTCTTATAGCGAAAAGCCTCGACGACATCTAGAGAGGCTTTCGCTAGGAAGCTGGGTGAAGGGCCACAGAACAGAGAACAGAGGACCCCAGGAATGAATTGAGATTATAATGACGATGGTGGTATGCATAATACATAGTACAATTTCTTACATTCTAGTAATAAATATATATATGCAGTATATACAGATGTTTTATATATTAAATAGATATATACTTAATATACATAACATACAAATACATATTTTCAAAAATATATTAATGTTTATAGATAAATATATATGTACATACATACATTTAAATATCATCATATTCCAAGGGCAGGTAATATTTTGCGATCATTATTTTAGCGATTTTGCAACAGGCAATAGCAAATAAATTGCAGTGCGTTCCAAAGCTGTATAATAGCCTTGACGGTAAAATAATTGTTGCAGAAAATTGAACTATGCGCAGGGGTGCTTAGTTTCAGTTTAGTGGAAGGCCGTGAACTATGGCAAGGACGAAATAAAGTCAAAGCGTTGTGCGAATGAAAGCATATTGAAAAATAAATTTAATAAAATGTAACCATAGTAACTCACTTCACCTTATCCGAATCGTTCGAGATTGGCACAATATGTCTTTTACTTCCAAACTCCTCTACTCTGGCATAAGTTTGCTGTCACGCCACAAAATTAAATTAAGCCATTCTTCAGCCAACCCATTTCTCTCTTTTTGGCCTATACCTTTACATATATTCAATAATCTTCCAGTTTAATATACTTTTTGTTACATAACTTTTATCCCTCTTCATTACATGCCCATACTATTGTTATGAGCTACAGGACTCGAATTAAAATTCCGTTGGAATTACTATAGAATTTATTAGAACTATACAAACACGTATAACAGGTACCAATATAACTAGACACTACTAGTGCATACTGCACGATTCAATAACACGCGCAAAATCTTTACTATATCGCCCATCGAATCTACGACTTGCTCGTATCGTAATCCTCGCTTGACTGCCCCACCCCTCCGTTCTGGCACCGTTTTATACTAACTAGACAATACAAAAATCGACCGCGTGCAGTCCACGCGGTCGATTTCGTGTATTCTATGAAGGAAGAAAAATATATCAAAATTTATGTAAACTTTACGATATGGCTTCATCTGCGTTAGTGTTAAAGGTTTAGACTGTAGCCAAATGTGTCTTATTTAAATCGTGAAAAAATAACGCCGTTAACGCATAGCCACATGAGTGCTAGAGAGTATGCACATTAGACTGGGCCAAAAAAATCGAATTCAAATTCAAAAGCGGGTTTTTGTCTCATACTCCTAAATCATTGACTTGACGATATTGACTCTGACACATTATTTGGAGGAATTTGAATGATCTACAAAAAAGGTCTAATTAAAATTTTCCGTCAGATGAACCGTTTCCTTACAATCATGCTTTAAACATAGTTTTACAATTTGATCTTTCAATTGTGGAATTTTATCAATCATGTAAAAAGCAGTACCCGGAAAAAATCGATAAATATTCTTATCGGAAATCAAATGCTCCACAACAATAGTCTACTAACTAACATTTTTGGCTAAATTGACTCATTTAAAAGTTATTTGCAATTTCCTAAAGGAAATCGCTTCAACTTTAAACTTGAATAATCTGTAACATTATCCCGGATGAAGCCGCACCATTACATTATTTTTATTTAAATATTATCTGTAATGATGGAGAAAGACTTTTGACAATGATTTCTATTTTTATTCAAATATCATTCTAAGTTCATTTCTTTATTCAATATGCAGTTTCTGAGCAAATGTGTTGAAAATGTAACAATAAATGACATTAAAAGAACCGCGTTTTATCCTCCGCATAACTGTTGTTAACGGTGGTCATTATTTGCAATAGAGGGACCGCGTGACATGTTTCAGCTAAAACAGCCTATTATAACAGTCATCGCTAACAAAGGGTTAATGTAGTCAATTAGCCATCGAATACACCGCGGCGTGACATTTAGAGGCGTCGTCGGGTGGGACTCCATTTGTCATTAGTTCAGGGAATGAGGTGACAGAAACACAGGCGTGGCTCGCGAACAAATTAATAGTTTGCGCCAAAGCGACGCGATACGAATTTGATAACAACAACCTACTCATTACTGGATGTGATTAGCAATCGATTTCGTTATTAATATTCTCTGTTATGTTGTGATATGGAAACCTTCTGACGGGATGTATGTAATTGCAAGGAACTATGTATCAATTTGAAAACAAAAGAAATAAAGATGAAAACATAAAAAAGAACCTAAGATCTCTATCTCTATATCTCTTCTTTATTAATATAATATATATTAATACAATATAATATTTTAATCCTACACATCCGGATCCCATTTACCAAACACGTCTAGATCGGCCGGTTCGGCGGCGGAAACAGCGGAATCACTCAAGCGGCGCAAATATGCAACCCTCAGTGAGAGTTATATCTTTGTGCCGTTTGCTGTCGAGACGTTTGGATCGTGGGGTCCTGAGGCCATGAGCCTCTACCAAAATTTATCGAAACGACTCATTGACTCTTCAGGTGATCAGAAGGCTGATCGGCCTCAGTTCACGGATCATTATGGCGATCCAGCGAGGAAACGTAGCCAGCCTTCTGGGCACCTTACCCATAGAAGACGGTGATCTGGGCTCAGTATTCTACTTATAGTCCTGAGGGACTATGGGTAGAATACAATACAAATAAGTTAAGTTTTCTTACATCTTTATACTTTTGTTTACCACATGTTTCATATGTAACATGTGTATATAATAAGTGCTCTACTTAGGATACTTTAATTTTTTAGGTACTTATTTTTAGTTCTTTTTTTATGTTGATTATAATTTAGTTTTATTTAACTTGCTTTTACGGTGGGTCACATGACTTTGTAATTAAGGAGGTGGGCACTGAAAATCAGTGCTGTGTCGGAGTATGTTTCGGCACAGCAAAAAAACTGAGTGCCAACCTCATTTCGCGAATTGCGGCACACAATTTCAATGTTATTATTATTATTATTTGTTATAAATCATTGTTAAAGTGTCGCATTTTTAGAAATAAATATTTTTCTTTCTTCTTTCTTTCTTTCTTACATTGTATTCAATATTATATGTAGATAATTTAAGATCCTACACATATTACAATATTATAAACGCGAAAACTTGTAAAAATATATGTATTGATATATGGATGTATCTTTGTTACTCTTTCATGCTTTACTCAATTTTTTTTAAATAGCTGTGACATACGTATAAAGCTACACGGACGGACAGACGAATATAGAGACGTACCTATATTTACCAGAATAGCTTTGGACTAAAATCAAAAACTTATTATCTTTTGGCCTCAAGTCCAACTGACGTTCTCATTATAACAGTATTTATGACTGGATTAATTATAGTCTATATCAAGATAGTAACCTAATCTATTTTAAACTCGCTTTCTAAATCTCTTTGATGCTAAAGTTAATATTACAAGGAATATTTATAGAGAATCCCAAGAATCTATTTATCGGCAGATTACTTACGTCATGAAATTCGCATATTTACGTATGTCTCAACGTTTGAATATACTTATAAAGTAATTTAAACCAAGTATTGGTTGTTGGTAGATAACATTCTAATAATATAAACAAGAAATTTTATGGAGATATTTTTATACTTTCACGTATTTATTACTTTTTTAAAGTAATGAGATTACACATCAGAGTGAGATACACTATTTATAAAGATATTGGTTAGTGGCCGATTCCTGTATCGTACTATTCATTCACTTATCATTGGTTAAATTTTGAAAATAGTTGTATGGAACTTATGTCAAATTATAACTGACAGTAGGGCAAATGGACGATTAGTAAGATATAGAGATAATATTTATAGCCATAAATTACTTAAAATACAACGATAAGAGTCGTGTATACAGGCCGCCTCTATGAGCAATGAGCATGGTGACAATAACAAGTGGAGGGCAACCATATTCCTAATGTTACAACCTAGACGCCAACAAAAGACAAATTCACACCTGCATACCTGTAGAGACACATTTTATTACCTTTCGGCATTAGGACTTCTTTTGTTTACTTTGTGATTAAAATGTGTGATTAAAAAAACAGCCCATTGTATATTGTAATCTTTTACGGCCTATTGTTGTATTGTGATCACTGCCAGGTGTCTCGGATTTAAAGGTACAAACTGATTCTAGGAAATTCGGTCCAAGTGGCCGGGCAGATATTGCATCTGTGCAGTATAAACCAATAACCCAATTGAGAGATCAGGCAGTGGAGCAATAACCACGAGCGAAGCAAAACTTGTGTATATTCGGTAAACTGTTTAGTGGCGGACTTTGCTTTGACATTTGGACTTATTGGGTTCGGTCATATTTGTGTCTGCATTATACGTATTTGTATAGTTCTAATAAACTCTATTATAATTCCAACGGCATTTAAATTCGAGTCCCGCAACTCGTAACACTAATATTTAAGACAAAATAAAGAGTTATAATATTTATTGACAGTACACGCAAGTCTGGATTTTAAAGACTATCTCGCATGAAATTTTACACATCGAGGATAACAAGTGACATCATCATCACTAGCATTGCACAATAACGACATTCGGTCGATTGTTTCGATTGTTCAAACAACTCGAGGACCCTCGAATGTTTTCACTTGTAGTCGATTGTTCCAAGTCCAATTGTGGCGCCGTAATCAATGCGCTGGTGATAAATCAACGCGACCTACGAGTACCTAGTCGCGATTGATCTTATCCGCCAGGCCGTCTAGTTAATATAGTTGATTCGAAGAAAATAGTTAGTTATATTCATTCAATATTTTGTTATTACTTTCGTATATTTTAAAATTACAGTTGATTCGAAACAAACGTAATACATATCGTTTGTTCAATCGATTGATGATATTCGCCACCAATGCAGGCAAAGGAATCTTAGTCCATACAGCCAATTCTGATGTATAAGTTTTCGTATAGTGGCGAAGTTGTATTGCAGGCTACAACTGCCACCATTCAGAGTTCTTGGGAAAACTCGAAATCGAATTTCTCATAAAAACACATAATTACTACTCAAAAACTATCAATATCCTACAACTATTGTTCATTTTAGAGTAATTTTACACATTTTTTAGCAAATATAACTGCACAGCCTTGTAAACTCTCTCGATTGTTTAAGTACCTCAAGAACGCACATCGTTACCATATACCGATACAGAATATTAAAATAACTAAACATTAAAACAACTAAATAATATTAATAATAGAATGAATTATCAAACAAACAATGAATAAATAAAATAAATATTGTAAATGAATATTATGTAGGAGAAAAAATTAGGCACATCAAAATAAAATTACTATTATATACTACTATCTGTATGTCTTTCAAGACCACGGGCCATAAAAATGGCCCGGACTTTTGGAGGGATTACGTGGGGCCATGGAGCGGCCAACACGTAGAGGCCCCTTGACAAATTTAATGTAAATATGTGGCGTGACACTGACCGGCGATTATCCCTGTCTACACCATACAATAATGCACCCAAGGACAAGCCCCGGCCAGTGTAGGACTATTGTGGGAAATGAAGACAAAAAGTACCGGGCTATTGGGGTGAACTGTTAGTGGTACTAGCGGTCTGGGAATATGGGGACTATGGCGTCTGCCCGTCGCAATGTTCGGGGAACATGGAAAAATGGGCAGACGGTGACTCGCCACTCCCTGCATGGGCCCCAAAAAATGCCATAAAAGGCAGGGGCAACATGGGTAGGAGTGGCTAAGGGGTGTAGAGAGGTGGGCTGCAGGTTCACCGAAGCTACTTCCGACATTAGGCCATTTATCACTTCCACCCCTGGAGCTTGAGTCTATATACTTATTATTAATAAAGTTAAATTATATAAAACAAGTTAAAAGTTGATATATTTTACGTGCTACTGGCAATTATATACCAATTAGAATTATAAATATTTAAAAATTAAAAACTAAAAATAATCTAAGTTATAAATATTACAAGCTATTATAGACTGTGTAACAAATCGCTGCCAGATGGGAGTGTGCTCAGAAGGCTATCTGCATTGCCGCGCTGTATGGCGATACTTATTTGTTGAGCAAAATATGAGCCAGCCTTCTGATCACGGGTGGCATCAAAGAGTTTCTTGCAAATCTCTTTGAAGAAACTCTTTGCCGAAGAACCACACGGACCTAATGTTTCAACTCCAAACGGCACAAATATGTAACCCCTTCCTAAGGTTAGTTTTAAAAATAAATAAACTATATCATAAATAAAACTATACTTACAAAATAACATAAATCTATAAGTAAAAAATTGACTCCAAATCGCCGTCGACGGGGAGCGTACCCAAAATGCTGGCCGCATGTCTGCGTTGGATCGCAATGATGATTCGTTGCCCTAGGTTTCGTTGCCAGTCTTTTTGTCACGCAATACCTCAATTAGAATTTTATTTAAGATAAGACGAGACCTTAATTAGACTATTGAGAGGTCTCGATAGAGGTGATGAGCTCCACACCCCCACGGCCCCAGGGTCTCGACCCTGAAAGCCAAATATTATGTATTTTTTCTATTATAATTTATTCTCAATATTTTTAAACGGTTAAAAGATTAATATCTGACTCCTTAGAAGTAATTAAAATCAATTTTAATATCTTATGTTTGAGACTTGTAACCTTCAAGTGGCAAGGTGAAAGGGTTATATTGCTAATTAAATTACTTCTGGTACTTAAGCACTTGCACAGCTGCCTTCCGAGTTTAAACGCGGTATCTCAAAATATTATTAGAATTTTGAGGTCCATAGTACATACATACATACATAACTTCACGCCAGGTCCCTTGCGGGGTAGGCACGAACAACAGAGCGCCATACATGCTTATTCTTACACACCTCACTTGCTTCTTTGACATTCATAGCTCTTGTCATGCACGCTCGTCTGTTCTTAAGGCTCCTGACTGACTAAGGTCCATAATGCTTCTGAAATTTTAATTACATGCAGTCGTCAATCATCATTGTAATTATTTCGCGATTATTTGGTTATAATACTATTAAATGATTACTTATAAAGACCAGTTTCAAAAAAAGACTCATATCCAAATCACCCAATCTACTTAAAATACACACTTGAGCTAAGAACCTACTTCTATTTTCGAAGTTGTTTAAAGAATCTGTGTTTCCTTATGGTGGGGCTTCATTCACCTTATTTCCACTTCCACAGAACACTTTTTTATGGGTGAATTGCCTGGCCCTTATATTAAGCTATATGTATGAAGGTATCATAATTTAAGTTGTAGCAAGTGTGCCATGGTAAGCTGAGCAAAATCACAAAGACAAAGTAATTTATGTTGTGTATGCACAACATGCCCAACGTCTGTTGATGTAGGTGTGGCGGATTGGTACAATGAAGAAGATAGGCTTGATTTAAAGTTGAATTATTGAATTATTAAAGGTTGTATTGGTTAAGAAATTGGATCACGTAATAATGTGAGTGACTTCTATGTGCCTCTCCTTCACACCTTTACAGCTCCTCATAACCCTCTCCTTATCCCATAATTCGCCAATTGAAAATGCCGCGCCACCTAGCGGACGGCCCAGTCATCGACCTGTTATGGCGAAACAATATCGTGCGCGTGCGCTACCCTCTTGCTACCCTTACCAAAGTGTTATGCAAATTATTAATAAACTATAAAAATCAAAAGTGCTGTGCTTCTTGGCTTCCGTCATCGGCATCAAGACAAACAAATCGGTGAGTCCTCTCTTGTATCCTATCCTCTGTCAATAGAGGGTTACTTATATTTATTGCGGGATCCACTCTGCCATTTTGCCAACGCGACTAGATTTAAAAAAACCAGCGCGTAACTAAAGGTTGTCCTACATAGGTATTTTTATAGACATTTTGGCAGAGCCAGCCTCAAAGAATGCTAACTTGTTAGCCAGCTCATTATTTAAAATTCAATATATAACTTATATGCAAAGTATAACTTAACTAAATACTTAAAAATAAACTAAATTACAAATAAATTAATATAAAGAATGTAACAAATCGCTACCAGAGGGAAGCGTGCCCAGAAGGCTGGCTGCATTGCGACTGCTGGCTGTATGGCAATTCTGATTCGTTGCTATAAGTTATTGTATGATTAGGAGATGATGGAGCTGACATGGCTATGTGGCAAAAGCCCCAAATAATTAAAAAGAAAAAATACAATTTAAGTATCACTGTATCGTGCTGCACTGCATCGTGTACTAATGTGTAAATACAAATCAATATACAATTTAAAATATTAATGATTACAATAATTAAGATTTCTCATATCTCAAAAGCAGACTCCTGTATCAGTATTTGGGCCATTAAGATACTCATGTATTCTGTAATATCTTTGTTTATTTTTTTATTATATTTATCGTAATTTAATTCTATTAAAATTCACCCAAATTCTAAGGAATGTTTTGTTTTGAAAAATCTTGTCTTGGTCGGGCATTTAACAGCCAAAGGGGAGGAAGGGCCCGCTTGGAGGCAACTTTTAAATTGCGTTTCCTACCCCTCTAACTTATTTACTCTTTACAAGAATAAACAAATATAATTCCACTTTTCAGGTCAACAGATAATGGTCTTTGATAACTGCGTAAGAAAGCTTTCCGCTGTTTTGTTTCTTTTCTTTTAAAAATTTAAGAAGTTTTCCACAAAAATTATAACTTTTGAGATTAACTAAAGGAGTTTTGATAATATTATTTTCGGTTGACCTGAAGTTTGGTGAATTTATTTACTAGTTGAGCCCGTCACTTCATTCACATGCGACTTATATAGAAATAATTGCTTTATTGACTAATTGACTCTTCGGGTGACCAGAGGGCTGGTTCCTAGCGCGGTCGACGGATCAGTATGGCGATCCATACGTAGCCACGCTTGTGGGCATTTTACTCATGGACTTAAAGGAGCTAGACTCAATATACTATTTATAGTTTTAAACAATTATAGGTAAAATATATATAATATTATAATTGTTTAAATAGAAGAATCTAATTTTAAAAAACAACTGGAATACACTATATAAACCATTGTTTAATTAGATTGTTTAAGTGTAATAAAACGATGGAGACAGACATATTATGTCCTACAATACGTTGTAGAACAACACTAGCAAATAGCTACGCTTTTTCACTAGGCAGTCGCTTGTATAATAAAATCAATAAAGATTTAGAAATGTGTCCACTCACGAAATATAAAGTAAAGAACAAGGTCTATAAATATTTACTCTCGCTTAACTATGCTACTGAAGTGCTCGTTAAGTAACGTAATAAACTTAAAACTCTTATTCTACTTTCTTCCTTCTTATCTCCTTCTCTACAAACACACACACACGCACACACACACATCCTTATATATATGTACATAAACATGACCAACATACACACTACATGGAGATCGGAAATTTTAACACTGGCAATTGGCGTGAGGAACCTCTGATTGACTCATATTACAGGTAAATTATACCTAGTTTGAGAGTCAGAGTCAACTTACCATCTTGTATAGTGTTTTAGCCTCTAAAATGTGTTTCATTCTTCATTAATTCATTTTTGTACTTTGTTTTTCTAAAAGGCTTAATAAAGATATTTTGTATTAATATAGCAGGCTTTATTTAATTAAGTTTTCTTCATTATACTAGTTTATAATTTAAATAAATTTTAGTTTATTAACGATCACTACGCAAACCCATATTAATATAATTAAATGTGAAAGAGAATTTCTGTGTTTGTGTTGTTCGCGCACAATTTCAACTTTTTATTTATACCTACTCCAACTGTTACTTGGATGAAATATAGACAAACATTAAAGATAAAATTGCTGTTTTAATCCCTAAAATTTTCATTTATCTTAGAATAGAATGGAACAATTTATTGTTCAACTGTGTCATAAAGATGGTATAAATAGAAATACGAAAGAACAACTAGCCCGACAAGGGCATATAATAACATTTCTTCCATAATTAGCTATAAAATTAATCACTATAGTTTTTATTAATTTTATACAAACATATTATTTTTTGGCCGCAGGACCGATGGCCGATGGAGCAGACGAGTCCTGGAGTTGTCGTCTCGTAAACTTAGTGTCGGACGCCTTCCAGCGCGATGGACTGACGAGTCCTGGAGTTGTCTCGTAAACTTAGTGTCGGACGCCTTCCAGCGCGATGGACTGACGAGTCCTGGAGTTGTCTCGTAAACTTAGTGTCGGACGCCTTCCAGCGCGATGGACTGACGAGTCCTGGAGTTGTCTCGTAAACTTAGTGTCGGACGCCTTCCAGCGCGTTGGACTGACGAGTCCTGGAGTTGTCTCGTAAACTTAGTGTCGGACGCCTTCCAGCGCGATGGACTGACGAGTCCTGGAGTTGTCTCGTAAACTTAGTGTCGGACGCCTTCCAGCGCGATGGACTGACGAGTCCTGGAGTTGTCTCGTAAACTTAGTGTCGGACGCCTTCCAGCGCGATGGACTGACGAGTCCTGGAGTTGTCTCGTAAACTTAGTGTCGGACGCCTTCCAGCGCGATGGACTGACGAGTCCTGGAGTTGTCTCGTAAACTTAGTGTCGGACGCCTTCCAGCGCGATGGACTGACGAGTCCTGGAGTTGTCTCGTAAACTTAGTGTCGGACGCCTTCCAGCGCGATGGACTGACGAGTCCTGGAGTTGTCTCGTAAACTTAGTGTCAGACGCCTTCCAGCCCGATGGACTGACGACCTGCGCAAGGTCGCCGGAAGGCGCTAGATGAGGAAGGCAGAGGACCGTAATGAGTGGTGCCGACTTGCGGAGGCCTACGTCCAGCAGTGGACTGCGAATGGCTGACGACTTGTATTTAGTATAATAAATAATAATTGGCAGACAAACAAACACATTGTATATCCCCATACTAAACAAGTTACGATTGTGTTATGGGTAATATACAATGTACAACTCTGGGGCCGATCACAGACACCCAGACCGTAGCTAATAACAGAAAGTTCGTTTCGAAATGTACCATACCAGGAATTGAACTCGGAACCTTTGCGTTCCTATGAGTTTGGCCGGCTAAAACTTAGCCCGCTCAACCACAAAGGTAGTCAAAAATGTCAATAACTAGATCCGTTTTAAAGCCTATTTGAGAGAAACTCTCGCGTCAGGTTAACAGACAACCAAAAATAATAATTTATGATCACATAACAAAGAAATAGCAACTTTTACTTAAATTTTAACGTCGTCGTCAGCCATTCTCAGTCCATCGCTGGATTTGGTCATCCAGCGCCTACCGGCGACCTTCCATACTTCATCGATCCATCGGGCTGGAGAACGTCCGACACTACGTTTACCGAGACGCGCTCTCCATTCCAGGACTAGTATGCTCCATCGACCATCAGTCCTGCGACAGACGTGACCGGCCCATTGCTACTTCAACTTGCTAATTTTGCAAGCTATGTCGGTTACCTTGGTTCTCTTTCGGATTTCCTCATTTCTAATTTAATCCATAAGAGAAACACCCAACATAGCTCGCTCCATAGTCCGTTGAGCCACTTAAAGCTTGTGGACCAATCCTGCCGTCAGTGTTCATGTCTCGGCTCCGAAGCTCAGGACGGGGAGTACGCACTGCTCGAAGACTTTTGTCTTCAAGCATTGCGGAATGGTCGACGAGAAGACTTGACAAAGCTTACCAAATGCCGCCCAGCCCACCAACTAAATCCCCCTCGAAGTTGTAAAATTTTAAAATTTATTTTAAAATCATATAAACAGACTCTTCACAAACACATTAATGAAACAGAATATCTAATCCTCTATTTTCCAAGAAAAATTAGCAAACTTCAGCAATCCAATTTAATTAACTAACGTTACACGAAATGACGTTTCATGTTATGAAGTATATTAATCTAAAGATACTTTCCGTTGGTTGCTTTTAGTGCGATGAAAGTTGCGCGAAGTCCCCTGGGCCGTATAAACAAGTCCATTAACCAAATGGACGGAATGTAATGGGTACTCGTTTTTAATTTCGATGACATGTAATATGTACATATTAATTACTTTACTCAAATTATATTAATAAGCAGGTTGTTCCACGCGGTCCTGTTCGAATTTCTTAGTATACGAGTATAGCATAAAATATTCTATTTTTTTGTATTAAATTATTAGTAATAAAACATTATTTAAAGATAACACATTCCAAATATATATATGAAAATACACAATAATACTGTTACGAGTGCGAGACTCTAATTAAAATGCCGTTGTAATCACTACAGAATTTATTAGAACTATACAAACACGTATAACACAGATACAAATATAACTGGACACAACCAGTACAAACTGCACGATTTAATAACACGCGCAAAGTCCGTCACTATATAGCTTATCGAATGTACACACGTCTTGCTCGTGTCGTAATCGTCGCTTAACTGCCTCACATAATAAATAAAAGGAATGCCCGGACGGAGGCCGGGCATTCCTTTTATCTTGTACAAATACAATATGTCTCGACACAATACTCGACCGCACACCTGGTTAATGCCTACCATAAAGGATTACGATACACAATAGGCTGTTTTCTAATTAAATTGTTTAAACACACAGTAGACAAAAGAAGTCCAAATGCGGGAAGGTAATAAAATGTGTTTCTACAGACGCAGGTGTGAAGTTTTTCCTTTGTCGGTATTTGGTCGTTACAATACACAATAATACATACAATTTAAAATGTCTTTGTATTAATAGTATGTTATATGCATATTTGTGTGATTAATTTTCGAATTTCTAGAGAGTATGCCTGGTGATCAGTCAAATAGGTTTTTAGACACTAGGCTCTGTCTAAATCAATTTTACGTGCCTGGGTAAGCTTTGTCAAACTGAGTTAATTGTTTGATTTATTGAAAACAAATTATAACTTATTATCACTATATTATTATGATCTAAGTCATCTATATTATCTATATTAATAACATTATTGATTCCTCACTTGCGTTTTGTTTTACTCGATATTTTTTATATGAATTTGTTTTTATGTATATCTCATGCTGATGATATAAGACGGATCAACCGAATCGAATCAAGGCGGTTGAAAGGCATAGAACTCCAAGGACACGACAGGCCATGCCAACGTGTTGCTAGCGTTTAGGACTCAATAAAGGGGATGGATAGAAGCTATGGAACAGAGAGAATGAGACAGAACAGAACAGAGAGACGCAGATAAAGAGGATAGTATTGGAGATGATACAGTAAGGATGGGAGAGGTGGCCGCTTACCAAACTGACCCTCCCTCGACTCGTTCCAGCGTCGTGCCTTTCGTATTGTTGACTATCCCATACTAACAGGCAGTCTAGATTCGCTTAGCCTTTGGAGAGACTTTGCGTCCCTCTGCGTATTTTACAACGGCGAGTGTTCCGAGGAATTATTTGATCTTGTACCGACGACTCACTTTTACAACCGCACGTATGTGCATCCCCATTTCCTTGAGCCCCTACGCTCAATTATGCACAACGGTTCTTTAGAATATTTAGTCCGCGTACAACAATGATCTGGAGGGAACTTCTCGCCGTGGTTTTCCCTATTCGCTATGTCATGGGGTTTTTAAGAAGGGCGTTATAAAACTTCTTAGAAGTGAGCAATGTGTTGGTGACGCCTCTGGTTTTGCTAACGACCACAGGCGACGGTAGCCACTTTTCATCAGACGGATTGTCTGCCTGGTAACCTGCTCCAGGCAGTAGTAATATTTAAAAAAATGTGTCTTTAAGTTCACACACAGTTGAAGTAAAACTTTAGAGAATATACTCACAGATTATATATTATTATCAGTTTTCTTTGGTCCTAATTGGACCTATGTTTAATCATCGGTCTTATTGACTCTCTAATCTGTGCTGCACAATGTAAAACTCATGTCTCATTCTCTCGCAGGTTTAGTCCTATAGATTTATGTGTTTGTTTCATTTGAGTGTTCTGGGGGTTTATTTATGTATGTGGTGCGTCGATGATGTTAATCCGTTGGATTTAGGGCGACGCACCACTAGGGAGAGCCCATGGCTTTATCGCCATGAGGGAGGCGTAGGATAGTTGTACTCTAGGTGTAATTATTGCTTTATTAATTTAACATTAAACTTAGTACATTATACAGAAATCTTAACTGTTACGTGAAACTATGTAAAACCTTAACATATTCGTAGATGCATCTCCGAGGGTCTTCTGTTTTCTGTATTCTGAGTGTTTGGCACGTACATGGACTGCTCAGACCATGCTTTTCTGTAGCTATAAATTATTCCATGTACGTGACGTAACAAGTGTCGCTTTATCGTTTCATCGAGTTTCCAATCACAATGATTCTAAAGGAGTTTCACTTCAAAACGGTGGGAAATCGAGCATCGTAACTCTCATTCATCGTACAAAATCACAGTGAGCTCAAAGCTATCTGTTTTATGCCAATATACCGTAAGAGCCTGCAATCACACCGGTCGAGCCGGCTCTAACAGCTGTAACCAAAATAATACCTAGGCTCTATCACTTTGAAAAGTTCTAATTTCGGTGGCATTTATAAGATCCCAGAAAGTGCAACGCAGCATGATGGGAGGGGCTCAACAAAGTAAAATTTATCATGACCTTATAGACAGCCTTATATCAGATTCATATTTTTATAGAATAACTAGGATATGCTCGCGACATCGTCCATGCTTGACTTGAAATTCCCCCGGGACACAAAGTACCGCGTTTAAAAAAGAATGTAAATTTTCGTTTTAGTGAAAACTGTGTCGAAATGATCGAAATTTCATGATCAAATTGATCGTGTACTAGCAGAAGGTGATGTCAGGAGCCTTAAGAACAGACGAGCGTGCATGACAAGAGTTATGAATAGCAAAGAAGCAAGTGAGGTGTGTAAGAATAAGCCTAAATGGCGCTCTGTTGTTCGTGCCTACCCCGCAAGGGACCTGGCGTGAAGTTATGTATGTATGTGTCGAAATAAGCTGATTTGTATGCAGCTGAACAACTAAAAACCGCTCCTGAGAAAATCCCGCAACATTACAGGGATAAAAAATATCACACATTTTCTTACGTTAAGTTTGGTATCGATCAGTGAAAAATCACATTTGAATAAAAAAAAAATATTCTGCCCATTTTAAATCATACCCAGAAAAATTCCCGCGAGAGTCCCAGCATAAAAAGTATCACAGATTTCAAATCTAAGAATTTGCTGGCGATCAACGAAAACAGCGTCGAAATCGGCCCGGTAGTTTTTACATGAATTCCGAACAAACAGACAAACCGAGAAACAAACAAAAATCTAAAAAAATTGCAACCGTCGTTTATATCGTCTATGCCAGTTGCTTTTTTTTAAGTAGCTTCAATCTACAGATACGGCATGTTTAGAATTTTATAATATTGTAAATTTTCATTTATTTTGGTGTACGATAAAATGTTATCTAACTATTCTCATTACTACAAATTCCTAGTATTCTCCATCCATACAAAGGCTAAAATACCAATTTAAAATGTTCAGTCATGTTTGTATGACTTCACCACGGACTCGTGTAATTACAATGCTACATTTGGAATAACGAACGCGACAAGAATATTAATAAATACCACACCTCTATTCCCAAGAGCAGGGGAACTGGAAAACCTAAGGTGTTTTTAAAATTACACTTCTTATGTTGTGAGGCATTGGGTTTATTTGCAAATTAAAAATGTTTGTGTATTTTATAGGTGCAGGAAAAATTATATTATATTATAATATATAAATATGTTAGCATGAAATAAATGTGTTAGCATGATTATATTCTGTTAAACAGACATCGCTATTTGTGGACAAATAGTATATTTTCGTAATTCTCTAAGGATTAATTTTGTATAATTAACGTATAGAACACTGGCTAATGTACATTTAATGTTACACGTTCCCCCTACACGTGGATGCCACAGCTATAACAACATAGCTGAGTATATTAATAAAGATATTGTTATCGTTGACTCACTTCAGTCGTGAATAACGAATGGGGAGTAAGCAAAACTTTTAGACGTCGTCATCCTGTTTACGCCAAAAACCTTAGGTGAGCAATATTTTGAGTATTTTATAAGGAAAAGAGATATATTATAATATCAAATAGGTGCACACAATGAAATTACAGGGGACAATTTTTATCCTAGCTAATATGAACGATGCGAATGTTTGTAATGGTTTTGTAGAAATTCGAGATTGGCAGCAATCGAGTACTTAAAATATTAATACAAAGAGAGAGCAATACAAAGGAGATAAAGGCATTTAATAAACTTAATATTACACGATTAGTCGACAGACACGAACAGACAAAAAAAAAGTGGTGTCAAAAAATTAAACAAAGACTTGACATCTGAGGTGTCAGTGCTATAGTTTGAAAATATTTAATAAAAAAAAAGATTAAATCGTACAAATAAAAATATATAACACCAAGCTACCCACCCAACATAAAATGATAAACAAGACCGGACAAATCCTGTTCGTCCGGTAAAAGGGTAATTAAAAAAAAGTGACACAACCTCGTTTTAACTATTTTAACACCTTAACTACGCAACAGATTCTCGAAATTTTGCATACACGTTGTCAGGGTTAAAAGGGTTATTCTCTTGGGATAGACGAATATAGCTGAAAAGATTTCCTTTTTTTATTGCACACATTTAACAGACAAGCAGACGGCCTACCTACCTGATGGAAAGCAGTAACCATCGCCTATGGACGTTTGTAACACCAAAGCTATAATGCTACCAATGTGCTGCCGCTCTTTAAAGGGTGAGTGGAACCTGGCCACTAATGCCGGAACACAAATCAAGGTTGTTATGGTGGCATACTCTAGACCAGGGGTGGTAGCCATCCAGACAGGCAAATGCCTTACCACCTAGCTGTGGCTTGTTTTGTCACCTCTTAGGACAGGCCACCTGGCCGCAAGAATTATTAGTTTCAGCTTCGCTTTGCTAGATACGTACTACTACGTACGTAGTACTACGTACTACATACGTATAGGTACTTTAAACCAAATAAACAGCCATTATTGTATTGTCGGGCCGAGGATACGGCGTCGTACACCCTCCAGGAGTGCGCTGCATGGGATGAGGAGCGCCGTGTTCTCTGCGTAACAATCAGACAGGACCTTTCGCTCCCGGCCGCTGTACTGGCCATGGTCGGGAGTAAAACCGGATGGGACGCCGTATCTGCTCTTCTCCAGCAATAAAAAGGGCGAGATAAAAATTACCTATCGAGTAGAGTTTAGAAGTTGTCCAAAGTAATGTATAATTATAATTCTAACATTAATAAGAGTTCATCGGTGAAATTCCAAGACCGTAACTATTTGAAGTGGAAAATTACCGTGAACATTTCAAGACATCCCTTTGCAAATAAATTTCCGTAGACAGTTCTTGACAGAGTTTCTCAAGTTTTCATATTTACCTTTGCTACTTATTGTTATGTTTGCCTGTTACTTGTATAGTGGATTAGACGTCTCTTTCCTTCCCATAGGATATCACGAATCATGTTGTTTCATTCTTCGAAAGTAAATCTACAATTTCTAAGCCAGTTTGCTTACATAGGGAAATTGTGGCACTACAGAAAAGAAATGTTTTGATACTACTTTTAGGGACATATCCCTAACATGAACCCATCTCCATTTTTAGATAACAATTGAAATGAATTTAATATTTATTAATAAGCAGTATATCTGAATATAATAAGTAGTAATAGATAAGCATTGTACATACATACATACATAACTTCACGCCAGGTCCCTTGCGGGGTAGGCACAAACAACAGAGCTCCATAGAGGCTTATTCTTACACACCTCACTTGCTTCTTTGACATTCATAGCTCTTGTCATGCACGCTCGTCTGTTCTTAAGGCTCCTGACATCACCTTCTGCTAATAATAGTATATTAAGACATATTTCGCATCTTAAGATGACATCGTTGCATCGCGTGGCATCTTAACATAAAATTTCCATATCGCTCGATAGCTTAAGATAGTGTAATAGGAAAATATATAGTATCTTAGCCGTGTGTGATAGTTCATACAAACTGTATAGTAAGCGATATTTTATCTTAACATAAAATATTATGGTATCTTCGCCGTGTGTGACGCCCTTAAGTGTATGTCGTATTCGTATATCTTAGTCTAAATTGTCTTGAAATTCAGAGACGTTATCGAGCAAAATATGCAAGTACATTCGTAAAGAGCGACCATAACAACCCTGGCTTGCGATAGCCTCGTGGCCAGATCTAACAGTAATCCTTTGAAGTATTAAACTCCCAGTTTAATATAACTTGAACAATGCCGACCCGTTGCTCGGCGGTAACAATAGAGAAGTTTTGCTTCTAAGATTCCCTTTTATATCTGCTATGCCACTAACCCTTTGTAAAGCCTCGTGACACGACAGAACATGGCAGCTAACATCAGAACCCTTGTTATAATGACACACATTACTAATTTCGGTGGAACACTGAGGTTTGTTCAACGTATATTAAATTATGACGCACTACTAAGAGGTGAGAGACGGTATGATACGGTTTCACATTGTCTTATATTATAAAGTTAAATCTCATTTGAATAAAGGTATAGATAGACGGAGTCTATGTGAACAAAATGGTTAAATGAAGTGAAGCATTTTTAACAAACTTTTGTGCATTAATTTATTGATTTGGTATTCTATTAAAATAAACTTGGTTTTTAATTCTATTTATATATTTAGTTATTTCACAGCTTTTATTTGTATTCGAGATGTTGTAGAGAAATAAAGATATTGTTACGAATTCGGGACTCGAATTAAAAATGCCGTTGGAATTACTATAGAGTTTATTAGAACTATACAAACACGTATAACACAGGTACAAATATAACTGGACACAACCAGTACAAACTGCACGATTCAATAAAACGCGTAAAGTCCGTCACTATACAGCTTATCGAATGTACACGTCGTGCTCGTATCGTAATCATCGCTTGACTGCCTCTCCCCTCCGTTCGGGTATTGTTTTATACTAAACTATTTAATACAACAATCGACCGCGTGGACTGAATTTTCCAAGAAAACTTAATCTGCACACCTGCGGCCTTAAACGAGTACAATAACAATAGGATGTTTTTCTTAGTTACAAACTTTAAACACAAAGTAAACAAAAGAAGTCCAAATACGGGAAATGTAAAACCAATGACAGGTATGCATTCACTTTGTCGGCGTGTTACAATATTTTATGTTAGACGTATATTTGGATATATATAATATTAATATGTGTTATTGTCTATTTTCTTTTTATTAATTATATGTATTGTGTAATGTCTATGTATCCTATAAATTACATGTATTTGATTTGCACACCACCGTCATACGCTATTGATTCCTTTGACATAATCCACAGCCCGGGTTGTCTGGAAGAGATCGCTCTAAAACGATAAGCCCGCCCTTTGTTCCTGCCTTGACACGAAATGACTGTAAATGATTTACTTTATGTGTATGTGATGAACAATAAAGTATTTTCTATCTATCTATATTAGGCGAATGACGTGTACGATGTATATAATAATATTAGTAATGATGTAATGAGATGAGTTGGAAATGAAAGAGTTGCGAAAACACTTATGTAATATACACAAGTTTTTGCGTGTATGGGGATAATAATAATGTATCCATTGGAAACAACTCCACCTTAATCTAAACTTTATTATTAATACGAACCTAGCTACAATATTTTCTTAGGATGATAATAGAAGGAGCAGCCTAAGTCTAAATATTCTTAGTTAATCTCACGAAGTAAATAAGTCACGTAGTGAGATAGGATTAATAAGCATTTTTTATTTACTTATAGTAAAATATTTAATCATTTTTTGAATTATCGTTAGTGTGCGAAGATTTTTACAAAAAGATTATATATTCAATGGCGCTTTCCATTAATCCAGATTAGCATGATTGTACAATCAACCTCCGCAATAAACGAGATACTTGAGCTGGAGCTATGGCCATTCTGGAACGGTTCAACGTTTACCCATTTGCCCATTTGCCTGAGCATCGCCTCATTGTTAATTAATACCGAAGCCGCTCTTGCAAATGTCGACCCTTTGGAGTTACGTAAAGCCAGCGGCCTTATTCAATTCCATGAAACTGTTATCTATTCACAGGTAGCGAGCTGTGCCAAACAAAACCGCGTATACATTTTACTTGTTCTTAAATAAAGAACTAAGTAACAAATATTTTATACGAGTATATTAGCAATTCTGTCTTATGAAGAGTAAAAATTGAAATAAAATAGGTAGTACAATCACTAGCAAACAAGAATTTCTTGCTATTGGCTAAGATACTGTATAGCCTACATTTTACTATTTACTAAATATTGTTACACCTAGGCCCCGACAAAAACAAATTCCACGTACAGATATGCAAAAGCACATTTTATTACCTGTCGGCCTTTGAACTAATTCTAATATTTTTATGACCGTCTTCTTTTGTTCACTTATTTATTGGCATACGTTTCTAGTCATTGCAGAGAACTATTGTTCTATTATACTCGTTCACGGCCGCTTGCTGCATCATCAGCAAGGTGTGGCGGATTACAATTACAAGCTCATTCTAGGAAATTGTGTCGACGTTGCCAGGCATTTGCATTTGTGAAGTATTAAACGACGGCCTGACGGAGAGAGGGGGCAGTTGAGCGACAACTACGATCTAGGCGTGACGTATGTACATTCTGGAATCTAATAGTGACGGACTTACGCGTATTATTGAATTACGATCTTCTGCATTACGGATATGGATTTGTTGTGTTCGGTTATATTTGTACCTGTGTTATACGTGTATGTATAGTTCTAATCAACTGTATAATAATTCTGACCGCATTTGAGTCCCGCTACTAGTAACAATATTATTCTTAATATCTATAGCAAGTCACTGGTCGATTTAGTCTTCGCACATATAATAATTATTCAAAACTTCTATTTTAACAGACTGTATTAAATTTATTTGCTGGTGTATGCATGTCCATATAATGAAAGGCATTTATTTCACTTGGCCAATATTTTATATTAATTAGATACTCATATGTCACAAATCACACAGTTCAATAGCAACTCACAACGTCAATTGTTTGAAATTTCCTTTAAAATCACCTTAGACACTGGGTGCCGGCAAGAGATCGCTATAAGCGATAAGGTCGCCTATTGTTCTAATGCAAATGTATCCATATCAATTGGTGAACAATAGATTTCATTCATTCTTTCATTCATTCAATCGAGTCGAACCAACCAAGTTTAATAAAATAATGAGGCTTTCAAGTGTTTATGTAGGTTTCCTTCAATAATATAACTGACGCAGTAGCGGATTTACCAAATGTGAAAAAAATCAAGGGAGATAATTCGGACCAGGAGATTTCCAAAATGCATTTTTAGGTCTGTCCATTGGAGAATCACGTGAAAACTACTAAACGGATTTAAATAAAACTAGACATAGAGCTATTTTCTATCCCAGGGCGTAACTTAGGTACTTTGTATCCCGATAGATGACGTGGTTTCCGTGAGATAGACGAAAAACGCGAAAAAGATGACGCTGCGATCGCATATTTTTGGAAACTACTAAACGTATATGAATGAAACTCGAAATAGTGCTGGCTTATAACCCGAGTTAACACTTAGATTTTATCCACATTTAAGTGAACTAGTTTCCTTAGAATGGACGGATCAGCAAAATAGTTGGCGCTGCAATAGTGTTTATCAATTCTCTAACAAATACCTACTTTAATCAATAATAATAATCCCGCAGGGGGGCTTTGTGGCGAAGCCTTAGGTGAGTGGCGACACCTCGTACCTGACTCCGGGGGCCAAGACAAGGCC
Organism: Dendrolimus pini; assembly: GCA_949752895.1. Lineage (NCBI taxonomy): Eukaryota > Metazoa > Arthropoda > Insecta > Lepidoptera > Lasiocampidae > Dendrolimus > Dendrolimus pini. The sequence goes on along the minus strand of OX457137.1, from coordinate 17,900,881 downwards.
CCCGCCTCCGTTCTTGCCTTAGCCAGCCGGCACGAAGTGGAGATCGCTAGAGCTAAGACTCAAGCTCCAGGGGTGGAAGTGATAAATAGCCTAATGTCGGAAGTAGCTTCGGTGAACCTGCAGCCCACCTCTCTACACCCCTTAGCCACTCATACCCATGTTGCCCCTGCCTTTATGGCATTTTTTGGGGCCCATGAAGGGAGTGGCGAGTCACCGTCTGCCCATTTTTCCATGTTCCCCGAACATTGCAACGGGCAGACGCCATAGTCCCCATATTCCCAGACCACTAGTACCACTAACAGTTCACCCCAATAGCCCGGTACTTTTTGTCTTCATTTCCCACAATAGTCCTACACTGGCCCGGGCTTGTCCTTGGGTGCATTATTGTATGATGTAGACAGGGATAATCGCCGGTCAGTGTCACGCCACATATTTACATTAAATTTGTCAAGGGGCCTCCACGTACTGGTCCTTCCATGGCCCCGCGCAAGCCCTCCAAAAGTCCGGACCATTTTTATGGCCCGTGGTCTACCAAGACATACAAGATAATAATAAAAATGTGATATTGTTATTAATTGTTAGTGACGTTAAATATTGACAGATAACTTGTGGTTTTTATACGGCGTAGCCGCGGGGAAAACGCTAGTTAAAGAAAAATTCCAAAATACCTTTGATTTCACAAAGATATACATGTCAAAAGGAAATATTGTATATTGAGAACGATATTAGTTCCACGAAATAGTTATCATCCGAATCTTGCCAGCGGGATCCCATTATATTGGAATCCAGAAACTTCCACATGAATATCATTATATTAAATTTCTGCGGCGAATAACAATTGATGCGACATCTGTTCGAGATGCCTCATTTTCACTCAATTGTGAAGGTTTCGATGAAAATAGGTCCCGCAAAATTTCACTTTGAGATTTTCGTAGACGAACAAAACCTTTTGCGGCTCTCATTTCATTACATTGTAAGATGTAATGAATTGAAAAACATTGTAAGATGGGCAGAGTCGTACTCGGACATGTATAGGTTGGAATGCGGGGTGAGGCAGAGGGGGTTAAGCTCTCCTCGCCTTTTCAACTTTTACATGAATCGGTTGATAGATGAACTCAGCATAGCACATGTCGGATGTCACATAGATGGGGTGTGTATGAACAACATTAGTTACGCTGATGACATGGTGCTGCTGAGCCCATCTATCGGCGGTCTGAGGCGGCTCTTGTCAATATGCGAGTCGTACGCGGTGAACCATGGCCTTAGATATAATGCTAAGAAGAGCGAGGTTATGATATTTAAAGCAGGTGCTAAATCTTACGATATCATTCCTGAAGTATACCTCTGTGGCAAACCGATATCAAGGGTTTCCAAGTTTAAGTATCTGGGGCACTGGGTAACCGAAGACTTAAAGGATAATTGTGATATAGACCGGGAACGTAGGTCGCTGGCTGTCCGATGTAACATGCTGGCCCGCAGGTTCACACGTTGTACACAAGAGGTAAAGAAGACGTTTTTCCGAGCGTACTGTCAGTCCTTCTACACGTGCAGCCTGTGGGTCAGTTATACGCAGCGGACATACAGCGACCTACGTGTCCAGTATAATAATGGGCTGAGGGTGTTGTTGGGGCTGCCGTGGCGGTGCAGTGCGTCGGGGATGTTCGCAGAAGCGCGAATCGATGGCTTTGCGGCCATCATTAGAAAGAGGTGCGCATCCCTACTGGCCCGCGTTCGCGGCAGCCCCAACAGCATGCTCAGTCTCTTTGTAGATCGATGGGACTCACCACTGCTACGTAAATGGGTGCAACTGCACACCCAGTTAAATGTGTGAGTGAGTTTGTTTGTTTCTTGTCCGCCGCCTCGCGGCCCAGTGGCGGAGTCCATAATAGTCTATAATTGAGAATATTGAGAGATTTGGTATACATGTCCCTTCGTGCCGTGGAGTAGGAACATTTATAATAATTATTGAGACGCGGGTATAATGCCCTAGTATTTGTTTTATGTTATTTAGTAGTATTAGTTAGTAGTTGTATCGTTTTGAACTAATTTGATATTTTTAAAATTGTTAACAGTCACATAATTTATATATAAAACTGTACAATATGGATTTATTAATTTCTGAAATAAATGAATTATTATTATTATTAATATTATTACACATCGAACTTTTATACTAGCTATTGCCCGTGGCTTCGCTCGCGTTTATGTAAGTACATTTTTCTGGGATAAAAAGCAGCTGCAACAGCAACAAGTCGATTGCAGCTGTCATTTTAGTCGAGGCAATTAAAAATCAGAGTATAAACGGCTCTTACACAAAACTATTTTCCTGTAACGTATTGTTACGAGTTGCAGGACTCGAATTAAAATGCCTTTAGAATTACTATAGAGTTTATTAGAACTATACAAACACGCATAACACAGGTACAAATATAACTGAACACAAGTCCAAACGTAATGCACAATTCAATAACACGCGCAAAGTCCGTCACTAAATAGATTACCGAGTGTACACAAGTCTTGCTTCCCTCGTGGATATCGCTCGACTGCCTCATCTCTCAATTGGGGCATTGCTTTATACTGCACAGATGCAATATGTCTGCCCGGCCGCGTGGACCGAATTTCTTAGAATCAGTTTGTATTTTAAATCTGAGACACCTGGCAGTGATCACAATACAACAATAGGCCGTAAAAGATTACAATATACAATGGGCTGTTTTTAATCACAATTTTTAAACACAAAGTAAACAAAAGAAGTCCAAATGCGGAAAGGAAATAAAATATATTTCTACAAGTATGCAGGTGTGAATTTGTCTTTTGTCGGCATCTAGGTCGTAACAGTTTATTAAAAAACATGCGTCTCGGGAAGCCCGACAGAAGTCATAACTTAAACTAACTAACTTAATCTAAGTTGAAATATTTAATATTGAAATTGTTTAACTTGAGATGTATTATATTATTAATATGATAATGTAAGGAAAGATTATTTATTAATAAAATCTTTTATTGATTATAAAATATATTTTATTCTTAGTTACAATTCTTAATATATGTACATTAGAATTTGGTGTATGTACATTGTTAGTATCATTATTTAATCTAATTACCGAAATACGGCTAGCGCTGTGGGTTAGGGTGAGAGAGGAGGAGCCTGTCAGACAGACTGGCTCCGTAACGCGTTACGTAACGAAGCGGTTTACCCTCCCACAAGAAGTTATCACTTCAAAAGAAATTACTTTTCCCTTTCAGGGTCCCGCGTTTCCGCGAGACCCTGACCCTTAACCTACGTGTTGTATTCAAGATAATGATTCCACCATAGCTCTAACGTGTGTTATATTATAAATACTTATTTAATTCTTGGCTGACTCGATCTACAAAGTTACATTAAATAATAAAACGTCAAAAACAGCACTAGCGCACTGCAAAACTTCAAAACTAATATCGTTTACAAAACAAAAACTTGTATATATAAATTTTCTTTTAGCTTAATTAATTAACAAAAACTTTAATTTATAATTCGCAAGTTTTGTAATTACTTACTTTGATATTCTTTTCTGTGTTCGTTTAAGTGAAATTTCTCATATTCTTCATTTTAATCCTCTTATCTATACATATACTAGTTTACTAATCCGTGCAGTAGTTTTATCCGTGCAGGAACGGAGAAAGAATACAATTTCCTGCGGCCGGGCGGCCTGTCGTAAGAGGCGATAAAACAACCCACATCCAGGTGGTAGGGCATTTGCCCGACTGGATGGCTACCACCCCTGGTCTAAAGTATGTCGCCATAACAACCTTGAGTTGTGTTCCCGCATTAGTTACCAGGTTCCAGTCTCCCTTAAGAGAGCAGCAGCGCATTTGTAGCACCTTTGGTGTTACAAATGTCCATAGGCGATGGTAACCGCTTTGCATCAAGTGGGCCGTCTGCCTGTCTGCTGAACTCCTGCAATAAAAATAAAAATAAAATATATTAAGAGGCAGGATTTGTATTTTTGTAATATATTCGCTACAAAAATACAAATCCGTCCTCGAATTTCAAAACTACTGGACCGATTTCAATAATTCTTTCACCATTTTTGAGTAACATAGGCTATATTTAATTTAAATAATCGGGTACTAATTTTTTTCCACGTCAACGTCTGCCGGGACCGCTAGTTGTAAATAAACGTACTGGACGAAGTTTGTTCACCCTATCTTTACATTTACGTGGAAGTTGTTTTGTTTGTTTGTATCGACTTATGAGCTTCATATAGCTGGACTTGAGCCTCGAAAAGATTATGTACTACTACGAATGATAGAATTATCACAATATATATAATAAGTTAATAAGTTTCCTAGTGTTCTTATTCGTCATCAAATTAAAAAAAAAAAATATTTTTTTTTTTTTTTAAGAAGCTAGTAGGCTATAACCGGTTTAACTTTTCTTACCGGTTTCCAAGCCCTGAGTACAAATTCATGTTTAAAATCAGGAAGACTATTATTTTGGCCACCTTCCCTGTACTAATTAGCAGCCAAGGAAATACAGCCAGTATCAAGCAAGTATTCTTTGGATTCCCGCGGCCAGAATTACCAACCATCATCTCATCTATCTTATCTGTACCGTAATAACTTTGAAATGCAATTACAAATTATGTTTTATCTCTTTTCCCCACTTTACACAACTTTTGCCCGCCAACGAGATTAAAATGAAAAGTTTAAATTAATTCTACGTTGCAGGAATTTATAAAGGTTGAATTATAAATAAGTAGCGCGCGGCTTTGTCTACGTTTATTAAAATGCTTCTTTTTGGAGATTAAAAGAACTGGTATGCATGAAATTCGTTTAACATTTTATATTGTTACGAGCTACACATGATTCGAATTAAAATGCCATTGGAATTACTATAGAGTTTATTAGAACTGTATAAACATGTATAAAACAGGTACAAATATAACTGGATATAACCATTACACACTGCACGATTCAATAACACGCACAAAGTCCGTCACTATACCGCTCATCAAATTTATGTCTTACTCGTATCGTAATCCTCGCTTGACTCCCCCTCTCCGCCTTGGACCATTGCTTTATAATGCACAGCTCTATACCTGGCAAGCTTCAACGCAATACAATAACAACAAAGACTAGTTCGACACTAATGACGGCCATAAAACAAGTAAAATAACAACATAATGTTTTCCTTAATTCCAAATTCTAAACACAACGTAAACAAAAGAATTCCTAAATGCGGGGAGGTAATAAACTGCGCTTTACGGCAGGCAGGTGTGCGTTTACCTTTGTCGGTATGTAACAACATTGTTTGCAAACTTTAGTTATTTTAAAATAAACATTTCATTTTCGTAGTTTAATAGTCGTAGTAAAGAAATAAAATGCATACATCTTAATCACATGTAATATGTGTACATATAACATTGTAGAGAAAGCTTAATTTTTAGGTGTACTTATTTTAATTTTTTTTACTAATTATCTTATCATAATGTTTTTTTTATTAAATTTTCTATTTCCATGGTAATAATGACAATTAGTTAAATAAATTTACAAATATTTATAACAAATCTCTTACTGTTCATTCAGTTGAACTTTTAGAGTTGTATGGAGCTTCTGTCTTTAAACCGATAGTAAGGGAAATAAACGGTCGGTAAGATATAGAAAACGGTCATTAATTATAATTACTAATTGTAAGTAATTATCGGAATACAAAAGCTTTATGAACCTTAAAATATCGTTATATCGAGAATTTGAGCCTATGAATCTGACACAAACGCTAGTGAGAATTTGTAATGTATATTTGAATTTCCAATAAAGTGTATTGCGTTGATAAGGATGTGAGAACAAGCTGAATAGGCCGAGGGCCTGCGGCGTGCTGATAAACGATTTAGGGTGGCTGGAATGCCGTTACGCTATTCAGCATTGAATTGTAATGTACCGAGCCAAAATCATAACTAATTGCACTTATATTTTATGACTTATCAAGAGCGATACCAATTTTATGGTTCTTTCTTCCAATGGAAATAACAGAACTCTCATGTTATGTACCTTTTTTTTATTGTATGAGTTCATCAAACCGACATACGGCCCACCTGATGGAAAGTGGCTACCGTCGCCTATGGACATTTGTAACGCCGACGGTGCAACATAAACGAATTTAATTTAATTGTAATATCGGTTCAGATTATTTTTTTTAAGAACGTATCTATAACACTTACACATTGATAATTTCTTTAAAACTGCAAGAATATACACACACACACCATCCATGTTACTTGCCTAGATTTAAGTTTATGGTGAACAATAAAGAGTTTTCATTCAATCATAATTTACTGTCGTTTAAATGTAATTAATAATAATCATTGTGATTATTATAAATAGCGTAAATAATTTAATTAATGAAGTACTGACGTGTGCGGTGCTTCCGGTCAACCGGTTTCCTTGTCACTTCCCTTGATAAATCATATTATGAGAACTGTTTACTAAAATACTGATGTGAGCGACATTTTCGGTTACCTACCTCCAATACTTGTTTTTTTCTCATTCTTAAAGTAAAACCTGGCGGGAGTGGAGCACACAAGTACAGTGTAATTCTGTAACAGTCGGGTGTAAGTCCGATAAGTTCTGTGCAAGTCTTATGTGTAAATGCGGAAAATAATACATTAAAGTGATTTATGGATTGAAAGGCTTGCTGCCTCTCATTTCTTTCTTCTTCATTGATTCTTACGGGCTGATCGGACGAAAACGAACGACGACAGGCATTTCAGAGTAAGACCTCTCGTCCCATTATACCATCTCCTTTGTCCTCCTTCATGGCCTCGGCCTTTAGAGTTGTTTTTTTTTATTGAGAAGCTGGCAAACAGCTATACAGCCCAACTAAGAGAACATGGCCCGTTCAGGTTGGGAGGAGAGGGGAGAGGAGGAAACTCATACATATAAGTTAGGTAAAAAGTATTATATGTACACAAAATTAATTTTCATATCAAAGGTACGTATATCTAACCGTGAATAGACTGTTTAGTTACTTTTTTCTTTAACGAAATCTTCGATCAACAATAAACGAAATCTACGGACTCTATGTTCCGTACCTTTATTAAGAAAATTAAATTTTACTGGAATTTACATGCTTCATTATAATTATTAATTACATTGTGTGACATTTTATTCCGTGTTGATTTTTGTGTAATGCGTGTGTTTTGGAGTACACCTTAAAATTAATTATAATCATATTTAAATCTAGGTTTTATTCTAAATACTTATTCTGATTACTGATCTGATTCTGATTGTTTAGGTACCATTAGGGGCTGCGACTTAACAATCCGGTACACAAATTTTAAGTAGTGGGTGGGCGTAGTGGGTAGGGGGGAGGTATACTTACCCCCACTACAACCCCTAAGGTCCGGAGGTTTTATTTTTTTTAAATTTTTAAACTTAACCTCCCTTATTTTTGTTGTAAAATTGTGTCACTTTTGATAATAACAAAGCGTGATTTGAGTTTCTGAATGTACTCACGAATTGTTTATGAATGTACTCGCGAATTACATATAACCACTGGAACTTTTTGTAAAATTAAAACTGTTATGTAATGTAGAAATGATACGTCGGCCGCTGTGCCGCGCCAGCGACATGCTAGGACCGACTTGTAACCATTTACTATTTATTTTATACACACGAACAGTCGGTTAGGTTACGTTATTTGCAGACCAAAGCGCACGAGCCGAGCAAGCGAAGCGAGCGTGCCGCGGCAGCGGCCGGCGAGTGCCAGAACCGACTGGTTACCATTTACTATTTATTTTATACACACAAACAGTACGAAGCTTTGTCTCATATGAAACATTTGTTTTATTTATCAATTTACGACGATTAGCACTTTGCTTTTTAATATCACAATAAATCAATATATTAATTACATAAATTTTTAAGTACATTGCAGAAATTTTTTTCTTTAATATTGGTTAAATATAAATAAATTGGATTACTTGAAAAATCGTCTTTATTGGTCGCCATTTTGAATGGTTACTCTTGTGGTATATGTGAATGAGCTCTATTGTGTTTTTCTTAACTTTTATATTAAACTGGTTTTTAGTTCTTTTTATATTGATTACTGACTTTTTTTTGGAGTTTGAAAAGATTTTTCAACTTTGGACTTATGATAGAAGTGCAATATTAGCCAAAAAATAAGTGAGGTTATGTTTATTAAAAATAAACATAAAACAAGGTCTCCGGACCTCGGGGGTTATAGTAAAGGTAAGTATGCCTCTCCCCCTCCCCATTTCACCTCCCCGCTACTTAAAATTCGTGTACCGGAAAGCTATACATTTACCTTAGGTATTGAAATACCTATCTAATCTAGTGAAAGAGTAGCTAAATTGAGAACACTGTATACCTATTACGACGGAAATTGAAAGCGTGCATACGTTGTAACAGGGTGACTGATTCAATTATGTATCCCTAGCAAGCAACATTTGGCTTGCTGTTAGTTATAAATATACATTGGCTATTACCAATATTATATACTTTACGCTCATACAGATTAAAATGTACGTTTCAATTTATCTCGACTTTTATTCACAATAATAAAAACTAATATAATTTATAATTATAATATATTATAATTATAAAGTAAATAATTGGAAGTCAGACACACATACTGTATATATCACTCCAGGTTGTTAATGTAATGGGTAATATTGTTACGAGTCGCGAGACTTGAATTTAAAATGCCGCTAGAATTACTATAGAGTTTATTAAAACTATACAAACACGTATAAAACAGGTACAAATATAACCGAACACAACAAGTCCAAATATAATGCAAAAGGTCGTAATTCCATAAAACGCGCAAAGTCCGTCACTAAAATTTTATCGATCGTAGTACACATGTCTTGCTTCGCTCGTGGTTATCGCTCGACTGCCTCATCCCTCAATCAGGGTATTGCTTTATACTGCACAGATGCAATGTCCCCGTATCTAAGTCGACTTTAATCCGACACACCTGGCTAATGACTGCCATAAAAGATTACAATACAACATTGGACTGATCTCCAGAATGATTAGCAAACGTATGCCAATAGGTATACAAATAGGTCTGATTATAATCATGTTTATTCTTAAAATTAACCAAAATACTAAACAAATACAAAAAATATATTTATTTATTGTAAATCGGTAAAGTCGTTCTGAAGTTATCGATAGGGTAAAACTAACCTGTCTCACGACGGTCTATGCTTATGCGCGTACATACGTTTCTACGGTATATATATATATATATATATATATATATATATATATATATATATATATATATATATATATATATATGTCGGAGGGAAGCTATGACTATGACGATATGACGATGTATTGTTGACTGGATGTATAACGCACAATATCATTTGTTTACATTATAATCACTTCTAAAATTCTTAATGTAATTTAATTAGATTTGTTAATGTTTCTATAACTTCAAAATCGTTCTAACCTAATAAAAGTTATGAATATTGTAATTTAATAAACGACCAATCAGAGCAGAGCATGTCTAGAGCGGGGTCAGACGCGCCCTCTATACTTTGGTAGTATCTACTTCGGTAGACGGAGGAGTTTTTGTGGCACATTTGGTTGGCGGCAACAGGTCGAGTTGGACCATGGAGTATTTTAAAGAAAGTATTGAAGCTGGAAGTATGAGCGGGTGCCCTGAACCCGCTGCTCGGTCTAAACTATGTCAAAATGCTGTTCAAATCTAAATTAAAAGTGTATAAACCGTGGCTATTGTATTTTATGCTCGCATTTTATCCTGATGACGCCCACTAAACCTGCAATAACTAAAGATGTCGTGAGAACGAGGCCGTTCTGCGACATATATATATATACTTACGACCTTACTTATAATAATCTCATTAAGAAACGATTAAACATCTCTTAAGTAAGAGAATCAGACCCTAACCCATTAATATCTTTTTTTTCACTTATAACTAAGAGGAGCACAAATAAATAAAATTTGTATGATTAACGTAGGTTGTACCCAAAGTATTCGGCTAAAGAGGAGTTTATGGGTAACATTTTCACTAATCAGCTGCTGATTATAAGTAAGGCCCTTAATGTTTAAATACTTATATTCTATCAAACGTTGTATCACCATACTGATTCGTGTTCCGAGGAAGGCACCAGGCCTACATATGCCTGCCTACATATTATATGAAAGCTATGATATTATTGACACGTGTATGTGCTGACAAAGACACCTGTCAGAATAGAGGAGTATGGAAGGAAAAGACGTATTGCACCGACCCAAATAATTTAAAAAGTTAAAAGAAAAACTAACGTCTGTCTTAGGACCGTCGGACGATGGAGCAAAAGTGTCTGGGAGTGGAGACCACGTCTCAGGAAACGTAGCGTAGGACCCCCTCCAGCCTGGTGGACTGCGCAAGGCCGCCGGCAAGGGCTGTATGAGGAAGACGGGACACCGGTATATGTGGCGCAAACTTGTGAAGGCCTACGTTCAGCAGTGGACAGAGACTGGCTGAAGAAGAAGAGAATATGAAAAAAAAGGTAGAAGTCGATAGTGTTTTCATATTTCATGTTTGCAATTACCGTCAATATGCACTAAAAAAGCGTGGAAAAGCGAATTCCTAATCATCATTCAGGAAAAACCTCTTGCGCCAAAATTACATAAGACACAAAGTCAAAACAGAGACTTCAAATTAAACACATGTGAAAATCCAAAAGCACAAGAATTATGCCAAAAAACATCTCTAATGGAGCAGCTCTGTTGTACTTTGTTGTTGCAAATAAAAACACCTAAACTGCACTATGTCCTATTGTCGGGGTCCAAATGGGTAATTTGGCCGCAGAGATTTAATTATGCAGTCCGTCCGCCGTGGGGGTTGGAACGGGGATGAAAAGGGGTCGAATAGGGTGAAGCGGGGTAGAATGGGGTGTCACAGCCAGGCTTGTTTGTAATATACGCTACACGGCACGCTGTATATTAACTTTTTATAACACAGAACGAACTTTTGCGGTCGCCTGGCACGTTGGAGAATAACGCATTAAAATCAGGCGTATATTTTGCAGCGTTATGACAAGGAAGCAATTAGGTATAATCTATTTAGGATTTAATATAATATTTTATACAATTATATTTTTTATTGCTGGATTACAGCATGATCCACCTGGTGAAAAGTGTTACCATCACCTATGGGTATTTCCAACATTAGAAGTGTTATTATAATACAAGGCTGGCATCAAAGTGATGACACTTGTAAGTGATATCGTGGTGTTCTGTATATTGTCTTCTATGATTAATCTGATACTAATATATAAAGCTGAAGAGTTTTTTGTTTGCTTGAACGCGCTAATCTCAGGAACCACTGGTCTAATTAAAAGAATTCTTTTACTGTTAGATAGCCCGTTAATCGGGGAAGGCTATGTGTCATCACGCTAAGATCAATAGGAGCGGAGCAACAATGAAGAATGTTTCAAAATCGGGGGCTTTTTTAACCTCGTTTTTTTTACTATTCCACGCGGACGAAGTCGAGGGTAGAAGCTAGTAAATCATATGTCAATCGGTCGAAATAACGAATTAAAATAAATTAAAAAGCTGATACTCTTTCATGAGATGCATTTTTAGAGATATACTCGATTTTGTCTTGTGTGTCGCTTCTAGAAATAAATATTTTTCTTATTTTTTTTTTCTTTTCTATATGATCATGTAGGATTAAATTAGTTATTTATCGAGCAATTGCTATTCTTTCATCCAATTACAACGCACTGGTGGTATATGAAAAGATTGTAATTAAACCAACAGATCGAACTGCGTTAATTCCGCAAATCCGCCATGAACATGAATGTAACCAAGATTCTATTTACCGTACGTGTGGAATGAACTTCTGCGGTTTTCCCGGAGTGCCACATTATAGAGCTCTTCAAAAAAGATGTAAACAGATATTTAAAATCTTAATCAAGTAAGCAATGGATAAACTCCTTAAGAGTCATAACTGTCATTGGCAACGGTAGCCACTAATCATCAGGTAGTCTATCTGCTTACTTACCAACAAAGCATTAAAGAAGCAATACAAACAACGTTTATTACCACCTGCCAGGTGATAGGAGATTTGCCTATCTGGATGGTTACTACCATATCATCATGTGTTCAGGCATCATTAGAATGCCTTCAGTCCCCTTTGGAAGCCAACAGCACATTGGTATAAGTTTAAAATATGTATGCAAAATAATAAATAGAATAACACTGTAATAAAATAGAAACTAAGAAAAATGTGATAAAATTAAGAGTTTGTTAAATAAATAAAGCAAGAAAAAGAAAAATAAAGATCAAAAACATAAAAAAGATGAAAAATACCGTGACACATCTAGTTCGTCAGGATGGAGGAGTATTAAAAAATCAGCACATTGGTAGTAGGCACCTCTGGTATTACAAATGTCCATAGGTGATGGAAACCTCTTTCTATCACAATTAAACCATCAGCCTGTCTGCTGTTGTGCAGCAATAAAAAAATGTTATATAATATTAAATAATAAATAACTGGTGAAACAATTTATCAATTTGTGAATTTTAAATTGACGCTACAGCTTGTAGATGATGTTCGCTTTTATGAAAAATGCATAGTATGTTTTACTGTGAGTTATATAACAAAATATCACAAACAATATGCACTAATATTCGTCAAAATCACGTCAGATGTCGCCTGTCCTGTTTCCAATTTCCCTGTGCGCTTCCGATGTCCAATAAAGTGTCAACGTCAACTAAATGCTGCCTGACAGCAAATGCCCAATGTCCCCAACCGGTTTCGAAAATCGAGCTTATTTGGGCTATAAATTTAAATGCTATGTTACAGCATGCAGTTCATCTATCACTATCCTAGTGTTAAATCCCGGTTGCAATTACAAACGTCCTCTTTAGAGACTAGGGGCCGCTTGCAAAACGGTCGCCTTTAAATAAATTTAGTTAATCATATTAAACTGCCTAAATACGTTTGACACAAAACGTGTTGACAGTTCTTTAAACATATTTAGCGGCAAATTTTGCGTTGTGCAAGATGCTAATTGTATTTAAGAGTGTTAAATTCGCTTAATGTTTCTTAAATAAATTTAAGCAACCTTATGCAAGCGGCCCTAGGAATAACATTCCTAAATTTTCTACTCCAAAATATAGTCATCTTTCCAGACGGTGTTGTTCGGGCAAATTCGAGATTGGTAATTTTCAAGAATTTATAGCTCTTTCCGGATTTTTTTTATTGCATGAGTTCAGCAAACAGGCAGCCGGCCCACCTGTTGGAAAGCGGTTACGATCAACTCAAAGCTGCTACAAATACGTTGCTGCTGCCGGAACACAACTCAAGATTGTTATGGCGGCATTTTCTAGACCAGGGGTTGTAGCCAACCAGACGGGTAAATACCTATACTATCACCTGGCTCTGAGTGTTATTTGTTAGTACGTTACTGAACTGTTATTTCTTATGCTATCTAGCGTATTGTTGTATTAATACCATTCAAAGAAAAACAGATAAAACTGTTTACTAAAGTAATAATAATAAAATAATAATAATCCCGCAGGGGGCTTTGTGGCGAAGCCTTAGGTGAGTGGCGACACCTCGTACCTGACTCCAGGGGCCAAGGCAAGGCCCCCGCCTCCGTGCTTGCCTTAGCCAGCCGGCACGGAGTGGAGATCGCTAGAGCTAAGACTCGAGCTCAAGGGGTGGAAGTGATAAATGGCCTAATGTCGGAAGTAGCTTCGGTGAACCTGCAGCCCACCTCTCTACACCCCTTAGCCACTCATACCCATGTTGCCCCTGCCTTTTATGGCATTTTTTGGGGCCCATGCAGGGAGTGGCGAGTCACCGTCTGCCCATTTTACCATGTTCTTCAGGGCATTGCGACGGGCAGACGCCATAGTCCCCATATTCCCAGACCGCTAGTACCACTAACAGTTCACCCCAATAGCCCGGTACTTTTTGTCTTCATTACCCACAATAGTCCTATACTGGCCGGGGCTTGTCCTTGGGTGCATTATTATATGGTGTAGTCAGGGATAATCGCCGGTCAGTGTCACGCCACATATTTACTTTAAATTTCTCAAGGGGCCTCTACGTGTTGGCCTCCCCATGGCCCCGCGCAAGCCCACCAAATGTCCGGGCCATTTTTATGGCCCGTGGTCGTCAAAGACATAATAATAATAAAAATAATAATAAACACAAACATAATAGTAATTTAATTTGTTATCATAACACTGTTTTAACAGACAGTATATGTAAAATCTGAGTTGAGTTATACCTAATAATCAATACAGTTTGTCTATTTACAGACAATTTAGAACTTTGTGAAGGTATTCAGAGAGTTTAATATCTAGGGATTTTTGTAGAAAAGTTTTAATGATTAACGTGCTTTGTACTTCGAAGTTATGTAATATGTAATCGATTTCTGCTACTTGTTATATTGAGTTTAAAACTTATTAGGAAATTTTAATGATATTTGTATTAATGTTTTTATTCACATATATATTTTATTTTTAAGTTTTTTACATTTTTCTTATAAATATCTTACAAAATATGTACATATATTTATAAAAAAATATAAATACTGAGCTCCGCCGGCAGAGGGGCCTAGGGTCCATACTACTGATGGTTAAAGCTTCAGACGTAGGATTCTCTTCACAATACGGGCCGCGTCCAACACAGCTCCTTTCTGCATCCGACCCTTCACCCTGATATCTGACTATAGGAGATTTTTGTTTGTTGTTAGTATTTAAGTAAAATTGTTTTAAATTTGTTTCAAAAGGATAATAAGAAGTTATATGTTTGGGTCACTTGTAATTTGATGGAGGCTGAAATCCTGAAAATGAAACTGGAACTGAAAATCAGCGCTGTGTTAGTTGTTGACACAGCATAATGCTAAGTTACCAGCCTTATTGCCGTGAGTGCTATGTACATTTATATTTTGAAGTTATATATCCTATAAAATTTTAATAATTTTGTGTTTTAGGAGTAAGTACGTATATTCTGTTAATTTCGTTTATTTTTAAGTTTTATGTGCATTTATTCGCGACAATAAATATTATTCTTCTTAAATATTCTTCTTCTATACAAGTGAGGAAGCCCTCATAATAACCGTGAGTTGTGTTCTGGTTTTAGTGACCAGGTTCCAGTCTCCCTCAAGAGAGCAGCAGTGCATTTATAGCACCTTTGTTGATGCAAATGTCCATAGGCCATGGTAACCGTTTTCCATCAAGTGGGCCGTCTGCCTGTCTGCTGAACTTCGGCAATAAATAAATAAATAAAAATATATTGTATGAGGAACCTGGCCACTAATGCCGGAACACAACTCAAGGTTGTTATGGCGACATACTTTAGACCAGGGGTGGTAGCTATCCAATCGGGCGAATGCCCTATAAACTGGCTGTGGGTTGTTTTGTCGCCTCTTACGACAGGCCACCCGGCCGCAGGAAATTGTATTCTTTTTCCGTTCCTGCACGGATAAATGTTTTAAACTTTAAAAACTTATCATTAATACACCAGACAAAGGTAATTCTCGAAGCTAAAGTAATAAGAAAAGTTAAATTTTCTTATTAAAAATCAGCTGGCTCATACAATAAATATCAAAATCAAAACTCCTAGACCCATTTTGACGCAGTTTCTTAAGTCACTATATTTATAAGATTTTATGTCTTACTTGTCGTAGGGAAATAATTAGCGCACGCGTCCCTAACTAAAAGGGAATCGGTTGAATCCTAGCAGGAACGCATGCAGCTCTTTCGGAGATTTTCGACCTAATGTGCCTATTGTCACAATTACCACGTGCTAACAATGAAGAAGGAAAACATTATGATGTAACCTGCACATGGAGATAACCAATGTGTCAAACCTGCCAAGCCGCCTTGGACAAGCGTGGCGGGTATACTGTTTTTTCCCTATAGTGGGAGGCCCGAGCCCAGTAGTGCGACTTTTATGGGCTGTTATTATTATTATTATATGTCCTCCTTGTCACAAAACTTTCATCTATTAGAAATCTTTAGTAGAACAGTCGTAGCTGTGTGTGTCTTTTGTAACATTATTTATCCCGGGTTTTTATGGAAATTTCCAGGATTTATCTATCTTCTTTATTGTACACAAATAAAACTACAAAATAATGGTGATGTACAAAGGCGAGCTTAACCCTAAAAAGAGTTTTCTTCCAGCAAATCTATGGGTCTAGCGAGAGCGGGAAAATAAGAGGCAGGGATGTGTACATAAAAGTACACACATACATACATAACTTCACGCCAGGTCCCTTGCGGGGTAGGCACGAACAACAGAGCGCCATTTAGGCTTATTCTTACACACCTCACTTGCTTCTTTGACATTCATAGTTCTTGTCATGCACGCTCGTCTGTTCTTAAGGCTCCTGACATCACCTTCTGCTAGTACATGATCAATTTGATCATGGAAGGTGTGTCGTGGCCTTCCGCGACTTCTGCATCCATCCACTTTTGCATTGTATATCTGTTTAGTCATTCTTTCATCATACATTCTTTCCACATGCCCGAACCACCGGAGCATTCCTTTCCTTACCTTCACCCCGACACTCTCTTTCAGACCAACTCTCTTTCTTACTTCGGTATTACGAACGCGGTCCGCGAGCGTCACTCCACAGATTTTGCGCAGTGCTCGCATCTCGACCGCGTTTACTCTACTTTCGTGCTCTCTATTCCATACCCAACTCTCGCTTCCATACGTGAGCGTAGGTACCAGCACCGCGTTGTGTATGGCAAGCTGGGCCTTCTGGCTGAGGTTCTTAGCGCCTAGAAGTTTACCTAACGCTCCATTCACACTATTCCCCAAATTCACTCTTCTTTCTATATCAGCGGTGTACCTTCCATCCCTGCTAAAAGCACATCCGAGATATACAAACTCATTCACTTGTTCCAGCATAACATCATCGACCATTATCCTTGCATTCGTTCTGGTTGTTTCTCTTTCAAACACCATCACCTTTGTTTTCTTCGCATTCAAACGTAAGCCTCTCGCCTGACAGTCATCTTTCATCATTGTGACTAGTGTTTGCAGTTCTGATGGCGATTCGGCTAAAAGCACGGCATCATCCGCATAAAGCAAGCTGCTAACAACTAGATCACCCATCCGCACCCCAACATCCATCAATCTTAATCTCTGGAGACAATTGTCCAGATATAGGATGAACAGCAAAGCCGACAGCACGCAGCCCTGCCGGACGCCAATATTGACGTCAAACCAGGGCGACAGGCTGCCGTCCACCCGCACGCATGCCATACAGTCCTCGTAAGTGGACTGCACAGCACGCAGCAATTGGCCATTGATCCCATATCCGGGCAATATGTCCCAGAGGTCCTTCCGCACAACCCTGTCAAATGCTTTCTCTAGATCCACAAAACCGCAGAAAACCTTCCGGCCCAATGCCAGCTGCTTCTCCACGATATTGCGGAGCGAGAAAACTTGATCCATACATCCCCTTCCATTTCTGAAGCCCCCTTGTGCATCCCACAGTAATCCATCGGATACCACTCTCATTCTCCTTTCAATAATCTTCGCATATACTTTAGATGCTGTGCTGATCAAACTGATGGCCCTGTAGCTGGCGCACTCCATACGTGACCCCTTGCCTTTATACAAGGGCACGATGACAGCGCGCCTCCAGTCCTTGGGAACCTTTCCCGTCCTCCAGCACAAGTTGCATAAGGACAGGAAAGCGTCCCGGACGCAGGTTCCACCATATTTGATCATCTCAGCAGACACACTATCGATTCCTGCTGCCTTTCCATTTTTCAGACTTCTTATCGACCATTCGATCTCTTCCAAAGTGATCTCGGATGCTGACTCCTCGAAGTCGGTCACAGACTCAGTCGTGGTGCCAGCATCCGAGATATTATCATACATTTCTCTAAAATATTCACTCCATCGCGCTAAAACCTCTTGTGGGTTAGCAAGAATGTCCCCTGCTTTAGATTTTATTCTTTCCATTCTGGAAGCTGACGAACAACCCCGAGACTTCTTAACCTCTCTCCAAAAGAGTTTGGTATTCGCCTCGAAGTTCTCCGTCAGCTTCTCTTCTTCTTTCAATTTTATTCTTTCACGCTTCTCTTTCACTAAAGCTTTGGTTTCATTCTTGCAGAGGCGATAAATTTCTTTCTTCATCTCTTTCATACTGTCATTCTGATGCAAAGATGCAATATAATCCAGCCAGGCTTTTCTCTTTCTCTCTACGCTAGATTTAACATCTGCGTCCCACCATTCGTCACCTTTCGTTGTTATATGCCTCTTTGCGCATCCACATGCTTCTTTTGCGCTTTCCACTATACTTTCCTTCATACTATCCCAGTCATTATCCACATCTAAGTCGGAGAAGTCCGCATTTGCAAGCCTTTCTTCGACTAGGCGCGCATACATACTCCTTACACTAACATCTTCCAATTTTTCACATTTTATTCTTTCAAGCTCCCCGAAATTGGTACGCTCTCGCCTGTGCCTCCACTTCTTGAAAAGGCCCACAAACCGGCTTATCACCAGGTAGTGGTCCGTTCCAAGAGTGGGGCCTCTGTAGGCTCTTGTATCCGTTATTGTGTTTCGGAGGCGACTATCTATTAAAATCAGATCAATCATACTTTTCTGTTCATTCATTCTCCATGTATACGTGTGAATATCCTTATGATGGAATAAGGTGTTCGACACAAGCAAGTTTCTTTCCATGCATACGTCTATGATTGGCTTACCAGCCTCGTTCGCTCTTTTGTCGCCATAGGGTCCAAGGACAGCCTCAAAGCCGTCTCGTTTGGTCCCCACCCAGCCATTAAGATCACCACATATAATTAGTCTTTCGTTCCCTTCAGCCAGATCCAGAATTTCTCTCACAGACTCCCAAAACTTCTTGAGTTCTTGGGGATCCGCTGAGCTTACGGGAGCATAAGCTGCGACCAGAAAAACTCGCGTGATCCCCAGCTTTAGACGGACCCAAAGAAGTCTCGGGTTCACCAGACAATAGTCTTTCACTCCAGACACAAAGCGGGATGAAAGTACGACGCCTACCCCCCCACTCGCACGCTCGTCCAGGTCCACGCCGGACCACAGAGCAAGCATGCCACCGGGGAGGTCATCGACGTCACACCCCTTCCGCTTTGTCTCTGTCAGACATAAGGCATCCAGGCTTCTCTCATTCATTATATCAATCATTTCGTCCATCTTATCTTTCATTCCACCTCTCACATTCCACGTGCCTATACGGCACTCTGCTCCTCTCGACCCGCCAGGTTTGGCGCTGCGTGAAGGGTGGCGGCCCCCTTCACCGCATGCGCGAGAGTTCACACCGACGGGGGCGCATCGGTGAGCGTCGCCTGCGGGGGACGCCCTATCATGCACTGCACTCGGGTGAATCTCGGTCAGAATTGTGGCCCTCTGGGCCAGCGGGGATCGCGACGTGCACGCTTCTGACATGACCCCCAAAAAAAATAAAAGTACTTATTGAAAATAAATATTACATTATAAACTACATACAGATTTACATACATACACATATATCGATACATACCTAGTATATACATATATAAAATACACATACGTATATATCAGTTAATTAGGATAGATAGTGTTCTTTAACTCTTCTTTATTCTTTTTATCTTCATAGAAAATTATTCCATCGCCTTGCTGAAACTACCCTTTGATTTTAAATACTGATGATAAAACAACATTGATCCTAGCTATCTGTCTAACAAGGACAATTCACGGGCGAATTCTATTAAATTATGTAGGTGTTTTCCAACACAACCCAACAACTCCCAATTACTGCCAACATCATCGAAACTAAACCACGCAAAAAGAAAAAAAGAAAAAAATCATGTATCTCTATATTATAATTAAAGACGAATGAGTCGCCTTTATAATGAACTCACCAAATTAAATGCGTTAATTGATATTTTTAATTGTAGTCAATTTAAGTTTATGAATAATTGCAAAAAAAATATCTCATAAAATCGGTGTTAATATCAATGTCGATTTTTCACTCATATTTTTTATATTACTTGCAAAATGAATATAAACAACCTTTTTTAGTATATATACTTTGGGTTCGTTTAATTAGCACATAGTTTGGATTATAATCTGGCCCTGTATATTACATTGTTATTGTTTCATTTTTAATTATTGTAATCTGTTTTGTGTTTAAATAAATAAAATAATAAATAGAAAAGATTTGTATTTTTGTATGTTGTAACGACCAAACTTAAAAACTACTGGACCGATTAAAAAAAAAATTAACCATTACAATGCTACATTATCCTAGATTAATATAGGCTACATTTGTTACTAGAAAGAATAGGGACCTTACTAAGACTTCAATAATGTAACCCAAGGTGTCAAAAAAATTGTGTTTGGGTCCCGGTATGGCTTAGGTTCACATTTAGACTCGGTAGGTGGCGCTAAAATCGGGTTATATATTATTATTTCCTCAGGGCAGACAGCGTCTGCCCGAAACGATTTAGTATTATAATGAAGTAGTACATAAACAAGATATAATAATTATAGAACCCAGTATTAAGAAATTTGTAAGAGACTAAATATTTTTTGCATTATATAAATTAGTAATGGAGTGGAGACCGCGTCTCGGTAAACGTGGTGTCGGACGCCCGATGGTCCAACTTGTGCAAGGTCGCTGGTAGGCGCTGCCTGAGGAAATTGGAGGACAGGGTAGAGTAGCACCGTCTTGGGGAGGCCTACGTCTAGCAGTGGACTGCAAATGGCTGACGACGAAATTAGTAATAGTGATATAGTCCCATATTGTCTCTTTTCCTGACATATGAAAGGATTAAAAAGTGCTGAACAATAAAATAAAATAATACGTAGATGTGAACACAACGTTAGATACCTGTGAATTTCAAACTACCATAGATTTTCGTGTATCTATCACGACTTCAAGGGTACAATAATAAATTCCCTTTGTTAGAGAGAGGACAAACAAAAAATCTTTTCAAGGGTCCCCGATCATACATATATTAAACAGACGTAGTTTTCCCATCTTGCTTTGAGATACAATACATCAAATCTATCCTTTGACCTAAAATAATTATGATAACCTGGAATGTTTCCTTTGGGCTTAGAATTACATATTCGGTGAATAAAAAGATTTGTTTTGTTATTTCTATAACAGACTCTAGCGGTCCCGGCAAAGGTTGACTTGCTTCAAAAAAAATAAAATCTAGGATCCCATTCTAGGGCCTCCTACGGGTTACAAATATGAAATCAATACTCATTTGAGAATGCACACAAAAAAAACATCAAAATCGGTTAAGTTGTTCTCGAATTATGAGCGTACATACATTTCTACAATTAATTTTTATTTATATACATTTTCTAAGTATTGTTTAAAATATTTTCTATGCTAGACAGGTGAACAATTTCTTTAATGTTTCGTGGCGATCTTATAATATTAAGTTATTTTCATACTGTCTGTTTTCTTTTGAATAAATATATTATAATTGCTCGTAGTGTTACTAAAAATTCGTTCGCAACAGGGGCGACAAAGTGCGCGACCATAGCGCTATCATAAGTCATAAATATTTATTTAGTACAATAGTATATAGTAGTCATATCGATTATATTTACAATTGTCTTAAAAATACACATTTTAATTAAATTATTTTAAATTAAAAAAATCTTCTATTGAGTAGGGCGTCTACTCGATAAGATAACTATTTAATATTTTCGTAGAAGAACCGAGATTTTCGGTTTCTTTTATTTTGAGAGGTAGTCTATCTTAATTTAAAGGGCCCATTACATACATCGTTTTTCTTATCTTAAAGAGCGAGCATGATATGGCCTAAAGCCTTCCCCTGCCCCGAGTGCAGTAAGAATGCTATACTCATCAATTCCATGGAAATGACGTCATTTTCCGGGAAAAAATATCCTATACGTTGGCCAGGGATATAAGCTAGCTTTGTATCATGTTTCATTTAAATTCAATCATTTTTCACTTGATGCCGTTACAGACAGACATACAAAAATTCTAAAAGTTGCTTCTGTTAAATCTGCGGGTACCAATAAGTGCCACTCAGTTTTTACCCTTAAATTAACTGTACTCGTAATTAAATTACACCAGAATGGCTGAAAGGATTTGGATGAAATATAGCACAGAGATCGATTATAGTCTGGAATAGCATATAGACTACTTAAATCCCGGAAAATATACCGTTCCCGTGGGATTATATTAACGCAAACGAAAACGTGGGAAATAACAACTATTTATTATAATATAGATTAAATGTCCTTAAGCACCACGGGGCATAAAAATGCCCCGGACTTTTGTGGGGCTTGCGTGGGGCCATGGGAAGGCCAACACGTAGAGGCCCCATGACAGATTTAGACCGGCAATCCCTGTCTACACCATATAATAATGCACCAAAGGACTAGCCCCGGCCAGTGTAGGACTATTGTGAGAAATGAGAACAAGTACCGAGCTATTGGGGTGAACTGCTAGTGGTAATAGGGGTCTGGGAATATGGGGACTATGGCGTCTGCCCGTCGCAATGTTCAGGGAACATGGAAAAATGGGCAGACGGTGACTCCCTGCATGGGCCCCAAAAAATGCCATGCCATAATAGACAGGGGCAACATGGGTGTGAGTGGCTAAGGGGTGTAGAGGGGTGGGCTGCCGGTTCACCGAAGCTACTTCTAATGTGATGCCATATAATATAACAATATATTAACTAAAAGTTTTGGTGGCATTTGTAATAGGTATTAATAAGCTGCTGGACATTTATTAGATTGTTAACATTTAATTGACGGTAGTTCCAAGAAATTTATAGTATTTAAGCGGCGCGTGAAGCCAGGGAGACAGTTGTTCTACCATTCGCCAGGCAATACGATTTTCAGAAGACTGAGTAATAATATAAGTGTTACATTTCTTGTTTTTGATTTAAATGTTTATAACTTATTTGTGTGTTTAAATGTCTGTTATGTTTGAGATTATATAAAGGCTTTGAAATAGCGAGTGAGTTGTTGAAGTTGTGTGGAACGGGGTGACTGTAACGAGAGGTTGAAGTTCACCAGGCCAAGTTGGGCCTATTCTTTGTCATCTTGTTTATATATCTGAATGTGTGGCTATGAAATGATTGAATAGTGGTATTCTTTCTCATGTTTCTGTGATTACGATATATGTGTTTATTGTTTTATTGTGTCATCTCATGCCTTCTGTATGCTGCTACTCCAGGGCGCAGTGAAATCATGATAAATAAAATTTAGGGTAGTTACCCTAAATGAAACTGATTTTTCTCTGCTTTGAGTCTTTTCCGAAATCTTTACCAGTCATTCAATTTTATCTCCTGTCATAATCTTTTAATATAGAAACGTATTTAAAGCGTAACAACTATGCCACAGATATTCGTTAATGCTTATATAAAATCGTAATATAATAGACAGATTTTTGACATAAAAATTGGTTATTAATGAAAAAAATTATAGTAAAGTTTCAACAAATTTAATCAGCAATTTTTCTAAAATATATATTACTAAATTTTAAATTTCAAGACTAACAATCGTAGGAAATTTTATTCCTCAAAAAAATAATATCTCACGTGTCGCGATGCCGGATCAAAGTATTCATCGTGGGGCAAGTCCAAAGCTGACAGAACTGATCCGAAGTAATGTCTGGTGAAGTGGAGGGTGTCTTGTGGCTTCAACAAGAGGATAGCTTGAAGGTAATCCCGTATAGTGGCTGTTAGAGCCCTAGATTCGGTCACATATTGTCCGCCTTCAGATGACCTTACACTCTGGAAACCAAAAATAACACAAAGCATCATAATTATAGGGCAAATTGTACCAATTTTCCGTTTCTCGCAACCCTCCGAGTGGCAATGTATTTGTTTGTTCTTTCATTTTTTTTATTTTATAGCCATGCAATGTTAATAATGTTATTATTCTATGGCACCAAAATAAAAAATATTAAGAATTCTTAATATCTTGAATAACAGGGTAACTTTCAATAGAAGCGGTGCCAAGAATGGTATAGTTCCTAAGCCTACATAAAACCACATATTAATTTTTTGTCGTTTTATTATATATATCAATAGCTAAAATTTAAGTGTCTGTTTTTTAATTTTGTTATATACAAGCTATGCCCACGACGTTATCCGCGTGGAATTTGTTTTTAAAACCCCCCGATTTTAAAACATTCTTCATTGGTGCTTCGCTCCTATTGGTCTAAGCGTGATGATATATAGCCTATAGCCTTCCTCGATAAATGGGCTATGTAACACTGAAAGAATTTTTCAAATCAGATCCTGAGATTAGCGCGTTCAATCAAACAAACAAACTATTCAGCTTTATATATTGGTATAAGATATTTTCTATATCAATGAAGTATTTAAGAAAAAGTACCTCACTAATATTAACATCTAATCTAAAAAGGTTAATAAGTATATTAAATATAACCTAAATTAATTAAAAGTATTCATACTACAAACTTTTGTAGTATGAATGAGAGCACTTGCTCTTGAACACTTTTCTTATTGCCTCTATTAAGGGAAAGACACTTTGCTTATGTGTTATTTAATAATAGCTAGCACATTACACTAAAATTTTGTTTATAGTCCTATAGTAGAATTATTTTGTCCGTGCAGTTTGGGTCATAAATCAAAGCTCGGCCTCAGCCCGGCTAAGGCGGTGAGCATGTTGCGCGGGCGCAACGCCATTTTCGATAAAAACTCATTCTTATCAAAGAAAGATTATCATTGTTATAAAAATAATTATTATCTTTTTTTATTGTTAATTTTAAACTTACATATATTTATATTTATTTTTAATATAACTTGTTACATTCTAAACTTTTGTACTTATAGTTTTTTAATACATAGATACCTAATTAGTACTTTATTTTAAATCATTATTATTCTTATTTTAATAAATACGTTGTTTTATCTATTTTTTTCTTTCATTTATATCACTAACCCACAAAATGACAAAACTAAATACACTATCGATAACGCTTATCTTATAAGACCCGTGAGTGGAAGAGAGAGCGAAATACTCGCTTCACTGCTCCGATTATTTATGACCCAAACTACACGGAAAAAATAATTCTACTATAGTTCAAATTATTTTAACGTTTCCAGGCTCCATTATGTCCGTGTTATTGTTGTTTATAATAAATTCTACAATTTATGTGAGAACTGTTCTCCATAATATGTTATCTTTCATAGTTACAATGTTTTAATCAAAACAATAAGCAGCCTTATCGCTTAGAGCGATCTCTTCCAGGCGAACTAACTTAAGATTATTTTAGAAAATCTGGCGATGTAGATAGTACACAAACTTAAATAACAACAAACATAATTAATAACAAAACTATTAACTAAACATAAGTTACTAATTTGTTAGTTGCCACTGTTTTGCATAGCTCGATAAGTTCTTAGTAATATAAGGTATCGATGAAGAAAACCATAAACATATTGTAAGGTAAAAGTCCAGTGTTAGAAGTGTTGCTACGCTCTTTTACTCTCAAAAAACTTTTTATTTTAATGACCTGTGCTACGTTGATTGTTTTAATGGAAAAATTATCTCTTTGTGTAGAAATCTTAACTGCTCAGTAAATTTTGAATTTTAAGCTGCCACGAGAACTCCGTCATTTGACTTCAGTCAATTACCTACAATTTGACTTATGCTGGTGTGCACCGACATTTAACCGGCGGTTAAAATAAAATAATCACTGTTTATGCATACATTTTTAGCGATTAATTTATTTTAACCATCGATTAAAAGTCAGTGCTCACCAGCTTTAGTTCTCTTAATCCGATTTCGTCCGGGTGCATATTTGCTTAAAATTAATTTAACACTTGTAAATTAATATATAAATAATTGATATTTCTTCCAAGTCGATCCTTTACTGGTGATGATCGTGACTTTGCTTGCAGTGAATAATTGCTCTCCTCCACCGAGATCAGTTTCGAGTTCGGTGGAGGGCCGAATTTCTGGACATGTCTAGCTTGGTCAGGAACCTGGTCGATCCAGCTATTTGGGGAGCTAGAACAACGAAGTCTCTTGCCTTCAACTTTCTCAGTGATTACGATATTTGATATTTTTATAGTATTAAGATATAGAATAATATTTTTATGGATAGTAGCTGGTTATTTTGTGAACGAAGTCTAGCCATACTGCTTCCTCCACGTCCCGTTGGAAGAGGTAGACTTAAGATAGATGGCTAGGTAATATGAAGGATCCATAGGCTCGTAATAGAGGATACTGATCACCGCGCGAATTGAAGTTTTTTTTTTAGAGATAACAAAAAATAATAGTGAAGGGTTTTTCTTTTTTAACAACTCTACGGACTAGAGTTCCGTACCCTTTTTTACAACTTAATTTCTAGATTTAATTTTTAGAATTTAACACGCTTATTAGTTTTTTGGTTCTTGTGTGTGACATTAGTTTAGTGATTTTTGTGTTGTGAGCTGTATGTATCTTACGAATAACTTATTATATTAATTTATTCTAATTTTAATACTAAACTTATACTAATGTAGAGTGTATCTGTTACATGCTGGTGTTGTGAGGAAGTACATGTGCAGTGTGAGCCTTATATCTATACTTATATATATTATCCTATAGTGCCATGTGTGTTGTTTTTCTTTATAATAGTGAAGGGTTTGAAGCAAAAAGAAGAAGTACCTTGAAGTCCAAGTAATCGGAGAAAAGCTGCAGATCTTCACGCCATTTCTCGCGCAGCGGTGGATGAGGTTCAATCTCATCTTTCTCGGGGACGATGTTAAGCAACGGGTTCAAGTGCAGGATGTAGCAGTTGTCAGCCCATTCGTGGCTAACCATGTAACCTTGTAAGGGAACAAATTTTGAAACAATATCAGTCCATGCATATGTATGTACGTCTTACTGCTGCATTCGGCCCTATTTGAAGAAAACTGTGGCATCAGGTAAGCGAATAGATAGCTATAGTTACTTGAAAAATCTCCACATTCGATACAGCGAACATAACATGACTAATCTATCTATCTTAATATATAAAAATGAATGTTTGTCTGTATGTCCTTTATAGAATCGTAAACTATACATTTGATCATGTGATGATCTTTAGCAAAGTTGTTGTGCATGAGCCAGAGAAGGTTTCTGAGTTGGTTTACAATTGGACCCGGTAGATGGTGCTGCTGTCGGCATATCGATTGAAGCTTTTCCGGGCAAGACGACGTCTGTCGGGACAGCTAATAATATAATAAAATAACAGGCCGTGTCTAGCAATTGAAGCTATTTAAACAATAATAATAAAACAACTAAAGACGATGAAGAACACGATGCATTTTTTTTTTCTGGTCTGTTAGTTGGGGATTTACTACTTGGCCGATTTCGATGCGGTTTTCGCTGATCAATAGTTAATTCCTAGACTTAAAATATGCACTATTTTTTTATTCTGAGAATCCCGCGGGAAACTTTCTGGGAATCATTTAAAATGGCCAGATTAAAAACATCGAATACCAATGTGAAAAAATCACACATTAGCTGATCGATAGCCAGCGACTTCGTCCACGTGGATGTTTTTTTGACGGAACCCTAAAAAATTGCCTACGAGCCAATATAGCTTATAACATCAGCTATCTGCCAATGAAAATCTGTCCAGCCCTTTCAGAGATGAGCCGGAATATCCAGACAAAGAGATAGACAAAAATTCTATAAATTGCATTCTCGGAATCTCCTGGTCCGAATCACCCGTTGATTTTTTCACATTTTTATTTTGGTACTATTACAAACAGACTCTTCAATTCTATTTATCTGTATAGATAGTGTTTGATATTTTTTATACCGGGAATCCCGCAGGAATTTTCCCGGGAGCAATTTGAAGTTGTTCGGGAACAGAAATATTATCTTATTCAGACACAATTTTCGCAACCCGACAATCCCGCGGGAAGTCAAGTCAAGCGTGGACATAGTCGCGGGCATGTCCTAGTTTCGTATACAAGCTTAAGTCAATATTAGACAGTTCATTTGTCTTTCAATTTGGATGAGTCAACTAAAGTAATTGTATCATTTAATATACAGTTGTGTCCTTTCGGTTCTGTGCCTTTCAACTAAATTGGTTCAATTTGATTGACCCGTCTAATATCGGAATTATAATATGTAAGTATAAATTGAAATAATTCATCTTTGTAATATCGCGAAACACACACTGCTAGTGTGTGTTTCGCGCACAATCGCAGAATCTTGCTTATTAAAAGTTAATAAAAAAATTAAGTTCTTTCTTATAAAATACTCGTAACTTGTATCAAAGTTTGCTATGTCAACTAAATAATAGCTCCTGAGATCTCAACTTTTATCTCTTTTATGCAACACGGAGCGAATGGAAACTTAGAAATAATTTTCAACTTGTTGAAGTTATAATAGAGGTACTGCTACTAAAATCAACATTGAGATTCTACGCCGTATTCCGACTTATTCAGTCATCCTAAATATAATTTCAGGCAACACGCTTCCAAGTTTCCAACTACTAAATTTGGACCGTTCTGTTTTTTAGGGGAATGGAAAGTATATCCGCAATACTAGTACAAAATTTCTTAATAGCATAGTTGCTTTCTACACAGATACTTTGTACATGTATATCTACATATTATACCTAAGCCACGCTCTTTCGTTTTTGCTTTATTTATGCAAACTGTGAAACGAACTCCTTCCGCAGTTTTCCCAGAACACTACAATATAATGCGTTATACATGTGTTGTATATGGAACAAGAATAATTAATTATAAATGACAACCACGAATACTAAACACTGAAAGCTCCTAAACCACACATGTCTAGAACACCACATTACGTCGTATCTCGTGTGACCTTTTGTCGTTTAAAACTCATTGTTTTAGACCACTAATGAAGAATAATAATAGAAGAACGAACATTAGATTCATATGGAATACTTTTTATCATCTTCGAAAGTTACAAAATATCATAGCCCCATAAATGTTGTACCAGAGTATAAAATTATTGTTACATGCCGGCAAAGGTGAAGGCACACCTGCCTGTCATAAACGCAGTTCCTTTGTCGCTTTTGGAGTTCTTTGTTTACTTTGTGTTTAAAATTTGCAATTAGACAATTGCCTGTTGTTATTGTTTTCGCCTTTGTTGGCCGTTCGCAGGAATAATTAACCAGGTGTGCAGATCACTTTGTTTTGGAAACACTTAGCCCACGCAGTCGATTGTTGAATTATAGTTTACTATAAAACAATGCCTGAATGGAGGGGTGAGGCAGTCAAACGAGGATTACGATACGAGCAAGACGTAGATTCGATGAGCGATATAGTGACGGACTTTGCGCGTGTTATTGAATCGTGCAGCTTGTACTAGTAGTGCCTAGTTATATTTGTACTTATGTTATACTTGTTTGTATAGTTCTAATAAATTCTATAGTAATTCCAACGGCGTTTTAATTCAAGTCCTGCGTAACTCGTAACAATACGATTAAATTTTGTACAAATAAAAGGGGTCAAGCACTTTAATTAGAAGATATTATTTTAATACCTGAAGGCTTTAAAAAGATTGTTGGTGCAGATTCATATGTTAAACATAACAAGTATCAACATAAAGTGGAATTTTAGGTTATGTCTTACAACTACCAATATATTTAGACACGTGTGAATTTCATTGGACGATCCTCCAAAATTGACCACTTTAGGCCCTGTGCTCTTGTATATGTAAGTATATGTTAGAATTAATTGTAGCATGTAGTAATAAGTTCTTTTTTAACAGACTAATTTGTCTTTCTGTACGATGGAGAGTGTTCTGGAGAACTGTTTGATCTGGTGCCAACATCACATTTTCACCAAAGCATTCCTAGCCATCGGCTGAATGTTTACCCCCGTTTTTTTGAGCTATCACGCTCAACAAAGCAGCGGTTCTCTAGTATGTTTATTCTGCGTAAAATAATGACTTCGAGTTAACGTCCCGCCGGGGATTTCCCTCTCCGCTCCGACATGGAGTTATTTAAAGACGTTATAATATTTCTTCGAGACCGGCAACGCGTTCGTAGCGCTCGTATTGTTTCAAAAGTCCATACGCGGCAATAACCATTTTTCATCAGGTGGGCCGATTGCTGGTTTGCTAGCTTTTGGACGAAAAAAATTGTTTTAATAATAAATTACTGAAAAACCGAGAGAACAGTTAGTCATATCGTTTTAAAGCTACTCAGATTTACGACCTTTAGTAGGCGGTTTTATTCTTAGTATTTAAAAATATAGATGATTCTTAGCCAATAAATACCTCTAAGAGTGAGAACAGTCAACGTCTGATGAATAAATCCAGAAGGTTCGATTATGTGTCTTTCAATCTTCACCACAAATAGTGGTTTGTTGTTCACTATTGCTTGACTAACGCCGAGACAAACCTGTCATTCAAGAAATAATATATCAATTGGACTTAGTTGTGACACTTATTTCTTTATTGCACACAAACGAAAGCGGTTACCGTCACCTATGGACATTTGCAACATAAAAGGTGCAACAAATGCGCTGCTGGTCTCTTAAAGGAGACTGGAACCAGATAACTAATGCCGAAACACAACTGAAGGTTGTTATGGCGCCATATTCGAGACCAGGGGTGGTCGCTATCAAGTTGAGAAAATACCCTACCACCTGGCAGAGGGTTGTTTTGTCACCTCTTACGACAGGCCGCCCGGCCGTAGGAAATTGTAGTCTTTCTCCGTTCCTGCACGGATAAACGGATAAGTTTGGAGAGCTATAAAACCAATGCCTTACTTACATAAATACTCTCACAAATAGTCCCGTCCATCAAAACAGTGGCAGTTTTGATATTCCCTCTATACCTTCTAAGTCCTAGATAACGCATTAAAACAACATTCGCCCCCTCGAGAACAAAATTACGCGCGACATCAAAGGAATGGTAGAGCCTCTTCATCAGGCGCCTTTCGCCGCACGTCCGTGTGACTTTGTTATAGTAACCACTGGCACAGATAGCCATATAACTTTTCCTCTCTTTTTTAATGTCCTTTTTTGTTATGTGCCTGAAAAATTTGTACATCGTTGCTATCATTCTTATTTTCTTTTTATGGTCGTAGTTCATTAGAACCATTCGTTGTTGTGTCATAGTTGTTAGCTATTAATATGAAATTACTTTTTAATTGCGCAAATACTTGGTTGCTCTTGATTATTGATTGGGATTCACTCATCGGAAGCTGCCTAGATGACAATGGAATATAACACTTCCAAATAAAATAAAAATAAACATCGATCCACAATTGACGGAGAAATCGCCTAACAAACATACGAAACTAAAAAAAAACCTTATTTTTGAAGGCGGTTGAAAAGAATTTACTTTAATATAATTTAGAGTGGTCTACTCGCCGTCCGCCCGTGGATAGTTTGAAAGCAAGGCCATCCGGTGTTGGCCGGATGCGGGATGATTTTAATAAGATTTTAAGTTCAGATATACACTCTTGTTGTTGTTAAATGTGGATCAGCAGTATTTGTGGATATAAGTCAATTATCGGTACCCCCCACCGCTTAATTTACCTCATCCACCTCCTACTGAACACCTCACGCAAATCGTAAGTCTACTAAAGGGCTTCCTACACTACGTTTGCCGCAAAACGGAGCTCCAGAAATCGTTTATTCCAGTAACGACTGTTTCTGCGAAACATGTTACCGGCCCACTGCCACTTGCAAGTTACTAATTGCAAAACAATTCGTAGCATTAGAAAAACGATAACCATATTTAAAATCAAACTAGTTACTACTATTATAATTTTTCTTTTGAAACACTATACATTCTTACTCAGTTCTATTTTCTTCCATAGTATGTAAATTACAATCCAAAATACCGACGAGCTTCGATCCGCTCTTGGCTCCTTCTTTAGAGGAATGCGATACTATCTGTACTAGGAATTTATCTTTGTCCTCCCCGAGCGTTTCCACACTGATACTTATTCCTAGAATGAAATATTCTTATAAAAAGGTCTTCAAACATATTTGTAAATAAGTACCTACTGAAGAATATAAACTTATTTCTTTTGAGTTATTTCATCTATCTTCTTATAAATAAATATCAATGTTTTGTATGTATTTCTTCGATGCGCTCCCAAACCAAACCAAAATTGATCACATTGTGGTTAAATTTTGGTAGGGTGTTCTGAGAACGCTCGCGAGGGTATCTGGCCCAAAAGATCTATATATAAAGATCATTATCTCTCTCATATATAATTTTAATACACTGAACTGCTCCTAAGCCGCTGCACCCATTTTGATGAAATTTTTCTGTCTGTTTGAGTGGGTCTCGGGATGATTAAGATTCACGATTGGACCCGGTATGTCACTGTAATCGGATTCTGGATTTTTATTTTTTAAGGGCCAGGGCAACGTCTGCCAGGTACAGCTAGTTATACTATAAATTTCTAAACATAACGTGTCTGTACATTGAACCTATTTAAAAAAACAAGTCGAATAGACTATATAAACGATAGATAACACGATACCATTTTGTAGATTTCTTGTCTGTTTGTCATTGTGTCTGTTTGTTCGGAATTCACGTCAAAACTATATTCTTAGACTCAAACTCTGCGCTACTTTTTATCCCGGGAATCTCTCGGGAATTTTCCCAGGAGCGGTCTGAAGCTGTTCGGATGCATAAAAATTTCCTTGTGCCGACATTATTTCCAATAAAACAATAGCTCACATTCTTTTTTAAATGCTACGATATTTTGAGTCGTGAGAATGCCGCGGGAATTGCAAGTCAAACGTTGACGAAGTCACGGGCATATCCTACTATGAAATAAAATTCTTTCGAAATTACTTCATAGGACTTATTCTTGTCGTTAGATATGTTAACACAAATTTATTTTTGATATTTTGGGTTATTTAGTTATTTTATATATAAAAAAATATTTTAGTTTAATTTAACTTTCTGAATTTATAGACTACTAACTTCTACCCGCGACTTCGTCCGCGTGGATTTTTTATTAATAAAAAGTATCCTATGTTACTTCTAATACCTCCAAGAATATGTGTACAAAGTTTCATGATGATCGGTTGAGTAGTTTTCGCGTGAAAGCGTAGCAAACAAACTTACATTCACATTTGTAATATTAAATATATAGTTAGGAATCAGAGATCAATATCTCTGATTCCTAACTATATATTTTATTTAAATATCTTTGATTAGTCTAAAATCGCGGTAGCTTAGACTCGCATTTCATTTGAAACCTGCCCGGGGACATGTATTATTTAGACAGTGTTCCTGGGCTAATGTACATATTATTACAATTACCTAATTTGCTCTGACAGTGAAGGGAAATATAATGAGCGCAGAGAACTGCATATCAAGATTACTGATTTAATCCCCTGAATCCGCTTTGACAAAGCGTTGCAAGTATATTCTGCATTTAAGGGTAACGCAGAATACACTTGCATAAATTTATAGCACCTTATAAGGTGATTTGTAATTCGTGACAAGCAGCCGACAAGCGAAAGAAACTCCCTCTCGCCGATACCTATGAAGTTGCCTCCGGTAATATCATTTTTGGTGGTTTTATTTCGGAAGCCCCAGTTTCAGAACGAAAATATCTACTGCTGTGTGGTGTCATATCGCATAGTGCATAGGGTGAACTACGCGATATTTTGTTTTGTGGATTATCATCTCAAACGTTGGCTTCCGTGTGAATTGGTTAAAAATTTACTTACCGCCAACTGTACTACAGCAGTCCAAAGATGGCTTTCTAATTTTCTTCTTATAAGGTGGCGCTTTAACACCATGCACAGCACATTCCTCTTCATTCTCTTTTTCGTCATACAATCCCAATATTTTAAGTTTCTCTCTTTCTTGCACTTTATATGAAATCTTGTCATGTTGATTGTACCCGTAATCGAAGAAAGTATGTTTCGGATCCACATCGCGACACCAACGGTATCCGTGTTTGCCTGCTCTAACTCTTTTCAATTTTTTTGCTTCTTCCTGTTTACAAACACATGTACATTCAACACCCGGTATGCCTCGTCTTCTGTTATCCAGACAAATGCATTCCTCAGGCTTTGCAGATTGAATATCGCATATACAAGGGTCGGTGCAGTCACAAATCGTAAAACATTTGCAATTATCAGGATTGCCACAAGTGCAATTTGGATTTGGAAAACATTTGCATTCTACCGAGTCTCCATCGCATGTGCATGGCATATCAGTTGGACAGCTACATATTGATTTTGAATCGTTGTCCTTACATATCGGCTCTGTACTGGCGGTTGGTTCACAGACGCAGGTTTTACGAATGCCACATATACAGACCACCTGATCACAAGTACATTCATTTCCCTTAAGACACAAACAACGTTCCTTTGTTTCTGATTGTTGGCATAAACAAGGCTCTTGTTCGGCAGTTGCATTATCTTCAGATTGACTAGTTGAAGTCTGTTCAGAAGCTTCACTTGATAATTCATCAACGGACTGGATATTTTCTAAATTAAATTTAGGTTTGTACGCACACGTGCAGATTGGGCTTGGGAACTTACCCTTATAACAAACACAAGGCTTTTCTACTAGGTCACACGTGCATACTGGTTGTATCTTGCCGTCTGGATGGCATACGCAAACATCGCTCCCCTTACATTTACAAGTAGTTTGGGGAGGCCCTTTGTGACATATACAAATGTCTTTTAACTTACTACAAGTGCACTCGGCCGTTGTTTTAGCGCCACAATGACAGGGCAATTTTGTATAACACTCACATTTACCTGTTTTATCGATAGCGCATGTACAATATTTTTGGTCTTTCATTACCGGATTTATCTTAGGTAAACCATCCACAATTATTACGCTAGCTTTACTGTTCTTTTTAGGTGGAGGTTTAGTACAATCGGGGAAAAAGAAAATATGGAAATCATCCTCTTCTTCTTCATCTTGTTCAGCTTCCGTTTCTTCTTCGACTCGATTATTTATTTCATAAAGGTTTTCTTCCTTAATTTCTTCCGATTTTTCACTTTCTGAACTCTCTTGACACGACCATTCTGAATCGGAAGATTCGTCTCCTATGTCACCTTCATAATGTCCACAACTGACGATCAAAGTCTCACCAAAACATAATTGTTGTTTTATAGTATCGTCTAGAATTAATGTTATTGTGCAAATTAATATAAAATTGCTTATAGCTGGTTCCTATATTTTACTGACCATTCAATTGCCTTACTATCGGTTAAAATTTGACTTAAACTACAATACAAGTAATGTCAAATTCAACCGATGGTAAGGAAAGTGAATAGTAAGATATAGGAACCGGTCATTAAACTACAAAATGCGCTGAGTAGGTAGCGTTGTAGGATTCAACTTCTGTTCTTGAAAAAATAAATGTTTTATGCACAACAGTGCATATCCCACTACCCCGACACGGCTGTGGTAATTGTCGTATAGGACCCCGGCTACCCTAATGTACCCACAGGTATACCAATGACCTGGTAGTGACCAAGTTCACTGCCGTATAACATCAGGATGCTACCTTATGTTCAGGTCAGGATCGTGAGTTTTCTCGCGGATGCTCCTGCAACCCGGCCAATGGAATGTAGGGTGCGGTATAGATATACGGCACATTTATTTATTACACAGCTCTACAAAAAAAGTTTTCTTTTGTTGCCCTGGATATCATCGCAAATATTACGTTTTCAAGTGCCCAGATTACGAATATATTCATGAAAGTACTCAATGTGCTCGTATTTTCATGATTTTTGCATATCATTTTGAACAATGAATTACTGCTGGTCTTTGAAAAAAGATTGTCCCTTGAAAGATTATAAAAAAAAGCTCATAAAAGGCGTTTTATGGAAATATAAAATATATTTTCGACATTTTCCAAAGAGGAATTTACTTCGATGTATCCTAATTTCTCAAAATATTACTGACATTATAAATATATCTGTTATTTTATTTCATGTTTTTTGATTTTTGTAATGTAAAATGAAAATAAAGATTTTAAAAAAATCAGAGGAAATCTAACAAAATCGTTGATAGTTTCATGAATTGTGTGCATAAATGGACCCAAAATCATTTTCATATCTAGGGCAACAAAACCACTGTAGACTAGTGTTATTTGAGATATAAATTTAACTTTAGGTCGTTATAAATTCAATAACCACGGTCCATTTCTAAACTATATTTAAAAAAAAGTGTGTGTGTTCTGATGCACACGCGTTATAAGTTATAGGTACTTCTTTGGCGTAACAAGATAAAAATCTTTTCAAAAAATTTATTTTTCGCCTTATTTTTCTTACGTTTGTAGAGAAAATTACACTAACAATAGAAAAACTAAAATGTTGACTATAGCTAACTTCAGGATGTCGGTTTTTCGTGACGGTGTGCACGCGCATCGTAAAAAATTACTCTCATCATTTTTCCCTAACGCGCCAAAATGAGTACAACTTCAAAAGTTTAGATTTGTTCAAAATATATATATAAATGTGCCGTATAACTATACCCATCTCGGTATCCTGCCAAATCAAAAACAAGCATCCCTTTGAAAATCTGTGTATACACAAAGACGGTTCTATTACATAAATACTATTTATTATTCATGCAAAAGTTTTCAAATTTGTAAACCATTATTACTTGCTAGAAATCCTACCATAAAGCTTTTAGTACAAATACATGTTATATAAGAATTTAAAACTTTATTAAGTTCAAGATTCGCAGAAAAAAAGGAATGGGATATAGAATATAGGATATGATATAGGAGAATAGGAAGCCATACTTACCTATTTCGAATGGTAATTGATTTCGTAAATCTATTAATGATATGTGATCATTTATGGACATTTTATTAATTTTTAAACATTATTTCTGTATTTTTTTATATGACAAGTTTTCTTGTTATTATACTTTTTTTATAGCAATATATAAAGTACTCTGTGTTTTATAGTAACAGAATAAACAAAAAGATTTTATTGAAAATTGAATTTATTAAAAAAACTAACAAAAACAAACAATTATACTGAAAAAAAAAACAGTGCGTCCGGGGACGCCCGACATAAGTGATAACATATAACAGACAGACTGGCGCCGTAACGCGTTACATAACGAAGCGGTTAACCCTCCCATAAGTAGTTATCACTACAAAAAAAAACACTTAGATCATCTTATTATTTAGATTTATCAAAAATATATCTAGTTTTTGTAATATCTTTATTTCGCGTTTCTCATAGAACTTAGTACATAATAGTTTATCAACTTTATTATAATTTATTATATATAGTAATTAAGATGCTAAAACGTAGTAGTACTATAAATAACGCCATCTAGTAAAAAATAGTAGAATCTAAAGATTAACTGCATTCCTTTCCAACCAAAGATTTTTTCGTTCTTAAAAAGTAATCTTATCAAAAAGTAACAAATATTATTTATTTTTCTTCCAGGTATAATTATGTGTTTTCAGCTTTCTTGTTAACCGTAGACAGAGAAAGTCTACGTTGGTAACAATATTCTTTGTTTGACAAAATATGAAGTATGTCGGACCAAATGTGTGTATCCGAACGAATAAATGAAATAACATTCCGTAACACATAATTAACGTACCATTTTGTCAATATTTGGCATTAAGCTAAAATTTATATACAATATTATTTAGATTGATAATATACGTATTATAAGATTTTAAATGTTGGTTATGCATGATTCTGGTTCTGATAACAGCCCTATAGAACATAAAACATTGAATTTTGTTTAATAATTTAGAATCTGATATTACTTAAAATTCTGTGTGTAATTTAGCGAACGAACGAACAATCTGACAGATGATGTGGCTCAGTCTTATGAATTTTACGAATTTAATTTGAAATTATATTAGAATGCAAAAATGCTTATCCCTAAGTGTATTTTATTCATGGTATTTATCGCCGTTACACAGTGCAGAGTGCCGGATAAAGTATATTGTGCAAACGAAAAATGCAACGGTTAGTTTCAGTCATAAACGTCAACCACTTATGTTTTAGATTTGATTAAATTATTTCGTACTGATTTTCTTGGTATATTATCCTTTTTCAGAGCCCATCTCTGAAGCGAGGACTCTACTAAATTACAATAGCGGTGACCCGGACCTTATATCTTTTCGCGGTAATGCTAAGTCACTTGTTTTTATGAAGTCAGCTGGAACGAACTCCGACTTGTGGTTTGTTGAAATCGGCGATAAAACTGGATTCGTTAATAAACAATTTTTAAAAGAAACCAAAATTCTGTCTAGAAAACCAAAATTTGAGTTACCTTTAGAGGATGCTTTACGAAAAGAAAGTGAAGTGCAGCCTGATAAAGTTCAAAAGGCACATGAAGTGATTGAAGGTACTACAATATACACAACTGAATCTATTCCATTGACAGAATCAACTCCAGAACCTCCTTTATTGCCTACACCTTCCCCTGATGTTCTTTCTCATGAAGAAGAAAATACTGCTATAAAGGAATCATCAGAAATAGATGACACAATACCTCAACATGACTCCAGAGAGAACAATGAAGACCCTGCTAGCAATAATTCAGAACACGAAATTGAAATTGCAAGTAATAATAATGTCCCAGTTGAAAATAAAGAACAAGATGTAAATATAGAAGATAAAACAAATGAAAATATGCCAGATGGGGATCTAACTCATCCAACAATAGAAAAACCAGACACTGATGGAAGTATTCTTAACACATCTAATATTGAAACAAATAACAACAATGTTCAGAGTGAGCCACTTGGCAGTAATTCTGAGGAACTAGAGACTGGTGATGTCCAACCTGAAAATGAAATAATTAACAATCAAGCAAATAACTCTGATTTAGATGTACACAGTAAAAGTTCAAACAAAGGAAATGAAAGTGAAAAAAACTTACCTGATGAAAGTATCAACCATGAAAAAGATAATTCTGAGGTTAAGAAAACTGTAATAGCTGAATCCGTCAATATACAAAAACAAGTAGAGGTGAATCAAACTGAAATCAGTTCTGAGGAAGAATTAATGAAGCTTATAGAAACTACAGAAGAATTTTCACTTCAAAACAATACAGAAAATGTGACTGATGAAATCAATGACAAGGAAAACATAAATAATTTAGAACAGACATTGTCTCAATCTGAATTACCAAAAGATGAAACTGGTAAAAACTTACAAAATCAAATTATAGATGAACCAACAGTTGGTGACAATCTTACTGATAATAATGTTACAGATGACATAAAATATTTAGATGATGAAGAAATGGATGATGAAGAAATAGATGATGGAGAAATAGAAGACTTTAATGATGATAATGTAAATGATATAGAAAACAATAATAATGATATTAACAATAATCAGATTTCTGAGACTACTTGGCAAGCATCAAAAAACACCTTACCTCCTATATTTCATGAGGAGCCATTAACTATACCAGCTAAATTTGACACTGAAAGTCCTTTAAGTTCAACACTAAATCCAAATTATATGGAAAATAATCAGCCAGAACAAGACATAACAAACAGCATATACATTACAGAAGAACCTAAAAATGATGAAAGTTATTCATCAACTGAAAATATTATGAATGAGCTCTCTGATAACAATAATGATGTTCCTATTTCTACAACAGAAAGTCCTCAAACAGAAACCGCTGAAAGCTTGTTATCAAATATGTATTCAAGTATAGCTGATATCTGGCCGTCAACTACAGACGAGCCTAAAAGTATCTTTAATCATGAAGACTATCCTCCATATGAAAAGGAGAAAGTGGATGGTGAAGGCAGCTTTTCATTTATAAGTTATTTATTAGCCAGTATTAGTTCTGTTGTGGGTAGCAGGGATCAAACTAAAGCACTTTTTGCAGCAACTGGTATGTATATATATTTTCTTTTCTTTTTTAATTCCAATAGCTAGATGACCTGATAGTCACCTGATAGAAAATTGTTATTGTTAAAATTGTTAATAATATATTGCTGGATTCAAACAAGTTTTATAATACCCTTCCTAATCATACATAAATTCATTTGAACACATTTTTGCATTTATAGTAGTTACTACACACAGTGCCTAAAACCAGAAGAGGCCAATATTTACTATGTGCTTCATACTCTCATATAAGGCACTTACACATGTGATATACACACGTAAACTACTACAAACAATGAAAACATTGTAGCAAAAAAGATAATTGCTTCAAAAGTTAGTTACAAAAGCAAAAAATAAATATTTTTTACAACATCTAGAAGCCCTTATATTTTAAAAGTAAGATTTTATTTGAATGTGTGGTCTGTTACATGTAAATAATGTTACAATTTCCTGTCACATATGTTTACATTCCTATTCTACAAGCATATATTTTCAGAAATATTGATTAGCATTATCTTGTTTTAAATTTTATAGACATAATTATAAGTTTACTAAATACTAAAAGTTATAACAAATTGATATCAATTTCATCAGCCTTATCTAATTGATAATCATTCTAGCTACTAAAAGTTGCATGTTCATTCCTACTCCTTTGTTATTTGTTGTTATTGTGTATATATATTGTGTATAACAGACAAGTGGTTCCAGTAGATGTTGCCTACCCTGAAAAAATAAAAATCTAGTACCCAACTCCAGCACCAACTACCGGGTCTAATTCTGAATCTAAACCATCCCGGAACCCATTCAAAACCAATTTTTTTACACCTTGTGTTTAAGTTTTAGTATGGATCCCTAATTCTTTTTAATAATAAATATGGCCTATATTAATCTGGGATAATGTAGCATTTTAATGGTGAAAGAATTTTTCAAATCCGTCCAGTAGTTTTGGAGTTTATTTGTTACAAATATACAAAAAAAAAATCTTTCCACTTTATAATATTAGTGTAGATAATATAGGTGGTAAGGAAGTGTTTTTATAATGTGCATTTCTTTTTCCCAACCTTAACTAATAATGACTGATTATCTCAATTTTTTTTGTATTATGTATGTACTACATATACACTGATGGTCTCATAAACTGCATCAAAGTAATAGACGACTTTAAAATAAATATTTTAACCAAGTATGCAAACTTTCTATACAGATTTAAATTGAAACCTCTAGATTGGTTCGTGAACTTTAAAAAAGCGTAGGGTCTTAACAATAGACACAAACTTTATGCAAGGGTTTATTTATGTTTTAATAAGGTGTATTACCTCCACGTGCCCTTATTACTGATTCTAATTGGTTCCACATAGATTTTATTAGGGTTATTAAAAGATCTTGCGGAATATTGTCCCATTCTTCTGAAAGTGCTGTTCTTAGTGCTGCCACTGTCGCGGGCAAAGGGTTTCTCGCATATACAGCTCTTTTTAAATTGTCCCAAACATGCTCAATGGGATTAAGATCCGGGCTGCATGCTGGCCAATTCATTGTACGTATCCCAACCTCTTTGCAATATTGTCGAACTTGTGCAGCAGCGTGCGGCCCGGCATTATCCTGCATTAAAGTAAAAATTTTGCCTATGAATCCCATGTAAGGCACCACGTGATCTTCTAAGATCTCTGTTATGTAGCGATTTGCAGTCAAACCCCCTCTATTACCGTTTTGACGGACCATGTCTATGAACACAAGTTCTGTTTGCCCGTTCATCGATATGCCACCCCAGACCATACACGAACCGCCTCCAAAAGGAACACGCTGCTCAATGCAACTTTGACTTTCCCCACATCGACGATAGACTGCTGCGACCATCTGCACCATATAAACATGTCCTACACTCGTCCGTGAACAATACGGAGGTCCATTGCTCTTCTGTCCAATTCAGGTGATCACGCGCAAATCTTAAGCGAGCTTGTCTGTGAGCTACAGACAACTTTGGACCATTTGCTGGTCTAAAAGGGGTGATATCCGCTTCCTTTAACCTTCTTCTTATTGTTCGTCACTCACGTTTACTCCACGCATTTCATTAAGCTCTGTTTTGATGTTAACAGATGTGAGGAAACGATTTCGCAGGGAAGTTGTAACAATAAATCGGTCATCACGACCGGTGGTTGCTCGAGTCCTGCCTGTACCACGTCTCCTTCTGTAAGAACCTGTCTCCACAAACCTTCTGTATATTCTAGAAACCATAGACTGGTTTAAATTTAAATTTCTACCAATCGTTCGTTGATCCAAGCCCTCCCGCACCAATGCTACAATTTGCGCCGCTTGTTCCGACGAAGTATCCATATTATGGTTCAAAAACTCTCGATGAGTTAAAAAACTAACCCAACAATTCTGCTGGTAACAATAATTCAATTGACAAAAGAATAAAAAATCAATGAGAATCAATTTAAAACTTTGCTATAAATAACACGCAAATCTGATACTAGGAGTAAATTTTCTTTTCCCGGCTATATTCATTTGTTTTACTGCAGTTCTATTTTTAAATTTTCCTTTTTTTTGAGATTAAGAGCCAGTCTCTCCATATTTATATAATTTAATCTAAAAAGTTTGCATACTTATTTAAAAAAATCATTTCAAAGTAATCCTGAACTTTGATGCAGGTCCCTCAGTTTATTTTGTTTGGCAGTTAGGTCTTTAAGCCTAAGCTTTATTATCTCTTTTACATTTATTTGTTACTAAAGTTTACCCCGCGGCTGTGCCGCGGGTTGACCTCTAGTGCGTGTCTCTTGTTTATAGAGCAAGCGCTACAGGTTATATTATATTAAATTTTTATGTATTTGCCCACGGAAGATTCACTTCATTTTACATCGCTAATTATACCATCCCCTGTCTATCTGTCAACAACATAAATGACAAAACTTGACCAAAAAGGCCAAAACAGCCAAAATAACCAAAAAGGCCGGAATGACCGACATGGCCAAAATGACCAAAAAGGCCACAGTCGGTGTCTGTAGACCGACATGGCCAAAATGACGGAATAGTCAAAAACGACCAAAAAGGCCAAAATGACCGACATGGCCAAAATGACCAAAAAGGCCACAGTGACCGACATGGCCAAAATGACCAAAAAGGCCACAGTGACCGACATGGCCAAAATGACGGAATAGGCAAAAACGACCAAAAAGGCCAAAATAACTAAAAAGGCAACAACGACCGAAATGACCAAAAAGGCCAAAATAGTCAAAATGACCAACATGGCCAAAATGACCGAAAAGGCTAAAGTGACTGACATGGCCGAAATGACTAAAAAGGCTAAAATAGCCAAAATGACCAAAAAGGCCAAAATGAAAAGTATCCCTTGTCCACCCTCAGTATTTAATTTACGTACGTACCGAATTTCAGCCATATCGGCCCATTAGTTCTTCCGTAAAAGCATAACAAACAGAAAGACAAATATATTTTTATCCTGGAAACTATCCCGTTTTACGGGATAAAAAGTATCCTATGTTCATTCTCGGCATCGAAAACATATATATACTGATTTTCAGCCAAATCGGTCCACTAGTTTTTACATGAAAACGGAACAGACAGACAGACAGACAGTGTTACTTTCGCATTTATAATATTAATAGGGATGTTTTCTTTAACTATTTTAGGTATGTTTATGGTGTTTAGGCGTGTTTTTTCAGTTTTGCTACTAGTACACATAATAAAACCATGTTTTTTTTAAATATGTGAACAATAAAGTGTTTTCTATAATATTGTTAGGAGTTGCAAGACTCGAATTAAAATTCCGTTAGAATTACTATAGAATTTATTAGAACTATACAAACACGTGTAACACAGGTACAAATATAATAACACGTGCAATGTCAGTCTCTAAATAGGTTACCGAATGTAGTACACACGTCTTGCTCCGCTTGTGATTATCGCTCTACTGCCTCACCACTCCATTGGGGCATTGCTTTATACTGTACAAATACAATATGTCTGTAGACTGAATTGAATCATACCTGGCTAATGACTACCATAACAATACTTATTATTATGTATAATATTATGTCCGTAATCACTGCTCAGTAGCTGTGATCATGGATATAATATTATACAGTACAGGACTTAGAAATCAAATCAAATACTGTGTTCAAAACCATTAAAACATATTGGTTCAAAGCAGTCTTGAATATTTAATTTAAGATATATCACATAGATCAGTGTTTTTCAACATGTTTTCAACCTGAAAAGGCAATTTAAGTTTTTACCTCATACTTGGGTACTTTCTAAGCTCAGCAGCTTTTTGCAGAGTATAGGCCGTAATAATGAATATAGGTAACAAAAAAGGGAAAGACATAAACATAGTCATTGAAATTACTAACTTTTTGTTTGTCTATGGCCCAAGGGGGTCGCCCAAAATTTTCAGCCTGTAAAGGGGTCGCGTATCGCGTAAAAGATTGAAAAGTACTGACATAGATAATGGGAGT
Organism: Dendrolimus pini; assembly: GCA_949752895.1. Classification (NCBI taxonomy): domain Eukaryota; kingdom Metazoa; phylum Arthropoda; class Insecta; order Lepidoptera; family Lasiocampidae; genus Dendrolimus; species Dendrolimus pini. The sequence continues at coordinate 17,856,616 of OX457137.1, read as the reverse complement.
TGGAATGAACATAAGACACTTATACCCCAGCGAATAGAATAATTTATGCAGTGTATAAATTAAAGTGAGCAAAGCTGAGTGACTGGATTACCATGACTTTTGATACTAATGTACTTTTGATAAAAGGTACAATCACAAAATACCTTTATCCTGATAAACATGTCAGCTTGTAAGTGATGTCTGCTTAAAAATGTATGGGAAAAGACTTCTAATGAGAATTAGTAAATTTCCATATTATCAGAATCACATGTCTTACATAAATATGTGTACAAATGCAACAGTGGCTCTTGATTGCATTAAAACTAAGCTTATCTTTGTTTGTATCAAATTATCTATTACATATATTTTGCTTTCGAAATTGCTGATAGTAACACTAAATATTACTTACTGAGTTGTATAAATATTAATCGCTTGAACTACCTAAGAAGTCCTTCACTGTTTAGATATGTTTATTTCAATTGGGAATAAGCATTAAAATAAATAACATTAATTTTGATTTTAAATAAGCATCATTAAAACTAATGATGTAACACGGTTTTACACCTTAGCAGCAACCTCCACCAAAGGAATATAAATAGAATGTCATGTCACATAAGGGAGACTTGACGGATGTCTGCATATTATAAGAAGATTTTCTAGTTATCTAACAAATCCAAATTTATCCAAATCATCATTAATTATTAATTGTAGTAGCCTAATACATATAAACTACTATATGATAGATTATATACAAAATTATTTATTTACTCTAATGCCTTTGCTACACTTGGTATAATGTGAGTATCAATGACAACAAAAATATTGTGGATATTTGTTATTCTTTCACACAAGAACTGTTGAATGAATTTTGATAAAATTTTATGGGTACTAATATAGATCAAAATAAAACTTCGTCCATATCGTGAATTTTCTAGATAAACAAAGTCGCGGGCTCGTGTTAGATGAGTTTCATATGACTATTGAGGAATATAACATCATCTCAGTCTTAAATCCAAGTTTTTGTTTCTTTGAAGAAAACCATTCCGTTTGGAGCAGATATCGGCAACTTAACACTATTGGATGCATGACATCCCACTCAAGTTAAACCAGTATTTATTGGACCTACCGTCTCGACCGAGATTTCGAGGATATAGAATGGATAGATATTCTTTATATGACTTGCATTACCACATGAATACAGTGCCGTAAAACATGCTGTTACTAGAATAGGCGAATCATAGTTTATCTGCGATCTCACAGACACGGAGGCTACCACAAATGCGTAAAGTAATACAATGAAAATATGAGTGTCATTACTGTTTGGGTTTCAGGTGGTTCCTGCTTCACTGATGATTACTGTGATGGAGCTTCAACAGAACACAACAATCGCCTGCTAACCTTTCTCCTCACAACAGCAAGTTCCGTTCTTCTCTTTACATTGGGCTATTATTATTTAGACAACAGAAGACAGGATGGACGACTTATCGGTACAATCAATTCATTGCAGCGAGACTTGCTTTTTACCACTAAGGTATGTATATGTTATGTATCGGTGTATGTATAACCGGTTCATGTGGCGACCATGCATACTATTTTTTTATCGTAAATTTGGTACACAAATGCGTTGAATATTCTTAAGCTAAGCAATGTGTAATAAAACGGGTAATAACCCGTAACACTATATACAAACGACAAGTTTAGGGACCAATACCAAATAACCATTTCGAAATAAATGACGAAAATTTCATTTTTCGTATCCCTGACTTTTGGGGCCCAGTGAATTATGCGGGCGGAAATTAAGTAAGACTTAAACCACCAAGTCATAGACTGACCTGGTGGTTTAAGTTAATACTTAGTTGGTTAGTAAATTAGTGTTATGCCGGATATAATACTGGCACAAGAATAAGCTGAGTTTAAGCCTTGTTTGCTGAAAATGTGTCATAGAAATTCTCAAAATATCCTAAAAAAAAATTAAGTCATAATAATTGTGTAAGTTATGTATGTCGCTATTTCTTTAAGCAAATAAAACCTTTTTAACCGACTTCAAAAAGGAGGAGGTACTCAAATTGACTATGTTTTTTACTTTGTTATGCGATTCTCCATCAAGATCGGTTTTTTTTATTCAAATACTCCTGAAGTGGTCCCATTGTCACCAAGTCAGGATCTGATGAGAGGATACAAGGAAAATTGAGAGCAATCCTTGTTTAAGCCGCCTCCACTCATCGAAAGGCCAACTTATATACACTTGCAAGTAGTACAATTTCTACAGGCGCTTAATATATTATTTCTTAAGCTATTCCAGTATTTGCCCAATTAAAAAGTGGATATTTTTCATCAAAACCAAATTCGACTTCAACCCAAAAACCAAAATATAAAAAATAACTATATTTTGCTAAGTTGTGGTTTTTTTATGTTGTATCATGGAAGAATAGTATTCTTTTTCCTTGGTTTTACTTGATATCGACTTCAAGATGTTGTAGAAAGTATTTATTTTTTACTTTTTATTTATAATTCGGTTAAAAATGTTTCTGTGAATATTGCAGGAGTGTGAGATCCTTAAAGAGGAACTGGCATCCACCAAAACCAAGTTGGCTGGAATCGAGGACAGCTCCTTCGGCATGGACGACATGGTGCTATCACTGAAAGAAGAGATCAATGAATTAAAAGCCCAAAACGAAAGGCTGCGCAACTCTTTGGATGACAATGAGAAATTGCTGCGTGTGTCTGAAAACACAGCTGGCGAGTTGCAGAACACTTTGGGCGAAGTGGAACATACTCTCAGTGAGCTCTTGGGAGAGAGAGCTGCAGCTGAAGAGCAGATAGCTGAATTGAATGGTAAGTCCACTTTGCACTGCTATGGTGGTGTACCAAGTATCCACCATTCAATCATGATCACATTACCACTATACAGCTAAGTATATCATCACGCCGGCAGACATCTTGTGGGTGTAATCAGGGGTTCCATACTTACATGATAACTCTGGTCACCTCTACATTGTCAATGAACACTTTGAACGTATTTCTTGCTCCCACATTTGACAAAAACATGTAACTACTCGTAAAATCGCTTTACGCGTTTTAACAAGCCCATTGCCTTAAACAACTTGCATTGTTCCGACTTTTGTCTCAAGACTACCCTCACCTATTATAGATGACTAAATTAATTTGAAAACAAATCGATATTACAGTAATAAATGGGCAGATGCACCAATAGGAGTAAATGTGTATTAAATGTAACTAAATATTGCTCTGTAAGTGAATTGTAAATTGTTTTTTGGGAAGTAAATGTCTTAAACCTAAATTTATTTATTTTTATGTCCGTCCATTACCTAACAAATACACAAATCAACAATAACTTTACCATCAATACAATAGCATTTCTACTGTTGTGTAAAATTTGATAAATGTTGTGGAAAAATTCACCTCATTCAAAGTGCCTTTGAGAGGAGTATTAAGTGTGGTCATCCTCTATAAAATATGGATAATTTGAATATAAAGTTATATTCAATCCCACTTTAAAAACAGGTTAAGGGTTTTATATCTAATTGTTTTCTGCGATATAATCACTTTATTGCACCTTTTTGATTATTGATAAATAAAATCTTCGAAAACAATTAAAGACATTTTAGAAATGTGCTTAAAGGGTATTTTCAATAACTAATACATATCTCTGTGGATGATAATACACAACTTTTAAAATTAAAATCCTCTTTCTAATCCCTGTATTAAATTTCAAAACTGTATTTTCACATTGATATTAAGTATTGAAGGAGATATAAGGCTTCTAAATGTATGGCAAATGTCTTAGCCATAGTAGTTTTTGTCATAATTATATTGCCACATATATATCTAACAACAGAATGCCCTTATGAGTTTTTCAACTATCATTTTCAAAATCTTCTAAAAAAAATATTTTTGTAATTCCAGGCAAACTTCAAGCATTTGAAGAAGAATTGATATCTGTCAGCCGAGACAGAGATAACTTCCAGCTGAAATACGTTTCGGCTGAAACAGCTTTAGAAGAGGCTAAAAAGCAAAATAAACAGCTTGATGAAATCAACAAAAAATTGGCTGAAGCAAATAATACTATTGCATTGCAGAAACATGAAATTAATGCATTTAAAGTAAGTGTTGTTTATAATAAATTGTGGTTCTCTGAACATTAGAAAAACTTAGGATAGATTACAAATAAGTCACTGCTGTCTCAATACATATCTACTTCTGTACATCCCACAAGAACAAGACATACTGTCTAGTATATTAACTGTTTATAATCATATCTATTGCCATATTTTGTTCAAATGAAGAATTCGAACACTATTGCTCACTAAAACAAACACAAAATAATAGTTACAATAATTTGACCTAAACTTGAGTATATTTCACTGAGCATAGAAGAGCGATACTAAAAAAAATCGCTAAACTCTATTTAGAGGCTGTCGTAAGTCAATATTCTCCGTATTTTTTATATTGAAAAACAAATAAAAACTTAACCTAAGTTTTATTATGTATAATGCATTTTTAAGACCAAACAAAATCATATTCTCATCAAATGCCTTGTTGTTTTTCTTTTTATATTTCATGTCTAATTATTAGATTCTCAACACTAAATCTATGTATTTCCACATGTTATTTACGTAAAATGACTATGTATTGATACTACGATACATTTTAAAATATTTATTGTCTCTTAGAAATTGACAACATCGTTTTTTATTGCATAGACTAAATTGAAAATGTCAAACATTTGTCTAAATATAAACATTATTTTAAGTTTGCTATTTGTAAGGTGTCAGTTTAGTCTCTGTTGTTAAAAAACAAGATCCGAATACCTCAAGTTTCCGCCAAAGACACATGATAAATACTTAAATAGGCTAGTAATATTATACTTAAATATGGTCTTTTTTTCAGGAAGCAATAAAGGACCTGAAAACAGGTTCCAATTCAAATGTAGATGCGACATCGTTAATTGACCACATTGAGATTAAAGCAAAACTATCCAAGGCATTAGAGGAGAAGAACTCACTTGCCAGCAAATTTGAGGTGAGTGAGATTGAGAGTGAAGTTAGTTCTCTGAGTTTGCGCAGGTTCAATCAAATATTCACCTTACGGTGTGTTGTGTGAAAGAGAAGGCATGCGAGTCCGGATAGCGGCCGAGCGAGAGCGCAACACTTTTACCTCTCAGCTCTGTCTTTGCACCTTATAAGTGTTCTCCACATTAACGTGTACTAACTTCAAGGCCGCATCTAAGTGTTGCTCATACCTAACTCGTTAGATCATACAGTGATTTACACATTGGCCAAAGAGAGTATAACATAATAGGAGCGCCACTTGCGCACATTTCTCTGAACTCTAGTAACCCCAACATTATGACAAGAGTAATTTTTGTACTTACTAGTTAGTATTACGTCTAAAATAGAGCAAGTATCAAGTTGGTATATTAACGATATACACATATTGTCAACATAATTTATGATGTTTAATAACAATGGTTATTAATTTTGTAAACCAGAGCTATAAGGCCTTGTAACTGATTAACAGGACAACTGTAAACTTGAAAAATCACTGCTCATGTTAAAAGTATTGTTATATTCATATATAGTTATTTTTACTGATATTCAGATTCAAATCAACATATATAACAAGAATAATTTAAATTTTCTTTATAATTAACTGACATAAGATAGAGTATTGCCAGAAGGCAAAACCATTGTTCATGTTCTAGACATTATGGCCAAGTTTTAGTATTTTTTATACTATTACATTTTTTTTAGATTGAACACAATGAGAGGAAACGTCTCGCCGATGAACTTCAAATAACACAAGAGACACTGCACACAAGTAGTCAGCAAGCGACAGAAGCCATGACGAGACTCGAAGTTTTAGGCAAATATTTCCAGGAGCGAGAAAGTGATCTTATGAAGTAAGTTACAGTTTAATATCTGAAGTTTTGGATTTTATTTTATTTTAATTCTATTAATATAATGAATGAAAATCACCCAGTAAAAAATATAATAAATAATAATAATCTAAATCCTACATGACTCGTGGAATCCTCCTACATGATAGTGACATTCAATAATTTGGGACTTAATTCTAATATTTCAATATCTTGCTGTTGCGAAGATATTCAAAGTAGGATGGCCATTGCGATAGTGTCAAAAATCCGTATTATATTAAATCCACAATCACAAACAACTTGTAGCAACATTAATAAAGATGCTGGTGCCTTAATTAGGTTAAGAAGGAACCTATAGTACACCAGGATCAACCCGTTGGCCTTCTTATTTGGCTAATCATAAAAATACTATAATAGTATAATAATTATCTATACAAATAAATAAAATTGAAGTGTCTGTAATGTCAACATAAGCACAGCTCTTTACTAAATGCATATGAAAGTATGTACTTTTATCAAAAAAACAATTTGTAACATATTTGTGTGTCTGGCGGGATCGATTTTGACGAAATTTTCACTGGTAGATAGCTGATGTTTAAGGGGAGTAACTTAGGCTACTTCTAAAATTAGGGTTCCGCAAAAAAAATGAAGCGGACAAAAAAGCGGGTTATAGGTAGTTATAAGTTAGTTATAAGTATATAGTTATAAGTAATTTTTTTAGTCTGAGCCGTTTTAGTGTTCAAGTCTGTGTATCTGTAAGCCCGCATAACTGATGCAAGAATATATATATGTGTGATAATAATATTATTTTATGGCTAGAAAATATTAAAATTGATTAATATCTTGAATAAATTGACGGGGTGTCAATCACTGGGAGGTTCCAACAGTGGTATAGTTTCTCCTACATTGGGCAAGAATGAAATTTATTTGTGTTGAAAAATCTTGTTTGAACTTTTTAAGCGCAGGCTCAGTTTTTATAGACTTTAGAAATAATTACATAGAATACAATCATTTTAGGGAACTAAGCACCAAAGAGGCACTGTGGCTCAGTAAGCAAGGTGAATCCGCCAGCACTGTTGAGAAGATTGAATTATTGCAACAAGAAGTCCAAAGATACAAGTAAGATTATTTTACACTATTTTTTTACATTCTAGCTTAGCACATACTTTGGATTCGTATACGATGTAAAAAGTATTAATTCCAATTATCAAAATTAAATGACCAGCATATTTTATGATTTTAAAATTGTCTAAACCGCAAGGCAAAATATCATAAACTCGCAAAGTCTACCGATGTTAGATTCCCATTCCGGATTTACTTTAAAAGACTCCTCGATCGCAGTTGGAACTCAACTACTAGCTTCGCAAAATATAAATATGTCCCCCAATAGACGGATAGATTATCTATTGTAATTCTCAAATTTGTAAACCTTTAATGCAAAACGACATGACTTTCCAAGAACATAAGCGAAAATGGACGATAAAACGGTTTATAACGTCAACGCAAAGGGATTATCAATCAACAATAATTAATGAACATTTCAATAATTTAAAATTTAATGCAAACAAATGTCAGTAGATAATTAAGACAATCATTAAAAGAATAACAGATAGTTTAAATACCAAAGGTGAGAACGAGGATCTCGATAACTTGATGTGCAGGGTTACCAAATTCTATAAATTAATATCACGGTATAAAATAGGTTGTAAATAGAGCTTATTACAAAAATAAAATTATTCTTAATTTTTGTTAAAATTTTATATTAATTATCGCGATTTTAGGTGTTAATATTTTTGATTGTTGGTAACCCTGCGTTATCAAATCAATTTATCTTGCTGGGGTATAATAAAACAAAGTCTTCACACAAGGATTATAGGATATCCAAAAACGCCTGTCTTAAAAAAAAGATTTTTTAAGTAAATATGAAACATTATATTTTATAATAAAACTACGTTTTAACGGTTTTAAGCGCGGTAATTTATTTGATTTTGGTTAATCCTACGTTTCCTTTTTCCGGCTTTTCAGTGGCGACAAAGATGATATTTGTCCAACGAGTATTGATAGAGTAAATAATAACCATAAACAAAATTAAAACTAAATAATTAAAATGAACAAGTTGGCGGTAGGCTAAATAAAACTTTGACAATACTCGTTGGACAAATGTCATCTTTGTCATCCGTGACCACGGCCACTGAAAAGCGGCTCAAACGTCGGATTAACCAAAATCAAATAAATTACCGCGCTTAAAACCGTTAAAACTTAGTTTTATTATGTATACAAGTCGCGAAAATTTAAGAAAATATTACATTATATTTAAAAAAAAAACTGCATGGAATTTTTAGATCTCCGACTGTATGTAGAACCACATATTGAATATATTTTTCAGGGAGAAGTGCGACGCCCTAACTCTAGAGCTTGCAGAGCAAGAGTCAAACAGGCGCAGCGCTGTGGGTGAAGTGGAGGCGCGTGCGCACAACGCTTGGCTGGAGGCGCGCGCCGCGAAGCGCGAAGCCGACGCCGCGAGGGACGAGGCCGCGGCGCTGAGGCGGAAGCTCGCCTCGCTCTCGACGCATCCCACCGCGGACGGGGCTGCTTCTCCGCACCACAGTCAGTAGTCTCTCATATTTAAGCCGCTTTCACACGGTCCGAGTGCGCTCGGACCGACTACGCTCGGTCCGAGTACGCTCGGTCCGAGTACGCTCGGACCGAGTACACTCGTACGAGTCGGATTCATACGAGTGTACACGGATAGTGGTTTACACACGATAGTATAGCACTCGTATTGTGGTCATTTGTCTCCTTGCACAATCGAGATGATCTGCTGCTGCGAGGTATAGAAGTTGTAGCAGATATGTTAATAGCGGGAGTTCAAAATCACGAACGAAGAGATAAAAAAATTTGAACACGGAAATGGATTTTAAGACGTGACCAAATGGGTGCATCAAATAATTTTCTTCGTGAAGTCGAAGAGGAAGATAAAAACACGTTTAAAAATCATTTGAGATTAAACAACGCACAAATTTTAGTTGTCGCAATTTTGTTTTCATAAAAATGATCCGAGTGAGCTCGAAAAATAGAGCAGAGTCGAGTCCGGCGTCCGAGTACGCTCGGTACATAATACGAGTATCGTCCGAGTAGACATCGGAGTGCACTCGGTCCGAGCCAACTCTTATTGTGAAAACGCGGCAAGCCGCTTTCACACGGTCCGAGTACGCTCGGACCCATTACACTCCCTCATTTTCCCGACTGGATGGCTACCACCCCTCGTCTAAAGTATGTTGCCATAACAACCTTGAGTTGTGTTCCGGCATTAGTGACCAGGTTCCAGTGTCCCTTAAAAGAGCAGCAGCTCATATGTAGCACCTTTGGTGGCCTGTCTGTTGAACTCCTGCAATAAAATTTAAAAAAAAAACCTGCGCAGTAGACCAGTTGTAGTAGCACGCGACACGTACGTATCGTGTAAGCGGGACAGACCAAAGAATTCATAACAGGCAATACTGCCATTTGCAACATCTCTGTCGAAGACTGCCGATCGGAATAATAATTATATATTGTGTAAAACTGTAATAACTTCACAGTAATGTACACATAGACCAGTTTACTCTCAGACCAATTTATATTGATCTATTCATTTTCAAGATTAAAAATATCAGACGTTATTTTGTTTCCATAAAGTGGTTATAGTAGACTCGGTTAAAGTTAAGCATACTGCGAGTTTACTTGGATCAAACTCCTTTGTATCAGTCACGATACGAATAGGTCCGAGTAATTATTAGCGCGCGCGCAACGCCAAGCTGCGAACGCACGCCGCAAAATGAGAAGCGGAAGCCGCCAAAGGCGAAGCCGCAGCGTTTAGGCAGAAATTCGCAAATTTAGGGCCTTACTTATGATAATCTCGTTAAGAAAAGATTAGCCATCTTTCAAATAAGAGACTCTTAAGCCCCTAATCGATGGCTGTTTCAAATAAAACATGCCATCTTGCCTCTTAGCAGTCACTTAAACTATCTCTCGATGTTGGTTGTTTTTTACAGTTATTTTAGAGTTACTTTACCACCACCTCTTATCCTTTAGAGGAGTTTATCGGTAAGATTTTCGTAAATCAATTGCTGAGCAGTTTCTTAAAATTTAACAAACTATTATAAGTAAGGCCAATAATTTTTGTGTGTTGCAGAGGTGTCGTCTCCTTTGGAGGGTGGGGAGAATGTGCTGCCTCCCGGCGCCCTCCCCCCGCTGGCGTTCCTCCCCCCTCCGCTCCTGCCGCCCCTGCCGCGGCCTCCGCCCCTCGGACGGCTGCCCTCCCCCCACCCAACCAGGTAATTTCATAAAAAGCATTGTATTTATGTGTAATGTAAAACATACCAACCATATTATACCATTAAACAGAGATTGTTTTTAATAATGGAATTATTTATGAACTCAAAATCATACCCGAACAAAACTTTGTTGCACATTTTCTAAATGTTTACGAGTTACGTCTTTAAATATTGAATAGTTAAGCTAAATTTTCATGGTGCTGCTTCATCTGCGACAATGTTAAAGATTGAGACTGTGGCCGAACACGTCTTAACAAAATAGCGCCGCTAACGAGCTATAGCTATATTATAGTGTATATAGATACTGTTACGACCGACAAAGGCCATTTCACACCTGCAGTTTATTACTTTTTCGGCATTTGGACTTCTTTTGTTTACTTTTTGTTTAAAATTTGTAATTAGAAAAACAGCCTATTGTGTATTGTAATGTTATATCACAGTCATTAGCCAGGTGTGATTCTTGGAAATAAATGTTATGCGGTCGACTGTTGTGTCGAGACATATTGTGTTGGTGCAGTATAAAACAATGTCCCAACTCAGAGATGAGGCAGTCTAGCGATAGGCACAAGAGGGACAAGACTTGTGTAGATTCGATAAGCTGTATAGTGACGGACTTTGCGCGTGTTATTGAATCGTGCATCACGTTTGTACTGGTTCTGTCCAGTTATATTTGTACCTGTGTTGTACGTGTTTGTATAGTTCATAAATTATATAGTTATTCCAACGGCATTTTAATTCGAGTCCCGTAACTCGTAACAATACGCTATATGTCAATATTTAACGTCATTATCACTGTCGCATCCCGCATTAAATCCATCGCCTATATACAGTGGTGGTCATCTAATTAGAAACACTCCTTATGAATAAAGAAAGTATAACTTCAACGTACAAATGTTCGTAAAAATATACACATTCAATAATTAATAATCATGCAATAATATAGCCACTCAAATAAAAAACTCATTAAATGCATAAAATATAAAACATATCTTACTTTTAATTACAAAATGAGTTTTACACATGTAAGAGTTTATTTTCTGTTACTGGCCGCTTGGACGCCTAATTAGAAACATTTTAAAAAAGCATCCATAGCTCGTTCTTTTTTTGACATTGGAGAATAACATTTCTTTCTTGGCTTTTTCTAATATTTTGGCGGTAATAAAAAAAAAATCTGAATTTTATTTTGTTCAAAATGGGCAAAAATAAAAGTTGTGACGCGTCAACTAGGCAACTAATTGTTAGTTAACATATGGATTATAAGTGGGCGTACAGAAGAATAGCTGAGCATTTAAATTCTTCTGTTAAGAAAGTTTTTAATGCAATTGATCATTATAAAACACATGGAACTGTTGAAAATGTTCTTAGAAAGGCTCGGCCAAGAAAAAGTTCTCCCAGAGAAGATACGCTAATCGTTCGTGTTGCTAAAAAAGACCCAAGTAAAGGCTCCAACCAGATTAAAAATGAAGTTTTTTCGTCTGATGACCCGAGAAACATCTCGTCAAGACTGATACGCCGAAGATTAGTGGAAGCTAAATTGTTTGGAAGAATCTCTCGAAAGGTACCGCTTCTTACCAAGCAACACCGAAAGAAGCGATTATTATTCGCTAAAAAATATGTTAATTGGACGGTACAAGAATGGGCTGCGACTTAACAATCCGGTACACAAATTTTAAGTAGTGGGTTGGCGTAGTGGGTAGGAGGGAGGTATACTTACCCCCACTACAACCCCTAAGGTCCGGAGGTTTTATTTATTTTTTAATTTATAAACATAACCTCACTTATTTTTGTTGTAAAATTGTGTCACTTTTGATAATAACAAAGCGTGATTTGAGTTTATAAATGTACTCACGACTTGTTTACGAATGTACTCACGAATTACATATGACCACCAGAACTTTTTGTAAAACTAAAACTTTTTTAATGCAGAAATGATACGTCGGTTTGGTTAGGTTATTTGCAGACCAAAGCCAGAACCGACTGGTTACCATTTACTATTTATTTTATACACACAAACAGTACGAAGCCTTAAAAGTCTCATATGAAACATTTGTTTTATTTATCAATTTACGACGACTAGCACGTTACTTTTTTAATATCACTATAAATCAATATATTAATGATATAAATTTTTAAGTACATTGCAGAACATTTTTTCTTTAATATTGGTTAAATATAAATAAATGCGATTACTTAAAAAATCGTCTTTATTGGTCGCCATTTTCAATGGTTACTCTTGTCGTATATGTGAATGTGCTCTATTGTGTTTTTCTGCACTTTTATCCAATTAAGCTGGTTTTTGGTTCTTTTTATGTTGATTACTGGCTTTTTTCGGACTTTGAAAAGATTTTTCAACTTTGGACTTACGATAGAAGTGCAATATAAGCGAAAAAATAAGTGAGGTTATGTTTATAAAAAAATAAATTCAAGGTCTCCGGACCTTAGGGGTTGTAGTAAAGGTAAGTATGCCTCTCCCCCTCCCCATTTTACCACCCCGCTACTTAAAATTCAAAGTCCAAAAAAACCAGTAATCAACATAAAAAGAACCAAAAACCAGCTTAATTGGATAAAAGTGAATAAAAACACAATATAGCACATTCACATACACCACAAGAGTAACCATTCAAAATGGCGACAATTTTGAAATTACATAAGACATAAAGACAATATTTAAAGTAATCGCATTTATTTATATTTAACCAATATTAAAGAAAAAATGTTCTGCGATGTACTTAAAAGTTGATATCATTAATATATTGATTTATTGTGATATTAAAGCAACTTGCTAGTCGTCCACTAAATAAAACAAATGTTTCATATGAGACTTTTAAGGCTTCGTACTGTTTGTGTGTATAAAATAAATAGTAAATGGTAACCAGTCGGTTCTGGCTTTGGTCTGCAAATAACCTAACCTAACCGACGTATCATTTCTGCATTAAAAAAAGTTTTAGTTTTACAAAAAGTTCTGATGGTCATATGTAATTCGTGAGTACATTCGTAAACAAGTCGTGAGTACATTTATAAACTCAAATCACGCTTTGTTATTATCAAAAGTGACACAATTTTACAACAAAAATAAGTGAGGTTATGTTTATAAATTAAAAAATAAATAAAACCTCCGGACCTTAGGGGTTGTAGTGGGGGTAAGTATACCTCCCCCAACCAACTACGCCCACCCACTACTTAAAATTTGTGTACCGGATTGTTAAGTCGCAGCCCAATGGTTCCCTACTCGGACGATCGTTTGCCTGTAACCTGGATCTTTCAGCATGACAATGATCCTAAACACACGGTCAATAGCGTCAAATATTTCCTTAGCGAACAGCGTATATCCGTTTTAGACTGGCCAGCAAATAGTCCGGATTTAAACCCGATAGAAAATCTCTGGTGTATTGTTAAAAAGAAAGTCTCAAACAAACGTAACACCAGTCATAACGAACTATATGAAGCATTTGTTGAAGCATGGAATTCAATCCCCCTAGAAAAATGTATGAAATTGATTGAATCAATGCCACGTCGTTGTAGTGCTGTTATTCAAAATAAGGGATACGCCACTAAATATTAATTACAACTATTGGTAGGCTGTGGATAGTAGCTATTTCGTAAATAACAATACTTAAAAAAATATTTCTTTTTATACTTTTTTGTTGTTGTTTCTAATTAGTTGACCATTATTGTTCATACCTTAAAACTGATTTAAATGTTGTTCCGTAATGTAATATTAAAACTGCACATGTGGAATGGGATTTATAATGTTTTTCTAATAAATGATAAACCGTTGAACATATTGTTGTCCTATTTATTGTTTAATTTGAAAATAAAAACGATTGCGGTGAAGTATCTTACATGATGTCAAGGACCGTTGGTAGTGTTTCTAATTAGATGACCACCACTGTATGTAACAGTATCGCAGATGAAGCCCCACCGTAAATGAGTATTTTTTAAATTTAGAATCGGTGCGCGAGACTACTCGCCAGACAGTCGTTATTCGCCGGGAAGCCGGTACTCGCCAGTAAGCAGATACTCACCAGAAACTGTTCGATACTCGCCAGATAGTAGGTACTCGCCGCGGCGGCGTTCACCATACTCACCCAGGTCCAGGAGACGGTCTCGGGATAGGTATGTCATTTTTAACTACTACTTTTAGTAATGTTTTTTTTATTGATCTAATGTATTTTTATTAAAATATTAGCATTCTGCACTCCTTCTCTATATAAATTATAAGTGTGTAAAATTTCGTATTCCTGCTTCCGCGCAATTTTCGTAAAAAGGGGTCTAAGTTTTTGCTGTTCTTGCTTCACGTATTAGTACGATGATTAGCTCGTTAAATGTGCAGAAAATTTGTTATTTTGTACGTAGTGACGCTACACTATTATGCAAAATAACATAACACGGAATAAAGAGAAATAATGAACGTCTTAGCTTATTAATTTGAATTCATTTATACCATGTGTCTTCATAACATAGTTACACTGACCTCTATTATTACATTTGTATAGAAACATCATACGAAAAAAATAAAAGTCACAGTTGCGTGAATACGACAGCTGTACTTCTTCACTTTTATATGGTTACTAGCTGTACCCGGCAGACGTTGTCCTGCCTTTAAAAAATAAAAATCTAGATCCCGATTCCAGCGTCATCTACCGGGACCAAATGTTAATCGAAACTATTCTCAAATCAACTTGAACAAACAAAAAATTTCATCAAAATCAGGCCCAGCGTTTAGGAGGAGTATCGCGGCGCCACCTACTGGGTCCAATCGTTTATTTAAACCATTCCGGGACAAACTTCAACACATACAGCAACAAAAAGAACACCTAGACTCTGGTACCCGATTGCAGCGCCATCTACCTGGTTCAAATTAAAATCAAAATCATCCCAGTAGAAAATTATAAAAATACTAATATCGCTATTAAATAATAAGGGTTGATCGTAGAAGGTTGAAAATTTAGGGTTGTATGTATTTTTTTAATGCTGTATCATAAAAAAATTAAAAATATATAAAATTTAAAAAAAATACTACCTTTAACATTTAGGGGGATGAAAAATAGATGTTGTCCGATTCTTAGACCTACCTAATATGCACACAAAATTTCATGAGAATCGGTCAAGCCGTTTCGGAGGAGTATGGTAACTAACACTGTGACACAAGAATTTTATTTAGACCATAATCTGTTGATTGAAAATCGGCTGACTGACAAATGGAGATTTCTTTGTTTTTTAAATTTTTAATTTATAAGGGTTTTTTTAAATAGAAAGTGTCACCCCCGTTACTTTACTCACAAAAATACCTAAAAGACAACATTAATAATTAATCTCTAAGACTTAACATATAATTTTAAACAGCATTCTGGCCTCAGGATAGCGGTGAGGCCAGAATACTGTTAAAGAAACCTAAATTAGTCTCTGAGGTTCGACGCGCCCACATTCGACTAAAATCTGATGGACATCGTCTCCCACTCCGCATGCAGTGCAATTAGGGGAGTTGATTTTACGCATCATGTAGCCAAAACAATTCAGTGGGACATGACCAGATTAAAATTTATTGATTGATAAATCTGTGTATACGTTGATGTTTCTACTTGTTCAAATTTAATTATGTGCTCTTAGGTACGACCAGGGTCGTGGGTCGCGGACGAGGAACGGGCCCCCGGACACCGAGACGGAGTACAACTCCGACAGCCCGTCGAGGGAGCCCCGCCACAGGAGACGATACTCAAGACACTCTGGTCAGTGATCCTAATTCAATACATACTTACTTACTACAAAAAAGAGAAAACATTTAATTTGTAAATTCCTTAAGTCTCAAAACTACTTACAAACTGAGAATTTGCTAACAGTTGCTGAATAACAATTAGTTTTACTGCACTCGCACTTTACAAACATTTATATTCCTACACCCAAACACACTTGTAACCATTATTACAGTCACACACACACATCTCTCTTTTATTTAATTTTTTTCTTTCATTGTAGTGCTCTTTTTTGGTGGCGGTTATTATAGAAATAGTGCTTAATGGGAGGCGAGGGCCAGGAGTACCATCATACAGGGTTTTACCTTATTTGGGCTCCTGTCCTACCCATTTAATTAAGTTTGTCAAATTTTTGTACTCTATAATTTTGTTTTTCTTATTATGGGAATTAAATAAATAAATAATTATATTATATACTTATTTTAGCAATTCGTAATCGGCAGTTGTCGAACGTGTTAGTTGCTTTAAAAGCATTTTTAATAAGTTTAATGGTACACAATTGACGACAACGGGACGGGAATACATGAGGAAAACGTGGTGTCAAAGATATTTAAATATAACTTGACATCTAAGGTGCCAGTGCCAAGTTACAGACCTCATTTTAACACTAATTACCCCTAAAATGTCGGACTTTTTTTCGTAATCTTTTCTGTTGAATTCTTTATTAAATATCACATAAAACGTAACCGAAGGCAATATTGGGGATTTTACCATTGCCCAACAGTGGACACGCAACATGAGGGTAGCTAAAAAGTTGACAGATTTTAACTAGATGCAGGTAGATAGTGTGTATTATCGTGGTCGTGACTTTTATGATGTGAAAAATATTAATTTATGCGTCTTAGTTACTTTTGAAATTGCTTATTTTTTGCAAAAGTAATTAAAAAAAAATAAAAAAATATTAATATTATGAATATTTTTAACCAGAAAAGTGAATTCCAGACTAAGAGACAAACCAACAAACAGACAAGAAATCTAAAAAAAATGTATCCTGTTTTCCATCATTTATATAGTCTATTTCAGATTTTTTTCATAGTTTCAATATACAGACATGATATTCTAAGAATTTTTATATTATAGATATTTCTTGTTTTTTCAGGTCCCAGTTCGGGTTCAGGGTGTTCCTCGGGATCGGAAAAATGAAAGACTTGCAAATAATAGAATATGTTATGTTAAATTATTATTAATATAAATAAACAAAATGAATTAATAGCAAAATCTTAAGTCATTAAAATGATGCCAAAATTGGTTTTTGTATTGAATTTAGTTGTATGGTATACTGGGATTTAGAAATAAAAAATTTAAGATTTTAATGGCATGGAAAAGGGTAGGAATGATATTCGACGAGTAAAAAATATAACGCCCAAAAAAGTGCAACGGGTAATTCTTATTGCCAAACAAGTAGACGGCCTACCTGACGGAAAGTGGTTATAGTCGCCTGTGGAGGTTTGCAACGTAGGAAGATGTAGATAGGAAGGAGGGAAATGCTGGCCACCAGATCTCTCACTAACCTGCTCCATGTCTCAACCCTTCTATCCCCCTTCCATATCTCTTTCCTTGTAATCCCGGTCCCATATCTCATTCCTTCTATACCGTTTCTATATCTCATCCCTTTTATCTCGTTCCCACATCTCATCCCTTCTAATCCCCTTCACAACTCTCATACCTTCTATCCCGTTCTTTTTATCTGTTTCCTCTATTACTTCCACATATCCTCTGCTCTTTATCCCATTCTAAAGACTGGCAACGCGTTGGCTTCTCGATTGGTGTTGCAAACGTCTGTTACAACATTTGTAAGCGTTAACGTAACAAACGTTAATGACCTCGGTTGTCTGCCTCTTTGCCAGCTTGGCAACAAAGAATACTTATTCCTGGGGCCGCGCGGCCTACCATAAAAAGCGACAAAACAATCCATAGTCAGGTAGGGTTGTCTGTCTGGATGGCCATCACTCCTGGTCTAGAGTATGCCTCCATTACAATCTTTTAAGTCGTTTTCCAGACATTAGTCGCCTGGTTCTAGTCGCCCCTTCGAGGCTGATGTAGCAAATGTCCATGGGCGACGTTAACCATTTTCTATAGCTATGTTGGCCGCATTATAATAATCTATAAGACAAAAATTTAAGGGATTATAAATTTTGATAGGCTGCCCGCTGACACAAGTTTATTAATCCAATATAGGTGGTTAGGAAGAGATCTTTACTATCTGGAAATGTAGGACTTAGGGGCTTTTTCAAAGCTATATTTTTTTACTGAGCGGTTGTTATTTCTGATGTTCCTTTTCCAAGGTTACGCTTGTAATTAAGTTTATGGTAAGTAATATCATTGCTAAGCTTTATTTATTAAATGTTGTTATTTTTTATGTGCTGTAATTATAAGCTGCAATAAATTACGTTCAAACGTTGCATGTTTTATCTATTTCTATAACCTTTTAAGTACTGTGTATCTATTAAATCGTGGTGTCTTAGTGGTTAAAACACTCTCCTTTCATTCCAAAGTTGTAGGTGTGTTGTTAATATTTGTCGGAGAGTATGGACCGTTATAGTCTGTGGGGATTGTATCTTATTAAATAAATCTATACATATTTAATTTAATTATATTTTCCTAGAATACATTATATAGTATTTTAGTAATATATTTAAATATCTAATAATGTATTCCTATAATGGTTTTATGCATGGAAGAAGAATATTTTCCATGTCTTTATGCATGTAACTGTTAATAATATTTTATGTTACATGTTTTAAATTGTATAATGCAAACTAGCGGCTGCAATATACTTCTAGAAAATTCACAAATACCTGTAGGAAGATACAACCAGGATAGAGAATAGTAGTAGAATGGTGTGACAAAATTACTGAGATCGTCAATTGGGTTTGTTTTTTCATTAGGCATACTATACACTGTTTTAAATACATATTTTATTAATAAAACATGCAACAACTTCTTAAATACATATACATTCAGGGGGCAATATTCCAAGGGACGAATGTCTTAGGATCAGGTTTATCCAGCTGAAAAGAAGCAAATAATATAAATTAATATGGTGGTCAATCGTCTTGATGCCATCTCCATTTCACAGATATAAAGGTCTTTCCAGCTTCATGCCAGAAAAGTGTGCAACGAGAATGTGGAACGGAATCTCGCGTTCTGTACTCGCGACAATGTGCGCCTATAAGTGTAGAATATTGTATTCTTTATGGTGGGACCACACCTGCGAGAATGTTAAAGGTATAGATTGTGGCCGTCTTATTTAAAACGTCAAGGATAACATCGTTGTAAAATAAATACTTATTTGTTTAAATATTATAATACTGGCCGCTAATATATCATACGTTATCCGTCGATATTTAGCGTGTTTAATATTTAAAAACAATGTATTACACCCATTCACCCATAATTACGAGAAAAAAATTACCTTTTTGGTGATATGATCTTCACAAGCCATACGTATACGGGCAGAGGTTGCTGGAGAATCCAAACGGAATTCAAGAGGCACGCCTGCGTCAGCTCGGGCGGCTTTAATAGCTTCTTTGATGGCAAAGAAAGCTGAACATGCTAGAAATAGAGGCGGTTCACCAACAGCCTGAAAATAAATAATAAGTTTGTATAGGAAGGTTGTTTTTGTTTAATTATTTATGGTTTATCAAAAATTTCCACTTCATAGTTCAAAAATTAAAGGTTCTCAAATTGTTTAATACTTTTGAAATTAATATCTTTCAATACTACCCGCCTGTTCATATAAATAAAAATTCATTCATTCAATCAACATCATCTTGATTTTGAAGACCTATCCAACAAAAAATATCTCTCAGGGTCTCAGGTACGTGTATGGCGGCCACCCCTATTTTTATATGTTTGTACGGTATGACGACACTATTGAATACTGGAATATAGATTACATCTTCCAACTAAATTTCAAATAAACCTCGTAGTCAAAGTGGTAGAAATAAAGTTTACATAGACAGATAAGTGGACCTGACGATTTACATGGCTTAGGATTTTGCTCAAATGACTATGAAAACCATAAAATATTTACCTTTGATGAGTAAACAGCTCGTGGATTAGGAGCACCTTTTAGCAACGACACATTGAATTCTAGAGGAATATCGCCAAACCCTGGTATTTTATAAGCTCCAGGACCTCTTGAATACAAAGTTCCCGTAGGTGAATAAATAAGTTCCTCCATTGTGAACAATCCATATCCTTGTACGAAACCTCCTTCAATTTGACCAATATCTATCGCCGGGTTTATACTTTCGCCCAAATCCATTACTATATCCGTTCTTATCACTTGATGGTCACCACTTAAGCAATCGATTTCCACTTCTGTACAAGCCACTCCATAAGTGAAGTAGTTAAATGGTTTCCCTTCATTTGTTTTGAAATTGTAGCCAATATCAGGTGTCGCGTGGAAACCAGTTGCAGAGAGGCTTACTCTGTCAATCCAAGCCGATAACACCCAATCTTCCCATTTTCCATTGGGATTTTTCTTTTTAAACGGTTCTAACCTTTTAACTAATGTTTCACAAGCCTCTAGTACTGCCATGCCATTTAGATCAGATCCTGCACTAGCTGCTGTGGCAGATGTGTTTGGAACTTTATCCGTTGAAGTCTCGCTTATATGAATTTTGGATACATCTATACCTAGTGCGCGGGAAGCAACTTGAATCATCTTCGTATGTAAACCTTGACCCATTTCTGTGCCCCCGTGAGATAGCAGTACGGAGCCGTCTACATAAATCAAGACTAACGCTCCTGCTTGATTCAACAATTTCTCTGTAAATGCTATACCAAATTTTGTTGGAATTATAGCTATTCCACGTTTCCGCCATCTATGTTGCCTGTACGTATAAACAAATTATTTAAAATCGTTTATCACACAGTATTGTTAATGACATATTTTTATCGTATGTTATATGCTAAAGTTGTAGCCCACCTAATTGTCTATCATAATGTCTAGCGCGATAGTTTTCACAAACAGAAGAAAGCTTTCATAAAAGAAGATACGATTTAGTTTGCACACTTATACTATGCCGCCTTCGATTAGCTGACGGACATGCTTACTTTCTTAGTCCCAAAATTAACAACCGAGTTAATAAATTACTAAATATATACTCTCTTACTCATCGCGAATGTAAATTAAAATTATTCATCTGGCTAATAGAACTCCCTTATGACGACACCGAGAATTTACTAAACTGGTTACACCAGTCTAATACTTTAAAATAAAAATTTCTTTTTTAATTGTATAACAAACGAGTCGTCTGGAAGTGGGCGCTATTGGGCGATATTTAATTCTCCTATTTGAAATTATATACTTACTTATTAAAGTTAATTATGTTAAGATTCCTTGCGGCCATATTACTTTTCTCTACACATTCATCCCAACATCTCTGTAATGTGCAATACGTAAGAACTTGACCGTAATGTGTGGAATGGTTCTCTTGGTATAGATTTAGTTTGGTTATCTCTTCAACACTTTTTCCCAATTCTGCAGCCAAATCTCTAACCATATTTTCCGCACCAAACATACCTTGAGGGCCACCAAACCCACGGAAAGCCGTGTTTGAGGGTAGATTAGTTTTGCATATATGCCCAGTCACTTCCACGTTGGGTATGTAATAAGCATTTTCAAAGTGAAACATGGCTCTTTCTACCACCTGCAAAAATATAAAACTTATGTAGGTATATAACTAACGTTTCTAAGTCGGTTTTACTTACATAACGTTGATCGATTTTATTGTCACGGCAATCGGTTTATTTTAAAGTAATTTAAATTTCTAAGATAATTAAAAAATTGATATACAGATGTAAAAATAAGAATGTATAGATAATGAGAGGCCAGTATTGATAAAAATGATGCCATTTATTCTACTACGTTATTTTTATCACTTACTGGTCCAGAGAGATCAATCGAATAACCACCGTTATTGTAAATATTGACAATGGCTCCCATCATTTTGCCGTCTTTTGTAGCTGCCACTTTATATTTGATTAAGAAGGGATGTCGCGTTCCAGTCATTTGCATGTCCTCGTCTCTGTCCAGCATACATCTCACTGGTCTGTTGAGTTTATGTGCCGCCAATGCCACTGGGAGTGCTACTAGCATACCACGAGACTCTTTCCCACCGAATCCTCCTCCCATACGTTTCACACGAGCCACAATTCTGTTCATAGGCACGTGTAGTATGTGGCTAACTAATTTCTGAAATAGTAATTTAAAAGTAAGAACGCATTCATCGATTTTAAAGTTTGGTTTCATAAGTTTTTTATTTATCCTTATAGTCAAACAATCAGACAGATTATTTGATGTCATATGGTTACCCTCGCCCGTCTGCAACACTAATAGAGCCTAAGCATTGCCTACCTAATCGAGACAATCAATGAATCGCTTCATAATAAGCACTAAATAAACCGCAAAGAAATTTAAGGAATTTTATGCCACCTCTTTTACACGATGGCGTGAACAAGCCAACCTACGGTCAACCAAATTCCTCCTTGATCAGTTCTCTAAAAATTTTCTTTGGACGGTTCATACGGTTTCGAAATCCATGCACAATCTCTCAAATTCTCTCAAAATAATTACTCGTGTTTAGTTGCCATATGCACTTTGCCGATTGACGACGCCTTTTTTCTTTTGTATTCTGCTCTCGTTTTGTTTACGGACTTTGGTTTTACTGCCTCCTTGTAAACCCCAAAACAGATAATACCCCGCCCCTTATAACTGATGTTTTGTGTGCGTCTCGCGTGCGTTTAGTCTTATGGCTGGTTCACCCGCGTCTTTTGCGGATTGTATTTACAGTGGACGACTCCCAAGTGTCGAGGAAGTGTGAATTAACATCCAATCACCGACGAAAGCTGCGGTGCTATCCCCAATAGGTGAACATGGTGAAACTGAACTGAATTACCTTCGTCATTATTCTATATAATGACAAAGAAAATCTAGTAGCAGCTACTTAGTCTACTTATAACTTAAATGTTATTACTGTATATAATATATATTTGTCTCTTAAAGTAGTTATGTGTAGTCATTTTGTAATTAGTTAAAAAGAACTTAATTTTTTTTTATAACTGGCTGTTTATCTATCGTCCAGTGTTTTACTAGTAAAATTGCTATTTTTATGGTAAGTTTTAAAAACAAATGCTTCTGTGCATCGATCCTTCAAGCACTACTGAGTCCAGTAAATGTTTTTACATAATTACCAAGTAACGGTCAGATAGTGTTACGATCGTAAAAGTAGGCAGACTTTCAAACAATAAAAAGCAACAACAACTAGTTTCCTTAACAGTGCCCAGCAAATAGCAAATGCTTATTTTATTCCGCCGTGTTTCAAGTGACAAAATACTTGACAGTTGTACCACATTTGCTAAACTGGTATATTTTGAACAAATATTTGTTTATTAGCACAGAACTATTCCATTAAACGTTCAAGTTGATATAAGAAAGATTTAGCTAAACTATGTATATTCATAAAATTTACTTACTGCTATTTCGGAAGGGTGTTGACTAGAGCAAAATATTTCAAGTTCATCGTCTTCTTTCTTAGGAATTGCAAATGCTGCATGTGTTTCCAAATAAAAGTGTTCTTGGCCACCGATCCGACACTCACCCTCAATAATTACATTATTCTCATCTTCGAAGGCGGCATTTACGTCTCCACTTCGTATAGTTTTTGGATATTGTGGGTAGAAAGATTTCTTTTCTATCGCATCTTCCATAGTTACTATTATAGGCTGTAGGTCCTCATATTCCACTTTGACCATTCTAGCTGCTGCCTGAGCGGTCGCTTGATCTTGTGCTACTATTACTCCTATTGTCTGACCTTGACTTATTACTTTTTCACTTGCAAATAATTCTTCATCGTGAAATATTGGGCCGATTTTATTTTGCTCATGAGTTAGATCTTTAGCTGAAAAAAATGCTACTACCCCTGATTGCGCTAACGCCTTCTCTGGATCGACTGATAGTATCTTTGCATGAGCCTTTGCACCAAGAACAAATGCCAAATATAATTCACCTTCTGCAGTGGGCATGTCGTCACAGTATATAGCTTCACCTGTAGTTTGTTTGAATCCTGACATGTGCTGTATGGGCCTTCCAACTGCATCACTTTTTTGTTGTTTATCTCCAACCAACTCAAAATATTGGGAACTCTTTGGCATCCCTCCATGAAATTGTTCAGCTCCACTACTATGATATGGTTGGATTAGATCATCGTGGATATAGTCCTTTGTCATTTCTTTACATATAGATAAATAAGCTTTCAAAAATAAGCTCATAGTTAAAGCACGACGGAACTGAATATTTCCTCCGGGAGCTGAAGGACTTAAGGGAAACTCTTCTATCATTTGTGAGTATGCTTTTTCTAACATATTTTCATCCCATTTTTCTCCAATTAAATATTTACATGTATTAGTTGCTATTTTAGTTACTGGAGCCATACCGCCAAATGCCACACATATGTTTTTAATAACATTCGTAAAATCTTCAAACTCAACATTGATTGCTGCAGTTACAATAGATATATCATCTTCTCGGCGTTTTGCTTGTTTATAAGCTTTAGTGTACTGGAATCTTCTTGAAAAAGGAATCTCTATTGAAAGCAATATTTCATCGGGTGCAACTACATTTCTTCTGTATCCAGTAAAAAATGTTTCATCCATTAAAACAGAGCGTGGACCATTCTTTTTGCTTAGAAGATTTAATTTCACTCGAAGCGACATTAATATAGGATTCAAATCGGATATAGGACTACCCGTCATAATATTTCCACCTATTGCTGCAACATTTCTTATTTGCTTACCGGCAAACCAATTTAACATGTTGACTATTGTGTCAAATGTTCTAGTTTTATATCGAGGCAAGGTTTTCATATAATTTCTCATAATATGATCCATATCCATAAGTGTAACAGCTGCACCGACAGTTAATCCATTTTCTGTTTCAGTTATAGTATTCATTTCTGGAACACAATTTGGCATTACTATAATTGGGTATACATAATGCTTAAATTTTACTTCGACTCCAACTTCAGTATTGCCAACAACAATTTTTGCTTCTGGGTGTTGTTCTTTTAATGTTAACATGGTACTTAATTCAATAGGACGATACCAAGTGCTATTCTTTCCTCTATATATTAAATATTGTTCGTCATATATTGACGATAATTTTAGTTCAGGTGGGAATATTGGTTCTTGGCTGGCATCGTAGGGTAAAAATGAGGACCTATCAAAAATGTATTTAGTTTCACTCTCATCCTCGTTTTTTTCAGTCTTATTTTTGCAACAGTCTTTTCCCAAGGCACACGTGCCATTTCTCACTCTGTTCTCTGAACCGTTTAAATGGCCATTTTCAATGCCATTTGCTACTCGCTCTGTTTCCCAATCTTCAATAAATGTTTTATAACCTTCAATAATAGCTCGATATCCGGTACATCTGCACAAATTTCCTTGAAAAGCAACTTCAATATCTGAGTATTTTATTGAACTACAGCTCCTAAGTAAAGTGTACATAGACATTACTATTCCTGGCGTGCAGAATCCACATTGGGAACCATGTGCCTTTGCTATCCTTTCTTGCACTGGGTGTAATTTTGTTTTGGTTGATCCTATACCTTCTACTGTTGTGACGGCCAAGCCATGCATAGCGCATACGGGTGCTAGACATGCATTAACTGCAAGATGTCTGTAGACGAAAAGACTCAAGAAAATAATTTTATTCATATTTGACGAAGGGCGATAAATTAATAATTTCTAAACTCTGCCGTAGGTACATAAACGTTGTTGCAAAAATTAGATACTGCTTAGATTTGAAATTGGTAATAGACAATAACGCAAATAAATAGCGCATCCTAACGTATGTTTAAAAAGATGCATGTGTTTTAAAAGCATTTCTACTTCTAAATATTTTAAAGTTATTTAGCCTATAATGAGCTAGTTACTACGAACTACGTATTAATGTAATGAATGTCTTTACGTCGAGGTCGAATTGATAACTGATAACCTTTCAAACGCGGGTTATTAAAAGAGTTGACTTTTTTTATCAATAAAATAAAAGTATATAGAAAATGACACAGAACGTGCGGAAACAAAATATTACTCATACTTAATTTTCAATTATCTGAATAGAACGACATCATGTATATTTTTGAGTTATTATCGATGGAAATACTCTTAGCAAAAGCAAATATTAATTTTAAATCATAATAAAAATATTGGTTAGCGCATAACGATAATGTATGACGCTGTTTATTTTTTATCGACTCTTTTCCATGCCACTATTTTCATTTAGTTAGAATTTCTACTTTATCATCATCGCATATCATATCGCAGTCATCTGTAATCCTGTCTACTATATAAATGTGAATGTAAAATTTGACCATGATTATCGTCTGTCGGCTATATGCAGCTATATTACCTATTTTATTATACGGGTGCGAATGTTGGGCCACTACAGTGATCGACCACAATAATCTTCACTCGGCTGAGATTAGAATGTTGGAACTAGAAATATTTGGTGTTACAAGAATAGATAAAGTGAGAAATAAGGGCAACTTTGAGAGTTGCACCCGTGACTAAAAATTGAGGGTAATATGAGCATGACTGACGAGGGATGCAAGTCATGCGACAAAACTAATGTTGAACCAAGGTTGGAACAAATGTTAAGATAGACCAAAAAAGAGATGAATAGTTTGTGCGAAGGATGATATGATGATTTGTGGCGTGACAGAGGTGTATGCCAGAGTAGAGGACTATGGAATGAAAAAAGATATATTGTGCCAACCCCAAATAATTGGGAGAAGGTGATAGAAAAGAGAGATTGCCTATCTTCGGTTTAGTATTGAGTATTAAAACGGTAGTGGGCCAGCAAAAGTACCAAAACCGATATTCAAACGATCGTTCTTGTATGAGCATATATTTTTGGTGAATTTATGATTCACTTCTTAGTCAAGGATACATTAGTTTCTGCTCTTTGCGATTATATTTGGAAACCATAACAGTACAGGCTCCGCAGCCACCTTCTGCACAGCCTAATTTGGTGCCGGTGAGACGAAGTTTCTTCCGAAGGTACCACAGTAGCGTGCATTCTGGATCTGGGTTGGGTTCTACCACCTGGAAACAGTAAACAAAATTGTAATACCAGTCTACTTTCGAATTTATACTTATACACGCTACTAGCACTGTTTGTTTTTGTCTAGAAATGCCAAAAGATTTTTTAGTTATTATATTAATAACTAAATAAATCTTTGTACCCCTTTACGAAAATTGCGCGGACGGAGAAGTACGAAATTTCACACACTTATAGTTTATATAGAGAAGGAGTGCAGAATGCAATTTTTTTAAATTGTACATAAAAAATACATTAAATCAATAAAAAAACATTACAGACACTATCATGTATTTGACACACACATATATCTTTTGTTTATTGTTAGTCAAATGATCAGTGTAGCCTCGGAGAAATCTTTGATTATAAAAGTATATAGTCTTTGACAACAGAACCCTTCGATCAACAATAGAGAGAACCTTAATAATGTTCATAGTCCATTGAAATTTTACATGAGCTTTGCATTTCTTAGAGGACGCAATTTTATTTTTGTGACATGTGTGGGGCTTTTGATGAAGCGGAGATTTTGACAGGGTGTGGTGTCGGTGAGAGAGTTTTATCTTATATATATAATATATAAAGCTGATAAGTTTGTTTCTTTGTTTGTTTGCTTGGACGCGCTAATCTCAGGAACTACTGGTTTGATTTGAAATTTTTTTTCAGTGTTGGATAGCCCATTTATTGAGGAATGTTATAGGCTATAAACCATCACGCTAAGGGCAATAGGAGCGGAGCACCAATGAAGTATGTTTCAAAATCGCGGGTTTTTTATTAACTTCTTTTCTTTTCAACTATTCCACGCGAACTAAGTCGCGGGCAGAAGCTAGTAATAACTATAATTATAGTAGACTAGAGTTTACCCCGCGGCTCTGCCGCGGGTCAAACTCTAGTGCGTACCTCTTGTTTAAACAGCCGGCGTTAAAACAGGTTAAATTGTTTTATATTTTTACTAGAGTTTACCCCGCGGCTGCGCCGCGGGTTAACCTCTATTGCGTGTCTCTTGTTTACAGAGCAAGTGCTACAGGTTATATATTATATTACATTTTTATGTATTTGCCCACGGAAGATTCACTTCATTTTATATCGCTAATTATACCATCCCTCGTCTATCTGTCAACAAAATAAATTACAAAACTTGACCAAAAAGGCCAAATAGGCCAAAATGATCAAACATGAAAAATTACCAAATGATTTTAATTTTATGATTGATTAAGTTTAAAAATATGTTTTAGATAATAAGATATGTAGATTGAACGTTTTAATTGAGGTTTTCTACAAAAATAAGAAAGTTTGGTGGCACCAATTGTTTTTTACTAAACGATTGCTATTCCTTAGTGTAGTTCTTCCATGGCACTAGTTAAAATACACGGTGTAAAGTAAATTAGTTCATCACAAGTTTGTTGAAGCAATGGATTGATTTAGCTAGTTATATATGTGTAGGCCCGAATTCTAAAGATGGACGACCTACTTAGAAAACGTGTGGAGTAAAACACGTAGCATTAAATAGAATCGAGTGTCTGTCGATTATTTCAAAATAAATGACAAAATTAGGGAGAATACCTGTTAATTTTTTCTTTACGTGACACACGTGTAAATTGATATCTTATTTGATTAAATAACAAAAACCGTTTATATTTTTTTACCTCTACTTGTTTGAAGTCACGTGAAACTCCCGCGTTCGAGCAGTCTTTATCTCCGTGATATGCACATAACCTACAAGAGAATCCCCTATACTGGTATGGTATGGCCACGTGTTACAGAGACAGTAGTTATGTTAGTGTCTAGTCATGGCGCCTGGCTCGTGTCTCGGTAAAAGGTATAGATCCAAGAAATACTGACTTGACGTCGTGAGTGATGCGTACCAAAGGACCTACAACACATGATGAAGATCTCGTGAAGTGGAGAAGAAAATATAAGAAAGCGAATCTCGGGCTTTGAAGCGAACGTTCCGAACGCAGCTGGAATTTAACACTCTAATGATGATGATTACGATATGTGGTACGGAATTTTCGTATTTGCGAAATAGATGCGAATGCGAAAATTTTGATATACTTAAATGCAAATGTTATATCATTTGAGTATTATCCGCGAAATAAAGAATATTATGATAGGTGTTAAAAAAAATACGATATTGTTCCGATATTTCCTTGTCATTAAAAAAATAAATGCGAAATTCGTGTTTTTTTATTTACGAAAATTCCGTACCTTTAATGATGATGTTTGTCACCTCTGTGGAACTCTTCATTGCGCGTAAACTGACACAAGGTCGATATAATAACTTGTCTTTTGTTAAATGCGTATTAAGTATTTATTGTTGTATTGGAAATAATTTATTGTTTTGATTGCTTGGAACTACTTGGAAGGGGATCACGGGTCATTATTATCAGGGCCAGTGAGACGTCGACCCTCCTTCAACAAACAAGTCTCGTTTAACATGATGACGCAATTAGACAGCAGTTTAAGTCTATACGATGTATCTTATGTTGCTATCTATTTGCAAATTCATTTAATTTATACACTCACTCACACACAATTCAACATAATAAAAAAACAGACTGATGTAAATTATAGTATCAATAGTTTTGAACCGATCAGATCATAGTAAAAATGTAATGAAATGGTAAATAACAGAAAGTTTGTTTCCAAAATTTACCATGCCAAGAATCGAACCCGGAGCCTCTGCGTTCCAGCAAGTTCGGCCGCCTAAGAATTAGCCCGCTTAACCACAGCCGCTCGTTGCTGCTGAGGTGCCGAGTGAAGTACCGCTGCGACCCGTTTAGCACAATTATGAGTTTTAGAAGCAAGTTTGGCCTTGTCTTCCATGTCACCCCGAAACTGTACGTCGTTGGTATCGTGGTCTTTTATCGACTCCAAGGATCCTAATGCTATTAGAAATCGTGAGGGGTATATACCTATTGCATTATAATTTGACTAATAATAGTTGAGTAAAGCGCTAAACAAACTATCGGATACGTCCGTAAGCCGTGGCCGATAGCTGCGGCTGATAATTTTATCCGTGCAGGAACGGAGAAAGAACACAATTGCCTGCGGCCGGGCGACAAAAAACCCACAGCCAGGTGGTAGGGTATTTGCCCGACTGGATGGCTACCGCCCCTGGTCTAGAATATGCCGCCATAACAATCTTGATTTGTGTTCCGGTATTAGTGACCAGGTTCCAGTCTCTCTTAAGGGAGCAGTAGCGCATCTGTAGCACCTTTGGTGTTGCAAATGTCCATAGGCGATGGTAACCACTTTCCATCAAGCGGTCCGTCTGCCTGTCTGCTGAAATCATGCAATAAAAAAAGATAAATATGAATATATCTCAGATGCGGCTTCAGTGATGCCAACTTTTGTTCAAAACGCATTTCTTCACTAAAATAACGACTTATATTGGAATGTTATCGTCAAAAAACAAGTCTTTTAATAAACTAATTTATATTTATATATATTCTTAATGTGTGTTTGGAGATTTTTTTCTAGCGCTTTTTAAGAGTTGACACAACGCGATTTCTGTGACGTGGATGGACAAAACTGAGAACATCCCAGATTCCTATCAAACGTTAAAGGACGGGCTAAGAAAACGTCCGCGAATTACGTCAGTGAACATGCACAATTAAATCAATCAATCGTTATTTTCCAAAATATAGGTACATGTATTTCATAATATAAAGTTATGTCTTGTCGTTCACATGACGTGAAAATGTTTACAATAACTAAAGGTTTTATAGCTATAATCCTATATTAATGCTTCCAAAGAAATTTCAATAGGCAATACGTCTTTATATATTCAATGTACTCTTTGGGCATACGGTATACATGTCAGATGAATAAAAAAGGAAATTCAGTGCCCGCGTCCGGTAAATTGTTTAGGGTTTTAGATCTTATAGTTTACGGCACGGATCTTCGACGGTTGGCGGAATAGTAGGGATCGCTTTGCGCATTGAATTTTTTTTTTATTGCTTGAGTTCAGCAGGCAGGCAGATGGTTTACTTGACGGAAAGCGGTTACCATCGCCTATGGACATTTGCAACACCAAAGGTGCTACAAATGCGCTGCTGCTCTCTTAAGGGAGCCTGGAACCTGGTCACTAATGCCGGAACACAACTCAAGGTGATTGTGGCGACATACTTTAGACCAGGGGTGGTAGCCATCCAGTCGGGCAAATGCCCTACTACCTGTATACCTGTGGGTTATTTTGTCGCCTCTTACGACAGGCCGCCCAGCCGCAGGAAATTGTATTCTTTCTTCGTTCCTGCACAGATACTGATAATGTAGATAATGTAGCGAACATCGTGCAATTATCGATATATCGATAATATTATGTTTTTGTTTACAACACTAGACCAAGATTGGGGATTATACCATATAAGAGAGTGGAAAAATAAATATTATATAGCCATATATTACCCATGAAGTATTGGGATGTAAACACTATTTCAGAAACCAAATCCTCCATGTTTCCGAAATGTTTAATTGCCATTATTCATTCATACCTAGTCTGGAAGAAATTGGTTATAACGTATATTGTACTTATATTTGTGGTAAAACAAGAAGCTAATGCTTCACTATGTTGGCATTTAACATTTTTTACACTCATTGTGGGTTTTATTCGAGACATGGAGAAATGCCTATTAATTACGTGTCGTCAAGCGCCTCATCTCTAGTTCGCTTGTGTAGATCTAGTTTTACTACTTCCTATACAAGTATAGGTACTTATTAGGTACCTATTCATTGCGCAGCGTCAAAAGTGGTTGTTTTTGTATTTTGTTAAGATATTTTTTTTATTATATTTGATTGTTTAGATTTCGATGGGTTTTTATTATTATTATATAAAACCCCATATTATATTATATTTAAAATGTGTGAATATGAACAAAATGTGTATATGTATAACAAAATATTTATCTTTATTTTATAGTTATTCAAGTAGGTACTATTAAATATTGTCGACGCTGTGTATTTTTTTTCTTAATTCAACATAATTTGCTCAACGGTCGTCTCGAGTTACAAAAATGTTATTACTTTTAGCAACTTTTATGCTTTAAATAGTATTCAATAGATAATATACAAATTCTATTTGCAATATAATTATATGTAATTTTATATAATTAGTAGATATAATATTGCATATAGTTATATATTTATAAAGTTTAAATAGTTGCATATTATCACCATGTGTTGTATATGTATATAGCTTATGTGTATATTTGTGTATTAGTATAGTTATATATTTATTATTAAAATGTAAGTAATCATACAATAATGATGTATACTACTGATCAATATCAATCAATATTCTTGCCACGGGTTATCTGGAAGACATGGCTTTTTAGCGGTAAGACCGCCCTTTGTACCCAATTAGAATATAATACTAGTTCGTAACTTTTCTGTAATGCTGTACAATAAAGTGTTATCTATCTATCTAATATATGTTTTGCAAAGGCAATACCAACCAGACATATATGATATTATAATATTACAGTAACGGGTAACATCTCACTTCATAGAGGACGCTTCTAGTCACATCCCACCAAAGAGGAGTAACTTAATGATAAAGATAGAAACAACGGTCTAACCAGTTTCTAGTTTCATTTAAATTGTATTTTAAGTGCAACTCTCTTCTGTTGCATAAAAATAAAACTATAATAAAATGTATAATTAGGGACTTTACTACCATTTTTAACGCCACTGTTTATGATTAAAAATTTTAATTAAAATGTAAACAAATTTTAACAGGATACTATACTATAATGAATATGGATATATAACACAAATATGAAAGTGACTTCGTGTGGATAATTTATGTATTTGTTTATATCTTCTACACGTTGTAAATGATTCATGAAATGAAATTTGATGTGTATGGTATTGTTACGAGTTACGCAGGACTCGAATTAATATGCCCTTGGAATTACTATAGAATTTATTAGAACTGTATAAAACAGGTACAAATATAAGTGTGTACAACCAGTACAAACTGCACGATCCAATAACACGCGCAAAGTCCGTCACTATATCGCTTATCGAATGTACTACACCCGGCTTGCTAGTATCGTAAACTAAAATAATACAACAAAGGACCGCGTTGACTGAGGTTTTTACAGGAAAACGTAATTTGCACACCTTCTTTGTCGGTATGTAACAGTATTGATGAACAAAAGATTGTATATTTCTAAAATAGTAATCAATTATGCTCCTGTTATAGGTATATGGGTAATATACAACAAATAAACTACAAGGCTATCTAAGATATCACGAACAAGAAAATAACAGAATGTCCGTTATGAAATTTACTTTTCAGTGGACCCAGGACCTCCTGTATTTTTAAACCATTAAACCACAGAGGATATTGTACATAGTACTCTGAATAACTGCGCTACTTGTATTCTTACAAATGGGATACTTATGCAGAGTACGAATAATAGGAAAGGTTACGCAAGAAAAATTGTATGGTTTGAACATTATGAAATTTATCAATCAATCAAAAATTCTTTATTGTACACCAATACAAAAAAAGAAGCTTACAGACTAAAACTACGTCTCATAATGAACAAAGGGCGATATTATTACTTAAAAAGCGATCTCTTGCAGACAACCCCAAAGATTAATATATACTGTCAATATAGGCGATGAACAGAGGATAGTTTTTTATTCTGTAAAATCGAATATTTTCCGGATACAAATACATTGTAATTGCTACATCAATGGTTTAAACTAACAAAATTACAGTGGATTTTATATGTAAAGACTTTTTGGTTAAAACGACGAAATATTTGGGCTATATATCCGTTTCAGATGTAATAGTTTCATATATAGCGACTAGTTTTAAGGAATCATTTTTAACCAGCTCCTACAAATCCCTCGTAGATATTACGACCGAGACTGCGCACAAGGACCGAGTCAACAAACTAACACAAAGGATCATTCATAAAACTTTTTCATCTTTTGTTTACATCTACAGGTGGGCAGCGGTTGTTACACTATACTTTTGATTATAACGGACTTATTCATAGATTTACGGTAAGTTTCAACGCTTGTTTAAGAAACATGTAACTTACTCTCTAAGAATAAGACGTCACGTTTTTTAGCAGTAGCACAAAAATGTGAACTGTAACAATACAATATTACAGATCTAAAAAATACCCTAGGTGTTAAATAATTATTTATAGTACGGGATATGCCCCCGACTTCGTCCCCGCTTGACTTAAAATTCCGGTGGGATTCCTGGGACACAAAGTACCCCAGAATTTAAAATAGAATGTTTCGTCTATCGTTTTAGGTAAACTGTGTTGGAGTAAGCTAATTTCTATGAACCTGAACAACTAACTACTAAACTAAACAACTAACCTGAAAAATTCCTGCGGGATTTCCGTGACAACAAATAACATACATTTAATTACATAAAATTTGCTATCGACCTTTTTTTCATCTGGCCATTTTAAATCATTCCCAGAAAAATTCCCGCGGGATTCCTAGGATAAAAAGTATCGCAAAGTCTAACAATTTGCTCTCAATCAGTGAAAACCGGATCGAAATCGGTCCAGCAAATTTTACATCAATCCCGAATAAACAGACACACATACAAGAAACAATAAATAATAGTTTAAAAAAATACGCTTTTATAGAAAATCCAACTAAAAAAATAGAAAATAAATTAAATAAATTTGAATTATTGCTTTTCAAACTATTGATATCATGCACCCCACGCTTTTTTTACAATATAATCATTTTTTCTTACACTATTTTTAATTCAAATTTATTAAAATTTATTTTCTATTTTTTAGTTGGATTTTCTATAAAAGCGAATTTTTTTAGTTTTTTTTATAACACTTATTTTTGCATTTTTTACTTGAATTTTCTATAAAAGCGTATTTTTTAGTTTTTTTAAAACTATTACTTATTTTTCATTTTTTAGTGATTTAATTCCCTTCTCCGTGAAAACTGAAAAAATTATTAAATACACTCTTATGATAAAATGGAACGTTATGTAAAAATGATCTTTTTGAAAAATGTTTTTAAATACAAGCTTTTGAGATACTGCATATCATGTAGCAGCAGAGTGCTAGCCAACACAAGTAAAACGAGCCCAAACACGACGGGTCTATCTTGTTTAGTACAGGAGTTCCTATGGCCACCTTCCGACTCCATCATGAGATCAGCTCCATGGTACTATATTATTGCATTGTCACCCGATATACACATACGTGCAAAATTTCAGCTCAATCGGAAACCAGGAAGTCGATCAAATTTAACTTGAAAGATTCCGTTACATACTAACATACATACATACTAACATACGTATGAAGCTAATAAAAGCGTATTAAAAATGCATTGTGTTTTCAGTCGTTTATATCGTGTATATTATAGATATTATGCGATATATGCGCGGCTCTTTTGTCTAGCAATATTGTCTTCTTGCTTTCTACCTACGTACGTAAAAACTTTCGGATATAGAGCCGGTATTATAGTGGTTTCCGCAGCGTTATAAGCGAAATCCATTGTACGTAGAAAAAGGGGAATATAATAAAAATAGCTGATGATAAATAAAAATTTCTACTTCTTTACTAAAACTTGATCAGACCAACAACATATTTTTACCGTAGGCATAACAATAACCTTCATAACAAACCTGTCCACTTCAAAATATGCGTGGTGGAATAATCGATTGGAATTAGATACCTAATCATTTTAGTTACGAAATAGTTTTATTCTTGACTTGTAAATTAACCTTATGGATAATTTAGATAATAGTCAAGATAACACACGGTACAAAATACTAGTTAAAATTTATATTTTACCCACATTTCAAAAATATTACATTTCTAACGAAGTGTACTTGTATAATTTTTAAATCATTAATAAATCTCTATAAATAAATATATTTTATCAATAACAAATACAAATGCAACTCGAGAAACATGTTGTAATTCTGTAATCATTTGTCAACAAGATACCCGGTTGATGCGCAAAGGCAAAATGCCCTTTTGAACTTGTCATCCATTATCAAAATAGACAAAATAGTCTTAAATTTCATACTAACCTTTTTACCGTTGACATAAAAAACAAGTTCCGTGCAAACATCTCCAATTTCTTCATCCAGATTTAAAATACCCATATTGTTTTTATATTCACATGAAAGTCTCCAATAATGTTTGTAAACACGTGCAACTCCCGCCAAAGTTATTACGCGACTGGTTGAAATGTTGAAAATGTTGCGAGTATGAAGTATCCACCCACGCAACTTCTTCGCATGGGAGACCAATAAATAACTTGTTATCTGTTATGTTTGATATGTTATCTTTAATATTTTGTTTCTAGTGCGAGCATTGAGTACTAGATGTCAGATCTTCAAGTAATCCACAGTAAATAAGGTAGATAATTATGATTATTATTGTAATTAAAATGATTTTATGATTGGAGCTAGTTATGCCAAAATGTACCAACGATATAAAAAAAATCAAGCGCGGCATTTTATTTTCTCTTAATTTGTCGTTTCGGGTCATTTTTCAATTAGATGTCAAGTGTCAATGAGTAATGTTAAAGCTATTATTTAGCTTACCGCCAATTTATTCGTTTTAATTATTTTAATCTTTAACAAGTTGGCGGTGGGCTAAATAAAACTTTAACACTTTAATTTGACATCTTTGTCTTCTGTGATTACGGCTCCTGAAGAGTAGCCGAATCGTGGGAATAATAAAAATCAAATAAATTACAGCGCTTAAAACCGTTAAAACAAGTTATTATGTTATACTAGTCGTGAAAACTTAAGAAAATATTATTTAATTTTTGTTTTTGGTTATTTTTTCTCTATGTAAGTCTAATCTTATTTACCACAGCTTCACAACATACTGTGGCTTGAAAAGACCAAGCGGCGCTAGAAATTTCTCCGCAACATAGTTCAAATAATTTAATATAATATTGTTA
The DNA here is from genome assembly GCA_949752895.1 of Dendrolimus pini. Lineage (NCBI taxonomy): Eukaryota > Metazoa > Arthropoda > Insecta > Lepidoptera > Lasiocampidae > Dendrolimus > Dendrolimus pini. The sequence goes on along the minus strand of OX457137.1, from coordinate 17,819,641 downwards.
CAACTCAAGTCCCGACGAAAACAAAATCGAACTGCATATGTGAAACAAAGCACATTTATTACCCCTTGGCATTTGAACTAATAACATTGAAATTCTTTTATAATCGTCGTCTTTTGTTTACTTATTGGCGTACGGCCTATTGTTGTATTGTAATCATTAGCCAGGTGTTGCGGATTTTAAAGTAAAAACTGATTCTAGGAAATTCGGTCCACGTAGCCGGGCGGACATATTGCATTTGTGCAGTATAAAACAATGGCCCGATTGAGAGGAGGCAGTCGAGCGAGAACTACGAGCGAAGCGAGACGTGGTTACTACAATCGGGAATCTAATAAGTGACGGACTTCGCGCGTTTTATTGAATTACAACCTTCTGCATTACGTTTGGACTTATTGTGTTCGGTTATATTTGTACCTGTGTTATACGTGTTTATATAGTTCTAATAAACTCTATAATAATTATAACAGCATTTTAATTCGAGTCTCGCGACTCGTAACAATATTAAAAGAGGTGGGAGTTAAAATTAAAATAATTAATTACATTTAAAATTTCACGGTCCGTATAATTATTGTAGCAAGATTATACACATTAGGGTCAAAAATATTAAAGCGATACAAGCTGTCTAACAAGATGCCAATCCGCTTCATTCTACACGGATTCCTAAGTCATTGAACGACTAGTATACACATAATTAATACAACATTTTTATGTCCCGTGATCAGAACTACTGAAAAGTGGCTGAAACGTCGAAATAAAAAAAACATCAAATAAAATGCCCCGCTTAAAACCGTTAAAACATAGCTTTTGACTACTTTAAGAATCTAAAAGAAGCGTTCCAACTTTAACTAAATATGTCGGCTATATGTTAGCTCAGTATTGAGTTTCATTGAAATTTGTTCAGTAGCTTTCACTTGACATTCTTAATGGTACTGACAGACAGATAAAATTCTGAAAGTTGCCTTTTCGGAATCTGCTGGTCCGAATTAGTCCCGCCAATTTATTTCTCATTTTTTAAACTCATTAAACAATCTCCAAGTCTGCAGATTTTTATATTACAGTTGCAATTCGGCATAACTGGGTCCAATTGTTCTCAAGTTTTTTTAAAATGCTTCAGAATAAAAATAGTAACAAGGGAAAGTATATGTATAAATATATAATCTTTTCTCACGCTAATACGTGTGGAATTAAAATCTTCAGAAAGATTGTATAATATAACTATTATTTTTTCTTTATTATCACAACCGTTAAATATGTATGTTTAAGTTATTAAATCACTCGGTTTTATTTGAGAAACATCTATTGATAAACGTTCATTAAAGATTGTGAAACACCATGAATGGGTCAATTAGAGGTAGAATCAAATATTCACAATGCTTCGTACAGCAAAGATTTCGTCGCATTGGCGATCATACAAGGGGGACTGACCCTTCGTAACCTTATATGCCTGAATTAGGGCGCGAACAGCCAAAATGCAGCAGACAGGTAACCAGACGCCAGATGGCCACCTAAAGCCCGTGAGCTACCGGACGCCGCAGATCGGTCAACCAAAATCCAAGTAACGGAGGGTAGTCACGCTACAAGCGAATGCCGGAGTAAAGAACCCAGGCTCGAAACCTCTCACCGCTTTGCCTTCATACTCACCGAGGTTGGCGAAGACGATTAACTAGACACACGTGGCTCCGTAAATTTGTTACCATTCATCAGCAGTTGTAGCACACGTAACGTAATGTGCGTACCAGTGCATACGATGCGCCAGAGGACACGGTGTGTCATACATGATACTAAAGAGCCAGCGTTGCACGCCTCCGCATTGTGTAGGCGGGCAATTCTCCCTGCTTGACGATTGTCCTACGCGCATCATTGGCAGCAACCAGATTGTTTAATCTAGTGCTAAATGACTCATGTTTGACTACAATTAACCGATTAGCGCTCATCATTGTTATCAACAAAGCACTTGAAATGGAAAGATTATTAAAAAACTATAATAAAAAACTTACCGACTGTTCATTTGCCTTACTATCTATCGGCTAGGTCAATTTTTTTTTCAGGCGGGGGAAATGCTGTTTACGCACAATACTGGGTCCTGGCAAGGGATCAGATCAAAATCTCATATGGAGGCATTCCATTAAAGGCAATCCAAACATAATCGATCAGCTTGTGTGGAGACTCCGAAAGTTGCACGGGCAACAGACAATACCCACTAAAACCACCCTCCTCCCATGTGCCCCGCGCTTTTGTGTAGGAAAGGCTGAGACTTAGAACAGAGTTACGCCCAGTCCGATCCAGCGCAAAAAGTGCCTGAATGTGCCCCGGGAAGCAGGACACATCCACTTCGACATACGGGGGTCGTGAATCCTTTGCTCCCTAGCCAGCTAAAGACCCCCCGCAGCGGTATTATTTCAGGGTGGGAAGTAATGCGCGTACCTGCGTCTCCGGGTGCCAGCTGAAGGCCGGGGACCTCGTGTAGACGCATATGCACGCGCAGTAGGACTTCTCTCCCTATCTCGTTCGGCGGCCTCTTTGAGAGACATGAGTGTCTCACAAAAAGTAACCACAGCCCCCAGGTGTCACTACTATGCAACATGGCTTTCACCAAATTTCAGAGCGAGTCGACCGCTCCTACGTGTGTCTCGAGTTCGAAACGCTGAGGCGCCCATGCCGCGCACTCGACTAGCGTGTGAAACGCCGTGTCGGGCGCGCCGCACTGGCGACAGTCCGGGGAAGGCAAGCAGCCCACAATGTGACACAGACACTTATCGAAACACCCGTGTCCGGTGAGTATCTGTATCATCCTGAAGGTCAGGGTTCCGCTTTCACGGGTGACCCATTCTTTCAGCCGTGGTCTGATTGCCTCCACCGTGTAGCCGCCGGCCACAGGGTTTTCAAGCTCTTGAGACCAGATGGTGATCATGGCGGCGGTTTCCCGCTTCCTGATCGCCTCGATTTCGATCTGGCAGAAGGCCAGGCCGCGAGATCGGTTAGGTCCATACGTTGTCAAGATTCAACCGACGGTATTATAAGGCATGTGAATGTATATTAAAATATAGGAATCCGCGATCAAATAACAAGGTCAATGATAAATATCATTATAATTGGTTACGCCGAGGAACACATTCTTGTAAATTCTTCCTTCCTATCCTCGCCATGAAGATAAACAATAAACTTTAAATGAAGAATGCGCAAACTAGAAACATTCACTTCGTGTCAGTACTGTCACCGCAAAATAATATTATCGTTGGAACACAATATAAAAGAAAACCAATTTAATTTAAATAACTTAAATTCTCCTAAGCAAATTGTAGTGAAGTCTGTGAACCCCTGGGGACGAGTGCAGTGTGGCGGTGGACTGGTGGCGAGGTAAGTCACCCTTCCCTTGCTTCTTTTTTCACGTTCCTTTGCCTTCTCCCAGCCATGGCATCGCATCGCAAAAAACCTAAAGTAATGCACTAGTACATTTAAAAAAAAAATGAGCGACGTCTATAAAATTATACCGTAACGAGAAAAAAAATGAATAAAAAAATCGGCTTTTGGCGATTTTTGAAATCTAAAAAAACTTGGAGCGACCTTTTTATATTATTTTTTTGGGCTGTCCTTTGCTGAGTGTCCTTAAACCATCAAAAACTAACATGCTTTCACACGTAACTCAAATACAATAAAAGTCGGTTGATTGCGCCTTGCATAGCAATATTAGATCATTACACTTCAGTTGTCCAATTCGAAAACCTAGCAAAAAACAATTTTTCTTAATGAATGTTTGTGGATTTCTTGTTTTACTAGACATTTGCTTATGAACTGTGCTTGCCAAAACATGTAGACTGTGTCAAAACACTTCCGATAAGCGTAATAAATAGTTTTGAAATAGTATGTCATTGAAGTTCAGGACATTTTTTGTAGTGTGGTGCAAAATTTCTTGATGCACTTGCTGGGTTTTGATATTGCACAGCTGCCCTCCCTGACACATATCATCCATTTAGGCCTAATACTTTCTTTGAAAATGGCTTTGTCAACCCTTAAACAGGGTTACAAAGAGAATACTGATAATCGTATAGTCCACACTTATTGGCCTATTTTAGATTAGTTATATCTGTGAAGTAACAGAGAAAAAATACAATTTCCTGTGCCTGTCTTAAGAGGCGACAAAACAACCTACAGCCAGGTGGTAGGGTATTTGCCCGTCTGGATGGCTGACCACCCCTGACTTGCTATGTAACCTTGAGTTGTGTTGCGGCATTTTCGGCCAGCTTCTAGTCTCTCTTTAGAGATCGGCAGCACATTAGTAGCACCTTTGGTATTACAAATGTCGATAGGCGACGGTAACTGCTTTCCATCAGGTGGGCCCTCTGCTTGCCTGCTAAACTCACGCAATAAAAAAAAGTTGAAAAAAATAATAATTTAAATACCAGATTGTTACAATTAACCAAGTGCTAACGATGAAGGAAAACGTCGTGATGAAACTTGCACATCGAGATAACCGATGTGTCAAATCCGCTAATCCGACTTGGACTAGCATGGTGGGTAGTACCCACGTACTGTCTCCTAGAAATGGCAGGCCTGAGCTGAGCAGAGTAGACGTTTATAGGTTGTTATAATTTTTATTTTCGATAACACATGTTACAATAATGGTAAAACAAGCAATGTAAGATTTTAATAGCATAATCATGTTCTTAATCAACGTAAGGGGTTCCCTTGCGGCTTGTACTTCATAGTAAGTTTACAAAAAGAAAACTTTAAAGTAGTGACTATTGCATAAAACTAGGTGTAATTTAATGATTAGCGATCTACGCAACCACGTTCCAGGGCTTTCCGGTCTTCTTGATTGTAGGAGAAACCTGTAAACAAAAGTTGAAATCTTTACTTTCATGAGAAAAAAAAATCTTTTGTTCAAAACATGTTAATTCCAGAATTAAGTCTGTTAATTAGTCTGTTAGTTAATTATTAATAAAAAAATGAAAAATAAACATTTTCTAATTTTTCCAACGGGGTTCTATTTTAAAGCCTTTCAAGAATTGGTCCAAGAAAGGAAAAAAATCTTAAATGTATAGTTTAACAATTATCACACTTGCAATGTTCATGTTCAAGCAAAAAATAATTTATTAATTAACTATTGAAAAACTAAATGAAAAATTAAAATAAAAAATTATTAATAATTTTTCAACCAGATTATTGTTCATTCATCTATTCAGTTAGTGCCTGAATTTTTTAAATTTTTTATTTTCATATTTAGTATGTTTAAATAATATTTATTCATTAAAGGGCCGATGTGGGTGTGGCTTGCGTAAGCCAGAGTACCCGTTTTCGGCCGTATTTTCATCCCTCTGGGAAAATTATAAATATTGATCTTACAGTTTCGGGAGTCAAGACTTTTTTAAGGAAATTTCTTCTTCTTTTCGAAACTTTTTTCAAATTTGAAAAATCTTTATTACTTTTTGAGATATTTGCCAAAAAACTAAACCCCCCTTTTTTTAGTTAATTGTTAATAACTTTTGCAAGCAGAACTTCATTTTTTTCAAAAATCGTCTAGATGCCATTCCGAATCAAATGACACCTAATTTATAATTTTCGGAGGCTGCTGAAAAAAGTTGGTCCAAAAGGCACTTGTTTACTAGTCTAATATGCAATCCATTTGTCAGCCGATTATTTTTATTATAAAGCAAGAATATTTGATACCAGTTCATACACGAACATATATAAAATATACATGTATAGCAATAAACTAATTACCTTTTTTGTTATAAGATCTTCACAAGCCATTCTTATTCGAGCACACGTCGCTGGTGCGTCCAATTTAAATTCTTCTACTACTCCGCTATCCAAACGAGCTGACTTTATGGCTTCTTTTATCGCAAAGTATATTGAAGCTGCCAAAAATAACGGTGGTTCTCCTACAGCCTGCAATTTAATTAATAACAGAACTTTATTACAGATTTAAAATTAAGTCAAAAACTAATAATGTACGACGCTATATATGATAATGCGTCGCATACTTATGCACGTGTCTGACATAATATGAATTATTTTTATCTAAGTATATAAATTAAAATAAATGTTTGTCCTCTATGTATTTCTAAACCATTGTTCAGATTGTGATGATGCTCGCGAGAATTTCTGGCCCAAAAAACAGAATATACAACCAAATTTTTACTTTACGTGGTATTACAAAGCATGTTGAGTACAGCTAGTAAAAGAAATAAAAAGTTTTATCTGATTTAAATTCATGTTTTTTAACTACTCTACGGACTCGAGGTCCGTACCCTTTTTTAAAGCTTAATTTCTAGATTTAATTTTTAAGATTTAACACGCTTATTATTTTAGTTCTTGTGTGTGACATTAATTAATTTGTGTTGAAGTGTATGTATCTTATAAGTGACTTACTATATTAATTTATTCTAATTTTAATACTAAACTTATACTAGTGTAGAGTATCTGTTACATGCTGGTGTTGTGAGGAAGTGCATGTGCAGTGTGGGCCTTATGTCTATACTTATATACTATCCTATCTAGTGCCATGTGTGTTGTTTTTTCCTTTCTGTGTCTGAGTTTTTAATTTTTAGGCTCTTTGTGTGTCTTGGTTTGGTTGTGAGGAAGTGAATGAAATTCATGTTAAATTATATAAAACATCAACGTCATACTAAGCAAAGAAATACACATATACCAGTTCAAATAACATAACACATTCACCTTTGAAGAGTAAACTGCACGTGGATTAGGCGCCCCTTTCAACAAAGAAACATTAAATACTTTCGGTATATCAGAAAACCCTGGAATTTTATAAGTGCCAGGGCCTTTCGAAAGCGTCTCTCCCCGGTCCGAAAACACCAGTTCCTCCAAAGTGAACATTCCGTAACCTTGCATAAAAGCACCTTCAACCTGGCCTATATCTATCGCTGGATTTAAACTCTCGCCTAAATCCATTACTATATCAGTTCTAAGCACTTGATGATCCCCAGTCAAGCAATCAACAATAACTTCTGAACATGCTACTCCATATGTAAAATATTCAAATAAATTGCCACTATTTGTTTTCGGATTGTATTCTATTTTTGGTACTGCGTAAAATCCTGTAGCAAACAAACTTATTCGATCAAAATAAGCTGCTGTGACCCAGTCTTCCCATTTTCCATTTGGATTCTTATCTCTATATGGTTCAAGTCTATCCTTTATTACTTTACATGCATTCACGACGGCCATCCCGTACATATCTGAACTAATACTTGCAGCAGTCGGAGTACTATTTGGCACTTTGTCAGTAGCCATTTCACTTATGTGGATTTTTCGATAATCAATTTCTAGAACTTTAGATGCAACTTGTATCATCTTGGTAAAGAGTCCTTGTCCCATTTCTATGCCTCCAATAGAAATGAGAACTGAACCATCATTATAAACAAGGAGTAATGCTCCGGCTTGCATTAGAAAATCTGTTAGAAACGATATCCCGTACTTTGTAGGTACAATTGATATACCTTTTTTCTTCCACCTATTTTTTCTGTAAAAAAGCAAAAAATTTATACTATTAATTAAATTTATGATAGTAATACTAAAAATCAAGAATTAAATTTTACACAACATAGAGCAAGCTATATTTGGGAAGGAATAAAATTCTAAAAAGGGGAGCGCTTTCAAAATGGTGCCTGGTTTACCTCGTTGAGCTACACTGATTGGCCAGCCTTTTGGTCACTCGAAGTTGCGCAGTAATTAAATTATTATGAAATAGAAATGGAAGCAGGGAAAGCGTATAGATGATCATAAGAAGTATATTGAATTACAATAATTCGATATGTGATATCACATTCACAGGGCCGTTGTGAATAATCAAATAAAAAATCAGACTACATTATAAGTTTCTAACATAATACACTATCTTACAAGAAGAAGACAAAAAAGACGAATATGTAAGTATATAATTTTAGTGGTCCAAATATATTGCATTTATTTATTCAAAAACCCATACTAGGTTTTTGCAGATGGTCCATTTCCCTCTCACCCTATCTCATCTTTCCAATGTCATCCCACTTTCCAGTGCCATATCCCGTCCTCTGTGATTCTCCTGTCTCATCATTCCGCTATCCCATCCTAAAGAGAAGCAACCCATTGGCTTTAATCCTGGTGTTACAAAGGTCTGTAGGCGACTACTTTCCATGCCATTCCACCTGTATGCAATCTCCGCAATAAACAAAATTAAAATAATTTCGAAACTTAATTTTTACTAACAATAATTAATAATCTTTAATAAATCTTTATTACATAGGCAAACTATAAAGATACAAAAAATAGTTGTCTGTGGAGTCAGGTGGTTGCCAAGACCCCGGACTAGGAACAAACCTGTGTTACCGTAGGCATTGGCAGCCATCCGACTACAGGAAATTTCTTATATTTAAAGGCTAATATGTCACATACACAGAAAATTCTGAATCCTAAACTAGTAAGATTGTAATGTATTAGGATTCAGATGAAATTATATTTATATTATTTTATTTATTTAAGTGTCTGCATAGTATAGGGTGTGTGTACGTAAGGGGTATGTGTGTGTTACGATAATTACAGAGTATATGGTACCAAGAGTAGAAACCGCCATTGTGATCAAACAAATAGGTAGGGTACACGTATATTGAAGATTAAAATAAAAACTTGCATCAGAATTGCTCATTCAGTAATAAGTCGTTCCGTATTGTCATAATTAAGTGAGTGGAACCATTTAATTAATTTATTCTTTACTTCATACCTTTTGAGTGAATATATTTTTAAATGTCTGTTAATGTTATTGTAGAGATAGCCATGTAAGAACTTGAAGTGGCGTTTAGCAAATGATGTTCTACAGGATACTGTAGGGCAAACCCTATCGTGGCGTCGTTTTCGGGAAAAGATGGTAGGATCGTAATTAACGTTACAATGCGTTCTTATAATGACGTATAGAATATATAATTGTCTTACAGATAGAAGATTTGTGTCTTGATACAGTTGGTGAGTGGAGTAACGGAAAGGTTTTTTGTATAAAACTTTTATTAAAACTTTAGGGTATAATATTTTCTTAAGTTTTCACGACTAGCATACATAATAAAACTACGTTTTAACGGTTTTAAGCGAAGTAGTTAATTTTATTTTTGTTATACCGACGTTTCGGCCACTTTTCAGTAGCCGTGATCACGGAAAACAAAGATGTCAAGTATCAATGAGTACTGTTAAAGTTTTATTTAGCCTACCGCCAACTTGTTCACTTTAATTATTTTAATATACTTTTAATTTTGTTTACGATTATTATTTAATCTATGGGAGCTTAATCTAATTTACCACCGCTTTGCAACATTAACAACTCTTCAGCAATCATGCCTAGCTCTAATAATCTATATCTATATATTATATAAAAGAAAGTCGTGTTAGTTACACTATTTATAACTCAAGAACTGCTGTATTGATTTGGCTGAAAATTGGTGGGGAGGTAGCTCAGAACCAGGAAATGGACATATGATACTTTTTATCCCGTTGGAACCGGTAAGGGGCGCTGAGATTGGGTTCTAGAATCCTCCTAATCACCTGGACCGATTTTGGTGATTTTGTCTTTGTGTGTTTGAGTGGGTTCCCGGATGGTTTATATTCACAATTATAACCGGTAGGTGGCGCTGAGATCGGGTTCTCGAATCCTTCTAATCACCTAGAGCGATTTTGGTGATTTTGTTTTTGTGTGTTTGAGTGGGTTTCCGGATTTTTTAGATTCGCAATTAGAACCGATAGGTGGCGCTGGGATCGGGTCCTATATTTTTAACTTTTTCAGAGCGGGACAACGTCTGCCGGGGCCGCTAGTTTTATATAATATTAAAATGGTTAGTAGGTATAAATTATTTACCTGTTAAATACTTCCACTTCTTTCTTTCGCTGCCAATAATCAGATGATTCGATACACTCGTTCCAGCATCTTTCTAAAGTGCAATATGTTAATGACTGATTGAAGTGTGTTAAACACCCTTCTTTATACATGTTTATGCTTATAATTTCTTCATAACTCTTATTTAACGATGATGCTATGTGCCTTATCATAGTTTCCGCAGCAAACATCGCCTGGGGTGCTCCAAATCCTCTAAACGCTGTATTTGAAGGCATATTTGTTTTGCAAACATAGCCATTAACTTGAATGTTTGGAATCGAATAACAATTGTCTACGTGTACAAGAGCTCGTTCCATCATCTATAACATTTTGAAAAGAAATAAATATAAGTTACAATGATTACAGTATTGTTAGAAGTTATCATTATAAAGAATAATTCTGTATAACGTACCATAAAAAATATTTTTACTTACAGAACACGATATATCCATAGAATATCCCGCATTGCTGTAGATATCAAATACAGTGCCTAGAATTTTCCCTTCATCATCAAAAGCTACCTTATATTTTATAAGGCATGGATGCCTGTAGCCAGTTATTTGAATGTCTTCATCCCTATCTAGAACAGCACGTACAGGTTTCTTAAGCTTATAGGCTGCTATTGCAACAGGTATTGCTAACGTTGCCGCTCTTGTTTCTTTTCCTCCAAAACCTCCACCTATTCTTTTCACTTTGGCTACTACTTTGTGATTAGGTATGCCTAAGGCATGTGATACATAATGCTGCAAAAAGCAAGAATATATCCATTAGTCATTTGATTAATCACCATTCGAGTATTATATCTCGATTGCGTTTAAAGCATCCGCTACGAAGCCCGAGGTCCGTTTTCCTACTTTTTCTTCTTCACTTCGCGCGATCTTCTTCCTCCCTTTTTACGAGGTCATTGGTACACATGACATTCAACACTAGTTATCAAACCAGCATTTCTTGAGCCCACGCCTTCTATCGGGATCTGGCGGTGAATAACAAGTATATTTATTGTCGAGGAAAGATTTAGTGAAGAAAAAAATTATTCTAACATTTATGAGTTATAAAATACTTTGGAAAAAACTCCGTATAATTTCTTTAGAAGTTACTATTAATTCAGTTCAAATATACAATGCTTACCGCTATTTCTCCTGGATTTTGAGTTGTAGCTGTAACCTCAATTTCGTCCTCTTTTCTGATGGCATATGCCGAAATCGTTTCTAGATAAAAATGCTCTTGTGCTCCACTTCTAACACTGCCTTCAATAAGATTACTACTTTTAGAAAAAACTTCAAGAACATTTCCTTTCTGCAGCACTCGAGGATATCCTTTGAAGAACGATTGTTTTTCAATGGCATCTTCTAAAGTTACGATAACAGGTTCTAAACGTTCATAGACCACTGTTACTAGATCTTTTGCAATCCGGGCCGCTTTTTCGGTTTCTGCAACGACAGCTCCTATAACACATGCACGGCTTGTTACCGTTTCTCTTGAAAATATTTCTTCATCTTTATATATTGGACCAAATTTGTCACGTGCTTCATCTAAATCTGCCGCTGATAAAAACTTGATTACTCCTGGCACTGAGAAAGCTTTACTTGCATCTATAGATATAATGTTTGCATGTGCTTCCGAACTTAACACGAGTGCTAGAAATAATTCTCCATTTATTTGTGGAATGTCATCGCAATATGTGGCTTCTCCAGTGACCTGTTTGAAAGCAGATGCATGTGGTATGGGTTGTCCTACAGCATCTGATATAACTCTATTACTATCTTTTACATCAAAATACTGTGAACTCGTTGGTTCTATACTACTGATTTCTTCTGAACCAGAAGACTCTAAATTATCTTTTACTTTGTAACCATTAATCATGTTCTTTAACACATAGAGATAAAACTTAAAAAATAAACTTAAACATAATGATTTTCTATACTCTGCCATTCCACCAGGTACTGATATATCTAATAGAAGTTCCTCATTGAGGGAATTAAACACTGTTGATAACATATGTTGATTCCATTCACAGTCAACTAGCAATTTAGATGTTTTAAAGGCACATATGGTTGTTGGTCCCATACCTCCATAACATATTTTAGCTCCTGATACAATGTTACTATTTCCTTTAAATTTAATATTAAAACATGCCGTTACTATTGAAATGTCATCCTCACGCCTTCTAGCCTGCTTGTATGCTTTAATAAATTGCATTTTCTCTGTAAATGGAATCTCTACAGATACAACTACTTCGTCGTTTTCTATGCTTGTATTTCTGTAGCCAATAAAGAAATTTTCATCAATAAATACTTTTCGGTGCCCTTTTGACAAGCTATACACATTAAGTAATGCACGACATGCCATTAAAATTGGATTAAGATCTGATATTGGGCTTGCAGTTACAATGTTGCCTACAAGTGATGCGACATTTCGTATTTGATTACCGGCAAACCAATGGAGCATATTCTGTATAGCTAAAAACGCTTTACTTTTATCGCCATCTTCATTAATTTGTCTTTGTAAATAATCTTGAAGCTCAGATAATGTGACTGCACCACCTATTATAATACCAGTGGATGTAGTCTCACAGATGTTCATTTCAATTACCATAGTTGGATAAACGAGAATTGGGTACACTTTATTCTTGAACTTAGTTTCTACACCAACTTCTGTGTTACCTACAATTAATTTACAAGTGGGTAACTTTGATTTTAAAGTTAAAAGCTCATTTAGACATTTTGGTCTAATCCATATAACATTTTCACCTTTGAAATAAACATAGTCTTCACTATAGCCGCTGTTCAATTTTAATTCCGGTGGGAAAATCGGTTCCTGTGTTGAATCGTAAGGCTTAAATTCAGATTTATTGTACAAGGAGTTTGATTGACATTCTTTGCTTTTATTTCTACAACAATCTGCACCCATTTTGCATAGAGATGCTTTATCATCAGAGTAATATTGTCGTTCCCAGCCTTCAATGAAAGTTTTGAATCCTTCAATTATTGGTCGATATCCTGTACACCTACAAAGGTTTCCTTGTAGAGCTCTTTCTATATCATTATATTTAATTTTATTATTTGATCGCATCAACGCATACATGGACATAATTATGCCTGGTGTGCAAAAACCGCATTGTGAGCCATGAGATTTTGCTAATCTTTCTTGGACTGGGTGCAAACGGTCTTGCGTTGACCCAATACCTTCCACAGTGGTGACGGCTAAACCATGCATTGCACATACAGGTGTTAAACACGCATTTACTGCAATATGTCTGATTTTAATAATGTAAGTCAACATAGTACCACAGTACCTATTATGATATCGTGCTACAATTGCTTATATTACTCCCTGGCAAAACCTTATCCCATGGGATTTTTTTTAGATTTGCGCGACTTACAATAGACAGATATACTTATAGACAATAATAATAATAATAGTTTTACCGGTTACTAGACATTGTTTAAATAAATATAAACCGGGCGCAGTCTAAACATAATAGAGGGGTCCGTAGAGGCGAAACAAGTACAGCATTTTGGTAATTGACTACAAATAAAATGTATCTGTCATTTTAAAATTTGAAAAAAAAACAATTTATCGTTTTAATGTTCTTGAAAACCGTTGCGTAGATACATGACCGAAGCCGATCAAAGAACTGAGGCTGAACAATACACCCAGCCGATGTCAAACACTGCGGCGATAGAAAGAGGACGAATGGTGAATTCGTCAATGCCTCTAATTTCGAAAGGTTTATAAAAGGATACTTGACTTTGTTTTCCTGCTTCAAGTATTGGGAGACCATAACAGTGCAGGCACCGCATCCACCTTCTCCACAACCATATTTCGTACCGGTTAATTGAAGTTTCTTCCTCAAATACCATAGCAAAGTCACTTCTGGATCTGGGCTCTTTTCTATAACCTGGAAGATAAAAAAATATGTGATATTCAAAATTTGCGAGTGATTAGTAATCCACCTTTGTTCTATCTCCACGGCCACATGTATATAGACGCCTGATGGTACACATCCTAGGCTCTCCTATTATATTAATGTATTCTGTGCAAGGCCGTAAAGATAAAACAAAGACATGTACGTACATAGGACCAAACGTTTTTTAAACTGTAAGAAAAGCACAGAGTACATTAATACAATAGGAGAAAGAAAACTCCTTAATTCAACGTTCTGACGTATTGCCATAAATCATTTTTAGTTTTTTCAATATAATATTTATTAAACTGGGACATTACAAACTAATACAATAAAGAGAACTTAACTTAGTCATTATATAATAATATAAGTACATTAAGTGGTAACAAAGTTAGAAAGGAACGCTGTATTTGACTTCTATATTAGGGTAATAAATTATGAATGCCGAGTTTACGATGTAACTAGTCAGTTTATAAACCGTCGATTAATTTTGAATGAACAATAAATAAAATTCACAATATGAGGAATAAATTTACGTTACTGGTTTAAAATTTTGATATTTCCTCGCCATGTTATAAGCGTAACCAATATCAACGCACCACATAATAAAAAACTTCAAGAAACCTCCACAAATTTCCATTTTTGGGATTTCGTAACCAAACGGTAAACATCTACGGCACCCTCCACTGCACATGATACAAAACCGCGCTAGGATGATTTTTATAATTTAGTGAGCCTAACTACATAATTGTGACCAGGAAATAACATCAAGTTCAAGTTAATTACTGACATTGAAAAAAACAGGTCTTAAATGCATTAAAAACTAAGTAATTTCCATTAAAAGATATTATTACTAAACTTTTAATTAAAAGGCAGTACAAACATCGCAATTAATTACTTATGCTAATGTATTTTTGTTATATTAGGCGGATAATCATCTAAGGCGTATGAAGTTTAAAAGAAATACTAAAAACTCTGATAATACCCATGATCCCAGAACTAAATCCGACATACACTCTTCACAGAGCGAATAAACTATAAATATGATAGCATGTGTAACCTTTAAGAGATAGGTATATATTTAATCAAAATAATAATTTTATTTACGTCTGACTTGCGTCCATAATATGTAAGTTACACAAATGAATTAAAAACTAATTGTTGGTTAAATGAAATAATAAGAACTAAAAGTAACAAGCTTATTTGGCGGCTCGCTTTGACGGCAGCACATGCAACTTAACTGGGTGTTTGTTTTTAAACGCAGGGGGAATGTCTTTGGAAACCATACTTGTGCTATAACAGAGGATGGCCAAAGTACAGCGCTAGAGCTAGTATCGGAGGTCCCGCCAAGGCCAGACATTCATGTAGGGACCTGTACCTCAATCGGCACTTTGCTGGGATGTCGCGGGATCTAGAACAGGGTTAGAGCACCGTGACGCTCTCGTCCGCAGAGCTTGAATACACCCCGGTGGCAGAGTCTACCATTTGATCAATAGAGGGAAAGGTCCGCTGCTACCCCCGTATACAGCGACTCCCTGCAACAGAATCATGGGACAAAGTGTCGTGCATAGCGGCGTCTTCTTGCGCCAGTCTGACGACGATGGACAGGTGCCGCTTGCACTATTTTCTCTATATCTCGGTGGCCTCCTTTTAAGTCATTGCAGACTCGCAGAAAGTGGAAACCGCCTACCAGTGACTATTGCTATAGAGCATGGCCTCGACCATGCTCCGCAGCGAGTCAACCGGCCTGACATTGGCCAGGAGTTTGAACTTCTGGGTCCCATAGGCTGCGCATTCCAGGAGCGTATGATACGTCGTGTCGATGGGTGCGTCGCAATCTTGACATAAGGTGTGCAATACCGCCCATCTATACTATGCAGAAATTTGTCGAAGCAACCATGCCCGTCAAGTATCCACCGTCTCCACGCCAGCTTCTGGGAACATTCCCTGCCATTTCTCAATCCTGATCTCGGTCGCCGGGGTCCTGATCACCTTGGTCTCGACCTGGCACAACACTAGACCTCTCTCCCGCGCCTCCTGCCTACTGGGGCACCTTACCCATAGAAGACGGTGACCTAGGCTCAGTATTCTACTTTTAGTCTTGAGGGAGTATATGTAGAATACAAAATAACTAAGTTTTATTTTATTGTAAGTATTCGATTATAATCTCTTAGTTTAATTAATTATACAGTCTTAGTTTAGAGAAGCCTACAAACTTACACTAACGCAATATAAATAAGAGTGATAATGTTTAATTTATTCCCAAAAATCTTCAGATATATGATTTCATATCCCTTCTAGAATAAAGAAAAAATAGACTAACACAAAAACGATGAATTTAACCATGTTATAATCGACTTTTTACGACTGTATTTTAGCACTTTTCATTAAGAACAGGCAAAGTTCAATGGTAAGATAAACCTGACTTAACCCTCGCTAGCGTGGAGACCAGATATCATTCAATTACTTCAATATGAGATACATTTAACTAGAAAATATTTTTATTTCAATAATTAATGATTTGTGACTATCGCCGGAAGATAAGGCACGTGCTTTAGAATAAAGAATCCATACATTTTAGGTACTAGTTATCCATTTCCGGGACAGAATTTTATTATAGGTAAAGATTAACGCGGTAGAGCCATGTTGGAATAATTATCTTGACTACTGCTCTTAAAGCCGGCTCGATCACTGTGATGCCACACTCTCACAGTATGTCAGCATGAAAAGGTTAGCTATAAGCTAATCGTGTTTCATACGACAAGTGAAAGTTTCGATGGCCCACTCTCCTATTTCAATCCCATCTTCGTATTCATCCCATTCTTCCTGTCTGATCCCTCTTTCCCGTGCCAGGAACCCTGTCCTTCCTATCCCATCCTAACGGCTGGCAACGCGTTGGCGTGGCCCTTTTTTTTCAGGCCGGGGATAATTCATTTCGTACACTATCGGGTCCTTTGCTGGGATTACACCAAAGCAATGAGAGTTATCCACTGAAGATAGCGCAGATAACAGAGTCGTTTGCCGGCTTGTGTGGAGACTCAGCAAGGTACCCCTGTTAAAGATCCTCCCATGTGCCCCGCGCTCATGATAGGAAAAGCGTGAGACTTAGAATTTAGTTACGTCTACGCGCTTATCGTGCGCATCAGTGCTTTAGAATCCCCCAGGAGAGGCAAATTCACTACGTCAACAGGGGTTGGTGTTGCGAGCGTCTGTAGTCGACGGCAACAGCTTTTCCCTAAACGAACGCCAGCCTGTTTGCCTCATTCGCAATAAAAAAGTAACGATAAAAAGATGAGTTGCATTTGTTACTTCTTCCAACAATTAATTTTTGTGCTCGATCAACGCTACTTTGCAAGCGCCTTCCAGTCTTTCTTCCAGGTCCGCTATAACTTTTTATGTACAAGGCTGGATATTTATATCAACGCTTTCTAAGAGTGAAATTCTACAAAGCATAGATGTAGAGAGATGAGTAAAGCCGGCGCCTGATGGACTCGGCGCCTTCGTTTGCCGAACTTACTACTTACTGTCTGGTATTTATTGATCTTGGATTCTGCGGAGACGTTCCTCCCTTATTTTACTTAGTTTAAAAAGTAAAGTCTTATTATAGTTCACAATTTTAAGGTACTTTGGGAGGGCCACAGCAATATATGTGTACCTCATGCCTGTATGGGAGTGTAAGAGTCAATCAGTCGTGTATATAATATAGGCAGGGCCGTCTTTACTATACTGGGCGCCGAGTTGCGAAAATCAGAGTGAGTCCCTCAATGCCAACAATAGGTATATTTCAAACATCTGAATGAATATTGTGGTTTCTGAGTTAGCAAATTTTTTATTTATATCTTCCGTTTAAAACTAGGTCCTTGCGTCCGTTTGCACCGCACCCCTTGCTCCCCCGGGTAAAAACGACCATTCTCGAACTCTCCGTGGACACTGAGCCTTTAGGTAGCTTCCGTACGAGAACAGCAATTTATGACGTCATACTTCAAGAGCATCAAAATAGCATAATAAAAATTACAGAATAGTTATTCATATTATAGTTACCATGATATTTTAAAAGTAAAATAATAGTATGGTATTTTAACGCCCGGTCTTTTATTTGTACCTAATTTTAGAAAATCTTTCTACTTGGCCGGAGTTCAATTGAGGCTTAATAAATGCGAAGAACCATTTTCCATTCACCTGCAAAAGTACATACCAGAAAATAGTGGTGAATAAAGCATATGTGTGAATGCAACCTTGAGGCGATAGCAAGCTTAAGTTACACTAATGTCCTCGAAGCGATTGATAAAATTTCGCAATAAACTAACGTTCTGGTATAGAATGTCGTATAATGTAGGTATTATATTACTACTTGTCGTTGAAGTATGATATTTAAATTCATTTATAAACATTTATATATTTTTTAGATATCTTTGTATGGTGTGTATATTAAGTATATATCTTTGTAATATATAAAACTTCTTATATATGTATATATATTAGGGTGGCGCAAAAAAAGACTATTTTTTTTGTCTCGAGTGAAAAAATGTTAGTTTTTGATGTTTTAAGAGCCCTCTCCAAAGGACAGCTCAAAAAAAAATTTAAGAGGTCGCTCCAAATTTTTAAAAATTTCAAAAATCGTCAAAAATCGATTTTTTTATGTTTTTTCTTGTTACGGTAAAATTTTAGAGACCAAAAAATAATAAGTTTCTGAAAGTTTTAGCTCATAATTTTTATTGATTTATTAGTGCATTACTTTAGATTTTTTCGAGCGACCTTTTGATATTCAAATTTAAATTCCATACATTTTTTTTTTCATTTAGTACAATAATAGATAAAAATACACCACGAGATGAGTAAAAATCAAGCACAATATGGATTTTTTTTAACGTAACAAGAAAAATCATTTTAAAAAAATTCTATTTTTGACGATTTTTTAAATTTTTAAAAATTTGGAGCGACCTCTTAAATTTTTTTTTGAGCTGTCCTTTGGAGAGGGCTCTTAAAACATCAAAAACTAACATTTTTTTCACTCGAGACTTAAAAAAAAATAGTCGGGTTTTTTTGCGCCACCCTAATATATATATATCATGTATTTATTATTAAAATGTAAGTAGTTCGTACTATATGTTATGTTAGATCTTGAAGAGATAGTTTTTAGCGACAAGACCACCCTTTGTACATAACTAGATAAAACTTTAGTCTTTAAGTTCATTCTTGTGTTGGTGAATAATAAAGTGTTATCTATCTATATTACCTACTGTATAAAATTAGCACGAATGTTAATACGAAGGTTTAAAAAGTTCATCAAATAAATCAAATTTTCTTAAAAAAAATCGCCGCTATGGGAATACTATTTTAACTGCATATAAGTACTTAATGAATACTTCATAGACTTTTACCTACGAGTATATTGAGGGCTACAGTTACAAAGATAGTTTTAATAAGAGCATGCTCTGAATATACTTCCTAATTTAAAAATGTGAAGTGCATTATTTAAGTAACATATATTAGAAGTAGGAGGAGGGTTTCATGCGGAGGCGGCGCGGCGCCGTGGGCGTGACGATTTCAGCCTTCTTAAGCTTATGTTTGCTTCAAAAAATGGCCACAAACAAAGAAGTTTATATGATCTAAGCAAACAAAACTCGGGCACCTAAAATTGTGAAATGCCAACCGGGAATAAATAGAGAACTCAAATACTCTGTTCTTTTCAGACTGTTCTATATCATGCTAACAATTTAACTAACGGTTTTAGAGAGCCCAGCCATTTTTAAATACTAACTGACATGTCTTTTAGTATAAAAATTAGTATGGAAATAGTTTACAACTCGCTTACAACGCATCGGCGCACATGTCTAGTATTATGCTTGTTTTTCCATGATAACATCTATTGGAATGAACCAAATGAATGAAAACTGGTATCTTTGTACATTCTAATACGTTAATAAAAATCAATGCTTAGTTTCAATCCTAAAGAAATGTGAATGTTTTCATGAGATACGGCTCTGTAACGCGAACAACGCCATGTGGAAAGCACTTAGTATATTTATAATCGCTCACGAATTATAATAATCTCTTATGAACTAATCACCCAAAAGTACATAATTATATAAAATTCACAAAAGGAAAGACATGATATAGATTGACATTTAGAAATTCTAGAATCCAAATTGTCTATTCCAAAACAACAAAAGCTAATGAACTGATTGCGGATGTAAGCTTTAAAAAACATAAGACTATATTTATATACCCCAATTTTAAAAGCAACTAATTAAGTGCAATTAATTCGAACAACGCAGTAATTTGAAGAACAAAAACAACTTTTCCCGTATTCGTAGCTTCGTATTAAAAATGCTTTTCCTTAATACCTTTAAATTAAAATAATTTACCTTCTTTCCATTCACGAAGAACACTAACACGGTCTGAGCGTCTTTAGGTACCAAATTTTCAATCATAGTTGTCGAAATTAGTACTGATTTACATAAAAACCTGTCGTCGTAATTACATATGTATTAATTTTATTGTACCAACATTTAAAGCACGAGCGATACGTGTACCGTTTAGCAGTGTCCTCGTCAAACTAAAATTGCTATTTGCTAAAGAACTGTGACTAGTATAGTAATATACATGCACAATAGAATACAGATAATGTATCAAGGATTGAGGAATAAGATAACAACACGTTAACGACGCCTTTGCTGTTGCAAACATCCATATGCGATGCGAACCACTTTCCAACAGGTGAATTACCTGTTTTAGTTTCAGGCAGATCCAAAGGCTGACAAATCCACCGATCGATCTTTTATCATCTCCTATTCAAAGTTAAAAACAACAGAATCATTTTTCTTCCTTTACAATCAGCTACTGCCGCTGTTGAAAGTAGTTCTGTATTTGTAGCAGTCTCGCAGGCATTAGGTATTACTCTTACATCATGTAGACATGTTATATCTCAATGATATTACTACACTCCGCTCCGATACTCATTGCGCACTCGACCGTGACCAATTAGTGTTTCAGTGGCGTAGCTTGTCTAGGCGGGTCCTGTATCAAAATGTGTTGGGGGGGGCTAAAGGCAGTGTAAAGATTTTGAAGTGAAACTTCTATATAGACGGGGTCTTACGATTTTTCGCTCACGAAAAAGCTTCACGGTCACGTGGTCTAATTCTTACATTCTTAAACTCGTGATATCTTTCGAATGGAATGTCCAAATTGAATAATTCAAAAAGTTATATAAAGGTATTGAAGCAGTCTTGAATATGAAGTAATTTATTTTGATAAGGATGAATACCAAGATACAAATAAAGAGCCTTTTCTAGAGGCGGCATTTTAATTTAATTTTTAAAATAAAAGAACACTTATTGTGGCATAACTAGACATAGCAGCATAGTGGCATAGTTAGACATATACCTACTGTGGCGACACTTTGTAAATAATGATGTGCTGCAAAGTCGTAGTACATTATTTTATTCTATCATCAATAGTTTTCGTAGCGCACGCGATTTTAGGTATTTTTTTACACCTTGGGTTACATTATTGGAGTTTTAGTAAGGACCCCTAATTTATTTGTAAATATAATATACCCTATGTCACCCGGGAATAGTGTAGCTTGCCAACAGTGACGGCTGGGCGTAACTCTGTTCTAAGTCTCAGCCTTTCCTACACAACAAAGCGCGGGGCACATGAGAGGAGGGTGGTTTTAGTGGGTATTGGGGGCTGCCCGCGCAGTCCTCGGAGTCGCCACACAAGCTGAGTCGATCGCGGGTGGATTACTTTTGCATGCAGTAATGCCGCCCCCGACCGATGTGAGTCTGATCCCTTACCAGGACCCAGTATTGTGCGTAAATCGGAAGCATTTCACCCGCCTCAAATAAAAAAGCTTGCCAACAGTGAAAGAATTTTTCAAATCGGTTCAGTAGTTTCGGAGCCTCTTCATCAAAACATGAGCGAACGAAATTTTATTGAGTTTTTTTTTTGGAAATATTTTTCTGTTAACGTAATTTGATGTCCGAATGAAGTTGATGACGAAAGATGCGCATTTGTTAATGTTCCGTTGTATGTATAATTTTAGCGTAGACTATGGATATATTTTTGGTTCCGGATCGAATTCAGTTTTTTGTTTGATAAAATAAAATATGTTTAAATAAAAAATGCATTCATTAAAATGTACCTAGCCTAACCATATCATAATTTGCAGTAAACCTGCAAAAAATCGAAATGTGTGCTATATAAGATAAACCTTTCTCACCGACACCACACCCTGTCAAAATCTCCGTTTCTATTATGTTACGTTGCAGAGAAATTACTTCCGGTCAGTTATAAGCTGTTCAAGTAATTAAAGCTTTTTAACTATACCACGGGAACTCTTTAATTTTTCAGGATCAAATGTATCCTATATGTTGACCAGAGATATAAGCTACTACCATACAAAATTTAATGTAAATCGGTCCAGTTCTTTCGGAGATTAGCCGGTACAAACAGACAGACAAACAAAAAATTAGAAAAAAATCTAAATTAGTTTTATTTCACGTCTTACATCCCCCTGACTCGGTTTTTAGCATTTTTTTTCATTGTACAGAAATTTGACCTCTACAATTTTATTATATGTATAGATAAGTTATTACTTATACTCAATGCTTCTAGTTACTAAGTTAGACAAAATATTGAAATCAAAAATACACTTTTTTCAATTTCTTTCAGCAAATGTATTTATCAAATCATCCATAGCTAAAAGACGATTTCAGTTTTTCTAGATTTTCTACATCTATAGACAATAATGACCGGACTGATAGCCGTTCCTGTTTTCCCAGCAGTTATTACCAAAAATATTAATAACCTATATTGTGGACATTTTAGGAATTTTAACTTACACACTTTCGGGGCTCCCGCAGCCCGGGGACCCCATAACATTGATACGGCTAATACGGAGGTAGCGACGCCCTTGGTGTTTATTTATTCCGTGAGAAAGAGAAATAGCCACCATAGAAGTCGGTGGACGTAGAGTAAAGTGCAAATGCGACAAGTGGACGTGAAGGCAGATGTGTGAGCACGTGATCCTGCTCCTGCTGCCGTACCTTTGATTTCAACACTAAAAACCAGAACTAGAGGAGAGTATATAGGGCAACGATATAAACAGCAGCGAAGGTCGTATTTTCATACTCGTTGAACAGTCAATTATTTTATGCACAATGTATCGTAGGCAAAACATAATTTTAACACAAGTCTGTATAATAAGGACCAATTTTTGATGGAGATTGTTTTACCTATTACGCCATTCCCTGTAGTCTGGGTCCTTCATCCTTGGAACTCACGGTTATCGCATTCGCGCATCTGCATCACTCCAGAGACCCTAAATACGAGGACAAGCATGTCGGAATCAACCTCTTTAAATATTTTACTTTTTATTATTTGACATTTGTTGTATTTTATTATTTCTTCTGTCTATATTTCTCCTTTCATTTTCAAATGTATTTATGTAAAATAAAAATTATTAATATAAGAAAATTGGCTTGTTACTTAATGTCCAAGTTATATACACTTGACGTGCTCTCGATAAAGCCATAATATTAAGATTATATACGTCAAATCAAAATGGGATTCTAAAAAGCCCCTAAGTCTCAGATAATTAGATGGCGTCCTATGACCTTCTTCTGTCGCTATTTGAATTATTTTTAATTAAAACACCTTTTAGACTGCCGGTTGTTAAAAAAAATGGAAATAAGTCTTATTTAATCCTACATTCATCTATAATATTAAAAAGTTCAAAACACGCCGTCTCTGTATATTAAAGCTATTTAAAAAACAACTGGAATGACCTAAATAAACAAAAGAGAACACGATGCATTTTTTTTAGAATTCTTGTTTGTTTGTTCGGGATTCACATAAAAACTACTAAGCCGATTTCGATGCGGTAAGACTTTAAATTTGCGCTACATTTATCCTGGGATTCCGCGAGATTTTTTCTAGGAATGATTTAAAATGAATGTGATCTTTTCAGTGATCGATAATAAATTTTACGTAATTAAATGTGTTTTTTTTCCAGCAATCCCGCGGGAATATTCCGGCTGCGATTTGCAGTTTTTCGGGTGCATATAATAATTAATTAGCTTATTCCGACATAGTTTTCACTAAAACGATAGCTTACATTCTTTTTTTAAATTCTACGATACTTTGTGTCCCCGGAATCCCGCGGGATTTTTAAGTCAAGCGTGGACGAAGTTACGGACTATCTTAGTACATAATAAAAAAATTATCGAGTCTCTTTGAGGATTGAAACATCAAATTATCACAAACTTTTTATCACCTAAATAATTTTTGCAGGTTTTTTTAAAATTTATTTATTGCAGAAGCATAGCAGACACACTGACGACCCAACTGTGATGGAAAATGGTTACCGTCGCCTATGGACATTAGCAACACCAGAGCTGCAATGTGCTGCTGGCCTTGAAGGAGAAACTCGAACCTGACCACTGATGCCGGAACACAACTCAACAAGTTGTTATGGCGGCATATTCTAGACCAGAGGTGGTAGCCATCCAGTGTATGTGTTGTTTTTTCGCCTCTTACAATAGGCCGCCTGGCAGCAGGAATTAGTATTCTTTCTAAAGGTTTGGAGGTATAAAAATATTTCTAATAAAAAAACTTGATTCATTCTAATACTATAATATACATGTAATACTACAATTCATCACTAAGTAACATTTGTAATATAAATTTGACACTACATAACAAAGAACATGGAGCATTATATTTAAATATTCACAGATAACTAATACAGAATTTTATGTATGCAACATGGAGTGCTATTTACAATAGAAATGTTACTGGAAATATGGATGCTCTAAGGAAATAATCCAATAATAATTTGTCTTTGTTTACTCCATAACATTTTGAGCTAAATTTTATAGTGGAGCTCCAGTAATTCGACTAGAGCAATAAATCTAATTTATGTCCGGTTTCTATATCTTACTAACTGTTTATTGGCCTTCTGTTCAGTTAAATTTCTATATAAGCTCCAAACAAGTAAAGGAAAAAATTGAGATATATATAGGAATGGGCAGTTAAAGTTATTACTATAGCCTATTTCCAATTATAGCACCATATCATATTTACTAGTATAATACAAACCCCATACCACACCAGTGTGGGAGCACATCTAGTGTATGCTAGGTCATCCCAAATGCTTAAAATGATTGGATGGAAAGTTCTTTACAAAGTTGCTTTAAATGTACTATAGTAAAAATATGTTTAATTAAATGTATAAAGGACAATTTGTATCCAATTTGTAACTACTAGTTTGGTAAAAACTTATTAAATAATATACAATCAACAAAAAATTTAAATATATAAAGGCCATCCTATGTCCATCATTTATAACCTCAGGCCGCCTATTGTTTCTACCATGACAATATTGTAATTGTATATTTTTGAAAGTGTATATTTGGTGGGCAATAAAGTGTTATCTATCTAACCTCATATTATACTTATGTAATTACTGGTTTATTTTCATAAGATAGAAAAGAAACTCGTTTACTTATTGATGCTATGCGAACACAGCAAACTATGCAGATTTCAAAATGCCTTTTGCTTCTAAATCTCTTTCTACAGAAGTACCTTCATATTTAATTTTGTCTTTTAAAGCTTCTTGAAGTATCTGGGCATCAAACCTCTGTTTGGACCACTGGTATCTACAATATGACCAATACAATAATGTGCTTATTGAAAACATTCCAAACCCTACATGTTGGGACAACATTGGTTTCGATGTTTTAATGAAAGCTGCCAGACCACATCCAATTCCTGTTGCTACTCCATTTAAAAAACTCTCTCGGAAACAAGGTATCTTGGATACATCTCTTCCAAATATCACTAATCCCTGGAACAAGATTATTCATAATGAAATTAGTTAAAAATTATAAATTAATTAAAATTATATAACCACACCTATTTTTTCACTAATACTATTCAATGGGTGGTGAAAGGTCGCAACCAGTGATTAAAGCAGTGATTTAGGTTAGGTTAGCTTCAGACCAAAGTGCACAAGCAGAGGGAGCAAAGCAAGCTTGCCGCGGCAGTAGTTGGTGAGTGCCAGAACAGACTGGAGGTGCAGTACAGATGTAAAGCTCATTTATTTATTACTTGAGATATAATAAACTTTGGGTGGTTATAAAAAAATATCCATGAAGGCTAAGGGTGATGCTCTGCTTCACTTCAGACCTGCCTTAGCCCTCTAACCTATTTAAAAAGTTCATAATAAATAAATGTGTCCTATAACCCCAACCCCCATTGGTAACCATTTACTATTTATTTTATACACATGATTTATAATTTCATCTCTATTAGCCACTATTTTGAATACTTTCTTGGTTACTATTGTAGTGTTTTTTCTTAATTTTTTGATGATAAACACTGTTTTTTTTCTGTTGATTACTGGCTTTCTTTTTGACATCAATAGGATTGTTCAACTTTGTAAGTGAAATATTAGTCAAAAAATACTGAAGATCTCTAACTGAACTCCCTAGGACTTGCAGAAAGGGTAAGTATACCTTTCCTTCTATCCAATACAAATTTTAAGTAGTAGGTGGGCCCAGTACTTAAAATTTGTATTGGATAGCTAGCTGAGTAGCAGCCCCTAATAATATAAAATTAGTTAGTTAGTTATGAACACAAGGACAGAACCTCAACTTAATGGATTGAGGGAATATTAACATCAATCTCAATATTACAGTGAAGTAACATATACTAATAGGATAATAAGTTTGAAATTTTATATTTTAGGCATCAGTAAAACAAAACGTATTTACTTTCGTCCTGTATAAGCTTTGGGGTTGGGTTTACATATATGTCCCCGGATGATTTCCTGGGTGATTTTAATGGTTAATGTGCTTAGGAATATATTTAAGACTTATTTATAACAAGTGAAATTGGTTTTGAGTTGAAAAATTACATATTCAATTAATTATCGAAGTTTAAAATTCACGACAATGATCTGGTAATTTTGTTTTTTTTACTTTTTTTGTGCACCGGAAAGTGTACATTTTGGTGAGGACGTGATTTATTTAAATAGGAGACTGTATGTATCCGAAAATTTAAATATGTAAAGTTTGAAACAATTGGTTAGGTTAGGTTTTGTGTAGGCCAAAGCGCACGAGCCGAGCGAGCGAAGCGAGCGTGCCGCGGAAGCGGCCGGCGAGTGTCAGAACCGACTGTAACCATTCACTATTTATCTTATATATAAGTGAAATTGACAAAAACATTAATAACTCGGGAACTATACATTTCCTCGCCATAGGAATTGCAGAAGGGGTAAGTTTTCTTCAATGAAGAAATGATTACTTATGATTCCGGGGACATATATGTAAACCACACCCACAAGATCAACTATAATTCCGAAGTGAAGGTACCTTCTTATCTTCTTCTGGATCTTCCTCCAACAAGTTTTTTACAACAGTATCCATTGTGTAATGTTATAAATTAGATAAACAAAGATTGTTGTTACTAGTAACAGAAAGCTAAAGCTTTAAAACAGGGAATTATCCTTTAACAAATGTTGTTGTTTGTCAATTAATTATTCATAATTTAATGTATTCCTCTTCTTAATAATTTCATTTTCCCAATTCCTGTATCGTATCCTGTATTTTCTCCTAACCAATCTGAAAATGACTGAGAAAGAAAATTTTGAAATCTTGAAAAATTTAAAATATTATTATTGTCAAGTGATGTCAAGTTGTCAGCCAACAATGCTGTCATATTGTCAAATGTCAATCAGCTACTTTTTATTATTTTATGGCTTGGCAACTAGATCTTTAAGCCAGTCAATTAGAGATTAGTCTGTTCTTCATTATTTGAAAAAAAAAGTATAAATAGTAAGTTTGAATAAAAAAACCGACTTCAAAAACTAAAAAACTAAAATGTATAAAATAACTTATTTCTTAAGCTATTATTATTAATATATATTATCTAAAACATCTTAAAGTCGGTGCTTAGTAATTTTCATAATATAGTAATTTTTATGTTTTCCTTTGCACCGACTTCAAGATGTTTTAGATAATATATATTAATAATAATAGCTTAAGAAATAAGTTATTTTATACATTTTAGTTTTTTAGTTTTTGAAGTCGGGTTTTTTAAACGAAGTTTTTAAATTTTATTTGTTACTTTTTAGTGTCTAGCTATGTATGGGTGGACCCACAAATGGTGCCGCGCTTCTTAAAAAATATAGGTCCCAAGAAGCGGGAACAAAAAAATGTTCGTAAAATGAAAACTACTGGGCCAAACTATGTCAAATTTTTAGGGGACTACATGGCAGCTATTCCGCGTCGAACAAAAAAAGAAACACGTAAATCGGATCATAAATCACGGAGTTATCGGCGAACATATGGAACGGAGTGAAAATTATTTCCATGAAAAATGTTCATAAAATGAAAACTACTAGGCCAAACTATGTAAAATTTTTAGGGGACTAATTGGAAGCTATTCCGCGTCGAACAAAAAAAGAATCACGTAAATCGGATCATAAATCACGGAGTTATCGGCGAACATACATTAAAAAAAAAAGCAAAAAAAAAAAAAAAAAAAAAAAGATCCCGACGAATTGAGAACCTCCTCCTTTTTTCGAAGTCGGTTAAAAATAGTACTACTATCAGTAACAGTCAATTAGGTGGTTCATTCCCAATGTGGGGCTCTTACTTGCCACTATATTTCTTTGTTTATTGTGGCAACACTAGTTTAAGAAATTAATAATCTATGATCTGTTTTTCGACATTACTTCTTTCATGTTACAAATGTTAAATTTTATATTACGCGCCTTATTTTATACAAATTAAAATAGAATAAACTACAATTATTTTAAAAATTAAACTAAACTATAAAATATAAACCTAAAATTAAATACTAAAACTAAATAAAAAAAAGAGAGCATAATTATTATAGATAATATTGGTCCCACTACTGTCCACCAAACCACTGTCACTTACCGGGAACGTTCCCAAAAGGCTGGCGGCGTTACCACGCTGAATAGCAATACTTAACCTTTGAACAAATAGACGCCAGCCTTTTGGTCGCGTGAGAGGTCTACTAAGCGACTTCTCGATAAAGTTTTAAAGCGGACCCCACGAACCCAGAGTTTCCACCCCCAAACGCCGCAAACGTGTAACTATTGCCGATGGGGGTGTACTTGCGGCCATTGAGGGCCTCCGGTTCGGCTGCACCAGAACTGGCGGTAGCGGATGTACTTGAAAGATGGAACGCCACCAGAGTATCAACGCTAGTATAGTCTGGCAACCGAAAGTCGAACGTGGAAAATGGCGGCAAATTTAAATAATATATGTTTGGCAACATCAAAATTACTATGAAAAATTTGGATTAACTTATTTTGATACTTGGTAGTTATTTAATTATTTATTTTGTGTATTTTATATGTGACAATTGATAAATTATACTCGTTTCTAATAATTATATAATAAATACGAAACTTTGTAAGATGTTTTTGTTACTCATTCACGCCAAAAGTACTGAACGGATTTTAATGAAATTTGGAATACTTTTTATTACTAATCGTTATATCTCGAATCTAGAATTACCTACAATAGAATATAGACTATCTACTTTTAATTCCGGTAGGTAGCAGGGAATTAGTAGTCATGTATTGAAAAATAAACTGCAATATTCGGAAAAAACTTAGTTTTATCCGCTATAATCGAAATCAGATTTCAACAGTTCCATTGTAAATGATTTAAAATCTGAGTTGGCTTTAAAAGAGCGAGTACAATGACTGGTGGAGGAGTTTTGTCACCTAGCCCACCTGTTGAAGATCAAATTTGGATGGAGGCCATCTCCCATGAGTTTACTGTGGACTCCAACAATTATGATAGTCATACTATTCATATTAAACACGTACATACAAGTTTTTATAAATTAGTACATTCAAGAACAAAGAGTTACTGTCTCCATGTTTTCGTATGTCTTTCATTTTCATTGCCACACAAAGCTGTAGTAGATTAATAGTTGGAAAGCATGCACCACTTAGGTAGCTTTCTGACCTAAGGTGCATATCGTTATAAATGTCATATATTGACGGTGCTGGAAAACTGAGATGAATCCTGCACGTCAATATAACCAATGTGTCAGACCTGCCAATCTGCCTTGGGAAAAGTGTGGAGGGTATACTGTCTCTTGCTCCCCTAATAAAATGGGATACGCAAGCCCAGCAGTGGGTCGTTTGATTACGCGAGACCTCAATTAAACGCGTTGAGAGGTCACGGTCAAAATGATGAGCTGCAGGCCCCACGGCCCCATAGTCTCGACCCAAAAGCCGAAATACGTACCCACTACCAATGGACATATATTTGCAACATTTCAGGACCTCCTGGTGTGTATCAGCAGCCTCGGCTGACAAGGCTGTGTCCGGAAGATGGGACTCCGCCAAAGTATCGACACAAGCAAATCCACTCGCAACCAAACGAAAACCGCCATCTTGTTTGTCAAAATTGACGTTGACATTCGTGTTAGAGTTGCCATGTAAAAAGTTTGCAAATAATTCCAGGTTCAACTTTCGATGGCCAGACTATAGCATCCCACACTGAGGGGCGGCCCATCTTCCAAGGTATAATATAGATGTTTCCTTATTTACATAGTGGTGTTTCTTCGTCTCCAATTTCCTGTAGATTCGAGCTTTATGTGTAAAGAAATTATCTATAATATAATAAATCAATAAACAGTGAATAAATAATTGCGAACGGATTAGCATTAAATAATATAAAGGAGATGTATCTTCACCTCCAAATTGGTGTACCAAAAAAATTCTCCAAACTAATATCTAAGCAATATCACTTAAGAAATATCGATATTGTAAAAGATTATTCAAAATCTATATTTCTTCCTTAACATTTTAGTTACGTTAATTAAATTTTATTTCTCGTCATAGTTCAATAGTATTAAACCAAAACCTAATGCTGAAAAACCAATACAAAATTAAAGCACTTACATATTTATTTTTAGTTTAATTTATTTTTAAGTCATATCGCCTTTGATAATATTACAAGTTCAATCGATTATCATAACAACAAACCTTTTCACTTCCGTTGTGAACTATAACGCGTTTAAACATAGTTATGGTTGTATGAATTAAGTTTTTGGTCTGCTAGTTTATAGCACTTACTTTTTTGAAGTTTATGACTTGGCAAAGAAGCTTTTAAGCCAGCTGATTTCATCTCTTTCGTGTTCTCTGAAGGATAAATATTGCTATCCTGTTGTCATTGTCAGATATATCTAGCGTGATAAATATAGAGCGAAATAACATAATCTGGTGGTCGTTCCATTCCATACTCGTTTTACTTTCTAAAAAGTAAAATGTATTCTGTTTTATTTCACGAATATTGAACTAAAACTTAAGATCTATTTCTTTAAACAGTTCTCGTGAAATAACTCTAAATATGATTATCGTGTTTAACAAAAAAAACCATTTCTTTAATTTTAAACCTCACGATCATTAGTGATAACTGTGTTACTGATAAGTTAAAAAAAATATAAAATCTTAGATACATTTTCATGAAACTGCCTTGCTTTTTAATCAGAATATTCAAAGAAACATTTGTGCGGAGACCATAACAGTTGGAATAGAAAATATCTTACATAATGTATCAATAACAGCTTACCTGCGATCTGCAATTTGTAGGTAAGTACAATTTATTAGTAGAATATATCGCCGCTTGTCGCTATCTTGTTTTTCGAGATACCTATCATTACATACCATTCATTTATATTCATATTAATTAACAGTTCTGTTAAAAAAATACATCAGATTCCAATAAGAATTTTGTAGCAATGTAATTCTGCTTGTACAATATTGTTGTAAGGCTTAGCAATTTATAAATGTATTATGGGCAACTGATAACAAACTAATTAAAACCTAACATCCACCTAATACCCAGACTAGAGTATATAACTGAAAAGTCATTTCTCACATTCACTCTACCTACCTACTAGAAGCTAGATCACTAAA
This sequence comes from Dendrolimus pini, assembly GCA_949752895.1. Taxonomy (NCBI): domain Eukaryota; kingdom Metazoa; phylum Arthropoda; class Insecta; order Lepidoptera; family Lasiocampidae; genus Dendrolimus; species Dendrolimus pini. The sequence goes on along the minus strand of OX457137.1, from coordinate 17,787,904 downwards.
CCACAGAGGTCTTCTTTAAAAAGTTATAAATTCATTATATGATAATTTATTAAAAAGAAAATCTCTAAAAGTCATTAAGATATTTTGTCATTTTGAGCAAAACAAAATAATTAAATGGATTGGAGGATTGGGTAGATTTATTGACTGTATTAGTTCATGTAACCAATGCTTATTATTACTAGGTAAAATTAATACTATATAAATTAATTAATAATATTAAAATCTAAACATACATTGTCTGTACATTGAAGCTATTTAAAAAGACAACTGAAATAGACTATATAATCACATGATGCATTTTTTTTAGATATCTTGTCTGACTGTTTGTTCCAATTTCACATAGAAACTACTGGGCTGTTTGATGCGATTTTCACTGATCAACAGCAAATTCTTAAACCTAAAATCTATGCTACTTTTTATCCTAGAATCCTGCAGGAATTTTATGGCAATGATTTAAAAAAGTAATTCCAATGTGATTTCTTCACTTTCGATAACAAATTTTATGTAATAAGAGGTGTTATAATTTTTATCCTGGGAATTCCGCAGGAATATACCCAGGACCAGTTTGAAGTTGTTTGTGTGCATAAAAATTAGCTTATATTGACACAGTTTTAACCAAAATGATATCTTATATTGTTTTTTTTAATGCTACGGTACTTTGTGTCCCTGAAATCTCCCTGGAATTTCAATGCAAGTGTGTATGAAGTCATGGGCATATCCTAATATGCTTATATTTATTTTATTATATTCTAAACAATTTATGCTGGTGTGAATATTTATGTTTAATTTGCATATACAAAGATACTGTCCACTTCGCCCCTAGATCAAGAAATGTGATATTGCAATACATCAATATTTAAATCAATCAGATGATGTGATGATAAAAGTTTGACATACAATGAACAACTTTGAGGCTATAAATATACACCTATCGTAATACGCTTACAATCCAATGACCCAAGAGGACTAATATAAGAGATCTCAAAGGCCCTTGTGTAATTAATTTATAAAAGCTTTTGCATGAATATGATAAGGGGTCTGACCTCTTTTTTACTTCATTAGATGTATTGCATTTAATAAATTCTCATTTAGTTTTTTCTAAGGTTTTGCAGTAAAATTACATACGTACATACATATTCATGTCAGTACAGGACCTTGAACTACATTTTTAGTGGCATTATTTTTTTCATCGAAATTGTGATGTAATATAATATTTTATTTTCAATTTTTTTGGTTTAGTGGTTTAAAACATTCATGGTTTATCAAATGAAAAGTTTTTTTTTTTTTTTTCCATACTATCATATTTTTGAATAAATATCACTTCTCCAAAATTGAGATAATGAAAACATATAAATAATCTATAGTATTGAATGTCAAATTAGAAAAAGAAAGTACACTGTGTACCTATATCATTTATTTTAAAGTAATTTCTTTAGTTCATCAAATCTTAGGTAAATATATAATAATTATTACATATTTTGCTTTTATATGGAGATTTTTTTTTCGCGCCCAGGGAAAGTACTTAAAATTAGTATTAAGGTCTGTAACTTTCAGGGATTTTTCCGACATATACAAAAAAAAAATAGGTGGAGACTGAATAAAATTGTAAAAAAGTCATTCTAATGTAATATGTAACAATTTTAAATTTTATGTTACAAGGTTCTGCACTTATACCAACAATATTTAAAAACATTTGCTCTGTTTTCTGTTTTTTTTTGCAGTTTGCATTTGGTTTTTTAATAATTAAAACAATTTTATCTTTAAGGGGCCATCCAAAAATTATATCACATGAATTTCAATTTTTTTTTACCCTCCCTCACCCTTGTTACAGCAGTTCCATAATCAGTTTTATTGGTTTTGGACATCCCCCCCCCCCCCCCCCCCCCTTAACGTAATATTACATTATATTACCTTTACTTTACAAATATTATTAGTGGGCTTAACTACTGCTGTTTTTGTCAAATACCTTACTAAATTTCAATAAGTGATTTATATTCATTTTACAAAATTAATTTGTACCAAGATATTAGTATATCATTATGTATTCTGATATGAAACTATCTGAAATATTTATAGTAAGATTTGCAATAATTCATTTATCACAGTGTGAGTTTTTATGATCTCTGATATTCATATCTTAAGTATTTATAATTTATAACACACAATTATATAGATGTACCTTTATACAATGAATGACATAATTAATATATTAGTTCCTTAGCTGGTTCCCTTCTTTATCTATATTTTTTTTATCACTTATTCAATCAATGCATATCTTTATTTGCAAGGTGTAGTTTATAAAGGTGTTATAAAGGGTGTCTCAAAAGAAAGTTCACATTTGTTTTGGTTATTGTGTGAACGCAACTAATCTGAGGGGCTCGAGGCTGTGTCAATCGGTAGCCTGGCTCATGGGAATTTAGTCACTATGGAGCGTTTCTCGGGAACAGCCCATGCATTGTGCGTAAGCGAGTTTTATAAAAACGGTAATTCGGCGACCGTAGTGCGTAGAAAATTCTGCAGCATTCGATATATTCGTCCTTGAATGATGCGCCAAACACACGACTCATTGCAAAATGGGTCGAAAAGTTTCAAGAGACCGGGTCAACACTGGAAAAACCAAAATCCAGGTGTCCAAGATCTTCGAGAACGGTCGAAAACGTAGACAATGTCGCCCAGTCTATTCGAGACGATCCGAACCTTTCAATTCGGAAGTGTGCTGTGGCCTTAAACGTGCACAGATCGTCATTATGCCGCGTTTTGCATAAAGATTTAAAACTGCACCCATACAAAAATTTAAAAACTTCGTTTAAAAAAACCGACTTCAAAAACTAAAAAACTAAAATGTATAAAATAACTTATTTCTTAAGCTATTATTATTAATATATATTATCTAAAACATCTTAAAGTCGGTGCTTAGTAATTAGCTTAGCTATTAGCCACTATTTTGAATACTTTCTTGGTTACTATTGTAGTGTTTTTTCTTAATTTTTTGATGATAAACACTGTTTTTTTTCTGTTGATTACTGGCTTTCTTTTTGACATCAATAGGATTGTTCAACTTTGTAAGTGAAATATTAGTCAAAAAATACTGAAGATCTCTAACTGAACTCCCTAGGACTTGCAGAAAGGGTAAGTATACCTTTCCTTCTATCCAATACAAATTTTAAGTAGTAGGTGGGCCCAGTACTTAAAATTTGTATTGGATAGCTAGCTGAGTAGCAGCCCCTAATAATATAAAATTAGTTAGTTAGTTATGAACACAAGGACAGAACCTCAACTTAATGGATTGAGGGAATATTAACATCAATCTCAATATTACAGTGAAGTAACATATACTAATAGGATAATAAGTTTGAAATTTTATATTTTAGGCATCAGTAAAACAAAACGTATTTACTTTCGTCCTGTATAAGCTTTGGGGTTGGGTTTACATATATGTCCCCGGATGATTTCCTGGGTGATTTTAATGGTTAATGTGCTTAGGAATATATTTAAGACTTATTTATAACAAGTGAAATTGGTTTTGAGTTGAAAAATTACATATTCAATTAATTATCGAAGTTTAAAATTCACGACAATGATCTGGTAATTTTGTTTTTTTTACTTTTTTTGTGCACCGGAAAGTGTACATTTTGGAGAGGACGTGATTTATTTAAATAGGAGACTGTATGTATCCGAAAATTTAAATATGTAAAGTTTGAAACAATTGGTTAGGTTAGGTTTTGTGTAGGCCAAAGCGCACGAGCCGAGCGAGCGAAGCGAGCGTGCCGCGGAAGCGGCCGGCGAGTGTCAGAACCGACTGTAACCATTCACTATTTATCTTATATATAAGTGAAATTGACAAAAACATTAATAACTCGGGAACTATACATTTCCTCGCCATAGGAATTGCAGAAGGGGTAAGTTTTCTTCAATGAAGAAATGATTACTTATGATTCCGGGGACATATATGTAAACCACACCCACAAGATCAACTATAATTCCGAAGTGAAGGTACCTTCTTATCTTCTTCTGGATCTTCCTCCAACAAGTTTTTTACAACAGTATCCATTGTGTAATGTTATAAATTAGATAAACAAAGATTGTTGTTACTTGTAACAGAAAGCTAAAGCTTTAAAACAGGGAATTATCCTTTAACAAATGTTGTTGTTTGTCAATTAATTATTCATAATTTAATGTATTCCTCTTCTTAATAATTTCATTTTCCCAATTCCTGTATCGTATCCTGTATTTTCTCCTAACCAATCTGAAAATGACTGAGAAAGAAAATTTTGAAATCTTGAAAAATTTTTTTTTTTTTTTTTTTTTTTTTTTAATTTCTGGCTGCAATGCCGTTTATGCATTGATTTTGCCAATGTCGAGAGTAAAGAAAAGCCAGGTGAAAAAAAAATTGGCTAAATAAAAAGCAATTTGACCGGTAAATTAAAAAGAAAATTCTGCAAATCTAATACAATATAAAAAACAAATTAACTTAACTTAACTTATTAACTAATTTCAAAACAAACTAAGTATAATATATATATACTATAACACTTGAAAAATTTAAAATATTATTATTGTCAAGTGATGTCAAGTTGTCAGCCAACAATGCTGTCATATTGTCAAATGTCAATCAGCTACTTTTTATTATTTTATGGCTTGGCAACTAGATCTTTAAGCCAGTCAATTAGAGATTAGTCTGTTCTTCATTATTTGAAAAAAAAAGTATAAATAGTAAGTTTGAATAAAAAAACCGACTTCAAAAACTAAAAAACTAAAATGTATAAAATAACTTATTTCTTAAGCTATTATTATTAATATATATTATCTAAAACATCTTAAAGTCGGTGCTTAGTAATTTTCATAATATAGTAATTTTTATGTTTTCCTTTGCACCGACTTCAAGATGTTTTAGATAATATATATTAATAATAATAGCTTAAGAAATAAGTTATTTTATACATTTTAGTTTTTTAGTTTTTGAAGTCGGTTTTTTTAAACGAAGTTTTTAAATTTTATTTGTTACTTTTTAGTGTCTAGCTATGTATGGGTGGACCCACGAATGGTGCCGCGCTTCTTAAAAAATATAGGTCCCAAGAAGCGGGAACAAAAAAATGTTCGTAAAATGAAAACTACTGGGCCAAACTATGTCAAATTTTTAGGGGACCACATGGCAGCTATTCCGCGTCGAACAAAAAAAGAATCACGTAAATCGGATCATAAATCACGGAGTTATCGGCGAACATATGGAACGGAGTGAAAATTATTTCCATGAAAAATGTTCATAAAATGAAAACTACTGGGCCAAACTATGTAAAATTTTTAGGGGACCAATTGGAAGCTATTCCGCGTCGAACAAAAAAAGAATCACGTAAATCGGATCATAAATCACGGAGTTATCGGCGAACATACATTAAAAAAAAAGCAAAAAAAAAAAAAAAAGATTCCGACGAATTGAGAACCTCCTCCTTTTTTCGAAGTCGGTTAAAAATTCAGTTGGTGCAAGAATTAAAGCCTCCAGGATGCTGGTCAGAGGCTTGACTTTGTAAACGAGATGATTGAGAGCTTTCCAACGTTTACCAACATCTTGTTTTCAGATGTTTTCATCTTAATGGACATGTTAACAAGCAAAATTGCTGCTACTGGAGTGCAACCAATCCATAACAAAAACATCAGATTGCCCTACATTCGCCTAAAGTCACCGTATGGGCCGCAATGTCGGCGCGAGGGCCGTCATAGGCAATTTTAGTGCTCGATTAAAGGAATGCCGTGAACGCAACGGTTTACGTTTGGACGATGTCTTAAAAAAATAATAATTCCCAAACAGTGTATTTTAATATGTATAAAACATTTTTGCAATAAACTCCTTACTTTTTTTAAATTCATTTTTGAAATGTGAACTTTCTTTTGAGACACCCGACACAATTGTAGATGCACAGTACACTACCACATGGTGGTGTCCAAAATGAATTAAAAATTAAATATAAATTTACAAATTTCTAATTTTAAAAAAATGACAATTTTTGTTAATATATAAGCAATTATAATGTCAAGAGAAAAAATAACAAATAGATCATTATGATTTTAAGAAATTCCTATTATTAATAAACATTTTAAAAATTCTAAAATTCAGTTCAAAGTAGCACATCCACATTATGGAATATTTAGATCTTAATCAACATTATAATATATATTAGGATCTAAAGATACATATTAAACATACCTTACCCATGGATTTTGTACAATTTTATGGTTATAACTTAGAATAAATATAAGTACTACACAAGTCTATGTAAGTGAAACTTTACACTCATATGGTTCAAAGTCTAAAAAAATATTTGTTAACCTTTTTGTTGACTTATAAAAGAGGACTTTATTAGCGATAAGCTGCCCTCAATGAGTGGTATGAGCTCATGCTCATGCTGAAGGATAATATGCTGACTTATATATGGGGTTGTCTTAGGCCATGTAAAGGCTTTCTTAGGGCATGTAAAGGCTTTTTAGGGCATAGAAAGGTTTTTTAAGGTATGTAAAGGTTATTTTTACACACAATCTAGGGCATATTATATAGCTACAAAATAGTGGATAGGCTAAGGTTTTAACTGATAAAGCTAGATGTGGAATCTGGCATGACAATAGAAGCAAAGTATAATTCTTATTATTTTTAGTACTTATAAAATCTGCTAAAATTATATTTTAAATGTTGAAAAGGGAGCACTAAAGAGAAAACTGTAGTTTTTCAATGTTTTCCAAACCAATTTTCTTGAATAGCTCTGAATTCTTTGCAGATAGTTTCTACACCATAAATTACTAGATCACATACTACTAACGACTTTGGAAGCAATTATATCCTTGAATGAATTATGTACATGAATTATTAATTATTATTTCGGGTTTATACTGAAATTTTAATTTTTCAAGACATTACTATAAATACCCCACATTCACATGATTATACCATTCAAAAATGTTACCATCAGTCACATGTTCGCTGTATAAAATACATCTTTCTTCTAAAAATTATTCACGTAATCCGAGTATAGTCGTAAACTATTGCGACCACACTGGGATAAGATTTCATTAGGCATTTACTAAAATGCCTAATTTATACTAATAAACAAACTAATTGACATCACGATTTTCAAGGGATCCATTTTTACTAAAATGCCTAATGAACTCTTAAAAAGTAAAACCTGAGAAAGATACATATATGTATGTGTGTTATTCATTTGTACATTCTTGAATAATACTACATTTAGTATAAACCTAAAATAATAATAATTAATTCCTGTAATCCATTCAACAATTGGAAAGAAGGCTAGGTTTAATAAGAAAATTATTTATAATATTTTTTCTTTCCTCATATGCAATCTGCGATTGGCTAAATACCTATAATATGGTTAGTATAAGGTTTTGTAGGCTGACTATACTCTTCAGTATTTTAGTAATTTTACTGAATGAGGCTGGTCTACATCTAAGATTATATGCTACGTCCATAGGTGATGGATTTCGTTACCTCTTTCAAGCAGTAATCTAGCCAAGCTATTCCTGTACTGCAAAGCCTGGGCTTCACTTACGTTAATGTTATAGTTATTGACTATGGCCAAATTAGTCTTATTTATAGTGTTCAAATTGCTATTAAGGACTAGCTGTGTTAGTGTTATAGCTGTACGTCATGTTATGTTACGTTACGTAAGTTATAGATTTACACTAAGGGCACTAGGGACCAGTGCCCAGGGCGGCGAAATCTGGAGTGTCGGCAACAAAAAAAAACGTCTGCGTCTCGGGATGACCGACAGAAGTGATAACTTGCGTGAGATAAAGGAAAGCCAGACAGACTGGCGCTGTAACCGTTACGTAACGAAGCGGTTTACCCTCACATAAGAAGTTATCACTTAAAAAACGTGTGCGTCTCGGGACGGCCAACAGAAGTGATAACTTGCGTGAGAGAAAAGGAAGCCAGACAGACTGGCGCCGTAACGCGTTACGCAACGAAGCGGTTTATAAGAATAAGAATTTATCACTTCTAAACAACTTTCTACTATAAATTTCATTGATTTTCAAAAATCGGGAAGTTATTAATTTCATGCCAAATCTTAAAAATCGAGATCTCATTGGATATTTACGAATTTGAAGTCTAGTTACAGTGCATAGATAATAGGGCGGTATATTTCACGCTTCCCCAGGGCGGCACTTAGGTGAATCCGGCCTGGTTATTTGTCAATATTTAACGTCATTAATAATTAATAACAATATCGTATCACAAATAACGCATTGAACTAAAACGGTCAATAACTTCAACATTATCCCAGATGAAGTAGTGGCATAAGCGGGTTTCAAAATTATGCTTTGCTGTGTAGTTGTACCTCCTGTTACACTAGGCATTTATTGGTAACATCCATAATATGAAATGAAAAATGAATGTTACTAGGAATAGGTATATATATAACATACAAAACCGAGTAATCTACGCACCTCTATATCTATGGGGAGTTCCTAACGAATTTCCTTCAGGCTCATGAAGCGGAAGGGGCGTTGCGTTCCGGATTTAGTATCGAAAATCCCTCTTCGTCAAAGGACTTCCCCACGCTATTAGCTCTGTTCCGCTTCCACGATTCGAACGCTGTCGGACATTTCTCGCGCTACTAGAATTGGTCTACTGTGCAGGTACATCTGGACGAGTTATTGAAGTGTATTTTAGATACAACAGTGTGGCTGCCACATCTATGAAACTTAACTTGTACCGTTATAGTAAATTTTCCTACGAAACAAATATCAATTTATAAAAAATATATTTAATCTGGTTGCTATTTAATAATTATCTTATACTTAAAATCACGATGATCAATTCTATATTTAAGTCATTTCTCCCATACCGTCGTCCTATTTGAAATAAACTATAGTTATGTAAAACTACCTTGATTTACGCTACCCCGCTAAACTAACAGAAAGAATAAGAAACATCTGGCAATCTCGATAGCCAGACAGACGGTTTTTATAAAGAAATCCTACATGAGAAGATGGCGCCACTTCCCTCGCGATATAGAAACGAATTATAGCTGTAAAAGCATATATACAATGATCCAGTTACTGACTTCAAATTCGAATGAAGCCAGTGTCGACTTTATGTTGGCATCGTGTAATTTGATTTGAAGTCAGTACAGCGGTACCTAGTCTGACTGACTGGAATATTCCCGCTTGGATATTTTGAAGTCATTCCGCTCCACAATTCAGCAGCTAGATCAGTATAAATCGGCCTTAACTCGTATTATTCAAGGATTTTTTCTCATAAGCAAACTTTATGAACAAGTATTTCAAGTGTTCAACCACAGAGCAAAGAAAATTTCCGCGAGTCTTGCTTTGTTTTCAACGGATTGAAAGAAACATTTCACCGGTGTTCTAATTTCAAAATTATTCTTTAAAATAAATAAGTCTCAAACAGGTGCGTATTTGCGTACATTGTTTATTTAAAAGATAAAATTAAAATTATCTTGTCTCTAGACGACACTATTTAACTAGTATATTTGCAGAGTCTTTTCAGTCCATTATGTTCAGGAAGTGCTCTAAGTACAAAATTGTTATAAAAAAATGAATGAGAAGAGCCCAATAACGGACGTAACTTTAATAAAAACTCCTAAACTCTAGGTGGTTTTGTTATTTAAAACGTAATACATAATAATACATTTAATTAAAATGGAATATTTTTTCTGTGTGTTAAATTGGGTCCTCGAATAGTTTAGATTTACAGTTGGACTTGGTAGGTGGCACGGCAATCGGGTTCCAATTTTTTTAGGGCAAGACATCGTCTGCTCGGCGCGTTAGTATATCATATAATAACATAATATATGTATTTTGTTGGAGAAAAATACTCGAAATTTGAAAAGACTAAAAAATGTTTAGAAAATATACTCGCAAAGTATATGAAAATAAAATAGTCGTGGTAGCGTAATGGCTAGCGCACGCGCCCCAATCTCAAAGGGTTCTTTCTATCCTGGCCGAAACACATGCACAACTTAGGATCTTTTCTGACCTAATGTGCATATTGCTATAATTACCATGTGCTAATAAAGGTGAAGGGAAACATCGTGATGCAACCTGCACATCGAGATAACCGATGTGTCAAACCTGCCAAGCTGCTTTGAACAAGCGTGACGGATATACTGTCCGTTTCCTTATCGTGAGAGGCCCGAGCCCAGCAGTGGGTTATTTATGGGCTGTTATTATTATGTATGTCTTTCAAGACCACGGGCCATAAAAATGGCCCGGACTTTTGGAGGGCTTGCGTGGGGCCATGGGGAGGCCAACACGTAGAGGCCCCTAGACAAATTTAATGTAAATATGTGTCGTGACACTGACCGGCGATTATCCCTGTCTACACCATACAATAATGCACCCAAGGACAAGCCCCGGCCAGTGTAGGACTATTGTGGGAAATGAAGACAAAAAGTACCGGGCTATTGGGGTGAACTGTTAGTGGTACTAGCGGTCTGGGAATATGGGGACTATGGCGTCTGCCCGTCGCAATGTTCGGGGAACATGGAAAAATGGGCAGACGGTGACTCGCCACTCCCTGCATGGGCCCCAAAAAATGCCATAAAAGGCAGGGGCAACATGGGTATGAGTGGCTAAGGGGTGTAGAGAGGTGGGCTGCAGGTTCACCGAAGCTACTTCCGACATTAGGCCATTTATCACTTCCACCCCTGGAGCTTGAGTCTTAGCTCTAGCGATCTCCACTCCGTGCCGGCTGGCTAAGGCAAGCACGGAGGCGGGGGCCTTGTCTTGGCCCCCGGAGTCAGGTACGAGGTGTCGCCACTCACCTAAGGCTTCGCCACAAAGCCCCCCTGCGGGATTATTATTATTATTATTATATAAAATTCATTTTTCAAATGATTCGATATAAAAAGCTGTGGTAACTTAATAGTGCCGCAAACTCAAACAGTGAGGGTTCGAATCCTGGTCAGAAGCATGCATCACTTAGGCATTTTACTGGCCTAATGTGCATATTGTAACAATAGGGAATATGCATGTAATTCAAATACGAGTCAATTTTTATATGATGTCATTATTGCAATAGAATTACATGTCTTACGTTATTTAATTCCTTTAATTTACAAATTTTAATTTAATAAAAAGTGTTAAAAATGCGCGGGATTAAATCGCAAAACGCAACGCTATTGATCAAAGGGAATGTCACGACATCTTCTTCACCTCTGGTGCTCACAACGCTCAAAAACTCAAGTGAAACAGATTATGGAGCGTTGATGTCATTAACAATGAAATACACAAATATCATTGCCTGCTGTATAGTATGTATCGATAGAGAGGATAAATGTTCTGTGATCAACGCCCACTTCGACCCACTTCTTGACATTGGTCGCTGCGTGATAAAAATAATGACGTCATTAGTGACGTATTCGCTGCGTCCATAATGACCATGGTTGGTATGTAGAATAGCTGAAGGAGCACTTTGAGCGTTGTGAACCACAAGAGAACACGCCGTGAGAATGGAATGGACGTCATCAAAAGCCCGGGAAAATAATGGCGTTTAAATAGCTTCTTTTTCGAGATTTTAAATATTAAAAAATTGTACATTTCCAAGAGTATTTTTTTACGATGGTAAAACGGTGTAATGATTTAAAAAAGTATAATGAAAAAAATGCATATTCCCTAACTGCTGACGGGGAAGGAAAACATCCTGATGAAACCTGCACATCGAGATAACCGATGCGTCAAACCCGCAAATTCGCCTCGCACTTTCTTTTAGATTAGTTGTCTGTTTGTCGGTTTGTCTGTTTGTTCAGGATTTACGTAAAAACAACTGGGCCGGTTTCGATACGGTTTTCGCTGATCGACAGCTTATTCTTAGACTTAAAATCTGCACTACTTTTTATCTCGGGAATCCCGCGGGAATTTTCCGCGATTTTTTGTTGTTCGGGTGCATAAAAGTAAGCTTATTGCGATAAGGTTTTCACTAAAACGATAGCTGCGGTACTTTGTGTCCCGTGAAGCCCGCGGGAATTTCAAGTCAAGCGTGGACGAAGTCGCGGGTACATGCTTGACTCTAGGACACACTAGAAGTTAATAAAATTAATAAAAATAGTGTAAATAAAGATAACTGCGACGAAAACATTTACGATTTTAGTATATGACGTTATTAGTATATGACGCTACCAACAATGTATTTCGCAAAAAAAAGAGTTTGTTTTTCGGTTAACATCAAACGTGTTATCACCCAAGAACTTTGAATGTCACACAAAAGCACCGTGTGTAATTACGCGATAACTGGTTATCATCATTTGGTGCCTATTTTAATTCTGTACTTCCCCAAATAAAGAAGTTTTTGTATTCTTGAACTAAAAATTGTAAAGAAACCGTACCTTGAGATTATAACCCGTGTAGATTATTATAAACAAACTAGCTTTTGTCCGGGGCTTCGCTTACGCTAAAAAAGGATATCGTTACAACTCAGGTCCCGACAAAAAAAAAACCACCTGCATATCTGAAACAAAACACATTTTATTACCTGTCGGCATTTGAACTATAATTCTTTTATGATCGCCTTCTTTTGTTTACTTATTTATTGGAATACGTTTCTAGAGAACAGCCCATTGGCCGCTTGCGGCCGAGTCATTAGCCAGGTGTGGCGGATTAAGTCGACTACGATACGGGCACATTGCATTTGTGCAGTATAAAACGATGGCCTAATTGAGGGAGGGACAGTCGAGCGAGAACCACGATCGAAGCGAGACGTGTGTACTACAATCGGGAATCTAATAGTGACGGACTTTGCGCGTTTTATTGAATTACAACCTTCAGCATTACGTTTGAGCTTGTTGTGTTCGGTTATATTTGTAACTGTGTTATACGTGTTTGTATAGTTCTAATAAACTCTGTAATAATTCCAACGGCATTTGAATTCGAGTTCCGCTAAACTCGTAACATTATTAATGATTCTTAGACATATCGTACGTATTTTTTAATTCCAAGTATCTCATGAAGTCGTGATAAATATCCGTAACTCCATCTTGCTAAGGTAGAACTAACTAACTATGAAAACAACACTTTAAAATTGTCGTTGGCACGACGATGTATTTGTTACGATACGTTGTTTGCAACGGTGGCGCCAATAAAACGCGGTCGGAGCGCCATCTTTTCACTTATATTAGTCTATCCCTCTGGATCAATACTTTTTCTGGACGAAAGGTATCCTATATCCTTCCCATTTTATAAACCTGACAACGTTGTGAGGGATATAGGTGTATTATGTACCCACCTCACATTTATTTATGCGCCGTCTTGTTTGATGCACACCCAAAAGGAACAACAGTTCGTAACCACTCTTGCATTACACTTGTTACAATATTAAACTGATGATGCCTTACGACCAACGATATTTGATCGTAAGGTTGGGTCGTGTCGATATATACTTACATTTAATATTTATGGACTTACATATATTATATAATTGTGTGTATGTGAATGAATGTATAATAATATATATGTGATATATGGGTGAGTTTGTACATGAAAGTGTGTGAATGTGTGTGTGTTATGTAATACACCCATAACGTGTTTGCAAAATTTCGTGACGATCTATACTATAGTTAAGGCGTGAAAAGTCATAAACAAACTCATACTCGTCTTTATAAATATTTTAATATTAGCTATTACAAAGTACTGTTATTCCGTTCCAAGCTTACTTATACAACGCTGTTGTATAGATGTGTTATGAATAGGGTTGCTAGTATGTTGGGAAAAAAACCGGACAAATTTACTGGAAACTAATTTTTTAGTTATTAGTTACTAATTTTACCTCGAACGGTAAATTGAGAGCCAATCTACTTTTTCATTTATTCAGTACTCGACGCCACTGCTTTTAATAAAGTTTGACTGTCTGAGATGGCATCTTGAAATTTTGTGTAACTAGCAGTTATATTTAAAAAAAACGCACAATTCATTTTCTACAGTATCTACGGCGAGATACGAAAGTTCGCCAGATAGTGAACGAACTTGCTTTAAAACAGGACAATCTTTTGTCTGGTTTACCAACATTTTCTTGTCCGGAAAAACAAAGAAAACCCGGCTATCCGGTGGGAGACCGGATATATGGCAACTCTAGATATGAGCGCTTTTATGTAAACATGCTTTACAAAGTGTAAGTTAGTCGTAAATAGTCGTCTTTTAATAAGAATTTTTATACACAATTTACTCATTTAAATCCGTTCAGTTTACCACTAACGACGCGATGAGTTTTCCCGTGATATTTTCTAACAGACAAACTGACTAAAAGGAGACTGTTACACTTTCATACATTATTGGGCCCAGATTATAAAAAAGGTGAGTGATTGTAAAATTGCTTTTTATTATGTAAATATCTATACTAATATTATAAAGCCATAAAGTTTGTGAGTTTGGATGTTCGGGGTAATCTCTAATACTACTGAACCAATTTTGAAAATTCGATCACCAGCAGAAAGCTACATTATTCCCGAGTGACATGATTATATTTGATTGTGATTAATAATAATTTTTAATTTTTTAAAGACTTCCAGTGAAATGCGCACGAGAACGCCTGTCAAATATGTAACAGCAATAACGTTCCACGCATTAATTGCGCGCATCCTAGTACGAGGCACTGCGAGTGCTGTCAACGTTTGTGAATTCATTAGAGGTTACAAAAATTAATTAAATCTTGATTTGCACACGTGCGTGCGTGCTTTTGTATTTTTTGTGACGCCTAGGGAAGTGGGCACGCCGGTCAGCTAGGTTTTTATAATTGTAGTGGGATTAGTTATTATAAATGAATTAGTAGAGGAGACGTGGAAGATCGACCTTCACCGATCTGATAACCAGATGAGACGTATTTTTTATCAAATATATTTTATGAACAAATATGCCTATAATTACTTGCCTATCCAAAAGTGCTCAAGGCTATTTTTAATTAAATTAACTTTAATCGATTTTTTTTTCATCACTTTCATTCTATTGATAACCAAATGAATTTTATTTTACTGATAATTTTTAACACACACAACATGCCTAGGTAGGCTTGCCTAATCATTTCTGTGTATGAGTTTTTGGCGGGAACTGAAAGGTGATGTTGTGCTGTGCAGTTTTATTTTCTAAAAATGTGTAAAATTACTCTAAAATGAACAATAGTTGTAGGATATTGATAGGTTTTGAGTAGTGATTATGTGTTTTGTAAGAAATGTGAACTGTATAGTCAAATGTGGCCTTTTGAGTTGTCACAAGAACTCCGTTGAATGGCACTAGCTGAGATTACCTACAGTTCAGCTACACATAGGCTTAAGAAAATGAAGAAACTAAATGTATATTATAAACTAAGATCTGGCTTAAAGGCCTAGCTGCCAAGCCATAAACCTAAATAAATAAAAATATATATTTCTGTGTATGGCTACCTGGCAAGCAGATGTGAACAGGTAAGTCAATGGCAAGTATATGTGACTGATTTTGTAATAAAATAATCTAAAATTTGATATAACTTTCGATAAGTTAGCAGATCGATGGAGTCACCTATATTGACTTACCTGTTCACACCTGCTTGCCAGGTAGCCATACACAGAAATGAGTAGGCAAGCCTACCTAGGCATGTTCTGTGTGTTAAAAATTACCAGTAAAATAAAATTCATTTGGTTATCAATAGAATGAAAGTGATGAAAAAAAATCGATTAAAGTTAATTTAATTAAAAATAGCCTTGAGCACTTTTGGATAGGCAAGTAATTATAGGCATATTTGTTCATAAAATATATTTCATAAAAAATACGTCTCATCTGGTTATCAGATCGGCGAAGGTCGATCTTCACCGGCTCTTAGACTAAATTAATCGCTTGATTAAGTGTTATTTATTATATTATTAATTGTTGAAATTCATTCATATCAATTTCACGTCGTCCTGATAGATTCTAGGGCTGATGCTTTCCTATTTGTAATAGAAAAATATAACGCTTTTTTTAAGCCACATCTCAAATCATTGGGATGTGACAAAAAGAATCTTAAACTACAAGATGCCAAGATGCATTTACCAAGCGCCTTCCCCCATACGTCCATATATCCATTTATAATAAAGTATGCCAAACACACCCTCTGCCAAAGAAATGTCAGTATCAAAGCTTAAACACCAAGTTAGTTAATGGTTAAAAACTTTTAAATTACAGCGACACAGAATGTATACTACCAAGCCGAGTTTATACTCGGTGTGTTGTCACTAGGGGCACATAAAACGAACAAACACACACACACACACACACACACACACACACACACACACACACACACACACACACACACACACACACACACACACACACACACACAGAGAGAGAGAGAGAGAGAGAGAGAGAGAGAGAGACGCACGCACGCACGCACACACTCATAGTTTTAGGTTAATTAATGAATAATTCCATTATATTTAAGTTTCTATAATAAAATTATGTTGGGTGCTACAGACCACGAGTCTAGTGCAGCAACCGCCGCCAAAAAAAAATTGTAGCCTTAAATCTTAATTCAAAATGTGTTATTACTATAAGTTTTAGATATAATTATATAAGACCTAGACATAAGTTTATATAAATAAATAAATTTGAATTTGAAAATGGAAGGGTACAAATGTAAAGGTAGACAAAAAATAGATGGATGGATTGTGTGAAGGATGATATCATGATTTGTGGCGTGACAGAAGATTTATGTCAGAATAGAGAAGCGTGGCAGGAAAAGACATATTGTGCCGACCCTAATTAAATGGGATATGGGGAAAGAAAAGAGAGATCTCAACTCATTAAAATTCTTTTACCCGAAAGTCTTTTTAATGTATTATACAAACTAGATCTTTCTACAAAGTTATAACTATTATAGGTAGATTGCGTTGTTTGAAAATAGACATGTCCAGTTTAACATCAGCTTCAAGTTCCCATCAGAAAGTCTCGATGGATTCTTATTACTGTGTAATGTAGCAATTATTCAGAGACAAACTAAATAGAATTAGGTGCCTAATTTGTTTGGCCAACATCAATGAATTAGATTCAATGAATCGAGAGTAGTATCAAGGTTATGATGAAACCTTGCGGTGCTATTTTCATTAGAAATATACAACTGACCGAGAAATATTTTTTTGACTTGGTATCGTTAGTTACTAACTGCCGCACTCAATGAGCGTAAAGGACAATTAACGCAAATGTCAATTAAAAGTTATTATTCATTCTATACAGATAAATTTGGAGCCCGGAGGTTGGGTTCATATATTTTCTCCACCTCGCACGGTCTTTAACATCCTTGATTATGAGCTATTTAATACGTATATCATCATACTTTACGTTGTCGTACAAAGTTCAACAATTCTTGATACCTCTTCTACTAGTATGTCAAAGGTGGCATGGATGGAATATATTTTTCAACCTGTTGCTTTCTGTAAAACGTAAACCTACAAGTGTATAAGAACTCTCCACCAATATCCCTGTCTTCGAGTCCGTAACTTAAATTGGCAAACGAATAGAATTAGATTCGTAACTGATGGTTTTGGTAGTCTAAAAGCATCTCGGTTCAATGTAGAATCAATCTTGATTTGACTGAGACTCATTTAATATGAATTTTAGACTACTACGGTTATTTTACCATGGTTAGTCTAATAGACCTTGACTCGCCCTGGCATGGTTTTGTTTTGTGGAAGTTACATATTTGGGGCCATGCTATGTCAGGCTCATATCCATATGCAGCTGCCACGGATACTGCAGTTTCTTACACGGTCAACCTTTGCTATTCCGCACTTTATAGCATATTTACTCATATCTCTATTACACACAGCTTCTCGTGTCTTTAAAGCAAAGGTCACGCTTCACTATACAAATGGACATGTATAATGATGAATTTATAGATTTACATCAAGTCCGAGCTGCAGCCATATTAACTGACATCGTAACCGATGTCTCACTCTCTGTACATGTGGCGCGTCAAGTTTAAATACATGTACTGGTACTTAAACTAGACGACGCGATGATCCCTGTTTGCCAGATTTAAAGAATCCTGCAAAACAATCACGAAAAGCCCTTATTCGAAATTCTAACTTTTCAGAACAAGAAGCTAATCTTAAATTATTGAAGCCAATGCTGTTGCATTGGCTTCAATAAGTTAAGATTAGCTTCGAACTATATTTATCTATTGATATTTAGTTACGTTCTTTGTTTTCTAAATAGGATGTTTGTAAATTATATTTCATTGTAATACAACAATGAAACGAACCTTGACATTTTATTTTCCCATAAGGAATGTCCATCTTGTTCATATTGAATCCCTGAAGTTTTGTTCGCGTGTTAATATGTTTACAGCGCGGTAATATATTTCTAAAATAACATCATCATATACGAGCAACGTTTTTTTAATAATCTTAACCAAAAATCGGTACAGAACCTAAATAACGACATCATGTCTAGCAAGTGTCTGTGTGCAAGTAAGACTCACTCGTCTTGGTTTTGCCTGTAAAATAAAATACATATATTAAAATCTTTTTCGGACCAGCTTTTAATATAAACTGACCGTTTTTACCTAAAATATTAAACATAGATGATCGCAACAATAGAGTCGGCTCCGCTACCTGCTGGCCGCGTTCACTGTACGAGCGGGTCGGTATTTTAGTGCGGTCTTGCATTTAGTTCTATATTTCCCTATAGGTTCTAATCTTTATATAAATTTTGGACACATTTATCCCGGCATTTCTGAACATTATATTTGGAAGACTATTTTTAATTCTAAGTAGAATTTATTAGAACTATACAAACACGTATAACGCAGGTATAAATATAACTAGACACAACTAGTACACACGGCACGATCCAATAACACGCGCAAAGTCCGTCACTATATATACACGTCTTGATCGTATCGTAATCGTCGCTCCCCCCCCCCCCCCCCGTTTGGGCATCGTCTTTTTTTTTTTTTTTTTTTTTATCACGTATAGGTTCGCGTTTGACCATTATCTCGCTCGATTTGAGCGGAGATATGGTCTAAGATCGAGCACGCTTACCTAGAAGGTACCTATTCACACGAGACTTGAAGACACCCAGGTTGTAGGTTTCGGGAAAAACAGACTCCGGCAGTGTATTCCACTCCTTTGCGGTGCGTATAATGAAGGTGGACTCAAAGCGCTTAGTTCGAATAGGAGGTATGTCCACCATATAGCGGTGCCGCATGCCAGTGCGTCTGGTTGTCCGATGATGGAAGGGAGACGGTGGGATAAGATTGAAGAGCTCCGATGCACACTCTCCAAAATGTATCCGGTAGAAAACCGACAAGCTGGCAACCCTGCGACGATGTTCAAGACTTTGTAATTTGTCTCTAAATAGCTGGTCGTTGCCTATCAGCTTCCTGGCTCTCCGCTCAATCGATTCTAGTGCCTCGAGTTGGTATTTAGCTGAGCCATCCCAAAGATGAGAACAGTACTCCATACATGCCCGTATTTGTGCTTTATACAGCAACAGCAACTGTTCTGGAGTGAAGTACCGCCTCACCTTCGATAGTATGCCCAGCTTTTTGGCTGCAGTTTGGGCTATAGACTCGATGTATGAGCCGAAATTGAGACTAGATGTTAGAGAGATACCAAGAAGCTGAAGCTCGCCGGCCACCGGCACAGACACTCCCCGGAAAGTAGGAGTCAGATCAAAGGAACTCTTCTTTGCGGTGAAAAGACACGCCTGAGTTTTGGAAGCATTAAACGAGACTAGATTGGCGTTGCCCCAGTCAGAGACTACCCGTAAAGTCTCGTTCAACCGCTCCACCATAGTTTCTCTGAGAGCGTGGGTCTCGGATCTAACAGCCTTCGCATTGGATGTGTATCTCTCAACAACGGTGCTGTCGTCTGCATACCCAAAAATACCGGGCTTGAGCAGGTCGTTGATATGAAGCACAAAGAGCGTTGCAGAAAGAACTGACCCCTGAGGAACGCCGGCATTGATTGCCATAGGTTCAGAGGAGTGGCCATCTACGACCACTTGTATCGATCGGTTCCTCAGGAAGTCTGATATCCAGGCGCAAAGACCATCTGGTAGACCGTACGCTGGGAGCTTGCCTATAAGGCTGTCGTGCCAAACTCTGTCGAAGGCTTTCGAGATATCAAGAGATACCGCAAGGGCTTCCCCATACTTCTCGATTGCCTCACTACAGATGTGTGAGACGTACGCTAGAAGGTCACCTGTCGATCGGTTTCGGCGAAATCCGTATTGTTGATCACTCAGAATGTCGTTCCCTTCTAGGTACGTCAATAGCCTGTTATTCAGTATACGCTCCATACTTTTACAAAGAATGGATGTAACTGAGATGGGCCTGTAGTTGGTAGGTTCAGCACGACTACCTTTTTTCGGTACGGGTTGTACATTTGCAAGCTTCCAGGAGTTTGGTACTTTCCCAGTACTCAAAGAGAGGCGGAATAGGCGTGTCAATATAGGTGCAAGCTCAGGCGCACAATTTTTTAGCACTATTGCTGGAATTCCGTCCGGGCCACTGGCTTTATTCACGTCTAGACCACGCAATGTTTTACGGACCTCAATCTGGCGTATGCGTATTTCAGCCATAGATGTTTCGCATTGAGGTATACGTGGAGGTACTGCATTTTTAGAGTCAAGGCGTGAGTTCTCCGCGAAGAGGGTCGCAAATAAGTTTGCCTTATCCTCAGCGGAGTGGGCCAGTGATCCATCTGGTCTCAGCAGTGGGGGTAGCGAGGGGCGACAGAAGTTTGATTCAACCGCCTTTGCTAGGGACCAAAAAGCTTTACTACCAGTCGGGTATGACGCTAGTTTGCTCCCTATTTTGCCTATGTGATTGAATCTAGCTCTCTGTAGTACTTTTTTGCACGATTTGGCAGCCCTGTTATAGGCTCTCTTTTTTTCTTTTACATCTCCAGCTTTACATCTGCGAGCATCAACCCAGGCTAAGTAGGCTTGGTGCTTAAATAACTCTGCATTTTTACATTCAGTACTGAACCAGGGTTGAGCTTTGACTGACATACTCGAGTCAGAGAATGGAATATAATATTCCATTCCTTGTCGTATCACGTCAGCCACCGCTTCCGCACAAGCTGAAGGGTCGTGAGAAGAGAAGCAGATAGACTGCCAAGGATAAGATGCATAGAAAGACCGCATCTCGTCCCAATCTGCTACCTTGTAATGCCATATTCGACGCGAGCTATTACAGCTGGGTTCCGGCGGCGAATATATCGTTACAGCTTTTATCAGACAGTGGTCAGAAGTGCCTAACGGCGATGAAATTGAGACCGAGTATCTATCTGGATCGTTGGTTAGCAGAAGATCCAAGCAATTGGCAGTATGACCTTCAACGTCAGGGATCCTAGTTGCCCCTTGGACCAGCTGGGTGAGATTAGACGCTATCGCAAATTTTCGCATCTCACGGCCAGCGTGATCGGTGAGCTGGTATGGGAATAGCCACTCTTGATGGTGGGCATTAAAGTCCCCCAGAATCACTAATTTGGCTGTAGGATACTTTCGTTGACCGGTCTCGGCCGCCTCGCTAAGATGATCAGTGAGCCTGGTGGTCTCCCGATCTCCACTGTGTGTCCGGTAAACACAAGCATATAGAATTTTCTCTAAGCCTGTGTCCACTAGAACCCATATGGTTGAGAAGCTGGGGTCTTCAAGGAGTCGAAGACGCCGATAGCAGATATTGTCGCGAGCATACATACATACACCTGCTCGGGGCTTGAAATTGTGCTCCAGAGTAAACCCTGGGTACGAAAGATACGCCACGTCTGAGGGCGAACCTATCTGCGTCTCCGAGAGGAATAAGAGATCCGGTTTTTCTGTCTCAAGGTGATGGTGGACAGAGGCGAGATTTGAGTGCAGACCTCGAATGTTTGAGAGGTGCACTTTCAACGAGAGGGAGTGCAGCCGCTGTTTAACGTGTCTCTTATTTCTCTTTTTCATTTTTGGTTGTGGGTAAAGGTAGAGAGATGGCAGTGAAATGAGGCATCTAATTTCAACCCTCAGATTTACAGCAAAGTACCACATCTGAAGTTGTAGACTAGTCTGGAGACTGCGGGGACGCCCGAGCCCCCCCGAGACGTCCATAGGGCCCTCTCATCCGGTCGCCAACCGGCACCATGACGCATCTCGGGATTTTTCGCGAGTTGGCGGGGCAGCCGTTCACGAGTGGCTATAACGCTACTGGGGCCCCCTACTGACTGCGGTCGGCCAGCGGTTAACCGTGCCTCGGATCCCGCTACCCTCCTCGACTAGCCTTAAAATGTGGCGGTGTTACTGTTTTATCTGGTCGGTAATCAAATCAGATTGCTGGCATTTCGACCCGTCGCTCAATGGGCTTCATCGACCATCGTGCCGGAACATGGCTAGGCCATTATGGCGACACGACTTTGGTCAATGGGTGGTAAAGAAAAGCTGCGGCCAAGGCCTACCACCAGGGTCACCTAATTAGCACCACCCGGGGACCACGTGTAGGGATACAGTTTCGGGGTATTCTCCTACGGACGGGGGTGACATGGTCCCCAAAGTCTTATACTTAACTTACTGTACAATACAGCAATCGACCGCGTGGACTGAAGTTTCCGAGAAACCGTAATCTGCACACTTGCGGCCATAAACAAGTACAATAACAGTAGGCTATTGTCTAATTGCAAATTTTAAACACAACGTAAACAAAAGAAATCCAAACGCGGGAAAGGTAATAAACCAGGTGTGCATTCACTTTATCGGCATATATTACGTGGATCAATAAGTCCCGGGACTAACCAAGAAAAACAATTTTTTTTGTCAAAATTTCACTTTATTCATTAACATAGTATCCTTCAAGAGCAACACAATCAGTCCAGCGCTTCTCTAACATTTCAATACCTTCTTGTAGAACGATTCATCTTTGACCTCGAAATAAGCATTCGTTTCGGCGATGACTTCTTCGTTGGAGTAGAATCTCTTTCCTTAGAGCATTTTTTGAGGTCTGCAATCAGGTAGTGGTCGCTGGGGGCCAGATCCCGTGAATATGGTGGGTGCAAACGCGGCACCCACTTTGACTACAGCTTCCTCATAGACAAATATTCATGCAAAATAGCGTACACACTGCCGTATGATAATCTTTAAGATGTCAGCTATCTCACGCAAATTTAATTTACGGTTTTCAAAAACGATTTGGTGGAGTTTTTGATGGTTTCCGGTTGAACCACCTCATTTGGCTGGCCGGAGCGTTCAGCATCTTCAGTGTCTGTACGACCACGTTTAAACTCAGCATACCACCGACAAATTGATGATTTGATGGAGCAGAGTCCCCGTCATACTTTTGAAGCCATTGTTGAGCTTGCATGGTGTTTTTTTCATCAAAAACCAATGATAAATCAACGCACGAAATTATTTCGAATCCTTTGTTTTGGATATATCAAGACTAGCGTCACTTAAATCGTTTAACTCGTGGACCAAACATCACAATGTCAAGAAATTTTGACAGATATCTTTTGAAGGTTGGTACTCATGCAAAATCATGCGGAACGTTTGCTGGCAACACCATCAATGTGTCAGTCCCGGGACTTATTGATCCACGTGTTAACAATATTATGGAATCGAGTTTCTAGTTAGGTAAAATACATACATACATACATAACTTCACGCCAGGTCCCTTGCGGGGTAGGCACGAATAACAGAGCGCCATTCAGGCTTATTCTTACTCACCTCACTTGCTTCTTTGACATTCATAGCTCTTGTCATGCACGCTCGTCTGTTCTTGAGGCTCCTGACATCACCTTCTGCTAGTACACGATCAATTTGAGCATAGAAGGTGTGTCGTGGCCTTCCGCGATTTCTGCATCCATCCACTTTTGCATTGTATATCTGTTTAGTCATTTAGTCATATAGTTATATAGTCGTATAGTTAGGTAAAATGTGGTGTAATAGTCTGATAACTGTTTTCTACAACACGTGTGCCAAATTTCATATCTCTAGTCTTAGTAGTTTCTGATACAATCTACTGCTATAGTCAGATAGACGTCGCAACCTGATATCCGCAAAAAAATGAAGTACAAAAACAATATTTGTATGAAAAAATTAATTTGAATTCTTCCTTGAAGCGACGACAAATATAATACGACGAAGTTATTGGCCTTTAGGTGAACACGTCTCTTTTTCACACGGCCTTCGTAAAGAAGTGTTGTAACTTTCGAATCGCTGCGATCGTATGATTCAGAAAATCCATGTTTCACATTCACGCGTCTATATGCTTAAAATAGTTAGTGCACCGGTGTAATTAGCGACGTGTATACATGTGTGTAAAACTTGGCAATATTACCATATACCTACAAAATCACCCTGCCATAAGTAATGATATACTAAACATTGAAGTTCGTGCGAGATTATTTTGAAACCATATTTGCCTTGTAGTGTCTAAAAGGGTGTGAATTTAGATTTCGACCTTCTTACATAAACAATAGATATTGCAGTTTTTGTTAGCGTTACAAAATTTAGTTTCTGCTTTTTATAGGCGTGATATAAACTTGTTTTTAAATGGAATGGATCGTTAAGTTTTTGAAATCGTGCATTGGCGACTTGAAAACTAAAAGGTAAGAGATTGTTTTTTGATATGGCCAAATTAAGCAGATCTCTCGGAGGAATAACCACCAATGTTAGGCGAGATCATCCAATATTGTTTATTGTTCCGATTTTGCTATTTTCGGCTAAACTAAATATTAGTGTTATAGCGTGAAAGTGTACCAGGAATGATAGTGGACCCGTAAAAAAACTAATTTGAAGAATGTCTAAATCATATACTAAAGTCCTTAGCAAATCATTATCCGTTCAAGTTTCTACTGACAAAACATCCCCTAGCTAGGTGGTAGGGCATCTGCCCTTCACCATGGCCTCCGCTCCTGGTCTAAAGTATACCACCATAACCATCTTTAGTTTTGTTCTGGTGTTAGTGGCCAAGTTCCACATTGGCCGCACTTCTAATATTGCAAATGTTCATAGGCGACGGTAACCACTTTTCATCAGATGGGCCAGCAGATTGATTTGTTCTAAAAAGAAAGAACTTGTGGTACCATTTAATGATGAAGGATTGACGAGCATTTCAAAAACAGGCTATTATGATTCTTAGTAGTAATACCATTTCATGTTATCAATTTTTTTCCCCAGTAATAATATGTTTAATTATTTAATTTCAGGTCCTTATTCCGTCTATATACTAGGTTACCGGGGGACTCTACGCGGCTTTACTTGCAAAAAATGTAATTAACAAATATCCTATGTTCATCACCGTCATTGAAATTATATTCATTATAGTCAAGTGATAGATAGAACATTAAGAAACCACAAACAACTCAAACAAACTTTTTTCATATTTTATTAATAGACTAATAGACTGGTAAACAAGTGCCTTTGGGAACAACTTTTTTCAGCAGTCCGAAAATTATAAATGAGGTGTCATTCGATTCGGAATGGCATCTAGATGATTTTTGGAAAAAATGAAGTTCCGCTTGCAAAAATTGTAAAAGTTATTAACAATTAACAAAAAAAAAGGAGGGGGTTAGTTTTTTGCAAATATCTCAAAAAGTAATCAAGATTTTTGAAATTTGAAAAAGATTGAACGAAAATTATTAATAAAAAAATGAAAAATAAACATTTTCTAATTTTTCCAACAGGGTTCTATTCTAAAGCCTTTCAAGAATTGCTCCAAGAAAGGAAAAAAATCTTAAATTTATAGTTTAACAATTATCACACTTGCAGTGTTCATGTTCAAGCAAAAAATAAATTATTAATTAACTATTGAATAACTAAATGAAAAATTGTTATAAAAAAAATTTCAAGCAGATTATTGTTCATTCATCTATTCAGTTAGTGCCTGAATTTTTTCAATTTTTTATTTTCATATTTAGTATGTTTAAATAATATTTATTCATTAAAGGGCCGATGTGGGTGTGGCTTGCGTAAGCTAGAATACCCGTTTTCGGCCGTATTTTCATCCCTCTGGGAAAATTATAAATATTGATCTTACAGTTTCGGGAGTTGAGACTTTTTTTAGGAAATTTCCTCCTCTTTTCGAATCTTTTTTCAAATTTGAAAAATCTTGATTACTTTTTGAGTTATTTGCCAAAAAACTAAACGCCCCTTTTTTTAGTTAATTGTTAATAACTTTTACAATTTTTGCAAGCGGAACTTCATTTTTTTCAAAAATCATCTAGATGCCATTCCGAATCGAATGACACCTCATTTATAATTTTCGGAGACTGCTGAAAAAAGTTGGTCCAAAAGGCACTTGTTTACTAGTCTATAAGGCTAAATAAAATCAATGTGTTTTGTATGTCTCTAGCATTTATTCATTTTTTGTTTAAGTTGTAATGGAGAATAAAGTGACAATTAAAAGGCTATTTGAAATTTCATCATATTTAATCATAATAAGGACTATAAACTAACGAAGTATCAACTAGTTAAATTGAGATCGTAGTGTAAGCTATACATTAGTACGCCTATATATTTTCTACGGCAGTTAAAAATGGTTATGATCTCTTAGTATTTCAAATAAACAATTACTTTTCAAGTATTAAAATGACATAGATATATCACAAGTTATTATTTTGCAATACAGACATTATTTACATTTCGTCTTAAATCCAAAATGTTTTTTAATACTGTTAATTTGTAGTTTTATCTCTTATAGTAGAAGCTAAACAGAAGCTTAATATTAAGTACTATCCCTTTTTGCATCCTGAATTAAGTTAAAACGCAACTGTAATACTGAAGCACTTGTATATTTCCTTATTTGTTACCAAGAACCTAAATATTAATTTTAACATTGTTAATATGAGCAATAATGTGTTGATCATTCAAAATTTCACCACCGTCATAATATTTTAGACAAATCTATCTCCTTGCTAAATTACATTATAAGATGTACTCAGACAGGCATCCATAATGTATGTAATAATAAAAAGTAAATTGAGAAGTTTTTATTCAAAATTACTTCCACTGGAGAACATTAGAATAAATAGTTAATAATTAGCTGAGAAATGTATTTAAATAAGATAATTAAGACGGTCTCGAATTCGCGCACATGATTATTCTCCCCAAGGTAATGTAATCACACCAATGTTATTTCTATTGTAGTTATGATATCTTAGTTCTCTAATCAAAGAATATAATAGAAATATTTAATAAATATTTAATAATTTAATCTGTGACTTTTATACCCTGAAGTGAAATCACGACAAACATTACCTCACTTTGCGTGGAGAGGAGCATTTTGCCTCTCATCGTTTATGTAACCAACTTTTTATTGCCTCGACCAAATTATGATGAGACGTGTCTTTGTTTGCTATGATTTCTCTATAACAATATATATATATATATATACACATTAAAGCAAGCTTTAGTGATACTTGATTTTTGCGGTTACACTGGAAAATTTTCATTCCAATTCAATAGCGACACAAAAATACATAATTGTATATTATGTTGTAGAAGCAAAACAAATTGATCTCGTAAGAGCATTGCAGTCACTATCTGTCTTTAGAATTCTAAAATTAACATTTCAAATATTTACTTGTTCATTATGACATCTTGCGAAACTCAAGTCATTTACTCGTATAAACATTATAAGACATACCAAATTATCTTAATTAAAATTTATACAACCTATTTTCGAGCGACACTGTTCTTGAAATTGTAGACGGCCCTTCGTCATGTCATGTCACGTTCTGTTTAACAATATTAAGCTTAAGCAAATAGTTTATTCTTGGTACTTGTCCCTTATAATATCGGCGACAATGTCTCTAGGGAGCATAGTTGCGCTCGCCGTCTTGGACAACGCGACCTTTGCGCTGCGACCCGGTCTCCTGCTGAAGTACATGTAAACATTGTACACCAGCTGTCTCGTGTCTGCCGGCAGTTCTACGCGGGAGTCCTCTCCCGTGTCACCCACACGCCCGCTGTATAGCCTCCTCCAACTAAACATTGTCCATGCTGTCATTGCTTCGTCTCCGTATTGCGCCGTTTTGCCAGCAATCTTTTTGAAACTTTCTAAATTCAAAATGATCGGACTTATAGATTCTTTTTTTAAGAAAACTTTTGAACTAATGACACAAATTGTTTATAAACTCTTCTCAAATACAATTCACCAGTACAGAGATATATTTTATAACAGATTTGTCTCGACAAAGTAAACGATTTAACAACTTTAGAATCCTCTCGACTGTAAGGACACCGAGGTACTGGTCCTGCCAATGCTATCCGACAAAGCATTTGAAAACTGGTCACATTTTCGATACATCCGTTGAATAAAACGTGATTGAAATGTTGAAGGCGTAACGTAAAGACTACAAGTAGACGAATGCGCCAATTTGGTATGCTAGTACGAGTTTAGTATTGACAACATTGGGTACAGATAAGTCCGTTATGAAATAGAATTGCACATCAGAGCGAGTACAACGCCATTTAAAGAACAACCGTTGTTTTACTACCAAAAATGTATTGAAAACCTATTTAAAACTATTGAAGTTCGCGTATTGATTTCGATTACTGCTAGGTGACCCATGTCATGTCGCATACATTATTATGATTATATTTATATATTAGTCTCCGTCAAGCTATATGGCAGTTTGTAGCAACAAACGATGCGTAACTTTTTTAATGGTACTGTTAACTATAGTAATAAAAGGTGAGATCTAGGAATACCGTCATACAGGATCTTACCTAGATTGTTATAGATTCCTGTCGTTCAGGTTTTTAATTAAGTTTTTCTTGTTTTAAACATTATTGCTTTCGTGTTTGTGGTAAATAAATACAAAATTAGTGATTAAGGATGATTAGACATCCAGCTGTAGGCATATAAGTATATTCATTAAAATCTTCTAAATAAAGCAATAGCGGCTTGCTTATTTTAGGGCGCAAATAGAAATGTGAGAGAAATCACTCTGTTGTTTTGATTTTTGTTCAAGCAAACATAATTTTCAACAAGACAATCGTTCGCGATCAGGCTTCGTTCTCCAGGTGCCCAATTCTACTATTAATTCTTCGTCATTTCATCGTCGTTGGACACTATCATCTCTATCGTAGGGTTACCTCATTTAGGTATTCTGTTCATTCCTATACCGTGCTCATGACACGTCACTCTATCTTTGTGAATATTTATAAGCGAAAATTAGCG
Organism: Dendrolimus pini; assembly: GCA_949752895.1. NCBI lineage: Eukaryota > Metazoa > Arthropoda > Insecta > Lepidoptera > Lasiocampidae > Dendrolimus > Dendrolimus pini. The sequence continues at coordinate 17,758,773 of OX457137.1, read as the reverse complement.
AAATAAATGCTTAAAATGTTGTTTCTAAAATTATTCTGCAGCGACGATATCGAGAAGATACTGTGAATTTAGTAGACTACGTTTTTTGACCACTATTGCAATAGAATTACACTTTAAATATCTCGCAACGCCAAGATAGTCAAATAGTAAGGGAAATGTAGAAACACAAAACTACAATAACGTGTATGTATTTGTGTATTTATTTCTTAAATTAGTTTGAGTATTTATGTATCTATTTCCTTTTTCCTGCACTACCTACATCGCCTGATTCCAATTTCTTAGATTTTGGTTGCCTGGAAGAGGTCGCTTTGAGCGATAAGGCCGCCTAGAAAATATTGCAAATATAGTATTTTTTGTAATTGTATATTTTGGTGTGCAATAAAGTGTCTCTCTCAATAACACTTCAAACAGGTGAAAACCAACCCACCAATAAAAATAAATAAAAATAACAGTTTGTTTAACTAGCAAACATAAATATTTAAGTGCCAAAAACTTGCGGAAATGTTCAATTCCAATAGTGCAGGAGTTCATAGAGCGAAGCGCTGTAACGGTATTTTGTTGAATAGGATGTAATTGTTGACGGTAACTGCAGAATAGACAATAATGGATGGAGGCATTCATTTTACGGTTGCTGCCAGCGGAACCATGTCAGTGTCCTCTTTGTCGATATGGCGCCGATTTTTCACAGCCCGGAGGGTTTTTATATTTAGGCTATGTTTAACTGTCACGAAATTACTCAACCAATTTGGAAAACAATCAAGGATCTTACGCTCGGGAGAGAACTAAATTTATTGTTTCAATAATTAAATCTACCTTGTAACTCGTATTCATAAAACCTGGCTGTTACGCTGTGTTACCGTTTTCCTTTTATTACAGAACTAAACCCTAGGAAGTAGCTCTATTTTAATTACATAAAAATCCAATTAAGTTGTAATTGGATTTTTTATGTCTATATAGATAGACCTTCAATAAACAAATATATAACTGATTGTTGAAAAACGCTTAAAAATTTATTGCGTGATTTAGGAGGAGTTAGCGGATGTATAGACAAACAGACGCGGAGTGGACATCGTTTTAACACTTGACTAATTCGGAGGATTTTTCTGCAAGAGACAGGCAACCGGTGTGACATGCGACAAACTAATGTCACTGAAACTAAAAGGTCAGATATATAAATCTGTCATGTTATATGGGTCCAAATTTTGTGCCATTAAAGTGATAGACCACAAACGTCTGCGCTCAGCTGAGATGAGAATGTTGAGATGGATGTGTGGTGTTACAGGAATGGGTAAGGTGAGAAACGAGTACACAAGGGGATCTTTAAAAGTTGCACCCGTGACTGAATAATGATAGAGGAAGAAGAATAAGGTGGACATGTAATGAGGAGAGATGAAAGTCATTAGACAAAAAATCTTAAACTGAAAGATGGATGTAAAGGTAAACGTAGACTAAAAAAGAGATGAGTGGATTGTGTGAAGGATGATATGATGATTTGTGGTGTAACAAAGGATCTATGTTAGAATAGGGGAGTGTGGAAGGAAAAGATATTGACCCCAAATAATTGGAACAAAGTGAAAGACAAGAGAGAGAGACCTGTTTATTTCAACAACTCAACCTCGTCTATCACGAAGGCATCTGACAATAAACAATAATACGTCTCTCACGTTGCTGATATTCTATTGTAAGTTTTCAATAAATAGCAATCACGTCGATACCAATGTTTCAATCAATGATAACTCTCGTGCCTACAATTGGGACGAATCGAAACAACTTGATCGATTATTCAAATGTCCTTAACCTTTCAATCATGGCAAGACTCAAATTGTAATGGTTGAATAACAACTAAGAATTACGTATTAGATACAAGAAATGATATATCATCTAACTAGTAGTCTTTCTTAAAAGTATACTTATAAATAGTAAGTTCTTTTAGTTTGTCTTTTGTCACATCAGCGACACTATTTGTATATTTAGGATTTAATGATTTTAACGTAAACTTATCTATTGTAGAATGCAATGACAGCTAAAACTTATGAAGTTATCTCGGTATGTGACACTTCTTATCCTTATTAGGAAAAATTCTAATAATAGTCTTCCGGGTTAAAGTTATATTAAGAGGTAAAATTTAAGTAGTATTCTAAAAATTTGGAAAGGGCGACAAACATTCCCTATTTGTATCACTCAACTACAGACCTAGTAAAAGAATTAATTTAAAAATACCCCGCATTTCAAAAACTACTCGACGGTAATTTTCAAATCAATTATTGAACTTAAGCATTTTTTTACTGTCAGAAATCAAGTCAAGCCGAATGGAGAAAATATTGGACTTGTTTCTCATAACATCTATAGAAAGCTTTCTAGTTCGTGGACTCTGTCTGGCCACGCATTTGCTCGACTTTTTGTAAATAAATAGATATGATGTAAGGAATGAAAAGTTTTTCAGTCAAATGATAAATAGAGACGCATATTTTCATAATTACCTACTCAAACATGGACCATAACAATCATAAAATATTCTACTAATTACTATTGTTCATCTTTGTCGATAGATACTAGGAATCGAACAGTATATGCACTCTGACAGAATCCAGAGATTCTTCTCGGATTTATGAAATACGATATCTTGTTATCGGTTTTGTAAAATCGATACATCATTTTGGACTCTAAGCAACCGGTAATTAGAGTCTCGAATCAACAACGTCAGCAATAAATATGTTGTATACTTATCGTAAGTTACCTCCAGAACTGAATTGCAGTCATTGGCATTTGATGACTCAGAACATGAGTCAAGATTCAAGTAACCACCTAATGAGTTACGAAAAATGTAAACTTTTAAATTATGACACGTTTCGATCGCTAATATCCGTAATATGTAATTGTGCACTGTTTAAGAACATTTATTAGGATGCCGTAGTCATTTCGGCGAAATCTTTTTGTCCTTTCGTTCGTATAGTTTGTATATTTCTATGTTCATATATGTAGTCCATGTTCGCCAAAGCGCGCATAAATGGTTTATGGTGGAAAACAGCTTCGTTACTGAGCAGATTGCGCAAAAGCAGCAACAGCATCCTGAAGGACAAAGATAATAAATTTGACTGCCCACTGATTTGGTACATTGTTAAGAGGACAAAATCAGTGTTAATCATCAAATACTAATACATATAAGGAAAAAGATTATATTATTGTTTTGTGTGTTTAGTATTTGTGTGTATCTATGTAGGACTGTGTAGGCTTTTAATTAATTAATTAATTATCATATATGTATGTTTCGCAAGACCCGTCCGTACCGGTCCGTACCATAAAAATGAACCGGACTTGGAGAGCTTTGGAGGGCCGTAAATGCGGCGTGACACTGACCGACGATTATACCCTGTCTACACCACATAAAAATGTACACAAGGGTAAGCCTGGTGAGTGTAAGACTATTGCAAGAAATGAGAACAAAAGGTACCGAGCTATTGGGATAAACTGCTAGTGAAACTAGGGATCTGGGACTATGGAGTCTACCCTTCGCAATGTTCGGGGACCATGAAAAAAATGGGCAGGCAGTGAGTCGCCACTCGCAGCATGGGCCCCAATAGGTTTACCGAGACTACTTCCGACGTTATGTCATTTATCATTTCTAGCCCTGGAGCTTGAGTCTTCGCTCTAGCGAATAGCCACTCCGTACCGGCTGGCTAAGGCAAGCACGAAGGCGAGGCCTTGCCTTGCCCCCCTGGAGTTGGGTACGAGGTGTCGCTACCCACCTAAAGCTTCGCCACAAAGCCTTACCCTGCGGGTAAAATAATAATTATATTTCGCAGTCGTTTTGTTGAAAATTATTCTGTCTAAGTAAACACTTTATAGTAGCAATAATTACGAAATCTATTCCCGTTACACAATACTGTAGAAAAATCGCGAAAAAAGAACCTATCATTTACACTATATCCACCTTACGCCAGAAAAGTTGCGTGGGAATTAGACAGCGCGTGTACGTAAATACAAGTTATTTAATTATTTTATATTCGCGCTGTCGACTTCCCTCGCTACTTTCCAGCTTGCTGCCGTGAAAGTATGCATAACTGTAAACGAATGTTAGAAGGGAAACATGTTACCGCGTGTACACATGTCGTATTTTTATTGTTCACACAGATCCAAAAGAAATCACAACTATGTTCACTAATGACTTTATTTACGTCAAGGTTGTGAGACTTATAAACGTAAATATTGTGTTTTATCTCTATAACTTATGGACTATGAAAATTAAAAGTAAAGAAATATATGAGCTCCAAACATAATTTGGACAAAATTGGTTCGAACAATATCCGTATGATATATATTTTTGAGATATGGGTGCTATTTTCGATTAAAATGTTTTTTTTTATGATTCCCTTGCCAATAGTTTCTATAACTTTGGCGAAAACAGTGTACATATTGTCACCTATAAACGCTATAGTTCGTGGACTGGCACACACTAGCCCGATTTGTATAATAAGCATGAAATGTAAATGACCTTTATTGTTTATTGTTAGGGAATGTGCTAAATGAGATAATCGATTGTGTAACGTAATATGCATCAGGCGCTAATTGTGTTAGTTCTGTTTGACATTCTTGTGTTACACTTGTATGTTGAGCCTATATTACACGCTGCTTCATTTCTGACTTTCAATTGGATGAATCAAACAAAGTGATTCATGGGTAAACCAGTAGAACAAGTTTACGTAGCTCGGAACTTAGGGTTGTATGTAGATTGCGATTTAAAGTTTGAGAAACACATTGCTAAGTCAGTTAGAACTTGCTTCTATAAGTTAAAAATTTTATACCGTATAAGACCTTTTATAAATGAAGCATTACGCATTCAACTAGTGGAATCTCTTGATTTATCGCATCTAAATTACGCAGATGTAATTTTTGGTCCTCGGCTTCTTGCTAAAACTAAGCGTCTCATTCAAAGAGTACAGAATGCTTGTGTACGGTTTTGTTTCAAAGTTCCCCTAAGAGGTCACGTTACACCTTTCCTAAACAAGCATTCTATTTTTAAAATGAGACATCGTCAAAAGTTACATTTAGCTTGCTTGCTTTTTGGTGTTATTAATAATAAAACACCTTTATATCTCTACGAAAAGCTTTCGTGGTTGTCAACAAGAAGGTCACTCGGTTGTAGGCAAGGCTCGGTGCACTCAGCAGCATTGTTCGGCTGCCTTCAGGGGGAGTTTTCGTTACGCTGCATCGAAGTGCTGGAATAACATACCGCCGCCGATAAGGAACCTGCAGTCTGTCTTTGAGTTCCGAACAAACTTAAAAAAATTCTTATTTGATCATCAATTTCGCCAGAGAGACCTTAAATACGACACAAGTATTTTATAGTATTATAATACTTACTGTTAATTAGTACGCTATATCAATCCATTACCAATTTTTCATTTCTGTCTTGTTCGTCACTGTTGTCCGTTGTTTTTATTATTTTATTTTTTGTTTGTTTTCTTTTATTTGTTAGTACAATTTATATTTTGTATAATTTAATACCTAATGTTTATTGTTTTAATTTGCTATGTGGAGCTAAGCCATGGCATCACTGGGAGGTACTTGCGGAAGATCAGCGTTAGTTGTGAAACTAGCATTATGCTGAGCAAGAGCCTTTTTAGGACATCACAATTAATTGTAATATATATTATCATGTAAGACTTTCTGTATCTTGTCCTAAATAAATACTTTTTCTTTCTTTTTTCTTCTATTTACAAACGTAAAGCCGAATCATTTAATGTCATTGAATACCGTTTTGTTCTTTTTTAGCTCAACAGCCTTTCAAACAAATTAATTCAATTTGATTGATTCGTCTAATACCAGCATTATTTGTAAATCTGTTTCCAAGATTTATTAATGCACGTTCATCATTATTTAACGTTGGTAATGTAAAATTATTTTAGCGTGTACGTTTGCTTTTTCCTTCACGGCCCTGGAAGCGAACAGATTTTCATAAAATTTGGGCATCAAAACGGTTGTTTCCGCAAAGGGAAAGTTTTTTATTTCTACTTTGAAACGTAAAATAGTAGGTTTTAATTACTTTTTAAACAATAAAACTAAAGCGATTTCGAAACTTGAGACAATTTATCTTATTAAATATTTACAAGCTCTGACAGATTTTATTGTTATTATGTAATGGTCTGGCCACAAATTTTGAGTTATTGACGAGCGACGCGATGGCTTATAGCATGTTTCACCCATCTTAATACTTTTGTTTTTGTCGCCCGTCGCGTTGCTTCACAGTAACACGTGGACGTGGCCGGGCTGTACAACATTCGTTCGCCACCAAGCTTTGTTAATTGATAATGACTTTAGCCTTTGATTATGTAGGTACTTAACCAAAAGACTTTAGCATAATTAATAAAAAAAATGGGTTAAGTGCGTATTCAGTTAAATTTATTTTGGCCAGTCCTAATATTGAAGTTATCGAAAGAATGGAATATACCTACATGAGATATAAAATGCATGTTTAATTTCTAAAATTTTCAGTAAAATCTCCTGTGTCGTTATTAGGCATCATCGTAAAAATAAACACCGATAGACACTTAAATTTTATTTGTTGCTATACAAGATTGCTATGGGTATTGGTTCCCTGGTTTAAAAGCTATAAGAACAGTAACCATTTCGTTTTATTTGTTATTCGTAAAGAAGTACCATATAGCTGTAACACAGATGTTTGGTACTATGAGATCGTAATAGGTTACATCGTCCATATGCTCCTCCAATAATAGACCCTCTGAATTTGCACCTGCGTCCGTCCTGTTCGCACGTGCCTATCCTCGTACTCCGCTCTCGACATCTGCTCGTGCTCATAAAACATTTGGTCCCAATCTCAAATGTTTGGAAACTGCAATGCAACATGGCCTAGATTTTAATACCTCCCTTTTATTGTTCTAGATATTATTCTGTAGGCTGTTTTAAATTCTCATATTTTAAACGTGAAATACAAAGATCTATGAATTAAAGATTTTCTATTCACATGGTGATCTCATCAGTCGTCAATCTTGACAATGCAAAGGACCGGTTGTCCGCGGGGTGAGGTGCGGGGCGGAAAGGGGACTCCGCTGCAGGGCTTCGCGCGATTCATGCCGCACGCCGTGCGACTCCACCGGCCCACAGTACGACAGTTGGCCGCGCAACGGGCGGCGCGCGCGCCACAATCACAAATCCGCCAAACATTCCTCAAACTCAACGTGTAATTAAAATAAACATTTGTCTTGTGGACATTAAGACTATCCAAATGCGAAGGTTATTTAGCCACTAGTGAATCTCATAATCGTTAACCGCTACGGTCCAAAGAACAATGCTGTGGGAAAAAATAACGTTCAGCTGGCATCGTCAGTCGTTCCCAGCTACCTACCCGACAACACTCCCCCCGCAAACCGGGTGCCGGGTTCAATGCGCCTCTCTGCGTTTATTCATCGTATGTGGGAAAAGTTGACCCCCGTTAAAAAAAAAATAATTGTTAACAAATTCACACGATCCGTGTCAGAGTTACTGCCGGCTTTAAGATTGTCGCGAAAGTGCCATATTAATTAAAAACAAGTTTTCACTGTGATTGTTTAATATTTAATTGACTATTAACAGTATTCGAAGTGTTTGATGAGGCACTAGAGAGGGGCACAATAGCAAATTAAATTCATAAAGAGCCTCATGCGTTACCTTTCAAGGTTGCTACATTCCGCAGTCCTAAACTGCCTATTTGCTGTGAGCTTTGTCATGTTTGTCGAGTTTCAATTTCGTCGAAATTATTATCTTAAATGTGTAGTGTTATTTATCAAAATAGGACATCACTTACACGTATCAGACGGGGTTACGTTTTAGTGAATGAAGTTTTCAAATAGTCGTTAAATCATACCTCGAGGAAGGTGGGAGGAAACGTTGACCGGTAACATGAATAATGTTGACGTAATGAAGTGGCGGAATTACGAGTGAAGTGATTAGGTGCGGTGTTCAGTGAAATACAAAAAGGATTCTAATTCCGAAGATGGGGAACCAGGGATCTTCGCCACACGAGCCCTTGGATAGGGTTCAAGCTGCACAGAACGCTGACCTCAAAATGGTACATGTTTCAATGGCTCGTTTTGAAATTAATATTCAATGTTCAACACCTGCTTTAAAATTGTCACTAGTGGCTATACTTGTTTGAATAATATACACGGTCCTTATACTAGGTATGCACGTTGTTTAAGCATGCATGGCAAGAGGTGTTGTATTGTCTGTGTTCTCCGTATTGTCATCAGTAGGCTTCGCGATATCTCACTATTGTAGCCACATAATTCGTATCCATTCAATCTGGGTGAAGTTTACCTGTTCAGTTATGAAATAGTAGGATAGACTAGAATACAAATAGAAATGGAGTTTTCCTACATATCGAGTAATATAAGATCTTTTTTCGGTACGCGAGCGATTCTGAGCCATCCGATATTTCCATAACTTACATGGACGAAATAAATATAATATTAATTGATAATAAATTCCAGGCCAGCCACAAGTCTGTCACGTATCTGGTGTTGCAAACGTCCATAGGCGACGGTAACCACTTTCCATCAAATGGGCCAACAAACCTGTCTGCTATACTCCAGCTATAAATACAAATTATAATAATACGTTTGTTACACTGTCATACACCGTATATACGATGCATGGGAATCAGCGTCATTAATATAGGTAGATATTCTAACAAAATATGAAGTGTTAGAAGAAATTTCGTATTTTAGTCAGGTAATCCTGGTAACAACTATCTGACTGCTGAAGCAAGCTTGGTTCAAAATCCTGCAATGTTCTCTATTTATCTAAAAGTAGCAATTAAAGCTACGACTTATTTATTCGTTATTGGATCTGATGGAATGTGACGGAGTAAGATCGTTTAATTTCTAAATGGAAACCACAATAAAAAATTAAAACTTCGTTTAAAAAAACCGACTTCAAAAACTAAAAAACTAAAATGTATAAAATAACTTATTTCTAAAGCTATTAAATATTAATATATATTATCTAAAACATCTTAAAGTCGGTGCTTAGTAATTTTCAAAATATAGTAATTTTTATGTTTTGCTTTGCACCGACTTTAAGATGTTTTAGATAATATATATTAATATTTAATAGCTTTAGAAATAAGTTATTTTATACATTTTAGTTTTTTAGTTTTTGAAGTCGGTTTTTTTAAACGAAGTTTTAATTTTTTATTTGTTACTTTTTAGTGTCTAGCTATGTATGGGTGGACATACGAATGGTGCCGCGCTTCTTAAAAAATATAGGTCCCTAGAACTGGGAATAAAAAAATGATCGTAAAATGAAAACTACTGGGCCAAACTATGTCAAATTTTTAGGGGACCACATGGCAGCTATTCCGCGTCGAACAAAAAAAAGAATCACGTAAATCGAATCATAAATCTCAGAGTAATCGGTGTACATATGGAACGGAGTGAAAATTATTTTCATGAAAAATGTTCATAAAATGAAAACGACTGGGCCAAACTATGTAAAATTTTTAGGGGACCAATTGGAAGCTATTCCGCGTCGAACAAAAAAAGAATCACGTAAATCGGATCATAAATGACGGAGTAATCGGCGAACATACATAAAAAAAGCAAAAAAAAAAAAAAAAAGATCCCGACGAATTGAGAACCTCCTCCTTTTTTCGAAGTCGGTTAAAAAGCTCTGCCACACCTCGTATCTAACATACAGAGTAGTGATAATTTATAAACAAACACACCCACGTCTGATTCCAATGACATGGATTCGAACATGCAACGCTTATAGGTAATTTTTCTGACCTTATGTGTACGAGTACATTGTACAATAACCACATGCAGTAAGAGAAAAAACTGCGATGAAACCCGCGGAGCCAGATTACTGATGTGTACAGCCTGTCAATATGATTTGCACATTTGCTTAGTGGTTATATCGCCAGTCCTTCTAAAACTTGGGCAGGCTCAAACCCAGTAACTAATAGCACTGCCACTCATATTAAACAATTCAGAAGGATTTACACAATAATTATGACCTTATGATTTCAACAATGCGTCGACCTTAAAAACAGAAATAATAAACCGCGATTTACTGTAGACAACCTTGTTTCATAAAATAATAGAGGATCGCTTAAGAATTTTGTTTAATAAGTAAATAAGGTTTTGAATTTTTTTGCATATTTTGGCAAAAAACATATAGATTCGAGATCTTTGCGTGTTGTTGTAGTTTGTCACATTATTATTATGTACTGAACGCTTGGCTAATAATTTTTTCGTGAGGGTCTATTTCCTCTAGTACATCGGTACTCAACCTGGGGAGAGCGGTGTGGGGGGTCGCAGTCTGTTAAAAAAAATAAGACCTTTATACAAATCAAACGTATAAATAAACTAGTAATTAATAGTAGATAATGATACAAGTATGCTAAGTTGGTCATTACAGTCGAGGCGGGATTGCAGACCGAGCCGTCAGGGGTGGGCGTAATTGAGCCGAGAGTGTAATGATCAGTGCACACGCGTTTCATACGACGTTTTTCAACACTTTCGGAAAAAACATGTGTCTGACTAAAATGTTTAATTACCTATTGGATTCTGAAAATATAGGACATATTTTTTGTTTTACCATACTATGATATTATCATAACTCTTAGATATTTTTCCTTTTATTTCGGTGCCAACAGGCTATTAGCATTATTTTATGCCTCATTAAGTATTTCCGGAGATGTTAATTTTATTTTTTATTTTATTTTTGCCATTTTTTTTTAATAATTACACCACCAGAGCTGCTATAGATTCAATACTTTTTGTACAAAATTGCTCAGAGATTTGGTTTTACCCTCTTCTTACCTTGGTTGAACTAAAACATCACAAACACTGATAACCAGAAAATTCGCGCGTGGGGGACAGATATCGGTGGCGAAGACACAACTGTTAAACAGCCTTATATGTCAATTAGTTGACAAATATAAATAATTTAATAAAACTGGGTGTTTATGCATCGCGTTTTATGCGCCACAATTAATTACGCTATTAAATAAAACTAATATTGTATTTTGTACATGAAAACTCTTTATTGAAATTAAAAAATAACTATAATGAAAGGCGCTAGTGCGATAATGTAAAGTAAGAAGCACTCGTGTGTTATAGGGCTGTTTACGGCCATAAAAACAGTGCAATGAGCGCCAATGTACGAGCAAGTGGGTTGAAAAATATTATAATAACTAGCTGACCCGGCGAACTTCGTATCGCCATATTTTCTGAATTCCTAAAAGGCTTTGTTTCATGACACAAAAACAAAATCACCAAAATCGCTCCCGGTGGTTAGGAGGATTCTAGAACCCGATCTTAGCGCCACCTACCAGTTCCAACAGTATAAAAGTATCCTATCTTTCAAGTTGGATCAAACTGCACACGGTATGCAAATTTTATTAAAATCGGTTAAGTAGTTTAGGAGTCCATCGCGGACAAACAACGTGACACGTAATTTATATATATTAAGATTTCGTGGTTTTTTGTGGGTCGCGACGTAAAAATCATTGATAAACGATGCGCTAGTATAATTTGTTATTTATGTATCTAGTTTCTATCGATACGGCAGCGTTTAGAACCACTTTGTAAGTGGCTAGCTGCCATTATCAAAAATGTTCCATTTAATTCAAAAGCAATATTAAAATAGAAATACTCAAGGTGTAGAGAAATATCTAAAGTTCACAGCAGACTGTTTATTCCGGCTATAAACTATTTAACGTTTTCCTCCTTAGGCATGAGTACAATATAAACTAGGATCAGATCTGAACTTTTCAAAAGAAACCTCGAACTATTCAAATGTATTGCGTCATGCATGAATTGACAATCTGATAAAAAAGTATCTTTAAAATCTCGACGATAGAACCAAATTGGTGCGTCATTTACTTTTTTAGATATCAGCGCCTTTGAAATAATTGTTCCTCTGTTGTTCAATATCAAGTCATTTTTGTTTTTCTACTGTTTTATGTATCTTTAATGATTCGTAGATATTTTGGAAAATTCTAATATGCCGGTTCCTATAGTTACTAAAAGTTCATTGGCCTTACTATCGGTTAAAATTCGATATAATCTCCGTGCAAGTCTGCCAAATTTCTACCAATGGTAACGCAAGTGAATGAATCCTATAAATATTATAAACGTGAAAGTTTGTAAGAATGAATGGATGTATGTTTGTTACTCTTTCACGCAAAAACTACAGAATGGATTTTGATGAAACTTTACACTAATATAGCTTACACATCAGAATAACACACATGCTATAATTTATAAAGATATGGTGTGAATTATCCAAAATACTCGTATAACGTTTTTTCCATCACCATGCGGGTGAAGCCGCGGGCGCAGCTCTTAGTAACATATAGGAACCGGCTAAAAATCGTCATGTCTATCCGTCCGTCTTTTTGTGTATCTGCCTTACTTATACAAATAGTACTAGAAAGTTCAGATTCATAACTTAAGATTTTGGAAGTATCCCATGGAACAGTAAACTTATTATTTCTATCGGCCAAAAATGGACCAAGTCCTATGTGTCAGCCATCAATAGTAAGTTCCGTATAGGTTAGGAACTTACCTTCTTTTTGACATTTGGTTAAAGAACCTTAAAAATATTTTAATTGAAATAAAGTTTTGTTAATGTATATCTTTTTTAATGCAGTTTTCGTTGAAAAGATCTTTGGGCTATCTACCTCGAAATGTTTCTCAGTCATTTAGACCAGTGATTTTCAACCTGCGGGTCGCGACCCCTAAGGGGATCGCAGAGCCTTGTTCGGGGGGTCGCCGACAAGAAGGAAAAGGCAATTTAAATTTCTACCTCGTACTAAGGTACTCTCTAAGCTCACCAGCTTTTTGCAGAGTATAAGACCCTAATAATGAATATGAGTAACAAAATAGAGAAAACTATAAACATAGTCTTTTAAATTACTAACTTTTTGTCTGTCTATAACAGAAGGGCGTCGCCAAAATTATTCAACGTGTAAAGGGGTCGCGTATTCAAAAAGATTGAAAAGCACTGATTTAGACAAACAGATCAAAAGATAGGGGTGGAGACACTTCACGACTTTGGAACCAAATATCTCTTTACTTGTTTACAAAAAATTCGCTTCGGTTAATAATGTATGATTTCACATGTATAGTTCTGATTTTTATGATTTTAAATATTTCATTACATCATTGGGTAGTGGCATATTAGAAAATGCGAGATTGCATCCGTATAAAAATATACTTGTGATGTTCGTCCAACAAAACGATCGTCTTAAATGTTCAGTGGTTGCTTGATTGATAAAACTTATAATATTAATTGTAAGATGCGTCTACAGCAGTTATGATCAAACTTTAAAAAAAAATGTTGCTATACTTAGCAACTTCTATATCTACTGATATAGAACCCCAATAAAATAACAATAACAGGTTTAACGTAATGTTTTGAGTACTTGTGGATTTTTTTGAGTAAGCATGTTAGTATGAGTTTAATATTTGCACTCCGATTATGTGGAAACATGATTTCCGGCAAAATATTTTGTGTTTATTAAATAAATACAATTTATCTTAGTTCTTGGACTAGCATCAATCAAAATGTGATAATGAGTCGTCAGGGAAAGTCTAAAATATTATAAAATCGTAAAAGCCTTTTGTTTCTTACATTTGTTGTGTGTGTCTGTTTGTTTGGGGTTCACGTAAAAACTACTAGGCCGATTTTGATGAGGTTTTCGCTGATTGACAGTAAATCATATAGGGATAAAAAATATGCCCCATTTTATTACAAAAAATTTGCTATTGATCAGTGAAAAATCATATGGAAATTCGATTTTTATTAAATCTGGCCTTTTTAAATCGTACCCCGAAAAAATTCACACGGGATTCCCAAAATAAAAAGTAGCGCAGATTTTAAGTCTAAGAATTAGCTGTCGATCAGCGATCACCGCATCAAAATCGATCCAATAGTTTTTACGTGAATCCCGAACAAATAGTCAAAACGACAAACAGACAAGAAATAAAATAAATGCATCGTCTTCTCCAAAGGTTATATAGTCTATTCCACTTGTTTTTTTTTAATAGCTTCAGTGTACATACACGGCATGTTTTGAATTTCATAGTAATGTACATAGATGAGGACAAAACATACAAAAACTGAATATAAGGAACATCAACAAATGAGTCACTGAGATCACATAATAGAAGTACTTATTCAAGTGCTTTGTCTATATGGGTGAAAATCTTCTTCTTATAATATAAAAATGAATGTTTCTCTGTCCTTTAAAGAATCGTAAACTATACATTTGATCATGTGATGATCTTTAGCAGTTGTTTTGCATGAGCCAAAGGAGGTTTCTGAATTGGTTCACAATTAGACCCGGTAGGTGGCGCTGCTGTCGGCATATCGATTGAAGCTATTCCGGGCAGGACCACGTCTACCGGGACACCTAGTCTTTTCTTATATATAAAAATGAACGTTTATCTGTATGTCCTTTATAGAATCGTAAACTATACTATTTATCATATGACGATCTTTAGCAATGTTGTTGTGCATGAGCCAGAGAAGGTTTCTGAGTTGGTTCACAATTGGACCCAGTAGGTGGCGCTGCTGTCGTCATATCGATGGCTGTCTGTGATTTCGATGAAATGCCAAAATTTAAATGAATATTACTATTTACACGATGTGTAAGGGAGTCCACACTAGTCGGCGCGGATTCCGCAAATTCAAGCCAAATAAAGCGTTTGGCCTACGTAACAAGGGCGTCAGTAGTATATTTCTCACCGGCTGGACACGACGGCGCATGGAGCCAGTGAGATCGATATCAATGACGCCCTTATTATGTAGACATAAAGCTCTTTTTGGATGGTATATGCCGAATCTGTGCCTATTACGATGGGTACTCTCACTCTATAGTCATAAAACGCCGTTGTAATTTTTTTTGTATGGCAGTGTATATGAAAGTATATCTCAAATACACTCTGAAACGTTCATTCAATTTCAATGAAAAATAAAGAGATTCTATAGGAAGTTTGTTTAAAAATTTTGTGCAGTGATTTAGAGGAAACCTGCAAAGTTCGGAAGTTTTGATTATGAATGTTTGTGTGGCGTAAACCGAGTCGTGGGTACAGCTAGTTTATGAATAATAATTATAATGATACAATATGCATTTTTAAGATACAAGGTCCTCGTGTTTGGCGTCATTACATCGTAATTTGATGACACACCATGCAAAACAGTTCATTGTTCTTATATAGCTTCTAAGAACAAGTCGTTGTATCGATTTGAATGGCTAGTGTGTCTTAGATGCATTAGTAATGGAAAACAGTCGAGTAGTTGATAACGTATTGTTACGAGTTACGCAGGACTCGAATTAAAATGCCGCTGGAATTACTATAGAATTTATTAGAACTATACAAACACGTATAACATAGTTACAAATATAACTAGACACTACTAGTACAAGATGCACGATTCAATAACACGTGCAAAGTCCGTAACTATATCGCTCATCGAATCTACGTCTTGCTCGTATCGTAATCCTCGCTTGACTGCCCCACCCCTCCGTTCGGGCATTGTTTTATAGTTAACTGTATAATACAACAATCAACTGCGTGGACTAAGTTTTTCCAAGAAAACGTAATCTTACGTTAATTATTCCTGCGAACGGCCATAAACGCAAACGATAACAAAAGGCTATTGTCTAATTGTAAATTTTAAACACAAAGTAAACAAAATAAGTCCAAATGCGGGAAGGGTAAAAAGAATCAATTTTTATATTCTGTGCATCTAAATCATGGAAGAAGATTACTAAAGAATGATATAAAATAATTGCTTAACAGAAACCCTGCAGTTACAGTTGGGACCCCAGTCCCTTCTTGTTTTTAGATAAAATCTCGATCAAACATTTCAGTTAACGTCTTATTATTTAAAACCATATTTTTAAACTTAAATCAATCATGAATTGAAAGTCCTATCTATATAGCTGCCTTTCAATTTCGTAAGTTACATATTTAATTACATAAAATTACGAAGGAGCTAGTTAGGACTCGATGGTTTTAAGTTTTCATTAAGATTTTCTATAGATTTTTTTACAAAACAATGCCGCCTTTGTACTGAAAACAAAAAATATTAAAGATATTGTCTACCCTTGAAGTCGATGCATTTTATTGTTGTTTTTTTATATTGTACTTGGCACCGACTTCAAGGTGGTGGTGATGGAAAATCGTTATATTTGGATAATTAACACTATCTTTATAAATTATACCCTATGTGTTATTTTGATGTGTAAGCTATATTATTGGAATGTTTCATCAAAATCCATTCAGTAGTTTTTGCGTGAAAGAGTAACAAACATACATCCATTCTTACAAACTTTCGCGTTTATAATATTTATAGAGATAATTATAAAGATTGAATTTCTTCAATAAGTGGAATGGATATTGAAATTTATTAGATATCCAAATCTCCTCTAATATGTAAATTTTAGGATTATGCGAAAACTTTATTTCTTCAAGTGGATTAAGTCAAATCAAAATGTTACGTAAGTCAAATTACAATTTTGTTTATCGACTCGACTATGCGTTGGAAAAGGTTGTTCGGACGCAGATTGCTGCTTAAAATTCGGTTACCGTTCCCAGTTCAATATGATAAGGCACATTTGTATTACATATATTTGCCTAACCGAAATGTTACTCTATTGAGTAGATAGACATACAAAGTCCTTTAATAATCCGTTTTATATTATAGTAATACACTCTTTTTCTTGGTTTTATCGGAAACCATTGGAAGCAACGTGATATGTTTTTCCATCGTAAAGTGTTTTATTTTGGTTAAAGTCATTTCTCTCACCATTAATCGTCAGAACCTACTGGTAGTCGTAGCAATTATTCACTACAATGCAAGCAAAAGGACAGGGTCCATAACCTTGCCTGATGTTATTAAGTCTACAGTATAAATTAGCTAAATTGTGGGTCTTCAAATTAACTTCAACTCGAAACACATAATTATTACTCAAAAACTGTCAATGTCCAACTATTGTTCAATTTGGAGTAATATTATACGTTTTTAGAAAGTAAAACGGTAGAGAGCATCACCAACCTTTCAGTTTCACACAAAATCTCCTCTTCATGTCGTACTTCATGCTGTCCACTTGTTTATCTTTTTATCTGGAAGAATCTTATAGCACTACTTGGAGCTCTCGTTTCTGATCTTCTCGCGAGCATCCGAGCGTCTCTAACATTCACCACGCCAACCATGTTTTGCATAGTGGTGCTAATAAACAACGATGTCGTTTGCAGAAGTCGTCGGTACGCAGCTCGCTGAGGAGAGCGCGCGCGGGCGCTGCGCTGTCGCCGCCACGCGCCGGCATGGAGCGCCTGCGCCGCTCGTTCCGGGAGTCCTTCCGGAGGCGCAAAGGCTCGCCGCCGGAGTCCGCGCGCCCGCACCAGTGGCACGCGGACGAGGCGGCCGTGCGCGCCGGAACCTGCACGTTTCCGGTCAAGTACCTCGGCTGCGTCGAGGTCTTCGAGTCCAGGGGCATGCAGGTCTGCGAGGAGGCGCTCAAAGTGCTTAGGGTAAGACTCATAATTAATTTTATTTTGCTAATTTTTTTGAAGCTGACATTTTCATATTTAGTATATTTAGCTGCAACACCGAATTCTTAAGGATTTATGTATGTCGCAGGAAGCTTTTAATCCAAGGAAGAACTAGTATGGTTCATCCATAGTTATATCACTGTATTATTTTATTTTGATACCAAATACCTCCTCGCTCGTGTAAGTTAGCAACAAAAGCTTTTCTAGATACAGATTATCCTTTGTATGTCCATCCTTGTCATCGAAAGAAATATCATTATTCATTTTCATTCAACTTCGCTTTCATACGAACAGAGTTCTTTATCTTTGAAACCTATTTTATACTCTTGGAGATAGGAAGTGTCCTTATCCTATGTTCGACTCTAAAACCGAAAGGTGTATACCACATTTGATGATGATCGGCTCCGTTGAGGCTGTGAAGAGGGGAAAAAATTAAAAGATAAAAACAAATATCATGTTTGTTTTTTGTGCCTATGGATCTTTATTTATTTAAATTTTATTGCTTTGATCTTTAGACAAGGGTCGTTTCAAGATGATAGCACTGTTGTGTAGATCACCTTGAGGATACCGGCTTGTACACATACTAGACTGTCATTTTGGAAATTATGACAAAAACGAATGGAAAATTGTAGATTATATTTATTTATAATAAACTTTGACTAATATGGTTATACGATATAGGTAGTTAGAAACCACATTACTGTTCACCATAACAGGTAAAAGATTATAAATAAAGTCTTATCGCTTCCCCTGAGCGCATTATTCTTAACCACATTTTTTTTTAAACTCATTAGATCATTTTTGTCCACAATATCGCTGATTATAATTCTCATGACATAATAGTTATCAAGAAGGCACTTTTAAAAAACCTTGTTGCTGCCAATGATGCGCTCCGGAGGTTTACTCTTTACGGAGTACACGTATTAATCGGCACGGATACGACAAAAACAAATCGGACTCGTGAGAATCTATCACGTGACAGCTTTATGTCGTAGGGATAAGGCTCGTTTTGGCTTGTATTTGCCGAATCCACGCCTACTAGTATGGGGAATCCTTAAAGCGGTTCCTTCCAGATAACACGTTACTATGGAAACATTTACAGAAGATGTACATAATAAGATGTAAATAAATAACATTTTATTGTAACAATTCCAGAACTCACGTCGAAGACCCGTCCGCGCTGTGCTGCATGTTAGTGGAGACGGTCTTAGAGTGGTCGAAGAGGAGACCAAAGGGCTAATAGTCGACCAGACGATAGAGAAAGTGTCGTTCTGTGCACCGGACAGGAATCACGAACGTGGCTTCAGGTTTGTATAACATGCTACCCCAAAATATTCAAAATACTAGCTAGTATATATTTTAGTATAATACTAGGTAATACTAGGTCTTTCCTGCTACTTTTATCCGCGCAAGAATGGAGATAGAATACAATTTTCTGCGGCCAGTTGACCTGTCGTAAGAGGCGAAAAAACAACCCACAGCCAGGTGGTAGGGTGGGTATTTGCCCGTCTGGATGTCAACCATCCCTGGTCTAAAGTATGCCGCCATAACAACCTTGAGTTGTGTTCAGGCGTTAGTGACCAGATTCCAGTCTCCCTTTAGAGAGCGCAGCATATTGCTAGCACCTATACAAATGTCCATTGGCGATGGTAACCGCTTTCCATCTGTTTTTTTTATGGCAGGAGATCAGTAGACAGGCAGACGGCCCACTTAATGGAAAGCGGTTACCATCGCCTACAGACATTTGCAACATCAAAGGTGGTACAAATGGGCTGCTGCTCTCTTAACGGATAGTGGAACCTGATCCCTTATGCCGGAACACAACACAAGGTTGTTATGGCGGCATACTCTAGACCAGGGGTGGTCGCCATCCAGTCGAGCAAATACCGTACCACCTAGCTGTGGGTTGTTTTGTCGCCTCTTACGACAGGCCGCCCGGCCGCAGGAAATTGTATTCTTTCTCCGTTCCTGCACGGATAATTATACTACAATTTAACACTGAAATATTTTTTATTTCACTCCCTTTTTTATATAGCGCCAATATCTAAGAAAAATAATTTTGACACCCATAATAATATGTACAGAATAAAATGAGAAAATGATACTAATAAACTGTAAAAAAAGTTGACACATTCTATAATGAATACTAAAACAATATCAATATAAAAGAGCGGTAATTAACATACCTTATAATCATCATGCTTTTAAATGGCATGTTAAAAATAATTATAATTAATGTTTAAAGAACTATTAATAGACCAATTGTCTAATTAAATATACGATTTAAGGCTTCCAAAATTACGTATCTCCTAATTATGTAATTGGTTGCGCTATTAATGTTTCAAATTACGTAATTAGTGTGATATTTCTACAAAAATTTCTTTCACAAATTTCTTAACCTTTTAGTTATTTTTAAAAGAAATATTCAAAAAGATGAAATAGATACTAATTCGAAAAATAAAAGTTATATATATACCTCTTTTCTATTAGATTTAAAATCTGCCCTACTTTTTATCCTAAGAGGCGTGCGAATTTTTCTGGATATGATTTAAAATGGCCAGTTAAAAAGTCTAATTTCTATGTGATTTTTTTCACTGATCGGTAGTAAATTTTATGTAATAAAATGTGTCATATTTTTTTTACCCGCGAATCCTGTGGGAATATTCCCGGGAGCGGTTTTGTTGCTGTTCGGGTGCATAAAAATTTGCTTATTCCGACACAGTTTTCACCAACACGTTAGCTTTCATTCTTTTTTAAATGCTACGGTGTTTTGTGTCCGGGGAGTCCCACGGTAATTTCAAGTCAAGCGTGGACGAAGTCGCGGGCATAGCCTAGTAGATTATAATAAAATTGGGTAAATCTATAGATGTTTGATACACAAATTTTAAGTAGCAGGCGGTGGAGTGGGCCGGGGAGGCTTACTTACCCCTACTAAATCCCTCTATGGTCCGAGATCTTGAAATATAATTTTTTAAGAAACAACTTCACTTATTAATATTGCAATATAATATATGATATAAGTATCATAGGTGTAAAGTTGAACAATCCTTTCAATGTCCAAAATAAATCCATTAATCAACAGAAAAGAACCAAAAAATAGTGTTACTCGTCGAAAAATAAAGTAAAAACACAATACAGCACATTCACATACATTATATGAGTAACCATGAATATATTCAAAATGGCGGCCAATAAAGGCTCAGTTATAAATCGTATATGTAAAATAAATAGTAAATGTTTAGCAGTCGGTCTTGGCATTCGCCGGCTGCTGCCGCAGTACGGTTGCTTCCCTCGCTCGGCTCGTGTTCTTTCGTCTGAAGCTAACCTAACCTAAATCCTTGTTGTAATCATTGGTCTCTCCGGATTTTAGGGGTTATAGAAAAGGTAAGTATCTCACTACTTAAAATGGTAACTGTTGGCAGCTACATCTGCCGCGACGGCACCACGCGGCGGTGGATGTGCCACGGGTTCCTGGCGTCGCGCGACAGCGGCGAGCGGCTCTCGCACGCGGTGGGCTGCGCGTTCGCCGCCTGCCTCGAGCGCAAGCAGCGCCGCGACAAGGAGTGCGCCGTCTCCATGAGCATCGACGCCGCCAGCCACGCCTTCACCAGGCAGGGCTCCTTCCGGAAATCGGGTCAGCTTCCCCTTTTTACAGACTAGATATTAATATTAATAACTAGAGTTTAGAAAACATTAGTACCGTAAAATGGGGGGAATAGGGTCTAGGGGGTGAATTGGGACAAACCTCAAGTTTTATTTGCGACCTTATATACACATTTATGTTACGTGTTACACTTTGTGGTAGGATTTAAATTTGAAGCTTGCAATATTTTTATAGAATATAATATTATCTATAATCCGGCATAACTCAGTCATCCTGTCATAAGTATTTTAAAAAAAACGTATTAAACATTGGGTCAAAGTTGTGTGAGATTTGTATTGTAGGTACTTGCTATAGTCTGAAAGTGTCAGCCCTAGCGAAAAACTCTATTAACCTTAAGCGACCCCAACGCCTGGGTGAATAGGGACAAGTGAGTTTTTGTAACTTTTTATGATTATTCTTTAATAAACTATATCTTAATGCATTAGAAATGAAAATTTAAACTACCGGAACCATTATGATCTCCGTTTTATTACTATAACTACAAAAAAACGATAAAAATCAATGTCGAACTTAAAAAGTGTCCCGATGTCCCGATTCCCCCCATTTTACGGTACATAGCCCTTGTTCGTTTATTGAGAGTATTAATACTTTATCTTTTCGCCCCCCAAACATTTACTTAGTTTTATCTCGAATCGACGACTACTGAACTAACTGAATAGCTTATTTCACTAAACTAAATTTTCCCGAAAAATTATGGTTGCAGCTTTTAGGATAAGGTCTGGCCACATTCCAGTTAACAAGTACCCCTCTTTGTGACCACTGTAATAAAATAGAAGATCGTGTTCATATTGTTCTGGAATGTGGCCAAGAATGACCTTCTAAATGGTTAAGCAATTAGAAGGACATTCTTGCCATAGTCGTCATTCCATAGTGGAGGAATAAATATTATTCTAAGCATCCTTTTAAGTAAGGAGGCTGGGTCATTATGTAAGTTCACAACTAATATATTTAAAAATAGATTGAGTTGTAGTTTAATATTACATTATATAGTAAGTATGTAGTTAAGTTAGTAAAACTATAAATAAGTATACACTATATTATATTATATATAAAACTGTAAATTTGCCATCATCCATGAGGCTGAAGTCGTCACTAGTGACTAAAAGTCTCAATATTTTTGGTCTTATTAAATATAAAAATAAACAGCATAATTATATTCTGTAAACTAATCAAATCACGCTTGTGTTATAAGTTAATATACAACGGACCACTGGAGCCGTCTCAGATAATAAAAAGTTTAAGACTATATAAAAAATACTATATTTTGTTATTGTTTTTTCGTTTTACTTGGCACCGACTTCAAGTTGTTGTAGAAAGCATTTATTTTTGCTTTTTTGTTACGCACTTTATACTTGAATATCATTAGAAACGTAAAATACTTTTATGAAATATGTTGCACGTACCTGTAATATTCGAGGGTTCTGACTTGGTGACAATGAGACCATCTGAGGAGTATACTCTTGAGAATATAAAAAAGTTGAAAATCGGTCCACAATTGACGGAGAAATCGCGTAACAAACATCGAATTAAGAACCTCCTCCTTTTTGAAGTTGGTTAAAAATACACGAGTCATGTCTCAGTGTTTTCTTCTTTATGTACACTTCTATTATTAAAGTTATTATTCAATAGTGCCTCTGTATGTCACTAAAGTGGCCCTAGCGGAAGATAGCGATGGTTAACAACCAACAATCTGCTGAGCTGGAGTCAATTTAGAACTCCATCTTTATGGTTTTTTTATTATTGTTATAGTTATTCTTGTATTATACATATAAATGTATATTCAAATTTTTAATTAACTGGACTAAAATGACGTAGTATGTATGGCAACGGCTCATTTACGTGTAATAATCCTTTAGAATTTTAGAACCAACAACTCACTTATGAATGCGCCATACTACACTAAGCTCCAAGTTTGCAACAAAAAAAAAAGGTCGATGGCAGCTGTCATTTTAGTCCAAGTACTTAATTGAAAATCAGAGTATAGTTCCAAATAAATACTTTTCCTTCTTTATTTTTTTTTCCGTTTAGGCCCGAGCGAATGAGATTGTCTGAGTAATTTTATTTATTTATGCAACTAATATACAAAAAAGTTTACCTATTCCTAATTTCAGGGTCTGTGTCTTATGCTATTTAAAATAATGCTAGAGTTTATATTACTTCTACTACATGTGGGGAAACAAATAGAAGTTGGATAGTTAGTTCATATTGGGATTCTTTTATTGCTGAAGTTTAGGCTGACGGCCCAACTGTGATGGACAGTGGTTACCGTCGCATATGGACATTGCCAATACCAGAGGTGCTGCCTATATGCAGCCAGCCTTTGTTTTGTTAATATATTAAACTAGCGGCCCCTGCAGACGTTGTCCTGCTCTGAAAAAATAAAAATCTAGGACCCGATACCAGCGCCACCTACCGGTTCCAATTGTGGATTTAAACCATCCGGGGACCCACTCAAACACACAAAAACAAAATCATGAAAATCGGTTCAGGTGATTAGGAGGATATTAGAATCCGGTCTCAGCGCCACCTACTGGTTCCTACGGGATAAAAAGTATCCTATATCCGTCTCCTGGTTCTAAGCTACCTCCCCACCAATTTTCAGTCAAATCGGTGCAACCGTTCTTGAGTTCTAAATAGTGTAACTGACACCACTTTCTTTTATATAAATAGATTTGAAGTTTGTTACGATTCTAGTATGTATATTTTATGATTTTACACGTTTTATATGGTTTAAGATATTAGATAGTGATATTGAGTATTTGGTATTAGACGTATGTAAGGCGAGTGACATGTGTGATTTATGACAATCATCATCATCCGAGCGTTAAATCCCGGTTGCGTTCGGAGCGTTCACTCCGACGCCCAGGGTCCGCTTTCCTACTTTTTCTACTCCACTTCGCGCGGTCTTCAGCATCCCCCGTTTTGAGACCATTGGCACGCATGTCATCCTTCACGACGTCAAGCCAGCATTTCTTGGGCCTTCCCCTTCGACCGGGACCTGGCGGAGGTGGCATGGCTAGACATTTGTTCCCCACATTATTAGGCGGTCTCCGTAAAACGAGGCCGTACTAGCGTAAGCGACACTCTTTCAGTTTGTCTGTTATGTCACGGACATGAAGACTACCACGGATGCGGGAGTTCCTGACACGGTCTTTCCGCGTCACTCCACACATCCAACGCAGCATATTCATCTCCGTGACACGCAGTTCTTGCTTGTGTCGCTCAAGTACAGGCCACGCTTCACTGCCATACAAAAGAACAGGTCTAATGATGGATTTATGGACCTGTCCTTTTAATTTAACCGGTATTTTGGGGTCACAAATGACACCTGTCACCTCACGCCACTTGGCCCAAGCTGCTGAGATACGGGCCTTGACGTCGTGGTCGATATCCCAGGATGCACTAAGTACAGATCCCAAGTACTTAAACTGATCCGTGCGCTCGACCATATCTTCGCCTATGCGCACGGATGTGGGATTTGTAGTGTTGCGGGCCAAGTGCTCAGTCTTCGCCACATTTAGTTTGAGACCGCCGTTCTCTAGCGACCTCTTCCACGCATTTACACGTCGCACCAGGCGCCCCCTGTCCTAGTCTGCTAGCGCGATATCGTCAGCAACCATGGAGGTTGCTCATGCGAATCTCTGATGCTGTTCGACACTTCGTCTAATATCACGCTGAACAGAAACGGGCTAAGGACAGATCCCTGGTGCACTCCTACGGTTATGGGGAAGGGTGTAGTGTCGCCAACAGCGGTCCGAACTATGGAATCGGAATCACGGTACATGTCCCGAATAATGTCAATATAGGTTTCTGGCACCCCTTTGGACCTCAGTGCCCACCAGATCATCACGCGAGGAACACAGCCGAAGGCCTTCTGCAGATCCAAAAACAGGAAATGTAGAGGCGTATTCTTCGTCCTGTATTTCTCCATGATGATCTTTAGGGCAAAAACAGGGTCATTGGTACCATGCCCGGGGCGAAACCCATATTGACACCCCGAGACAGTGCACTCCTGCCGGATCCGAGAGTCGATTATGCGCTCAAACAGCTTCATGGTGTGTGACATTACCTTTATTCTGCGGTAATTTTCGCACTCCTGCACCGATCCCTTACCTTTGAAGACTGGGGTGTGATTTATGACAATATTATGTAGTAATGAAATGAGGTTGTAATGAATGAAAGTTATGTTAATCGCAGACAGCCTTGAAGGAGAAACTGGAACCACTGATGCCGGAACGCAACTCAAACCCTAGACTCGAGGCGGTAGCCACCTGGTCAGGCTAATGCCGTACCCCCCTGCACCTTTATTGATTAGATCTGTAATAATTTGAATTGTTCTCCGTTTCAGGTGTGTTGAGCCGGCGCGTGTCGGAGGCGGACAGCGGGTCGGTGGGCGGGGGCGGGGGCGAGGGTGGGGGCGGGGTGGCGCCGCCTCCGCCCCCGCCGCCCGCGCCGCGCCCCACCCCGCACAACCCGTTCGCGGTGGAGCGGCCGCACGCCGCGCCGCACCTGCTCGAGCGGCAGGGCTCCTTCAGGGGGTTCGCACATCTCAACAACAGGTCACTATACCCTCTCCAAGCATTTAGTTTCATTTTGACGCCTCGATGACGGATCAATTATTAGTGTCCTACTGCGTTACCGGCTCAATCTTGATATATAGAAAACTACTAGGACTACTAGATCGGTTTTGCTGTAATTTTGTTTAAATGTAGTTTTAATACCGAAAATGGACATGAACACTTTCATGCAGGGAGATGGGATAGTTTGCGATATAAAATGAGGTAAATCTTTTGGGGACAAATAGCATGAACATTTAATACAATGTAACCTGTACTAACGCCTGCTTCTCAAACGAGGTGTACGCACTGGAGTTTGACCCGACCCGCGGGGTAAACTCTATTGATTATGTATTCCTTAAATAAAGAAAAGTATTAATGGCGGGTTCTTATATCTTACTATTCATTCACATATCCTACCATCAGTTGAATTTTGACATTACAAGTATAGAGCTGTAGCAGCGAAGTAAGTGATTAAATAATACTTCAGATGGCAGACAGTAGTGTTCACTGTCAAGGGCTGTGAACTGATTTATTTTGGAAATGTGCAAATATTAACAAGTCGTACTGCTAGTACAATGTGTGAGTGGGACGGTTGATGTGCGAGTGAGATAGAGCAACTATTAATATTTGCGCTCGAGCGCTGCGCTAGCCGCTAGTGCGTTGTCCGCTGCGATGACAAGACATATGAAGGTCTCACAGAGCATAAGCATCAGCTCCGTTTGACATAGATTTGAACCCATAGTGAGGGAAATCAATGTGCGGTAAGATAAATGAACCGGGCCTAAAAGAAGCTTTCTTCCCGTACCGTAAAATGGGGGGAATAGGGTCTAGGGGGTGAATTGGGACAAACCTCAAGTTTTATTTGCGACCTTATATACACATTTATGTTACGTGTTACACTTTGTGGTAGGATTTAAATTTGAAGCTTGGAATATTTTTTCTATAATCCGGCAACACTCAGTCATCCTGTCATAAGTATTTAAAAAAATGTACTTCAAAACATTGAGACAAAGTTATGTGAAATTTGTATTGTAGGTACCTACCTATAGTATGAAAGTGTCAGCCCTAGAAGAAAAACTCTATTAACCCCTAAAGCGACCCGATTCACCCCAATGCCTGGGTGAATAGGGACAAGTGAGTTTTTGTAACTTTTATGATTATTCTTTAATAAACTATATCTTAATGCATTAGAAATAAAAATTTAAACAACCGGAACCATTATGAACTCCGTTTAATTACTATAACTACAAAAAAAAACGATAAAAATCAATGTCGAACTTAAAAAGTGTCCCGATTCCCCCCATTTTATGGTATTTGATTTTAAAAATTGTTTTAAACAATAAAGCATGCTTCAATACACTGCTTGGGTGATGTCCGCCTTGATAGTGTCGTGTCGGTTGCAGTTCGCCGTTCAAGCGGCAGATGTCGCTGCGCATCAGCGACCTGCCGTCGAACATGGAGCGCACGCGCGCCGGGCTCGGCTCGCCGCCGCGCGCCTCGCCGCCCGCGACCGCTCCCGCTCCCGCGCCCGCCTCGCCGCCGCCCACGCCGCAGCCGCAGCCGCACCACCACGGCGCCGAGGTAATAAGTCGATCTCATCAATAATGTTTTAAAGACATTTTGATTCTATATACGTTTCTACAAGCAAAAATCAATTCGTATTGTTACATACCGACAAAGACTGCAATCTGCATGTTGTATTTTTTTTTAAGTAAAACTTCTTTAAGCGCGACTAAGAGGTAACTGGACGACAATGCAACCGAAGTCCGTTACGGCAATATGGCGTACCATCCGGTTTTCAAATATTTTTTGTCAATAGATAGTTTATAAACAAATCAATAAAAAAAAATTGAAAAAAAAAAATTTGTAAAAAAAAATTGAAAAAAGTTTTACTTCAATCGCGTGTGAACGTTACATGCACTCTTTTTTATTTTTATTGGAGGAGTTCAGCACACAGGCAGACGGCCCACTTGATGGAAAGCGGTTACCATCGCCTATGGACATTTGTAACACCAAAGGTGCTATAAATGCGCCGCTGCTCTCTTAAGGGAGACTGGAACCTGTTCACTAATGCCGGAACACAACTCAAGGTTGTTATGGCGACATACTTTATGTAAAACAACAACTATTTCTTGTTTAAACTTTGAAAACATTTAATGGTATCGTACTTGTTTTATGGCTGTCATTAAGTGTCGAGCTAATCCTTGTTTTTATTGCATTGCGCCGAAGCTTGCCAGATGTGCAAATTACTATATCTCGGAAATTCACTGTTGTTTCCGAGTGCCGAGCGGTGCACTGGCACGCGGTGTTTGTACAGTTCTAATAAACTCTATAGTAATTCCAACGGCATTTATTTTGATTCGAGTCCTGTAGCTCGTAACAGTATGATAAAAATAATTATGTATTTCTCATTATCCATTTTATTTTTATGAAATGTTACGTCACGTACATGGAATAACTAATGCTAAATAATTAGCAAGGTTATAATTGAGTAGTCCATGTACGTGCCCAAATCTGTCAATACAGAAAACAGAAAGCTTTCGAAGATGCATGTACAAATATGTTTAGGTTTTACATAGTTTCACGTAGGAGTCAAGATTTATATAAATATAGTGTTAAGTTTAATGTTAAATTAATTAAGCAAGTGAATCGAGAGTACAACAACTCGTCGTCTTTGTATTCCCCTTACGGCGAGTGAGCATGGGCTCTCGCCAGTGGTGCGTCACCTATTCAACAGGGTAACCATCATCGACGCACCACACAACTTAATAAATTCCCACACGAAACATTCTTAATTTTATTTTTAAGATTAATTTGTTGTAAGTAAATTCTGTATCTTCTATTCTATTATATTTTCAAAAATGTGGTAATACGAGCAAAATAGCAAACTCTATCAGGGTAACCCCTCAACTGCTTTTTGGAGATTCTCTGAAAGGCAAGAAACGCATATTACGCGTCTTTCGCGTTAGTCCATCTGTCTGTCTATGTACACTGGCAAATTTTACAAAAACTGCTATCTATAGGGTAAACTATACAATTGTTGGCACCTGTTATTGTATTCAAGAAGTCTTATTTTTTTATTTTGTAACTATATAATAAAAATATTATTGTAGGGCTATGAAATAAAAAATATTATAATTTAACCTATATAGATGAAATTTGACAGGAAGATATGGTTAAACAATAGTATGATATAATCTTGAAAAAATTAGGAGTAGTCGTCATATTTTTTTATATTTAAATGGAAATATATGTATGAGTTATGGAGTGACATCAATACAAATAGTGATGATTTTTAAATATAACTGTTATTCGTTTAATTATACCAATTAATTCCAGGACACCGCTCTGACACCGGACCCGGTGGCGGCGATGTGCCAACAACTGTCACTAGGCCTCCGCGCGTTGGCCGAGGAGCCCGTGGCCTCCGCCGTGGCCCCCGTGGCCCCCGTGCAGGGCGTGCCGGCCTCGTCGCTGCCCCACCCGGACGCGTGGCTGGGCCGGGTGGCGCGGGCCCCCACCCTGGGGGTGCAGGGGCGATCCGCGACTCTCGGAGGCCCAGTCCCACCCCTGCGGTCGACCAACCCGTTCCTCCCCTCCGCTCTGGACCGCTTTCCCCGCGCCCTCGAAGGAGCAGCAGACCGGTAGGCTAATTGCAAATTCTTCAATCTTTACAAAAAAATACTAAAGTTGACTCTCTAAAGATCCAATGACATCCACACGAAACTAGCGCCACGCCAGTCGACTGTCGTCATATACATTTTTATTAGAGTATACAAAATAAATTTCAAGGCTGGCTACACACTAAGCAACCTGGCTGTAACAGTTGAACTGTTGTACGACCATTTTCAGTAACCAGTTCATGACAGGGTTCCCAGATTTAGCAGAATTTTGATCATTTTTGATCGCCTCAAAAAGGATTATGTTCTCAACTTCTTATGTAAATATTTTTTTCAACAGAATAAGACCCTATTTTCAACCTCTAAAACCGCTGCAATAATCAACAGTGAATGCTTGCTGCAGCTGAAAGTTATTGGGCCCTCTTAGTGAGTCTGAGTGCCTAGTGTGTGGCCTGCCTAAATGATTCGAAATGAATCAGTAAATCAAATAATAAAATTCTCAAAGTTTAGTATCATGGCTGCCATGATAAATATGTGTTAAACATAATCACATAATATCGTAATGAAACGTTTCAAATAATAGGCTGGTTCCAATACTACTGCAAACTGTCAGTGATATATATGCGCAGAAACGTTTCACGTACGACGAAAATTATTGTTGACTGGTTTGCAATCTATGAACAGACCTAATAATATGAATAATCTTTGACGTGAGATTAAATAAAGTACTTAAAATGTTACTTAAAAGTCAACTAATTGTTACTTAACTACAATCAAAATTAATGCCAAAACATTGGAATTGACCACATATTTAAGTTCCACACTTGAATACTATAAGCGTCCGATAATTCTGCTTAATTTATATATAACGGAATATTATATCTACGCAAAATTAAATTTTTGAAATTATATTACTTCAGATCCGCCATAAGATGGTAAAAATTAAACATTTTGCCCATATATTGGCAAAAGGGATTGATTATAAAGTCTGTAATATACAAAAAAAGTTCGTTTTGAATCTACTAATCGAAAGATAATAGAATTGACTATATTCACATATAATCGGGAAATGTTTTAAGTGTTTAAAATTCATATAACTACTATATAAAGTTCCTTTATTCTGTAATCGTATACAATGGTTGTAATATTTAAGCCAATAATTGAATCTTTGAGCATCTGAACAAATTATGAACTGAAAAATAACTAAGATCGATATTCTAGAACTGCATTTAGTCTCGAACCAGGGCCCCAGTTCCACTATTACAATGCCGTTAAAATGGTCGCCCACTGGCGTCATGATAGTGCTTTTCGTACAAGAGGAACCATTATGACGCCAGTGGTCAATTTTTATCACAATTGGAGCCTAGTTCGTTAGTATAGAGATGTTTAAAGACAAACCGTTTCCAAATGAGATGTATTTTTTTGTCTTAATCTATTTATTAATTTGTCAATGACACAGTTCAATAAATTAAGATTCATTGGGCATACAATATTTGAATTTAATTTAAATAAATTTATTTCAATTAAAATATACAATTAATTTGTAATTAAATTAGATGGTTATGTCCGCTTTATACAAAATAATTACTAAATTGATATATCATATACTATTGACATATTTGCAAAAAAACCAATCAATAACTGAGACTGGAGAATAATAATATAACTAAATATTATATGTCAATCAAAAACTTGACATAGGTCGTTTTGAGCGCTGCGTGATCGAAAATTATGACGTTATTAGTGACTTTTTCGCGGCGACCATATCAACCGCGGTCACTATGTGGAATGGCTGAAGGAGCATTTTGAGCGTTATTTGCTACAAGAGGAAAGCGCCTCTAAATGGACTTCGCTATCTCGCTCGCGCATTACCACTTAACATTAACAATACGAATACGAAATATGGTTTTCTTATTTCTTATACATGATGTCTATATATATATATATATATATATATATATATATATATATAGATTTATAGACATCATGTATAAGTAAGTAAGTAATATATAATAATAATTTTTATATAAATCTATATATATAGATTTATATAAAAAATATTTTTTACTGAACATTTTTTTATGCATGAAACCTTGTCTGAAACTAAATATATTTTTTTGTGAAACATTCGTAATTTCATTATTAAGAATCCCGGAATCAGATTTGTCGTAAATGAATTCAGCTAATATATATTTACAAAAATGGGGTAATGTGTGAGCGAGATAGCGAATACCATTTTTTTTAACGGTTTGTTTTTGATGTTGCAAAATGTCGATCTACGACTGAACGTTGTTCTAAAATTCGAGTCTTAGAAGGACATGAATGTTGTTGTTATTTTTGGACTGTGTTTTGAACGCTGTTTTCTGCTTTACATATAAAATATCTAACTGTATAATAATTTAAGTATGTAAAGATGATATTTTTTTGACATACATATTATAATGTGGGTTCGGTTAGATATCCTAACCAGTTGTAGCCAATAAATGAATAATAAAAATGTATCCTACCTATATAATACGTATTTTATGAAATCCAGAATTACATTGCTGTGTTTAAAGAGTATTTTGATTTGCATAAAAAAATTTCGACATAGTCTAGACTGGAGGTTTCCCCGCAGTGTTTCCAACCTTAAGGATGAGATATAGGGAATGAGACAGAGAGGTTAGATAGTAGAAATGAGATAGAAAGGATGCGATATGGGATGGATTGGAGTAGGGCAGAGGAAATGCGCTATCAGAAGTCTGTCATCACACGATTAGTACAAGGCTATCCGTTTAAAGCCGATATTTGCCGACCTACATCGTTGTACGCAGAGATTCGATTCGTGGTGTGGTAAATTATGGAAACAAATTTTTTATCCCTTATTTACCATGCTCTAAGTGTCTAAATCGGCCCCAAAGTAGTCCGTTGTATATTACCCATAACACTACTGACAAACACTCACATATACAATACGTGTGTTTGTCAGCTGATTTAATTTAATTTAACTCTGTGAGAGCGTAATCTCGATCACATGGATCGAGCCGCGCGCAGTCATAAGAGCTGTAGTCAAAATTAGCAATAATGAAAATGCCAGTTAAGGACCATGGTGACACTAAACTAAGCGGATTTGGATCCTGGAATTAATTCAATGCAATCGCAGCAATGTAACTCTGGCTTTAGGAATATCGTTGACGTATAAAAGAAATTA
Organism: Dendrolimus pini; assembly: GCA_949752895.1. Lineage (NCBI taxonomy): Eukaryota > Metazoa > Arthropoda > Insecta > Lepidoptera > Lasiocampidae > Dendrolimus > Dendrolimus pini. The sequence continues at coordinate 17,726,173 of OX457137.1, read as the reverse complement.
TGCTTGATGTATATTTATGAATATAATAAACTTATATAAATTGTACTTAACTGTCACTGTGCTTTTGCACTGCACGCGTTTAGCATAAAACATTGTAGTTGTGTGCTCGTGTTCACATGTTCGTCCATGCAAAACTAATTAGTTTTTCGAGAGCACTTTTTAATAAATCAATGTCTATTAATGAATAAACAATGCAGTATTTTAATATTAATCAATTTATAACGTAAAAACATTTGACATTTATAAATTCGCGCCAAACTTCATAACCACTAGTTGTTAGACGGCGGCGACATAGATTATGTTTAATATAAAATCCTTTATTGCGCAACTATCTATAGCTAATCTACAGAGGTCATAAAGTTAGGTGCGAATTGTAATAAGGTTTTGAATTTCTATTTTGTACATAACTGTAAATTTGTAGTTTCTCTTTTTACTTTTAAATTCCCATACCTCCAGATCTATTATTATTATATGCCTTTTGTATTTTTTTTACGAAAAATAATTTTAGATTTGCGTGTTTGTAATATAGTTTAAAAATTTGTAAGTACTTAAATTGTTTAGTGAATTAGTTTCGTGTTATTTGATATTGTTGTTTTAGGTTTTTATTGTTCAAGTTAATTATTAAAAGCTTGCTTCGCGAGGTTAAACGAGATTTACTTTCATAACGTTCCACAAATAAAACACATAGCACTAATTCAGATTAGAAGAAGTGAAATATTTTTTTAATTCGTATACACCGCGCCATAAGTAATGAATTCTGTTGTTGAGGTTGCGCAGTAACTATTCGGTTACTCAAATTTTTCTATGAAATAGTACGTTATATAGCAACCTGTTGTTATTTGGACCAAGTTGTGCTAAAATGATCACATTGATTTCAAGAAAATAATCTTTAAACATTGATTTGCAACATAGCTGCACTCATAGTGCAACTATATAAATTAAAGTATTGTTATTACCAGTTTTTGTACTTGAAAATAAATGTACTCCGTACGTTTTGATAACAATAAAGTCCCCAAGATATTAGACATAAAGTACACAACTCTATCTTATCCCATTCTAAAGTCTGGTTTTGCCCTTCGTGTTGCAGACATCTATACTACTATAGGCCACGGTAACCACTTTCCATGAGCTGGGATTACTTATTGTAATTGAATTGACACTAAACTGATCAGACTGTGATAAAAAATTAATCAATTTAGTGTTCTTTTTTGTGAGTTGGATCATTTTGACATAACTAGGTTCAATTGAACAGGTTACTTACTTAGAATTGAATTTTGTAGTACAAACACTTCCGTAATAGGGCTAGAGCCGACATATCCATATAAGTAGTGCCAAGAGAGTAAGAATTTAATACTTCCCCAGAAAAGCAGGCAAATATTACACACTATACATAGATAATGTATTATATTTACATTTGTGTAATTGTTACATTGTAATATTTGCACCCTGTAGTGATTGTTGTGATGATATCGGTGTTCCGTAATATATTAAGTGCACAAATTTAAGAGTTAGCAAATTATGTCACTTTAAATTCTTCTCTAACTCTATTTTTCTCTCTATGAAAGAAAAAATCAAACTGACATTCCAAAATATTCAATATAATGAACTGAAGGCCATATTCTAGAACTACGTCTGATTATTAGCATTTAAAATATATTTTAGTGTCAATTTTTCAAAATTATAACTTTAAGAATGGATTGTAAACTGCGTTATGTTACAATTATTTATAGCAAATCTGCTATCACTGATGTTTCTTAATATCAAGGCATGGCATATACAGGACTTAGTTCTAGAATCCGTCTTTAGAATGCATATCATTAGCTAGCCTTTGCAATTGTACTTAAATCATGCAGAAACTTAAAAATTACTTTATTTCGAAGTGTAATCTGTACATAAGATAATTTGGTAATGGGTTGATACAGATTATGTAAATTTAACGTTCTTACTTATGTTGTAATTATTTTGATTATTTCATTATAAATATGTTGTGAATAAAGTTGGGTAAAACGTACGCGCAAAAATTAAAAGCCCTTCGAGCGAACTTAGTTACATGAGTTTGTGCAGGTCCAATCAATGTTAACGTTGATTACACCTTACGGTGTGTTGTGCGAAAGAGATGGCTTGCTAGTCCGGATAGCGGCCGAGCGAGAGCGCAACACTTTCCCCTCTCAGCTGTCTGTGAACCTTATAAATGTGTTCTGCGCAATGATGTGTACGAACTTCAAGAACGCATTAAAGTTTTGCTCGTGCTCTACGTAAAGCAATGTTTACCAGTATAGATTTCACATACGAATATCCGTTGGTATAAATTTATATATCTTCCTAAAACAGAGTTTATATATTTTTATTATGTTGGCTTTACAACACTTTACTAAGCGAATGACATACATGGCCATGGCCTTTCCCCTATGAGATTAAAAATACTGTTCCTTTAAACAAGTAGGCGCGAAATTTAAATGTGTCTCGAGAGTTTATTTCCTGAGTTTGCGCAGGTCCAGTCAAGTGTTAGCCCTTATTTGCATATACCTATTGGCACGACAGTAAACATGGAAGTGGGGAACGTGAACATAACATGTTACAACATAATTACATTGGATACTCTCGCTGCCCATGCGTTATTTGGCGCACTAACAGTATGCTGTGCTCATAAAAGAATAGAAGGCTTCGGCGTTGACAAAAAGTATCTCATTTCAGTTGATACTGTTGTGCACGAATTTGAAGGACACATTTAAGTTTTGCTTTTACTATAATATTAATATTGCCAAATACATTTTTATACCTAACGGATGACCTATTATGCAAGACGTATCGCTGTTGTGACGTGTCTATTAATGAGTGTTTGTTAAATATAGTCGTACACTTCCTGTACTATTTAAAATTATAAGCGATAAAAAATGATTCCATCAATTTTATCTCTTCAGTTCCTGCTCCATCTGGGATAATTTTAGTGACTGTGGCCAAATGCGTTTTGTTTATAGCGTTAAAAATAATGCCGTTAATGATTAACTACATTAATTTATATAAATACGCTACAATAATAATAGTGTCGCATCACAATGAACGCATTAAACCCCTTGGCCACAGCTGCATGACACTAACATTATTCCAGATAAAGCAGGGACATCCAAATAAAAACTATTTTTAATATGCACAAGTTTCTTATAAAGAGTACACGAGAATTGTTAATTGGTAGTCTATAAAATATTTTCATGTGCTTTAAAAGTTTGTATACTGTACAATGGTACTTATATTTAACGTGAAAATAATGTTGTTTCTGAATTAGTTGTTGGGTGTTATTTGTATGATATATCAATGATTTATCTTTATCTAAAGCATGTAAATATCATCGCATATTGTGTAGATATATTAGATAAAATTCAAATATTATAAAGAATAATAAATATGTTTAGTTGAAATAGTTTGTTTTCTTTGTAACGCATTTTTATAATCAATTGATCCGCCAAACTCTGGACGATCCTACTACATTATTTTTATTTTTTTCATAGCTGGAGTACAGCAGACAGGATGAAGACCCACCAGATGGAAAGCGGTTACCGTCGCCTATGGACGTTTGCAACAACCAGAGATGTCACTAGTGGGCTGCCCAAGAAATTTTATGACACCTTTTTTAAATTTGCCGCGGACTGTCGCAATTGAATGATGTTTGCATTTCGGAATGAATTTACACCAGTTCGATTAACTAAGCAACTTAAATTTCATTAAATTATTTTTTATTAAATAAGTTGAGCATGAAAATACAAACAGTGGATGTATCATTTCACGTTCTTGGGTATGTGCGAAAATTGACAAACAGTGGATACTTACATTAAAAACCTCAGATTTATCGAAATTTAAATTCGTTACACCAATTTTGATCCGGAAAATACGTAGGACATTATAGAGGTTACAAAGTCAAACCTTAAAATAATAAAACGTATGTTGTTGCATCATTTTTATTCATTTATGTTATTACATGAATACATTAGTCAACGGCATAAACTTCATCGCCTACGTACTACCTAAACAACATACAATATTGTCTGTAAATTATCTATACAATTTCAGGATGCGCGGTTATTAAACATCGATATAGTCTAATTGATTAGTTTCTAACAAGAATTTATGACCGTACATGAAGCCATACTTTGATATGTCACATAATTATATATACATCTACATTTGAAACTAGGTATTTATGGTTGTTAATAAAATATTCAACACTTGTACACAATAATAATATTTGAAGTAGCTAACAAAATGGAAAATACCCACCCAGCTAGTTAATAAGATGAAACTCTAAACATAACAATAAATTGTTAGAAAAATCACAATAAGATGAGCGTATAACAAGGCGGTCGTCTATTTCGCCATTGAGAAATCGAGGAAAGCCGTTATATAGTATTTTTATTGTTGACTAACAAAGTAATAATAAATACATTGTTATTGTTTTAAGTGAGATTTCAATATAATTTTTAATTTTAATTCAATGTTGAAATGACTTCAGTAACCAAGCTAGTGCTAACTAGTAACGGTCTTATTCAAATTGAGTTACGAGTAAGTTTGAAAGCTTCTTTATGGTTCTTAAAGCCTTCAAACTTACTCTAATTCTATATGAATAAGACGGTAAATCTTTAGTTAATCTATTTATTAAATATGCAACAGCTGTATTTATAATTTAAAAAGAATCAACTCTGTTTCATATGAATGTTGCCAATTACTGGATACTTCACGCTTTATAGTGTATTTGTGCAAAACCACAATAAACAGTTTGTTTATGTTAAGCTCTATCTATATACATGTAGTATATTTAATAAATAATAAAACATTTTAATTTGGTTTGGCTTCGACGTTGTAAAACTGTTTAAAAAAGCTGATATATATATATTTAAATAAAGCATTTATATACACAATATAATAATAAGTATATATGTACTTATATAAGTTATTGTTGTGGACCTGGGGATATACTCGTATGTATATTTTTTAATATCATTATAATTTTAATGTAATTCGATTCGATGTGACATATCAAACGGCCTCAAGTCTCCAGTTCAAAGCAAGTTATTTTATATATCCATTATAATGAGATCTTACGTTAGTTTTACAAATATAGAAAACTGCACTTGCATGACTAGGGATTAATTTTGCGCAATATATAATTTTCATTTTATTAGTCGCCACTTTCCGGCATGCAGCTAAGACACAGGTTAAAAGAACCGTTCTTTAAATATCTAATATGTTGCAAGTCAGATATTTTAAAATGGTATCGTGTATTTCAATGGTACAGTAACTATATTTTGAAATGGTATTTAATCCATTAGAACATTTTTACCTCACGATTTAAACACATTGGTCTAACATCAACATATTGTAGACAATAACAGGTTACTGATTAAACTAACATAAACGTTTATTTGAACTAAATATGGAAGCTTTGGTTTTATGAAAATAGTAAAAACACACTAATCAGGAATGTTATAAAATGCATTCGAATTTAATATTTGTTATACATAATTCATAACTTTGAAATATTTCATTTAACTGCAAGCTTTGTTTTCGATACACTTGTATCAATTAAAAGCACCTAAGAATGACGATTTTTCACGTGTCGTTTGTTAAACTTATGTTTATTCAATATAACCACACTTTAGTTAGTGTTGCCATCAGGATCGTCTTAAACGTATTGTGCGCCGGGTGGTAAAATCAGAAGCCACTCCCACCCCCCCCACCCCATTTAATTAAAAAAATAATATTAGTAAAACGATATAGTAAATATATTTTACTACGTTTTCAAATGATCGAATTGAGAGGATGTTAACTAATTTTCAAAACTAGGAGATTACGCATGGTAGATATAAGGTCCTTGGCTTGCACCCCCTAGATCTTTACGCCCGGGTGCTACAGAACCTTTGCATCCCCGGATAAAGACCGGCCCTGATTAACATTATTTTGACACCTGTCAAAAATTGTTAATAGCAATCGAGGGCTTTCGAGCAAAATAGCACTGGTGTTTAGAAATAAAAATACTACAAGGAATGAACGAAATGCATAATAATTCAACACTGAAAAGTATTATATTTGAAATTATTTTATATAATTTCCCTCATTAAAAAAAAAGTCTCGGGCCAGACTATTATATTAGTACGTAGTACTATATATTATTAGTACGTAATACTATATATTATTAGTACGTAGTACTATATATTATTAGTGCGTTAAAATCCGACTTGTAATTGAGTTTTTTTACTTTTAGCCATATCATAGGATATTAATGCAAAGCGGCCCTTGCAGGTGTTTTATTAGCCCTTTGAATTTGAGTGATCTATTGTTTGCGATGATCTTTGTTCACGCCGCCGTAAGACGTCATACAACCTTCTTTCCTCTGCTGGTATTTCATGCGTATTCTCGAAAGCCCTTAAGCTGACCATTAAACGATTTCAAGAACCAGTGGGCGGCATGTTGCTAGGAGGCCATGTCTAATTTACAAATAGATAAAAGTCGGTCACTCGAGAAATGCGTCAGTCGTGTTCTGACTGCGAACGAGGCGTTATCTAGAGCACTTTCAGAGCCAGTATCTTATAACCACGAACTTTTCGCTATTTATGCGATAACGATTTGCTGTCCTACGATTTGGTTTTGTTGTATTCGGCTATACTTGTAAGAACTGTGAATTACGTGTGTGTACGTCTAATTAACTTTGTGATAATTCCATCGGCATTTTCGAATTTACATACTACATCCCTACGAATTCGTAACAATATTTAAAAAAATTAAAATCTTGCTTATAAAAAATATTTTCGCAATTTATATGTTAGTTGTATATTTATTTGCAATTAGAGGGCGGAGAGACGCGCATATGGTAGCCATCTTTGTTTGTTATGTCATTAACATAATATTACTGTAATCAACGACACTGAAAAAGCGTCATTTAAACACACACTAAACAAAATATATTTATGACTAGTTCTACTTAATATATTCACAAAAAGAAAAAAAGTTACTACAAATATAATTCATTTTACTGTAAAACATAATTTAATTATATCACAATTATAAAGAAAATATTAATTATACTTGCTGTATTCGAGTACCGTCAACTTATTTACATAAAAAAGCTAAAAACCCAATAATAATAAGAAAAATACCTTTTTGATTTTAAGAGATCTCTAATTACAATAAAATAATATATTTTCACTATCTATATGATTATTTTAATACTGTTTCATGTATTTTGTAAACATCAATCTATACACAGTTTATCAATTAATTTAATGTTTGGTACAAGACGTTCATTTTACCGGTGATAAGTTTATATTCTGAGCAAAAGTTTTGTTTTTATTGAGGGATGTATTGCAAATGTATATACTTTCGAATACGTTATTTAAATTTGTATAGGTATCTGATTAGCAATTTTTTGACAAGTAGAACTTTCTCACGGCTCAAAAATTGTATGGCTATAAAATATATAAAAGTACAGTGCATTTAACCGTCAAGAAACAATGAATTACAAGAATAATATTTCTTAATAATTTAGAACTCATCTCAATTTTAAATTATTAATTAATTATTATTTTTTTCAAACTTATCACCGATAAAACAGATTCTTCTGTGACAATAATACAATTTGTAATGTCTTTTCTTAAACACTGCTAAAACCAGTATAATTTAATTACAATAAATAAACACTAATTAAATATTAAAATATTTGTGTATAATAAATTTCCGGGTAAAATGTTTTTATTTCTAGTTAATTTCTGGCAAATCATAATGTTATAAATCAATTTTAATACATTTTCTGAAGCAATTCTAACAATTAATTATACATATGTTCTAAGCTACTCTTAAATACTTATGATAGCCATTGAACAGCTGCGTTTTAGAATAACGTAGGAATATCTATTCTACGTGCCTTTTATAAATTTTTAAACTATCGGTCTTATTCATAAAGAGTTAGTGTAAGGTTGAATGCTTCTTTAAGATTCCTAAAAAAGCGCTGAATCTTACTCCAACTCTATGTGAATAAAACCGTAAGTCGCTATGTAAGATGAATTACATATTTCATTTACCCACGATATTTTCGTCCTTGTCGCTTGTATACAAATATATAGCTATTTCGTTCGCACACATTTAGCAGTACAATGGCGTGCTTCGTACAAAAACCATATTACCTTTACTCTTCTTTCTCTCTTCTTCTCTTTATTTATTTGCCGAACATAGAACAAACTGATTTGTTTTGATGTACCTGTGTGTTCTGTATACAATCTGAACGGTGCAATACGGCCGCCATTAATACGTTTCCAATACACTCATGATATGGCCAACCACGACGTCTCCAAAACAACATAAGCCTGCGTAATACCTGGGTTTTATATACAAAACAGTATATTGCGCAGTCATCTGTTTCTAAATAAGAGCAGTTATAATTTTTGTATCATGTAACATATGGCGATATATATATTTGTTCATATTTAATTTTGTTTTGGCAAATATTTGCACTCAGTTTTAACTTTTCGCCATTAAACTAGTACTAAAATTAGAATTATGCGTGATTTTATCTGAATTAATATGCTGATTTAATAGTTCAATGTGGAATATACGAGTTATTTGTATTGTGTACTAATCTGTGCGAATGTCACAGCTGTATTATATTAGTGTGCGAGCGAGAAAACAAATGCGGATAGTTGAAGTAAATTCTTCTTATTTAGCGACTGATTTTTAATACAGTTTAATTTGTACAAAAACTTTTGTTAACGTCGTAAATATGAATTCATTTGTCAATGAAGTAGTTGGCGTCGAGTTTGATGTTTTGTAAATGCATTGTGATTCCGTATTATCTAATAAATAATATTTGGGTGATCAATGTCCATTTGTGTCATACTTCTAGAAGCGAGCCAATATCCGGTATTAATCTTTCGATTTCGATTCCAGGTTAAATAATAATTAAATTACACATAAATACAGTTAACTGTGTAACATTTTGAAAACTGAGCACAATAGTTTTTTCTTGTAAATATAATTAAATAATAATAGCTGATCAAGGACATTTTTAAAGGTTCCATTATGGGCTGTAATAATAACATTTATATACCAACGGCCTCATAACAAACGGCGCTGAAGAATGAGCGAAGTGGAGTACAAAATGTGAGTCACTGACTTCGAGCTTCGTAGCCGACACTCCGATCTCAACTGGCACTTACAATTCGGTTGACGATAAATAATAATATTTGTCATAAAAAGTAGGTAAGCTGACCTTAGGCTTCTAAGCGGACGCTCCGAACGCGACCGGGATTTAACGTTCGGATGATGATGAAATATAGTGTGTCATAAATATGTGCGTTGAGTCCTAGCGGTTGGTGCTGATGTGGTCGTGGCACGCCTGGCAGACCCTGACGGGCCTCAGAGCGCGCAGCCTCCTGACGGGCGCCTCGTACCGCGAGCAGCGGCCGCAGAACACGGCGCCGCACTCGCGGCAGTGGTGGCGACGCTCCAGCGCCGTGAAACGGACCTTCGACACGATCACCGTTTATTATATCGAGGGCTTCATAACAAACGGGCGTACAGATAAAAGTGCACTTTTACACAGGACACAAAATTGTGAATAAAATAAAATTAGTTGTTTGTATAAAGCTGAAATTTGGATTAGCCTTCTTTTTAGGTACACTGGTAAGACTTTCTAAATTGTAACATAAATAGATTTTAGTAAACAAAAAATGGCATTATTGCGTGTACGCCCATTTGTTATGAAACCCTCGAATTATGAACAATCGACCAAAGCGGCGCTGCAGCACCCATGAGGCTACAATCGCCTGGCAAAAACTTACGCTAACAGCGCAATGCCACGCACACAAGTAAAACATCAGTTTTAAGGGGCGGGTTTTATTGTTACCTGTTTTGGGTTTTACAAGGAGGCAATAAAATCGAAGCCCGTAAATAAAACGAACCAGAATACAAAAGAAAAAGGGCGTCGTCAATCGGCAAAGTTCGTATTTTGCCATAAACTAAACACGAGTAATGATTTTCTTTAGTTTAAACTTTTCCGAAAAGTCCTCATTGGTGCAGCCATTCAAAGCAAAATATTAGACAACTGATCAAGGAGGAACTTGATTGACCGCACCTATACGGCGAGAATTTATCAATAGTGCTCGGCAGTCATCTCATGAGATACTTATTTACATATAAGACACAACGGCACAGCTTCCTTGAATTGGGTAAGTAACAAATTCTGCAGTAAATTCTAAAACAATATTCTTATAAAGACGGGGGGAGTTGTGCGTAAATATCTTGTCAGTGTCATACTTTTAAATACTATAACATCTAACCATTATGATCACAAAAAAAATACTATTTAAAAAATAATTAATACCATTTGACCCTGGAGATATGGTAATAAAAAGTATAGTTCCCGGCATGAATCTTGAGTGGTCGGCAAAACAGTAGGGATCGCTTTGCTTATTCGCGACAATACCTCATACTTCGAAAAAGGATCGGAATTTCACTGTTCGTAGGAAAGTGATTGCTCAAGAATCGTGTCAAGGACTATATCTCAGTTGATTTAACTATCAACCACCTTATTTGTAAAGATGTATTGCGTTATGAAGTAATAATTCTATTTGATTCTATTGTGAAATTTTAAATAGCAAGATATTTTATTTAAAATTAAAAGCACGGTATTTTTTAATGTAAATCGTTAAGAATTTATTCTAACATTGTCAAATACCCAATTGGGCGCACAGAAACGAAGCTGAAACTCACATTCTAGAACAATTCACATGCGCAAGACGACGCTTAACGTGGACATTTTACAGTTTTAAATATTGTTTTTATTTACTTAAAAGAAAAGGAAAGACTTTGTTTAACAACGTAATTACATTCCTTATACATTATTATACAAAGAGCATATTTTAAGAATGTGTACGCCACATTTTCAGCAAACAAGATTTGCACTCAGCATATTGCTGTGCCAGAATTATTTCCGACACAACGCTGATTTCCAGTGCCAAGCTTCCTTTTAGCGTAAGACCAAAACAACCCAATTGTGATAAAGTAATTCTACTTGTGTATAATAACATAATAAGTAAATCACATTAAAAAAATAAAATAAAACCAACAATAAAATACTTTGTTACTTTAAAATTAACATAAATACCCGTGTAACGACTTGTATCGAATCATCTATTCGAATACAATTCGATACTTAAGTGAGGGCCTTAGTTTGTCATCAGATAAAAGCTTGAATTGAAAAATTAGCCCAAGTTGTATTTATTTTTGACAAGGTCACAAGAGTTTCAAAAATTAAAATTGCAACACTTACTTGACACTGTGTGCAGTAGGGGGCGTTGTCGTCGCGTATCCAGTGGTCCGCCGGCCCGCCCTTGGCGCCGGCCGCGCTCGACATGTCCGGCGCGGACCACCGGAATATCTGAGGTAAAGCAATATAAAATTTCAGTTTTAACTAGCAGTCGCTTGTGACGTCACTTGAGTTTGACCTAAAAATTGACAATATGCACACAACAGTCGACGACGTATGCCCGTCTTCGGGTCGTTCATCCAACGCTGAAGTTTCGTCTCGAACCCAGTCCGTACTACGCGCAGCCAAATAGCGCGAAATTACTAATATCGGAGGAGTTTTTTTGCCATTTACACTTTGATAATTTTCAGAAATATCTTAAAAATTATAGGTTATGTGATATTATGATGTATGCTTGTCTACAGGTATTTAAATTATCTATACCACAATAAATCTGTAAATGGTAATTACATTACGGTTAGAAATGTGAAAAAAATCAGAAGTTCTAATTCGGACCAGGAGATTCCGAAAATACAATTTGTAGAATTTTGTCTGTCTATCTGTTAGAGCATCACCTGAAAACTACTGAACGGATTTACATGATACTCGACACAGATCACGTTCATAATCCGGGGGGTAACTTAGGATACTTTTGACCGCGATAAATGACGTCGTTTCTATACAATAGACGGATTAGCCAAATACCTACATTCTCATAAACAACATTGTCATCGTCGTATTACTTCAAATCAGATTGGTTTCGATTCGCCTTTGTATTGCTTGTCTAGACTACATGGACTTAATGTTTTTGTAAGCCGCATTAAGTTTTTGTGTAGGTAAAATAAAGCTACTGCCTAGAGGTTGTGACACGCGGGGCCAACTCTAGTATTTTATATCTATCCGCGTCCGTACATTGAAGCTATTAAAAACAAACCACTGGAATAGACTATATAAACGATGGGGAACATGATACATATTTTTTTCGATTTCTTGTCTGTTTGTTTGGAATTCACGCGAAAACTACTGGGCCGATTTCGATGCGGTTTTCACTGATCGACAGCAAATTCTTAGCCTTAAAATCTGCGCTTTTTGTCCTGGGAAGCCCGCGGGAATTTTTTTGAGAATAATTTTAAATGGCCAGATGAAAAAAAAACTAATTTCAATGTGATTTTTTACTGATCAATAGCAAATGTAATGTAATAAAATGTGTGATATTTTTAACCCGGGAATCCCAGTGAAATTTTCTTGGGAGCGGTCTGAAGTTGTTGGCATGCATAAAAATGAACTTATTCCAACACAGTCCACAATCCACTAAAACTACAGCTTACATTACAATTTTAAATGTTCCGATACTTTGTCCTGGGAATCCCGCGTGAATTTCAAGTCAAACATGGACGAAGTCGCGGGCATATACCAGTACCGTAAAATGAGGGGAATCGGGACACTTCTTAAGTTCGACATTGATTTTTATCGTTTTTGTAGTTATAGTAATAAAACGGAGATCATAATGGTTTCAGTATTTAAATTTTTTATTTCTAATGCATTAAGATATAGTTTATTAAAGAATAATCGTAATAAGTTACAAAAACTCACTTGTCCCTATTCACCCAGGCGTTGGGGTGAATCGGGTCGCTTAAGGGGTTAATAGAGTTTTTTGCTAGGGCTGACACTTTCATACTATACGTACGTACAATACAAATTTCACACAACTTTGACCCAATGTTTTTGAAGTACGTTTTTTTAAAAATACTTATGACAGGTTGACTGAGTGTTGCCGGATTATAGAAAAAATATTGCAAGCTTCAAATTTAAATCCTACCACAAAGTGTAACACATAACATAAATGTGTATATAAGGTCGCAAATAAAACTTGAGGTTTGTCCCAATTCACCCCCTACACCCTATTCCCCCCATTTTACGGTACTCTTTATATCGGTCTTATGTGATGAATTAATTAACTGAAGGAGAATTAAAAATGAACATATGTATGTACGCACCCGGCCCCTGGCGTCGCCGACCGCGAGGCCCCTGCCGCTGCGCGCGGCGGCCACGGCCGTGACGGGCGCGGGGCACGCGTTGTCGCGCCGCTCGAACGCCGTGTGCATCGTCAGCTTGCCACGCAGCACCAGCCGCCGCAGCCACTTCACACCCAACTCTGCTCGTTCGCGATCAATATTAAACATTAATTTCGCTTTTTGTTAGTCATAAAATTAATAGTCCCCCTACAATATAAGCTATGTTACTGTCCAATGAACATCCCCCCCCCCCCTTCTGTCAGTTATTTAAGATATAAGAAATATTGATACTTTTTAATTTGTAGGTGGTTTAAATCCGGCTCGAGGGACCAAAATGTTTAACCCTGCAAAGTGATTTGTGCAGTTTTAAGCCAAACAATTATTATAGTAATGTTGTAATAAAATATTAAGATCTCTTAATATCTTGAATAAATAGGGGAGCGAAGTGAATGAAGTCAACTGAGATAATTTTTATCCCAATACGATATCGTAGCCGCACAGACTTTATACGAGTATATCTACTTATAATGTCATAGCTAGGAAAGTTTCTTGTTTTTTTATTTCATTTCTATATCTCTGTTTCTATCTTTTTTAAACAAAACGTTATAAACGGTACTCATGGACAGTCGTGGTATGAAAAGCTTCGCCACCTTAAAGACGACTTTTGCTTGCACGAGTACAAAAAACAGTACTGGCAACATTTTAATAGATGTTACGTTTATAGAATGTAGAAACGTGAAAAAAATGCAATGTTGACCATGACAGACATTGAGGTTAACAATAAGAAACAAGGAGGATAATAATCACCAGGCTTATCATAAATATTAAAACCAATAAAACGGTTTTAAATCTCTAAACAATCTTCTTAGACAAGATATTCAAACAAATTTGATCTTAGTACTTTTAAACTGTATTGTCAAAAAAAGTTAAACATAATTATCTGTGGAACAGTCTTTTCTGTGACTTAGTTTGAAAAGGTAACATGTGCTAGTGGAACGTTAAATGAATCAATTTGAAAACTGGCGAACATTTTCATACCACGACCGTATACTACAAAAAAAAAATTATACCATATTTTTTCCAAAAAAATACTCTTATTATTACAGTATTAGCATACCTGTTTGTGCGATCGTCGTCGGCTGACTCACTCGCACGGGTTTCGCGGGCGAATCCGGAGCAGAAACCACAACGAAGGAATCAGTGAGGCTGGTGTCCGATTTGCTCGGCCTGAGGCCCCCCTCCACGGTGTCCAGGGACGTAGACTCAGTGGAGCCAGATTCCGCCGAATCACCTATGCTGCCACCACCTTTTACACCACAAATTAATTCATCAAATAATTTGAGTTAATAATACACAATTTTCAAAGCACTTAATTGAATGCGTAGTTTAACAACGGTCAATAAGGTTGTGGTCGCAATCTCATACGAGCTTATAAACTTATAACATCATAACTTTGCATAAGTAAAACGAGTCAAACAGCGCGTAAATTTTTGTTTAAACAATAAATTATTTCTATTATGATATTTTAAAAGAAGTCTAGCTCTCTGTTATTGTATATCTCCCGACTCCCTAACAAGTAGGTCGTAAATCAGAACTCGTTTTAAATGAAATTTATTAATTAATTCAGTATAGGAGCAGGATCTTTATTATAAAATTAGCAAGAGTAATCTGCCGTCATGCAGTTTGTTATCCCATACAGGCCGACTACACATTCGTTTCACGCCAGGACCCCGCTCTGCTATTACTATCTGGTCAAAATGACCGGACACTATCGCTCATTGCAGTTTTGTCAGATTTGCGTATTCTGTTCATCGCCAGATTATTTAAGGATTTCTTTTTAAGCTAGGTAGGCCGCTTTTTGTTTTGCCAAGAAATATTATGCATTTTGTTTTTGTTTATTTTGGTGAGCAATAAAGTGTTATCTATCTATCTATCTGTTAATACCAATGGCGTGCCAATGGCACGACACTATGTTTATGTATATGTATAAACGAAAACTCGCGACATAGATATTTCAAATTTTGATAGATATTCAATATTCATTTCAATTAACGCCATTTTTGATATTGGTAATATTAATTTTTCCTACTAGTATTCTGCCGCGACGATATCGAAAAGATTTTGTGGATTTAGTACAATATTGTTATGAATTTTTGGGATGTGAATAAAAATGCCGTTTGAATTCACACGCGCAATCCACAAGTCTTACAAGTACAATCAAATACAACAAGTCCAAACCGTAGAGCAGAAAATTGTTATCACATAAGTAGCGCAAAGTCCGTCGTTATAACATCACTCCGAAAGTATACTAGGTAACGCCTCGATCGCAGTTGAAACACAACTTACCCAGTCCCCGCCTGACCATACATATTTGCAAAATAGCCTAGCAACGTGCCCACTAGTCCTTGGAATTGTTAACTTCTAAGCTTAATAGCTTCTTAGATTTTGCATGAAACACAAATAATAGAGAGAAGAATTTATGACGTTTTGCTTCGTCACAACACAAAGGAATTAGCGCGGACAATAGATCACGAATAGGTAATAAAACACCTGCAAAGAACTGGTACGCAAAATACGAATTTTTGATACTATCGCGATGGAACCGTACTTTGAGTATCTTTGCAACGCCAAGATATTGAAATAGCAGAATTAGGCCCCTGGTGATGCAAACTTCTATAGGCAACTGCAACCAGTTCCCATTAGCCCATCTGCCCTATAAAAATAGGCAAAAAGATGTACAGATAATAATTATCACGACTTTGTAAGGATTTTGTGTTTACTAAAATTACTACGGCACTCTCTAAAAGATGTTATACTCACTCTTCCGATACAACGGATTCCCCTTGGATTTCCGCCTCAGTACAACATTGCCCTGTTTATGCAGTTTACTCCTGTGCGTCAAATTATCTTTGTCGTCTTCCAGATCCTTCTCATTGTCATAGCTCTGTTTGGCTTCGTCACACGAATCTATCTGTTCGCGATCCTCATTCGTTTCGCAATACTGCCGTTCCTCGCTATCGCTGCAAATGTCTTTTTCTTCGTGTCTTCTGGACGATTCTTTAGCGCTCGTCGTTTCACAAGCGTCTGATAAGGAACTTTCTGAACCTGATTTGACTAGATTACCTGTGAAATTGATAAACTAATTGGACTTCTTTTTTTAACATGGCTTTGCACGATTGTAGCCAGAGTCAAGTATGAAGAAATATTAAATTTTACTATAATCTTTAAGTAAAATTCTCAGTTAAGTAGATGTAGATTTTTGATTGACGCCACACAAGGCAGTTCTTAAGGCAGCTCGAAAAGGCTATATTACATTATATTTTACCTAACAGTTGCAATTTTCTGAACCTGTTCGAGACAAAATTTAATACATCAGTCTGTTTGAAATTTGTCTTGAATAGGCTCAGGAATAGCTCAGCTCAGGCTCAAGAACATTAGATAGCATAATTAGATACATGTAATTTTACCCCTAAAATGAAGTTTAAAAATGTGTTTTTCGTCATCATAATTAAAAAAAAATGGAAATAGAAGTATTTTTCGTTAACGCATTATTAATGGATTATGATAAATACTTCAATTATTTTTAATGTGCTTATACACCTCATCATATAACTATTATGTATAAGAAGGTTAGCCTATAAATTTATATTGCATTAGTGTACAATAATGAGTGATCTTTTTTTAACTTACCTTCATTCTCCTGCGAAAGGCTCATTTGCTTGACTAGTGCTTCAACTCTCTTAATAGCTACCTCTGTTTCACTCTGACCAGTGTCTTTTGTCTCACTCAGTTCTTTGGCTTGAGCTTCTGGTATTTCTTCGTTCTCTTGTATTGATACTTTATTAGCGTCGTCTTCTTTTTCAATGTCAACACTTGAAACTGGGTCTACACTTCCTGTTTCTATACTATCTATTTGGTCTTCAGCTGTATCGGCAACGTAGCCAATCGACCACATCTGGACAATAATAAATGAATGAATATGTTTTCAAATTAAAAGAAACAAAAAAATGCAGACTCCAGACACCCTTTGGATGGACAACAAATTTTATAAGAACAGTGGCGTGTTGCATTATTCTCACTTACTTATACTCAATTTGATATTTTATAAGTAAATTAATCGAAATATGTACTTTTTATTGATGTTGAGGAAACTAGCATTTTCGGCACAAGTGATGGGCAGGTACCCTGTCAATTTATTCAAGGTATTATTAAGAAGAAATTTTAATATTTTTTATCTTTTATAATCATACAATAGTATTATTATTATCATCATACAGGGTTACAGGGATCAAAACTCACAGGTGTATGGTCGGGTTAAAAGAGTAATAATTTCAATAGAAAGAACACTGATGCAAGCATTCATAACTGCACAAGCTATCAATTAATAGTCAGGTTAGAATGCATTGTGCATATCTATATAAGACTTGGTTTTTGTTTGTTTTTGCTAGGTAGTAACGCATTTGCCCATCTCGATTGCTAACATCACTGATCTAGAATAAGAATCTTGAGTAGTGTTCCAGCATCAATGGCCAGGTTACAGTCGCCGTCTCGAGGCCGGCAGCACACTGGTAGCATACTTTGGTGTAGCAAATGCCCATAGGCCATGAATAGAAAGATGTATAATACGGCCGATGAGTCGTGGCCCGTCTGAAGTTAACGCCAAGTGGTTGCGCAGAACATACTTTACGAACCAAATTGTCTTAGCTAGAGATGGTCCTAACGTAAGCAAAAACATCTGCTTATTCGATTAAATTTTGTTATCAATTATTTTAAATAGAATTAATTAAATTAAATGTAGGTATAAAGACTATTAACGAAATAAATTGATAATAATTATGATGAAACACTTTTTTGTTGTTCATTGATTTTTTATCCGTATTTAAAATATAATATAATAAACTATCATTTTTTAGCCTAAAAAACAAAACTTATATTAATAATCAATTTAGTTAGAGAAAATTTAAACTTTGTTAGAACATAGAAAATAAATGTATTTATATTTTCTTAATTATACTCGATTTGAATAATAATCGATAAACAACACGACATTGCACATCCTTTTTTGTTGCATCATGCTTATTCGGCAATACTCGGAACGAACTACGAGGTACTCTGTCTTAGTCACACATCAGCATTGGTCGTGTTGCTATCACTCTCTCGAGTAGAATCATGAAAACTTCGCAAAGCCTATGTTCAGAGGGGTCTCGGACTCGGTCGTACTATTCTGCTGTGATAAAGAGGTGAGAGGTTGAGGGGGAGGGGGGGGGGGGGGGGGGGGGTGTTGAGCACTGACCCTGACGACGCCGTCCGAGGAGCCGGTGATGAGCACGTTGAGCGGGTCCCACTCGCGCGTCTGGCTGAACGCCACGCAGAGCACCTGCTGCGTGCGCTCGCGGCCGCCGGCCGTGTCCACCGAGCCCAGCAGCTCGCCGTTCACCGACCACGCGTACAGCCAGCTGCCGCTGCACGTCGCTATGTCGCCCTGTGTGTTTATGTAAGTTGAAACACACTTTTATTGTGTCTCTGTTTTATTGACTATGCACTGTTTGCTACAACTCAATTAACTCTTCAAAAGTCATTCTGTAACATACTTCTGTATAAAACTTATAAAAAAAAGAACTTGATATGTAAATAGTTCATATATAACACATTTGTAACACCTTTGGTGTTGCAAGTGTCTATAGGCGATGGTAACTGTTTTCCATCAAGTGGGCTGTCTGCCTGTCTACTGACCTGAATTAAAAAAAAAAATAGAATAAGAGAAATATAAAGAAAAACAATTTTTAGCTAGACGTGTGCTTTTGAATAAAAACATTTGTATTTGAGTGGTGCGTCGATGATGGTTACCCCCAGGGCCGGATTTACCTTAAGCGCCGCCCGTGAAAAATACCGCCCTATTGTCTATGCGCTGTAAATAGAGTTCAAAATTTAAATATATAATGAGAACTCGATTTTTAAGATATGGTATGAAACTAAAACTTCCCAATTTTTGAAAATCATTGATTTTTAAAGCAGAAAGTTGATTTTTTTCTTTACTGACACTTAAAATTTTACCGTCATCGAAAATTTCGCCGCTCTGGGCACTAACTAGCCCCTATTGCTTCTAGTCTAAGTCTATGACTAATGCAGTGTACTAAGAATAGTGAGTAAAATTAAATTTTAGCTTATATGTATGACCTTCAAAAAGTGTTCTCGAGTGGAACTTATTTTGAATTAAAACATTTGTTATTTGAAGTTACAGATTCGTAATTCTTCATACTAAAATCACTTGTGTGTGCGAATATTCCGTAGTATTTAAAATATTGCTTTCGCCTTTTTGTATAGAGTTATTAAAAGTTTACGCACTAGTTAAACATATTGTTACATACCGATAAAGAACGCACACCTGCATGTCGTAAAATGCCGTTTATTGCCTTCTTGATTTAGGAATTCTTTTGTTTACTTTGTGTTTAGAAATTTTTATCAAGAAAACATGCTATTGTTATTTAACTTGTTTTATGGCCGTCGAAGCCTGCCAGGTGATCGGGAACGCGATCCTTTGTTCTATTATACAGTTTAGTATAAAACAATGCCCGAACGGAGGGGTGGGTCAATCAAGCGACGACTACGATACGAGTAAGACGTGTGTAGTACTTTCGATTATCGATATAGTTTCGAACTTTGCGCGCGTTGAATTGCATCGAATCGTGCAGTGTGAACTGGTTGTATCCAGTTTTATTTGTACCTGTTCTATACGTGTTTGTGCAGTTCTAATAAACTCTATAGTAATTCCAACGGCATTTATTTTAAATTTGAGTCCTGTAGCTCGTAACAATATTTCATTTAATTGTAAAAAATGTCAGAATGCGCAAACTCACCGTAAGATCGTCAATGGCAAGCGCCGAAACCGGCGGCATGGACACGGACGGGGAGGCGTGCGGCGGCAGCAGCTGCCTGACGAAGGCGCCCCGCTCCGCGTCCCAGAGTATGGCCATGCCGTCGCGGCTGCCGCTCACCACGAGGTTGTAGGCGGGACTGGCGGCCAGGCAGGTCACCGCCTCCTCGTGGCCGTACAAGCAAACCTTCACCGCTAAGCGACGCCGACGAGCCCAGTATTGCCATACTGTCACCACCTATCAGTTTCAATAAGACGGTTGAACGAAACTCTTTTGCCGGGTTAAAATTTGACAAAGTCCACTCAAGTAATGCAAATTTTTCAATATTGTATAACAATACACCTAAAAATACAACAGTTTTATAAAATGTAATTATTATGGTTAGTAGTTTATCTAAAATTTATTTTGCTATTGCAGGTCAGTTTACAACCATATAATATATTATTGATCCAACCATTTTTTTTAATTATATGAACATGAATGAGATGTGTTTATACACCATGAATTATTTTTATGACCGATTATTATATTCTCTTCACTTCACTGGTCTTAGTATTGTTATTGAATTTGATATAAGCTCAATATATATCAAAATAAATGGTAAGCCAAATGAATGAATAGTGAGATATAGGAACCGGCAAATAGTAACTGTATTCAAGAAACCAAACCAGATAACTACTTGAATTTCCTAGGGTATTTTTTATATTAACATTCGAATTAAAATATTACACAAATATTTGCCAAAATACACTACATATAGTATATGTGTAATTCACATGAACTTACCGTACTCGTCCCAGCAGTGACGATCGTCTTCGCCGATGGACAAACGCAGGCGACTATTTCCCCACAAGCCTGCGCCACAGACTCGCAAACAAACAGCGCCTTGTCATTGTCATAGTTACCAATCCTCAGGGAATGATCGGCGAAGCCCCACGCCACGTATTTGTTGTACGTCGGCGGCATCAATACTTTGTTCTGTTCTACTGCTAGTATAGCCTTATCTGTGTACAATATTTGCCCCACTGGACCTTTCACTTCTGGAAAGACGAAAAAAAGTTTCAATTTGTCAATTATTGTAGGACGAATGGCTATATGATTCAAGAAACATTCTGCGAGAGACTTAAGAGGTGTTCATTTTAATGTCTCAATTTAAAGAAATATAAGGTTTTTTAATTAAATTCTATACATATTCTTATTTTTTATAATATGGTACAACATAGTTTACCGATGATATTATATGTTTTTTGGGTCATTTCAAATTGTTGAACAAAACTGTTTTGATTTAAGGATGTAAAACCTCTTTGTACATGTGCCTACTTCATTGTTATGTTTTTCATTAGTTTTAAATTAAAAATAACAGTGCCTTTCAAATAAATTGGGAAAACTTTTAATGAGCTAAAATAAAAAATATTCCCGTATATAAATGAAAATTGTGTGTAAATTAAAAAGAGAGCTTTAAGCTTGCATGATTTCACCTAAACAAACAAACTAACAAACATTGCAAGGAAAAAAATATATAATAAAAATAGTGAACAACTTACCCTTGACTGGTTGTAAGGAAGGCCGTAAATTCTCCAGATTGTGAAAGAATAATTTCTCAGGGGGCGTGATGCCTTGCGACGGAATTATATTGTTGGGGTCCAAAATAGTTGAGCTTCGCTGCGACATCTTCTTGCTCGGGTGGGCCTTTTTGAACAACTGTTTCGGTATTTGCCCAAAGTTGTTTATGAATCCGATTGTTGCGTTTTTCTTCAACGGATCATCAATGCTATAGAAGTAACAAAACAGATATATTTTTATCTAACATTGTATCTACCTATCTAGCTTGTAACAAAAATTCTCTATTATTTATTATAGTATTTACTCTGATATATCATCGCCTGGTCCATACTTATATTAACAAAGTAGGCGAAACCCGAAACGGTGAAATAAAAGCCGGGGAGTATTGTTGGTCTTCGATAGATAAAAACATAGTTCACTAAACAGTTAAGAATTTTCACTCAAACAATAATTCTTGTTTGAAAAACTAATATTTTACAATTGTTGTTCATTTTAACCACTTTTTTTTCAATAATACACCACATTCAAATATCAACCTTCCAATTTCTGTTAAAAACACACACATAGTTGTTAGTGAAAAACATATTTTTACAAATAATAATCGCTGGTTTGATGCCATAAGGGATATTGTAAAAACTAATTATCTATACCAGAGTTTCTCAAACGTAGCTCTATGTACTCTTATTAGATTTTCCACACAATACTAAACGTCTTAATAAATAGCTACAAATATAATACAATATATTTTTACAAAATCAGCAGCGAAGAGCAATAGATAATTAATGGAATAAGTTGGCTTATTTCTTGTCGAAAAGTGTCATTAGGAACCTCATACGAGTTTGTCTGCGATTGTCCTAAGAACTCGCCATACGAACCCAACGTCAACGACGTCTACTCCCCACGTGTCTGCCTGTTGTCCATCTTACCGTTTTATTATTATTTGTAATGTGTTGAAAAACCAAAAAAAGCGATATAATTACTTACCTTTTTTTAGAAATTCACTGGAATAAGAATTAAAATTAATCCTTTGATTTTGCTGATCACTTTATTATATAAATATGTAGGATACTAAATAAATGATTTATAAATCATCAAACTCGTATATTAATTAAAACACAATAAAGTAAAGAAATATTACAATGCTCGTCTCACAAATTCATAATCCATGTATCAACAACTCGTTGCTACACAACCACCATACTACACTCGGCCATCCTGAAAAACTAAAATGTTGACTATAGCTAACTTCATGGTGTAGCTTTATCGTGTGACGGTGTGCGCGCGCATCGTAAAAATTTACCCCTGACGCGCCTAAAGAAGTATAACTTCAAAAATACTTTCGTTCTAACAATATGAAAGTTGATGGGCACATACTTGTAAATGTCGACGTTCCCCTCGTAGAAGAGATGATGGAACACGTTGAAGGCGTCGATGGCCGGCTGCCCCTGCTGCTTGTGGCCGAAGACGAGGTCGATCCAGTGGTGCAGCCGGTGCGAGACGAAGTCGGACTCGAGCGCCGCGCGGTGCAGCCGGATGAACTCGCGCGGGTCGCCCCTCGCCCACGGGGGCAGCACCACGTCGCCGAGCGCCACGCCCGACTGCTTCGAGCCTGACCGACGCGACAATTTCATTATTGGACTAAGCAGACAGGCTGACGGCCCCACCTGTCAGTGCGCTGCCGGCCTCGATAGGTGGGACTGGAACCTACGACCCAATTTTGCTATTACTATCACGTCAACATCGCCGGACATTATCGTCTTAATCGTAGGTTTGCCCGATTTCGGTGTCCTGTTAATTCCAATCCACTCTATCTATATAAATATTTATAAGCGAAAACTTAACTATATATACTATCTATATGTACTAGCTGTCCCAGCAGACGTCGTCCTGCCCGGAAAAGCTTCAATCGATATGCTGACAGCATTAAAGTTTATAATTAACAAATAAATAAATAATAGTTTAAAAAAACTAAAAAAAACACGCTTTTATAAAAAATCCAACTAAAAAAACAAAAAATAAAATTTAATATAATATAAAAAAGCGTGGGGTGTATTCAAAGCGCTTTTTAAGATATTATATTATTAATTGAATACACCCCACGCTTTTTTATATTATATTAAATTTTATTTTTTGTTTTTTTAGTTGGATTTTTTATAAAAGCGTGTTTTTTTTAGTTTTTTTAAACTATTATTTATTTTTCATTTTTTAGTTGATTTTTGTTTAAATGTTTTTAAATACAAGCTTTTGAGATCCTGCATATCATGTAGCAGCAGAGTGCTAGCCAAGACAAGTAAAACGAGCCCAAACACGACGGGTCTATCTTGTTTAGTACAGGAGTTCCTATGGCCACCTTCCGACTCCATCATCAGATCAGCTCCATGGTACCATATTATTGCATTGTCACGCGATATAAACATACGGGCCCAAACACGAAGGGTCTATCTTGTTTAGTACAGGAGTTCCTATGGCCACCTTCCGTCTCCATCATCAGATCAGCTCCATGGTACCATATTATTGCATTGTCACGCGATATAAACATACGGGCCCAAACACGAAGGGTCTATCTTGTTTAGTACAGGAGTTCCTATGGCCACCTTCCGACTCCATCATCAGATCAGCTCCATGGTACCATATTATTGCATTGTCACGCGATATAAACATACGGGCCCAAACACGAAGGGTCTATCTTGTTTAGTACAGGAGTTCCTATGGCCACCTTCCGACTCCATCATCAGATCAGCTCCATGGTACCATATTATTGCATTGTCACGCGATATAAACATACGGGCCCAAACACGAAGGGTCTATCTTGTTTAGTACAGGAGTTCCTATGGCCACCTTCCGTCTCCATCATCAGATCAGCTCCATGGTACCATATTATTGCATTGTCACGCGATATAAACATACGGGCCCAAACACGAAGGGTCTATCTTGTTTAGTACAGGAGTTCCTATGGCCACCTTCCCACTCCATCATCAGATCAGCTCCATGATACTATATTATTGCATTGTCATCGACCTTTGACAGGTGTGCAAAGTATGAATTAAATCTGATCGTTCAAAGTAGGACAAAATCGAGCTCAAAGGGGTCGGTTACAGACATACTGACATACAAGTGAAGCTAATATAAAGCGTGTAAAAAATAGGGGTTGATCGTAGAGGTTTGAAAATGTAGGGTTGTATGTATTTTTAAATGCTATATCATAGAAAAAAAAATGTATCTAAAAATTTAAAAAGAATTAGGGGTGGCCTACTCTTAACATTTAGGGGGATAAAAAATAGATGTTGTCCAATTCTCAGATCTACCAATATGCACACAAAATTTCATGAGAATCGGTCAAGTTTTTTCGGAGAAGTTTAACTATAAACACCGCGACACGAGAATTTTATATATAAGATTAGGTAGGTAGGTACAAATCTCAATCTATTTATCTTCTTACTTACCTAAATCAAAATTATTTGAGTTGACAAGAAATTCCGGTAAATAAAAGAATTCCGGTATTAGCTCCTTCACATCAGCCATGTTGTGTCGTGACGCTGAATTCCAAGCCTCTTTAATTGAATGGAACATTCTGGAAACATACATTTTTTTACATGTAGTCTACATTCAATGGAGTATCCAAGGGTTTTTTTAAAGTTATTCATTCTACTGTCAGATTTTTTTTATATAAGTGACGTTGAAAGTTGAATCTAATATAACAGTAACAAAAGCTTATTTTAATTTGTATGAAAATGACAAACTATCATCATGTGTTTGACATAGTAAGTATGAATAAGCAATAAATTTGTTATTCAACAAGATATTCTATATACATTTCCAGTACATTAACAAAAAATTAATTATCATGGTAATGGTTTTTATCAAAGCCGTGAAGTAGAAACAAGCAGACAACATACAAACGACCTCACTATTATAAAACTAGACATTTTTCACAACATATATATAAATTTTAATGCGAGTGCGTGCAAGTACTAATGGCATGTCGTTCGCAATGTCTATCACCAGCTCACCAAATTGTTGAACAATAGAAACTTTAACAGCAGACGGCCCACCTGTTGGAAAACGGTTACCATCGCTTATGAACGTTTGTAACACCAAAGGTGCTATGTGCTGTCGCCCCCTAAAGGGAGAGTGGAACCTGGCCATTAATGCCGGAACACAACTCAAGGGTTACATTCCATTAGAGACTCACAAAGACCACGTTCACGACCGCGATTTTTCCTGTTCCACTTGCTTGCCGGCGTTACAATCGTAAACCCAAGTGGTATGGTTATTCGACCCACCTCTTGACATGGGTCGTTGTGAGCGTTGTGTGATCGAAAATGATGACGTCATTAGTGAGGTTTTCGCCACGACCACAACGACCGTGGTCGCCTTGTGGAAGCGCAGACGGAGCATTTTGGGCGTTGTGAGCTACTCATGGAACGCCCTGTTAGTGTCATACTCTAGACCAGGGGTGGAAACCGTCCAGACGGGCAAATACACTATTGTCTAGCTCTGCATTGTTTCGTTCCTACACGGTGGTGTACAAATTCTTCTGCGGATGAATCTGAAAACCATATAATACGGCGCGATCTATGGTTGACTTACCTGTCCGCCAGATCGAAATGACCCCCCTGCAGCCTGAGAAAGTGCTGAGTGAAGGGCTCCATCCGAACCAGATAGGAGCAGACAATCATAGCCGACGAGTAATGGGTGCCATAGTGGTAAGGTGGTGTTTCACCGTGCGGGTCGTCCCATTCCTATAATATATTATAATCTTAGAGAAAAATTTAACCATTCATTATAGCATGGAAGAAAAATACTGGATACAGATGTCTTTAAAAAAAATCCGGATTTTTTAAGCTTCGAGTAAATTGATAATTAAAAACATAATCTATGAATATTTGAAAATATAAAAATTAATCAAAAAATCCACTCTTTCCCTTAGTTTGCCATTCCTTCACAGAAATTGATCCCAACATGTCTATGACTTGGTAAAATAATACAGTATGTGTATTTTTTTGTCAAAATCAGCCGATTTAATTCCTGACAAGGGTTATTGATTTTTCAAAATTCTAATGATACTTTAATTTTAGTCAAAATCAGCCACTAGACACCTTTGAGTGTTTTTCGCAATTTTATATAATTAAGGATTTGGCCCTGAAAGCCCACTTTAAGGGTTAAAATTCACTTACAAAAAAAACCAGTTAAATTTAATACACAATTAACCCTTTTAGCGCATCTGTCCATTATTATTGTAATATTTAATATTTTTTGTTTTCAATTAATTTTTTCTTTATTATTTATAATATGGGTAGTCTTGAAGCGAAAGTCGAAACAATGCAATTTGTGGGTTACGGCCACGGCTACGTGTTTATTAAGATCCGTAAAGCGATTTCAAAGTACAGTTACCTTTTTGTCAGTCAGTTTGTCTGTTAATTACCAAGTAGCTTTACAATAAAAATTAGTGCAGTGCAAACAGATAGATTTATTTTAGGTTGGGTAAAAAACTTCAAATTAAAATGATATTGATTTAGTCAAGCAAAGAATAGTTCTTTAGAATAACTTGAAAAATTCAAATGCATATATTTTAGTTATATGTAGGTATACATCTTGACAACAAATACATATAATAAAATATATAAAATTGCTTAAAAGCAAACAGCATTTAAAATTTGTCATTTAAGAACCTAATAAGGGACTTAATAAAATCAATCAGATATATGTCATGTAACTCACCTTATATCTCTTTCTAAATTGCTCCAACCTATCAGAACTCTGTGCCCCCATTGGCTTCGTAAGATCCCTGAAGGTGGCTGGATCGTTGAGGTCTAGCTCCATCGAGTCATAGTCGGCCAATATCCAAGGGAAGACAGGGTACTGCATTAGGTCATTGTAAGAACGACCGGCCAATGTGTTCAAATGCATCAGATATTGAAAGTTCGATATTTCACCTCTCTGAAACAACAATCATTTTATAATTTTGACAAACGGGACGCGTTCCGTTAGCAGCTTTTCGATTTCACAACGACCCATGTCAAGTAGTGGGTCGAAGTGGGCGTTGACCACAGAGCATTAATTCTCTCTATCGATTGACATTGAAAAGGGTGCGAATTTCAATTCAAACAATGACATTTGTGTATTTCGTCGTTTATGACATCAATAATCCATAGTCCGTTCTACTAGAGTTTGTGATTGTAACGTCCGCAAACAAGTGGAACGAGAAACATTATGGTCATGAACGTGGTCTTTGTGACCTTCTTCTGGAACGTAGCCAAGACAGCCTATCTATGAATTAGGAATAGGAGAATATCCATAATAAGTACAGCAATATTTGTAATAAAATTTATATTTTGGTTTTCGGTAAGATATTAAGAAAAATATTTTAAAGCATTTTCGGAAACATCATGTCTGTGGCGACGGGGAGGGGGGGGGGGGGGGGGAGAATGGAAGTTAGTAAATCGGTGGTGAAACTCGTGAGGTGTTTTTAGATGTATTGTACAGCCTCTGTTGTGTGGGCTAAGACGTTAGCGGCCTTTCCATTGGTTTTACATTCCTTTACATAAATTTATCTTTACAAGCTAAATGAGGGACTGGTGTCATAATGCAGTAGCTATGTATGTACACAAATTCAGTCAATTCGATTCCCGGCTAGTTCAAAAGACTAATGATACCGCACTTCACTTTTCATTAAAATCAGTCCCGAGACTCCTTTGACTGTTTTTCACTATTTCGTGTAATCTAGGATTTGGTTCTGAAGATCTTCTTGAAAATTTTACACATTATAATACACCCATAACTCAAGCGTGTTTGACTGTCGCTTATTATATTGTTCCGTGTGTAGTGTAAAAGAATAGAAGGACTGACCAGCCATCTCTGTGTGACCGAGGTGTCCCCGATGAGCGAGGCGAGGAGGCCGGCGGGCTGCTCGACGGCGACGCCGCGCCGCTGCCCCGCCACCGAGCCCGCCGCGCTGTCCGCCATGCCGGTCGCGAGCGCCGTGAAACGACTGTACACCTGAGCGTGGAACACACCTTTTTTTATTGCACTAGTTCAGCAGACATGCAGACGGCCCACCCGATGGAAAGCGGCTACCACCGCCTGTGACATTTGCAATACCAAAGGCGCTACAAGTGCGCTGCTGCTCTCTTAAGAGAGACTGGAATCTGGCCACGAATGCCAGAACACAATACAAGGTTGTTATGGCGGCATACTCTAGACCAGGAGTGGTAGCCATCCAGACCGGCAAATACCCTACTACCTGACTGTGGGTTGTTTTGTAGCCTCTTACGACAAGCCGCCAGCCAGGCTGCAGGAAATTGTTTTTCTTCTTTGTTTTTTCTTTCTGCTAGATGTTATGAACATCCTTTGGTGTTACAAATGTCCATAGGCGATAGTAAACGCTTCCCTCATTCCTAAACTCATACAATTAAAAAAAACTAGAAATATACAGTAAAAAATTTAAGACTGAAAAGCCTTTAAATCTTACACACCTAGTGCTGACCAGAGGGCGTCAAAAAAACCCACCAAAACTTCCAACTAATATAAAGTAATTCTTAAGTAAAACTTTGTAAGCTTAAGTAAATAATTAAAATATGACAATGTATCAGAATTAAAACAGTATCTTTCACTAACAGTTGTTATAAGGAAAATTATGATGAATGGATATTAATATCAAGCGAACAAATTGCAACTTACCAACAAATGCAACATATTAAGCAGGTAATGAGCTTGTAATTTTTTTACAAGAGAAATCTATCTCATTATTGACCCTTATTTCTTTGAGTCATCACACTTAACTATTATTAATATTATATTATTAGCAAACTAGCTGCAACCCGCGGTCTCACCTGCGTGGTGATGGTAATTCGTAATATTTTGGATAATTCACACTATATCTTTATAAATTATAGCCTATGTGTTATTCTGATGTGTTAGCTATATTATTGGAAAGTTTCATAAAATCCATTCAGTCAGCATTGATCGCAAAGCTACTGGAGATGCAAACGTCTATAAGGCACAATTAACAGTATCCCTACAGTTTGTCTGTTAGCTTTATTTCAAGAGTAAAAACACTCTGTTTCTTAGCCAGTTTATGCCCTAAACTGGCTAAGAAATAAAAATCATATGTTTAATACAATTACTATAAACACCTCCAGACCAAGTAATATTAACCAATACTGCAAGTCTTAAATACGAATACAGTGTTTGGCTCAATATCAAATACATTAAAAGATAAGTAGACAACAACAATATTACATCACCAAATAGCATTACCTTATTTCTCACTTTTCTAGGGAAAGCCAACAAGTAATTTCTGCCGTCACTAGAAAACACTTCTAAGGCAATCGGTTGAAGTAAATATCTTCTTTTGTGGACTTCCCTGATAAAAATGCAATAATATTAATTAAAATGAATATGTGTGTGTTTGTCTACGAATAATAAGATAATAATACCTACTAACCTAATATCTTCATATAAAAATTTTGAGCATTGTCGCTGGTTACTTCTCTGGATTCCTTGACTGGGCAAAATGGGTTCGTAATCATCGGGACAACTATCCAAATCGCGGATTTCTCTATTTTTCAATAGCGTAAATCCGTCGATAACATAACAGTGTTCCCTACCGAAGAGTAAAAGTCCTTCTGTAGTGTCCAGGCCTTGTATTCTTGCACATCGGAACATGTGCGTAATCTGGAAAATATATGATTTCTGTAGAAAGACAAATTTCACTAAACGTGATATATTGTGACTTTGAGTTCCAACAAAATGTTTATAGTCACCCAAAAGGATACAATTTGGCTGAGACTGGAATGGAGAGATAATAAATATCTTAAATCTATACTATTGCTGATAAAACCTTGTCATCTGTCACATCACCTAGCGATATTGCCCAACTTAAGGGTTATTACATAAACCTTTTGTTTTGTAACATATTTTTGACACTAAATTGTTGTAAACATGACTTGTACCTGTGTACAATGAAGTACCTGATATAGATAGCTGTGATGCAACGAAAATGAAAATGTATGTAATTATTTTAAAATAGAATCATACAGATTACTTATTGAAAGTCATGAGTCTACCATCGCGTCCTGTAGCAATTTGGGATCGGCAGTGGTCGAATTATAAATAATGAGCACTGTGAAATATATAAAGGCATGTAATAAATTTAACACGATTGACGACAGATATGACGGGACAAAAGAAAGCACGAGAAAAACGTTGTGTCAAAAAAAATACTTATTACTTTACTTAAGGGGTTGCCTGGAAGAGATCGCTTTAAGCGATAAGGCCGCCCTTTGTTCAGCATTTATTGTATCTAGTTTTTAAGAACATAGTTTTAATTTTGGTGAACAATAAAGTGTTTTCATTCATTCATTCATTTCATTCATTCATTCATACTTTACTTTTGCCACTCCCAAGTTGCACGACCTCATTTTAACACTTCCAAAGCAATTTTAGTAACTGTAAAAGAAGAATAAAAGGCGCAACAAATTCCCCAGCATTACTTCATTATTATTATTATACATCTTATTTATACAGTTTATACTAATACAAGGTTTAATCAAGTAATTTATATGAATGATTACTGAAAGATCTTGGTGGTAATCGCATTATACCCATTTGGTATGGTTGTCAAAAAAAAAACTTTCGTCGTATAATAAGCCTTCTCGCACAAACGTTGTTTTAGCACGACTCTTTAGGACTAAAAGGGAACAATATACTAGAATGGTGACAGCCCCGCTTTTATTATCAAATCGGAACTAAACACTAGAATGATGATAGCAATTACTCGTCTCTGCTCCTATTTTTGATGTAACAATATTGTGTACACGACTCTGTGCGGCACGAATAAGCCCATGAAGCCTCTGTGCGACAGTCAAATGTGTTTCTAGTGTATATGAATGTAAGCATATGGGACAATAAATTAAAAAATATATTTTTTTATTTGTTTATTGAAAGCTCTTGAACATTTTCTGGAATTTTATTGAAGAACACTTTGCCACACAAAACTATTGTAAATTTTATGAAGCCTAGATGTGGGACAACAAATGACAGCTCGACATATGAGTGTGTCCATGGGTTCTTTTCTACTTTTATGTATCGGAATCCTAAAAAGTAAAACAAGTATAACATACCTTTTCATGATGTTCAAGTAATCTTAGCAGAGTTTGATTGTCGGGCGGAGGAGTCGGCTGTTCGTCTTCATCTTCATTATCAGGCCCATCTTCATTTGCTAAAATTTTTTTATCAGTTGTGTAGTTATTCCTAAAGGATGTAATTTACACAAATAAACGGAGTTACTTTTCAGAGTTTATTATGTGCTGTCCCTTTCCTTGATTTTAGATGCAATTAGAATTTTGGTATGCGTAATGTACAGTTTGTGTCTGAGGCTCAAGTCCAGCATCAAGACGTTTAACGACCAATATTGACTTTTTAAACCTACCTTCAGCAGACAGTTGTTGCGTGCCCCGGCTTACAACTCCGCTGCTAACTAGATCCGAAGGAGAACCTTCTTCATTTGTCACCTCCAACGAAGCATCTCTGTTGCTAACAAACATATTCAATTATGACAGATGACGAAAAACCAATGACATTACAGACTAAACACTACAACACAAAAACAAAAATTAATAAAACATTAGGAAATTTTACAAATGTTTGTCTCCTGTTTTTGTCTAAAAATAACAATCATCTGTATCTAAAATAGCCTGAATTGAAGGCATCAATATAGGTATAGTTAACGATAGTATAGTTTTTTAAAGGGCTTATTTAAGTTTCGGCTACTCACGTAGGGACTTGTTCTTCGAAACTCTGTACGTCGGTGGATTCGACGCCTTCTGTTTCGCCCAAAGTTCCAGGAGTTCGCCATTGTTGATACACGCGGTAATATTCTTTACTGTCCAAGCTTTGAGCAACTTTGTATTTCAATTGTTTCTGTATTAAAACAAATTTTACAATTTGACTGACGTATAATCTATTGTTTTATGTATGTTACACCCCAGCCCATTTTCATCTTTCTATAATATTATAAAACTATCTGTGCCCGCGAAGTCGTCCGCGTGGAATTTGTTTTCAAAACCCCCCGATTTTGAAACATTCTTCATTAGTGCTCCGCTCCTATTGGTTTTAGCGTGATGATATATAACCTATAGCCTTCTTCGATAAATTTACTATCCAACACTGAAAAAAAAATTCAAATCGGATCAGCGGTTCCTGAGATTAGCGAGTTCAAACAAACTCTTCAGCGTAACATATTAGTATAAGATTCTAAACATGCCGTATCTGTCCATTGAAGCTATTTAAACAACAACAACTGAAATTGACTATATAAACAATGGAAATCACGAAGCATTTAAAAAAAATTACTGTTTTTTGGGATTCAAGTAAAAACTACTGTTGCTGTACTGCAGTTTTAGCTGATCAATAGAAAATTATTCGACTTAAAATCTACGCTACTTTTTATCTTCGTAATGACGCGGGAAATTTTCGAGAATGATTTTAAATAGTCAGATAAAAAAAGCGATTTTTTAAGTGATCGATAGCAAATTTTACGTAATAAAATATGTCATTTTTTATCCCGGGAACCGGTGACTGTCATTGTCAACAATGCAATTTTCTTTTTTCACATATCTGTATTTTATAAATGTAACATATTTTTTTGATTGATTAGGAGGAACAATGTAACATTTATTAACATTTTGGCAGTACTGATTCGTGTACTCATGCAAGAAAAAGTAGACTTTAAGGTGACGAATTTTTTCATACCGCGGCTGTACATCAATCGCTCAATATTAAGAAAAAACCATGTGTTTTAACCAGAATAACAATACGTGTGAACATGTTTCAACTCACATTGTCCGGATTTTGCAGATCAGGCCTATATGGATAATGCTGATAGAAGCGATAGTTGCGTCGGAGCATTTTCCGCATGCGACAGGGCCCTTCGGTGCTGTCAAGGGCCCATTTATCGAGCTGGGAGCCCCTGGGAGGTCCCCAGAGTGCCCTTTCGCGTGTCAACTCCCTCCAAGCGCCCTCCCACTCGGCCTGAACGTATCGCGTTGTATGCGCAGTCGTGTTCGCTGCTGATGCTAGTTGTCCCGCCCACGCTTGCCTAAAGCGGTATAGACACTATATTAGTAAGATTAAGCAATTTTGATTATAGTGTTACCAACATTGTAATGAGGTTTTCCCACAGTGCTACGATAAGGGCGTTTTTAAAAAGATTTCATAAACATTTCTAGTGTTGCAAGTGCTCATAAGCCACTATAAACAGTTTTTGTTGGCGGAGCCGCCAACCTATCAGCTATAATCCAAAAACAAAAAAGCAAAAGAGAGCTGATGTAACTTGCCAAATACATTTTAGAATATGAAAACTGCCACAATACACAAAAATTCTGTCAAACAATATTTATAACTTTATATTTTTATTATTATTTTATCTATAGACATAATTATTGTTAGTTTTATATTAAGACTAGCTGTGCCCGCAACGTCGTCCGCGTGGAATTTGTTCTCAAAACCCCCAATTTTTAAACATTCTTCATTGGTGCTCCGCTCCTATTGGTCTTAGCGTGATGATATATAACTTATAGCCTTCCTAGATAAATGTACTACTATCCAACACTGTAAGAATTTTTCGATTCGGACCAGCGGTTCCTGAGATTAGCGCGTTCAAACAAACAAACTCTTCAGCTTTATAATATTAGTATAGATATAAAAATGTTTATGTTTATGAATTTATTTGACTTGATTCGTAATATACGTTCATAAGCAAAAATAGTTTTAAAATATATGCATTAAATTACACTTATTCATTTTGATAATAAAATAAGTTTAAAATTTTAATTAAATAATACTAATACTAGAGCATGTCCCTAATTTGAGTTAGGAGATTAGTTAAAAGCTCTGGCTGAGACTAAATTAACTGCTGGTCATACCTGACCAGCTGTACGTGATCTTGCATGTAGGCCAACGCGTGGTCACGTGGCGGGTTGATACGTTGTTTGGCCGATTCCTCCTTCTTCACTTTAGTCCTCGAAGCGAGTCGTGTCAATCCACCGGTCACTTTTTGGATTTTCGATTGTATCTGATTATGGAGTTCCCAGGGAACTCTATATACAGCCTACACAGAAAAATATTTAATGCCTAATAATGACTTTAAGAACTTATATGATGATACCTATGAGTTACGAAACAGAAGGGTAGGTAGGGCATAAAGTTCCAGAGACACATCTCATAAACGATATACAGATGGCAGTATCTGTCATCCGTGACATATTTTTGTACAAATTTCAATTAATGAATTATTTTAAAGTGAAAACAAGGTTTGAGTATATTCTTCATGATTATAAAATCAATTTTTACAATTAAATATTACAATATTAGGAGAGACAGAGGAATCAAACACAATAGTAAATTTAAAAAATCTTTTGTATGTCTGGTATTGTGTGTGTGTATCCTAATGTTATAATAATAAAATTATTTATAAACAGAACAGTACAATTGACATTTTAGAATAGAAATATTTATTCTTGCAAAATGTAAGTGATAGAGATACAGGGGTTATACTTAAGAATATATATAGTCCAGCAATTATGCCAGTTTTAATGGAGTGCAAGCTACCATTTTAACAGATCTAATTTAACTGTGTACGTATTACGGTTTATACATAATGGGCCTTACTTACAATAATCTCGTTAAGAAAGGATTAGCCATCTCTTAAATAAGAGACTCTTAAGCCCCTAATCAATGGTTGCTTCAAATAAAAATTGCCATCTTGCCTTTTGGCAGTCACTTAAACTACCTCTCGATATTGGTTTATTTTTTGACAGTTAGTTATGAGTTACTTTACCACCACCTCTTATTCTTAAGAGGAGTTTATGGGTAAGATTTCCGTTAATCAGTTGCTGAGCAGTTTCTTAAAATTTAACAAACAATTATAAGTAAGGCCAAATGTGAATAGTATGTAGTATAAAACATTATTTCATCACGTCATTACTCATTGGGATTATAAAATTTTAATTCGATTTAAATGTTCTTACTTAAATTAAAGTAACAAATTAAGAATGACATGTACTTGTATAGCTAAGTTATAAAAGTAGGTCAAGTTTAATAAGTTTAGAGGATATAGGTAGGACAGGTAAATTAGATTAGGCTCCCATAGAGTAAATAATAACAATAAACAAAATTAAAACTAAATAATTAAAATGAACAAGTTGGCGGTAGGCAAAAAAATTAAAGGCGTTGGACAATTGTCATCTTTGTCGTTCGTGATCGCGGCCAGTGAAAAGCGGCCGAAACGTCGGAATAACCAAAATCAAATAAATTACCGCGCTTAAAACCGTTAAAATGTAGTTTTATTAAGTTGAGAGGATTAATGAAAACTAATAAAACATACATGGAATAGTATAAAAAAATATTTTTAATTAATATATTACATACCTTTCTTTCGGTATCGATATAATTCATCCATAGTTTGTGCGCGCTCTCGTTCAGCTGCTCCCTTACGGCCGTAAGGTCCGGAGCGCGCGCGTTGCCCAAAGGCTGGACCAGGGTCACTTTAAACACTTCCTCGATGGCGGGCTTTTTGCACGCGTACAACTCCTCCCACACACGACGTGCCGCGCCGGCCATCAGATTACGACCTACAAAAAATATCAAAACGTATTCGTCTTTTAAGTATCGCTTCACATTAATTGTGGATATAGTCTGTGTGAAGTATTCATCAATCTTAACATTTTTAGTATAACCTTCATGAATCATAGGTATCAGGCGAAAGCTGGATCCTTATAAGTATTGTATTCTTACCTATGTCAAACTATAGACACTATTGTTATGGCAAATCAAAAAGACATTTTATTTCATTCAAGTGCTCTTTAAATGAAATGCGAATGCGTAAAAAATCTCGGTCTGCACCTTGACAGAAGATTTAACTTGGAAAAAAACATATTCAGGTCAATTTTATATTTGCCTGTGTCCAGCAAATATAGAATATAGAAAACTCCAGTGGTTGATAGAAGACATTTAGCACTACCAGTCGTGAACAAGTTATTGGTCTACAAACCAATCACCAAAAATCAAGTCTATATTGACGAACGGAATACATCAAACTGCCCTTTCTTCATTCATAATTCTCTAAATTTTCATTATTGACTAAAAGTGTTTACTAT
The DNA here is from genome assembly GCA_949752895.1 of Dendrolimus pini. Taxonomy (NCBI): domain Eukaryota; kingdom Metazoa; phylum Arthropoda; class Insecta; order Lepidoptera; family Lasiocampidae; genus Dendrolimus; species Dendrolimus pini. Next base: position 17,689,275 of record OX457137.1, on the reverse strand, counting down.
CTACATATTCTTAACTACTAATCTACAAGCGAGCACGACCCATTAATTAATAAAGAAATGATTTACTTTTTTTTTTAAATCTAACAAAATTAAATATATATTTACACGCTACATATTTATGAACGTACCTCAGAAGGCATGTAAATGTGTAGTATAGATATATATTTGTTAGTAAAAAAATGTTGTTAATTCAAATTCTAAAGTATTTTACTTATTCCTTTACAGTTAAAAGTATAAGTGAAATACTACAGCAAAGCAGATTAACCCCGCTTAAATTATCACAGCAATAGCTTGGCCAAAGTATTGCTGAACAGAAACAAATCGCCTAAAGCATATATTAAACTCGGACCATACTATAAACAAAATGTTCTTTTAGAATGTTTAAGTACTTGATCATATCTGATTATGGTTTTTCATATAAATGCAGATGCATGAAAGACAAATAATGTCGAACGTTCATACCTTGATGTGTAGTAAGTTTATCGTCTCTCGATTCTAAATCCCCGCTGGGATTAACGTGCCAGGTGGTCCGCATGTGCGAGTCCAGTGCGATCTTCATGTTTGCACTTAATTGCAATAAGCAGTACGTCAAACTGCCAATAAACTCAAGTTCGTGATTGCCAGCACCGAATATTAGCAACCTGTATACGAGTAACAACATCGAATTAAAAATTTGGAACCGATGGCGCCTCTTTGCTTCAATCATGTTTTATTTTGTAAATTAAAACTTTAGAAGTCTTTCTAACTTTCAAAAAAGAATTGTATTGAAAATGAAACTTGGTATTTTTTATGATACACTAGCTGTTCCGGCAGACGCCGACCTGCCCGGATAAGCTTCAATCGATTTACCGGCAGTAGCGCTACCTACCGAGGCCAATCGTGAACCAACTCAGAAACCTTCTTTATCTCATGCACAACAACTTTCCTAAAGATCATCACATGATCAAATGTATAGTTTACGATTCTATAAAGGACATACAGACAAACATTCATTTTTATATATAAGAAGAAAATTGTAGATTGAAGTTATTCATTTCAATAAGAAAAGGACACTTTTTAGTAACAATACATTAGCTCATTTAGGTTATATTTTAATTACTTATTAATATTTTTAAATAAGATGGTAATATTAATACGGTATTTCTACTCTTAAATACATTATTTCCAAAAAAGAAAAAAAAATCAATACAATTACTTTCTGAAGGTAACAAAACTCTTTTCAAAAATTTCATATTTCAAGAAAACACATTATTGAAACAAAAAGACGAAATTATAATATTTTAAAAAATCTTACTTCCCTAATTCAGAAATTTCAATTACATTGTTTTTTATGGGCGAGGTAGAGAACATTACATTGTTAATTCACACGAATTTATAAACGTAAGAAACTATATTTGGGTGATTCTTTATTCCTTCTTCACGGTGTTAGAAATAAGAAAACAAATCTACAAAACTAACACAAATATTGTATATTTAAATATTATGATGCACAAAAACAACAGAACTTTTTTGTTTCTTGATACAACTCTTACGAGATTATCTCAACCAGCTTGACGCAAAACTTACCGATTTGTAGTAAGCTTGTGCAATGCCTCCAGTACAGACATTTGATCCGCAATGGAGTCCGTCGATCTCGACAAGAGAAACAGAATGGTTCTGTTCAAACAGTGATGTAATCCCTCCAACGATATAACTGATGACTTCTTCTTTGCTTGTGCTACAAGCTTAACTATGAAATCAAAGACCTGTAATATTAATTAAATATGTTTATAGTAGTAATTAATTTCTAAGTTTTTGTTTGTAGTGTAATTTATTTATAATTTAGTTTATTGTTCTATTGGTATAAAGTTATTTAGAGTTCAATAATTGTTTAAATAAATATTGTATAGTTCAATACCTAGTCATTAATTAATCGTAAATCCTACGTACAGATAGAATAATTGCAGAAACAATTTAAAACATGTAACGCTATGAAAAGCATAAACTGGTATTTACGAGATATTAATTTAGCTTGTTGTACCATCGGCACAACTAGTAGATTAATTTTATTAATTAAAAATTTCACCTCATGAGGATCTCTGGACAACTGCCCTTGCCATAGCTTATCAACCAATCTCGCAGCCAAATAACAGACGTTCGATATATTTGACTCCGATCCAAAGAGCTCTGTGTTCAGTAGATTCTCCATTAGCGTCGTGAGTACTTCTGTTTGGTATTCTATTTGCTGCTGGCTTGTCGAATTTGGTGGAGACGCGTCCAACACAAGATCTATGACCTAAAATATTACGTTTTGATAAAATTCTATTGTATCTTTCAATGGAAGAATAACAAAATTAAACTACTGTTAGTGTGAGTCGTGTCTAATAAATAAACTTAGTAATTTTGTTCTGACGTTGCTTATGGATGTTGTTTATATTTGTTGCGTCATCTTATACATACGTATATTAAACAGTTATAACAGTGGTCATGTTAGCTTAGTGGATGAGGCTCCCCCGCGCCGCAATAAACCGCGTCCTGGCCAGGGAGTATGCATCGCTTGGGCAATTCTCTGACCTATAGTGCATTTAGTTATAAGCTGCGCGCAGGTTTACCGATGACTACTTACTATTATTGTATATACTTATGTAAAGTAAATACAATAATAAATTTATTGCAACAACTATTTATGTAATCTTTTTGTCAACCCTACTGACCATCGACGCGTGACATCGTGAGGCTATCGGCAAACCTTCTGCGCGCCTGTAGTAGTGCACAACTGACAAAACCATTGAGATAACCGACGTAAAAGACGCGCCAATCTATCTTGTATCAATATTGAGCCTAGCAATGCGGTGATATTACTAATCATAGTAGATATATAGTTACTTTAGGAACAAAAAACAGAAATGATAAATAATTTCAAGTAATTAAGTTTGGGAAGGGTACGTCAGAACAAAAATGCTTAAGTCATATCGAATATTACATATTATATTACCTTTATCAAATATGAGAACCAAACTGAGATGTTATATACATAATTAAACTATTTCAACCTACTTAATTTGTGCTAGAGGCGCATATGTGACACTAAACCTAAAGACATGACTATTCTGACTATTTGTTAACTAATAATTTTAATATGTTTTTATATTATGACAACTTAGAATTATTTTTTGGTTACTTGCAAAGTTTTAATAGTGTGTAATTTATTTTTAATGTTGTTTAGTTATGAGAAAAATAAAAACATAAAAAACGGTTTATTATTTTTAAAAGAAAATAAAATTGTTTTTAATGTTTAAAAGTATTTAAAAGTAGCATACATTTATTAGCGTAGTCAGAACAGCCGGGTACACTAAGACTAAAGTTTAAAAGACTTATGTTCAATAATTTTTCGTTAGTAAAAGCAACCGAATTAATGCAATGTTTTTTTTTGTCACTTTCAAAAACGAATCCTACCTCTTTCAGTATCACATTTTTCTTATTGTGACACAATTTAATTACACGAATACATTCACGTGGAACAAAAACTAGAGACTGTAGATACTTCATTTCAAACCAAACAATTAAAACTGATACAGCTCTTGTACCACTCGCCGTAAATAATATTACAACTAAAGAGATAAATATATGCGTAGTAAATAATTTCGGAAGTATAGTATATTCACATATCCAATGTGTAGTACGATAGGAAGCCAAAGACGGATGTTATTATGCAATCGGTGCATTTATCAATTGTGTAGGAGTAAGCGGTTAATGGCATTATGTAACTAGATAACAATATCAATATTTACAACTTTTGCATTTTTCGGAATGAGAAAGGAAAGATAAAGAAAGGATAAGTATGAACATAATATAAAAATAATTATTACACGCTGGGGGATGACCCCAGCGTGCAATAATATTGTCTTATGACCGATTCCTATATTACTGTTAATGCACTTACCTTACTATTGGTAATTTTACATTATTTATGTGAATATTTTAGATAGATAGATAACACTTTATTGTACACCATTACAGAAAACTTACGAACTAATGTCAATCTAATTGGGCACAAAGGGCGGTCTTATCGCTATAAAGCGATCTCTTCCAGACAACCCGTAACAAGAATATTCTGATTAGGAGTGGCGATGGTGGTATACATAAGTCTTGTACGATTACTTACATTTTAATAATAAATATATAATATAAATATAAAAAAAATCTTTATATTTTTTTTAATGTAAATTTTTGAAAATAAATAAATACATTCATAAAAATATATAACTATACTATATATATACAAATATTATTTATGTCAAATTGTAACCCGTAGGAAAGCAAATGAACTGCTAGTAAAATAAAGGAATCAACCACAAACCTATTCAAGTAATAGTGACAGAGATACGACACACTGACGGAGTCTGTTTTTCCCGAAACCTACAACGTGGGTGTCTTAAAGTCCCGTTTGAATAGGTATCTTCTAGGAAAGCGTGCTCCTTCTTAGAAACCTACTTGCGCTCCAAATCGGGCGAGATAATGGTTATCAGGAATGCGGATAAAGAAAATCTATACTTAAAAAAATTTATGCGCAAGGTCTTGATGAGGGATCTGTAAAATATGTTAACAAACTCACTTTCCTATTGTTACGAGCTACAGGACTCGAATTAATCCGTTGGAATCACTATAGAACGTATTACAACGAAACAAACACGTATAAAACAGGTACAAATATAACTGGACGCAACCAGTACAAACTGCTCAATTCATTAACATCGTTTTCGAGAAACCGTAATCTGCACACTTGCGGCCATAAACAAGTACAATAACAATAGACTATTGTCTAATTGCAGGTGTGCATTCACTTTGTCGACATGTAACACTATAAAGTATATCCTAATCCGGTTTTGGTACCATTCTACTATTTTTCGTCATTGTCGCTGGATGTCCTTGTTTTTATTGTAAATATATACCATCCTAAACATAACCATAAATGATGGTACTGAAACACGTTTTCATGACAATTGCACACTTGAAAGAGTGTTTAAAGCTATCTATGTTTTTGTAAGTTTTGTTTTTCACAGATCAGATACATTTTGACAGATACAGATAAGAAGATTACATGAAATGTAGTAAAGATATTTCTTAGAGTTTCAGAACTGGCAGGGCCGGATCTAGGGGAGGGCGGTGGGCAAGCCGGTGGATAAGCCCAAGCGGCCAATTCAGAGGGCGGCAAATTCAAACTTTGCAGACAAATACACAACTCATCATTAACGCAACTTCGACCACAAAGATGTCCAGTAATTTAAGCACATAAATTACTTAGACATAGATTAAACTCCACGGACGCACGCATGTCCATCAGTAGGTGCCTGATAGCTGGAATGATGATGATGATTATGGTAAAAATATAGACGATCAGGAGCGGCATTTTTCAGTTTTTGCCCCCCCTCGAAAAAATTCAAGATCCGAGGGTAAGAGCCGAAACAGTTTATTACTAAAAATGCAAGTATTCCCGGCACGAAAATGTTTCCTAAATCTACATTACACAGACTTTCCCGAAGTTGTAAAATGTACATAAATTCAAAGATCTACATAAGAAAATAAAAAGTTAATAGAGGCCTTTAAACACGAAGAGTATGGTTAATATAGCATTAGTAGCGTTAATTAGTTCAAATAAATAGCATAATTAAAAAAATCCCCATATTTACGCTATAAAAGTAAGATCTGGCCGGAGTCGAGCATGGCGTACAAAACATTGACGGGGGCACTGAGTCAGACGGGCAATCCGAGTTCTAGAACCAACCGTCGAAGTGAACGTCACTGAGTTAGTCTTAGCCAGTATTAGACGATTCATTTCTGTTTCAATTTGGACGAATCAACCAAAATGTAAGCTGATATAAACATAAGCTTGAATGATGTATTGTATTAAATACCGTCGTGTCCTTTTAGTTGCGTGCATTTCGTACAAATTAATTCAATTTGGTTGATCCGTCTAATCTAATATCAGCATTATTAATGCATCATTTTCGAATTCAATATAATTTGCACCAGCATTTAAATCAATTTACAATGTCGAAAAATGTTAAGTCTGATAGATCCTTAAGCATTAAAATCGACTTGAAATACGACGCCTGCATCTAAGCATTTATTATCATGCTGATCAAACCTTCACAAAATAACATTGTAACAATGAAAATGGTAACATATGGATGCAGGCTAAATTTAAGTGTAACAAAACGCGTTGCAGGAGTTATAGGCGCGAAAGTTGTTCCGAGTCTATAACATGGTATTTAAAAGTGGTTCAAGTAGCACAAACAAAATGCTCAAAGGTGGACGAAGCACGCTTAACGCATACTTTTGCGTTGCGTGTAAAGCACACGCATTCATTCAATAACCGAAACTTACAGCGGCTGCAACTCCTGCTCACGTACGACGTACTTATTATTACGTTAAAAAGTAAACATTTAAACAATAGCTTTAGATGGAAGCAAGCTGCATTAAATATGCAAAATATTACTTAAGACTTTGTACAAACAATTTGGCATAAGATTTAGAAAGCTCACTAAAATTTAAATTCAATTTTTTTTATACACACTTTAGTGGACAAATTATGGGTCACCATTTAGGATAACCAAGACAGTAAAATGTTGAATAAAGAAATATTTATTTGACCATGATCGAACAGAATTTATACATAGAAATGTTAGGTTAAAATGGTAATGTCGGCTAATTTGCAACATCACCAATAATAATAGAATTTTACACACTTGTATCACACATACACAAAACAAGATTTCTCAACACATCAAACACACATATTTTATATAAGACTCACCGGAGCAGTCTTCCCCGTTACGTTAAGTGGTAGAGAGTCCAAAACTATGACTCTCAAGAAATCCATCACACCTTGTCGTGCCGGATGTTGTGTCAATGCGGCAGACGAATTCGTTATGACAATCTCTTTCTCCGAACCTGGAGTCGAAGCCCCGGAACTTTCGCCACTTTCACATATGACTGTAATCGATGAAATTAACCTAAGTTTACTGTAATCGATTAACCCATTATAATTAATAGTAAAAAGATATTATTTCTGATTCTAATTATGATCACTTAAGCTTTAGACTGTTTTATTGAATTTTCATGAGTCATCTCTTAAATGTAAAGAAAGAATATACAGTGTAAACTCCATGTAACGACACACGATTTAACGACAAACTCCCTTAAGCGTCGAAATCACTAAGCTTTTGTTGGTTAAGCATGTTTTTATAGAATAATACACTCTATATAGCATTACACCCACTCTCAATAATGACAACAATTAGGTAATAAAAAGTAATTTTAAGGCCAAAATTAGTATAAACTGCGCAGCTGTGTACTTTCTTTTATCGCTTTATTATTCTAGGCCGTAATAAACTCGATTGTCGGCATATCTATTTTTTTTAAATACAACAAAATTACTGGTGCAGCAAAAGACATCAGACAAATATAACAGACTGCTCTCCATTTAACGACAACTCTGTATAATGCCATAAAATGCACCGTCCCTTCAGTGTCGTTATACAGAGTCTACACTGTATTAGGAAAACAGAACATAGTAAAGTAAGCGCGCTTAAAGTTAGTTAAATCGCAAGTTTTAACAAAAGACATTTAGAAAATATACGAATTAGAAGAAGTTTGAAATGATAATTACGAGATTGCATTTTTTTTTATAAAACTATTTGTCAAGAATCTTTTAGGTTTTAGAGAAGTGTAACCACAAGAACATAATTTTATATTAGGTTATAAAGTTAATGTCCATCTTTCTATGTTACAATACATGTACTCACCCATGTGGATGTCATCCGCAGAATTTGGAGCAAACAAAGTTGCGGCTAAGGCGGTGAGAACTTCAGCAGTCATCATAATAGGCATAAAGTCTGGGAGAGTATTGTATAAGGAGAACAAAACCTAAAAGATGTAACGTGCGAAATATTATTACAAAATGTGGAACAGTAATTTAATATAACAGAAAACTGACACTTTTATGAAAGTAACACACTAGGAGAAAAAAAATGAAATGCCAAATATTTTGTCCTGTTATATCAATTATGGATTAAAAAAGATGTTTTTCTATAAACAAAGCCAACAAGGAGACTCCTTAAAAGCATTTACCTGTATAATATTGACCGGATGCTCTACAAGCCAATCGGGCGTGGAAGCCTTATCCGCGTGGATCAATGCACGCACTGCTGCGAGTAATATCGCCACCGCTTCCGGGCATAGTGATATCCTCGCAGCCACAGCTGCTGAGGACTGGCGCGAGGGGGCTGCAGCACCCCAAGCTGCCCCCCACACACGCTCGACGGAGACCGCACGCTCGGCCCCCGTTGCCCCCACCGCCCGCATCGGCTGGCCCAAAGTCAAGCCGAACAGCAGGTAGTAAAGCTCCGGTATTTGGAGGTGGCCGAGCACCAACCTGAATAAATAACTTCCTCTAAAATATGTATCGTGAAAGCAAATATTTTTATTGAAATGGTTCTACTTTTTAGGTGAGACTGCTTGTCTTGATCAATATTGAATGTTACGTGGGAATTATTAAAACTATATGAAACCTTAAAAACTATGATTGCAGTCAAAAAATATAGTTCGATGTGGGATATAACGAACAGTAGCTTATGGCTCTATATTATTGCGGAAATCTCTATCTTGCAAGGGATACAAACAGTTCTCTTTGAACGCTGAGCATATGCATTGAGACAGTTAGTTGTGAAATTAAATTATGTATTAATGATAAGTGGCTTCCAATAAGATCAGTTTCCCTGCAATACCATCACAAACCGGAATGTTTACTCACCATGCCAAAAGGGTAAATCCGGACGTATGCAGTAATGGCATATGTAGATGAGAATGCGAGTGAACTGCAGCCGTGAGCACAACTCCCGCCTGCTGAGGAGTTGCAATCATCTCTGTGTGACGAAGCCATCCACCATTGCCTACTCCCTCGCGAAATCTAAACGAAGATAGTTGTACTTAGAAAACTTTTGTTAACACTTGAAAATTATTTAGATATTATTGGTACTTACTTGTTTGATAACTACATAGTAGACTAGTAAACAAATGCCTTTTGGACCAACTTTTTTCAGCAGTCTCTGAAAATTATAAATGAGGTGTCATTCGATTCGGAATGGCATCTAGATGATTTTTGAAAAAAATGAAGTTCCGCTTGCTAAAATTGTAAAAGTTATTAACAATTAACTAAAAAAAGGGGGGGGGGTTTAGTTTTTTTGCAAATATCTCAAAAAGTAATAAAGATTTTTCAAGTTTGAAAAAAGATTCGAAAAGAGGAGGAAATTTCCTAAAAAAAGTCTCGACTCCCGAAACTGTAAGATCAATATTTATAATTTTCCCAGAGGGATGAAAATACGGCCGAAAACGGGTACTCTGGCTTACGCAAGCCACACCCACATCGGTCCTTTAATGAATAAATATTATTTAAACATACTAAATATGAAAATAAAAAATTGAAAAAATTCAGGCACTAACTGAATAGATGAATGAACAATAATCTGCTTGAAAATTTTTTTTATAACAATTTTTCATTTAGTTATTCTATCTTTTTTCAAATTAGAAAAATCTTTATTACTTTTTGAGATATTTGCAAAAAAACTAAACCCCCTTTTTTTAGTTAATTGTTAATAACTTTTACAATTTTTGCAAGCGGAACTTCATTTTTTTCAAAAATCATCTAGATGCCATTCCGAATCGAATGACACCTCATTTATAATTTTCGGAGACTGCTGAAAAAAGTTGGTCCAAAAGGCACTTGTTTACCAGTCTATAGTTACTGTCCTAATGTCTCATAATTTTGGGGCAACCAAAATAGCATATTTGCCATGTTTATCCAAGGCACATTGACGGGTTTCATATATCGATAAAACAATAAGAAAGATCCCTCAGGATGTCTTTTTTACTGTCAGTATTCGGTAAACGATATAAAGATAGACGAATACGGAGTAAAAGGATTTTTAGCAAGAAATTTTGGAGACCTAGTTATAGCCACCACTGTTTGAACAGCGAAGACATGTTGAGAAGCAGTGTACATAGAATAGAAAGTAGACTTGAGTTTTAACTTATATGTATGATATTTAAAAAAAATTTCTATAGTGAAACTTACTTTAATTTAAAAATGATTATTAATTGTACCAATATGCAGTAGTTAAAGATTGCTCCTTAACCAGAATTCAAAAGCACTTCATCGAAGAAAAACGCGGGTGTCTTAACCAATGAATAAATTCAATTAATTGTTAAAATGCTTTATGTCAAATAAATTTATACATGATACTCACCTTTGCATAATAGCAGACTGTTGCCCTTGACCAGAACACAAAATGACTATGATCCTCAAAGCCCAAAGGGCCGTGGACGGATGAACATTCTCCTGGAGGAAACTAAGCAACCAATCCATGCCTAAAACTCTTGATATCTCCTCGCAAACAATCGTATTCACCAGATTCCTCGCAGTAAACAATAAGCCATGAATAACATTAAAACATTTATTTCTTAGTATAATAATATCGCCTTCAGATTCCTTCTCACAGTCGCTTTCTTTAAGATTGACACCTCTCTCTGTTTGCGAGGGTAATGGGAGAGTATATGCCATGAACTGTCCGAGACATAGTAAATCGCTCGGACGCGGTTGTCCGCCAAGCAAAGCCGCCAGCAATTGTATGAGTACATTCCTCGTACTGACAACTTTGACATCGTTTATTATGTATAGAAGTTTCGAGACTAATTGCAGTTCCCTCATTGTGCGTAAGTTGTGCGTTCTGTGAGCTGTTTCTGTTGCTAGCTCTAATAAATGCTCTAGAAGCGATTTTATTAAGCCACCTGGAGCACCGAGCCATACTTCCAATTCACATATCAGATCCTGTAAGTGTGTAATATATTTTATTCCTTCAAGACTCCATGATAATTGGTTACATTGAGGGTGATTTCTGTGATATCAATTATTGAATCACGTCCATAAAGAACCTTATTTCGTAACGGTAAATGACCGTAGTGAAAATTCATTAGAGGTAATTACGTTACGTTACTTACGCGGATTCTGATACCAAATACGTTTTATTAATTAACAAGGATGTTTACATCAACCCAATTGTACCTTAAATTGCCTTACTTTACTTACAATCAAACCATAGAGCTATTGAGATATTTCACATGTGTAAATACAATTATTTGCTCAGTGCAGCTATAAACTTAATTTTTGAACATATAATTGATAAAGAAAAGGTTATTAATCGAGAAATGGGATAATATATAGTCCTGCCAGCACTGCTCACATTTTAATAACCAATATCAGAAAAACAAAAAACTTTCAATTTTGTTAATCATTTATACTATATATTTATATCACAATATCTGCTTACTCCCAAGGCCTTGAAGAAAAACATACCAAGCAACATACAGTCATAGTCACATTTATAACTCAGTATAGACGAACTAAATCATTACCTGGAATGCAGTCAAATTGGGTATTGACGAAGTTTCCTTTTGGCTGTCAACTGTCCCAACCAATCCAAATATAAGGTGCAGTATATGCGAATTGAGCAACTGTTTTTTCCGTTTCAATAACATAGCGAGTGTCTGATAGCCTTTCCGTCTGTCCATCTCAGCTTGGGCTGCTTTGTTCGACCGTACTACGCATACGAGTGCCTTGACGCCAGCGTAGAGGCACTCGACATCTTGGGCCATCGCTATAAGGCCTAATAATACTGAACAGCCACCTACTGTGTCAATCTGAAGTAAGAAAAATACATCTCACGATACACATAATAAACAAACCAGGAAAAAAATACAGTTGTTTTAATGGTAATTATTTAATTTTAAAAGTATCAAAGTAGGCATTTTTATTTTTAAAAAAATACACACGGAGCACGTAATGTTCACAAACGTATTGCCCTATGCAGGAATTGCGGAATAACGTGGATAGTATTGATATTTGGGAAGAAATTGTTAAGGTTAGAAAGTAAAAGGTATGGAGGGATTATTCATACAGTAGCTCTCTGGGGCGTGAAAAGACCACGGCACGGTACCGAATTACTGAGCGGTGTCACGTCATAATAAATAGCAATACCAATCTTAGTATAGAGAATTGCTTCAGGTTGAAAAATTAATAGCTATAAGCCGAAGGAGGTTTGCCGATGATTACTTACTATTATTGTATATACTATGTAAAGTAGATAGATAGATAACACTTTATTGCTCACCAAAAAAAGCAAATTGCATAATTACAATACTTCTTGGAAAAACATCAGGCGGCCTTATCGCTAAAAGCGATCTCTTCCAGGCAATCTAGCTTCAAAGAATTTCTTAACTAATCTGGCGATGCAGGTGGAGCAGAAAAAAGATAGAACTGTACAATGTAAAGTATATACAATAATAAATTTATTGCAACAACTATTTATGTAACCTTTTTTTGTCAACCCTAAAGACTATCGACGCGTGATATCATGAGGCTATCGGCAAACCTTTTGCGCACGGAGTAGTAAAGTTATTTTTTAAATAGTGATTAATATACTTTTTGCAAACATATGAATAGTTTCAAAATAACTTGCGAATCTTAAAATATATTAGATTTTGTGATTGTATTAAAAATTATCAGTGGCGTACTTTTAAATTTTGTACCTGCGATGTTTCAAGTCTACCGGTAAATAAGATGGAGGATATCGTAAGAAGTAAATGTTTTCGTATTTTTAAACAATGCATGAAATACATAGAATATCTTAAAATATTTTTATTTTATAATAAAACTACGCTTTAACGGTTTTAAGCGCGGTAATTTACTTGATTTTGGTTATTCCGACGTTTCGGCAACTTTTCAGTGGCCGTGATCATGAAAGTCAAAGATGTCAAGTGTCAACGAGTATGTTTAAAGTTTTATTTAGCCTACCTCCAACTTGTTCATTTTAATTATTTACTTTTAGTTTTGTTTATGGTTATTATTTACTCTATGGGAGCCTAATCGCTTTTTAGCGATAAGACCGCCCATTGTGCACATTTATAATATTTTTTTAGGCTACAAGTTTTCTTGTGTTTTCTGTAATGGTGTACAATAAAGTATTATCTATCTATCATTAGTTTCACCTCCTAGGAGCAATTTTGGGCATAACCGTTTCGGCGACGGCAGCCTTTAATAACTAAAAATCTCACCATAATAGCAGCCGGCTTGGAGCAGAACACCCTCACACCCAAATAACCGACCACAGTCCCACCCAAACACCGCGCCGGCCCCATCAGGTGCCCGGCGGAGTTGTGAAGTATCCTTATCGGGGTGGCATTCTCGTGCGAAGACATCCCCAATTGTTTCGCTATAGCTTTATTATCGTTCTTGCTGTACACCTTTCGTATTTTCGCCAATGTCAGTTGGGAAACAGCTCGTGCGTTTATGCCGAATACCACTTTCTCCTCTGCGACCAGTGGCGCCAACGGCTCTTGGTTTTGAGTGGGCGCGGGCGGAGCTTGGAGCGTCCCAACGTAATGGGGACCCAATTGGTACATGATCGACACCGATTGCGCTGGCAGTACCTGAAGAATAAGACTTGATAAACAAAAACAAAAATGGCGCGACGCGTGTGTTTGTGTGTATGTGCTGCCCCCCCCCCCCCCCCCGCGTCGACCGCGCCACGCGCGGCCACCGCGGCGCGCGCGCATATACTATACTCATTTTATTACGCTACAAGTTTCCGAGGACTATGAAAATAAGTGATATGTGAATGTGAATCCATTGTTAGAACAAACCATCAGCACACACCACATCAGCCCCATTAATTATTACACGTTGTAATAAGAGGATTCAACGCATCTCATCATCATCACTTCACCTCGGCATCATCTACGTGCAACAAACACATATCAGCTCCTAAACCGTGAGTATCCATATCCATTCATGCCATCTCCCTTCAACTCCTAAACATTGAGGCACGTCACCAGGCATTGCCAATAAATAAAACTTGTTTTTTTAGAGTCGGTTCACAGAAATTGGTCCTTACAAGGTACACTATAATTTAGTATAATAATACAAGCTCTATTAAAAACCGACTTTAAAAAGTATAAAATAAATTAATAAAGATTTTTGACTAATAATTTATTTAGTTTAATAAGAGACAAAATAATATAAAATTTTCCGCATCTTGAAGTCAGTGCCGAGCAAACCATAAAAATTATCATACTTGGCACCAACTTCAAGATGCAGAAAATTTTGTATTATTTTGTGTCTTAATAAGATCCATATCTCCATCATCCATCACAATATTACATGATAATTCATGTAATCATGTCATCCATATCCACATATGACAATATTACATCGTATTTCTATTGACAATATTGTGATTCTAGTGTAAATAACCTTTGGATGTTTCATACTAATTAGTATTCGAATAGATGATTCGATACAAGTTGTTATATGGGTATTTATTTTAATTTTAAAGTCAAGTATTTTATTGTTGGTTTAATTTTATTTATTTGATTAAATTATTAAATACTACACAAGTCGAATTGTTTAAACAATATTGGGTCGTTTTGGCCTTACGCCAAAAGGAAGATTTGCACTGAAAATCAGCGTTGTGTCGGATATAATTCCGGCACAGAAATATGCTGAGTGCCTTGTTTCCAGAAAATGCGGCGTACAAATTCTGAAAATGTATAAGGAATGTAATTGCGTCGCTATTTCTTCAAATGAAAGTCTTTCTTTACTAATCAGATTTGCACTCACGTCCTCGGCGAGCAGCGCCGGCCCCTGCCGCCAGAGCAGCCGCGAGTAGCGGCGCCACTGCGGCGGCGTGCCCACCACGCAGTACACGGACGAGGCGCCCGACAGCGTCGCCGCCCCGCCGCCCGGGTTCGCGCTCACGTAGTGCAGCTTGCCCGAGTGCATGTGCTGGCCTGCGGCACGCAACCGCCATGGTCAGCAACACAAAAACCACTAATATAGTTTTGATGAACTCCTCAAAGATCACTATCTTTTGTAATAAGTAACGCACGCTAAACGTCTAAAGTGGAAGTGGGCAGGACTTGTGGCACGAATCTTGGACGACAGATGGACGAAGATAACCACCACATGGGCTGGACCAGTGGGGAAAAGAAAAAGTGGGCGACCCAGTGAACGCTGGGTCGACGATATAGAGAAAATAGCTGGCCAAAACTGGATGAACAGGACAATATTAGAGTAGAAATAGTTGGAGGAGGCCTATACCCAAAGTGGGGCTTTAAAGGATAAAGTAGAATAATGTTTATTGGTTTAGAATTTATTTATATAATATGTTATCTTTTAAGGAAATAAAGGGGGTTATTATTGTTACGTGCGAGCGAGGGTACGCACTTATGGATTGGAAGAAAACACCAGTTTTTAATTTAAAAGCTTTTATTGACTTACACAGCCGAACGTAGTACCTCTCTGTAGGGTTGCCCCTATACGCACGACCAACGATGCACAGTTCCGACGATAAGTTGTCACACCCTCAATACCGTCGCCGATATTGCGCGGACCACCTCCAATATTATCGCGGGTAGCTCGCTTCTGGTTCCTCTTTCGAACTACGCTAAACACCTCCTTCGCGTATCTGTCCACCAAACTTGTCACTAAATTCACCGCTTAATCCGTCTCTGTACTCTTTTAACCTTCTCTGATAACCCTTTAGTATCGCACTTGTCGTTTCACCGTCTTGGACTGAACTC
This sequence comes from Dendrolimus pini, assembly GCA_949752895.1. NCBI lineage: Eukaryota > Metazoa > Arthropoda > Insecta > Lepidoptera > Lasiocampidae > Dendrolimus > Dendrolimus pini. The sequence continues at coordinate 17,673,600 of OX457137.1, read as the reverse complement.
AACTTTTAAACTGCTCGGTAGGCGCGCCTTGCGCTGTTTATATACCCGGAAGAATTTTCTAGAACCCATCTATCTATCTCTGTCTCTTCCTTCCCGAACCTTCTGTTCGGGAACTTTCGTTTATACATCTATCCCTTTCTAACATCTATCTATCTCTTTCTTTCGTTTATTGTCTATCTCTTTCTAACATCTATCTATCTCTTTCTTTCGTTTATCGTCCATCTCTTTCTAAATATATCCGTCCTTGTCTTTTCCTTCTAGATTGTTCTGGATGTTTCGAAAAGTTCTAAAACTTACTAGATGGTTCTACCATCATTCGCCACACTATTATTATTAATTTATGTATGTGTCTATAAGTTTATAATATATATCCATAATATTAGAAAATTCTGAATATGCCGTGCCTGTACATTGAAGCTATTAAAAAAAACTAGAAAACAATATATAAACGATGGAGAATGCGATGCATTTTTATTAGATTTCTAGTGTGTTTGTTCGGTATTCACGTAATAACTATTGGTCCGATTTCGATGTTATTTACGCTGACGGACAGCTTATTCTAAGACTTAAAATCTGCGCTGCTTTTATCCTGAGAATACCGCGGGAATTTTCCCGGGACCGGTTTGTAGTTGTTGTTGTTGTAAAAATTAGCTTATTCCGACACGGTTTTCACTAGAACGATAGCTTACATTCTTTTTTAAATGCTGCGTCCCGGGAGTCCCGTGGGAATTTATAGTCAAGTGTGGACAAAGTAGCGGGCATATACTAGTTTGTATATAAATATGTACGTGTTTTTATTTATTTGCTATTAATATATGTATACATGATAATATATATTTTAAACTATGCGCGCTGAATACCGATCCGCTATTAGATATGTAACATTATCTCCTGAAGGTTGGCTGGCAGAAATCGGTATTAACGATAAAACGGTCGAATGTACTAATTAAATTATTGTTAACTCAAGAAAGCAGTCCTTCTTGTGTGCAATAAAGAATATTCTATTCTATTGTAATGTCTCTAAATAATATGTCGTGTCAATGTCATAAATACATACAACAATAAATAAAAATAATCGGCAGAAAAACACACATATTGTATATGCCCAAAGCTAAGCAAGATACGCTTGTGTTATGAGTGATATACGAAGGATCTCTCTGGGACCCATCCCAGATCACAATAAATAACGGAAAGTTTGTTTATGAATTTTACCATGCCAGGAATCGAACCCGGAGCCTCTGCGTAGTATTGAGTTCGGCCCGCAGAGAAAAACAACACAACAACAGAAAACGAACATTATACCTATAGACAGTGTCTTATAAATTCAAATGTCGACTTTTACCATCCAAATACAGCGAAAATGAAGAGTTCTTGAGAACTGCCCGGTTGAGCACCAGAACGAGATGATGCCACTGTCCCTCGTGCTGCAAGTCTGGGCACCAAACACGGGCACCGCAGTCACCAGAACCTTCGGGTTCCCATTCGCCCACATCTATTACAAGAAACATTTAAAAATACATGCACTTATGGAGCGACAGCGGCCGAAAAAAGGCGGTAAAAAGAAAACATACTGACAGATAAACATTTACACAGAAATATACAAACACACTGACAAACATATTAATTAAAAATTAATATCATATAAGTAGCATCAGAATACCTGACAGAAATATAATGGTAGTTTCATTAAAACTCATCTTGGTAAGCAAGCAAGTATAATAGAGATAATCATTAACATACAGATTAACAAGTTACTTTAATTAACAAAAACATCCTGACCAATTTGAATAGGTTGTTTGTTCGTTCTAATAACAGAACCAAGCGTTTCGCTTCATATTTTCTGGTACGCACTGCGAAGAGTGGAATAAATTGCCGGAGTCTATTTTTCCTGACAAATACAATCTTGAAGTCTTCAAGTCACGAGTGAATAGGTATCTTCTAGGTAAGCGTGCTTCAGCCTATACTGCGTCATCACTCAACATCAGGTGAGATAGTGGTTAAACGAAAACCTATACTTCTATAAAAAAAAACCATACCAGAGGCGTTGTATGAACATCGTTTCATAAGTAGTAAACTCAAACTACATTTTTAATACAAAAGAATTACAGTTAACTCATCTCTTTATAATATCACCGTATTTATAATTATATATGTATATATAAGAGTTTATTTATATTTTATTTTAGTTTCTTATGCCAAATCGATTCTTGTAATTTTGTTTCAAATCTCCTTAGACACTGGGTTGCCCGGAAGAGATCGCTATAAGCGATAAGGCCGCCCATTTATTCTATACAAATGTATCCTTATCAATTGTCTAGATTTAAGATTATGGTGAACAATAAAGAGTTTTCATTCATTCATTCATTCACTTTTTTGTAAAACAATAAAACTTTACATCCTACTACTACTAATAATCTATTTCATTCTGAGTACGCGCTTCATGTGACATAGTGTCTAGTGTACACATACTTACTATGCGGCACAAGGGTTTCTTGGGTGGACACAATGATGGCCTTGTCCCTCGCCGAGAGCACGACGGCGAGGCAGACGAGGTGCTCGTCCCTGCCGTTGTTGTTCACATTCCTGACCAGGGTCAGGAGGCGCACGCAGTGCGCGTCCGTGCGCGGGTCGGAATACTTCTCCACGCATATCCACGTCGAGTACGTGAGACCAGTTTGCGGTGGAAATACCCTATCACCTGTGATAAAGTTTTACAAAATTATGTCACCACTTTCGTCTATATAATAAATCTGTAAAAGGATCAAGTATGTACAAATAACTAAAAAATATATTTCAAGAAAATCAGTGGACTAGTTCGCACCAGCAGAATCCGAACATATAATTTTTAGAATTTTTGTCTATCTGTCTACACTTAAAATATTTTTTATCCTAATAAATAACGTCGTTTCCGTGGGATAGACTAAAGCCAAATTGATGGCGCTGAGAACGCGCGAGGTTTTGAATGATTTAAAATAACCAGATTTAAAAAAAACAAATTTCAACATGATTTTTTCACTGATTGATAGCAAATTTTATGTTATAAAATATGTGATATTTTTTCCCGGCAATCCCGTGGGAAATTTACCGGGAGCGGGTTGAATTTTTTCAAAGCATACAAATTTGTTTATTTCCACACAGTTTCCACTAAAACGACAGCTGAGGTACTTTGTGCCCCGGGAATCCAGCGGGAATTTCAAGTCAAGCGTGGACGAAGTCGCGGTATGCGAATATAATATCTAAACATGGCATAATTAGAGCAAAATACTAAACATATTTCTTTCACTTTTTTTGTAATAATAAATTTGTATAGTCAGCATACTAAAAGTCGACTTACCAGACCCGATACCGCCCAATGTGGTAGTATCTTGTGTGCCAAGAGGGTTCAGGTTGGCCGATTGCGGAGCTATACTCGGCAGGTACAAACAACCGAACCCCTCCACGGACATGTCGAATTCCACGAAAGGTGGCGACGTACATGAGTTTTGGGACCTGTTCAGACAAAATGCCGTGATGAAGATAATTCTTAGTTTAATACAGCCTCATGGATCAATTTGTGAACATTGTTATCGTATTATTACAAACAAACAAAATAGTTTTAAGGCAATGTTTCCTCCTGCCGTGGGTAATCAACCGAAATTACGAAAACTTTATCTTTCGGCTCATGGTTGTTCATTAGCAAGCTAAAAACAAGGTGATGGCTGTTTGGGTAATGAGTAAATGACTAGCCAACTGACAGCCAGCTAATGGCTAAGCAGCGAACTCGTTAGTCATCGGTTTTCGATTTTGTTCGACAACCTTTAGTCAACTGGCGAAGTGGTTGACAACATATCATTTTTTACTATGTGAACAACCACTAATTAACTAGCTCTTGCAATAGCTACGCACCACTAGTTTGGAATGTTGAATGTTTATGGAAGTTTAAGTACCTGTAATCTCTCGGCGTCGTCATGGAGACTAGAGTCTTAATCCTGGTGAGAGGAACTGGTCCTCCAGGCTTGCATACTTGACCACCCTCGGGGGCCACGCAATTTAGGGGATTGCCCATACGCAAGAATTCCCTACAATAGTAATAAAATTTAACGTACAGTCGAAACTGGCTACATCGACAACGTTTACAAGAATGGCATGGTTGTTGACTATGTAGACCCGACAAAATACTTATATAAATTCATCATGTATAACAACACGGAATAAAATAACAAATCACTTAAAAATATAACCTTTATTGAATTAATTGATTATAAGAATCAACAGAAATTTGTTTCCCGTAGAAAATCCGATTAAAAGAATAATGTTACTGAAAGAGCAATTCTTAACGAAAATTTACAAGCAGAAATTCAACACTTTGCATACACGCAGGCCGTTGCGCAAAACACACGGACAACAGCTTATTTAAAATCCAGCGCTTATTTATCTCTCGATTTTAGGAACAACTAAAAACATTAAAAATAACCAAAAACTACATTTTATCATATCAAGTAATTTTCAATAGTTAAATGCAACAGACGCTGTTAACTATATTCCAATTTTATGTATAGATCGACAAATTGAACATTGTTTGTCGATAAATAGATTTAAAAAAATAAAACTTTTTATTTAACATTGCATAATATACATAAGACTTGGGGAGGACTAGTCCAGCAGTTGACTGTGATTGGCTGACGACGAATATACATAAGGACTATTTTAAAATTGAATAAAAATAAATCATATTAATTGGCTTTAGCACTGTCCTCCCCTTGTTCGTTATTTGCAAACCAGGTCATACACACTACTCGTACATTATTAAATATCAATTTAAATAAATATAAAATGTATTCATGTACACAGCTTATAACAACTATTGCTTAATAGCGTATGAGTGTGGTTCCTTTATCATAATATCCAATTTTAACAGTACCTAGTAATAAATTAACAACACGGGGCGCAGTTAGTGTTTAATAAAATTGTTTATGTACCAATTTTATTAAACACTAGCTGCGCCCTGCGGTCTCTCCCGCGTGGTGATTGAAAATCGTCATAATTCCAAAATAAAAGAATTTTTCTAATTTAGAAGTAACCTAAGTTGCTCCTTATTACATCAGCTACCTGCCAATAAAAGTCCCGTCAAAATCGGTTCAGCTATTTCAGAGATTAGCCAGAACAAACAGACAGACAAAAATTTTAATTTTATTTTTGTTATTTTGGTGTATTACTTTATATATATTCACATGCATGTATTAAAAAGCGGTTATTTCAATATTACAAACAAACACTCCAATTTTATTTATATGTATAGATAATGATACTTCAAATACTCTGTCGCAATCACTCACCTGAGCTCAATAGGCCTCAGCGCATGAGCGGCTAATCTTTCCAGCATGTACATAGCCGGCGAGTGCAACGGGTGGCGTTCGCAACGCAGAGCGGCGCCGCAGACGCGCAGCACGACGCCCGCTAGTCCCGCACCGCACATCACTTGCTGGTTACGTTCACTGGGTAGTGAGATATTTTCAAAAATATAATCCATATTAGCCTTGAAAATACATTAATACCATAGATAAATGCGGAAGATAAAGGCACAAATGCTATAAGCCATTATGCTATGATGTCTCTTTGTATGAAAAGATCTTCATCAAAAAGCATTAGTGTTATATTCCTTAAGATTTATTTAAATGCATTGCTTGTATTGGAAAAAAATGATGTGATATTATATAAACAAAGTTTATTTTTAATAACCATATTAAATAATAACCATAAACAAAATTAAAACTAAATAATTAAAATGAACGAGTTGGCGGTAGGCCAAATAAAACTTTAACAATACTTGTTGACACTTGACATTTTTGTCTTCCGTGATCACGGCCACTGAAAAGTGGCCGAAACGTCGGAATAACCAAAATCAAATAAATTACCGCGCTTTTTGAAGCGGTTAACGGTTTGCCGTTAAAACGTAGTTTTATTATATATTAAAGTTTACTTTAATTCAAATTTATTTAAATGCAATTGTTTGAAATACTAGCGGCTCGTCCCGGCTTTGTACGGGTGGCCTTTTTTTCTTTACACATTTTGGGATAAACATATAAATAATGCCTATGTTACTCAGAGATAATGTAGTATTCTACTGATGTAAGAATTTTTTAAATCAATCCAGAAGCTTATGAGTTTATTCGTTACAAACATACAAAAATACAAATCTTTCCCGTTTGTAATATTAGTATAAACTTCACTCGGTCAAATACTGCTAAGCTCTTTGCCTTCACTAACGCCTTTCTGGTCGGTTCTTGAACTATTATTTACTGCTTTTACTACTAGACACATTCAGTTTGACTCTCGTTTAAGAAGGACCTGTTTACCTCCACCCTTCAAACTTCGCCATTTTTACAACAAACATATTTCAAACAATAAGTACTAACGGGTGCGCCAGAGAAACTTACTTATTTGAAAGGTCAATAAAAAAAAAGTACTTCAGTTATTGTTTAAAAAAATTTTTTATTTGAGAATACAATATCCCAAATTTTTTTATGCAGTCTTAAAAATGACATCGGATAAATGGTGACCCCCATTGCGCATACACTGATGAAGTCGATTTTTGAAATTCGTATCCACTCTTCGCAGCATATCAATCGGTATGTCAATGTATCAATCGGTGTATCAATGGCGTCGCGAATGTTGTTCTTGAGGTGTGCTATGGTCCGTGGTCGATCGACATAAACCAGGGATTTCAAATAACCCCATAAAAAGAAATCGCATGGAGTCAAATCTGGAGAGCGTGCCGGTTGGAGATCGCCTCTGAGAGAGATGAGGCGGTCGGGGAAATGTTGTCGCAACAAATTCATTGAGTCTCGTGCTGTGTGTGCTGTGGCTCCATCTTGTTGAAACCACACGTTCCTAACGTTCATTTCTTCGAGTCTTGGAAGAAAAAATTCCTAGATCATGTTCCTGTAACGAGCTCCATTCACGGTAACTGCGCGTTCGTTTTCTTCAAAAAAATAAGGACCAATTATTCCCATTACCGACACCGCACACCAGACAGTAACTCGCTCACAATTAAGTGGCTTCTGGTGAAGCTCACGCGGATTTACATCACACCAATAACGCATGTTTTGCTTGTTGACGCAGCCGGAAATGTGGAAGTGAGCCTCGTCACTGAAAAAAACGACCGCGTCTTCAGGCAGGTTGTCAATCAGCATTTCACATGCATTTTGACGGGCAACAAAATCGCGTTCAGTTAATTCTTGCACAACAGCCAATTTATAGGGATGAAATTGAAGGTCTTCATGGAGAATTCGTCGAACAGTGGTATCAGAAATTCCCATAGCAGCTGCGTGTTTGCGAGCCGAACGCCGGGGAGAACGCACAACTGACTGCCTCACTCTTTCGATATTTTCCGGAGTTCTGATGGTCCGTTGAAGTCCATTTCTGGGTTTAGCGACACTTCCACACTCCCGAAATGAGTTAACCCACGACAGAATCGAATTACGGCCAGGAACGAGTCTGTGAGGAGGAATTTCAAAGCGAGCGCGGAAGGCACGTTGCGTAGCAACAAGTGAGCGACCGTTAGAAAAGAAGCTCTCAACTGCGAAGGCCCGCTGCTCTCTAGACCAGAGCATGATGGCAACTGACTGGAGGGAGAAACAAACTTGGGAACTTCCCCCTCCAGATGCGCCCCCTCTTGCCCCTCTACCCGCCCAACTCACCGCGCGGGAATTTTTTCAAATAAGTAAGTTTCTCTGGCGCACCCTGTACTATTACCTTCTAACAAGACTTTTCAACACATGCGCCAAGTAATCCCGCATCGCTCTGGCATGGTTCTCGTGCTCCTCCGGGCGCGGTAAGGCCGGTATTAGCTTGGCCAGCACTATCACCACTCCCGCATGCACCACCCATGCTTCCCCCGTATTTGGGCCCCCCGACGACAGGTTCAGAGGCGCCGTCCTACCCGCAGGTTTATTCTGAAAATGTCGTTCGTTGACTTACTACATCGAGCCATTACCGTCATCTTATCGTAAGCGACATTTAGACCTAATTTTTTTTTTTAAGACGGAACCACCACAAATTTGTTCTCGAACTGTCGCGCACGGCTAATTGGGAAGCACCACAAATTTATGGTCAAATAAAGATAATTGAAATGAACGTTGAACTGATGCTGTCTCCCTCAAACTATATAGAATTTGTATTAGAATAAAAGAGACGATATATTTCTCTTGGTTTTGGTGTGGCAGTTTAGATGGTATCTTGTGGACAAAAAATAATATAAAATTTAGACCCTTAAAGGGGGTAAACTATTACTTCGCTTTAAGATTGTCAGTTTCAGTTAGATTAGACCCTACTGAATTAAAAACTGAATGACTTAGAACAAAATAATAGTTTAAAATACCTTTTGCAACAAAAAATATACTTGGGTCCAAATGTCGGGATAGGCTCAGTATACTCAGATTATAATTACCTGGACTATATAGCTTCAATCGACTACTACTCGTACTGTAGTGTTGTATTATGGCTCATACATAAGCGAGTTGTGTGAGTTCAATCAACGACTCGCACAACTCACTTATGAATGAGCCACACTACAACACTATGCTCCAAGCTTGCAACATAAAAAAAAGCCAATAGCAGCTGTCATTTTAGTCCAGGTAATTAATATATCAGCCCATAAATGTCCCACTGCTGGGCTCGGGCCTCCCATTATGGGGGGGGGGGGGGATGTTGTAGGATGTACATTAGATCAGAAAACTGACTAACTGGTACATGCGTTCCGGCCAGGATTGAACCCACGCCCTTTGAGAATGAGACGCATGCGCTAGCCATTACGCTAACACGACTTTTTTAGTCTTTTTGAGTCCAGGTAATTAAAAATCAGAATATACCTATTTACGCTGACAGTTAGAAAATAAATGGACGAGTAAGTTTGGAAGGTAGGCTCCTCTGAGAACCTTAAAAGTGTAATTATTGCAAATTTTTACCTCATTAATAGCAGAGCTTTGCCGTGTCAAACTAGGTGATTTCACATTGAGCGACCCACAGAATGATGGTTTGTCGAAGGAATCCAAAGCGACGTCATACAGCAGTCGCAGTACAATACACGCGTGTATAAACACGACCGGTACATTCTCTGGAAAACTGAAAAAGAGGAAAATAACTATGCTTTGTTATTTTGCAAGCAACTACATAGCTCAAGTGATCTCAAGTTACATTTGTGACATAGATTATATACCATGGACAACTAGGGGCTGTTCCGATAACAGCCAGGGCCTCGAGTATCTGACTCGTATTGGCAATCAAATCGAACTGGAATGGTAACTTTGGAAGGTTTTGGTAATCTGTAAAACATCTCGGCTTAATATTGAATCAAGATTTATTTGACCGAGACTTATTTAATGTGAATTTTGAAAACCATGGATATCTGAACATTTGTCAGTCAAATGGATCTCGACTCGCACTGGCATGGTTTTTTATGTGAAAGTTACAGACTTGAGGCGCAGGCCAGAATAAATAACGAAAAGATCGTTTTCGAAATCCACTTATAAATAAATTCAGTTAATAGTTTAATGAGTAAAATATAACTCACGTCATCTCTAATATGTTTCCAGTAAATATTTCATGAAAGACCTCATACAGTTCTGTGTCTCCGGCCTCTGTATCATTTTGCAATTCTGTATCACTGATGAAACACCCCAAAAGGCGTATCGTATCACATAATATCGTCGAGCAGACCTATAAGTATAAAAAGCAGATATTAACAATAACATTATTAATTAAATTACAGTTATTTATGAAATTTGTTTCATTTTTTTTTAAATTAATGTTCCATAGCTAAACAGCAAAAACGTAACAGGCATAAATTCGTCAAGTCTTTCAGGTCGTGCGGCTAGACACTTTTTTTTATTGTACGCACTTGGGCTTTAAACATACTAGCGGTTAACCACGCGGCTAGCCGCTTGATCACGGCGAACTTTCTGTAACTTTTACGTCATTTTTTCGTTCTTTTGGTCATTTAGTTTATGTACCGACAGTACCATTTTTTTTTTAATTTGCAAGAATGTAGTTTATACAGGTGTTTTACAATTGTAGATGCACAGTAAATTCTACCACATGTACATTACAGTGGTGTGCAAAATGAATTAAAAATTAAAATTAAATTTACATAAATATATTATTATTATATTATTCAACAGTTTGATAAAGTTAACACACAACAATTAGATTCATTAACATTATTTTAACAACATATGGTACACACCTCATGCTGAAAAAACTTTGCATTAGCAGGTTCAAATCTCATCGCAGTACTGATAGTGTAGAACACTATGTGTATCAATTGTAACATATCACGGTCCATTATTTCATCACCTTTAAGTTTTCCTTCCAAGGACACTAAGACGCTTGTCACATAGACGAAGCCGCTAACCTGTTCCAAAAACATCAAAGTATAATATTCGATAAATAAACCATGCTGGTGTGTAAGTATGAAAGAGTACTAAGAATTTTGTTTCCAAATCATATATTTCAAGTAATTCTTCTCACACTGCCTGATACAAAAACACATATAAAATAATAAAAAGTCATTTTTTTTTAGTTCAATCAACTGAAATAAGTTTTATTATTTTACAACAGGTCGCAGCCTCATAGATTTTGTACGAACGTACCTACTCATGACGTCATAAGTAGGTGCAAGTAAAAAGAGTTAAGTAGTGCATTAATTATTGTTTGAACAGCAATTAAAACTAAATCTTATAAATATGTTTGCATGTATTTAATTTATAAAGTAATTTAAGTATGTGTATTTAATTTATAAAATATGTAGTTTAGTTATGTTTGTTTATGATATAAAATTATCATAATTTATTGTAACATGTCTTCATCCATCCATATTTCATTATTTCCGCGTACTATCAAATTAAAACATAAGTTTCCTCCCACAAAACTTAAAATTGCAAAGAATCCCTATTAAATTTGAGCCGTTTTAAAAAAGCTATTTGAAGTTTGATATAAATTCTGACGAACTAACTTTGTAACAGTACATAAAAAATACTGTACTTTATAACCAAAAGTGGTGTTATAGAACGGCCGAACTATAGTGGTAACTTAGCCGAAAGCTCAGTTCACCATATTTTTTTAATGTTCCAAAATTGTTACACCTGTTTACAATATTTTACGCAATGACTTTCCCCGCCCTGTCAACGTGACTTTCTCCTAATCTTAGCTAATAAGAAACATGTAAATATTCTAGCAAAGTTTTTAACATCAAATAACATATATCTATAGTATAATTAGTTTAACACTCTGTCTGTTTTGTCCAGAGGATTACAGAATTTGAATGAAATTTACCAGCCAAATTTTTATCTTTCTTTTATTTTATTTTAAATCCATCTGACATTTTACCATCCACTGTAACATTGGTGAAAACAATGCTAATGATATTTGAGACAATCCTTAAAAAAAAATGTGTGTGTACTTATGTACACGCGTTAGAAGTTATACTATAAAAATCTTTTCAAAATTTTTATCTTTCGCTTTATTCTACGTTTATAGAAAAAACGACACTATACAGTAGAAAAACTAAAATGTTGACTATAGCTAACTTCAAGATGTCGGTTTTTCGTGACGGTGTGCGCGCGCATCGTAAAAATTTACTCTCATAATTTTTCCCTAACATGCCCAAAAGAAGTATAACTCCACGACACCAACAATAGAAAAACTAAAATGTTGACTATAGCTAACTTCAGGGTGTTGGCATCGTAAAAATTTACTCTGATCATTTCTCCCTAATACGCCAAAAGTATAACTTCAAAAACACGAACACACACATCAGCACATAATGGAACTGTCATATTTTTACTTGCTAATTATTATGTGATTCCTAATAGTTTTTTAACTTTGTAGACGCGTCCCCTTTGTAGGTATATAAACAAAAGTACACACCTTTCTGAATATTGTTCTGGTGCGATGTGAATCCCTGAGGCAGGCCAGCAACGCTTTCAGGATGTGGAGCTTCAACCTCAGGGCGTCGTTGGGCGCCGCGTGCATGCCGCACAGCAACTGAGACATGTCCTCTTCGCCCGATCCACTCACTATCAATTCTCTTACCACACCTAAAGATAGTATTATATTGCATAACTTGTGTATATTTGTATATATAGTATAGTTATATATTTATTATTAAAATATAAGTAATCGTACAATAATTGTGTATACCACCATCGCCACTCCCAATCAAAATATTCTTGCCACGGGTTGTCTGGAAGAGATCGCTTTTTAGCGATAAGACCGTCCTTTGTACCCAATTAAATTATTACTAGTACGTAAGTTTTCTGTAATGGTGTACAATAAAGTGTTATCTAGCTATCTAAAGATAAAATTCTATGTTTCAGTAAGTTGTGGTGCTAAAATGGTTACTGCAACCACATTTTATTCAAATAGCGTGAGCTCTAATTTTGGTCGTAAATAATTCTCTCTTTTTTTTCTTCTAGTCTATTGATGACTAATACAGTGATTACGTTTGAGAATGAAGAAAATGATAGTGAACAAGCTGGCACATCCAAGTTATTAATATGCGAAGCTAGAAAATCCAACTTGGATATGGTAAAAAGTACTATTATAATTAAAATTAATTACAAACTAATACATTTTCAAGGTTATATTTGCAAATATAACCTTAAAATAAATTCAAAAGTAAAAATAAAGTATATACACAAATAAAAATTAATATAGAAACAAAATCCAATGCCAGCGTGCTATCAGGTTTGAATGTTCCCGAAAGACTGGCCGCATTCACTCTTTAAATGGCAGCGCTAATGCATTGCTCTAAGTTTAAACCAGCCTTTTGGTATAATATTAACAGATATATTTAGGCTGGTGTGCATAGATATTTAACGGACGATTAAAATAAAGTAATCACTGTTTAGCTATATAGTTTTAGCAATTATTTTATATCAACCATCAGTTAAATGTCTATGCACACCAGCCTTAGATTATCTATCTTAATCATCGAAACTGAATGCACATGCTGTCATTAATAAACTATCTCATTTTTTTATGATTATTATACTAGCAATGACAGTTCCAGGTCTGTACTCTATAGTCTTCATGGTTACATAGTAAAGAATAATTGTTGCTTATATACGAAATAGAAAAGGTTATTAATAAGAGACAGTGCAAAAATATATTTAAGTAATAAAAATATGGCCTCTTGTCATTCTTAGTACTTCTGATCCAAAGTCTAAACTCACTTAATACGAAAGAAACATACCCAATGCTTTACTCCTGCAAGTCTCGTAGACAACCATCCCGTGAACACACTTCGCCCCACCACACTCTCTGAACACATTACAATTATTCACATTTCCATTTAACAACGCTGTTAGACCTTCCATGACTAAACTTCCAAGTTCCTCCTCTTCGGAATCAAGATTTGGGTCATTTATCAATGAGTCATGACGAGAAGACAACCTTTTCCGTCTCTCAGGAACTTTGGGTGATTCGTTCGAAGCTTTTTCAGCCACATCACTATTTGTGTCACTTTTATTCTTCTCTTCTTCGAGAATCTGTTTGTCTTTTAAATATGCTGCATAACGAGATAGACATGTAACGAACACCTCCAACATTCCCACTTCTCGGTATACATCTTTGAAGATTGCATTATGTCTGTAAAAGAAAAGGTTATCGTGATGAACTACGTAACAGCCCATAAATGTCCCACCACTGAGCTCGGAACTTCCCATTTTTAGGGAAACGAATATTATACCCGCCACGTTTGTCTAAATAGCCTTGGCAAGTTTGATATATTGGTGTTCTAGATATGCAGGTGTCATCACAACATTTTCCTTCAAAGCCCGCGCGTATCATAATAATTGAAACATAAAATCATATTAAACTTACAATATATTAACAGATAATGGTATTTTTAATAAGATTAAGGTAGTATGGGCATATAATGATTAAGGATGAAAGTTTTTGACAAAAAGAATGTTAACCTACAATATGGATAGGTACAAATATAAAGGTAAACCACAAAAAGATGCATGGATTGAGTTGATATGATGATGTGTAGAGTGACAGAAGATATATGTCAGAATAGAAGAGTGTGGAAGGGAAAGACAATTGTGCCGACCCCAATTAATTGGGATATGTTGAAAGACGAGAGAACGGTATTTTAAATTAATATGTTACGACCTGGTACGATGGTAATTCTAACGGAATTTTAATTCGAGTCCTGCTACTCGTAACAATATTAATAAATAATTTCTTAATAGTTTTATTATTAAATAACGTCAATAGACTGACCTGCATGGGTTTGGGATCTATATATTTGTTTCACATGAATATGACACATCTGTCAAACATATCATTATTTTATTTGACTGGCAAAATATGCTTTTTAGGGTCGATTTGTTCATCGTCAGATAAAAGTGACTCATTGAATAAAATACAACACAAATAAATCAAGTTGCATTTTTGTGAATAAAACAGTTGAGCTGTTACATTTTTACATTCAGTTACGTTATAATTTATTTAATTGATAACTTTTATCTGATGATTGAAAAATCGTCCCTTAGCGAATTAAAAATATAGTATAATAGTGTGTAAAAACAGCACTATTTAAACACAGCTTTTTATCATTTACTTAAAAATATGCAAATTCTATACTTACTTCAATATATTTAGAAGAGTCTTCATGCACAATATACTGCAAGTCCTTGACTTATTCGCCTTTAGCAACAATGATAATGATATAAGTTCTTTACAAGGAACAAAATTTAGTTGAAAAACAATAAACTCCAACAACTCGAAGAACTTCTCTTGTATCTCTTTATTCTTCATATATATCCTCTCAGAGAACTGACTGAGGGTGTTCTGGTTCTCTAATATGAAATAATTAGCGTTGTCCGCGTGATATACGCTAGAAATCGCGTCTAGTATCGTGCAACATAAAGCTGGTGAGTTTGACTTCATAAATACTGATTGTAAGACCTGAAATGCAAGTAAAATAACAATGTAAATTTAAAATGTGTATGTGTGTGTGTATATATATATATATATATATATATATATATATATATATATATATATTAGACCACATATAGAAAATCGTTATATTAGAGAAAAATGCACTTTTTTCCATTTACTTATAGAACTAGAAGACTTGGTAAAACTAATTTTCGTTAAATCCTAAGGCTATAAAACTTCTACAAAGAGCTCTCAAAAAACTCTTTAGGTGATCAGAGGGCTGATGCCTGCCTCAGGTGATGGATCAGTATGGCAATCCAGCGAAATAAAATAACCAGCCTTCTGGGTACCTCACCCATAGATAATACATAGAACATACAACTAATACATATAATAAAAACATCCCCACTATAGATCATAAGTAAGAGTCGGGGTGACAAACACAGTTTCACAACTTTGGATGTGCATAATTTACCACAATCTAAATATAATTTTTTAAAGATAAGTCAATTCAGTTATGGTAAGTGCTGACCTAAAACAATTTATATTACCTGGAAAGCCTGAACATTTCTGACAGCCTGTCCAGGTGTTGACGGCTGGGGCAGTACAAAACCTTGCAGCTGAAATATTTCTGTATTACCCCTTGTAGGGCGCAATTCAGAGAAACCGCAAGCACATAAAGATGATATCATCAAAACCAGGTTACGAAGCGCTGCTCGAGCTTCACTGCCACTCACTCTTTCTTCTTCTAACCTGTAATTTTTTAGCATAATCATAATTAAGATTTCTAAACTAATATATAACTTACCTACTACCTACCTTACCTTACCTACTTAACCCTCGTTATAGTGTATTATTATGCCTTAGTATATAAAGCAAACTCTAAATTAGGGCTGATCATTAGTTTCCAACACTATTCTTTTCACCAAATTTATCACAATCTGGCTAATTGAAAGGATTTACTCACATAAACTTCAATATATTATTGCGCATGTAATGTTAAATTTCTTGAGATAAATTACCTTTGTGCCAAAGGCTATAAAAAGGGAACAAACTCACGTTCATATTTATATATGTATATTATATATATTATTCTTTCCAAAATCAGTATTATCAATATTTATAAACATTACATTATTAGCAATGCCGCAAACCAAACAGCTTTAT
Source organism: Dendrolimus pini (assembly GCA_949752895.1). Classification (NCBI taxonomy): domain Eukaryota; kingdom Metazoa; phylum Arthropoda; class Insecta; order Lepidoptera; family Lasiocampidae; genus Dendrolimus; species Dendrolimus pini. Next base: position 17,657,505 of record OX457137.1, on the reverse strand, counting down.
AAAAAAAATGTGCTGTAGTAATATATATTTATATGAATTTAAAAAAATCCTAACAAACAAGAAAACAAAATAAAATTAACATGTAAAATAAATAAAGCGAATTATAATTAAAAAAAACATGAATGCTTACCCTGATGTTAAATAATCGGGCACGTCTTGAGCTTCGTGTCTGTTTTGAAAAAAAAACAAATAAAAACGTAATTTTAAAATAATATTATAAATAAAGAATAAAAATAAAGTGGTGGCTGAAAACTTTTTTTCATTAAAAACTTACTTGAGAAGAAATTCTGATAGGAACAAATATCCATGACACGATCTGAAGTCATCTAACAGTAATTGACTAACATCACTCGAATCCTTTAGAAAACAAAATACAGCCACAAACATCTCCACAACCTAAAAAAATTAATAGAATCTTACTGCTCGATTTCGAATTCAAACTAATTAATTTAATACTCTGTATGAATGTGGTAGTACTGGCTCAGTTAACATTTTCAATTATTCATATATTTCATATCTTAACATTTTTAAAATTCTCTGTGTAATGGCATAGATTAATAAAGCTGCATATCATATTTAAATTTGATATTATATAACACTGCTTTGACATTGACAGCATTTCGAATCAGCCATAAAAAGTGCTTTTATTTTAATTAACAAATCCTATTAAATTTTAAAAATATAATTATACAAAAAAAAAAACTTGAGAGGTGTCAAGGGACACCCGGATGGAACGAAGTTCCATATTTATTATTTCAACAAAATAGTAAATGAGTAAGTTTGAATCCTATTTACTTCAATATAAGAAACAATTTAAATTTAAAAATTTAAAATTTAAAAATTGAATCACATCCTGCAATTCGACTCTTGAAACAAATTTACCTTTAAACCAGATTCGCGATATTGCTCCTTATTTTAATGACATTAAGACTCTATATGTCCGCAAATGCTATCTGTACGTCAGCAACCCATGACATTTAAATAATAATGTACTCCAAATTAAACTCTAACTGCGTGGGCATAAAGCTGCATTTTATCTTGGCAAGTTCAAAAAGTGTCGTGACAACTTTTTTCGTAAGAATTTTTTCCGTCTAGCCCTCATTCGTACCGCGCGATAAGGAACTACGTTCCAAAAGTGTGTGTATACTTATGTACACGCGTTAGAAGTTATACTTCTTTAAATTGGTTAAATAAATAAAGCCGAATCGACCGTGGTAGGGGCTTTATTTATTTAACCGTTGACCAACCACTATTGTTGCGTAGCAACGAGTTGTTGATCAACCACCATCCTACACTCGGCCATCCTGAAAAACTAAAATGTTGACTATAGCTAACTTCAGGGTGTCGGTTGACTATAGCTAACTTCATGGTGTAGCTTTTTCGTGTGACGGTGTGCGAGCGCATCGTAAAAATTTAAATAATCGTAAAAAAATATACTATATGTTTGGAGTGTATTATTACAAAATATAATTATATATATTATTTAGTAATAATACACTATATAATACTCAGAATAGGCAAGCCTCTTCACTAATCGAGGAATTGACACTGAACCCAGCTGTAGCTTACCACAGTCCCATTTTAACAAACTAAACTTACCTCTAAGGGAGTTAACTCTGGTATCTTTTGCATATTTTCAATGCATAAGCCGACACAACCTTTGTCTGAAAAAGTAACATTTTAATTTGAAAATACAACAGCAAATAGTTTATTGATCTTGTTAATGCAATTCATAAATACTATGAAAGAGGCAATGTGACATACAGTAGAGTGTACAACGAAAAGCTAGCTAAACACACTAATAAGCTAGCAAGGGGATGTCAAAAACCAGCTGTGAGACATGGCTAAAAGGAATGTAATCTTCAAACTTGGCCACTGTGGAAAGCAGTTGTCTTGGATGTTATTTTTTTTAATCAAATTTATTTGAGACACATACAATAATTAATGATTATGAGAAGTTGTCCCCACTGGGGACACACACTCATATTGACATTCTATGTCGACATATTTGCTAACTATTAGCAAATATGTCGACATAGAATGTCAATATGAGTGTGTAGAATCTGATTGCAAATACATAAGTATAAAATTCAACTTGCTACATACATACATAACTTCACGCCAGGTCCCTTGCGGGGTAGGCATGAACAACTTGCTACAAATACAAATAATTATTGTGACAACTACAATTTGATATGAATTGATAAATGTACTACTGTATTCTTACTCATCATGCATCATCGTCTTAAAGTTAAATCCTAGTTCCATCAGCTTCCTGCATATCTTTTCTGCTTAAAACCAAACTACTACACCCAACAGATGATACTGCAGTATTAATGTGTAGCATTTGTACATACAGCACGAACCACAACACATTGAATTTTAAGCATATTAAAATTCGTAAATTAATAAAAAAAAATATATATAAGAGAAACACATATTGTCACGACATGCACAGAGTAAACAGTATAATGGTTTACTTACTGTGGATATAATGAACCACAGATTGTGTCAATCCATGTCTAGAAAGTGTCATTAACACTTCAGCTGCAGATTTCCTCCACATGATGTTGTATGGAGCACACCATGATGTTATGGCCGAGAATAGCAAACTCAAATCATCCTTCCTCGCCAATTCTTCACAGGGAAATGGATGACTGCATAATCTCACAAGTACCTGTAAATATAATCAATCCATATTTAGAATAGAATATACTTTATTGTACAAAAATGCTACATAAAATCAAGAACATTGAATACAAGTACAATCGGCGGTTTTATCGCCCATGGGGATTTCTTCCAGACAACCCTTTGGATGGAGTATAGGAAGGATATTTATATACATACATAACTTTTCTGTAGGTGTGCATGTCTCTTAACTCCTAAGCTGTTGGATGGATTATGATGATTTTTTTGTATGTGTTTGAATAGACCTCAGGATGGTTTAGTCTTTAGATTCTCATCTGAACCCGGTGAGGGGTGCTGCAAATGGGTCCTAAATTTTTACTTTTTTAGAACAGGATAACATCTGCCAGGCCCATTAGTATAAAACATAATTGTAAAATTATATTGTTTGGATTTATGTTATATTGATGGCTATGAAAATAGCCATAGATGAACTAGGAATCATTCAGTGAAAAAAAAAAACTAAAATTCCAGTCATTTTTCAGACCACCAAGTAAATTCTACAAACTGTTATTAATAATTAGGAGCCACATAAATGTCACTTTCCACATAAATTTTGTCATTTATTTTGAAATAAATACCAAAATTTACTACAAACAGGCCTTGCAATTTTATGGGTATAGATATAAGATAGGAACCTGGACAAATATCTTTTGTAACAGAATCCGCCTCTCCCTTGGAGTAAAATCACTGTTGCCATCCTGAACATCTGCCTCAGATTCGGGTATTTCAGGTAAATCAAAAAATAAATATAAACATTTCACTAATGTTGACGGTATTGCTGCTGTTGTCATGACCTGAAACCAAATAAACCAATTACATGCTTTGAACCTTGAACTGGATCTTTAGCACAAAAAACAATAATAGATTATATTAATACAATGGATCTTTTATGTTCTTTTTTTATAAAAGTGCATGAAATCATACTCATGTTCAATCAAAAACTATGTTTGTTTTCTCTTTTAAAAATAGCTTGGTTTTGTGTGATCCTTGCTATGGTAATTTGTGTCAATAACATAAATTATTTATTTCTACTAGAAAGATGAAATCTTTTTCAGTTAAACCACACTAAGATGAATGCCATATTTTCCAAGGAACACTCCTTGCCTCTCCAAAAAGTGTTCAGGTCCTTAGTGTTTTAACCACTCCATATTGTTTCATCAAGTTTATATAAAACAAAATCTAATAATTTACTTGCTTACAAATGACACATAAAAGTGTTTTCTTGCCAATCAGGCACACAAATTTTATTTAAAAACTACTTCAACACAGTCTATAACCTTATGTTAAAATAATTTGAAATAAAACCTACAGAAACGAAAGTATTATGAATTAAATTTACATAGATAACATAGATAAATTGGCTTTACAATTTCAATAATTGATTATTGTTTGTAATAAGTAATACCTGAATGAGAGATTGGTCCCCAGCTGCTAAAAGATTCAATGTGGATAGTAGCATCCAACCATTACTAGACTCTTCAGAATTTTCAATTTCCAAAAACTTTGCAATAGCACAACTGGCTTCCTCAGTGCTTTGGTTACTTGCCCTCTTTCTTATTTCAGAAACCATTAGTTTGGATACTTGTTGACAAAAAGACAGTATGTCCCAGAACTTTTCATTCATCTCACTTGATGCACTAGATCCAAATACCTGTATATTACAAGTGTCTATAGTTAATTGAATAATACTTGGTAATATTGTCACTGAGGCACAGAGTCCCCAGGTTGAAATTTAGACATTTCCTGTAGCACACTAAATAATAAGACATTTGGCCAAATTATACTATATCAGCAACTTTCCCTCAAATATATTACTACTAAATAACTTACCTATCTATTTTAATAATAATTTATTTATTATCAGTGTTAGCAACTTCAAATTATGCATATTAGGGCTGTAAAATTATCTTATACGTCAAGAATTATAGAATTTAAATAACATTTTTAATTTATAAATAAAAACATCTGGATAAATAAATAGTCTAACTATAGTTGGGACAAATATAGCTACACTTGGCATCTATCAAACTGATTTCACTAGTTATGTGAGCTATCAGTGTTGTTACAATTAAAAATTGGAATTGACATGGGAGTCACACCTTATGACATCACTAAAAATAAAACTATCTATAGCTTATTCTTTATTGTCCAGCAGAGTATAGACAAACAGAAGTAGAAAAAGATAAGTGATAGTACAATGGGTGGTCTTATCACTAATAAGCGTCTTCCAGAGAACCCTTGGCAGGGATTGATAGATTTTTGATACTGATAGTCGTGCAGTTAATTAACCATACTGAATGATAAATAAACATAGTATATACAAGTACAAAAACAATATAAATATATACATTTATATTTACTATTTATAAAATATATTTTGCTGCCTTATTTTCTCTTTAAAATATAAAAGATAATATGCTTAATTAATTACAATTTATGTTTAAACTTATCAATTATACCTCAATCTCCAGGTCACATCACAACTATGTCAGAAAAAATGTGTTGTCAAACATAATGCTGTCATGTGTTATGTTTGTAAATAAATAAGCTATGGTGTTTCAAATTAGTTAGTTTTTATACTGTTACAATATTAGTTCCTCAGTAATTAATATGAAACTTCAGGTGGAGCTTCTTAGAACTGTTCAACTATAGAAACAAAAGAACTGTTCTAGATGTGCCATTTATCCCCAGAATTAGATATCACCAACCAAGAGATCATGGTTATGTACACTAACGACTTTAGAATCATGATCTAGAGAATCTATCAGATTGTGAAGAACAAAAAGTCCTATATTTAGTCCAATTCTCAAAAGTACATCACATGCTATAATTTACTGTAATCTCATTATAATTGCTTCAATCTTTAGTAGGAGTAGTAGTAGAATTGGCCACAAAGGCAGGCAAAGGAATTTTAGTCTATACAGCCAATTATTAGATGTACATAAGTTTGCATATAGATAGCACTGTTGAATTGTAGGCTACAGCATTTAATGGAGTTATTGTGAAAACTCTAAAGGCTATGTTTGATTTGTATTTCTCACAAAGACACATAATTTCTACCCAAAAACTATCAATATCGTACAACTATTGTTCATTTTAAATTAATTTTACACATTTTTAGAAAATAAAACAGCACAGCACAACATCCCCTTTCAGTTCCCACCAAGAACTCCCTTGCTTCATTCAACTTCATACACTTAAACATAGGATCTATATCCCATAGAAACTATAAACAATGTATTGGTCAAAGGGGCATAGTTCATAGGTATATATGGCACTTTCTTACAATTTGTTACTTTAAGCAGCAATAACGATAAAACAAATATAAACAAAATTACATTTATAAATTAAAGACAGACTTTTTAGTAAGTTCCATATTGTTTATTTACTTATATTTGTGACGTATATTATTTTCTAACTAAACGAATACTTATATTTATTTTATGATTAAATTGCTTACCTTACAGAATAAAGGCAACATATTGTACAGTTGTTTATCTTTTTCATCCTCGCTGAGAGGTTGTGGAGGATGTGTATATTCAGCAAATAGTTTTTTTAGGTGCATAAGACCCAGTTGAACGTGGGATGAGGACGTAGCCGAATCAGAGGAGTCTGAGGAGGCCGATGAAGCGGCTCCACGCAATTTGCGCATTAGATTCATTATGCTTATTTCACTACTATAACACCACTAAGTACACTTAAAGAACATCGGACTACATTGTGCTTAACATTTTCTCATAAGATTACGCATTTTATTTTAAGTTAAATTATGAACCAAGAAAACGAATGCCATCTATAAGTCCTGCTCTTAATGTAATGACACGTATTAATAGCGCTTTATGACTACATACTCTACTTAATAAAATTGAGTACTAATTAAGACGAAAAATCTTTTTGTTTGTAGTTAGATTGATTTTATTTTTCCTAAAAATACGCCTTTTCAGCAGTGCACAGATTTTCACAGACTATAAAACTTACTTTTATACAAAATTAAAATCAATGTGTCAGCTGTCAACATATCTGATATTCTAATACTTTTACTTATTAAATAAATAAAGCTATAGATACATTTGCTGATAATTTATATTGGCTATGTTCTGCATGACCATCACAACGACCACGCTCACATCCGCGATTTTTCCCTTTCCAGTTACTTGCGGGCGTTATCACTCTATTCTCTATACTCAAATGGAACGGATGATTCGGCTCACCTCTTGACAAGGGTCATTTTGATTGAGTACTGCGTGAGCGAAAATCACGACGTCATTAGTGACGTTTTTGCGGCGACCATAACGACTGTGGTCGCTATGTGGAACGGCTAAAAGAGAATTTTGGGCGTTGTGAAGTTACAAGAGGCAAGAGAAATGCGCCCTATACAGTCCTTTATCATTTGTCAACTTAATATGACAGTGACATTTTTGATTGTTAAAAATTATTATTACCACAGAGTACTTTATATATACTGGTATAGAGACAACAGTCATAATGTATATACTAACGCACTCTATCGGTATACGACACTATTCAACGGCAAAAACCGTCCAGGGGTCTAGTATTATTTTGATTTTTATATTAGACTTTTGGAAATTGCGGGAGTTAGTAATTTAACTCCTGCAATTCCCAAAAGCCTTTCCAAAAAAATGTTTATTTGTTAGTAAATAATACAACAATTTAGCGGTAGCGAGATTTATTATGTTTCCTTTTATTAAAATATTCAAAGGCATACATTTTCATAACATCATTTGTATCCACATCTAATCTGGTGCCGTTACGATGATTTACTTACAAGTTTTACCGCATCTGGGCACACAACGACCTCTTTCAGAAGAAGCCATAATCCAAGTCATCAGAGAACAAATCGTTAGGCAAATCGATGTTTAGGGTACATGCGTAAGTCCAAGGTGATCACAGAACACTAGTAAACGTGATAAGCGAAGTCTTCGGAGTCCAGGAATCAAACAAAGTTATCGAAAAATAATCAAAACACAAACAAAGTACATACATTCACGAGTGTAACTCGTATTGATCGGAATGTCTTTTTAGTTTTGACATAATTGACATCTTTGAAATAAGTTTTTGGTAAATCGAGAATTCATCAAAAATCCAGTAATTAAAGTTAAAAAGAGCTTTATAATTTGAAAAAGTGAGGAATAGAATTTACACACTTTAAAATATATTTATTAGCTGACATGGCTTGCAAAAACATAAACACATATCAAATATTTCTTAAACAAGTATTAAAACAACTGCGTATAACGAAACATATTATTTTCTTTCATTTGGTGTTCAATTTGAAAACAGTGTAGCGATGCGCCAACTAAATCACCAATGAGATCAGTGATTTATAAATCTTTTTCCTTGAAAGATTTAAATCACTCTTTTAAATCTTTAACTCTTTTAATAAATCTTTGGTTTCGAATGATATAATTTATTCAGTTGACCGGTTTTAAGCTTTACAGTAATGCCAGAGAGTTTAATTTACTGTGTATCATCATTGTATTTCTTAGAGTGCGCATGTTATCTCTTTTCAATTCACAATATCCTGTATCTATTGTCTCATACTACATCTAATAGTATCTGATTTGTTAGTTTTCATCATTCCATGTGACTAAAATCGATCTTAACGTAGTGAGTTAAAGATACATTTTCCAAACCAAAGATTTAAAGAGTGATTTGGAATTTTAAAAGATTATACATCTTTTAAATCAATCACTCCTGAGTTACACATCTTTAGAACAGTGACATCTACTGCAATACGTACCTACTAATAGAACGCAAAAAATCTCTAAGAAATAATAATTGTACTGACTGTTATGACACTGATTATTACTATACTAATATAAATTCAAAGCATACAAATCAAAAGGAATTTACAAAATTCGAAATTATTAATCGCGTTTGCGACTTATAATCTATTTATAATATAGTTGGAGATGCAGGAAAATAATGATTTGGTACAGTGCTACAACCGTGGCTGCGGCCAGCTATTTAATCCAAACTTGAATGATAAAGGTGCTCTAGAGTGTTCCATAACCTCCTGGGATATATAGTTATTTATCAATTTAATACATTTTTACGTGCCTTTTCTATTTTAGATGAATGCTGTCACCATCCAGGTGCGCCGGTGTTTCATGATGCTTACAAGGGATGGTCATGTTGTAATAAAAAAAGTGTAGATTTCACAGAGTTCCTTAACATCAAGGGTTGTACTATGGCAAAACATTCCAATTTGGTATGTATTATGAAACTAATATTAATTCAAATGTTTTTTCAATTAATTCAAATCATATCTATACCCCACCGGTATAGATATGTGCCCGTTTCGTTATTATGAATTTAATATTATGTGTTTTTAAATATATTTATGATTTATTAACAACTAAAATGGTTTGAGTGTAGAAAAAAGGTTTTTAATTGATTGGGACACTTTTTTTAAAAAAAATTTTTTAATATATTTTAGAATTGGTTGTTTTTTTTTATAACCACCCAAATTTCACTTTATACCTCAAATAAAAGGGTGGGTATAGTTATATATAAGGGGCACATTTATTCATTTATTATGAACAAATTCAATTTTTTTAATATAGGTTAGGACTAAAGCAGGTGCGGAGTGAAGTAGTGCTCCTGCCTTAGCCTTTCGTGATTATTTCTTTTAATAACCACCCAAAATTAATTTTATATCGCAAATAATAAATAAATGTTCTCTATAACTATACCACACCCATAGATAAATTAAACTGCCTCATATGGCACCCAGTATTCCTCACTTCCCTCGCCCTTCTTATCACTTATAGTAATATGGGCATATATCTATATAGCACCCATTAAAATAGTTATAGACATAGCGACAAATTCTTTTTATGCTTTTATGAAATTAAATTTACATTTATAAGCGCGGGCTATCATGTCCGTACTTTCGCGTGGCCACCTGCACGGAGCGTCGTAACGGAATGTCTCTCTTTGTGTTAAAACATGTGTATCGGGAGGGCCTCGCGAACGCGAGCGGAGCGAGCCGAACGCCAGCGGCGAAAACGACACGGCCCGAGCCGAGCCGACGCTTTACGGATGCGCACGAACGGTCGCCGCGGCAGTTTACCGGGTTCGGGCGCTACACCCTCCCCTCTAACCTAGGCGTTGCGTCCCCGAAGCCAGGTTAGCTTTACGTGGCCTTCCTCGTTTGCGCCTTTCATGGATGGGCGGTTGGACGGATCCAAAGACCGGTGTCAAGAATGAAACGTGATACCTCCCGAGCGAGACACCGTCACTAATGCGTTCCAGGGCACACGTTGTGGTACCGACCACTTCCCGGATGCGGTATGGTCCGTCGCGACGAGGAATGAACTTTTGTGTCTGTCCCTTACCAGTGCCGTTAAGGCCTTGAGTCTTTAGCAGCACAAGATCTCCTACCTTATAGTCCGGTGCAGGCCTAAGATTCTCATCAGCGCACTTCTTCTGGGCCGTTTGAGTCCTCTCGGCAGCTGTGAGAGGACGACTGGTATATTCAACAGGTCGCTTGTCAGCCCCCTCCCCCTGCAGCAAAGCTGCTCTGAGAGCATACCCGCTGCTGTCAGTCCTTAGGACGAACGGTTTCGTCTCATCGGCCTGACGGAGGATTGGCGCCGTGACCAAGAGCGACTTAATGGTCTCGAAAGCACATTGCTGGTTGGGGCCCCATTCCCAAGCGCTCCCTTTTCTCAGCAATGAAGTCAACGGCGCGCTGATCACTGCATAACCGGGTACGAAGCGTCTGAACCAACTTGAGGTTTGCAGAAAGCACTTCAAATGTTTTACATTCTGTGGAGGCAACATATTAACAATAGCGGACGTCTTATCCGGGCCTACCTGAATACCCCCTGGCGTGGTGACGTGGCCAAGGAATCTGACTCCGTCTTTCGCAAAGAAGCTCTTCTCCAAGGCCCCCTTCTTCGACGGCGACAACCTATAGGGTGGCGAAGCAAGGGGTTCCTGGTTGTCACTTACCTTAATCTTGTGAGAGGCGAAATCCGTGGGAGGCCCCTCAGTAGCAAGCTGGTCCGGTCTCGTGCGCAAAAATGTGTTCAGCTTCTCCCGCTGCTCCGTTGATAACAATGTCGCTTCGTCGCTGCGTAAGGACACGTCGGAAACCTCTGCTTGCATAAGGCCCGCATTTGTCACGACAGGTTGCACGAAAGAAAATATCCTATTAGGGTCTTCCGAAAAATACCACGACTCTTGGGCCATGTCCATTATGACCCCAGCCTCGGCAATAAACTCGCGACCTAATAATGTGCGGGTATTCTCCCCGGGGAACACCACAAACTCAGTAGTTACCTGTTTTCCTTCCAGCAACACTGGTATCGTCGCGGCAAGGACCGTCTTCAGCTGGCGGGAGCCGACCGCAAGCCCAATGGTGCGTTTTGTCTCCCGAAATTCAACTCCTTCAGCTCGTAAAATTGCATACAACAGGGGGCCGGCAATGCTGCAAGATGCCCCCGTATCGAGTATCGCGGCCCCTACCCTATTCGCAATAGTGACGGATACCGCGGGTTGTAACGGCGCGGTCACGGAACGCGCTTGCACGATTTCATCATCGGTCACGATATTAAAATCAAAGGATTCAGAAGGCGCATTCTTGCCACTACATCTATCACATTTCGATCTTACGACACCGGGTTGGCCGCACCCGTAACAACGTATCGGGGTAGGCCCGCTATTAGTACTTCCGCCGTCTGAATTCGCGGTAACAGTTTGCGGCTTATTACTTCTGCTTTGCAGATTACGACAATCAGCTACAACGTGACCATAAAACTTACAAAACGAACAACGAACGCGCTTATCACGTTTCAAATTTTCGTTCGAGTTAGAAGTGAGTTTCTCACCGGTAGTATCGCTCGGACCCGTAGTAGTGCCGCGCTCGGACGGTTCGTATTCGAAAAGGCGCGATGCGGCGTTATACAAAGACGGTGCGCTCGCGTTCGTCAAAGGCGGCTCCCGACTCGTTGCCTTTGTTGACGCCGACGCGCTCGGGCTCGCTGAGTACGTACATTCGGAGATTGCGTCTTCGATAGCCCTCGCTTCGTATAGAAAACTATTAATATCCCTAATATTGTCTCTAGGTAATCGTTTCCTGATGCGACGGTGTAATAGTCCGTAAATCATGTCGATTTCCATGTACACCGGTACTGCGTACGGCAGTTTGCTAATTAATGCGCGCACTTTACACATAAACACTTCGGCTCTCTCGGAGTCCTTTTGTTGTGTGGCGAAGATCTCGCGAAGAATCTTGTAGGCCGGTTGCGGTGCCCCGTACATAGCACGCAGGCGTGCCACAGCGTCCATCCAGGTGGTAGCGTCGGCGCGTGCGCCGCGCCACCACATGGCCGCGTCGCCCTCCAGCAGCATGGGTAGGCCGCGCAACGCATGCTCGTCACTTACACGCGCGCACTCCTTGTAGACTTGCACCGCGTCGATGAACGCCTCCAGCACCTCTGCGTCTGGCGAGCTGCCGTTGAACCTCGCGGTGCACTTGGAGAAGTTGCCTCCTGTGATCGCGGACGGATGCTCGCTAAGCGTGCGGGTGTCGGGCGTTGGCGTCGAAGCTGGTGAGTTCCCAGGGCCGTTGTAGGGGATCGATCGGAGGGTTTCCACCAGGGAGCGGTTAGTTTCCGCTTGCATCCTGGCGAAGGACTCCATCATGCTGGCAAAGAAGTTCTATGCTAATGCTTGGGGTGCCGGCGGCGCCATGGGGCGAGGTAACGGTTGCGGCGGCGGGGGCGCCCAAGGCGCGCGGCTCCGTCGCCGGCCCGTCGTGATTCGATTCACTATTCCCGGCACTCATTTCGACCACTTGTGTATTGCGCGTATTCCTCCGCATAGCAGGTTATGTATTTAACTTGGGTTCGTGGCCACAAGTTGGGCAGCCAGTATAAGCGCGGGCTATCATGTCCGTACTTTCGCGTTGCCGCCTGCGCGGAGCGTCGTAACGGAATGTCTCTCTTTGTGTTAAAACATGTGTATCGGGAGGGCCTCCCGAACGCGAGCGGAGCGAGCCGAACGCCAGCGGCGAAAACGACACGGCCCGAGCCGAGCCGACGCTTTACGGATGCGCACGAACGGTCGCCGCGGCAGTTTACCGGGTTCGCGCGCTACACATTTTATTAATTATTTTGACAAAGCCTAGTCTCTCCCTGTCCTGATAATTGACAATTTGTTAAAAAATAACAATAATAGGTGTTTTAATTTGATATAATCAAATCCTTTCAGAAACCAGTAGAGCCAGAGAAAAAGTCTTTAGACAAAGAATTGGATAAAAAGGATGTGATTGAAGTGAGAGCTCCAATGGTTGGACCCCAGCTAGTCAGACCGCCATTCGAGACTCCACTTGTGCAACTACAAGCACGTATTGCTGATTCACTCAAAGACAGTGTTCAGAGAACTGCTCAGAAAACGGCCGAAACTGTAGAGAGGTGAGAAATACCCTTTTGGAAATATGAGTGTTTTTAGTTACATATTAACATCCAAATTATGTACATGGCAAATACAGTGGTTGTAACAAATCAAAATAAAAATTAAAAGCAGAGTGAAATATGTATATAATATTTCATTGCTTTTAATTTTTATTTTAGTTATTTGGCATTCATATACTGTCAACAACATACATATCATTACCACAGGGATTGGTTTAGAGAAAAGTTGAAGCCATGTATAATAATAATAAAAAATAAACCTGTATGGGGGCTTTGTGCTGAAGCCTTAGGTGAGTAGCAACACCTCGGACCTGACTCTGGGGGCCAAGGCAAGGTCCCCGCCACCATGATTGCCTTCGCCAGCCGGCATGGAGTGGAGATCACTATAGCTAAGACTCAAGCTCCAGGGGTGGAAGTGATAAATGACATAACATCAGAAGTAGTTTTGATGAACCTGCAGCCCACCTCTCTACACCCCTTAACTACTCACACCCATGTCGCCCCTTTTATCTACAGCATTTTTAGGGACCTATGCAGTGAGTGGTGAGTCACCATCTGCCCATTTTTCAATGTTCCCCCATCATTGTGACGGGAAAACTCCATACTCCCCATATTCCCAGAACCCTAGTACCAATAGCAATTCACCCCAATAGTCCGGTACTTTTTGTTCTCATTTCCCACAATAGTTCTACACTGGCCGGGGCTTGTTCTTGGGTGCATTATTATATGGTGTAGACAGGGATAATTGCAGGCCAGTGAGAGAATTTGTCAAGGGGCCTCTACGTGTTAGCCTGCCCATCACCCCATGCAAGCCCTCCAGGTCATTAAAGACACAGTATAATTATAATAATGTCTTTATTTCAGCCAATAAACCCATATAAAACTAAAACACACAATTTTACAATTAAAAGTTATTAAATTATTAATTGTAATATACCCCATTGATCTGTTTTCCAAGGATGAAGTTTACCTTGAGTATCTATCAGTAGAATTATTGTATTGCTGATACTTGCCAGGTGCTATGGTATTTGCCCAACTGGATGGCTCCCACCCCTGGTCTAAAGTATATCGCCAAAACAACCTTAAGATGTATTCTGGCATTAGTGGCTAGGTTCCAGTCTCCCTTAAGCGAACAGCAGCACATTTGTAGCACCTTTGGTGTTGCAAATGTCCATAGGCGATGGCAACCGCTTTCCATCAAGTGGGCCGCATACCTGTCTGCTGAACTCCTGCAATAAAAAATAAAAAAATCTTAAAATTGTCAACAAAATGCTTTTTTCTAGTGAAGTTACTGTTGGAACCACATGCAAGAATGGTGGATGCACAGTTTCATATGAAGGACCTCAAACCAACCAAACAATGTGTACATATCACCCTGGTTGCCCTGTGTTTCATGAAGGTCTTAAGTTTTGGTCGTGCTGTCAGAAAAGAACTACAGATTTCAATGTCTTTCTTAGTCAACCAGGTTGCACTACAGGAACCCATAAGTGGAAAAAAGAGGTTAAGCATAATAAAATATAACATTTATTATTGAAAACTCAAGTGGTGTTTGGATGCTTATATATATTATATAAGCATATTGATACCTCTGGGCTCAAAGGGCGTAAAGCACATTTTGGGGCATATGGAGTTAATAATACCATCGTATTCAGTTTTTCATTCTCTATCGATTGGTATATACGAAGTTGCCAAATTCGCACAAAAATGTTCTTTACGCCCCATCTTTTTGGGCTGCTAAACCAAAATGAAACAGGAAATCGGGATGTAAATTACATTACTGTGCAAGTTAAAAATGTCCTAGGTTGTATTTACCTATCAGTCTGTGGCATCACAGTTCTTTAACAGATGAATCGATTTTGGTTTAGTTATCAGTCTGTGGCATCACAGTTCTTTAACAGATGAATCGATTTTGGTTTAGTTTTTGTATTTGTTTGTAAACACCTGTTCAAGAGAGTTTTTTCTATGTTTGAAGAAAATCAGTCGAGCCATTTAAAATTATGGGGGGCGGAGGGTGAAGGTGGGGATAAACAACCCAAATCAGAAAATACACTCGAGTGGGGTATCCAATGAAAGGGCATAATTTATATATTAGTTCAGCCGGATGGCAACTTGAATTTCAATCGAATATTATTTTGAATCGTTTTTGTACTTATTTCAATTTCAGAACACACACTATCTCTTCAAGAATTATTATTGAAAGATAATAAATATATAAGGTTGGGGAAAAAGTTTCTTCGCATTTTATATACAAATTCAAAAGGTTTTTTTATAAAGTTTATTTACATTTGCCTAAAGTATGTAGGTGCCATTTTGTTGGATAACATTTTGCCATCTTGTAAGTAGGGAACGTGATCCCATTGCTATAAAAAAATTTGGGGCTTCTGATCAAAAAACTGCGACAAGTGGTTTTGGCAGTCCTCTCGTGATGTTAACCTGACACTGCCTAAGGAACTGCAAAGACCGAAACAGGTGAAAATCTGAAGGTGGAAGGCCAGGACTATACGGCGGATGCATTAACACCTCCGAGCCAAACTCTCGTAATTTTTGCTGAGTGGCTAAAGATGTGTGAGGTCTAGCGTTATCATGGTGAAAAACCACACCCCTTCTGTTGATTAATTCTGGCCGCTTTCTCTCAAATTTTTGCTTTAATCTCATCAGTTGTTTGCAGTACAGTTCAGAATCGATGGTCCTGCCTGCCAGTAACAGCTCATAATGAATAATGCCCTTCCAATCCCACCATACATACAGCATCACCTTGTTGCGAGTTAACCCGGGGTTCGCCACAGTCTGTGAAGCCTGACCGGCCTTTGACCACGATCTTTTTCGCACGTTCTTGTCGTACGTGATCCAATTTTCATCAGCGTCTTCAAAAATGGTTCGGTTACATTATGTTACAACTCCTTTCTAAGAGATACTTCTTAGATTAGTTCTATATTCGAACTTCATATAAAATTCTGTTGTGTATAATTGTCATGTTTAATAATCATTCTTACGTCTTAGTAAAATGTAGTTTTATTAAATTGGCGACGAGATAAAAGAAATAATCATGAATGACGAACAGTTTGTTCAATTTTTAAATACACAACAAACGCAACAAGAGCAAATATTACAAATATTAAAATTATTAGTGCCGACTATTTCCTCAAGCCAAGCAACAACACCAACAAAGAGCGTGACGAGCGACTCTCCTACAACACATGCAACGGACAAGATGTTCATCATAAAAAACTTCAATATGGATAGGTATAATCCTGATACATACAGAATAGATGATTTTTTAGAATTTTTCGAAACAAAATGCAAAATTCTTAACATAAACGACAATGATTTACAGAAAGACCTTCTTTTAAACCTATTGACGCCCGAGATCTTCCACGAGCTGAAGATAGCTCTGACACCAAATTTTGACACAAGCACATACATAGAAATTTATTGCAAACTTTTGGACCTTTACCGTATCAAAAAGACAAGATACCGGGCATTAACTGAATTCTGGAATTGTACTCGAGAGAAAAACGAAACGATGGAACACTACGCGAATAGACTAAAAGGTCTGAGTAGAAATTGCGGATACACGGAAGAACTACTGGAACGACAATTACGTGACCGTTTTGTTACAGGTTTGAATCACCAAGACCTAGAAACAGATCTTAAGCAAAAATGGCCTGATTTGCTTCATACCGTAGATGGAAAAATAAGAGAAGTGACATTTACTGAAATTTTTACAATTGCTCAATCACGAGAACAGGCTGAACATGACATACCAAGTACAAACATCCACAGTATAAAAAGAAATAAAACAAAGACATCGCAACCTAGAACACCAAGAATATTAAATTCGAAAAATTGCCTACGTTGCGGGAGAGATCGCCACAACTTTTCAGATTGCCCAGCCAACATACACACATGCAAAGAAAGCAATACACAGGGTCATTTTGAAAGTTGTTGCATCAAGACAGGACGGGCACACCTCTCCCCGAAGAAAGGAAGAAAACGTATACAAAAATTAAAGGAATCTCGTGAATATTCGGAACCTTCAGATTCTTCGGTTGATAATAATAATAGTAGCGACGAAGATGTCGTGTACAATATTATCGGAGCACAAAAGAAGGATTGCAAACAGATTGACATACGCATCAACGGAGTGAGTTGTACCATGGATTGGGACCCCGGCTCCAACTACTCCATCATCAGCTCCCATCTATAGAAGAAAATAGGATCTCCGACACTACATACCGCACCTAAACTCAAAGCCTATGGTAATAATCGACTGCACACAAAAGGCATTACAGACGTAACAGTCGAAGTTAATGGGAAAGAGAGAATATTACCCGTTATTGTCATGAGAAACGCAAATCCAATGCTTTTTGGTCTACAATGGAGCGAGATGTTTGGAATGGAATTTCCAAAACCTGTATACTCTATCAAATCTACAGTTCCGTTAACACTTAAACAAGTATTAGATAAACATTCGCAAATTTTTGACGGAAAACTAGGCAAAGTCAAGAATTACTATGTCAATATCCATGTTAAAGCAGGAGCAGAGCCTGTCCACCTTCCGCCGCGGCCTATCAAATTTAGTATGAGAAAAAACATAGAACGGGAACTAGAACGCTTACTCACCGACGGCATAATAGAAAAGATAGATCCCAACATCACTCCCGTCGAATGGGCTACACCGACAGTCAACATTCTGAAACCTACAGGTGAAGTAAGAATCTGTGGCGACTTCAGCACGATTCTTAATCCAGTTCTGATTAAACATTTACATCCAGTTCCAGTATTCGACCATTTACGACAAATTCTAGCAAACGGTAAGATATTTTCAAAAATAGACCTTAAGGATGCATATTTACAATTTGAAATAGCTCCAGAGTCAAAAAAATATTTGGCACTTTCGACACATAAAGGGTACTATCAATATAATAGAATGCCTTTCGGAATATCGACGGCACCATCAATTTTTCAACATTTCCTCGACCAATTACTTGGAAATATTCCTAATGTGGCCATATATTTTGATGACATTGCAGTGACGGGAGCCAACTTAACTGAACACTTGCAGACACTATCTGCGGTATTCGAACACCTTCAAAATGCAGGTCTCAAAGTAAATTTAAAAAAATGCAGCTTCTTACAGAAGCAAATCGAGTATCTGGGTCATACAATAGACAAACATGGAGTACGACCAACACAAAGCAAAATTAACGCCATTATCAAAGCTACACCACCGACTAACACAAAAGAACTTCGATCTTTTTTGGGGTTAATCAATTTTTATGAACGTTTCATTCCCCATCTTCATGGAATTTGCGCCAACCTTCATGACCTGACGAGTGGGAAACATAAATGGCGATGGACTGAGCACGAGAATGCTATTTTCAAAGCTACGAAAGAATGCATTGTGTCTTCACAGCCATTATTAGCATTTGATGAAAAACGCCCTCTCTTCCTAGCATGTGATGCATCTGAAAAAGGATTAGGTGCAGTCTTATTTCATAAAGATAAAAATGTGGAACAACCTATCGCATTTGCTTCCAGAAAATTACGCCCTGCCGAAATGAAATACTCCGTCATCGATCGTGAGGCTTTAGCGATCATATTTGGAATTAAAAAATTTGATCAATATTTAAGGGGAACCAAATTCACCCTAGTCACAGATCACAAACCACTTATCCATATTCTGGGAGCTCAACGCAACTTACCAAAACTAGTTAATAATAGACTAGTAAGATGGGCTTTAGTTATAGGAAGCTATCAGTATGATATAATTATGTTACAGGAAGGGTGAAAACAACACCATAGCTGACTGCCTCTCCAGATTACCGAACCCTGAAACTGAACCATCAGAGACTGAAAGTATTGTACATAGAATACAACTTCGTCTTTTGGGAACCAGAATGGCAGATCTGCACCTATCAGAAGAGTTATTAGCTAAAGCAACATCTAACGACCCTATTCTTACGGATGTCTGTCGTAGTATGAAAACTGGTTGGCGGCAATTAGATTACAATACAGAAATGAAACAGTTCTATAGAAAACGATCTGAACTGTCCATTGAAAATAAAATCCTTATGTGGCAAGGACGCATAGTTATACCCACAGTGCTGCGCCCAGACATCCTTGCCTACCTCCACCGCGGACACCCAGGTATTTCTGCTATGAGAGCACTCTCTCGATATTATGTTTGGTGGCCCTCCCTTGACGAAGACATAGACATATTTGTCAAAAGATGTAATAGATGCCAAGAAAATCGACCCAGTAATCCTGAACTACCAGTTTTTTCCTGGTCAATACCAGAAGAAGTATGGGAAAGGATACATATAGATTTCGCAGGACCATTTGAAGGTACCTATTGGCTTGTTTTGTGTGATGCTTTGTCAAAGTGGGTGGAAATCCGACCGATGAAAAACATCACCAAAAGAGCACTTTGTTATACTCTTGACGAAATATTCTGTACATTTGGCCTCCCACGAATGCTTGTTTCAGACAACGGACCTCAATTCAGATCTTTTGAGTTTAAAGAATATTGCACGAAACAGGGAATTATTCGAACTTCATATAAAATTCTGTTGTGTATAATTGTCATGTTTAATAATCATTCTTACGTCTTAGTAAAATGTAGTTTTATTAAACATTACGTCGTAATAAAGAATCACAAATAAGTACACGGTTAATTAGGTTTCTGTCAGTGAGCTCATGAGGCACCCAAATATAGAGTTTTTGTGTACCCAGCTTTTTTGAAATGCGCCAAAACCGTTTTGTGGTCAATTCCCAGTGCTACATCGTAAATACTAATACGCCGATCTTGCTCCACTTTTTAAAAAATGGCATCAATTTTGTCCGTAACAGGGCGACCAGAGCGACGTGCCTCCTCGATATCAAAATTTCTGGATTGAAAACGCTTAAACCAAATTTGCGCTACTCTCACAGATA
Organism: Dendrolimus pini; assembly: GCA_949752895.1. Classification (NCBI taxonomy): domain Eukaryota; kingdom Metazoa; phylum Arthropoda; class Insecta; order Lepidoptera; family Lasiocampidae; genus Dendrolimus; species Dendrolimus pini. Next base: position 17,637,436 of record OX457137.1, on the reverse strand, counting down.
CTGCATTTGGTCCATAAACATCACAAATTTATTTCGCGGCTTGTGTTGCATTTTTACCTTTTTTATTGTAAAATTTTAAAATGAATTGAATTTCTTCATTAGATTCACTCATTTTAACAATAAGAAAAACAAATGAAAATCACACATTTTCCTAATTTGAATTTGGAGTTGTCTTCTTTAAAATTAAAACTTTTTAATGATACCAAAACCAGCCAGATACAAATGGTATAGCCAAAGAGATCTAATTACAAGTTCATACATACTATATGCGAAAATACTTTTTTCCCAACCTATCTCAGATCGAGAATCAACGGAACCAATTGCTTCCGGTATGTTAAATGATGTTAGTAATCCTCTCGATCCAAATAATCTAAGTAAAAATAGCGATATTATTGAAGATAGTGAAGAAGAAAATTTTATGCAATGCTGTAAGGCAAAGATGTTTATTACTTCTAGTGCTGATGATGAAGTTAATACTTCCACATTCTCTCGATGGGGTACCCCCCACCCCGTTTAACCCTTTTTATTATGAAAGTTGTACAATTTTAAATGCAAACTTTGTGATTTACAACACAATTAAACATTGCTATTATCATTTACTACCTAATATTATACAACTTTTTTACGCTAGGTTATATTTACTGCCTAAGTTAATAACGTTAGCTGTTTTTAAATGGGTTTAAAGAACATTTTGTAGTTTTTTTTAGGTAGTAAAGCAAAACTATTTTGGAAACTATTATATTTAGGCTTCATTTAATAATATTTACTTAAAATATAGGAAAATGTAAGTATTTTTCTCATAGATTGTTTTTATATAATCATTGAGACAAAAAAGTTATAGCTAATTTTGTTTTATTTTTTAAGTTTTTTGGTTCTCCTGAACAGTAGCTGTTTTGTGCTATACGCCCTTTGAGCCCAGAGGTATCGTATAGTTAATTTCTTATATTCTATATATATATATATATATATATATATATATATATATATATATATATATTATTCTTCTCCTGTTGCTTCTTCCTTTTTATCTTCTGCCCTCCTTAGACAAGTGCCAATAGTGCTAAGCGAATAGAATAGACAATGTATTGGAATGACATATCTTTAATAAAGTATTATGTCATTCCTAATATAAATGTTTTGTATTTTTTTTAAATCTTTTAGTGACATATCTTCACTTCTCACCTTTAAATCAAATTGTCACTACCCAAAAATATCAACTTTTAAAGGAGTGCAAATTTCTTTTTTAAATACATTTTTGATGTGCAACCATTTTCATCTAGATATTTACAGCATCTCTTTTTGCATAAACTGCACTAGTTCTAATTGGTATAAACACAATTTTGTATTAAGCAAGTTGATCAATTTGTTTGTTGATGATGAAAAAAATAACACAATCTAGCTTCTTATAATTATGGATAGTGGATATTGATAATAGATCATGGAATTTATTTGGTATTGTTGGGATCTTTATAAGTCGGTTTTTTGGCTTCCAGTAATTTCAAGATTCGTCAATGATTATTAAAAATTTGCATAAAGCATTAACATAAAAATGATTAACTTCTTTAATAATTCAGGTTGTTGATCAGTACAAGTAAAGCTTAAATTTATGTTATTTTCCCATACCTTGCGAACAATGCTTTTTTGTACACACCCTGACACAGTATGTCTGCAAAATTTCATGATGATTAATGTGTGCTTATGGTGTGGAAGCCTAACAAACACTCACTCACATTTATAATATTAATCAGAAATAGATAATATAATACAACAGCAGCAATATTTTAATTGAATTTTAGGGCACACAAGCAGGAACAGTTAAATGTCGATGGGATTGGCATCAGACACCTGATTTTGTTATTGTCAGTGTGTATGCGAAGAAATACGACCCAACACTCAGTTTTGTGAAACTCAACCCAATACGCTTACATACTAAACTTGTGTTTAGGGAGGAGGGTGATGCCACCTTTGAATTAGATCTTGAGCTCCGAGGTGTAAGTAATATTTATTAATTGTTTACAATGTACAGGACTGAAATCTATTTTAATAGGACAGTATTTTTAGCTGATACATCCATAATATGTAACTTGTAGCATTATCATAAATTTTCCCATTAAATAAATATTAATGGTAATATCTATAATATTATAAAATTCTAACCATGCCATGTCTGTACATTGAAGCTATTTAAATAACAACTGGAATTGATGACTTCAAGATGTTTTAGATAATATATATTAATAATAATAGCTTTAGAAATAAGTTATTTTATACTTTTTAGTTTTTGAAGTCGGTTTTTTTAAACGATTTTTTTTTATTTGTTACTTTTTAGTTTTTAGTGTCTAGCTATGTATAGGTAGACCTACGAAAGGCGCCGCGCTCCTTAAAAAATGTAGGTCCCAAGAAACTGGAACAAAAAAATGTTCGTAAAATGAAAACTACTGGCCCAAACTATGTTAAATTTTAATGGGACCAAATGGCAACTATTCCGCATCAAACTAAACAAGAATCACGTAAATCGGATAATAAATCTCAGCGTAATTGGTGTACATATGGAATGGAATGGAAATTTTTTCATAAAAAATGTTCATAAAATGAAAACTACTGGGCCAAACTATGTCAAATTTTTAGGGGACTAAATGGCAGCTATTCCGCGTCGAACAAAAAAAGAATCACGTAAATCAGATCATAAATCTCGGAGTAATCGGTGAACATAAAAATAAAGATCCCGACGAATTGAGAACCTCCTCCTTTTTTCTAAGTCGGTTAAAAAAAAGAATCCCGACAAATTGAGAACCTCCTCCTTTTTTTGAAGTCGGTTAATAATTACATTTGTAAGTGCCCCAAAACTGCTTACTTATTTTGATATATAATAATTTATGTTTACAGGTAATAGACTTAGACAAAAGCAGTGCATCAATGTTGGGAACGAAGGTCGAGATAAAATTGAAAAAAGCGGAACCTGGTGCTTGGGCTAAGCTGGATTTTCCTAGAACAGAGTTGAAGAAAGAAGATACATCTAAAGAGGATAAGATAGAAACAGATGACACTGTTGATTTATCAACGGTTGAAGCTATACAATCTATTGGAAAGGTTAATGTAACAGGCTGAAATTAAATCAATTTTAAAAATATGTTTTAAGTATATAGGGGACGTGCACAACGAAGGTACTGCCAACTGGTGGCGCAAATCCGAATCTTTTCGCAACAGTACTAGCACATTGACACTTCACGTTATAAAATAATCAAATTAAAAAAGTGAAAATGTATTGTTGCATTTTTGATTCGTCATACACTTTAAAGAAAAATGAAAATAAGTCCAGTGATATTTTCTTAAGTTTTCGCGACTAGTATATATATAATAAAACTACGTTTTAACTTAAGCGCGGTATTGAATTTATTATTCCGTCGTTTCGACCACTTTTCACTAGCAGTGATCACGGAAGACAAAGATGTCAAGTGTAATTCAAATGGTGTAAAATTTAATTACTTTCACACAAATAGTAGTTAGTCACTTACCATGATTATGTATGTGATAAACGACAAAAGTGGATAAACGCAGTAAAAAAAACCTGCAAGTATAAGTTTCGAAAATATTTAAAAATTACTAATAATGTTATTTGGATTAATAGCTAATTTTGTGTGTAGAGTACTTACTATTCAATACAAAAAAATATGTAACTAGACATAACCCTAAATAATTTTGTTTCAATAATTATGGACACAATATTTATCGTGAAAAAATGAGTTCAGAAAATACTTTATAATTATGTTTTTTATTATTTGCCATTACTGCATTTTCATGATTCCCGTTTCTTTTACTTCTAGTTTTTGGCCTTTAGCATATTCTAGCCACATTATTATGATTATTATTAATCGACCGGAATTTTTTATCATTTGTACCATAATAAAAACGACTTACATATAATATAAACATTGAGGGCAACACAATGAAATACCTAGAAAGTTTTATTTTTTAAACCACACTGTAGCTCTCGTGTAGATTTGTGCTGCCACCTATAGTTTGTGCTTGGTCCCTATTATCTAGAATATTATTATGTTGTAACACGTGTCCAAATATTCTGAACGCAATGACATGCTCAAAAGAGTATTTCCTTTTGAATTAATGTAGACAATATATTTGATAAATAAGTTTTCTAATATCAGGAATACTTGGACCTGTTAGGGAATAAACCTTTAAGTGGCATAATTATCCCCGCAAATTGCTAATGCGCTGGAACCTTGTCAAATTAACATTCACGTGACGTCACCCGCAACTCTATATGTACTCTTACTCGCCGGTCAGTGATGCTAACGGTACTGAGTGTTCGGCTACGGTTACTTCACCAAAATGGCGGCCAGGCGCAATAGCAATTTGCGGGGATAATAAGCTGACATTCACATAGCCATTGGTATTAGAACAAATTTTACTATAGTTAATTTTATATTCAAACCATGTAATAATTCATATGAGAATGAAGTCGATCCACACCGAAGTTACAAGCTACACTCACAATTTCCAGTCATAAAACAAAAAATAGGGTTGTGCACCTTTTACTAATTTTGAAAATTAGCGTTTCCTCCGAAACTTTAGGGTTCCTAGTAATTTTATTTGAATACTAGTGCTAGCGATACTTCGTTTGCGTTGCCGTTATGACGTGTGAGAGTTTCAACGCCGGCGCTAAAAAGCACAACCGCAACGACATCTCTTGCTTTATTCGTCTGCCTCACTGAAACCTCCTCATTTATTGGGATAAGACGTATCCTGACTTGACCCGGGATATAAGCTAGCCCCATTGTTGACTTTCATTTAAATCCGTTCAATAGTTTACACATTATGCTCTAACAGACAAAAATTAGTTTAGGTATTAATAAAAAACAATTTCATTAATACATTTTATTTATTAATTAAAAGTTGCATTTTCGCAATTTGTTTGTCCGATTTTCTTTCTTTTTTTTAAACTCATTATGCAAACTCCCCAGTATAAATGTTATTATAATATTATAGATACATTTGTGGTATTTTGCTTTAGTTGCATAAAAGCGTCAGCAGTGCTTCGCTGTTCTACTTATATGAAATCGATAAATATTTAAATGAATTGCTTTATTAGGTATTGTTGACTTGACTAGAAGTGTATAGTTTGTTTCGTATTATTTTACTGCTAATATATTATGAGAATACTACCAGCAAAAGTGTTTTGGCTGTTACCAGTATAAACCTGGTTGTATTGAACACATTCTAAGTTATGTTTATTTAAGTCTATTAAGTATATAATCTATTGATTTCTCGAACAATATTTTTAAGAATAGATATATAACTTTTATATTGTGAAATTATGATATAAAAATACTGTGTGACGATTTATGATGCGCACAAATAAAAAATGTTTTACAGTTTCAATCTGTTTTATTTTTTAAATATCATGACTAGATTTATAATGAACATTTTTGGGACTAGATTTTGTTATTTACAATTAAATATTTACAAAGAAAGTAATAAAGTGTTTTAAAACTGTTCATATATAGTTAAATAGTTAATCAATGCTAAATATAAAAGTGATTTTGGATTCGATTTGATACAATGCAATACACTTTAATTGTTTGAAAACTAATAATCATTCTTGTTATTGTACAAAAAAAATGTAAGAATGCACAAAACATTATAAATAGCTGATAGCGATCTTTTGCAGACAACCTTGGGTTAAGGAGAGGGTTTTTGTTGCACAATAAAACCCTATAATAATATAGACATTGTATCAACTTATCTAAAAATGTATCAAAATTATCCCAATGTAATACTTAATAAAACTTATGATGATAGGGAATACATATTTTTCAACATATTTTTAGTGTAAATAAACAAAATAGTTTCCTTAAGATATGGCTCCAAAGTGTACAAGTACATGAGGTAATTTACGTCTTAATCGATATATTACGAATCTTCGTTTTAACCTTGTAAGACCGATTACGGTACCGTAGCCATTTTGCCATAAATATAATTCTTTATAGGATACGATATGTATATTTTCAATAATTAAAACATTAAATAAAATCAAAATAATTATAATCTAATAGGTATATAAATATTTCGTGTCACGGTATTTGTGGTCGCACTCTTCCGAAACGGCTTAACCGATTTTGATGATTTTTTTATATATTTGGTAGTTATTAGAATAGGTCTTAGTATTTTTCACTCTTCTACGTGTTTTTTAATTTTATTTTTATGTCAGAGGAACGTTTGCCAAGTCAAGTAGTGTACATATAATAAATTTACAATGATTACGTTTTACATTTAATTTACATAGACTAGAAATTTAAATTAATATTTTATTATTATTATAATATTTTACAATTATCTTACAAAAACGGTAATCAAATAGGTAAGCACCTACACATTACCTAGACATAATATATTTTGCTCTTATTCTCTATTAAAGTGATTTATAATCATATCTTAACAAACTGACTAGATAATTTACACACAAGCCTCATAATACATAAATATTTTTTACTGAATTTTTCTATAAACCGTTTTTCCTAGAGGTTAAACCCGCATGTAATAAAAGTCGATATATAATGCCTTTTTTAAATTTGGCTTCTCACTATTTATAGACTTAAATGTATTAAAAGTTTTCAAATAACCTCCAAGTAAATACACGCATGACGAAAGGCAGATTTAGAATTTAGATAACACCCAACTTGGTCTCAGCCAAATTGGGTATTTGACAATAAATTCTAAAACAATCTAAATACATGAGCGTTGCGTTTTAGTATCTTGCTATCAACTTACTTTCAAAACATGATAGGACATAAATAATTTTAATTTTTGTCAAAACAATAAGCTATTTGACTCGTTAATATTGAAACTTCACAACGCATATCTATACGAAATCAAGAGGATTGAAATTTTGTGTCACGATAAAATCTAACGATAAATCTCAGTTGATTATTTATAGATTGTCAAATACGCTATTTGCTTCAATCAAAAACAGGCTTCATGTGGTAACCCCAAAAGTCACATTTCACAATACATAATATATTTTGAATATAAACGATTCGTGGATGTAAACAACTAATATTCAATTATTTTATATAGAGATGTAAAAAAGGATATTTATGATTATTTTTTTTGAGTAAACTGTATCAACTTCTAGAATGTTCCATGATAATTTTTTGGAGATTATTCGGTGACGCTCATTTTACCCTATTGGATGTTAACAAAAGTTCGAATAAGTACATTCTATGGAGATCCGCTTGCGCAGTGGTCTGTTGGTGTGAGAGGTGCGGGGGGATGGAACGCGGGTGCGGGCTGCATGCGGTACATGTCGTGTAGAAGCGCTGCTACTGACACGTCGCCTACTGTCTCGCGGAATAGCAGCAGTTCTATTGACCGAGCTCGTACAGCACGTAATGAAGGTAGGAGAAGGAGTAAACGACCAAACCTGGAATAAGATACATTACCTATTATTATTAGTTGAAAACTTAGCCGAACTACATAAGTACGTAATTATAAATCATAGCGAATTATATGTTGATATTTGCAACAGTCAGTAAAGAAACATTTTTCAGGATATGCACAGCTAAATCGCCACGGCATGTTATGTGTTTTATGTAGAAGGCATTAGTTTCTAATAACAGCAAATAACGTCCCACTGCTCATTGCTCTGCTGCGAGGGGGGGCTTAATGTACTTGTCCAAGCCAGATTGAAGAGTATGGCTATGTTTGTTGATTACATATTAGTATTATCAGCTCAGATTAATTGTAGAATATTTACCTACCTTGTTGGTTGCCGTGTGTATCTTGTTCGAACATAGTCTGCAAGGATGCACTGAGCTTGGTCCTGTAACATTTCTACTGGCTGCGTTTCACTCAAGCCTGGTGTATCTAAAACATAAAAGATATATTGTTCTACTTTGCATGTAATTTATAATATCTGCTATATTTTTCCATGCTAATACTAAGAGATTACCTACGTTTTGATACATCGGAATAATTTTTCTACTATCTATGTTGACAAACTTTTAAATGATATTGTTTGATCAAAATTAGCAGATTGTGCATGGTACGTATATGCATAGTGATCGACTTGCGTCCCCTAGGTCCTTGTGCCCGGGTAAGGATGACCCTGATAGATTTCAAAACGCACCTGGTGAAAATAAGACGATAGCCTTCATGCACCCACACTCACTGCCATCTGGTGCTATTTGTCGAAACCGGCAGAGTATTTCCTAAAAGAAAGAAACATAATTATACGAACTATTAAATATAAAAACCTCCAACAAAGCCTATAAGTAACTAACTGTTAGAGTTTGTATATCAAAACTTTTTATAGGTGAAGCTATAGAACCTCCTTAGATAAGAGGAATATCCTTTGACGTCTTTAAAAGAATAATAACAAAATGATGGTGTCAGTTCTTTAAATACTTTATTCCATGTAAAACACTAAGCTACAATAAAACTCATACTTATTATTCAATTAATGCCTTTATTAGTTTTACTTTAAAAACTACTCCATATGTATTTATGTCGAATCTTTGAATATGTCAAATGCTTTGAACAAAAGAGCGTTCCACTACCTAATGATAGGTACGTATCTTACCTACCTTCAAATGTAAGGAAAACACAAACCTGTAATGTATTTAGTTCTAAATCGGCTAAAGGGTCTGGTGGTAGTCGTGACCTGGCCACCGGCGCTGCCAATAGTGGTGCTAGATCCCAAGGCGCTGACCACTGTGCTAGATGAAGAAGGAACAGATCCTTCCACGCTGCACGAAGAAGGACCAGTTGGTCGGACTGAGCGAGGGCTTGGAACGGAGCTAGACACCTCACCCATCGAACTGCCATGAACAGGAGACGAGCGCTAGTTTCCTGCCGTACAAAATTGGATTCAATTTTCGGGGCTAACAGATGTAACATTGATAAATAAAATATAAAGGTCTGTTATTATTATTATTTAGCATTATGGCTTGGCAGCTAGGCCTTTAAGCCAGATCTTAGTTTACAATATAGTTTCTTCATTTTCTTAAGCCTATGTGTAGTACAGCTGAACTGTAGGTAATCAGCTAGTGCCATTCAACGGAGTTCTTGTGACAACTCAAAAGGCCACATTTGACTATACAGTTCACATTTCTCACAAAACACATAATTACTACTCAAAAACTATCAATATCCTACAACTATTGTTCATTTAAGAGCAATTTTACACATTTTTAGAAAATTAAACTGCACAGCACAACGTCTCCTTTCAGTTCCCGCCAAAAACTCCTATAAAGGTCTGTAATAATAAGATTCCACAGATTATATAATTTGATTAGACACAACCGGTTGGATTATGACGTAACAACAAAGTTCATTGGCGTAGTCTCTATGCTCTTTTATGCTTTGGCATCATCTGCCTTAGTGTTAAAGATATAGGCTTGTGACTGAATGTTAAAAGATATCGTCGTTAACGCATAACCACATTAGTGTGTATTATGGCGGCGCAAAGAAACCGTAACAAGAAAAAAAATGTATTAAAAAAAATGCGATTTTTGAAAACCTACAAAAATTTGGAGCGACCTCAATTTTTTTTTAAGCTGTCCTTTGGAGGGTATTCTTAAAACATCAAAAACTAACATTATTTGACACGAGACTCGAAAAAAAAAATAAGTCGGTTTTCGCGCCTCCCTAGTGTACATACATATTATATTATCTGTCAATAATTAATGTTAATTAACAATGTTGCAATTTTGTGGCATGTGACGCCGACTTGGGGAGGCCTATGTCGTGGACTGCGAATGGGTGACGACGACGACGAACAATGTCGCAGCTCAAGACACACAGAGTGGGTCACCCGTGAAAGCGGAACCCTGACCTTCAAGATGACACAGATACTTACCGGACACGGGTGTTTCGATAAGTATCTGTGTCGCATTGTGGGCTGCTTGCCTTCGCCGGAATTCCGCCAGTGCGGCGCACCCGACACGGCGTTTCACACGCTAGTCGAGTGCGCGGCATGGGCGCCGCAGCGTTTCGAACTCGAGATACACGTAGGAGCGGTCGACTCGCTCTGCAGTCTGGTGAAAGCCATGCTGCATAGCAGCGACACCTGGGGGGCTGCGGTTACTTTTTGTGAGACAGTAATGTCACTCAAAGAGGCCGCCGAACGAGATAGGGAGAGGAGTACTACTGCGCGTAGGTACTGATGCGACTCTACGAGGTCGCCGGCCTTCAGCTGGCACCCGTAGACGCAGGTGCGCATGACTTCCCACCCTGAATAATACCGCTTCGGGGCGCCTTTAGCTATCAAGGGAGCAAAGGATTCATCACCCCCGTCGACGAAGTGGGTGTGTCCTGCTTCCCGGAGCACATTCAGGCACTTTTTGCGCTGGATCGGACTCGGCGTAACTACGTTCTAAGTCTCAGCCTTTCCTACACAAAAGCGCGGGGCACATGGGAGGAGGATGGTTTTAGTTGCTGCCCGTGCAGCTTCTCGGAGTCTCCACACAAGCTGAACGATTGCGAGTGAGTTACAAAGCATGCAGTAACCCTATCGCATGAGATAATGGTCTAATCCCTTGCAAAGGACCCAGTATTGTGCATAAATAGTATTTCCCCCGCCTTAAAAAAAAAGGTCAAGACACACAACGTAAAATTGTAACATAACTAAGTATAAATATAATTAATCACACAGAAATTGTATCCTGCAATATGGTAATGAGGTTGGCACTCATTTATTAAATTTTAAACCTTCTGAGATTGTTAGCGTCACCTATTGACTTACAACACCAGAGGAACTACGAATGTGCTGCCAGTCTAAGTAATATGACACCTTTAAAAAAACTCACAACTTGGACTGTGGGAAAACCATGGGAGCTCATCCCAAATTCTTAAAGTACGCAAGAGAAAACATTCCTGAGACAATGTAGTAAGTGTAGGTAAGGACAGGCCAAGTACACCGCTGAGGGAAATGGGCGGAGTGAGTCTACTAACAGCGATAAGGCGATAAGTCACCCCGCGGCGGTCCAATCGCGTCGCGGCTCCCGCCCCTTCAGTCAAAAAGCCACCTACCGATGTCAATGTGCACACACCCCTTCTAGACAACTCGGGAAAACAACGCCCGCAGTATACCTACAGGCGTTGTTTTTCAACAAACATTTTCTTTAATGTAAATGTTGAGAATCCTAACACAATAAGTAGTTTTGAACTGAGTAAAAATAACACAAAATGCTATTTCAAAATTCATATATAGGTCATAAGGTAAACTAAATAAATAAAACTAATTATAAATTAACATAACTAAACTTACAAAATAACACGACCTATAAGTAAAAAATAGACTCCAAGTCGCTATCGGCGGGGACAGTGCCCAAAATGCTGGCCACATTTCCACGTTGGATGGAAGCCTAGGTGCAAGCCAGCCTTTTGGTCACGCGAGACCTCAATTAGACGTGATGAGAGGTCTCGATAGAGGCGATGAGCTCCAGGCCCACAAGGCCCCAGGGTGTCAAACCCGAAAGCCACAAATATGTACCTACCTACACATTACCAATGGACACATATTTGCGGCAGCAGCCCCGCCTGTCACGGCTGTAACTGGGGGATGGGAAGCCGCCAAAGTATCAACACAAGCTATGTCCTATACCAAGGGGCGTCCCATCTTCCATGGCACCAACGACATTCCGTCTGGTCTCTTGCCATTCTGGTCACAATTGTACAATAATACTTACCTATTCATACATAGATAATAATTATAAAGTCTCCCCAAACGCTTAGGTGGTCTATTATTGATAAAATATATTAATATCTATATCTACACTCTGCTATTTAAACTTCATCTTGCGTTTTCAACTATTAATTTATCATGCGTTTGAAGTGAAATGAATTTGCTAGAAATAACAGTGTGTATTACTAGCTCAATCTCAGCTCTGAAAATATTAGTCCAGTATTGTGATTGATAAATCGCAGTGCTCGGTTTGCTTTAGAGGCTTGGGTACATGAGCAAAACTGATATGTCTATGACCCTCGCTTAAGATAATAGGTACATAGATAGTTACCTGCAACAGCTCCCATGTAGGTGCTAGAGGCGCACCAAACGCGCTAGGGGGTGGTCGTAAGAGTGTGGGATCACCTTGAAGTTGGAGCTGCTTAGCACTCCACACAAGCTCCTAATTAACATAACACCATATTGTTATTTTTAAACATCGGAAACAATTTTCTTGGTTTTTTAAGTTAGCAAAACTTTAATGATATGGGCTGTTTAAAACTGTATAGAAATATGCATATAAAGATTGTCTTGCGCCCGGGTGGTCTGTACCCCCTGAACCCCTAGGTGCAGACGGCCCTGGAAAGGTACACATGAAATCAACACATTGGAAAACAATTATATCGTCTATAGACATACCCAGCACCAGAGGCCAACGCATTATTAGCCTTTAAGGTGTGATATGAAAAAGATGGGATCGCCGTCTCCTTCTTTTGCGAGCAAGTCAAGCTTGCCAAGGAGGGGGAAGGGCAAAGCGGGAGCGTAAGCGTACTAGCCTGCTCCGCTCCCGCTAAAGGAGGGCGCATCGACTCCGGAGGTCGTTTTTAGACCTCCGCTTGCCATAAGTGGAAGGCGCGAGAGGGGAAGGGTTCTCACCTGCCGGTAAGCCATCGAGATGAGGGTGCATCAATATTTCCCACACGCTCACCTCTCCTCCCGTGGGGTACGTTACAAAAGACCCCACGTAATGAGAGTTTAAAGATGCCGCGACGTTCATCTATATCCGTGTAAACCACGGTTTACACGGATATACATGAAGCCGTTAAGCCGCAGAGTTGCTAGTCCATGTACCTCTAGCTCTGGCATAAGGGCGAAGGACGGAACACTGAGGGGTTTTAGTAGGTATCCCCGACAGGTGGCAATAGCGTTTGTTTGCGGTGCTAGTGCCACCTCAACGTGGCGAATCCCAGACTTCCCACCGTGTTTTCCCCAGCGGGGGTAGTCCTCAAATACGGGAAGGTCCCGCATTAAAAAAGGAGGATTGGGGGTAAACAGGTAGAGATAGGTAATTGGTACAGTGGGTGCACGCACGAAATATGATTGGCTCAAGTATAGCCGTTTCTATTCTGATATTCTGTGACAGCGTGGTATAACACCGTTCGAGCCGGCCCTAAGGATTCTAATCAAGATAATGAATGATTTCAGCATGGTTCTAACATATTTAAAGTAGAAGTAGTAGGCGTAGAAGATGCGCCACGGTGGTGGTGGTGCGTAAATATAAACATACATAGACAGCTAAAAGTAGGCCAGCTTTGCCGTGGTGGGTTAAAAATGGTACTACTGCATTGTTCTTACCTGACATTTATCCGAAGACATAAGTATGTGCAGTAATCCTGGTGGAGGTGGCGCTAGAAATGGTTCTGGGACAAGGGGCAGTGGGCTGGTAGCACCAACGCCGCCAGCACCGCTCGAGCCCGCCGACGAGGCCGTGCTGAGCGGAGCAGACTCACTTATACTGGTCATACTGAACTGAGGACAAGGAAGACTAATTCTAAAATTATTGTAGAACAAACTGCAACTCGGTAGGTGACTGACAGAAACACTGACACCTATCCTATAAGTCCCTACAATTAATTCTAAAACGATTTTCATATGAAAATGAAAATATTTATTTCAAACATTTCTAAATGAAATCTTAGATTCATCAAACACTTCCAAAACAATTTTGGTTCCTGTTAAATTTATACTTTTCAGCAACTTGTAATATCTTTACTGTATATTTTGTAATATGATATTTTGGATAATTTTGGAAGTGGAAGACATACATTTTTTTTTATCGCATGCATGATTTAACAAAGTAGTTTTAAGCATATTTCTATTTTTAAAACATACACATATATAAAAAATAAGAAATATGTATGTAAAAGAGCGAGAACGAGCGTCACAATATCTTACTTTAAATTTTATGAATAATCATACATAGGTACGCTATTTGAATCTATGATAATATGGGCGTAGCAAGTTAGCTACGCGCGAGGCTACGCTCGTAGAAAGTTTAGCAGACTGCGACTCGGCGTTTAGTGTTATGATAAAAAGCGTATCAGTTGACTTGACTATTTATTTTACTTTATTTACTGCTGTTACGTAAATTCCATGAACATAATATTAGAATTAAGTCGATATCTTGATAACATAGGTAACAAATTATAGAATAAGAAAATACTAAGAATGACAAAAGATCAGTTAAAAATTCTGTAAAGATCAAAGCTAGCCATACTTAGCGCCTACTACTACTATGTAGTTCCTTTTTATAACGCCCTCCTTAAATAATTTATTATTCAAACTTAATTAATTATTATCTTCTAAAAATCATCCAGTCATCAACGTAATAATAAATTAAAATTTTTATGTTGTAAGACCCACACAACAGAAATGAAAACTTCATCCGTGCCGCGTTGACTATATATCTCTCGCTAACTTAGTCGACTCGAGCCGACTTTACCCGAACGAGCGTTACATAGCCGAGCGTGACGTCTTAGTCTCTTTCAATACCCGTAAAATAAAAAACTTCGCGTGCGTAAAGAAGTTTTCACTTCAAAAATACGGTAGTACATATTTGTTTTTTCTTCATACTATTGTTTTTTTATTCTTACCTGAAAGTTGAAGGGCTGAGCTAATGGTGCGAATGGAGACGACGGTGACAGCTTCAACGGATGGGGTTTATGCGCGTGGGTCAGCGACGGGGGCGGGAGGGACCCCATCGCGGAGGGGGGCAAGCCCCCCATCGCTCCCACGTGTAGCTTCGGCTTACGGGGCCCCCGCTCGTGTTGCACAGCTGCGATAACGGGGCTTGCATTACACAATTTAGATAAATAATTTAGTATGTCCTACAGACTTTAACAATAAAATTAGTGATCGACTTACAGACCTCAGCTTTCCTCCCTGGTAACACTCGCATTAGTAGACAGTTGTAACAATTTTAGCACCAACAATACCGTTACTATACCTTCTTGTCTGATCGTCTGTCTATCTTTGGAACAAAGTTCTTAGATTCATTAACTTGTCTTACCATCGGTCGAATTTCGAAATCACTTGTATGATACTTATGTCCAATTTTAACCAATAGTAAGTTGGTATGATTCAAGAACGCGTCATAGGTTGTGTATACTTTTTTGGTCAGGTTTTGAACCCTTTGAGTTTAGGACGCAAGTGCGCAAACCACTAAACTACCACCGGCGTAAACTGATTTTTTAAACTACAACATTTCTCCACGTCGTCCACACAATATGTAAGCAGGCACTCCTAAGCTGTGTTGTTTTACACCATTTTGTATTGTAGCATTATATATTCGACTACACCTTCATGTCGAATTTCATCCACTTACCCTCAGTAGTTTCTACGGATAGAGAACGGATATGACCATAGCAAAAGGCTTTTGCTATAGCTAAAACTAAAACTTCGTTTAAAAAAACCGACTTCAAAAACTAAAAAACTAAAATGTATAAAATAACTTATTTCTAAAGCTATTATTATTAATATATATTATCTAAAACATCTTAAATTCGGTGCTTAGTAATTTTCAAAATATAGTAATGTTTATGTTTTACTCTGCACCGACTTCAAGATGTTTTAGATAATATATATTAATAATAATAGCTTTAGAAATAAGTTATTTTATACATTTTAGTTTTTTAGTTTTTGAAGTCGGTTTTTTTAAACGAAGTTTTAGTTTTTATTTGTTACTTTTTAGTGTCTAGCTATGTATGGATGGACCTACGAAAGGTGCCGCGCTTCTTAAAAAATATAGGTCCCAAGAAACGGGAACAAAAAAATGTTCGTAAGATAAAAACTACTGGGCCAAACTATGTCAAATTTTTAGGGGACCACATGGCAGCTATTCCGCGTCGAACAAAAAAGGAATCACGTAAATCGGACATAAATCACGGAGTAATCGGCGAACATACATAAAAAAAGCAACAAAAAAAAGATCCCGACGAATTGAGAACCTCCTCCTTTTTTCAAATTCGGTTAAAAATAGCTACGAAAGTCTGAAAAGTTAAATTTGGCGAGAATATCCGTACAGGAACCAGGCCTGTCGTAAGAGGCGACAAAACAACCCACACCCAGATAGTAGGGTATTGGCCCGACTGGATGGTTACCACCCCTGGTCTAGAGTATGCTGCCATAATAATCTTGATTTGTGTTCCAGCATTAGTGACCAGGTTCCAGTCTTAAGAGAGCAGCAGCGCATTTGTAGCATCTTTGGTCTTGCAAATGTCCATAGGCGATGGTAATCCCTTTCCATCAAGTGGGCCGTCTGCCTGTCTGCTGAACTCATCCAATAAAAAAGAAAGATAGGTGAAAATGTTCGATTACGGATTAAACAAGTCGCGCATGTAAATCGTTTCTGTTGGTGCTCCGGTGAAACTTTGACGTCGTTTTACACAAGGGATTATGGAGCCGCGGACGGCTTATTTGTCACTGATCCCATCTGTTCAAAATGATTTATAACGGCTAAAATATTGCATATTCATCCACTTCACATAAAATAAAATAAGCGATAATACAGTTGAGTACGCACGCGTTTCAAGCTGAAAGGGCGTGGGTTCGATCCTGGCCGGAACGCATGCACCACTTAAGCAGTTTTCTGAACTAATGTGCATAATGTTACAATTACCACATGCTAACAGTGAAGGAAAACATCTTGATGCAACCTGTACATCGTGATAGCCGATCCAACCTGTCAAGCCACCTTGGACAAGCGTGGTGGGTAAACTGTCCAAGGCCCTATAATAGGAGGCTCGAGCCCAGACGTTTATGGGCTGTTAGAAAATAGCACTCAAGTTCTTCTTTATTTAAATCGAATATTATATTATTATTCTTTATTTATTTTTATGACTACGGATCAATTAGTAATGTATGCGATACCGACTTGATTTGTTATAAAAATCGACTTAATTTATAGGTGTTAATCAATTTAACTTGAGTATCTATATATTTTTGCTAAAAATACTATATTGTGTAATAAATATACCCGCATTTCAATGAATATATTTAACATATATTAAATAAGTAAAATAAAGCGGCACTTCTAACAATTACGCTATTTTTTTAAAAGACCATTTTTTTAATCGGATACAATCGATTATTTACGTATAACCATCTACAGATGGTTCAAGAGTCTGTGCGTTATCTAACTCACAGAACAGCACTGGAGTTTTTGGCGGGAACTGAAAGGAGATGTGTGCAGTTTTATTTTCAAAAATGTGTAAAATTACTCTAAAATGAACAATAGTTGTAGGATATTGATAGTTTTTGAGTAGTAATTATGTGTTTTTTTGAGAAATGTGAACTGTATGGTCAAATGTGGCCTTTCGAGTTGTCACAAGAACTCCGTTGAATGGCTTTAGTTGATAACCTGCAGTTCAGCTGAGCCATACATAGGCTTAAGAAAATGAAGAAACTATATTGTAATCTAAGATCTGGCTCAAAGGCCTACCTGCCAAGCCATAAACCTAAATAATAAAATAAACAGAACAGCACTATTACGTCTATTATCACATTTGTTTCAAAAAAATACGTAACATAATAGACGGGCAAACGTCAAAAGTAAAATAAACGCTTGGAAATAGTATAAATTATAAACTAAACTACTTTAAAAATTGAACTACACCATAAAAAAAATATAATAAGCATATTTACAGTTAAAAATGTAGTCCAGATCGCTGTCGGAGGGGAGCGTTCCCGAAATGCTGGCCCTAAATATAGGCCAGCCCTTTGGTCACGCGAGACTTCATTCATTGGCCTTAAAAGTTTTCGATAAAATTGATGTCTCACCTCCTAATGGCCTCAAAGTCGACGTAGAAGACCACAAATAAGTACCCAAAGCCGATGGATAGATATTTATGGCGTATCAGGGCTTCTTAGTGTGCAGCAACTCCTCCGGCAGTGACGGTTATGTTTGAAAGATGGGAAGCCGCTAAAGTATCGACGCACGTGGCGTCCCATACTAAAGGTCGTCCCACCTTCCAAGTTACCGTCGACATTCCGTCTGGTGGCTTGCCATCGTCACAGTACAGCCCGTTCGGTTTGAGAACAGCTGGTACCACGACGGTGACAAGAGACCATCGAATAATATCAACTTTAAAATTATAACTGAAGAACTTCTAACGCCTACTACGCCTTCTACGCTTAGATAGCACCGCAGGTCATTCGTCTCCTAGCTTTTGACATTTTATTATTTGGTATAATATTTTTTCTAACCAAATCAGTCATCACAGTTTCACTCGATGGTATTTAATGGCCAAGTTTTAATTGAGAATTCTGTTTTTCGCACACCCTTTTCAATGTCCAAAATATATATGTGCTGTAGCTTGATGTATGCTTGCCAAACTAAAAAAAATTAAAATTCCAGAATATATTCAGATTTTTTAAAATAGATTCAGGACTTTCTTGTAAACATGTAATTTGTTATTCTTTTTTTACTCAATTGTGAAAATTCCTGATGGCTTGAAAACCCCCGCATACCGGACAAACACCTATGTTACCGAACATGTCCGACAAATTCCGGACATAAAGTAACCCTGACTAAAAATGTCAAGAATAGAAGACACAGCTTGTAAAAAAATTAAATATGAAAAGAACAAAGTTCCAATTTCAAAGTAGAGCTTCCAAATTCGAATTTATTAACGCGTTCCGAGTGTTTCGGTGGCGTTGTCCTATGTCGTCACGCAATCAGCTTAACCGAGGCTGAGTCCATGAGAATGCGGCTATTGTGCCCGCACATGCTGGCGCATACGCTGCAGTTCCCGCGGCCGCGATCAAAGCGGCTCCATCGCGTGAGGCATAGACACACTGGCGAAATTAAAAGCAAAAAGTTACATCAGTTATGGTCAGTTGCGTCTATTTCAAGATTATGTGAACTGATATGTTTTAAATTAGTTTTGAAGTTTGGAAGCAATTTGGCATTGATCCAGGGCGACAAAAAATGTAGAAGAGCCAGTCCTGCACTAAAAATACAAGTGATAGGTAGTTCTCTTAACTATCAAAAGAAGATAATTATTTGTGTGGGGGCTTGCCTTAGAAATCAGGGTAGTGGGGTAGGTTAACACACACAGAAGGGTTCCGTAGAGGTAATTAACGTTCACTATATTTTTATTTGACTAAATGACCCTAAAAAGTCGGGCCGTCAGCCTGTCTGTTGTTCTTCAGCGATAAAATAAGTATTTAAAGAAAATATCCCATATTATGTAAAAAATACTGCATTTAAATAACAGCAGACGAGTAATATTAGACCCATATGTCTATTAAAATGACTGATAAATACAAGTAGAGGACCAAATAGACGGATTTTTAATTTAATATTTTTAACGCCCCAAATTAACCAAGTTATGCATGTGTTATGGGTGATATATATTATATACAACGAATTACTCTGGAGCCGATCTCAGACACCAAGGCCATAGTAAAAAAACGGAGAAAATTCGTTTCCGTAATTCACCATGCTAGGAATCGAACCTGAGGCCTCTGCGTTGCAGTGAGTGACTGAAATTTACATGTCTTTGTAAGAGTCCAGTTTCGCTTAGCGAAAGCTAAAAATTGTGATACAAAAAACAATCTTCAGGAATATGCAAATACCAAAGTGTTCGATTTGTATGCAGTTGACAGTTTTATGAGTAAAAGTGATCAAAAACTGATCTAAAGACTGCAAATTTGCTCAGAAAACACTATTTGTCCACAAATAGCTGTCTGATTAACAGAATATAATCATGCTAATACTTTTATTATAATAACTTGTGTATTATTGTATATATAATTGTGTATATATGTATGTATTATATTAGTTATGAATATTTATGTTTCTATTGCCATTTTTCTGCACCACCTATTTCGCCTGATTCAAATTTTTCTCATTTAGGTTGCCTGGAAGAGATCGCTTTGAGCGATAAGGCTGCCTGTTGTATTGCCTTGAAAATATTGTAAATATGGTCTGTTTCTGTAATTCTATGTTTTGGTGTGCAATATAGTGTTATCTATCTATCTAAAGACTGGTTCTGAAAGCCTTCTAAGATTGCCAATCGCAATGTGAAAAATGTCAAGTCACCAATTGCACAAGTCATGCTGAGCCCGGTAACGGGCAGATAAATCTTACTTATACGTTGAATATGATACCATCAATATGATTTTATTTTTTGTAAATGTTATCAATTAATTTATTACACAAAACGTGTTTTAAGGAGCTAGTAAGAACATTCAATATGACCACGTATACACCATATAAATTGTTATTAATTTTACGTTATGATATTACAAATACAGCTCATAATTAACAAAAAAAGAAAAATCCAGTAACTTTTAAATATGCAAGTACTATTTTGCTAGTAAATCTACTGTAGAATCAATTACATTAAATCGGGTTATTTAAATCCTGAATACTTACATTATTTTATGTGCATCTGTCTATATGAGATTGCTTTTGGCCGTTTTGCTGAAACAGTTCTGTATCTTTTTCATTTTATTAATTTTTAATTTAACATGAACATTTATGTTTTTGTATTACAACTTATTTTAGTTTACTGCGCTCTATCGCTCTATATTCCCTGATGCAATGCTGTTAACCTTTTGTTTATGGGGCGCGTGTAATCCCAAATAGAACACGTGCTTTTTTTCTCGGCGTCAGATATGCCCCTATGAACATACTTTCAGGGGAAATACACCCTCCTGTGAGGTGCTAAGGTTTAACATTCAATGGCTAGAAAGGTGTAAGGGTTGATGAAGCTAAGGGTCTTTTCCAGTGTAACGCGGATAAGCGAGATTTTAATTACGAGAAGGCAACACGGAACAAGTTTCGAGATGACGTCAGCTCACGAGATCCTATTTATAAAATATAATGTATTAGATAGATACTTCAGTTATTTTAATACAAAATAAAATATTGTCTAATCCTTACGTAGATCTATTTTACACAAAAAAAACTTTATTAGATTTTTATACATCGCGATTGAAGGCGCGAAAAAAAGCTAGTATAAGTATATATAAACATTCGTTGAAAAATTATCTAACTTATGCTGAACACTGCTTAAAAATCTGCTCCGTGGTTTAAGAGGAGTTAGCGAATGTACAGACAGATACGGAAACACACTTTGTTTTAGACACTATGTAAAGATAAAGAAGAAAACTTAATTTCAACTACTCCTATTTTTTTATTGCTGGAGTAGGTAAGTCGGATGGGTTCCTACTGTAATCTACAGTATGCCGCCATAACGGCCCTTTTTTTAGAACGGTAGGGGAAATGCGTTTACGCTTTACCTCGGGGCTCGGAAGGCTCAGCGAGGAGTATGGTGGACTCCCGACGGCCATGCGTTTACCGAGGAAGATGTGTGCTTCGCTGAGGAACTAGTTGTTATATGCCGGCTGCCAAACTATCCACTAAACCTACCACCATCCCGCCGCGTCTTCGTGAAACACCATGGGATATACCGTAGGCACTAATGCAAAACTGCCCTATACCCTCAATAGGGGTCCCTCTGGAACCAGGGCAACCTCCGGGAGGTTTGGATGTGGGTTACCGGAGAGGAGCCCGACCTTGACCCTGCCCCACTACGTCGCGAGGAGGAGGTGAGCATAGTGGCACCGATAACGCCATAACATAACAACCCTGAGTTGTGTTTCGGAATCAATGACCAGGTTCCAGTCGCCCCCTACAAAGCTGGCAGCAGGTGTTACAAATGTCCATAGGCGATGGTAACCGCTTTCCACCAGGTGGGATGCCTGCTGAGCTCATGCAATAAAAAAATCCTGCGTGAATAAATTGAATGCTATCACATATGTGTCGATAAAATTATGTATCAATGTATAAATAAAATTAAGTCTCTATTATCTATTTTTATCTCTCATTCAAATTAGCTTAATAAATTATGTAAGTAGTACCCATGTACGGATTAACTATGATTGACTTGACACGAGGGAGTTCTTATAGCAGATCGAAAAGGCTCATTTCACTAAATAGTTGCTATATTCAACACACACAATGCTTTTAAAACTATATTAATATGCCACAACTATTGTTTACTTTAAAACCCCCTATATAAAATCCGAATCATTATCCTTCAAGCACCTCCAAACACTCTATTAATTATAATTATTATTCACTGTTTGAATCTGAGCAGGTATGATTTAAAGTCAACTAATAAATTTTACCCAACTTTCCAATAACAAATAATCTCCATTTTAAGTGCCCAATACCGCTTTACGAGTTTTTTTATACGTGTTTATTTTTAGCACGAAACAAACACCCTCTGGCCAAGACAAATTGAATGTAAGCAATTCGTAGTTGGCTATAAAACTTTAAGAGTATAATAAGTATATTTACTTTGCTGTACTTGATGGTCTTTGTTGTTTCTTTAGTTCACGAGAATACCGAAGTCCTGGGGTCCATTCTGATCCAGGAAAATTCGATTCGACAAGTGACGTGTTTATGTGCCGATATTATTATAAAGCAGGGGTCGCCAAAGGGCGGACCGCGAAAAAATGACATATTTCTCATTGATATAGCAAAGAATACCTTTGTTATATCCGTAATTACATTTGTTTAATAAATATTTTTTTCTATAAAATGTGCGAACCGCGATGGTCGATTCATTTCTTAAAACAAACCCCGAGCGAAACTAATTGGTGACTCCTGTTATATGAACTATTCTTTTCACCTAACATATCACGACATAAGCCCATTGTTGGAAAATGCAGCGCATTGGTAACACCTCTATGTTGCAAATGAAAATAGACGGCAATAACCCCCCCTATCCAACAGTAGGTTGTTACCCTGTCTGCTGAATCCCAGTTATAAAAAATATAAAAAGTTTATCATATTCAAAGTCTTCAAACTAAACATACCTAAGAACACCGAATTTTATGATAGTATATTTATTGTTGAAGCCTTAAAGACAATACAACAATGTCAGTTTCACATTTGTTAAATTGCTAGTTCTGCGCGTCCCTTCGTCCGCTTGAGACATTAAATTCATATCTTTTGAACTTTGCAAGATATCGAAAATTCTTGTTTTAGTTATTCAAATTTTAGTTAAAATCCGTTGAGCAATCAATAAACGTCCATTTAATTATATGTTAATTTAAATTAAAACCTTTCACGATTAATTCCATACAAATAGTAATTTTCACTTAATTTTGACTTTTATGCTGAAATTACGGATAGGTATTTTATTTATTGGTTTACATTAAAAAAATAACCTACAGCCTGAAACTATATATAATATTGTAGCTTGCGAAAGGTATTCATCGATAATGCTAGGCGGACGGTGGCACGGCGGGATGGCGAAGGTGGCACAACCGCAGCCCGTGGGGTTTGATTAATGACCCGATAATCCCGGCCGCTCGCCGCCTGCTCTATGAAAGCTTCATGAAGCCGAATTGGTGAACGGTCAAAAGGTTTATTGACCGACCAACAGGCGCGTACAACAAATACTTTTCTTGCCAACTACACGCTTCATGAGAAAGTTTGAAACGCCAACATGGACAGTGCGCTTTGTCACCTAAATGAATACGGCGAACTCTACATTATATTTTGTTTACTGTTGAACTATAGCAGATAGAAATTGGTTACCGTCGTCGATGCAGATTTCTAACACCAGATGTACTACCAATACACTGCTGACCTCGAAGAAATTTCATTACAACTTTTTTTAAACATTCAACTTGTAGCGCTATGGAAAAACCTCGACTACAAATTGCTGAATTGTGCACGAGAAACATTCTTGAAATATGCGTACAGGAGCGAAGTGACACAAGAAAATGGGGATGAACACCTACCCCATGGCGAGTGGTGCAGTCATAAACGGAGGATGATCGTACAATTCCGAAAAGCTCCTCGATACACTCTTCGTTATATAATACAAACGGTAGAAAAAGCCGAAACACTCATGATTTGTATCAATTACCTACTCTTTATCACAGAATAAACAAGAATTGGATGTAAGAGTTAAAGTAGCAGTATCATACTTTTCAGTATACGTAATAAGTACCTACACTCTCAACGTACTCTGTAATACACAACTTTGTGTACAGTATAGGTATAGGGACCTACTCTAAGATGTGTTCAGTAATTCGTAGGCCGTGACTCGACAGGTTTAACATTGAGAGGCGAGCTCCCCCAATAAGCCATTACACCGCCGATCAAGATGTTAAATTATTCTTAAAATCAAGGTTTTCTTATTGCACCATTGTGAGAAAAACTTAAAAATTTGGAAAGAGATAAAACCTACACATAATTGATTTTACTCCGATTTTTTGAGGTAGTACCTACCAAAGCAACAAAATTAATTACAAAGTACACTAACTTAAAAAAAAATATTGCCACACTAATGGTCTAAAACAAGTAAAAGTGAGAAAATGTATACACAAAAAATTAGTCCCAAACCACTGTCACTCACCGGGAACGATTCCGAAAGGCTGACGGCAAATGGCACATATACAACGCTTAGGTACCTTAATAACGTTACGAAAAATTTAAAGATAATTGTAAGTACTGAAAATGTGTAAAAGATCTTCATATCGAGTGTGTTATATATTAATGAAAATTTATTTGATATATTACTGATAAAGATACAACAAGAGCCCAATACATATAGCTAGGCGCTTCAAATAAACGTATCAAAGTCATCTCGTGGAAAATATCCGGGCGGCGAACGACCCCGTGTTCCGACATTCGTTCCGACGTTAATTCCCGCCGCATTTGTTCCATTACATTTCCGACACAAAGTGGAATACGCGTTTGCCGAATTGACTAGGTGGATGCGACCAGGCGAGCGATAAACGACGAGCACAGCGCAGGGGCTCGCACGGGAGCGAGGGGGACAGAACATCAAAAGTGAGAAAGATGTATTCAGAAGTGAAATAGTCTGCTGGCTGAGCACATCATCATTAACGAGCCAGAGGGCGGAGGACAGCGAAGAGGCTGAGGGGGACCGCCAGGTGGGCGATGTCCCACGCTCTTGTATACCTGCACGCGATACTGCTCCTTAAAACCCCTATTTTAAAAACGCTTATTGCTTCGAATGAGTGTAGCAAAAAGTAGCGACTCTGGGAATATTTTCAAATGCACCGACATAAATATGAGAAATATCCAGGTTTTTCCTCACCTTCGGCCCGCGGGGTCCGCCAGGTGGCGAGTCCTGGGCAAACATCTCGTGTAATAGATGTCCAACAATGTCGAAATGACAACGGACTTTCTCTTATTCCTATATAACACTGTTAAAGATCCACTATTATTCCAATTGTTAACATTTGGTTAAGATGGTAATTACCTATACATTATTTGTGGATAATTTTAACAACTATTAGATATTTGTATTTTTTGTATATACATAAACGCACACTTCTAGACTCGGGTCTCTCTATAATTCGGAAAACGGACTTTATATCCGCCACGCTTGTCTTGTTTCACACATCGGCTATCACGATATGCAGGTTTCAGCACGATGTCTTCCTTCACGATCAGCGTGTTTTTTAAACTGTACATAGTCATATGCGGTATCGTTAGAGATGTCTCAGAGGTGAGAAAACATTTGCTTCTAAAATTGCAAGCTTCACTGCCATGAAACAACGCTGAACAGAAAGGAATAGTTTTCTGGTTTCGGAGGCCAGGACTTATTTTGGGTGGTTGAGCCAGTTAGCCTGTTGGTTAGTTAATGTCTTAAGAAGAGTCATCTAATGTTTTAGTAAAGGTGCAAATTCTAAAAAAATTAAGAAAGAGTATGAACACAATGTGCTGAGACTACGAAGCTAGATGAACCATCAAAAACAACGACATCGTAATGAAACCTGCCCATTAAGATTCTAGATGTGTGAAATCCGCTTTGGACAAACAAGACGGGCTTGCAGTCCATTCCATAATGAATCTCGAACCCAACAGTTGTACTGAGTCGGTTCTTATATTACCAATGTTATATAGACAAAAGAAAAAGGTTGAAAATTATTCATTGATATTGTGTCAGAGATAAATAACCAATAACAGTTTATTTCTTTTTAATAAAGTTGGACGAAGTTACTTCTGTTGCGGTTTTCCATCGCCCGTTCTTCCAGAACAAAACTGAAAGTTTGAAGTACTCCGGATCACTTCACTCGGAATGAAAATCTTTATTCGCTTGGTGAAATTTTTTACACACAATATAATGAAACTAGTAGATTAATCATTATTTTACGATTCTGTAGATATTTATATAAAAGAACTCGTCGTCAGCCAATCGCAGTCCACTGTTGGACGTAGGCCTCCCCACGTTGGCGCTACACATCCCTCCGACTTCCTCATTCAGCGCCTACCGGCGACCTTATGCAGGTCGTCGGACCGGTCCGGTAAGGCGCCCAACACTACGTTTGCCGAGACGCGGAATCCACTGCAGAACTTGTCTGATCCATCGCCCGTCGGCCCTGCGGCAAACGTGACCGGCCCACTGCCACTTCAACTTGCTAATTTTGCGAGCTATGTCGGTTAACTTGGTTCTCTTACGGATATCCTTATTTATGAATTGACTTGACGAAGCTCACCGAATGCTGCCCAGCCCAAGTGAATCCTCAAAGTTGTGTCTGCCTACCTATATGTTGGTCAATGAGTGAATGAGGTCGTAAATTGATCTTAAAATTCTGTAATTAAAATAATAGCATTCAGTATAATCTTTTAATCAGAATTTAATAATGACGAGGACGTGGTAGAGTCAAGCTGGAATAATTGCCTTAGATACAAGTCCGATCAGGTTGATGCCACGCTCTCACATAATGTCGGCATGAAACGGTTAGCCTTGAGGAAATCGGGTTTCGTACGGAAAGTGTCAGTTCCAATAACCCACTTCCCTCTCGCCCTATCTTATGTTCACTATCCCACTCGCTTTTCCATCCCATCTATCCCATTCCTCCTATTTGAACCCTCTATCCCATTTTCTTTATCCCATCTGGTGTTGGAAAAAAAGTCTATAGGCGATGGTAAGCTACGTGAACCGTCTGCCTGCTCAAAATCAAACCCTTCGAGTGTTTCATTCATGCAACCTAACATCTTTATTTATCCATGTTATAGGTACCTTATTCTATGGATACCTTTTATCTGGTGATTCAAAAATCGGCCCTTAAAAAATAAAACATAATACCAACCTAACCACTCGTAGCAAAGTATTGGATACAGTAATTTAATCGAAAATGTAATACCGTGATCAAATCTAACAAAACAAAATGAAGCTTAACTAATCGCCTCTGTATAATGAATTAAGCCCACCTATATGAAAATTAATTAAGGAACACGTAATAACAATACAAAAAACCCCCCCAAACTGCATGCAACAGATTATCCCATTAAAACATTTTAGTTTATTCGCTATGACAGTGCAATAATTCGTTCACGCAAACATTAAAATGAAATTAGATGGGCAGATTTATCCCCGGGGTGAATTGTTGAGTGGAGGGTTGAATCACTATCATTGTCAAAATATAAGCAATATTTTAGGTGACCCAGAGGACACCGGGGAAACACGGAAGCGGATAAATCACATAATCGGATCGAAGGTAGGGCTGCCTTTATTCGATCAACCTTTTATATTTGCTTGTAATGGGGCATTATAGGTCGCGTCTTATACAGGGCACTTTTGCGTTTGGTTTTGATTTGCTACGTGTACATGTGATATAGATAGTTATGGCATATATTTTAGCAATTTTGGCAAAAATGAACCAGTCTATCTTTTTTTTAAATTTATTGACTCTATTTATTGTTTTTCCTGAGAAGATTATTTTGGAAAAACATAACTACACACAAATTTGAAATGAATATTTGATGATGTTTAAATATTATATTATATATTAGTCAAGTTATGGAACATGGAAGTTGAAAATGTTATAAAAGATTATGTTTGTTAAACGAACGGTTGTTTAGCCAACTATCAAAAACAGTCTATAATAAATTCTAAAAGAGTGTTCATATAAAATACCTGGTGTGCGCAGCTCCTCGCACATATAATGAATATTGGTTGCACGCTGATGTGGTGGGCCTAGGATACCCAGGTCGATGTAGTGGTGGAAGATAAAATACTGTTATATGGTGAAAACTTTAATTAAAAAAAACTTATATACGAAGACGTCTGCCTTCGGCTACAATCCCATCGGAAGAGGAAAAAACAAAAGCAATTACAATGTTGCGAGTAATAAAATATTATGTTGGTGTTGCCAACACCGGGAATTAAAATATCTGGCTATCACCAAACTTTTAAAATACTGTGGCAACTGAGGGTAGAATATTCTAGAATCGTGAGTTGAGTATAAGATTTTCGGCAAAATGTGGAAGCTTCTCGAAAAAAAAGCTAGGACATTTCAAAAAAGGATAGATGATGAACCAAGGAATAACGA
This sequence comes from Dendrolimus pini, assembly GCA_949752895.1. Taxonomy (NCBI): domain Eukaryota; kingdom Metazoa; phylum Arthropoda; class Insecta; order Lepidoptera; family Lasiocampidae; genus Dendrolimus; species Dendrolimus pini. The sequence goes on along the minus strand of OX457137.1, from coordinate 17,609,079 downwards.
TATGAAGATCGAAATTCTAGGTTTCAGAAGACTATTGGGTATAAAAGCAGCGCCAGGCACACCTGTCGGAGAGTTCAGTGGGAGTAGGGATGCGATAAACATCAAAAAGGAGGTCAGTGGAAGACAAGGAAGCGATAACGTCGAAAGGGAGTTCAGTGAGAAGAGCAGTGCAATAAACATAGATAGAGGAGTCGAGCAGAAGACAAAGCAACGACAAGTGCGATACGCGAGAGTTGGAAGAAAAGTTTAATGGAAGTCAGTGGAGAGTTCAGTGAGGAGTCTAGTGTAGTTTAAATCGAGACCTTGGAGCAAGCTACGCACGGCAAGTTCGGAGGTGAGCAATGTAGTAGCAGGAAGAGGTCTATACGCTATCGGCGAAAGTATCGTGAGTAAACATCACATCGTCGAGGCAGTGCGACGTTAGTTCGTGACGAAGCGACCGCGCAAGAAAAGAACATGCGCGGCTGTGTTAGTTTACTTGGAAAAACTGGTGTTTCCTTCTAACACTAGTACATATCCCACTCGAACGTAACAATATCATAATGGAAATATTATTACTTTTTGATCAATAATTAATAATATTTGTTAATTAAAGATATGATGTCATAACTTGCTAAGCTCGTACAAAATCTCGTCGCCTTCGGCGTTTCGTAAGATAAGAAGAGTTGATTTTATTATCATATTTGGTTGCTTTTACATGAACATTCTTGTAACATGTTCATATTGAGACGCTACATTCTAACACAACAACAAACACAAGTATCATCATATGCCAAAGTGTAATAAAATTCCACAAGCGCAACTAAACAGGCTATTTTATAACAATAAAGTACCCATAATATTAGGGGAGCTTTGAACTACAGCGTTGTCAAAAGTGTTAGGTGTTGAACACGTGTACAGAGCGATCTACTTCATTTGACACGCTTTCGTTACGGTTAACACGCAATCGAAGGGCTGGGTGTAACAATATTTTCATTTAATAGCCTAAGGAAGGACATTTTCAATGTTATGTGCAAATGGATTTTATAGCACATGATGTGTAAAACTAATGGAGTAGATGATACTGTCAATAACCGTATGCCAATAAGTAAACAAAAGAACACGACAATAAAAGAATTACAATGTACATACATACATACATACATAACTTCACGCCAGGTCCCTTGCGGGGTAGGCACGAACAACAGAGCGCCATACAGGCTTATTCTTACACACCTCACTTGCTTCTTTGACATTCATAGCTCTTGTCATGCACGCTCGTCTGTTCTTAAGGCTCCTGACATCACCTTCTGCTAATACACGATCAATTTGATCATGGAAGGTGTGTCGTGGCCTTCCGCGACTTCTGCATCCATCCACTTTTGCATTGTATATCTGTTTAGTCATTCTTTCATCATACATTCTTTCCACATGCCCGAACCACCGGAGCATTCCTTTCCTTACCTTCACCCCGACTTCACACAATGTAATTAGTTCAAATGCCGATGGGTAATAAATGTGCTTTGTTTCAGATATGCAGGTGGATTTTGTGTTTGTCGGGACCTGAGTTGTAACAATATGCAATTGAAGGATGTTTTTTGTATTGACGTGTAGGGTATCATTAGGTGTTTATAAATTACATTAATATTTCTTAAGACTTCCAATGTACTAAAATAAAGTGTATGTATGTTTCCTTTAACTTTTGAACTATAATGCAGGGAATTAATCAAGTGATTAGGTGTAATACATAGCCGAAGACCGCGCAAAATTGAGAAGAAAAAGTAGTAAACCCGACCCCGGGCTTCAAAGCCGACGGTCCAGACGCAACAGGGATCCTCTTTATTTATGGTTTACCAGTGCTACTAAGATTGGTTTCCATCACTGTAAAATTATTAATTATAGATAAATTACTCGTTTACTCCTTATTGAAATGTAAACGTACAAATTTATTAAGGTAGATCTCTATCATTATATCACCAAGAATTCGGGTCTGCTACAAAAATGCAGGTATTCTACAAAATTATTAGCAATAGACAAACGTATGAAATAAAAATATATGTTGAATTTCGAATATGATTGAAAAATCACAAACGTACATTCCAAAATTCTCTCGTTAAAGCTATTTCACAAGTGTACATATAGCCCTCTTCAGAATCAAAACTAAGAGAGCGGGAGCCGGCAAATTAAAAATAAATATTGCGAAACGTCAATATGTTAGGCAACGGGCAGAGGTGGGCGAGGAAAAAACGCATATCGCCAGAATGGCTGCCGGTTCACATGGATGGTGTGGGGAAGGTGAATCTTTTTGTGAAGTGGAGAGAATTAATTTAACCCGCTGCGGGGTAACACGACATGGCGGTAATTGAAAAGTTTGCCCCTTGTCGCCTGGCAGCCGCGGCCGTGCCAGCGATGTGCCGCCGGCGTCTCGTCTTTGCGGTGCTGCGATTTTAGCAGAACTTATGCTGATTCTTAATCTATATATTTACGAGACTTCGCTTTTATACATTTCGGATTAGTATGGCACAGATATTATTTTATTCACCAGATTATATTTACTCACCTGTGTCCGCTCCCATTATCGAAAGTATAATATCTATGTTCCGAATTTTATGTCAATCGATCCATTCTCCAAGCCATAATGAAGAAATAAACAAATATCCAATTAAAGTCATTTACAGTTAAGTATAGGAATCTGTCAAGATTTAAATAAATAAAAATTTAAAATTTCGAAATCACAGTTTTCTTTGTTTTCTTGTTACGTTTTTTTATATTTTTCTTTATTCCAAGAGTTCAGCAGACAGGAAAACGGCCCACTTGATGGAAAGCGGTTACCATCGCCTGGACATTTGCAACACCAAAGGTAATACAAATGCGCTGCTGCTCTCTTAAGGGAAACTGGAACCTGGTCACCAACGCTGGAACACAACTCAAGGTTGTTATGGTGGCATACTCTAGACCAGGGATGGTAGCCATCCAGTCGAGCAAATACCCTACTACCTGGCTGTGGGTTGTTTTGTCGGCATCTTACGACAGGCCGTCTGGCTGCAGGAAATTGTGTTCTTTCTCCGTTCCGTGTCCGTTTTCTATTTCCTAAAATTATGGGATGTAGACTACAGGTATAGATAAACATATATCTACCAAACAAGCCAAAACACTGCTCATTCTCCATTCTCTTCATGAATTAGTACGGGCAACTTTATGAATTAATGAAAAATTCTTTATTGTTCACCAACATAAACTTAAACTAACATAATTAGTATCTATATATACATTTGCATTAGAATAGCTTAATCGTATACAAGTTTCGGGATTCGCAGCTATAAGACCAATCGTATTTACATCATCTGTCAGTGTATTTTGAGGATGCATGGCCTTGACGATATAAATTCCATTTCTATATGAACTAAATGGATCCACTAGTTTTCTCACTACTTAAAATGCTACTCATTCCATCGTACGAACCTTTAGATTTATTCCATCAGTTTTCTTTCAAGCTCTTTCTGGGTTCTAGCTTTACTTTAGAAGCAACTTCGCAACTGATTAACTTCGAATGCCGATTCGATGTAAAAGCATTTTGAAATCAAACCCTTTTACTTTTAAAAGTATTAAAAAGTAGGTATTAGTTAACGAAGAAGACAGCTGGCTTGCTCACGCCCGGATCGATTTAAAATTAATTTTGCGAAGTTGGATTGGGGTTTATACTTTTATTTGATCGCTCAAGAGGGAAAGCGGGCCGATGCATTCTCCCAATGTTAACCCAAATAAATAATTTTCCTTACAGGATTCTCGGCATCGAAAAGGTTAATAACATATGGCAATTAACCCTTTTAGCCCTTCTAAATTAATTAATATTATATATTTTATCCTGTTATGCTACATGCTACATACGGAATATATTTAAATGCTTTGTTATGTATATACTTATATTTAGGTTGATGTCCTATTATTGGCGAATTAACAATTAAGGCCTTTTGAACCTGTTTCAAAAGCGAACTATGCCAACCTACTTGAATTAGGCGACTATTTTTTTAAAATCGCCAGACAGATATCCATGTGGTATATTTCCAAGCTAAACAAGTTACGCTTGTTATGGGTAATGTACAATGCATCACTCTGGGGCCGTTTCCAGAAACCCAGACCATAGTAATTAACCAGGCGCCTCTGCGTTCCAGTGAGCTCGCCCACTCAAGTTGTACTTTCGAGACAATTTTATTGAATTATTAAGCTATAATTTGCTGCAACAAACATTACATTCTTACAAACAGCGTACATTAATCAGTGCTTATTTAATAAAAAGTGGCCAAGTACATAATATATAACGAAGGGTCCCGCAGGTGTTACCAACGTCCACTGTTAGTGTTGTTTGAGTACCAAACAAAGAGCATCTAATAGAAAACATTCCACGTAACAGAAACTAATTAACCGAATTTAATTAAATGAATGTTGTTTGTTAACAGTTTTTACGACTTTGGAAGCGAGTATCTCTGCACAAAACGAAGTTATGAAACATTCGTATAGCCGCTGTGGTACTGAGGCATGACTGTGACATCACAGACAGAAGGACGGACGAACATGACCATTCCATACAAGTTTCCCAGAAATTACAAAATTAAAATCAACGTATAAACGTACTTAATTAATGTTCTTCAGTAGTTTTCACAATAAATAGACGCCTTTTTTTCACCTTTCTCAGTATTTCAACACGATAACTGGGAATCCAGTCCACTGCCTCCAGGTAGGTAATATCCATAGAGTTTTTCAACATTAAAGTGAAAATACGAGTATCAGACAAGCCGTGTAATAATGTATCGAGTTATCTATAGATGGAATTGTACACATACATTACAGAGCTGGGGTGGCAAGCATGTCGGATTGTCGGAGCAATGTTGACGCATTGGCCGACACGGCCGACAGTGTTTGCTCAATCAAATTGGACTTGGCCGATTGGCTCATCGAATATTGGACTTAATAATTTTATATCGTACTCGTTGTTTCCCGCGACCTCGTCCACTTTTAACTTTATACTTTCTAAATGAAGTTAAAATGCAATTGGGGCCCTGAAGTATGTATTTATTTATTTTCAGAAATATGTGTCGTCTATACAAATTTTCTTTCTCAATTCTATACTTTTTAATATTGATTTTTGAGGCAAAAGTATATCCTCTCTGAGATATAATAATTTTTTTGCCATGAAGAATCCTTCAGTAATTATCAATCAATAATCAACCAACTAGATAGACAAGAGAAGGTAGATGGGAACAAATGTAGAGGTAGACAAAAAAATTGATGGATGGATTGTGTGAAGGATGATATGATGATATGTCGTGTGACAGAAGATGTATGTCAGAGTAGAGGAGTGTGGAAGGAAATTACATATTATGTCGACCCCAATAATTGGGATAGTGGTGAAAAAAAGAGAGAATCAATAATAATCTGATTCGAATTAACTATACCTATATGGGTTCTAGTAGAGATCGATTAAATTCTAGGTATAGAAAATGCACTATAGAGCCATGTAGCGGCGTATTATATATAGCAAAATAAGAAAGGGCGTAAATATGTTCAGTGTTCAAATATTTTATTTATATGTCAATACGTGAAGCAAAAACTTTATATCCCTTTTCACGAAAATTGGGCATACGGAGGAGTAAGACAGCACACTTATAGTTTGTATAGAACGCTTCTTTTCTATACAAACTATACGAATGCTAATATTTTTTTTAATTATGCAAAAAATACATAAAACAATAAAAAAATCATTACACACACTACCATGTATTTGACGCACACACGCATATATTCTCTTTTGTTTATTGTTCAAGTCGAATTAAGTGTATGTAGCCTTGGCGAAATCTGTGATTAGGGAAGTATAGTCTATGACATTAATTTTTATAGTAGAATTTCGACCACGGGCGACCACTACTACTTATAATCACTTTTATCACTGTGGTCTGTAAAACATTGTTGCAGTTGATAAACCCTCAGTCAGTCGACGTAAGACAACTACGAAACGTGTACCTAAATCTTTTTATATTTGTTTGTTTCTCTCTTCATAGCCCTGATTAAAAATCGATTTTAATGAAATTCAGTTATTGGATACTTATTTTAGAGACCGGAGATTATAATAGGATACTTTTATCCCATTTTGTTTTTATTTACAGACGGCCCACCCGATGGACAGCGGTTATGATCGCCTGTGGACATTTGTAACACCAAAAGGCGTACCAATGTGCTGTCGTTCTCCAAAGAGGGACTGGCAACTGGCCACTAATGCTGGAACACAAACCAAATATGTTATGGTGGCATATTCTAGACTAGGGGTGGTAGCCATCCTGAGGGGAAGATACCCTACCACCAGGTAGTGAGTAGTTTTGTCACCTCCGTTGTCCGTAAAATAAAAGTAATCGTTCGGAATTCGAATCTGAAATGAAAGCTGCTTCGACGAGAGGAGTACCCTATAATATAATATAAATCATGACTATGTCTAAGTATATAAGTGTTGTGCCTCTGGTTAAGTTTCGTGAGGAGGTATAATTACGTGAACGAGTAAACATATAAAGGTAATCCGGGCCGCGGCGGCACAAAGTGATGCCCCTGAATAAATTAGCGACGGAGCACCTGCGGCGAGACCGCAGAGCGCGTTGCCAGCCATTGCACGGCTTAGGGCTGCGCTAACTTTACTACTATTTCTTGTATGGAGCTTATATCCAATTTTAAGCAGCAGCAATAGAAATGAACGGTTAGTAAGATATAGGAACTGGCAACCGAAGTAACTTACGTAGTATCTTTCCACTAGTAAATCTGTATGTCATGGCAATTGCATATTTCAGCATCAATATATAAGCCTATAAGAACTTTTCCGATATACACAAGTATCTCTCATGGTATCGTGGTATGTATGTATGGTATTTTAGCAATTTAATCATAAAAGCCATTCTCTAAATACAAACTTGTATCCCTTGATTAACGTAAAATCAGTGCACATAAAATATTGTAATTATCAGTAATAAATACCGTACGTAATGAATCTACGTATCTGATTGAACCAGGGACTGAGGAGTAAGAAGACACTGTACAACCACTATAGATAAATGTGGGTGTGATCAGAGGTTACACTTACATGATAACTCTGGTCACCCCTACAATGATCCACAGATCATGTACACATACCTTAATATTTCTGTGAAGAGAGAGATCTGTGATCAGTCACAAATGATCTTGTCTGCTTCTGAATCAAGCTCTTACCAATTTCAGTAAATAAGAACTTTGTTAGCAGTTATTTATGTATTAGTGTTATAATAAACAAAGAAATATCATTATTAAAATTTAAATGATAAAATTTGCAACAGCCAACCCTACAAGAGATCAAGGTATAGCTAGCTGAGTAGATGTATGTTGGTGTCTATCTATTGAGGGCTTCGTAACGGGATATAACCGACTTGCGGACGACATGGGACCGTATAAATATTCACAGGATTTTACTTTAAGAGAAATGGGATTTTGTTCAGGTCTACACTAACTTATTCCCGCGTCTTAGACTACAGTTTATTTTATATAACTATAGTCTTTACACAGAACAAGGTCTGCAATGTTACGCGACCGACGAATGCTTATTATGAAACTGCAACTGGCCTCCCTCAGACGCCTTTTTTTAACCAGGGGAAATCCGATTGAGGACTAAGCCGCGACAAGGGCAGAACCTTGGGGGGGATAATTTGCGACCTAGTGTGGGATCCACCAGATCGGGGGTGGCACAGCATGCCCAGTCAGAACTAGGGCCATGCTATTGCCACTTCCCAGTTAGGGATACCCACTAAAACCCTTGGGTGTTCCGTCCTTCGCCTTATGCCAGGCCTACGGGTATATGACCTAGCCTCTCCGCAACCCTGGCAGCCGTGGGCCTCTTCCACTGCCGGGGGACTATTTTTATCCCCCGGCATCTTCAAGCTCTCTGGGCGTGAGGCGTTTTGTAACTCGCCCCACGGGAGGAGAGGTGAGCGCGCGCGGAACACGCCGCATCCCTATCTCGATGGCATGTGTAGGTGAGTGAGAATCCCTATACCCCAAGGGACAGTTTGCCCTCCGGCGCCGACGCGTCCTCCTTTCGTGGGAATGGAGCAGTGATGTGCGCTTATGCTCCCGTTCCACCTCCTTCTTCGCAAGCGTAACGCACTCGCAGAAGGAGGAGACGGCGTCCCATCCTGGTGGTCCCTCAGACGCCTGACGCAACACCTGTAAACGCTGTGCGTGGTGTTCATACCTTAGGCGTGTAAGCGTATGGCTTCAGTGCCCACCGTATTTGAGCGTGCAGCGTTCGTCTCAATCACATGGAAACGCTAGCGGGTGTCCGTAGTGGCTGGCGGCTGGTGCGGCGGCTCCAGTGGGTATGTTTTCATTGAGCAACGCGTCGTGTATAGGAACGCTGTACGCTCCGCTCCGCTGCACGCTCGATTTGGGCGTGCACTGAGACCGTATATAAACTCATTTAAATGTATCTAAACTCTAACGAGTGTCAGCGGCTTTTGACAATGTAGATGGATGTGATATACAGACAGATGCACAAATATTTAAAAGATTCAGCTGTTTTCCATTTCGCTAGGGAACCCTAAAACTTACTACAAATCATATAACATTCTAGTGAACTGAACTGGTATAGTGACAAATAGTACGTCTATTGAACTAGTCAAGTGTTCCATTCTCCTCAATATCGGGACAAACGGACAAAACAACCTGCTGTGAACCTGATGGATAGTGATCGGTACGTGCGAGCAATAAACACCGCCCATTGTCACGAAGCGTCCTTTTGTATGTGATGTAGGTACCTAGTGTGGAAATTCAATTCAATACCCATACATAGGTATTGCGCCACAGACATAAACGGTTTTGGGTCTGGCTAGAATGGATTTAATGCTTATTTATGGGTTGGTAACCAAATAAGTGAAATAGTGTTTGATTGTCACTTTTACGGAACCCTTCATTGGACTGACTGGATGGACTTGACAGATTTATCAAATTGGATATTTGACACATTTTATATTAATTCTTAAATAGTGTACCTACTACTAAAATAATGCTTCAGTACAAAAGAAGGTGCCTTCAAATACCTTGTTTTTTTTAAATCAAAACTTTTTTCAACATTTTGTTGTTATAATAGTGTATGTGATAATTTTTATGCTTTGCTCGGCACCGACTTCATGATGTAGAAAATTTTATATAGTTTTGTCTCTCAATAAACTAAAGTTTATTGAGAGACAAAACTAAAGTAGAAAGTAAACTTTATTTATAAAGTCAAAAATCTTTATTAAGTTATTTTATACTTTTTTGTTTTTGAAGTCGGTTTTCTTAAAAGAAGTTTTTTTATTTACTACTTTTTAGTGTCTAGAGTCTAGGCCTACACATAGTCTAGACTCTAGACTATGTGTAGGCCTACGAAAGATGCCGGGTGTCTTAAAAAAATATAGGTCCCAAAAAACGGGAACAATGTTTTAATAAAAAAGTGTTCATAAAATGAAAACTACAGGGTCAAACTATGTTACATTTTTTAGGGGACCAAATGGCAACTATTCACCATCAAACTAAAGAAGAACCACATAAATAGGATCATAAACTTCAGCGTAATTGGTGCACATACATTAAAAAAAAGTACCTACCAATCAAGTTGAGAACCTCTTCCTTATTGAAGTCGGTTAAAGTGTGAAAAACTTCAATTTATCCATTACAATTATTTTATTTCCAATATTTATTTTCAGTTTTTTTCCAGATATACTTATTATTCATAATAACTTATATTATCATAACTACTGTTTATTTTAAGCCAAAATCTAAGTATAAGTTGTAACTTACCGTCTTTGTTCATGTTGGCTTGGAAGCATTTGGCCAGTCTGCAAGCTCGGCATTGGTTCCTGTGCGTTTTGTCAACAGGACATCGGCCTTTCAGCTCGCCGCCCGCTTTACAGGTGTACACGCGGTTCCTGTGTATGGACCTCTTGAAGAAACCCGAACAACCTGTGGAAAAGACCAAGAAAATCACTGTTGTTTGTACATTTATATCTTTTACTAGCATTTGCCCGCGACTTACAGTTATTTTGATATAAAACCAAAGGCTGTTTTCAGCAGGATAATCGATTTTTTAGTATGAAAATACATGAAATTCCGGAAAACCGGAAATTCTCGTAAAAGCTCGGATAAGTAATATTTCTAAAGGCATACAATTGTTTTGCCATTTTACAAATTATTTTATCGATCAGTGAAAATTTCAGTGATCATTTTATTTTCGAAGTGGCCAATTTAAACTTCTCCCAGGCAAATTCCTGTAAAATTCCGGAGATATAAAGTAACGCAGATTTTCCGGGAATTTACTATCAATCAGTGAAAACCGCATTGAAATTGGCCTAGTAGTTTTGACGTGACCCCGTACAAACAGACAAACATAAGCAATGTAAGAAACAAAATACTACACTTTTATAATATTATAGATAGATATAGATAAGCTATCTAGGTAAAGTCTAAAGACGTTACTCGTTTTGAACACACATTTAGCTGTGGAAAATTGCAACGAAAATATTTCTTATATAACAAACATAATTATTTAAATTTTGGTAGGTATCTCATTTGCTCTTTATTAGAAATGAGAACTTTTTTCTTCATAAATATATATCAGGCATACTATATGTGGGATCTGACCCCCACATAGAATCGCAGTTTAGAAAACGGTCAGAGAAAATAAGAACATAGGCTAAGCCGGATGGAAGACTTGTTCTTGATAACACAATGAGAGAAGGAATGAAAAATCAATAAGTATAGAAAATATTATAAAACGCGCCTACGGACTCTACCTCATAGGTGGCGGGGAAAACGGGGGACCTTTTCTACTTGCTTAACATTCGATAAGTTAAATTTGGTAAGTTTTATGGTAAAGAAAAGAGTTAGGAATGAAAAAATAATTTCTCACTTTTTTGCTTATAACTTCTTTAACTTTTAATTTAGGGCAAAAAGTTATAACAACATATTTGTAGGCAAAACAATTTTCTACAAATTATGACTTTACAAATTTTTTGTAAGACGCATAGTTTCCGAGATATCGCGAAAAAAGTGTTTTCGCCCCTTTTTCCAAGATGGCGGCCGGGGGACAAGGGTGGCGACCCCACAAACTTGAGGTTAAGCTTCTATTGACCCCCCAAACATGTCCCAAAAATAAAATTGCGTCCTCTAACAAATGCAAAGCTCATGTAACATTTCAATGGAGTACAGGTTTTTCAACACGCACATGAGTCATATTATAATTTTCGCTCTTTCTCACATTCAATGATTAACCATATTTGACCAACTATTTGGTCAAAATATTATGCGCGTCTGTACAACTGGGAGTTTTCTGAGGAGCAATAACCTGGTGCAAAAGCCTCACTTCCACACTTCACCATCGCCGGGATGATCTCTTAATCATCCATGCATTCTCAACTACTCAACCATTCATTTGATTAAATTTTATTCGACATGTAGGTAAGCGATCTTCAGGGAAGATCCCGCAAGTTTTCCTTCTGTGTTTCTACATAGGATTGTTTTAGAAAGACATCATTACATTTCTTTAAGTCTGCAACGTTAAAAAATCCATAGGCGGCGGTAAGTAGATTTCAACAAGAGTGCCATTTTGTCTAGGCAACATAACCCTATGTCTTTAGATGGATACTCTGTATGTAATTAGTATTACTCACATATAGAATTATTCTTAAGTTATCTACTAAAACACTTTATCTTACCGTCACAGCTATATATCCCGTAATGTTTTCCTGAGCTCCTGTCGCCGCATACGTTGCACGGAATGTCCAGGAGACGGTCACCTGGCCAAAATATAAAATCGAATAATTAAATATCATATCTATATACTAACCTATATCTAGGTATACTAATAATAATTCTTTCACCATCAGAACGCTACATTCTCCCTGAGTAACATATAGCCAATGTTATGTTATTTATACGCTTATCCCAAAATGTTTAAAAAGCAAATGTCCACCCGTGCGAAGCCGGGATGGGCAACTAGTAGTATACTGGTATCTATTTTGATAAATACAGAGTCATGACTTTCTTGTTTTTAAGGACTGCCCCTGAGCAATTTTCAGCAGTGGGAACATCCCCAGAGGCATCAAGACAAAGTTTGATAGGCGAAGCCTATAAGAATCTACAGATTCTATATTGATAAAGGTAGTTAGTATACTAGTCTATTATTATAGCAACTACATATTTCTTTTAACGCAACAATAACAGCCCATAAATGTCCTATTGGTGGGCTCGGGCCTCCCGTTATAAGGGAACGGATAGTATAGGTACCCCCCACGCTTGTCTAAGGCGGCTTGGCAGGTTTGACACATCGGTTATCTCGATATGCAGGTTGCATCACAATGTTTTCCTTCACCGTTATTAGGACGTGGTAATTGTAACAATATACACATTTTAAGTCAAAAAACTGCCTTTGTGGTGCATGCATTCCGGCCAGGATCGAACCCGCGCCCTTTGTGTTCGGGACGCGTGCGCTAGCCATTACCCTACCACGACTTATTTTAATATATTACTTGATTATTTCAAACCAAGTTTAAATAATAATTTCTACGCCCATGAGTTTGTGTAAATGTTGGTTGTTTCAATTGCGATACGCACACCGGTAATTGACACTTGTAATCGTGGCTGCACGTCCGCAAAGCGCCCCTCTCCCAAAATAGATTAGTCAGATTACACCAATCTCGCTAATAACGTTGGTGTTTTTGTTCCGTTTACTGAAACCTTCCTTTTCGCCCCTTTTCTTATCCCTTACAAATTCCACGTGTCACACCGACTCGAGCCTTTAATTTTCTCCCGGGTTTATAATTTGACAATTTTGTTGTTTGAAATGTTAATTATTCTTATTTAATAAGGTACAAGATACTGTAAAATTTTACATAATACTTTAAGATAAAATTCCTGTTTTAATTACTAAAATTTTTATTAAAATAAGCTACTCCGTTTCCGAAACCAATGCAACGTTAAATATCAGTTCGCGTTTAATTTTGAAATCACAGATATACTCTTCAATTTTATTTATTGGAATAGATTCACCTACATGGATTTTAGCTGATAGTTATAAACTGAGATTTTTAAATTTATCGCTGAATTTGTTTTATATATTGTATAGTTACTAGCAATGTATAAATATGAAGTAACGATTATAATATAGTTGGTACAAAACTTTACAGCCACTTTTAGTTAGCAACTGATGGCTGCGTAGTAGACGATTTTTCATACACAATCAGGTAGGTATTATGCCGCCTTTTACAATCAATATAGAGAAACTAGCATAAAATTCTACCTCTCTATTTAAATGTAATTGTAGTCTTAATATATCGACACTATAAATGTATTTCGTCTTGCATTTTGATATCGATTGTATCCTATGTTCGTTTCGGTGTCAAGGGCGGCCTTCCTAATGCCATGAATCCTTTTGAAAAGAAGCTCTTTTATTTTTTCGCCAAAACGGACTTAAACGACTTTACTGTTCGTCTTACAGTCCTTCAAGGAAAGCCGCGAAGTGTCGTAATTATCCTCCTTTAGAGGGTTTTATTTCTTTGCATTTTAATACACTTTAGGCCATTGTTACTGCCGGGGGTCGTAAACAACATATATTAATATATTTAAGATCAATATCATTTTTTAGGCACAGAACTTGTTCTAATTTATATTAAATATCTAGATTTCAGTTGTCGTGAACAAAAAAGAGTTTTCATTCATTCAATCTTGAACGCCACACAGTTTGTATTATTTTTTGTTTATAATCACTGGAATTGGAACGACGTGCTTGATCCCAAATACAGAAAAAAAGACAAATTCGATTTCAACATACACCTCGCCGGGAATCGAATTCACGAACTCTGCTTTCCGTGAAATAGGCTGACCAACACTTAAACTACTACACCGTGAAGAGAGACAACGGGAATATATACACGCACGGTGTCCCAAAAGTCCTATATAACATTAATAAAAATATTAAAAAGTTGCGTAATACAACCGCAGACTACTTTAAAATTTGTTTGGTTAACAACTCAGACGAATTTATTGGTGAACAACTAGTGTGCCTATTGATATTTTGTTAATTAATAAATTACTAATAGTGTTTTATATTATAGGATATCATGTAATATATACCTGTATCTTGTTTTTTTACTAGATACATTTTTAGATTAAATTTTAGTTAAATTTTGGGTTTAGATAGTTAATTTTAGAGAGCAGCAGCACACTGGAAGCACCTTTGATCTCACAAATGTCCATAGACGACGATAATTGCTTTCCATCAGGTGGACCCTCTGCCTGTCTGCTGAATTTATGCAAAAAAAATTTTAAACATTTTCTACTTTTATATCTAGCTTTAGCTGTTTCTTGAGTTGACTAAGTTAATTCAATATCATCAATTAGTGGAATTGATGCAAAAAAATCGTGTATGTATTGTACCAAAATGATCTTCTAGGGGAAATGTGAGTATTCATACGTAAATTTTGATACTAGCTTTTGCCCACTACTTCGCTTTTTATTACAAAGGCAAACACACAGACGGCCCTGGTGATGGAAAGTTGTTACCATCGCTTATAGACGTTTGTGACCAGGGGCGAAGCGAACGTGTTGCCAGCCCTTAGGATGGAATAGGAGGGAGGGATAAAGAGTATTGGATAGGGAAACTGGATAGGAGTGATGAAATTAAGGGTATGGTTTAGAGAGATTAGAAAAAAAGAAAATCATTTTATGTAGGACATTACATTGAACTAATTGTTATAAAAAAATAAATTAAGAATGAACAAACTTGTCCTAAATAGGGCATCAATCTCAACACAACGCTGGTCTGTTAAAACCAGCTATGATATTCCGCTTACCCTCAAAGTATCATCGCGGCGAACATTAGATACATCATTGCGAAGCGTAAAACTAGAATCGCAATCAATAATACATAGTAAGGATCAATAATACAAATAGTAAACTAAGATCATAAATAAATTACATAATAAGTCTTATAATAAATACAAACACTTAAAGATAATACGAAGAAATGTAGAATCATAATATTTTCTTAAGTTTTCGCGACTTGTACACATAATAAATTTTTTAGAACTAGGCATGTTTGCTGAAGAGTTTCTTGCGCCGCTTCTTCTCTTCAAGTCACAACATGTTGTGAAGCGCTGGTAAATTAGATTAGGCTCCCATAGAGTAAATAATATCCATAAACAAAATTTAAAACTAAATAATTAAAGTGAACAAGTTGGCGGTAGGCTAAATAAAAACTTTGACAATACACGTTTGACAAATATCATCTTTGTCTTCCGTGACCACGGCCACTGAAAAGCGGCCGAAACGTCGGATAAACCAAAATCAAATAAATTACCGCGCTTAAAACCGTTAAAATGTAGTTTTATTAAATGTAGAATCACATCAAATACCACTTGTAACGTGTTTTAAGTCCCGTTATGAGTGGTGGTGGTCTTTTAAAAATATCTTTAATTTCGTTTTGATGTCGAGTTACGATCAGACAGCAGGATTGGGATAGAAGGATCAGACAGGAAGATTGGAATAAAGGGAAGACATCGAAACTTTTGATGGTGTAGACGGAACATGGAAGAGAAACGAGTTGGTGTTTTGCAGATAATAATAATTCTTTATTAAAGTTTCTGTCTTAACTTTAGAATATATTGGTGGTGGGAATCTTCTTGTAAGTATGAAATACCAGTATTAGAAGATTCTACTCTTCACGTTATGACAAACAACTGCTACCAGCTTATGTGTCTATTATAAGAAAAAAAAACGCGATGTGTGTGTGTGTTTGATTTTTAAATATGTGCATCGAGTATTAGAGAGGAATTAATGAATATTTGTATTTCATCATATGTTTTAAATTTTAACCATTTTAAAACAGCCACTTTAAAATTGTAGTAGGTAGTTCATGGGATATATATTTAGTATGTTGTGTATACTTTTATATAATTATAAATTTAGATTGTCATTCGCAGTCGCAGTGATGAGAAGCAAAAGTAGTTTTTGTAAGAATATAATACTTATTTAATTAATGCAATCTATTGCTGCTGATATTGAGTATTGATAAAGTCAGTTATAAACAGACAATTCTGTGTTCAATGGAAACCAGCCTGTGATGAACTTAAAAGTTCTCCACAAAAACCTCCACTATTTAGCTTTATTTTGCTATGCCTCAGGAGCAGAACTTCTGGATCAGTATTTCTTTTTTTTGAGTGAAAGATATCTTTGTGTATCATTTTTTGTAACCCTGACGACGTGTACACAATTTCTTGATGATCGATTCAGTAGTTAAGGAGTGAAAGCGTGACCAACAAACGAACCCACATTCGTATTCATAATATTAGTTAGGATTATGTGCAATGATGCTCTGAGCCCTGGTGGCATTCAACCGTGTTCGTAGAGAGCGCGTCGTCAAATTACGATAGTCGTGTGAAATGCAACACTCGCTAATATGGCGAATACACCTCAAATGAATATAACGTTAATCAGTGCCCTGCGTTTATTATTTGTTGAACACGTGAATATGTTCACATCACAGAATTATCTATACTAATATATAAACTTGAAGAGTTTGTTTGTTTGCTTGAACGCGCTAATCTCAGGAACTACTGGTCTGATTTGAAAAATTCTTTCAGTTTTAGATAGCCCATTTATCGAGGAAGGCTATATATAAGTTATATATCATTACGCTAAGATAATAGGAGCGGAGCACCAATGAAGAATGTTTCAAAATCGGCGGATTTTTTAACTTACTTTTTATCTTACTATCCCCTGCGGACGAAATCGCGGGCAGAAGCTAGTATAGTATATTTATATGACTTTGGCGAATGTTGCATTTTATTCTTTGTTGTTAACGACTGAACGTGCTATCTAGTTGATGGTGTTTTTCTATCCGCTGAAATAACAGCGGCCGTAAACTGGTTATTTTTTTGATCCCGTAGCTAGTTTGGTAAAAACTAAAGAATCCCTTGTCAAACATCATGACATACGTCCGTGTGTTTATCCTAGGCTGATATTAAACGGATCAACCTGGGCCCCAACGTTGCTATTACAATATCGTCACAATGATCAACCACTGGCTTAATAGCAGAATTGGATCCCAGGTCGAATTACATTTTCAAATTTAATACCTATCATTAGATATTCCTTAAGTGGACTAATAAATATAAACAATAAATAATGTAATTGAAAACAAAATCATAAGTGTGTGTATTGTATATAATAAAGCGATCTTCTAGGTCTAATGAAAGACAGTGTAGGTATAGATAGGAAGGAATACAGTGTTCGTAAAACTATACTCGAGTAAAAGCATAATTTATGTAAAGAAAAAATTAGTGGAGCGCATATAATGCGATTAGCTTAACATCCTCCCTTTATGCAAGAATCAGGGTTGGGGTACTCAACTAACCAAGTTTCGGGCGCGTCCCTAAGTTACATTTGTAGTCGGGAGAGCGGACCCACTGATCTCCTAAGATATTGTTTGTACGTAACTCAGAACAAAAGGCTACTTAGCAAACGTATGTTACATGTACCTACAGTACACATTAATGTGTTCAACGTACATTTGAGGCAAAAATAGAACACTACAATGTCTTATTAAATGTTTAAAATCAAAGATTTTCACTAAATTCTGTTGAAAAAAATGTTTTCTGTTATATAGGTATATGTATGTACATACATACTATTATTATAAATGCAAAGCTCATCCAGGGTCTTCTTCGTCTTAATCAGAATGGGGAGGTTGGGGCCTCGAGGTGTACCTCTTTACCCCGGCTGCATCTCAGTGGGCAACTACCGGTAACTGCTTTTGGAACTGCTGGAGTCTTCTCCATATGACTATGTTTATCAATCTGCGGCTTGGTTGGCCATTCATTGGCGTTCGATGGCCATTTGTGGCTTCTGGTGGTCTGTCAGTGGCTTTGTGGGTCTCGCGACCTCACGCCATTCTGGTTAGGTGAGCGTATGAGATCACGAGGAGTCGGTAGCCAGGTGCCTTGATGGTCCGGTGCCCGTGCGTGTAATGGTGGGGACGTGTGGCCGCCATTGTCGGTGCGGTCGAAAATGTGAAAGTATGTCTTGTACGCTTTCACGCTAGCTACGCAAAGCTACGGAATTGTTTTTGTTGAAATGTCGTATAGGTACGTACTACGATAGATATTGTAAGTGGTAGAGTCATGCTGGAAATTTTATATTGATTACAGCTGGGCCGGCTCGCTTAGTGTGTTACCACGCTCTCAGAGAATATCGGCATGAAGTCTTGTACTTGTGTTTCGTGCTATAAGTGACAGTACCAATGGCCAATTTCTCCTTCCCTTTATCCAATTTTTCTCTACCACATCATCATCCCGTGCCACCCATCATAAAGGCTGGTAAGACGTTTACTTTGCCCTTGGTGTTGCAAACGTCTCTAGGCGACGGTAACCACTTACGATGAGTTGGGCCGTCTGCCTGTATGCCAGGTTCACAATCAAAAACCACTATGTAATCTCATGACCCAGAACAGACATAATTATGATACAAGTAATTCCAAAATATAGAATAATTTCCGGGGTAAAACTAAGTTTTCCGAGTGCGAATAGGGCCCAGATAAAAATGTAATGCAGTGTAACCTGTGTGAACGCTTGCTCTCTAATTAAACTAGAGTTATTTACCAAGGCATGAAGTGCAGCGAAGCCGCGAGTAAAGCTCTAGTAACTTATAAAATTAAAAAGTGAAAAGGCCGCCCATTGTTCTAATACAAATGTATCCATATCAATTATCTAGATTTAAGTTTATGGTGAATAATAAAGAGTCTCATTCATTCAAAATTAAAAAGTTGAACGTAAAAAAGTAACCATTACTCTACGACTACGTAATATATCCAGAATTTTGAAGTCAAAATTTACAACTGGTTACACAATGTTTTGGCTTTGACACATATAAAACAAATTAAATACAATCCGTTTCAAACGTATTCAATATATCTGTCCATTTATGCATTTGTCAGTCACAGACTTGGTTGATTACTAGATTTTAAAAGGTAAAGAGATACGCTTTCATTGAATCTTGGGCCCAGATTGTAAAAAGATAAGTCATTTATTTGTGAAGGTATAGGTTTGCGTTTGACCATTGTCTCACCTGATGTTGAGTTATGACGCGGTCTGGGTCACGCTTACCCAGAAAATACCTACTCACTCATGACTTGAAGACTTCAATATTGTATTTGTCAAGAAAAACAGACGCCGGCAAATTATGTCACTCTTCGGCAGTACCTACGCACCAGAAAAGATGAAGCGAAACGCTTAAAATGTCTCTTTATGTTCATATTTTTATACTTGATACTTGTAGTGGGTTTAGTTATTTTGAATTAATTAATCGTGTCGTATAAGTGCTTTCATATTATGAATTGTTAAAATTCATTTAGTTAAATCGATAATGGTAATTGATAACTTATTTTGTTTGTAACCTTATTTTTAAGATTTCTCATCTTCCAGATAGAATTCTGGGCTGATGTTTTCCATTTTGTAATAGAAAAATATATTGCTATTCTTAAGCCATATCTAAACTCATTACATGTCTTTGGTCCGAAAGACTACCAATTACATACAATCAGTTTCAAAAGTATTTAAGCGATCTGTCCATCTATAAAAAAATTGTTAACCACGCACTTGACTAATTATATAATCTAGATTTTAAAAGATAAATGTCTTTCATACTGCAGTTTTCATTATGTATTGAGAACTCTAATTCGAGATTTTTGTGAAAATGTATAGGTAGGTATTTATTTATTTATCCACATTTCATAATTCAAATATTTTTTCCATATTATTAAAGAACTTTTCCTGAATAAAAGGTATAATCTATGTTCATATCAAATTTAACAGCTGAGGTCACCGTTGAAAACGCACAAACCAACATTAACAATAAATAAACTATCATAATTATTAATAGAATTAGATTAATTAATTCAGATATAGTTAACTAGAAAAATACTTAGTAGCTAATATATAACTATTCATCATACATGGTCTTTAAAGGTTAAAATTTTAAAAAACCTCGCTTACCGAGTTACAGTTTGATTCTTCTTTTCCTTTGTATTTTATTCCAAATATTTGGATCAAAACTGTACAATGTTTTTTCCTTTCCTACTCTTTAATTCTGGTAAAATAGGTAGTTGTTATACCAAAATTCACGTCATCCTCCACACAATCCATATGTTATTTTACCTGGCTTTTGCCTTAGTTCTTTATAGATTAGGTACCTTTATAAGTAAAAGCCACATTATTTTTGTTACATGATTTTCATCTCTTCTTATGCTCTGATAATAAATATAACAAACAATAGGATAGCGGGAACTCAAGTCAACGCAACCTCATACATTTTATACGAGCGTACCTAATGATACTTTGACGTAATAAGCTTACACAAGTAAAAGGAGTCAAATAGCGCAATCATTAATAATACTAATATAATAATCATAATAATAAGCGACGGTTAAATACACGTACTGTATACCCTCAAATTAAGCAAGTTACGCTTGTGTTATGGGTTATATACAACGGACTACTCTGGGACCGATCCCAGACACCCAGACCATAGTAAATAACGGAGAAAATACGTTTCCGAAATTTACTACAACAGGAACCGAACCTGGAGCCTCTGCGTTGCAGTGAGGTAGGCCGGCAAAGGCTTAGCCCGCTCAACCACAGAGTCATTATTGTTAAACAGTAGCTAATAAAATGATTTCTATCATATTTTAAAACTCACTCACACACACGTCACTTCAGTATCTGTTCTTTTGTATGTAATTAATCTTAGAATTTATTGTAACGTGTCCGCATCCCTATTACACAGAATATTGAAACAAAATTATTAGAGGCATAGGTGATAGACTAAATTTTATTGTTCACCAAAACAAAAATTACAAAAATGTACAACACAATAGTTATAGAGGTACTTGGTAAAACAAAACACGGCCTTATCGCTAAAAGCGATCTCTTCCAGGCAACCTAACTCAAACGAAGTTTTTAAATAATTATCTGCAATTATACAACAAAGAATGTGGGATAAAACAGCGAGATAGTTGTAGACCATTCTTTAAAAGCCTCAAATTATTAACCTTACCGTGTTTATACATTTTTGAAATAGCAGTCTATGTAAGGAGACACCCTGAGCACTACGAAAATATTCGAAGCACACGCCGATGCGACACTTTAAAATTTAATAAAAAATTTAACACGACTTTATTTTCGCGGAGCATATTTGCAATGTCAATAAAAATATATAATAAGTTACCCCTTGACATTAGAAAATGTAATTCATTTAAAATTTATAGGAATAAGTTATTTGACTACTTGGTGAACATGACATTCTATTCTATTGAAGAATTTTTATTACAATGACAATTAGAGTACATTTAAATTAAATGTAGTAATGTAGATGAGCGACATATATAAAAATAAATAATTTACTGCTGCAATGGTAATAAATAAATGAAGATAATAATGATAAATTTAATTATATAACGATGACAATACGAATGTAAACACAATGTAATCTTCCATTTAATAATTATTATAAAAGTCATTAAATAATGTAGTCGGATTCCAATTGTATAGGGTAGTCTGGAGGATATCGCCTTTGGCGACAAGACCGCCCATTGTACTATAATTTTATGTGCAATAAAGTTATTCATTCATTCATTCATTCATTCAGAAAATTATATATAAGTAAAGTAATAAGTTAGGTTGCCTGGAAGAGATTGCTTTAAGCGATAAGGCCGCCCATTATGTCTACCAAGACAATATTGTAATTGAGTATTTTTGAAATTGTATATTTGGTGAGTGTTATCTATCTCTCTATCTATATATAAATAGAAATGACATGCATGAACAGCAGATTACAGTCTAAAGTATAGTAAACTAGCACATACTTTATCGCATAAGACCTACATAATGTTACCTGAGTGAATTTTGAATTATAAAAAACAAAATTGTAAGCAGGTATATTAAACCGATGTTAGATGGTAAATTTCTGTCTTATAGTTTCATTGGATCATATGATTATATCGTAATTTGGAGCAACTAGATATATAAGGATTCTAATTAAATATTTAACATTATTTTCCGAAGGTTTGACTTAGAAATACTAAATTAGAAATTGTAAAACATGTGGATAAGTCAACAGACCTGTGCCCATTTTTCGGATCACCGCAGCCGGCGCCCGGTGTCTCTCCCAAAAGGCAGACAGCTCGACTGATCACGTATGAACACAATTTTCAAATCAAACGACACAAAACCTTAATCAAATATACAAAATTAAAAATAATTAACATCATCGAATTTATGAATGTGAAATATATAATAATTTAGTTTCACTATAAAATTCACACAAAAATATTCTTTTACATATATTTTATCATATTTGGAACTTTGATGACTTCTGAGAGTGACTTCATCCCCGAGTCGCGGCTTTCGACAGACTGCTCTCTGGTAATTGTGATCTTTCAAGCCGCTGCGGAGATCGCGAGTCACATCATCCCCTGATTACATCCAGACCCACCCCTCGAGTGAGATGGCACTACCGCTGCTACACGTGAAAGAGAGAGATAGCAGTTATCCCATCTTATGCCCCGGTCCACAGGTTACATTGTCACTATATGCCTAGCTTCGTATCGGACACAATTATTTTTAATATTTCGACCAACTCCTTTTGATGCCTTTACAGGAGATTTTTTTTTAATGTACCTAATTTTCATGTGAAATATATTCATTTGTCAAAAATCTAATAATTCGTAATTTACATAATATCGTCAATTATGTACATTTCTAAAATACTTTCTTATTTCCGAAAATATTCTTAATTTCATACCAAAATTACAAAAAAGAGATGCTTTGTTTAGCCGTCAGGACCAAAAATCCTGATGTTGTAGTAAGTGTAAGATTACAGTAAACATTAAAACGTCAAGTCGTACACCGAGGTCGGGTGTGGGGGGTGAGATTGACGTATACGCCGTGGACCAATGAGAGACCGCGCCGCTCAGAGGGGGCGGCGCATTCAGCTTGTCAATTGTAACCGAGCTACGAGCCACGGCACCAAGTCGCCACGTGCGCCACTGCCAGTGTTGTCAATAGACAAACATAATAAAACGGTACATTTATTGTTTTTTTAACTGACCCTTAAAAGTGGTACAAATTAAAATTCTGCACAATTCGCTAAAACGAAGAAATATTGTGTTTTAGTAAAGCTATATTCGATAAAACAAAATCAAACTCGTTTAGTTTTTCAATTCTGCTGTTCTTAATTAAATTTTAATTTATTGCTATTTTTAATAGAAAGTGCATTCTAATTGTTTTATGTTCGACAGCGACAATTGGTTTTTAAACCTGTCTATAAATTTAAAGTTAAATTTGACTTAAAATAATAATATACGATCTGCAAATATAGCCAAGGACAAATACCTAACTTTAATATATAGGAAACACAAAACCAGAGAACCTTTTACTGGAAGTTTATATTACCTATAAATATTCATATCAGTCACGTAAACAGCGTGGAATGACTTCTTAAGTAATTTGCTATTAGTAAATTCAGGTCGTGATAATCAACTTTATATGTAATGGGGGTCCAACCTTTGCGGTATAATTCATATTGTGGGTAGGTCACTACAAAAAACTCATCTGTTCCAGACAGTTTCAGGTAGAAATAAAGCAGGTTGAGAACAACAACGGGTGTTATAATTCATAGGTATTATAATAATAAGTATAGGTAGTAGATTTGAAAAGTTTAAAGGTCATTACGGGCCTTTAATTAAGAAAGCCATAAATGTCATAATTAGAATTGTTAAGAACTAACTAGAGCTGTTTGTCTGTACTTAACTAAAATATAATATTATGTTCATCAACGCTATTGATAGACTCTAAGAACAATACAAGATAGGTTGGATAGATAAGGTTGCATACAAGATAAAATTCTACGAATAAATGCTTAAAAAATCTACAAGCGGACCGTAAATTTAGATGGAAAAATATTCTGAAAATCGGGTGTCTCCGTGCACACGAGACCGTATGGCAACACTGGCTGTGACACGCCACCTAACAATATAATACAAGAGCATATTTCTCTCGGTCTTCGATAAGGACGAGAAACCTGTAATATAATACTTAAATATGTCAATAGATAACAAGGTTTCTTTACAGGATTATTTTGGCTTGTAAACAACTTGATGTCGCACAGCTTAGCTTATAGATTCAAAGTGATGATTTACCTAAACAAATAAAGTACTTTTGAAAATGCATATTATGAACATTACAATTTACTACGTGGTAGCGTAATGCCTAGTGCACGCGTCCCAAACTTGAAGGGGTCGAGGTCGAATGCTGGCCGGGACTCATGCACCACTTAGGCAGTTTTCTGACTTAATGTGCATATTTTTACAATTACCACGTGCTACGGTGAAGGAAAACATCGTGATGAAACCTGCACATCGAGATAACCGATGTGTCAAACCAGCCAAGCTGCCTTGGACTTAGCAGGAGTGGAAGACAACGCTGCCTTAACAAAATGAGCAAAGTAAAAACAATTCTTAGATATCTACCTAGATTGATCCTATAAAACATGGGTAGATATATCTAGAATAGAATATACTTTATTGTACAAAAATGCTACATAAAATCAAGAACATTAGATAGAAGTACAATCGGCGGTCTTATCGCCCATTGCGAATGGGCGATATCTTCCACACAACCTTTGGATGGAGTATAGGAAGGACAACAAAAGTCGGTAGTTGCTAAACCAGCACTCGTACAATAATTTAGTCTATTAATTAATAAATAAATAGTAATATATATGATAATATATATATTCAAAAATAAATACACATATTATATACATACAAAAGTAAACAATAACACTATAGCTTGCGGTAGTAATCTTTAACTAATCTGTTAAAAGAAGGTAATGATCGTGTCTGCTTGATGTTTAGTGGTAATGCATTCCAGAGTTGAATGGCCTGGATGGTAAAAGACTTGTTGTAAAAACTTGATCTATTGACAGGCGTTTTCAGTTTTAAATTCTCTGACAATGTAAAGAATCTAGAATTACTGTAATTATATATATATATATATATATATATATATATATATATATATATATATATATATATAAAAGAACAGGATTAAAACACTTAATCACTGGAGTCTCCCACGCCGTCGGGTCATCAAAGTATTCATCATTAAAAAAATTAAATTCAAATCAACACCTCTCTAAATAAAAAAAACATCACGGTCCGATTGTGAATTTTATTGTGACGATTGTTGGTAATAAAAGAAAAACATATGCACGATCCTCGGTAATTGTTCCAAAGGGTTGCTCACCCCGAATTCCTTCTATAAACACTTGAAATTTTTTAAAATAATAATATACACGTGTCATTCTCTTGTCATTTAAGTATGCTTAAGAAATATGCAAATTTAATAGGTTTTTATTATAAATCTATACAAAAATAATCTAAATGCGAAAGAAAGTTTGGATGGATGTTTGTTGATCAATCACGCCAGAACGGCTGATCGGAACTGGATGAAATTTGGCACAAGGATAGATTATAGCCTGGAATAGCAGGTAGGCTTTCTTGACTTTTTATTCCAGAAAAATGTACGGTACCCGTGAGATGACATTAGCGCGAGCGAAACCTCGAGCAAAGTTAGTAAGTAATTAATATATTTCTAAAGTCTGTATTTCAAAAACAATCTATAATATAATAAATTTGTAGAGGGCATGGCAAAGATTAATATTCTTCCATGGTAGGCGGTTCAAGTTTGTGCAATGAATTTAAAAATGAGAAAAAATCAGGGGCTAATCAGCTAATTCTAATATCAAATATATTTTATATAACTATATTATTTTATATATACTTAACTAAAATTAATATTTATATCGTAGGAAAGTTTACGATAACGCTACAAAGTTACCTACGTTTTATGGACGTTTCAGCTGTACTATTTGAATTAGCCTTTAGTCATATATGAATTCTGACGATATGGGCAAGTGGTTCATTAGCATAGCTACATAACGCTTCTGCGATCATTACGTTCCTCCTAGGCATAAATGTTGTGTCAGATATGAAATGACAATTCATTTGATACAACACTCCTTACCCTTCACTAGGCGTCATTAAGACATGCATCTACGAAACATCACGCCTGTATATAGACTATTATTTTCCAGTGCCGTAAATAGGGGGGCCATCGGTGTTCTTTTTTTTTATTAACAATTCTACGGGCTCGAGTGCCGTACACTTTTTACAACTGGATTACTGTTAGAGTTTTTTGAGTTCATACACGCTTATTGTTAATTGTTATTGTGTATGACATTAATTTTGTGATTTTTATGTTGTGTTGTGTACCTTAAGAATAAGTTATACAATTTTTTTCTACTTTTAATACTAAACTTATACTAATGTAGACTGTATCTGTAACATGCTGGTGTTGTGAGAGAGTGCATGTGCAGTGTGTACCTTATGACTATACCTATATATATTATCTTAACTAGTGCCATGTATGTTGTTTTTTCTTTTTGTGCCTAGGTTATTAATTTTTAGGCTCTTTGTGTGTCTTGGTTTGTTTGTGAATTGTGCGTGTAATGCAATGCAGTGGTATGGCGCGTAGGTGTGAGTAAGTGTTTAAGTTTTGTTGTTGGTTGTGTGTTTGTGACTTTGTGTGGTGTTATAATTTATTGTTTAATTGTCGTGACATGTCTCCCATGCGTATCGCCATTTTTATATTGTAATCCCTGGCCACCGGTGTTCAGGCACAGGGCGTAGACTCTGGGGGGCGCAAGAATGGCCAGACCAGGCGGGACTATTATTTTTTCGGTTTGCTCCTAGTAAGTTCCCGCTGCGCTGCTAGTGCTCGATTCCAACACATACCTACCTACATGCCAGAATCATCAAAAACGTCTGTTAAATTAGACAAAACATCGCGCTCATTATTTGTTTTTCTTCCAAAATATTAGATAATAGGTCCACCAACACCAAGGTCCTTGTGCGTTTTTCTATCACCCTGAAGGAAACAAAGCAGGCGTAGGTATACAAAGCATTGCTCTAGCTAGGATACCTATAATATCTAAAAAAATAAGGACGCAGTTATAGAAGTTCGCATAGGGCGCATAAAAGGCTATTTACGGCACTGTTCTTTTCGCAACTTGTCTGGATTTTCCGTAACTTTATCAAAATAATTTCTATCTTATTTAGTTTAAAATCAATCTATATGCTATAATATAATAAATTTGTAATCTGAGTTTTTATGACGAATTTAAAAAAGATATTATAATCAGAGGCTAATTTAGCCCAGCAGATTCCAAAAACACACTTTTTACAATTTTTGTTTGTTTGTCTATGTATATGGGACTTCATCTGCGTTAGTGTTAAAGATTTAGGGTATAGCCGAATGCGTGTTTTTTACATCTTTGAAAACTAACGTCGTTAAAGTAGTGATATTAAGGGTATATACGTATGTTATCTGTCAATATTTAACTTCATTACAAAATGACGCATCTTGAATTGCGCGAAAGCGAAATGGCTTATGCCTTAACTTTGTCTATATCTACTAATATTATAAAGAGGAAAGATTTAATTGTTTGTTTGCATTGAATAGGATCCAAAACTACTGAACCGATTTAAAAAATTCTTTCACTGTTGGCTAGCTACACTAGCCTACTAGACTTCAACTTTTAGGTTTTTTTATCCTCATAAATGACTTTTTGGAAGGGTTTTATTATTTTTATTCGCACTATGCGGCTGCTGGGTACCTACTGCATATAGAAATCAGGGAAGGCTGATTGTTATGCCGCTAGCCTCACAACGCGTGTGGGCGTTTGGGTTCACCTCTGATATTGAGATTTAATTATTTTGTCTAGTTTCAAGATTTAGTATTCAATAAAACCTTTCTCACCTTTTGAAAGGCTAAAGAAAAGCATATCCATACTGAGTTTGAACATCTATGTTTGCTTTTAACGGTGCGATGGAGCACACCTGTACACCATAGGTACTGGTGACAAATGAGCACTACGGGCAAAAATCGCTCCCCTCACTCCCGGCTCAATTAATTCATCTCGCGGTGTCTCTTACTGTCACGACCTCAGATCAAGCTAACAACCGATTAGACATGGCAAGGTTAAAACAAATAAGCGCAATTTAAGATTCTATGGCTAGTTCATTGAAAATTAGTAGAACATAGTTTAAAAGTTCTCATGGCTCATATTCTCCTCCCCCAGCCCCCTCCTCCCTATCTCATCCCGCAATAGAAATTCGGACACATATTACCCTAAATTTTAATATTTTTAAATATAAAATAACACGCGTTAAAACAATATCTTATCATCTAACTTTTATGATATCATGATAGAAATAATTATAATTACTTTTCAAAGAACTAATGCGCTATTTGATTCCTTTTACTTGTACCTGTTACTTGTAATATAAAATAAATAATTACCTACACGAGACATCAAATAATCCCAAAGTAGCAGCAAATGACCATTATTTTTGTCATTTTGCTCAGAAAACCTTAAAAGCGTTTAATAGAAAAAAACTTAATTTTTTAATCAATTTTCGTTGAAATTTTTTCTTGTTTTCCTTTTACGATTTTGATTTTTTCTAAATTTTCTTTATTATTAGTCGAGAAATAGAAAAGAACCATTTTATAATTTTAGATACTCCATTTCCATTCATATCAATTATCACCAATTTACTTAAAATTATGAGAAAACCTGTCTAACAATCAACTTCACGGTTTATAGAAAATATTATTTTACAAATTATACATAGGTACACGTAGTAATTTCTATTAGCGTAGGTTATGTAGTCATTCTGATACATATATTCTGTAACAAAAGAAGAAATTGTATTTAAAATATAAATAAGGGTTTACTTTCCCCTATCTATTTATTCGTAGCACAATGAGCCTACACTCGTAGCAGGCACTTAGCCGCACGGCGCTACGCCGCCCGCGGCACTTTGATTTATACACCGGCTATATTCAACTGTGACAATTTATTTCAATTAACGCTCGTAGCGCCCCCAGCCGTCCTTATTGTCATGTCTCGCCAATATACAGCGTGACAACCTAAGATTATATTGCAGTCCCTGCTACGAACTTCTATAATATAATAATTTGCGTATTTAGTTAGCATGGATCTTACTGGATTCATATTACACCAAAAAAACTATGTTTAAATTTTTGTCAGTAGAAATAAAGACAGTTGCAATAAAAGAAATCTTATATAAATATTCTTTAATAAATAAATCTCTAAGAAGTTTTATAACGCCCAACTCCAATCCATCCGTGAAGGAACGAAAAAATGTTACAATTTTCTGCGGCCGGGTGGTCTGTCGTAAGAGGCGACAAAACAACCCACAGGCAGATGGTAGAATATTAACTCGCCTGGATGGTTACTAACCCTTGTCTAGAGCATGTAGCCATAACAGCCTTCAGTTTTATTCCGGCATTAGTAGCCAGGTTCCAGTCTCGATTTAGAGAGCCACAGCACCTTTAGTCTTATAAATGTCCATAGTCAATTGTAACCGCTTTTCATCAGGTGGTCCTAGGGTTACCAACCATACTTTATAATAACGTATGCTACTTTAAATTGGTAAATATACTTTATACTTTTGCAAATAATAAAGTATGTGAAAATACTATATTTCCAATATAATTACTGAACAATTATCGATCCAGCTTTCACTGAAAAAGTTTATTCAGTCATGAATCTAAAATGGGGAGAACAAAGGAACAAGACATTTATAAATTAAATCAAAAATAAATTGTTTATGTATCTAAATTGAAATTGGGAATGTAAAGATATCTTCCAAAAATGTAAAGATAATGAAAAGTTGTTAGTATTTGCTAGAAGCACACAAAAATAGTATAAATAAAATGTTGAAAAATACTTTTTTCTGCCAAATACTTTATTTTTGCCCTACTTAAAAAGTGTAATAAGTTATTTTTCTCAAGATTAGTTGGCTACCCTAGTCGGGCCTGCCTGTCTGCTGAACTTATGCAATAAGAACAATCTATCAGCAATAACAAAAGATACTATATATAGATACAATCATCATATTAAAACAATACCATTTCTAAACTGAGCGTCGGCAAAAAGTACACATTAACGTAACAAGAGCATATTAAACGGTTTACTCAGTGAATCCCAATCATTCCGAGGAATTCATTTGTTCGCTAAAAGCGTGCCAACTGCCAAATCCGCGGCGAGCCCGGCGGAGGCGCTGCGCAAACACAAAAACGGCTGCTCGCGAAAAAGTCCTTTTAAAAATGTTGCGGCACGTACGGGAGAGGGTGCCCATTACTGCGGAGTGCCGCTTGTTGGTTTAAGAGTTAGCGTCGGGCGCGGAAGAGAGCCGACAGGCGACGCTAAGGCCATCGCACGCGACTCGCTTCGCCACGTTTGTTTTGGACCTATTGTCTCTTCGGCTTCATGTTAATGTCTGCGAATCACGTTTTTAGTTGCAGTTGTGAAATAAGATAGATAAATATTATAACACTTTATTGCTCACCAAATATACAATTTCAAAAAGTACACAATATTGTCATGGTAGAAACAATAGGCGGCCTTATCGCTTAAAGCGGTCTCTTCCAGGCAACCTAACTTAAGTAATAATTTAACCTAATCTGGCGATGTGCAGATCATTTCATTAAGTATATCATAAATAAACATACTTAAACTACATAATTTATAAATTAAATATATACATGTATATTAAATAGTCTATAATATAACAATAAGGCATAATTATAGAAAGAAAAGTAATGTTTTCTGAGTGCGTTCTTAATAATAAATAAATACTTTTTGATACAATTTTAGAATACTGGCATTAATTTTTTCACTTTATTATAATTAAAAGACAGTCGAGTTGGTTGCGATTCGAACGTAAGAAAAAAATGACTTTTTATTTTCTCTAGTCCCAATTCGATTTAAATATCATTATATCATTTTGCCTCGTTCGGGTCCATCACATGTGCCTTTGTGTGTGTACATATATTTATATAAATATACCTAAGCTCTGTTTTGATCAAATACATGTTAGTATGCCACTAAAACGTAATCTACTACAATGAACTTATATTGTATTCTACTTATAATCCCTTAAGACTATAATTAGAATACTGAGCCTAGGTCATTGAAGTCACTGGGTAAGGTTCCCGAAGGCTGGCTACCTTACCTCACTGGATCGCAATACTGATCCGGGGACCGAAATATGAACGAACCCTTTGGTAATCTGAAGAGGTAATTACACGTTTTGAAAAAGCTAGTATATTATTTTGTAATATATATTATTACTAGGATTTACGGATATTTATTTAGGATTCCCGGGGGGCACAAAGTACCACAGCATTTTAAAAAGTATGTATACTATCGTTTTAATGAAAACTGTGGTGGAATTAGCTAATTTTTATAAACCCGAACAACTTAGAGCCGCTCTCGGGAAATAATGTGCGGAATTCTCAGGTACCTACATAAAAAGTAGCGCAGATTTCAAGTCTAGGAATTTGCTGTCAACCAGCGAAAACCGCATCGAAATCGGCTCAGTGGTTTTTAAGTGAATCCCGAACAAACAGACAAACAAAACAGACAGACAAAATTTTAAAAAATACATCATGTT
The DNA here is from genome assembly GCA_949752895.1 of Dendrolimus pini. Classification (NCBI taxonomy): domain Eukaryota; kingdom Metazoa; phylum Arthropoda; class Insecta; order Lepidoptera; family Lasiocampidae; genus Dendrolimus; species Dendrolimus pini. The sequence continues at coordinate 17,577,404 of OX457137.1, read as the reverse complement.
CTCCGTCGTTAATATCTAGTGGGTTTTTTAAAAAATATCTTCAATATACAAACATGGGATTTTTAGAATTATTTAATATTATAGATCAACTACAATTATAGGGCCTCAATAATCCAGACACGTAAAAACAAGGCCTTTGAGTATTATTAAAGTGTCCAAATTGTGGTCTGCAATATTGTAATCGTAACAAAACATAAGTCTAAGGGCCGCTTGCATAACGTTCCTTAAATTTATTTAAGAAACACTAAACGCATTAACACCCTTAAATACGATAAGCGTCTTGCACAACACAAAATTTGTCGCTAAATATGTTTAAAGAACTGTCAATACATTTTGTGCAAAACGTATTTAGGCAGTTTAATGTGATTAACTAATTTTATTTAAAGGTGATCGTTATGCAAGCGGCCCTAAGTTTCTTTCATTAATCATCGAAAAGTATCTAAGTAAGAAAAAGTTAGACGAACAAGACAGAAACATGTAACTACCTGTTGGTAATTACAAACTTGCAATCTGCACATTTGACAGGTAATTTAAACAAAAAAAAACTTCAAAGTCTGTAATACTGTTCTGCTTAATAATTTTCTCACTTCATTTCAAAAGCTCTGTCTAGAGACAATCAAAATTAGCGTCTAATTAGAATTCGACGCAGAAACATAACTTTGTGGCTGTCAAATTCATTATTTTCCTCCAATTTGAAACCAGTGTTTAAGACCACCGCCCGTCCGGACTCCCGCGATCACCGAATAAGCGGGAGTCCAGATTAATAAGGCCCTACTGCAATATAAGGAAGAATGAAACAAACGAAGAACTTAACATTAGGCAGCGATCCGTTACAAACGGGTAGACCGTTATACTGAGAGACAAGAGAAGTGGGAAAAGCCACTTTAGTGTGTAGCAGCGAGAGGTAGAGGTTAAATAATACTTCAGATGGCAGAGAGTAGTGTCTACTTGTGGAGTATGGTTGCCGGTTTGTGTAATGAAACTACAATTTGTGGCACATTTTATATTGAAAAAGTTTACATTATAGAATTGTACTCGCGCGCTGACCGAAACAGACAGTTGGCAGCGTATAACTGTTTAGGTTAGAGGGATGCGGCGCGGGCGGCAAATAACGCGAAGGCGGCTTGCCACGATTACATCGCTTAGGCAGCCTACTGGCCGCTACATATTTGAAAGAAAACGATCAACCCCCAGTTACATAAATACGGGGATCACTTTTAAGGTTAAGTAGCCACGGGCAAAACTCAAACCCCAGGAATAAGCTCTATTTTACTTACCTAAAACTTAATTAGGTTTATATATATATCGAGGGCTTCATAACAAATAGGCGTACAGACAAAAGTGCAGTGTTACGTAAGGGATAAAATTGTGAATAAAATAAAACTAGTAATTGTATAAGGCTGAAATTTGGAATGCCCTTCTATTTAGGTACACTTGTATACTGGTAAGACATTCTAAATTGTACCATGCATAGATTTAAGTAAACAACAAAAAATGGCATTTTTGCGTATACGGCCATTTGTTATGAAGCCCTCGATATATAAATCTTTAGTAAAAAACTAATAAACTGATTGTGAAAATCGATTAAAAATCCGTTGTGTAGTTTAAGGGGAGTTAGCGGATATACAGATAAACAGACACGGAAATCTATCTTCGTTTTATACTATACTAGCTGACCCGGCGAACTTCGTATCGCTATATTTTCTGAATTCCTAAAAGACTGTTTCATGACACAAAAACAAAATCACCAAAATCGCTCCCGGTGGTTAGGAGGATTCTAGAACCCGATCTCAGCGCCATCTACCAGTTCCTACGGTATAAAAAGTATCATATCTTACAAGTTGGATCAAACTGCACACGGTGTGTAAATTTGATTAAAATCGGTTAAGTAGTTTAGGAGTCCATCGCGGACAAACAACGTGATACGTAATTTATATATGTTAAGAAGATAAAGATTGCACTAAAGCAACGATGCTTTAGTGCAATCTTTATCTTCTTAATATTAAGAATTTAATAAATTAAGCAGATATTAAGTGGGAATATGTAATCTATATAATTATGATGCTTAATTTCTCGTAATAAATGATTGATATATAACATAGAGAGACAGACTGACGGACATGTCGATTCCACTAGGATTCCGATTTTGCTAAAATGGCTATACAAATCTAAAGTAACGTGAAGAATAAGATAAGACGTTTATACTGTTTTATGTTTTCCTAGTTAGAGAATAGAGTAGATAACACTTTATGACTTACCAAATAAACATTTTTTTTTTTTTTACGATTACAATATTATGATAGTTTGCAATCTAACTTAAAGAATATTTTGTACTAATCTAGTGATGTAGGTGGTGCAGAGCTCCAGGTTGTATTTATTTATTTCTACATTAAATTCTAAGGACAAGTAAAGCACATGTCTTCTTATTCATATTATGTTACCAACATTTGCTATGGCTTTTATGACCTCGTAATAAACATCTATTCCCTTTATAAATGTTTTAACATTCAAATATTCGTCTTTGTTATGATAACGTGACGCTGTTGCTGTTTTTGCAGAAAATCCAATAGCTGGAATCCCCATGTTTCGCAATGGTAATATATCAGTTGTAGCTGGGCACACTGCCGGAACTACCTCCATCCCACTGAAATGATTAAATTTATGATAATAATAGTACTTAACGCTTTCATTACTACGTTAATAAACCAAGCGTACATTTATAGCCGTTCCTAAGCGCCTAAAGCAGCCGCTTTTGGAGAAAACTGTTAGTGAAATAGACACATTTCTCTAGATTTACTGGTAGGTACAAGACAAAGCATAAAGTTTCAGTTTATTCTGGTACTTGTCACATTTGCAATACTTATCTGTGAAAGCGGTTTCTTTAGGCCTAGTGGTAACAGCAGAAGCGGAACGGTGTTAGTTTTTTACTAAAGCACGGTGCTTCCACTTCCGCGTCGCTTTCGTTGTTAATAGTGCATTTGATAGTCAAACAAATTGACACGCTTATTATTGTCTTACAAAACGTGGGAGCTTCCTTGATTTTAAATAAGGAGGTATAACAATATCATAATTTGTACGTGTCAAATAACTCATTTAATATTTTTTGCATAGTGATTAAAACTATTTCTTGTAAGATATTTTAATAAAAATATAGGGTAAACCCCGGATACTAGCTCCGGTTTTGAAAAAGCTATGTTAGTGACGTTGGTGCTGGTGTGATCTTTTATGATTGGAAGTGCTACTTTAATAAGCCTCGTTACTAGGTAACGTAAAGATTAGGTTCACGCCTTTTGCTTTTGTGAGCAAAAATCTTCTGCGGCGAGACTTTAACCGGCGTCGAACTTATATTTGTGTGTAATTTCTATTGATTTTTTTTTATTGGTTGTGGTTTCAGTCAACTTTCTGTTTCGCCGCTTATATTAGACATCAAACTATGCTATTTGTTATGTTTTGTTGTTGACTAGTGTATATTTTTTATTTCGTAAATAAAAAGCGCAAGTATCCGTATCAAAAAGGATAGTCACCCTAGTTATTTATTAGTTAATTATAAATTCATTAAAGAGTAACGACAATATTATTCTGTTTTTTTCTAACTTATTGTAACTACTTGTCTGGGTTGGTGTAGTTGAGCAAAATGACTCGCAAATATACAAAGTGTAAAGTTACACGCTAAGTTGTAGTATAGGTATACAATTTTATAATGTCATAGAATGATGTGTTTGATGTATGTTTAAGGTTTTTAGAAGTTTAAAATAAAATCTCATAAAACAGGATTTACTCATAAATTATATTTACAAACATAGGCTAACAATTAACATGAACGTACATAAGACGTATGTTTTGGTATACATGTTGATTATTCTTAATAATAGATAGATAAGGTATTTTTAATAACAGAGCTTTTTTTTAAAGTGGGCAGCTATCCGGATTTTATCGTATACTAAAATAATCTAGGTACTTACAAATTTGTCAGAGCCCTTTCCATAGCTACCCAAAAAGTGTTTGAGTTGTCCATAGCAGTTTTATCCGATCTGTCAACTCGGCGAATGTATGATATTTCTGTGTTGTTACCGGCAGCGTCCATCCAGGATTTCACCTAAAATAAAACCATAAATAATAATATTTTTAAACTGGACATACAATTTTTGGGTATCTACTGATCAAATTAATGTTATTTGATGGATGGAGTGAAATAAATATGCGACCTTGCACGTTGCGTCATAAAGGCTATTCGGCTTCCTTATTTCTTTTGACTTGTTGTTGATTTAACTGGTCATGTTTGCAAATCTTATAATGGCCTAATAGCGAAGAGCTTTGACCATCATCTTGAAAGGCTCTCGCTTGGTATCTGGGTGAAGGATCGGATCCAGAAGGCAGCCCTGCTGGACACGACCTATATTCTGAGGAGGTTCCTATCTCTGGAGTCTTAACTGGCGGCGGACATCGGTTTTTTTTAAATAAAATATATATATATATATATATATATATATATATATATATATATATATATATATAAGAAGAATAGAAGAAGAAATAAAATGAAAGTAAAATAAACATGTGATAATAAGATCTAATAATAAAGGCTCGGCTGAGTGAATTAAAAATACACGATTTTTGTATATAAATAGGTTGGGGAAAAAGTGTAATAAGAAATAAGATCTCTTTGGCTATACCATTTGTATCTGTCTGGTTTTGGTATCATTAAAAGTTTTAATTTTAAAGAAGACAATTCCAAATTCAAATTAGGAAAATGTGTGATTTTCATTTGTTTTTCTTATTGTTAAAATGAGTGAATCTAATGAAGAAATTTGATACATTTTAAAATTTTACTACAAAAAAGGTAAAAATGCAACACAAGCCGCGGAAAAGCGGAAAAAAATTGTGATGTTTATGGACCTAATGCAGTATCTGTGAGAGTAGCGCAAATTTGGTTTAAGCTCAATCCGGAAATTTTAATTTCAAAGATACACGTCGCTCTGGTCGCCCTGTTACGGACAAAATTGATGCCATTTTTGAAAAAGTGGAGCAAGATCGGCATATTAGTAGTTAATATGTAGCTGGAGAACTGGGAATTGATCACAAAGCGGTTTTAGCGCATTTGAAAAAAGCTGGGTACACAAAAAAGCTCGATATTTGAGTGCCTCATGAGCTTACTGAAAGATATCTAATGAACCGTGTACTCATTTGTGATTCTTTAGTACGACGTAATGAAACCGAACCATTTTTGAAGAAGCTGATAACTGGTGATAAAAAGTAGATCACGTACGACAAGAACGTGCGAAAAAGATTGTGGTCAAAGGCCGGTCAGGCTTCACAGACTGTGGCGAAACCCGGGTTAACTCGCAACAAGGTGATGCTGTGTGTATGGTGGGATTGGAAGGGCATTATTCATTATGAGCTGTTACCGCCAGGCATGACCATCGATTCTGAACTGTACTGCGAACAACTGATGAGATTAAAGCAAAAAGTTCAGGGGTGTGGTTTTTCAACATGATAACGCTAGACCTCACACATCTTTAGCCACTCAGCAAAAATTACGAGAGTTTGGTTGGGAGGTGTTAATGCATCCGCCGTATAATCCTGACCTTCAGATTTTCACCTGTTTCGGTCTCTGCAGAGTTCCTTGGGTAGTGTCAGGTTAACATCACGAGAGGACTGCCAAATCCATTTGTCACAGTTTTTTGATCAGAAGCTCTAAAATTTTTATAGCAATGGGATGACGTCCCTACCTACAAGGTGGCAAAAAGTTATCCAACAAAATGCCACCTACATACTTTAGTCAAATGTAAATAAACTTTATAAAAAAACCTTTTGAATTTTATATAATATGCGAAGAAACTTTTTCCCCAACCTAATGTATACTTTTGATTCGGGGTATCTTTGAATGTGTGTAATACCCTAGTAATTAGGTTTAATAACTTAATTTTTAATGTAAATGTTTTAAATGTGTATATAGAAATGACGTGTTCCTAAAATAAATTTATAACACATTGCAAAGCGGTGTAAATAGAGAAGGAACGAGATTTAATTTGTAACTTATGTATAATTGTATATACTATGTATGACTTGTAAAAAATGTTCTGCAATGGAACTAGTTTGAACAACAACTTTTGAATTTGACTATCCGTGCAGGACCGGAGAAAGAATACAATTTCCTGCGGCCGGGCGGCCTGTCGTAAGAGACAAAATAACCCACAGCCAGGTGGTAGAGCATTTGCCCGACTGGAGGGCTACCACCCCTGGTCTAAAGTATGTCGCCATAACAACCTTGAGTTGTGTTCCGGCTTTAGTGACCAGGTTCCAGTCTCCCTTAACAGAGCAGTAGCGCATTTGTGGCACCTTTGGTGTTGCAAATATCCATAGGCGATGGTAACCGCTTTCCATCAAGTGGGCCGTCTGCCTGTCTTCTGAACTCCTGCAATAAAAAAAACATTGAATAATAATGCGGAGCTGGCGTAACAGGTCTAGATCCCCTGTAAATCCTTTACAGATACTGCTTGGAAATTGAGATAGGGAATGTGGGAATTGCTTCGTTGAGGAAATAATGGTGTTACGGCTTATTCAAGGACTAGCTTCTGCCCACAACTTCGTCCGCGTAGAATAGTTAAAAAAGGTTTAAAAAATCGCCCGATTTTGAAACATTCTTCATTGGTGCGTCGCTCCATTAGTCTTGAATTTTTCAAATCAGACCAGAACTTCCTGAGATTAGCGCGTTCAAGCAAACAAACATACTTTTCAGCTTTATATATTAGTATATCCCTATTACTCCCCATGTTCCCTTTCGTAATCTCTGTCTGGGATGTGCATTTGGCCCGGGCGGAGGCGTAGAAACAACTAATATAATTATAAATAATTTTAATTATAAAGAAGTAATATAATTATATACCACCTGGCCAAATTTGACAAAGTCCGCTCCAAATTACCTATAGTTGCGAAAGTGACGGAATTTTTATACGAAATTATTCCGTTGTCGTATTGAATATAAATTCTGACTTCATTATAATATATTAGTATAATAAGTGACCTTTACCATATCGATATAGACTTTTAATATGTATTTATAATGCACATAATTTAATTTATAGGAAAAGATACTTAGACATAACTTGTTAAAAGTATCCTCTAGTCAGGTTGCCTGGAAGAGACCGCTTTAAGCGATAAGGCCGCCTTTTGTTTTGCCGTTAAATTATTGTAATATTAATTCTGTTATTGTTTGTATGGTGAACAATAAAGTGTCTTCTATTCTATTCTATCATGATTATAATATTTTAATGTGTTGCTAATGGTTAGTTCCACTTTGATAAGTGGATGTATCTTTTAATTATCATAATAACTGCAATTTTGCGTAATCTCTAGCAATTTTCAGAGGTTTTCTGCAATTTACTTGAATTTTTTAGGCTTGTGCACTAAACGGGTTTGAGATAAAGTAGCGGCAAAAGTATTATAACCCATGCACCCTTTAAACATTTTTATCATTCATTTTTGTTGTATGGGATTAGTACTGTTACGACCGGCAAAGACCAATTCATACCTGCAGTTTATTACAGTTTCGGCATTTGGACTTCTTTTGTTTACTTTGTGTTTAAAATTTGTAATTAGATAAACCAGCCTATTGTGTATTGTAATCTTTTATGGTATTCATTAGCCAGATGTGATTCTTGGAAATTATTGTTACGCGGTCGAGTATTGTGTCGAGACATATTGTATTTGTACAGGATAAAGCAATGCCCGAACGAACGGGTGAGGACTGAGGTAGTCAAGCGGTGACCACAAGCGAGGCAAGACGTGTGTACATTCGATAGTGACGGACTTTGCGCGTGTTAATGAATCGTGCATTACGTTTATACTAGTTGTGTTCCTACCTATACGTATAACACAGGTACAAATACCTGTGTTATACGTGTTTGTATAATTCTAATAAATTCTATAGTAATTCCAACGGCATTTTAATTCGAGTCTCGTAACTCGTAGCAGTACAACAAATATATCTTACCATTTTTTCCACGTCGCTAATTTCGAAATCGGCAGAAAGGCGCATATCAACGCCGACCAATACTTTAGAAGGTATTACATTAATAGCAAAACCAGCCTAAAACAAAACAAGTTCTTTGATTTAGCATAATAAGCAATAATAAGCATATTTATATTCTCGTAACTAATATAAGTAGGTCGTTGTTTCTAAAAATAACCTGCTCTTAAGGAATTTATTATAAACATTAAAATAATTGACGTCTAACGGCTTAATAGAGTAACAATAAAGAGGTACGCATACAGGGCGCAAGTCTTACCAATTCACGCTAGACCAAACACGCTGTTTTAATAGTATTCCGAAAAAACATGCGCTAAAAATACAGTAAGAAAAGATAATAAATTCTCGCCTTCTGACGATTATATTCGAATAAAAGTCGATATTTCAACGAAGAGTAATAAAATTTTAAAAAATGCTCTAAATAAAGTGCTATGGTCTAAATAATTTTTTTGGACAATGAAAAAGCAGTAGATTCGATCTAGCACCAAAAGCGCTAAATTGGCAACAGTGAGAGCGAAGCTGAAATGTCCCGGTCCCCCAAAATGAAAATGCCTACGTTAGAAGTTTGACCACGTCTCTACGACCTCTGATTGCCATGGATGTACGGCTGATGAAGTATTTTATACATTCCGTTTTGCCTTAATTATATTTCTTTTAAAAGTTCTATCAGGTAGGTACCTCTAATTATATAGGTCCTACGCCGCGGGCCAAGCTCTATTTTATTTACATACAAACTTAATTAGGTTTTTATATATCTATATCGAAAAAATATTTTACTGGTGGTGAAAATCGTAAAAAATTCATTGCGTGGTTTAGGAGAAGTTAGCGGATATACAACCAGACAAACAGACAGACGCGTAAAGCGACTTTGTTTTATACTATGTAAAGAATAATTTCCCAGGTGATATATATATTACCGACTGGATGACTACCACCCCTTGTCTAAAGTATGTCGTCACAACAACACTGAGTTCTGTTCCGGCATTAGTGACCAGGTTCCAGTCTCCCTTAAGAGACCAGCAGTGCATTTGTAGCACCTTTGGTGCTGCCAATATCCATAGGCGATGGTAACCGCTTTCCATCAAATGGGCCATCTGCCTGCCTGCTGAACACCTGCAATAAAATAAATTAAAAATCCATGATAAAGACATATACATCGATAACTTAGGAATATGAAGCCACTATGACGAAAGAGTCACACACTCGCACTAGATCAAATTTATACATACGCACATTATTATTTGTATTTGATTCTAATACAACATTGAGTTATATATAATATACGTACTACTTCATTATACTTCAACTTAAAACAATCATAAATTGCAAAGACACCTTCTTTTTCCCATATAAGTATTTATCTACCTTTGATTAAATACACATACCTTCAATACATTCACATTAACACTAGTATATGCCCCAAAATCTAGGTAATTTTTAGATGTCTTTATTGCCTTTTGCTCCTCTCTAAACTGTGATATTAATTTTACCATTTTTAATGCCTGAAAAATAATGTCAAAATTGTTAAAATTATGTTAGATATTCGAAACAATAACTATTTATTTATTTTATTGCAGAGTTCAGCAGGCAGGCAGACGGCCTACCTGATGGAAAGCGGTTACCATCGCCTATAGACATTTGTAAAGGGTGCTACAAATGCGCTGCTGCTCTCTTGCGGGAGACTGGAATCTGGCCACTGATGCTGGAACACAACTCAAGGTTGTTATGACGGCATACTCCAGACCAGGGGTGGTAGCCATCCAGTCGGGCAAGTGCCCTACCACCTGGCTGTGGGTTGTTTTGTCGCCTCTTACAACAGGCCGCCCGGCCGCAGGAAATTGTATTCTTTCGCCGTTCCTGCACGGATGGCCTTTCACAGCTTTACACTTTATTGTGTTTATGCAAACACGGCATGCGTAATAACACATGAAATATACTAGCGAGCCTGGCAGACGTTGTCTTGCTCTGGAAAATAAAGATCTAAGTCCCGATTACAGCGCCACCTACTGAATCCAAATGTGCATTTAAACCGCCAACGGAACCACTCAAACAAACACAAAAAATTTCGTCTAAATCTTGGAACCAGATTTTAGCACGACGTAGTGGGTCTAATTGTGAATCTAAACCATTCTCAGATCCACTTAGACACCCCGCAAAAAAAATCATCTTCAAGATCGGTCCAGGGGTTTGAGGAGTTCAGTAACATACATACCGCTGGAAGAATATATGTAGACGTGAGATTGTGTTTATGTTATACATTCAAAACTACGAGTGATAATATGCACTTTCTTCACGCTTACATTTTCCACGGCAGATCCGTCCGGTATAGCGAATCCATGGCCACCTTGTCCGTGGACTGTAAATTCCATTTCTGAAATGGAATTCGTTTTGCTTTGTGTATTGATTATCAGTTATACAACGTTGGTCACAAATATTTGTTCAAATCTGACTATGGTACGGTACAATCATTTAGCGGCCTGTCACAAAATTTTAAGTTACCAGAAAGTCATAAGCAAATATTTTTGAAGTGAAACTTCTATTTAGATGGAGGTTATTAGTCACGAAAACGCGTTATGGCCGGGTGGAGGGGGTAGAAGGTATATCGCGTAGTGAGAGGTGGCATATGTTACAGTAGACTTTTTTTTGTTCCGGGTCCGAATTCAGTTTTTTTGTTTGATAAAATAAAATTTAAAAACTTCGTTTAAAAAAACCGACTTCAAAAACTAAAATGTATAAAATAACTTATTTCTAAAGCTATTATTATTAATATATATTATCTAAAACATCTTGAAGTCGGTGCAAAGTAAAACATAAAAATTACTATATTTTGAAAATTACTAAGCACCGACTTTAAGATGTTTTAGATAATATATATTAATAATAATAGCTTTAGAAATAAGTTATTTTATACATTTTAGTTTTTTAGTTTTTGAAGTCGGTTTTTTTAAACGAAGTTTTTAAATTTTATTTGTTACTTTTTAGTGTCTAGCTTATGTATGGGTGGACATACGAATGGTGCCGCGCTTCTTAAAAAATATAGGTCCCAAGAACCGGGAACAAAAAAATGATCGTAAAATGAAAACTACTGGGCCAAACTATGTCAAATTTTTAGGGGAACACATGGCAGCTATTCCGCGTCGAACAAAAAAAGAATCACGTAAATCGAATCATAAATCTCAGAGTAATCGGTGTACATATGGAACGGAGTGAAAATTATTTTCATGAAAAATGTTTATAAAATGAAAACTACTGTGCCAAACTATGTCAAATTTTTAGGGGACCACATGGCAGCTATTCCGCGTCGAACAAAAAAAGAATCACGTAAATCGAATCATAAATTTCAGAATAATCGGTGTACATATGGAATGGAGTGAAAATTATTTCCATGAAAAATGTTCATAAAATGAAAACTACTGGTCCAAACTATGTAAAATTTTTAGGGGACCAATTAGAAGCTATTCCGCGTCGAACAAAAAAGAATCACGTAAATCGGATCATAAATCACGGAGTAATCGGCGAACATACATAAAAAAAAGCAAAAAAAAAAAAAAAAAGATCCCGACGAATTGAGAACCTTCTCCTTTTTTCGAAGTCGGTTAATAAAATATGTTTAAATAAAAAATGCATTCATTAAAATGTACCTAACCTAACCAAATCATAAATTGCAGTAAACCTGCGAAAAATCTAAATGTGTGCTGGACACATACTAGAAGTAAAACTTCAACGGACAAGTAGAAAAACGAATCGCAACAAAATTTTAACTTGAAGATTTACAAATGCGATTCGTTTTGCCACTCATCCGTTCCCATTCGTTTATCCACTTGTCAGTTACGATTCGTTTTTCCACTTGTCCGTTGAAGTTTCACTTCTCTGTGTCCCAGCACACATTTAGATATTTTATGTAAATAACTTTTTTTCAAGGAAGCCTGTATTAAATTTAAAAAGCAAAACCTTATCTAAATGCTATTATATACTACTGTATATACTATGTGAGAAATAATTATACTTACGCCAAGGCCTTCTGTCTTGGTACATCGCGTGTACAAGGTTTTCTGAATTTGATACGTAACCTTCATCCAACGCGAATCCAATGTTTAAGTCTCTGAATACATCGGTGTCAATAAATTCCTTTATTCCATGATAACCACCGGTTTCTTCATCTGAGGAAAATAATGACTTTACCACATTCCCTACATATGAAACAAGCGAAAATTGCACATAATCCCCGGACAAGTTTTTGAGATATGATTTATTTCTTTACTTTTTTAAGGATTTGTAATCAAATTACACAACGAAAGATGTTTTACAACTACATATACCGAATGGCTATATTGCGTTACTACCAATACCAGGCTCTTACAATAATCATTCATGTACTTTATCAAACCTTGTATTTGTATAAACCACATTAAAAAAAGACGATTAATAATAATTATGAAGTAAAAATAATTGTGTTGCTGGAAAGCTGGTTGCGCCGCTTCTGCTTCTTTAACAACAACAACTACAATTGCCTTGAAAGCGGTTGTAGACTCGTGTCTTTCAATAAGTAATCTATAAGATTCTATTTTGAAATAAATACATTCATTTTCATTTTTAACCAAATGACAGCAACAGCGAGCGTGGGTCACTACTTCTGAATCGCTCACTGTACTTTATGTTATGCTTATTTTGGGAATTGGTAATAAGTACAATATATCTCCTGTTATTGGAAAAACAATCGCGTGCGCTGCTCATATCTGGATGTGATGGACGAAGCCAGGGGCAATAACTCCCTCTGGCTTAAGGAGAGGCCCGACGTCAGTGTCGCAGGACACACGGCAGCTGGGCTCATGGCGTTGACGATACCTTTATTTCAGCCACACTTGCCCATGGTGAAGTAGAAGAAGAAGAAGAGGTGAAGGAATAACAAAGAAGTATTTTATTGGATAGACCATCCTTGCTGGGAAGCACCGCAGCACAACCTCAGGTACCCAAGTAGTTCTTTCAGGTAGTGAGTGTACGTAAATCGTATAATATATCTACAAAAAAAATACATAAAAGAAACAGTCTTACCAGGCATAAAAGTAACGTGTATAGTACGAAGTAATGTAGCATTTGCCTGCTTTAATTTTTTAATAGCTTCAAGGTATTGGATTGCGATGTCTTTAGTATCCTGTGTACCTCGAGCGTAGATATTACCTTCCTCATCCATGCGTGCCTCGAAAGGTGGATACTTCCATTCACCCTAGAAGAAAGTACACTTGAATACTGATAGGGTCACCTGTACTTTGTTCTTTTTTTTATACAGGGGAAATCCGTTTGAGGACCAAAGGTAAGGTCGCGGCCCGTGTGTGGGATTCGCCAGGTCGGGGTTACACTAGCACCCCACGTTGAGATGTGAAGAATTATTGCCACGCCGCGGTTAGGGATACCCAATAAAACCCCTGTCCCATCCCGAGCGTACCTTGTCCGGGCTGTGGGCTCGCTCGCGCATTCACCACCAGCCCCGACGGACGGCGGCCGGCCTCTTTGCGGGCTGGCCTCACCATTTGGTAGCCGGAGATTTGGGTCTCTCCGGCTCCTCTACCTCACCGACCTGTAGTTAGTTCTTAGGCCAGCCATACTTAACTTTTTTTTACAGGAACCACATATATGTACGTATTAGCCGAGGTGTCTAATAAAGTAACCAAAAAAATAAAAACTTCGTTTAAAAAACCGACTTCAAAAACTAAAATGTATAAAATAACTTATTTCTAAAGCTATTATTATTAATATATATTATCTAAAATATCTTGAAGTCGGTGCAAAGCAAAACATAAAAATTACTATATTTTGAAAATTACTAAGCACCGACTTTAAGATGTTTTAGATAATATATATTAATAATAATAGCTTAAGAAATATTAAGTTATTTTATACATTTTAGTTTTTTCGTTTTTGAAGTCGGTTTTTTTAAACGAAGTTTTTAAATTTTATTATTGTTCAAATAGTAATTAAAATTATTTTTACGATAACATTTTAGTTAGATAATTAATTATGATGATAAGGTATTTTAGTCCAATCTTTTATATGGTCATAGTTTCAGAATTTTTTGTAACATGTGAAATCATCTTTAACAAATCCTTAGGACAGTCGTGTGCTCATTGATTGTGATGATGATTTGTTGAATTCTTGATATAATATGGTTAATATTTTGTAAAGTTTTCGCAACTAGTATATATAATAAAACTATCTAATTTTTAACAGTTTTAAGCGCAATAATTTATTTGATTTTTATAATTCTGACATTTCGGCCACTTTTCGGCAGCCGTAATCACGGAAGATAAAGATGTCAAGTGTCAATGAGTATTGTTAAAGATTTATTTTGCCTACCGACAACTTGTCCAATTCAAATGAACAATGTATGGTTAACATAATAAATGCGTTTTTTTTTTTGATCTGTAATAGGTAAGTGTGTAGTTCTATTTCAGTTGTCGCAATAGTTATGTTGTTGAACGTAAATCAACTTTAACAGTGTTAAATGCGCTTAAAATAGCTTTACTTACCGCTACTGCTGGAACTACATCCATATGAGAGTTCAGCATGATGCTTGGTAAATCTGGATCTTGGCCTTTTACAGTTATAATAGGTATTGGCTTGCCACCACGTGTTTCAAATACAGTGAAAGGTAACTCTAGTTCATTTGCTTGACGTCTTATAAAATCCACGGCAACTTCTGGAGAAGCGAAATTAAATCCACACTCATATTCTAAATGTGTAAGTAACTATGTCTGAATATTGGAATAATTTTTGCGGAACTATTTAACGGTGCACGAAGCGACACGCATTTGGTCTTTTAAGAGCTTTATGAGAGACAAAAAGCGTTATATGAATAATTTTTCAGTCACTTTAGCGTTAACATCGTTAACAATTTAGAACAATGTCGCAATAACAAATAACGCTTCAAACCCATCGCCAAATCTGCGTGAAACAGTCAATCATTATATTAATACGTGAAGCAAAAACGTTGTACCCATTTCTACGATAATTGCGCTGACGGAGGAGTATGAAATTACGCACACTTATAATTTACATAGAGCAGGAGTGCAGAATGTAATATTTTTTTAAATTATGAATAAAAAAAACCAATTGATACGATTAAAAAAATTACACACACTACTACCATTTATTTGACATACACACGCCTATTTACTCTTTTGTTTATTGTTAAAGTCAAATTAACACTTTAGCTTTGGCGAAATCTGTGATTAAAAAAGCATAGTCTTGGACAAAAGAACCTTAATAATGTTCAACCTTTGATTGAAATTAATTATGGTCTGATTTTGACTACTGGGCGACCACTAGTAACTATAACACTATCCCATTTGAAGCAATAGAATTAAAAGAAAAGCTAGCTGTAACGTATTTATAACTAGTGGCTTGATAGAAAAATTGCAAACTTATCACTAAACGTGTTCTTCGATGTTTAATATTCGTGTTTAGTATTCATCTTACATGGATAACATTAATAACAGTAATGTAATATAAATATTTCAAAAAACCCGGCTAGTTATGTAGGGAGCAAATATCTACCTAAATCAAAATCAAATCAAATTTATTTGATCAAAACATGGCTAAACAGTTGGCATATAAGTAGTTTTGCTCAGATACGAACATACCAATATTTATAATAAATTTTATTACATTATATATTGCTAAATGGAAGATATGAAAAATAAATTTCAGCGTAATTGGTGTACATACATTTTAAAAAAACATTGAGAACCTCCTCCTTCTTGAAGTCGATTAAAAATACTGATAAATGTCAAAACATACTAGTAATAATAACATTCATAAGTCAAGGAAGGTATTTATTTACAATTGAAGAATTGTAAGTATGGTGAGCGCAAGCAACGCTTTGACGCCGCGAGAGCGGAGCAGAAAAGAAAATAATTGTGCGCTGAAAAGGACAATCCGAGTGCAACAGGGACTTAATAGATTTTGAGCATTTGTGTCCAGAATTGGTCATTAATTGTCCTTGAATATTAAAATAATATAATTAATAATAATGGTCATTGAACTTTAATTAGCATAGCTGTAAATAACATGTATACTATTGTTGTATTTTTATTCTTTTATTTTTGACTAGTGTTCGCCCGTGATTGAAATTCGATTAATTTAAATTATAAGTTTGAACGTTATTAAGGTTCTGTTGTCAAACACTATACTTCTACGAGTATAATAACAGATTTCGCCAAGGCGCACTGTTAATTTGACTTTAACAATAAAAAAAGAGTACCTATATATGCATGTGTATGTCAAATACATGGTACTGTGTGTGTAATGTTTTTTTTATTGATTTAATTTATTTTTTATGCATAGTTAAAAAAAATAGTATTCTGCACTCTTTCTCTATATAAACTATAAGTGTGCGAAATTTCATACTCCTCCGTCCGCGCAATTTTCGTAAAAAGGGAAACAAAGTTTTGGCTTCACGTATTAATATTATATAGATTACTGGTAAAACGAAATCAAATGCCACTGCAACAATGTAAAGAAAATCGTAATGTACGTACGTATATTTTGTTCTTGGCTGGTATCGATCTGTAAATACTCTCGAAATTTACTAACAGCCGGATGGTCTAAATACTCCTTGATATTCTTCATGACTGGAATACTGAATGCCATAGAAGTACTGAGAAATAGACAGCAACAGAAGCGGAAAATAATTTCGGTCTTCATTCCAATCGGTTGATAATTTTCACATTCTGAAATGGATATAATGGTATAAAGCAATTTTTCAACCTTTTTCATGGCTGGACCCCCTAATATGCAAAATACTTTTTTGGAGATTAGCCGGTACAAACAGACAAACAGAGAAACAAAAAATTTAAAAAAATCTAAATTACTTCTATTTCACTTTTTATTTTACAACCCCCTGACTCGGTTTTTAGCATTTTTTTCATTGTACAGAATTTTTACCTCTACAATTTTATTATATGTATAGATATGTAAAAACAGCCTATCCCATTTCCATTAACGCACAAATGATAATTTAAATTTGGTTTATTTTTTCTGTTTATATATAAAACGGGTAGATATAGATACATAAAATGAAAATATTTGAAAATTCATCCACAATTGACGGAGAAATGTAACAAATATTCAAATCAGACAAACATACATGGAAAAAGCATATTATTCTTCCATGATAATCACTAAAATAAACAACCACAAGAATATAACCCAGTTACATTATTTATGGGCAAAACAATTGAGTTTTCTCTAGTTTAATTTATTTATAATTTAGTTTATTTTTAATTAGAAGTTTAGGGTAAATTTTCTTATTTGTATTTATTTTAGTTTAAATTAATTTATAGTTAATATATAAATACTTTTAGCTATTTAATTTTTTGAAAATAAAGTGTTATTTGTTTAAAAAATTGTCTATAAACTCAAGAACTTATTTCATTGCTTCTAGATACTCATATCCTTTAATATAAAATACATTCTTATAAATGATCTCTAATATAATATGATTAATAAGTGACATCAAAAAACACTGTTTTTCAATATAGATCTCTAACCTAACGATTATTAGCGATTCTCAAAGAAATGTAAGTAATTACAATAATGAAAAGAAATAGGTACACGTAAATAACTATTAATTAATATGTCCACTTACTACACTACAGACAGCGTCGAATTAGAAAACGAGACTAACCAAACTGGTAAAGTATTTCAGGTTATTTCCTCGATATAGCACGTCACACTACTCGTACCTTGTACTAAATAGTAGTCACCCACTAATCAGCCTTGGACAAGGCTTCAGGCCCTAAGTGGTGCATGCGTTCCTATCCGGGACGCATACACCACTTAGGCAGTTTTCTGACCTAATGTGCATATTGTTACAAATAGCACGTGCTTACAACGGTAAACGAAAACATCGTGATGCAACCTGCATATCGAGATAACCGATGTGTCAAACCTGCCAAGCCGCCTTGGACAAGTGTGGCGGGCATACTGTCCGTTCCCCTATAGTGGGAGGCCCGAGCCCAGCAGTGGGACAGTTATGGGCTGTTAATATATATTATTATTATATATGAACCTGGAAAGAAGCAGAAGGCTCGTTTGCAACAGCAGGCGCGAAACTAATCCGTTGTTTTTAAAATTGCATGAGTTCAATAGGCAGACAGCCCACCTGATGGGAAGCGGTTACCATCGCCTATGAACATCCGTACCATCAAAGGTGCAAAACATAGGTAATATACCGCCGTCCTCTAAAAGCATTGCTAGTATTTACTATGGAATAAAGAGGATGGGATGCGGGAGATAGATGGGTCAGACAGGAGTGGGATAGAAGGATGTGGGCAATCGGAACTTTTACTCATCGCACGACACATGCGGTATTCTGTGAGAGCGTGGCATCACATCGAGCCGGCCCAAAGTAAAGTAAAGTAATCAAGATAACGATTCCAACGTGGCCCTACCACACACACAAACTGCGGGTATACTGGTCGCAGACCGAGCGCCGGAGTGCGAAAATCAGTTTGCATTTCTTCATTCGATTCTAAACGGTGCATTTTCGAACTCTCTTGGTCCGCATTAGCCTCTCTAATATTTTTAAATGCAGTGTACAAACTTGAACCAACTTCCAAAAGGAGGAGGTTCTTAATTCGTCTCTATGTTATTTTTTATATAAGTCACCATGTTAGGATTTGATGA
The DNA here is from genome assembly GCA_949752895.1 of Dendrolimus pini. NCBI lineage: Eukaryota > Metazoa > Arthropoda > Insecta > Lepidoptera > Lasiocampidae > Dendrolimus > Dendrolimus pini. Next base: position 17,558,692 of record OX457137.1, on the reverse strand, counting down.
GCGGACCCCAAAGAATTCGAGAGAAATACTCGAAAATTATTAACCAATTTTTTTGTTACACGATATCTCCGGCAATTGTAGACCGATTTTCTTTTTTTTATTCGAAAGTGATTACTACCGAGATGGTCCCACTGTCACCATGTCAGGATCTGATGAGTGATCACAGTCAAATCGGGAGCAACCTTTGTTGAAGAGCGTCTATACTGAAGAGTGACATGGCAAAATTGTACGAGTATGCTCGTGTCAGTAGTACAATTACTACAGGCGCTTAATATATTATTTCTAAAGCTATTTAAGTATTTGCGCAACTTAAAAGCAATAAAATAATATTTAACCGACTTCACAAAATTACTGTATTTTGCAATTTTGTTGTTGTTTTTTTATGTTTTACTAGGAACCGGACTTTGTTGTAAAAACAAATCGGTTAAATATTTGATTTGATTTTCTAGTTTGAAGTGATTTAGTTTTTTATTAAAAAAATGGACTATACTGATTCTAACAAATATAATACATTTCAAAGTATAACATGTTGTGGTAGAATGACCTGTGACTGTATCTAGTCGTAAAGAATTTAAGAGCTTTCAAAGTAGTCTTTTGCTAGACGAGGGGAACTCCTTAGTGTTGTTATCAGTGCCTGCTAGGTGTGGGCGCTCTCGGCGGCTGGGTAGGCCCCATTGCTGATTTTTATGACTCATACACAATTTTATTTTAGTTTTTTATTGCAGAAGTTCAGCATACAGGCAGACGGCCCACTCGATGGAAAGCGGTTACCATCGCCTATGGACATTTGCAACACCAAAGGTGCTACAAATGCGCCGCTGCTCTCTTAAGGGAGCATGGAACCTAGTCACTAATGCCGGAATACAACTCAAGGTTGTTATGGCGACATACTTTAGACCAGAGGTGGTAGCCATCCAGTCGGGCAAATGCCCTACCACCTGGCTGTGGGTTGTTATGTCGCCTCTTACGACAGGCCGCCCGGCCGCAGGAAATTGTATTCTTTCTCCGTTCCTCCACAGATAACAAAATTGGGTTTGGAAAAATTTCCGAAAATCAAAAACTGTTTTTATATTTGTAATTTAATATTTGTTTTAAAATGGTTGTTAATATTCTTTAAACAACGTAATCAGAGTTTAGTCTGATTTATTTTGGGAAAAAATATTTTTTTGGCAGATTTTATGTAAGTATAGTGAAAGATCATTGGGCTACAGAAGATAGCAAATGTAGTTTTACTAAAGTGTTGCAAATTCCGAGACGATTCTTTTTTTGTCATAATCAAAGCTTGCAAGTGAACACATATTAAGACAGGATCGATACAGTACAAGATGACGTTGCTGGTATAAAATTATCCGGAGCTTCGGAGAGACAGTTGAGGTTTCAAGGTACCATAATGATAAATGAATAGTCTACAGATCCGTAGAACAATCCGTTCAGCGTTTTTCAAGTTGTTGTGAGCGTTGTGATCGAAAACGATGACGTCATTAGTGACGTTTACGCCACAACCACAATGACCGCGGTCATCTTGTGGAACGGCTACCAGACCATTTTGGGCGTTGTGAGTTACTTATGGAACGCGCTGATAATTTTATATACAAAATTCTCGTGTCACAATGTTCGTTCCCATACTCCTCCGAAACGGCCTGACCGATACTCATGAAATTTTGTATGCATATTGGATAGGTCTGAGAATCGGATAACATCTATTTTTCATCCCCCTAAATGTTAAGGGTAGTCCACCCCTAAATATTTTTTTATTATTAGATATTTTTTATTTTTTTATGATACAGGATTAAAAAATACATAGAACCCTAAATTTTCCACCCTCTACGATCAACCCCTATTTTTTAATAGCGATATTAGTATTTTTATAATTTTCTACTGGGATGATTTAGATTTTAATTTGAAACAGGTAGATGGCGCTGCCATCGGGTACCAGAATTTATGTGTTCTTTTTGTGGTTGTACGTGTTGGAGATTGTCCCGGAATGGTTTAAATAAACGATTGGACCCAGTAGGTGGCGCCGCGATACTCCTCCTAAACGCTGGGCCTGATTTTGATGAAATTTTTTGTTTGTTCAAGTGGATTTGAGAATAGTTTAGATTAACATCTGGTCCCGGTAGATGACACTGGAATCGGGTTCTAGATTTTTATTTTTTAAAGGCAGGACAACGTCTGCCGGATACAGCTAGTGTACATGTATAATTCTATATTCTATATTAGTTATATGGACCTCCCTGAAAGTAATCCTGGCGGCGTCCATGCCTACAAAATTAAACTCAATATGAATAAGACCATAGGTATATAAAAATCAATGCTGTTTATTTCTTTTCAGACTTCAGTGCATCCATGATTTTGATATGGGGGAGAAGAGGGGATTTATTAGACCAGCCTAATGTCAATTTTATTTTTATAAAACGCATAACACTGATAAAAGTTAATAAGAATTAATTAATTAAATTAACAACAGTTATTTTTTAAGGTGTAAGAATAAGCCTGAATGGCACTCTGTTGTTCGTGCCTACCCCGCAAGGGACCTGGCGTGAAGTTATGTATGTATGTATTTTTTAAGTAAGAATTGCGTTTTTGTGTAGAAGCTTTGTATTGTTGAACGACCTGCAATTTTCTGAGCGGGCCCAAGAACTTAACATTGTTTCATGATAGATAGATAGATAACACTTTATTGCACACCAAAATATACAATTACAAAAACAGACCATGTTTACAATATTTTCTAGGCAATACAACAGGCAGCCTTATCGCTCAAAGCGATCTCTTCCAGGCAACCTAACTACATGATAGTTAAATAACCTAACAATTTCCCTGAGAATAGTGGGTTTGAAGGATACTGACATGTAGTATATAACTGTGTAATTGTGTATATGACACTTACGTCTTCTTTTTAATTGAATGAGTTCAGTATATGGCCCACTTGATCACAAGCGGTAGCCATTACCAGCGGTTACCGATAGACATTTGTAACACCAAAGAAGCTACCAATATGCAGTCACTCTCTAAGGGGGGGGTTTGAGATTTCCAACAGCGGTAGGATATGGAGTTTTTCAAAAACGGTGTCATAAAATTTCTTCGAGGCAGCGCGTTGGTAACACCTCTGGTGTTGCAAACATCCAGAGGCGACGGTAACCACTTTCCATCAGGCGAACCGTCAGCCTGTCTGCTGTATTGCAGCTATAAAAAAGGGAGCCTGGAACCTAACCACTAATGCTGGAATACCATTCAAGGTTGTTATGGCGGCATGCTCTGGATCTTCATCCCAACGTGCAAATATCCTACAACCTGGCTGTGGTTTTGTCGCCTCTTATAACTGGTGCTACAGTTATTTGGTGGCATAGTTGTTCGTCATGTTTCCGTTTAAAGTAAATAATAAATATATAACAATAATATTGTGGCAATTGTGTGGGTTATAATTCAAGGTCTCTCAATTGTATATAGACGGTAGTCATTACATTTAATTTTTATGTTGGCAGACGCGATAGATTTGTACTGTGTTCGGTTTGTTTTATTACATGTGAAACTTTACGTAAAATGTTTAATATAAACTAAATATCTTGTATAAAATATTATCTGGAATTTCCAAATAGTAATGTATTCAATTGTTTTCATTCATAACACTTTAATTAAAATAGTTTATCAATGACTTCAATCCGCTATCGGTTGTGCCAATTGTTAAGTTTAATAAACTTTTGAATTGTTGGAGGAATGGCGAGATGTTCTAAAATTGCTTGTCGAGTGAGAATAGTAGTCTAATAAATGTGTTAAACCCGTAAAGTTCTCTGATTATAACTATGTGACCAGTTGCTGTTCTTTTATTACCATGAACCCTTCCGAGTTGTTGCAAGTATTACACTGGCCTGGAGTTCATACCTTTCTGTCGAATTTCATACATATGAGACATATGACTGTCACATACAAAGACAAATGTATTTTATAATTCAGTTACCAAAACCTCTACAGAACCTTAATATGAGAATATTTTAAAAATACAAATCAACTCTCAGATGGCATTAATTGAATTTAAACGGACGTCTCCTTTTCCTTGTTTAATTCACAATCTTACTCTAATAACTGTTGGCGCTATCTTTGAGATTTTATTACTTGCTACAGCGGCGCCATCTCAATTGGTCGCTTCAACGGACACTTTTTCGACACAAGAGAGTGTACTCTTTATACTCTCTACCCTCCATACTTTCGAGCAAAGCCACATTATTATATCATTTCAGCCACAGTGTTCTGGTGGAAATAGACTACAGTAATTAGTATGTATTTAATAGGTGCATTAGAGTAATGCCCCTACTACACCTGATTAATGTTAGTGACTACAAATGCGACTTATCTATATCGTTACAAAATAACTTAATGTTTTTTAACATCATTAATAATGTATCTAAAATAACTCATTAAGCCCTTGGCTACATCGACGTGACAAAGTCACTAACACTATCACAGGTGCAGCAGTGGCCTTAAACGTAAAACAAGGGCAGTAAAATAATTAAAATCTTTTATTGTTTAAAAATATGCTCCATAAACAAATTCAACCAAATCATGTTCTTCGTGATGTACCTTCGGACGCATCGTCGACTTTTATGGACTTTTCACTTTCTTCAATGCCTTCCGAGTACCCTGTTTTCGTCTTGACATCTTCTATTGTCGAGAAAATCGTTCCGTTTTTTATTTTAGACAATATTTTATTATCGTGGAATGGATGATTATGTGGATTAGTCCTGTGAAATAATCAAAATAACTACATTTATCTATCTATACTGATATTATAAAGAGGTAAGATATTTTTGTATGTTTGTAAAACATAAACTCAAAAACTATTGGATGATTTCAAAAAATCTTTTACCATTAGAATTCTACATTATCCCAGATTAATATAGGCTATATTATTACTAGAAAAAAATTAGGGATCCCTACTAAACCTTCAATAATGTAACCCAAGGAGTAAAGAAATATGTTTTGATTTTGAAGAATTCACATATTCACTTAGAAAGTGTATATCATTTTCCTTCAACGGAAGTAATTTCTACATTTACATGGTTTCAGTAAGTAGTTCCTGCACTGCTTGAAAATCTTGTATGGAATTTTAATAAGAGTTCCATTTGGTTCCACAAAGAGATGTCTTTTGATAGGTTGATTTAAATTTTAAAGGGGCGTTCAGTTTATCTAGATTATAAGATGTACGTAATTATGACTAAAAGTATCTTAGCAAACAAAGTATTTACAAAGTACTAAGATACTTAACAAATGGTATCTACATACAAGATACAAAATACATTTTTTAAAAGTATCTAGATACAAGATACTAAATACGTATCTTGTATCTGTTTTTATATACTTGTATCTAGATAAGTCACATCTCTGAAGACTGTGACACTTCTAACTGGAAAACTAAATTCAACTGAATGATTAAATCTATATATAAATAATTAAAATAATAAATCACGATTTTTGATCAAAGTCTTGTTTAAGTTACTTATTTCCTCCCTTGTTGCATATCCCTGTTATTTTGAACTCTTGGTAATTTGAAATATTTCTCTGTTCCCCGAGTGTCAAATTACCGAAAATCGACTGTTCAAGGAAACACAAAGAAAAGTACCAAAGTTAAATTTATACCAGGTCTCACCTGCTCATAACAACGTTGTTATTGGTTGTGACCATGGCGGTGCATTTGTGGCGACATCTGTAGTCGACGCAACGCCACCGGCGGATACCTTTGTTCCTCTTCCAGCTCAAATTGTATATGTACCTATTCAGGATTATCTGAAGTGCCCCGCGGATTGTTATCGAGAATTGCAGTTTAGATGACACTGGACAAAACAAATCGACTCGATTCACACTATGATGCCGTTCAAGGTTCAATCTGGTCCCAACTCCAGTCTTGGTCCGAACAAAACTAGCTGTGAGTATACACTACTACTAGTTTGCTGTTAGTTTCTGTTGTTTCAGACATATATTATTTTCAACGAATCAGTATCGGCGCGATATCGGATCGGAACTACACCGATAAGATAGTGAGAATACTCCGATTCTTGCTTGTTTAAGAATATTTGACAGGACTGGGAAAGGACTGATAGCGGACCCAGATTGAATTGTGAACAGCATAATTTTATTGTACATCATCAATTTTATTGTCTTACTAGATGTTGGAATCTCCAACAAATAGTTTTTATTAATTTGGTGTGCATGGTACTGGCCACCAAACATACTAAATGTTTAAATTTAGAACATAGTTGTTCTTTTGTTTTTTTTATCTGTTTTCCCCCTGTTATTATTAAAATCGTCGTTGCCAAGCCATAAATATTAAAATTATTAAAATCGTCATCTTTTACACAGGTGCAGTTTTCTTTTATAATTAAAATATTTGCAGTACGTGTTCTTCTTGGTCCTTCGAGTCGGATATGAACCAGCAACTTATGGCTATGGATAATTTGATGATTGATGATGATTTAATAAGACATTTGCTGATATATTGTACTTGCCAAAACAAGTAAAGACTGAACCAAAATATTATATTGCTCTTTATAATTTTTAAAAATAATCAGTACATCATTGAAGTTCATGACATTTTTTGTGATTTTTTGAAAATTTCATGAAATAGACTTGCTAGGTTTGAAATGTCACACCTAAGTTTATTTGCTTATGTATCAATAATCTAAATCATACTCCTACATTGGTTGCTTTCAGATTTATCTAGAGTTCCTTGTTCACGGCTTGTAATGGTTTTGGAGTTTTCATCGTCGGTGTAATGGCCTCCGGTATCATCCAGTGTGTCATCATCTCGTGAAATTTCATCATTGTCTATAATAATTGTTGAATCTAAATTCGTAGGTGTTCTGTTGGAATAATTTATTTCTTTTGTAAACAATTACATAAATGTCACGATATACATATTGACATTTTTAAAATGAAATAATTATATTTTCATAATACTTTCAAATCAAATCATTTATTAGTATGAAACCTGGAGAAACAATAATATATATAAAATAATATTCATATAGGTTCTACATTGTACATGTTTCACCTCATAAAGGTGTACAAATTCTTTGTTCATATTTTACACTCTGGCTTTATTTTTAAAATATCAAATTGACAATGCACTAAAAAGTTATGGCACCGTAATAATTAATTATTATTATACAGCTTTCTATACTCACATCTTCTCCTTGATAGGTTTATATTCATTTTTAATCATTATCTTATTCGCACTGAGAGGCAATTGGACCTGATGAAAAATAACAACATTGTTAGAAATTGTCTTATTTAGAAATTAATGAATTATAGATTGGGTAAGCGATTGACAGTCCGCGCGCTCTACTAAAGCTCCCAAGTGGTGAGAAGCAGATCGTTTTCTTATATGCCAAAACAAAAAAAAACATTCAATAAAAAATACACCATTTTAACTCAAAAACTACTCAACTTTATATTGTTTAAATCAATTATCAAAATTGTACCAACCAATTTTCTTTGAAATGATTATGGGAGCTACAACTTCAATTTTTTTCAAACTGACGATTACATAGCTTAAAAATTGGAAGAGGGGACAATTTTAACGACTTTCAGAAGTTAATATGTCGACTATATGGACTTAAATAACTTAAATTAAATAAAAAAATATATATAATAGAACTTTCATTATGGATACTCCATATAACTCGTATTCATTAAAAAAAAAAAAAACCTCTATGGGGTCACAACTATATTTTAGTTATATCACTAGGTATTGTATATCGGTATGTGGTCTACACGTTCTTTACAAAATTCATCCACAAAGACAGGGCAGTTTTTGACAAAAATTACTATGACTTACTAAGACAGATAGACAGATCGACATGATCACGAAAACATAGGAGTTGCATTTTTGTCAAAATAGAAAACAGAGGACTTATTCTTTTATTTTTGAAGTTATACTTCTTTGGGCGCTACACCATGAAGTTAGCTATAGTCAACATTTTAGTTTTTCAGGATGGCCGAGTGTAGTATTGTGGTTGTGTAGCAACGAGTTGTTGATACATGGTTTGTGAATTTGTGAGACGAGCATTGTAATATTTCTTTACTTTATTGTGTATTAATTAATATACGAGTTTGATGACTTATAAATCATTTATTTAGTATCCCACACACACACACACACACAGACACACACACACCCACACACACACATACACACACACACACACACACACACATATATATATATATATTAAAGTGATCAGCAAAACCAAAGGATTTATTTTAATTCTAATTCCAGTGAATTTCTAAAAAAGTAAGTATTTATATCGCTTTTTCTAATACTTGGGTGTGATTGTGGTATTTATTTTTCTAAGTTATTTAGAGTTAACCTCAGTGTTTGATTGTATTTTTCAACGCGGTCGGTTAAATATATTTAACCGATTATATATCTAACCAATTTAAAGAAGTATAACTTCTAACGCATGTACATAAGTACATACACACTTTTTTATTTAATTTCTTTTATTACTCAAACACCTTTTGTCTTCAGAATGAATTAATGAAATTTTAGATAGAAGAAAGGAAGAACAAAGTTTTCTTTACAATGCAATAATATAGTTTATATAAATAACACAAAAATAAATGGAACATACTATGCAAAATGAACTTAAATATAAAAAAACAAGCATAAAAGTTCTAAAAACAAAGCACGAAAGATGTTTGAGAGTAAGCCTTCATGACCCTCAAAGAGTAAAGTAGACAGTCAAATATTTATTTTACATTATACAACAAATACCTGCCCAAGAGTTTCTGCAAGTGTGTTAGTTTCCATATTTGCAATAAGGGTATCATTATCAGTCTGGAAAAGAAAAATATTACTTATATAAAAAAAAACAAATAAAATGTTTGTTTGTTCCCTTTCCTGCCTTGAGTACAAACAGATTATTATGAAATGACAAGGTTGAAGAACATAGGATACTTTTTATCCTGGAAAATACTTAATTAACCAAATGAAGTGAAGTGATAGTAAAAGTTCCAGTCTCTCCAATGATGTTGGTTTGAAATATGGCTGGAGCATACACATACCTACTTAGTCCTGACTAAATATGCATTAAACACAATTGCCGTATATTGTCTATTAATCAGGTGAGGTTTGAAAGGGGGTTTTGGTACAGGTTGAAAAAAGGTGTTATGAGATATCATGTATGTTAATTTATTTAAATCAGATTATACCTGTCTTTTAACATAATATTCTAGAAAAATTAAGATAAATAGTACCAAAATATGTGATTTTGGATAGGGGTTTGTCAAAACATTTTGGTTAGTCTAAAGTCTAAAGCCTCAACATATATCACCAGATTTTTAAAAAGTTTCTAAAACATCATGTCATTCATCTACCGAGGAAGAGATCTTAAGAAAACCTTACATATTGAGATAACAATGTAAATGAAACAATATATGCCTTGGATAAATGTGGCCGGTATAGTGTATTCTCTTAAAATGGTAAGTCCTGAGACCAGCTGTCGTAGATACATGGGCTGTTCTACTTACAAGATTCTCCAAACCCTTGATACACAGTGACCTTGCAGCCTCCACAAATTCAGTCAAATTATCAGCTGATACCAACACTTCTCCTGTATACATGTATTCTAACAACTGTTTCAATGTTTTATGTGAAATTTTCTGAAACACAATTTATAACACATTGTCATGAAGGCTTTATTCAATTCGCAGTGGTAATTAGTAGAAGTTGACTTTGTAATGTGGTGCTTTTCTAACATTTTCTGTAAAATTATGAAATAAATAAATAATTGGCAGACCACACACCCATATTGTATATGCCCAATCTAATCAAGTTACTCTTGTGTTATGGGTAAAACACAACAGACCACACTGGGGTCCATCCCAGACACCCAGACCATTATATCTTGGTTTCTGTCATGATAATTATTGCATAACAGCAAATGTAGAGAATGGGGTACTACCATAATTGAATCAGGGGATTAAGCTGGAAACTAATTGTCCACCAGTTTGTTTGACTGGGACTAGACTGCATATTCATGTCTTCTCTTCAGATCCCTGCAATTTAATGAAATGAAATACAATGTACAATGTTTAACAATGTACAATTAACTTCTTGTACAATGTACAAGAAATATGAAATAATATTTCAGCTTAAATCCCTGACATTTACATTAAGTTGATTCAGTCTCATTAAAATTTTAAGATATATTAACAGACAAAAAATCCTAAAAATTAGACAGGATATATTATTATATAAATAGCAATTTTCAAACTTTGGCATTTATTTTTAAATCTCATACAATAATCAATTTTATTTATTTGTATAGATATAATACTTACATGTAGAAATATAATAGGATGCTGACAAGATGTAGATGTTATAACTGACTTTAAATAAGGGCTTGACAATGCCACAAGTGACCGATGAACTTTCACGAAGTGCCCATCTGCTGCTAAAGTCATATCAACAAATTCACCATTCTGCAAAATGATATGTAGATGTTAGATTGTATTTGGATGAGTGTGGAAACAAATTTATTTAATGAAAATTAGTAAAATACTATTCAATTCCTTTTTATAAAAATAAAATGAATCATTATGTAACATTGTTTCATTTAAAACCATGGTTGAATTCTAGACCACAATGAATCTTTTGTTTCTTTACCATATACAAGTATAGTGACTCAAAGAAATGGGACTACCCAATCTATAAAACAGTAAAGAAATTGATAAAGAGACCACTCTTAACAGTTTCTTAATGTACATTAAGAAACTCTTCACATTATACAGACTGCAGTTTGAAGTAATGCTTGAAAATGTGTGGCTGCACTGATAAAACAAAACAAAACAAACAACAAGACTATGGGAATAGTCTTGCTTCAAAGAATGTCAAAGTTGATGTCAATATTAAGGATCCCAATACCTTTACAGGTAATGTGTGTTCCTTAGAATGGTTAAACTTTAGATTAGTGGTCATTGAATTTTAAGCAGTGTGGGAGGGAGGACATGGTAAGGAGTACTTCTCCTTTCTACAACCCTCATGTCTAGGAGATATGTAGTTCTTGAGATACTACATTTTTTTCATTCGTTCATTTTTTATAATGCGACAATGGTGACCATTCCGTTCTGGCACTTACCGCTGCTGCTGTGGCACACTTGCTTCGGGTATACTCTTTTGTTTAGTCTAAGCTTACCCAAGTCACCGTTCTGATCATAACTTTCAACAGAAGCCCACAAGCCAAATGAGGGTGCCATAGCAGCGGCCAGCTAGTGTCACAACCGATTTGTAACCATTGTCAAACTATATAAGCAAAAAAAACTATTTCCATATTTAAAAATCAATAAACGAATTCAAAACATGTAATTCAAAGCTGAGTAGCTGCCCAGTTATTCCTTTATTTACTTATGGCTGGTTCCTATAACTAAGGTACTATTTCATTCGATTGCTTTACCATTGGGAAATTTTAGCCGATAGTACGGTAAATGAACGGTCGGTAAGATATAGGACCGGCCATTAACAGACGGATTTGCATGGTCACTATATAGTGAATTACTAATGCGTGCCGCATACTAGTATATTTCCAGTCAGAGCGCATGAAAATAAAATATCTTTATAGAATTAAGATACCTGTTGCAATGAACTGAATCCAGTGCAAATATTTGATTTATAAGAGTCCCAAGAAAGTGAATATTGCACCATTTTTAAAAAACTTAAAATATGCTATTATTACTAATAATAAAAACCAGATATAAATGCATTCAATTTATATTGCATATAACTTGTAAATTTTAATTATTTCTTATTCAAAATTCTATTTAAAAACAGAAACAGAAATTAAAGTTAATTAAACTAATTCACAAGTTTTTTTTTATTTTATTTGACAAGGACACTACACTAATAGTCTGACAGTAACGGTTGATTTTTTTAATAATATTTATGGCTTGGCAACTAGGCCTTTAAGCCAGAGTAACGGTTGACAGAACTTTAAGAACACTAGGGAAGTCCTTACCAAAAGTATACGATAAACAATCAACTTAGATCATAATATCATGTTATACCTCAATGCAATACAGTATACCAATTTTACGAAAGTTCAACTTATGTTATCTACTACTAATGATGTTTGATTATCGATTTTTCAAATTAAAATGGTCCAATTTGTTCGAGTTTCTGGGCTGTGTATTATTCAAGGCTAAGTCTAAGTCAATTGGTAATTAAAGTTTAAAATCTGTGATACCTCAATAATAATAACTGGTGAAGGTAGAGTGGGGAGGGATACTTACCCCTTCTGCAACCCTTTTTCCAGGAAATATGAAGTTCTTTGACCCCAATTACAAGTTTAGTATAATGCAAGAAAAGACTCTTCGAGATTCAGTATCGCTTTATTATATAAAATATATAAATTACATATTTAATTAACAAATTACCTAAAATCGTAATAGATATTTCATATGCGAATTAATCGATAACCTTATATCAATATTTTCATAACTAATATATATGCTTTTAGCTGTGGTTTCCTTTCAAAAGAATCCTGCTCTGAGAGAGCCTTTTCTCAAACAAGTAGTTAAACCGGTTACAAGACCTTTAAGCCAACTTTGCAGTATTTTTTTTTTTAATACAATGATAATGTTTACAAATGATCTATACCATTTCACGTACAAAAAAGGTACCTACCTTTTCCAGACCAGAGAAGTATGTAAATAAATAACACCTATAAGATTATTCGAAAATATGTTTATTACTTATAATATAACGTAAACTATCGTAAAAATACTCCACATTAAACTCCAAACATTGATATATCATTTTTATCTTCACCATCACTGTATTTTAAAGAATCATTAAGCTCAGACTTGTCGTTCTCATCATTAGATTCTTCAAGACCTGTTTTCAATTTCACGTCTTCTATTGCCGAAAATATTGTGTTCTTTTCGATTTTAGCCAGGATCTTCTTGTCGTGGAACGGGTGGTTGTGCGGATTAGCTCTGTAACATTGTAATGTTGAAAATTATTTTTGATTTGCGGGAATTTGTAAAGGTACTAGATAGATTAATTTGTGTAAAGTATATTATGTTGTATGGATTACTATAATATAAATTTTAAATGAAGCACTAAACGCCTGGAAAATGGTCTGCCCTAGTGAAGACATTCCCACGATCATGAATTCGCAACGATGCTGGGATGAACCTATATGTAGAGGATTAAACACAGAACTTCTAAATTCAACTAACTCTACAGGAAGTGCCCGCATCCTTGCCGTTTCTCGCAAAGAGTCTGGTTTTTGGCTCCAAGCTATCCCCTCCCCAAACATAGGTACATTATTGGATAATACTTCCTTTTCTTTGGCTATAAACCTGCGCTTAGGTTCTCGCATATGTGCACCACACACATGTGTCTGTGGTATAGAGGTAATCGACCCGGGATACCACGGTCTTTCTTGCCGCCGCAGTGCCGGCAGATGGTCACGCCACGCCGCCCTGAATGATGTCTTACGGAGGGCGCTTGCCACCGCTAACGTGCCGGCTCTATTGGAGCCGAACGGTATTGCACGTGATGATGGCAGGCGCCCTGACGGAATGACTCTAATTCCCTGGCAGCGTGGCAAGCCTTTGGTGTGGGATGCGACTTGCGTAGACACGTTGGCCGCATCCCATTTACCAAACACTTCTAGATCGGCCGGTTCGGCGGCGGAAACAGCGGAATCGCTCAAGCGGCGGAAATATGCAACCCTCAGTGAGAGTTATATGTTTGTGCCGTTTGCTGTCGAGACGCTTGGACCGTGGGGTCCTGAGGCCACGAGCCTCTACCAAAATTTATCAAAACGACTCATCGACTCTTCAGGTGATCAGAGGGCTGGTGCCTACCTCGGCCAACGGATCAGTATGGCGATCCAGCGAGGAAACGTAGCCAGCCTTCTGGGTACCTTACCCATAGAAGACGGTGACCTGGGCTCAGTATTCTACTTATAGTCTTGAGGGACTATGGGTAGAATACAATACAAATAAGTTAAGTTTTCTTACATTGTATTCAATAGTATGTAATTTATATTATAAGTATATTATTAAAAGTGGGTGATAGTGACAAGATTATTGTCGACTATACTACATTCAGGATAACTTAACACGAAGGGTATTTTTTTTATAGCCTGACAAACAGGCTGATGGCCCACCTGATGGGAAGTGGTTACCGTCGCCTATGGACATTTATAACACCAGAGGTGACGCCAACGCGTTGCCGACTTCTAAGAAATTTTATAACGCCTTTCTTAAAGAACCCATGTCAATCCATGTCATAGCGCAAAGGGAAAACCGCGGTAGGACGTTCTCTCCAGATCATTACTGTACGCGGAATAAATTACTAGAGAAGCGTTGCGTAGTTGAGCGTGGGAGCTCAAGGAAATGGGTGAATATTCCGAGCGATGCGGTTGAGTGTATATACGAATACGTATAATACATACGAATGGCTCGATTCTGGATGGAGTCGAGGGTGTCAGTCTGGTAAGCGGGTGCTCCAGCCCATAGATGTGAGCAGTACTCCATATGCGGTCTGATTTGCGCTTCATACAGCGCAAGTCGTTGCCGCGGAGTGAAGTACTGCTTGGACCGATTTAGCACACCAAGCTTTTTTTAGAGGCAAGTTTAGCCTTGCCTTCCAGGTGACCCTGAAACTGCACGTCGTTCATTATGTCAACGCCAAGGATCCCGATACTATTGGAGATAAGATGTGTTCCTTGGAACTGTGGCGCAGGGACAGGGAGGGTTACCGACAATCAAAAATTTTGTGGCGACCGAGGGTAGAACTGTCCAGCAGCGTAAATCAGTTTTAGAACTTTTAGAAAAAACTAGAACATTCTGGAAGGAAAAGACAAGGACGGATATATTTAGAAAGGGGTAGACGATGAACGCAAGAAAGAGATAGATAGATGTTAGAAAGGGATAGATGTATAAACGAAAGTTCCCGAACAGAAGGTTCGGGAAGGAAGAGACAGAGATAGATAAATGGGTTCTAGAAAATTCTTCCGGGTATATAAAAAGCGTAAGACGCGCCTACCGTTTTGGAGTTGAGTTTAGTTCAAGACAGTGAAGCGACAAGTGCGATACGAAAGAGTTGGAAGAAGAGTTTAATAGAAGACACAGACGAGTTTAGTTGTGATTTTAGTGACAAGTTGAGTGGTCAGTTAAGTGAAGGAGGAGTGTAGCGTAGTTCATATTAGTATTCAGTAGTTAATATCGGAGGTGAGCACTGCAGTAGCAGGAGGTGGTCTACACAATATCGGCGACGGTATTGTGAGCGAGACACCTTATCGTCGGGACTGTGCATGTGCTGTGCGTGTAGGGGCGACCCTGCAAAAAGGTATTACGTGCGGCTGTGTAAGTCAATAAAGCGTTTAGTTAAAAACTGGTGTTTTCTTCCGATCCAAAGAGCGTACCCCTCGCACGTAACAATATTAACACCTAGAATCACGATAATTATCAGAAAATTCCAATAAAATTTACGTTTTTGATAATCTCTGTTTATAGCCTATTTTATAACATGATATTAAGTGATGTTAATTATATAGAATTTGGTAACCGTGCGCGTCAAGATATCGTGAACCAGGGTCCAGAGTTATAAGCTTGTTCTGTTTTGAGTTGCAGTTAAATCCGTTATGTAGTTTTCATGTAATGCTCTAGGGGCCGGCTCCTGTATCTTATTATTCATTTACTTGCCCTATCATCGGTTGAATTTTGACATCATTTGAATGGAGCTTTTGTTAAAATTCAACCGATAGTAAGGCAAAATGAATGGTCACCGGTTGGTAAAATATATTAAGCGGGCCTAAGACACAGACAGGCTAAAACTGTATTTTCGAAATCTGTTGGTGTGAATTAGCCTCCTGATTTGTTTTTTAAAGTTAATTATACAAACTCCAGCCCTCTATAGATTAATTATATTATAGATTAATTCAATTAATCAATAATAAAATTACAATCATTAGATACCGCTGGGGAGTTATATCTAGACCAGCTTTCACTTGATAATTATATATTTAAAACAAGATATGAAGGTTTTTTCAATTTTTTTAGTACCATTGGCGTTAGGTACCATCATGCAGTAGAAGTGAAACTTCAGGCAGTAATATTCAAAGATAATTCTTCCCGACCTTTTATCAATATAAATATAATTCCTATAGGTTATATCCGTCCACATATTATAATTCAAAATAACGGTCCAAATTGGACCTATGTCAAAGCATAGCACAGATTAGAGAGTCAATAAGATCAATGATTAACATTGATCTGATTGAATCTCTTATGTGTGTGTGAAACTGTAATGTCTTAATATCTATAATGTGTACCATGTTGTTAAGTAAATTGACAATTTCATGCAATATTTCAAACATCATCTTATTTACGACAACATCCAAAGAAATTAAGGAGTTATTGACTTAGACTATTAGAATAATTAAATTTTACAATTGGTTTCATAATAGGAAATATGTATTTCATTTATGAAATGTGGAAGTAGAATTCACAAATCGAAGACTTGACATACATAGAAACATGTTTGAAAATAATTCAAAATTCAGCTGTTATTGAATTAAAGTCTGCAGAAGCCAGATGTACATCATTCATCGTTACACTTACCTATTCAAAACCACATTGTCTTGGGTCACGACGAAAGCTTTACATTTGTGGCACCTGTAATTGACGCATCGCCACCGTCTTATGCCCTTACTTCTTTTGCAGCTCAAATTGTATATGAACCTATTGAGGACTATTTGAAGGGCCCCGCGGATCGATACCGAGTACTGGAGGTTTGATGACACTGGAAAAAGATAATTACTTAGGGGTGCTATAACAGTCCATAAATCCATAAATTCTCTCTGCTGGACTGTCTGAAATGTCCCAATTTTATAAGGGAACAAACGGTATGGCTGCTATGCCAAGGCGGATTGGCGGGTTTGACACATAGGTTATCTCGATGTGCAGGTTTCATCACGAAGATTTCCTTCATCGTCAGCATATTGTAATCATAACAATATGCGCAGTAGATTAAAACATTGCCAAAGTTTTTTTATTGCAGGACTTCGGCAGACAGCCTACTTGATGGAAAGCGGTTTCCATCGCCTATAGACATTTGCAACACCAAAGTTCTCTCTAGGGAGATTGGAACCTGGTCACTAATGCCAGAAAACAACTCAAAGTTGTTATGGCAGCGTACTATACCGAGGCCATCCAGTCAAGCAAATACTCTACCACCTGGCTGTAGGTTGTATGCCTCTTACGACAGGCCGCAGGAAATTGTATTTTTTCTCCATTCCTGCACAGATGAAGTGGTGCATGCTTTCCAGCAAGACTTCATTCTGCACTCTATGAGTCTCGTTTTTGTCTAAATTATAAGCAATAAGAAATGACCTTATCAATTTTATCCCTCCTGTCCCTGCTCCATCTGGGATAGTGTTATTGAATGTGGTCAAATGATATTATGATGATAGAGTTAAATAAAACACAATTAATGAATAGCTACATTAGTCAATAGACATATGTTATCTGTCAATATTTAATGTCATTAAAATTAATAACAATATCGCATCACAAATAATGCATTAAATTATAACATTGTCCTAACTAATGTTATAATATTGTTACACGCCGACAAAGAAAATGCACACCTGGTTCATTACCTTTCCCGTTTTTGACTTCTTTTATTAACTTTGTGTTTAAAATTTGTTATTAAGAAAAACACTCTATTGTTATTGTACTCGTTTATGGCTGCAGGAGTCCAGATTACGGTTTCTGGGAAAGTTCAGTCCACGCAGTCGTTTGTTCTATTGTACAGTTTAGTATAATATATAGGGGTTGTGGTTGAGGTAGTCAAGCGACGATAACGATACGAGCAAGACATGTGTAGTACATTCGATAAGCGATATAGTGACGGACTTTGCGCGTTGGATCGTACAGTTTGTACTGGTTGTGTCCAGTTATATTTGTAACTGTGTTATAGGTGTTTGTTCTAATAAATTCTATAGTAATTCCAACAGCATTTTAAATCGATTTTAATTCCTGTAGCTCGTAACAATACTATCCCAGATGGAGCAGCAAGGTAA
The DNA here is from genome assembly GCA_949752895.1 of Dendrolimus pini. Taxonomy (NCBI): domain Eukaryota; kingdom Metazoa; phylum Arthropoda; class Insecta; order Lepidoptera; family Lasiocampidae; genus Dendrolimus; species Dendrolimus pini. The sequence goes on along the minus strand of OX457137.1, from coordinate 17,540,600 downwards.
TATTTATTTATTAAAATACATACATTGGCTGACGTCCAAAATGTCTTGATTATTCTTTTTCCTGACTGTTAAATGTTTGCCATCGTCGTCAGTGTCATAGTCACCGGTGTTGTCCATTGATTCGCCAAAATCATGTGAATTGTCATCCTCATTCAAAAGTGTTGTATTCAACTTAAAACTTGATCTGTAGGAAAATTAATTACAAGGCCTTTATTGACACAAGTCTTACTATATCTTAGACTGGTACAAATTATTTTCTTAGTTAATGAATTGCTAACAATTTTTTAACTTACTTTCTAGCCTGGATTGGAGTACCTTCATTTTTGACTACAATTTTCTTCGCCCTGACTGGTATTGGCATCTGTTGAAAAATAAATCATTTACACCATAAATGTACTAGCAGAAGGTGATGTCAGGAGCCTTAAGAACAGACGAGCGTGCATGACAAGAACTATGAATGTCAAAGAAGCAAGTGAGGTGTGTAAGAATAAGCCTAAATGGCGCTCTGTTGTTCGTGCCTACCCCGCAAGGGACCTGGCGTGAAGTAATGTATGTATGTATGTATGTATGTACACCATAAAAATGTAACCTCAGTAATTTATATTAATTAAAAATGAATACACTAATATACTGTGGCATTTAGCATATTACAATGCTGGGGCTTCACCTGTGTTAGTGTTAAAGATTTAGGCTGTGGTCAAATACATTATCTATAAAGTGTTAAAAAATAACGTTGTTAGTGCATAGCCACATTAGTGTACTTACATTATTTATCATTATTTAACGTCGTTAACAATGTTGTATCTTAACGTTTTAAACCAACGCCATTTAGCAGCCTAAATCTTTAACAATAACACAGATGTAACCTTAAGGAGTTCTTAAAATAATGTTTAAATTTTGAATTAATTCCTGTCATTGTCTATATAATATCATGTATCTATAAAGAAAATCTTTTGGATAACGAATTAATAAAGTTAGAATTTTGTGTACTGAGTATGAACTAGTTAAAAAAAATAGATATTTAAACAACATTCTTGAAAAAAGCAATCTAAAGTAAATAAAAATCAAAAATCTCTGTGTTTGTCAGGAGAAAGGTTAGAATATGTTTTATGTTTCCAGCAAAACAATAATTCGTCATCATTTTCATCCGAGATTGCATTAAGTTTGAAGCTCGCAATCCGCTTTCCTACATTGTCTTCTACACTTGGTACGGTCTTAGGCATCGCTTGTTTTAGGACCATTGGGACACATGTCATCCTTCATTCAACATCAAGACATTTTTTTTGAGCCTCCTCCTTCTAAATGAGGCAGCATGACTGACTATTTTTCCTTCTATATCTAGCCAGTCTCTATAAAAGATGGCAACAAAGATATGAAGACTATAATTCTTTTGGTGACATTTTAACCTGCCTGGAATCATCACATCTGCCTGGATCACACAAACCTGGCCAAAATAATAAAAAAGCTACATAGCACAAAACTGGCTTCAAAACCAAATCCTTCATATATTCACAATACATCATAAAATTTATTTTAAGCTAGGTTGCCTGGAAGAGGTCTCTTTTAGTAATAAGGCCATCTGTTGCTTTTTGACAAGAAGTATTGTAATAATACACATTTTTTGTAATAGTTTATTTTGGTGAACAGTAAAAGCGTTATTCTATTCTTCATAACAATTATATACTATGGATGTACCTGAAATAGGTTTAGACAGTATTTTAATAATAAATACCTGCCCCAAAGATTCCGGAATTGGATTTGAGTCATTCTTAACAATAACAGCCTCGCTGGAAGCCTGAAAGAGAAATTTGAAATTCTTTGAATGTAAAGAAAGGAAAGATTGATGAATATAGTAAATAGTACATGTTTGTATCCATGATAAGATACATAGATAAGTAAAATAGTTAATATTTTCTTAAGTTTTCACGACTTGTATACATAATAAAACTAAGTTTTAACGGTTTTATGCGCGGAAAAAGGTAGGTAGGTAGGTATTTAAAGGAAGGGGAGGAAGGAAAGGTATTTAAAAGATTCAAAGAAACAGACCAATCCTTGACAATTTGGAGTGTCACAGGTTTGCTTAATACAAAGCCAAAGCCAATTATCTCTTAATTCTGATGAGAGAGAAAAAAAAATGATAATACCTTATAAAGGAGTATTATGGGTTAGAAATGATAATGGGAATATAACAATTATATATTTTTAACCTTTGGTCAAACATGGGTGGGCGCGGCAACGCGAAATTGGCAGGATGGCAGTGACGACTATGTTGCATTCTTTTACAAAAATGGATGTGGTTAAAGTTAAAAAACTCATGAAAATTGTTGGAGGCCACATTTTTATGTATGACTTGAGACATCAACAATACAAATATGCAAGTCTGAATCTGATTGGGAAAACATAGGAAGGGAACCAAATGAAAGTAAGCAACATTATATTATTAACTTGCATGTCTGAATTGCTAGGCATTTTCTTTAGAAATGATCGAGAAATAGCACCGAGTGTGATGGGTTGGCCGAGACGCCATACTAGCTAGATCATCATGCCTACAGTGACATACACTTTGCGACACCGTCCCAATAGCGTCGCGTCGCCATCCCGCCCTATCTGCTGTTTGAACAAAGCTTTAAGCATGATCTTTGTGACTATGCAGAAAATGTGTAATGTATTCATATATCACTTAAAAACTTATTATGAAATTTCTGAATATGTATGGGATATAACAATAAATGGTAGAACTACATGTTTTGATAAAATGGTAAGCTAGAAAGTCAACCTTTGTTATTTTTTCTGCTTGAGAAGCTGATTATGACTGTTTTGCCACTGTCTTCTACTTACCAGATTCTCCAAGCCTTTGATAGATAATGATTCTGCAGCTTCCACAAAATCACCTATCTCATCTGAAGATACAAGAACTTCTCCTGTGTAAATGTATTCTAACAACTGCGACAAAATTTTGTATGAAATTTTCTGAAATAAATTTCTACACTTTATCAGTCCATATTAAATACAGCCAGACGCTATATTGTATTTAATATTTATAAAATACTACTTTATGTTGTATATATTATTATATCTGGGCATGCAGATTTACAAAATGTTGTATGAAGACAGATATTGTAAGAAACAAGAAAACTTCCTAACTCAAGCAACCATTCAATAACACAACATTCATCCAAATTTGTATATAAATATATGTACCTTATTGACTTTTTTAAATTGTTCATACAAAAAATAAAACACTTACATTGAGAAATATAATGGGATGTTGACATGGAGCAGACGTAATAATAGATTTTAAATAAGGGCTTGACAATGCCACAAGAGCTTGATGAACTTTAACAAAATGTCCGTCTGCCGCCAAAGTCATGTCAACAAATTCACCATTCTGCAAAACAAGAAATATTTTAGAATTAGTAAATATAGTTAGTATTCAAAAAATGAATTTTAGTTTAGTGGGGAGGGGAGAACTATACTTACCCCTTCTGCAACCTCTATGAACCAGTTTAAAATATTATTTTTTTGTTAAACATAAACTCACTTTTTTTTACTATTATTGCACTTCTATCACAGGGCCAAAGTTAAACAATCCAAACAAAGTCCAAGAGGAAGACAATATTCAACAGAAGAATTAAAACAGAAAAATTGTGTATGACATCAAAAAATTGAGAAAAAACAAAAGAGAATATACATATACTACAAAAGTAACTATTAATAAATATATTTAAAATTTGTTATAATTAATACATTGATTCATTGACATATTAAAAAAGCACCTTGCTAGTTGTCTGCTTAAATGATGAATAAAACAAATGTTTCAAATGGGACAAGGTGTTGCAACTATTTGTGTATATGAAATAAATCTTAAATGATCAACAGTTGGTTCTGACAGTTGATGGCCGCTGTCTCATTTGGTTTGCTCACTCAGCTTGTGCTCTTTGGTCTAATGCTAATCCAACCTAAAGCACTGTTCTAGTCACCAGTAGTGACTTTTCATCACCCATCACAAACACAATAATATTAGTGAAAAAATTGGTGAGGTTATGTTTAGCAAAAAAATTATATTTCAAGAACTTTGGACCATAGGGGTTACAGAAGGGGGTAAGTATACCTTCCTCAGACCCACTCCACCCATACACTACTTAAAATTCATGTATAGAATATATCAATAGCAGCCTTAAAGGGGGTCATCTAAAAGACGTTAAGAGAATTTTACAAACTACTTTAACATCTTTTAAAGATGATTGAATTATAAGAAACTGTGTTATGATTTCTATTAAGAGAATTTTAAAAACCGAAATCTGTTTATGCTTATATACAGATCTTATAAGCTTAATTGGCGCTGACGCCTGTTTTGAAAGTCAAGCATTATTTATGATGCTCATGCAAATGTTAGATTTGTATCCCAGATGAAAAATGTTAATATTTGAAATTTGGATGTTTAAACATTACCTGTTGCAGTGAACTGAACCCAGAACAAATATTTGACTTGTAAAAATCCCAAGACAGCGAATATTGTTGCTGCACCATTTTTAAATACTCATAAACCTATAAAAACAGGAGATTTTAATTCTGGAATTTTTAGAAAAACGCAACAACATGCATTACGCAAAATTAATAATAAAAATATTAACTTCAACATTAGTTGGTTGTCAACGTCAAAAGTCATTGTTTATAATCTCCATATATTCAATATACTCTTTGGTTTATAACTTAGCCTAGGCAAAAAGAGTGAAGTCAATCCTCTTGCATGGCCTAAGAAAGAGGGAGTTCGATCTAAGTTAAAATGGCACAGCTTTTTCTGTGGTAGTGTATAGATTTCCGAACCTGGATACTCATTTAAGTATCCAGGTTCGTTAATTAGGTTAAGAGAAATAACCGCTTCATTTGCATTATAACTGCTTTTTTTTAAATTTTCATATCATTGAGTTAATATGACTTTTCATTTCAATACAGGTATTTTTCATATTTTATTTCCACCTAATCAATCAGTGTCAAATAGCATATTGATTTAAATAAATATCCGTATTCCGTCTTGTCAAATGTCTGTTACAATTGTTGTAAATATGTAAATTAATTGTAAAAACATTTGGACGTCAAAGTAAACATTAAAACAAGAAATGTTATAATAAATTACATGATTGATGATTAATCGGCAGTCAAGACTGCTTTCTGACTTTCTGACCTGGTATTATATTTTTTTTGTCAGGGTGCCATTGGTTTCTTTAAACATAGTAACAGAGTTTTTGGCGGGAACTGAAAGGAGATGTTGTGCTGTGCAGTTTTATTTTTTACAAATGTGTAAAATTACTCTAAAATGAACAATAGTTGTAGGATATTGATAGTTTTTGAGTAATAATTATGTGTTTTGTGAGAAATGTGAACTGTATAGTGAAATGTTGCCTTTTGAGTTGTCACAAGAACTCACTGAAGTATGAATATTATATAGGTCTATGCAAGAACTCCGTTGAATGACACTAGCTGATTACCTACAGTTCAGCTGTGCTGCACATAGGCTTAAGAAAATGAAGAAACTATATTGTAAACTAAGATCTGGCTTAAAGGCCTAGCTGCCAAGCCATAAACCTAAATAAATAATAAACATACTATCATTGTAAATCACTGTGCACAGAGTACTTTATATATACTGGTATAGAGTCAACAGTCATAATATATATACTGACGCACTCTATCGGTATATGACACTATTCAACGACAAAAACCGTCCAGGGTGTCTAGTATTATTTTGATTTTTATATTGGACTTTTGGAAATTGCGGGAGTTAATAATTTAACTCCTGCAATTCCCAATAGCCTTTTCAAAAAATGTTTATTTGTTAATAAATAAAACAACAATGTAGCGGTAGCGTGATTTATTATGTTTCATTTTATTAAAATATTCAAAAGCATACATTTTCATAACATCATTTGTATCCACATCTAATCTGGTGCCGTTAGGATGATTTACTTACAAATTTTACCGTATCTGGGCACACAACAACCTCTTTCAGAAGAAGTCATAATCCAAGTCAACAGGGAACAAATTGTTAGGCAAATCGGTGTTCAGGGTACATGCGTAAGTCCAACGTGATCACAGAACACTAGTAAACGTGATAAGCCAAATCTTTGGAGTCCAGGAATCAAACAAAGTTGTCGAAAAATAATCAAAACACAAACTGTCACAAACAAAGTACATACGTTCACGAGTGTGACTCGTATCGATCGGAATGTCGTTTTGGTTTTGACATCTTGAAATAAGTTTTTGGTAAATCGATAATTCATCAAAAATCCAGTAATTAAAGTTAAAAAGAGCTTTATAATTTGAAAAAGGTGAGGAATAGAATTTACATACTTTAAAATATATTTATTAGCTGATATGGCTTGCAAAAACATAATAACATATCAAATATTTCTTAAACAAGTATTAAAACAACTGCGTATAACGAAACATATAATTTTCTTTCATTTGGTGTTTAATTTGAGAACAGTGACATCTACTGCAATACGTACCTACTAATAGAATGCAAAAAATCTCTAAGAAAAAATATTTGTACTGACTGTTATGACACTGTCACTGTGTGATACGTAGTATCTATATTAGTTTGTGACTGTGTGTTGTGCCTTTATACTATATAGTCGAAACTGTATCATTTTCGATTAAAATGAGATTCTTGAGGCATTTAGAGCGACTTTCTGTTACACAAACACACATTCCTTCATGGAAACTACTATCACCAAGTGGAATAAATATCAGAAGGTAAATAATAAATTTAGAGTTGAATTCTGTAATGTTTTTAGTAATATTTTCTTAATAGTAATTACAATTTTTCAGGTATAGTACAGGAGATACAAATTGCTTTGATGTAGTAGTAATAGGCGGTGGTATTGTTGGGTCAGCTTCAGCCAGAGAATTAATATTGAAGCACCCACAGCTAAAAGTAGCCTTACTGGAAAAAGAAAATCGCTTTGCCTATCATCAAAGTGGGAACAACAGTGGTGTTATTCATGCTGGTATTTACTACAAACCTGGTTCCCTTAAAGCTAAGCTATGCGTGAAAGGGCTAGAGCTATCATATAAATATTTAGATGAGAAAGGAATAAAATATTCTAAATGTGGCAAACTGATTGTTGCAACTCATAGATCAGAACTTCCTAGGTTGCTAGACTTATATGAACGTGGAATAAAAAATGGAGTAAGAGATATACAGTTAGTGGATGGAAAAGAAATACGAGAAATTGAGCCACACTGTAAAGGCTTACAAGCCGTTTGGTCTCCACACACAGGCATTGTGAATTGGGCAGAAGTAACTGAGTCTTATGTCAAAGACTTTGTTAAATGTGGAGGAAAGAGCTTCTTGAATTTTGAAGTTACAAAGTTTAATGATGCTGAATCAGCAGACTATCCAGTCATAATTACTGATAGCAAAAACAATACTATAAAAGCAAAATATGTTCTCACTTGTTGTGGTCTGCATTCAGATACTGTGGCAGTGTTAACTGGATGTCCAGAAGAACCAAAGATCATTCCTTTTAGAGGAGAATATCTGTATCTTGTACCAAGTAAGAGTAATTTAGCAAGGGCAAATATTTACCCAGTACCAGATCCACGGTTTCCATTCTTGGGAGTACATTTAACTCCAAAAATTGATGGTAGAGTTATTGTAGGACCAAATGCTATTCTGGCATTTTGCAAGGAGGGCTACAGGTTGGATCATTTTTTATACCTATATTTATTTTAAGTAATAATAAGTATTCAAATCTCTCACATTATAAGTATTAAATTCATATTATGTGGAGTTAAATCAATATTTAGTAATACAAGTTATATTTATCTACTATTAAATAACAATTACAAGATATTTTTTTCAACATAAAAAGTATCACTTGTATAGTTAAGTTATAGTAGAACAATAGTTTAGCCTCTTTTTTACTCCAATTTGGTTATTTAGTAATATGCCCCCCTAAAGTTGTCTATTCTATGTAACTCATAATTTTAGGGAAAAATTTGCTTATTTTATGAATATAAAATATGTATCTTTATCTAATGATATTTAACTCTGAAAGTTGATAAATTGGTTAGTATGCTACACAATGGACTTGCACACTAAGACCATTAATATATAGACAGTGCCTACTGAACAAAAAATCAAATGAATTGATCAATTTTTTTTACTACACTTGCACAAGTACTTAGTGTGCCTGCATACTTCTAATGCACTGCAACATAATCGGCATGCTATTCCAAAATTGGCATCCTTCACCCAACCTCACTTTTAGACTCCATTATACTCTAGCTTTCTGTTGCTGGTCTAAGATTGCACCCAAAAATTTTATGTATATTACAGATATGTTCATATAATTTATTACATAACATTATGTATGATTTGATTGTGTGATGATCAGCAGATATTTATCTTTGAATTTATGTTTATAGGTCATACAAAGGTGACAGTTTTTATACATAATTATTACTGCTTTGCTGTTTTCCTGATAGGACATATTGACTAAAGATTACATGACATAGAATGAGTTCCTGGTGTTTATTGTACAAACATTAATAAATTAATCAGCTTTGAGAATTTCCTTGCATTGATGTGTAATATGAAGGAAACTTAAATAACTATGATTTGTAAAAACAACTCATAGATATTTAAGTTTCCTTATAATTGAAATAAAATCTTTTTTGATGCTTAACTAAAATATTCATTGCATATGTGAGAATAGGATATTTGCCAATTTGCTTTGGCCATGAGGGGCAGACATACTGTCCTAACTATCCTTATTTCTTAAAAAAACTCCTGAAGTGTAGTGTAAATTGGGCGCCACCTACTTGACTAAATTACAGAAGTCCTAGGATCAATCCCTGGTAAAGCTAAATTTATAAAACAAGTTGGCCATTGTTTAATGTGGTTATGGATATTTGCTGTTCATATATTATTAAATTCTTAATTATTTTATTTATGTTCAGATGGAGTGATGTGAATATGAAAGAACTGAAAGAAATATTTGCATTCTCCGGTTTCCGTAAAATGGCAATGAAATATGCTGGCTTTGGCTTAAAGGAGATGATTAGATCTGCATTTATTCCACTTCAAGTGATGCAAGTACAGAAATATATACAAGAGATAACTAGTGCTGATGTTGAGAGAGGACCAGCCGGAGTCAGGGCGCAAGCTATGGCTAAAGATGGTAAGTGCCTAAATTATTTATTGATTTTTTATCATTTACCAGGCTTTAGTTTGTAAGAATTTAAAGTATATGTTCTTCTGGTGTTGATACATATGAGAAAAATGTATTGCCATATACCTCTCTCACCTTTTGAAGTAGAAATTACTTTTCTATTCTGAATATTAATTCCCAATCTGTTATATAATTAATTATATTTGCATGTATATTGACAGATGTATGTGTAGTTATATTGTTTTTGTACTTTTATGCCATGAGTATATATATCATCGTTATTTATAGACTGCACCACCGACAGTCATAAAAATTTATTAGTTCTGTCCAAGGGTTGCCTGGAAGAGATCGCTTTTTAGTGAAAAGGCGACCATTGTACCATCTTTTGTATTTTTCTACTTCTCTTTGTCTATGTTTTTGTGTATAATAAAGAGTTACTTTATCTTACTTTTTGCCAAATAAAGACATTGATCCATCTATCTGATTTGGGCCTACATTTACTTACATCAATCTTCCAATAAGTTATTCTTTTTGTCTAACCTCGTTACATAGTACTGTAATAATTGCGATTTTTAGAAAATGGATTTGACATTATAATGGGTGTAAACTTCGTTATTTCCCTAAAAATATTCCCTTATCAGGATAACTGGCATCATAAATATTTATCCCTGTTATTAAAATAATATGAAATTTCATATTCAATTTAAGGCATAGAGGATTCTTTTTTAACTTTTAATAAAATGGATAGATTTAAGGAAAACCATCGTTATATTAAGGCTGGTGTGCACCGAAATTTAACCGACGGTTAACCAAAAATAATCACTGTTTTTAACCGACTTCGAAAAAAGGAGGAGGTTCTCAATTCGTCGGGACCTTTTTTTTTTTGATTTTTTTTTATGTATGTTCACCGATTACTCCGTGATTTATGATCCGATTTACGTGATTCTTTTTTTGTTCGACGCGGAATAGCTTCCAATTGGTCCCCTAAAAATTTTACATAGTTTGGTCCAGTAGTTTCATTTTATGAACATTTTTCATGGAAATAATTTTCACTTCGTTCCATATGTACACCGATTACTCCGTGATTTATGATCCGATTTACGTGATTCTTTTTTTGTTCGACGCGGAATAGCTGCCATGTGGTCCCCTAAAAATTTGACATAGTTTGGACCAGTAGTTTTCATTTTACATACATTTTTTGTTCCCGGTTCTTGGAACCTATATTTTTTAAGAAGCGCGGCACCATTCGTAGGTCCTCCCATACATAGCTAGACACTTAAAGTAACAAATAAAAAATAAAACATCGTTTAAAAAAACCGACTTCAAAAACTAAAAAACTAAAATGTATAAAATAGCTTATTTCTAAAGCTATTATTATTAATATATATTATCTAAAACATCTTGAAGTCGGTGCAAAGTAAAACATAAAAATTACTATATTTTGAAAATTACTAAGCACAGACTTTAAGATGTCTTAGATAATATATATTAATAATAATAGCTTTTGAAATAAGTTATTTTATAACAACATAACATAACTTCACGCCAGGTCCCTTGCGGGGTAGGCACGAACAACAGAGCGCCATACAGGCTTATTTTTACACACCTCACTTGCTTCTTTGACATTCATAGCTCTTGTCATGCACGCTCGTCTGTTCTTAAGGCTCCTGACATCACCTTCTGCTAATACACGATCAATTTGATCATGGAAGGTATGTCGTGGCCTTCCGCGACTTCTGCATCCATCCACTTTTGCATTGTATATCTGTTTAATCATTCTTTCATCAAACATTCTTTCCACATGCCCGAACCACCGGAGCATTCCTTTCCTTACCTTCACCCCGACACTCTCTTTCAGACCAACTCTCTTTCTTACTTCGGTATTACGAACGCGGTCCGCGAGCGTCACTCCGCAGATTTTGCGCAGTGCTCGCATCTCGACTGCGTTTACTCTACTTTCATGCTCTCTGTTCCATACCCAACTCTCGCTTCCATACGTGAGCGTAGGTACCAGCACCGCGTTGTGTATAACAAGCTGGGCTTTCTGGCTGAGGTTCTTAGCGCCTAAAAGTTTACCTAACGCTCCATTCACACTATTCCCCAAATTTACTCTTCTTTCTATGTCAGCGGTGTACCTTCCATCCCTGCTAAAAGCACATCCAAGATATACAAACTCATTCACTTGTTCCAGCATAACATCATCGACCATTATCCTTGCATTCGTTCTGGTTTCTTCTCTTTCAAACACCATAACCTTTGTTTTCTTCGCATTCAAGTGTAAGCCTCTCGCCTGACAGTCATCTTTCATCATTGTGACTAGTGTTTGCAGTTCTGATGGCGATTCGGCTAAAAGCACGGCATCATCCGCATAAAGCAAAGTGCTAACAACTAGATCACCCATCCGCACCCCAACATCCATCAATCTTAATCTCTGGAGACAGTTGTCCAGATATAGGATGAACAGCAAAGCCGACAGCACGCAGCCCTGCCGGACGCCAATATTGACGTCAAACCAGGGCGACAGGCTGCCGTCCACCCGCACGCATGCCATACAGTCCTCGTAAGTGGACTGCACAGCACGCAGCAATTGGCCATTGATCCCATATCCGGGCAATATGTCCCAGAGGTCCTTCCGCACAACCCTGTCAAATGCTTTCTCTAGATCCACAAAACCGCAGAAAACCTTCCGGCCCAATGCCAGCTGCTTCTCCACGATATTGCGGAGCGAGAAAACTTGATCCATACATCCCCTTCCATTTCTGAAGCCCCCTTGTGCATCCCACAGTAATCCATCGGATACCACTCTCATTCTCCTTTCAATAATCTTCGCATATACTTTAGATGCTGTGCTGATCAAACTGATGGCCCTGTAGCTGGCGCACTCCATACGTGACCCCTTGCCTTTATACAAGGGCACGATGACAGCGCGCCTCCAGTCCTTGGGAACCTTTCCCGTCCTCCAGCACAAGTTGCATAAGGACAGGAAAGCGTCCCGGACGCAGGTTCCACCATATTTGATCATCTCAGCAGACACACTATCGATTCCTGCTGCCTTTCCATTTTTCAGACTTCTTATCGACCATTCGATCTCTTCCAAAGTGATCTCGGATGCTGACTCCTCGAAGTCGGTCACAGACTCGGTCGTGGTGCCAGCATCCGAGATATTATCATACATTTCTCTAAAATATTCACTCCATCGCGCTAAAACCTCTTGTGGGTTAGCAAGAATGTCCCCTGCTTTAGATTTTATTCTTTCCATTCTGGAAGCTGACGAACAACCCCGAGACTTCTTAACCTCTCTCCAAAAGAGTTTGGTATTCGCCTCGAAGTTCTCCGTCAGCTTCTCTTCTTCTTTCAATTTTATTCTTTCACGCTTCTCTTTCACTAAAGCTTTGGTTTCATTCTTGCAGAGGCGATAAATTTCTTTCTTCATCTCTTTCATACTGTCATTCTGATGCAAAGATGCAATATAATCCAGCCAGGCTTTTCTCTTTCTCTCTACGCTAGATTTAACATCTGCGTCCCACCATTCGTCACCTTTCGTTGTTATATGCCTCTTTGCGCATCCACATGCTTCTTTTGCGCTTTCCACTATACTTTCCTTCATACTATCCCAGTCATTATCCACATCTAAGTCGGAGAAGTCCGCCTTTGCAAGCCTTTCTTCGACTAGGAGCGCATACATACTCCTTACACTAACATCTTCCAATTTTTCACATTTTATTCTTTCAAGCTCCCCGAAATTGGTACGCTCTCGCCTGTGCCTCCACTTCTTGAAAAGGCCCACAAACCGGCTTATCACCAGGTAGTGGTCCGTTCCAAGAGTGGGGCCTCTGTAGGCTCTTGTATCCGTTATTGTGTTTCGGAGGCGACTATCTATTAAAATCAGATCAATCATACTTTTCTGTTCATTCATTCTCCATGTATACGTGTGAATATCCTTATGATGGAATAAGGTGTTCGACACAAGCAAGTTTCTTTCCATGCATACGTCTATGATTGGCTTACCAGCCTCGTTCGCTCTCTTGTCGCCATAGGGTCCAAGGACAGCCTCAAAGCCGTCTCGTTTGGTCCCCACCCAGCCATTAAAATCACCACACATAATTAGTCTTTCGTTCCCTTCAGCCAGATCCAGAATTTCTCTCACAGACTCCCAAAACTTCTCGAGTTCTTGGGGATCCGCTGAGCTTACGGGAGCATAAGCTGCGACCAGAAAAACTCGCGTGATCCCCAGCTTTAGACGGACCCAAAGAAGTCTCGGGTTCACCAGACAATAGTCTTTCACTCCAGACACAAAGCGGGATGAAAGTACGACGCCTACCCCCCCACTTGCACGCTCGTCCAGGTCCACGCCGGACCACAGAGCAAGCATGCCACCGGGGAGGTCATCGACGTCACACCCCTTCCGCTTTGTCTCTGTCAGACATAAGGCATCCAGGCTTCTCTCATTCATTATATCAATCATTTCGTCCATCTTATCTTTCATTCCACCTCTCACATTCCACGTGCCTATATGGCACTCTGCTCCTCTCGACCCGCCAGGTTTGGCGCTGCGTGAAGGGTGGCGGCCCCCTTCGCCGCATGCGCGAGAGTTCACACCGACGGGGGCGCATCGGTGAGCGTCGCCTGCGGGGGACGCCCTATCGTGCACTGCACTCGGGTGAATCTCGGTCAGAATTGTGGCCCTCTGGGCCAGCGGGGATCGCGACGTGCACGCTTCTGACATGACCCCTATTTTATACATTTTAGTTTTTTAGTTTTTGAAGTCGGTTTTTTTTAAACGAATTTTTATTTTTTTCAATACATTTTTGGTGATTATTTTATTTTAACCATTGGTTAAAAGTAGGTGCACACCAGTCTAAGTATATAAATGGATAAACTAATACAGTTACAAATGGAGAGTGAATAATAAGGTTTTACACATAATAAGTTGTTTAAATAATATGCATAAAGTGCACTGAATTGCTCATAAAAATTTACCAATGTATATTTAATAATCCCCAATCCTGACATTTCTAAGTAACAGTCATAGCCAGCAATCCCTAAATTATATAAATAGCTCCCTCTTTCTTAATGAAGATTGTTTGATAAATATAAAAAAAACAATATAAAAGTAAAGAAAGAAAGTAAAAAGAAAAGACATATTGGTTCCCACTTTAGGACTAGCATTTTTTACATGAAGATGGGGTAAATGTTATTACAGTAAAACCTCTTTAAGTTGAACCTTGATAAGTCGAAAACTTCCCAAACTCGAAAAAAAATTGTTCCCTTCAAGCCCCAAAACCTCGGTAGCTCGACATCTTAACCCTCTATAAGACGAAATAATTAGTGAGTTCCAGTACTTATTTTCCTTCTATAACTTGAAACAATAAATCGGACTTCTGTATCTCGAATATAATTAGTAGGATTTTTATTTATTCACTTCTACATCAAAATCAGTTAGAATAAATTTTAATCTCTACATGTCGAATGTATCCTTATAAAATTCGCTAAGTCGAAAGCTCTATATAACTCGAATTTTTTGGCGTCTCCCTTCAAGTTCGACTTACAGAGGTTTTAATGTATATGATTTTTTATTGCATGAGTTTAGCAGATACCTAGATGGCCTACCTGATGGAAAGTGGTTACCATTGCCTATGGACATTTATGACACCAAAGCTCCAATGTCTTGCCACTCTAAAGAGAGACTGGATGCTGGCCACTAATACCGGAATATAACCCAAGGTTGTTATGACACCATACTCTACATAGATCAAGGGTGGTAGCCATGCAGACGGGCTAATACCCTACCACCTGGCTGTGGGTTGTTTTGTCACCTCTTACGACAGGCTGCCAGGCAGCAGAAGATTATTCTCTCTTAGTTGACATATATACAGAGATCACGCGTGACAGAAGCTAATTAACGAGTTTCATAAATATAACACGGCAATGACTGTATTATTGTGACTTATGTTTGAAGGAAGTGGAAGGAGGTAGGAAGGAGGAGAAGTAGGAAGTGGTTTATCTCTTTTTTAACTCGCAGGTACATTAATCGAGGACTTCGTATTTGACTCAAAGCCCGGTGCGGGTGCAATTGGGAGCAGGGTTCTGCATTGCAGAAACGCACCATCACCCGGAGCCACTTCCTCACTAGCGATCGCCAAAATGATAGTGGAAAAAATGGAAGAGGAATTTAAAATATAATGTTTAATATGGGGTAGAGATATAATTTCAATTAATACTTTGAGACTTTGTGTCATAGCTATGGCAATATTAAGTTTCACTATTGGTGATGAACGAATCCATATCTCAGCATAATTCTAGTAAATTTAGATATAAGTGTAGAAACACAGTGAGAGCGCGCAACGGATGGCAGTGGATGCGAGAAGCGTAAACGCATATTCAATTTCCTATAACTATTTTTCATTCTACTAACACCAAGCTCTCATATTCATTCAGCAATATAAATTATCTTTTTAGTGTGAGAGTAACTAAAGAAATATTTAGTACATCAATATCTGCAGGGCGTCGCGGTAATTGACGAGCCACTTACGTTCGCGGATTCCACTCCCACTGTATTCCTACATGTAATATAAGAAGTATTGCCAATTGTTCAGTTTTCGGTTTTTATGTTTATACTACACTAACTGTATAAGTGGCCACCGATAGGAACTGTGAAGTTATCAAGAATAAAAACATCCTATGTTTATATACCACCTCTAAGCCTGGTGAGCACCGACTTTTAACCAATAGTTAAACGAAAATAATCGCTAAAAATGTATGCACAAACAGCGATTATTTTATTTTAATCATCGGTTAAATGTCGGTGCACACCAGCATAAGGCATTTATATTCATATATTATAAAAATTTGTTCACTTACAAATTTATAAAAATAGAAGTCATAGTACCTATATGAGAGCAATAATAGCAAGTGTTACCCATACTGAGCTTAATCTCTTTTATTAAAAAAGTTTGTTTGTTCAAATTTAAGTGCGCCGGTGTTGCCAAAAATGAAGTCATGAGCGTTTATCAAGTTTTCTTACATTAATTATGCTCCATTGAGTTTAGTAATATTAACCACTTTATATTCAAAATTGCGTTAAAGTTATTTCAGCATGTTTTAAAACGTTGCGTATATTTTGCCAGAAATACTAATTTATTTTATGGTTTCACTCTGATCACACTAGTTATGTTGCCACTGGACGCCAGATCTCTAATATGCTTCAATAAAAATTTGGCTCATCAGTTCTACTTTACCTTTGATAGAATTTTAGATACATAACTTATATTTTTATTATACTCATGCGAAAATGAGTTTTTGACTAAATATACTATTGAAGGTGCTTCTACTTCACAAATATAATATGTTGATATATTGTTTTTGTTATATAGAAGAAGAAAATTGGCATTACATATTTTTGATAGATAATATTTATACATAGTATTTTATTTTAGATAAATAACATAATTTATTATGGTACGGAGGTATCGTGATTTATACTGTACAAAATATTATGGGAAAATATTTAAATAATATAATATTATTTCATTAGACTGTTAATTTTCGAATAGATATTTAGGATCAATAGTTTACATATTATTAATGAATTAAGTAAAAATATAGTGAATAATTGTTATAAGTTATATTATTTTTATAGTGGGCGAGAATATGTTGAAATATGTATTTAATGAACTGCTATACAAAGTCACAATTGTAGTTTAACATATTATAATATTAAATTACTAATATGTTATTTATGTATCTAATTTATTTTAAGAATAATTTTATGTTATTTATCAAATAATGATAAGAAACAAGTCAGAATAATTTTGCTAATATTAAACTAAACAAAAGCATGTGATACATATCAACATATTCTCGTTAGCCATGCGTTTGCTGTAGCAACTAAGTGCATAAGTGCAGAGCTGTTAAACATTTTTGAGTAGGTACTAAAAGCGTAGTGAGAACTTGTACAATACTTATTTTATGATACCTTTATACAAAAACGAATACATTACTATAGTGAAAGGATTTTCCAAAAAAAAACCGAGCATGTGTTTTTTCGAAAAACAGCCGAAATTATAAGTCAGGCGTTTGCAAATTATTGCAAAAGTCTAGCTGGGTTTTAAAACCGGTTGAATAATTTGTTTTTTTTTTATCTTATCTAAACGTTTAAGGGTAGTTTAAATTCAACTCTCCTTTAGCCAGGTTTGCGTTATTGTATTCAGGTATCATAAACGAAGTAATGTAGAAGTATTTACGACGCCTCAAGTACTTAATCAGGAATGTCTAGTATCTCTTGGGCTAACAGCTTGCATACTGGGCTGTTTGGACGAATGTGTTTTTATAAATAATAAATTTGTAAATAATATGTATTATATAGTAAACATGGAGGCCAGTTTTAAAATTCCCGACAATAACCAGACTTCGTAATATTTATTCAAAATAATTTTATTCTTTTGGTCTACCCGTTATTGACATGCATACATCTTTGAGAATTTTATATAATTGTAACCATTCCCGTAAAATGTATAATTATCATTGGCTATAAAGTAAAATATAAAATAAAACAATGGCCTTGCTATTACAATGAGTGGGTGATTTTTCAATATACCAAAGTCACAAATATCAAACAATAAAGATTTATCGATCTTGTAAAGCTGCTATATAAGTGGTACGCAGGTTTGCCGATGACAACCCCACCCGCCTCAACCGCGGCCCGCGGTCGTCTATTTATTAATACTACTTAGACAAGTCCTGGTCCCAGTCGTAGGAAGCAAGAGGGGCAACCATCGGCAAACCTTCTACGCACGACTGATAATATAGCATCATCTTCATCTAAGATTTAAATGGCAGTTGCATTCAGAGCAACTGGGATTTAACACTCGGATGATGATGGATAATAATATAACAAACTGGTGCTTATAATTATAGTCACAAAATAAACTGAGGACCCGAGTGACATTGCCTCAACTAGTTATCGGTACTCGAGTAATAATATAATATACATAACTCGAACGAATAGACTATGGAGCTCTACTTGCGACGATCCTGACAAAAAACCTCTTCATACATGCACGTTTGGTTTTTTGATTTGGTGGTTTGGTTTTTATACTTGACCTCTTTTTAACACTTCTGCTGCTTGATCATAGTATGTAGGTCGCGATCTACCGGTCCAACTCTATCAGTCACAATGATGTCATACACTTTTTTTGTGATTCTACTTTTATCCATTCTCTCTATGATCAAATCACCTTAACATTCCTCTTTTAACTTTGATATTACATCTGCTCTTGTGAAACATTAAACATATTATTGAAGTGAAACTTCTATATAGAGGGGGTCTTACGGAGTTTTGGCTCACGAAAAGATGTCACAGTCACGTGATCACTGTCACTAATTCTTACATTTTTAAACTCGTGATATCTTTCGAATGGAATGTCCGAATTGAATAATTCAAAAAGTTATATAAAGGTATTGAAGCAGTCTTGAATATGAAGTAATTTATTTTGATAAGGATTAATATCAAGATACAAATAAAGTGCCTGTTCTAGCGGCTGCATTTTAATTAAATTTTTGAAATAAAAGGACACTTATTGTGGCATAACTATAATAGTTAGACATATGCTGTCGCAACACTTTTTGTAAATAATGATGTGTTTTGCAAAGTTGTAGTATATTATTTTATTGAAGTGAAACTTCTATATAGAGGGGGTCTTACGAATTTTTGGCTCACGACAAGATGTCACGGTCACGTGGTCACCGTCACTAATTCTTACATTTTTAAACTCGTGATATCTTTCGAATGGAATGTCCGAATTGAATAATTCAAAAAGTTATGTAAAGGTATTGAAACAGTCTTGAATATGAAGTAATTTATTTTGATAAGGATTAATACCAAGATACAAATAAAGAGCCTTTTCTAGCGGCGGCATTTTAATTAAATTTTTTAAATAAAAGAACACTTATTTTGGCATAACTATAATAGTTAGACATATGCTGTCGCGACACTTTTTGTAAATAATGTGTTCTACAAAGTCGTAGTACATTATTTTATTCTATCATCAATAGTTTTCGCAGTGTACGCGATTTTAGGTTTTTTTACACCTTGTGTTACATTATTGGAGTTTTAGTAAGGATCCCTAATTTTTTTGTAAATATAATATAGCCTTTGTCACCCAGGAATAGTGTAGCTTGCCAACAGTGAAAGAATTTTTAAAATCGGTTCAGTAGTTTCAGAGCTTCTTCAATGCATACAAACAATCTAATCTTTCCTCTTAATAATATTAGTCCAGATATTCATATATTTACTTTAAAATTAATTCGATATGTGCATATTACAAAAAGCGTAAGATTTTGCGCCAGAAGTTGTTTAATAGAATTCGGAGCTGGGTTGCCCTAAAAAGCGCTTTATCTATCTCCGAAAGCGCTATTGAAGCCCCAGTGAGCCGAGCGCCGGGCAAATCCCGTAAAGCGAGCGAGAGAACGAGCGAGGATATACCTTGTCCCTCTAATACCTAAAATCGCGTTCAGCGCATCGGAATGTGCGATGTTCCGAGCCGACATTAATGGAGACAAACTTAAGTTTGCATCGAACTATGCTCTGCTAATATTTTCTTAATTTTTGCGCCTTGTACTCGTATACATAATAAAATTACGTTATTACTGCGCTTAAAAACGTTAAAAAGTAGTTTTATTATCTATACCTCTGCTCTCCACGCGACTGGGTATCACTGCCACTATTTGTAGTTTATGTAAAAATAATAATAGAGAGTTTGTTAAGGAAACAAATTAACAACAAGAAAACTTTGCCAACGGTTCAGTTTTTCGAAAGTCACAACAAAAGTGAACGACAACGAACGGCAAAACTGTTGACGTATAAAAATATTTGGTGCGTGTGTAGCGTATTACATTTACACCATTAAAATGTACCTAACCTAACCAAATCATAATTTGCAGTAAACCTGCGAAAAACCGAAATGTGTGCTGGGACACATATTAGAAGTGAAACTTCAACGGACAAGTGGAAAAACGAATCGCAACGGACAAGTGGAAAACGAATCGCAACGGACAAGTCGAAAATCTTCAACTGAAAAGTGACAAAATGAATCGCAACAAAATTTTAACTTGAAGTTTTACGGGCAGGTTTTTAAATTGGACAAGTACATTAACAATCTGCCCGTAACACTTCAAGTTGAAATTTTGTTGCGATTCATTTTGTCACTTTTCAGTTGAAGATTTTCGACTTGTCCGTTGCGATTCGTTTTCCACTTGTCCGTTGCGATTCGTTTTTCCACTTGTCCGTTGAAGTTTCACTTCTAATATTTTTGATATTTCATTCATTGGTTTCTATAATATGTATTTTAATAAAAATTTGTCATAAATAAATTCTATCAATTTATTTACTTTATTTTTTTATTTATAAATGTAATGATTATATTCCCATCCTTAAAAAAATGTGTCAGCTCCGACGTACGACTTAAGTTTACTTCTTAAGTACGAAGTAAAATGTGCGCAAGGTACGTTGCGCAGAAAAACGTTCCAGTTGTAATAATTTCACTCATCATAAAACTTCCATACTGGCGGACTTGTATGAAAATGGAGTAAACTCGAAAATATATGTAAGTGTTAATTTACATACACAAAGTAATCTCTAGTTGTTGCAGATGTCAGTTGGTTCCCCTTATACTAGTTACGTGCAAGTGCAATAATTTAACTAATAAGTAACAATAAAAATAACAGTGATTTCAGTTTGATTTATAAAATAGTCTTGTACCACTCCCTGTAATTTTTTATAATACTAATGCGAGTCTCATCAAACTTCATGGTCTTAGTTGGTATAAGCATATAGTAAACAGTATTTTAGAGAAAAGCTATGGTACAGTATTTCAAGCCGGTAAGTTTCATGAGAACTATGTATATGTAATTAAAATGATCACCAATGTATTTATACTGGTATATATTTTATTGTAATTTTTTATAAGATCTACAAAGCATTCTATTAACAAAACCCCAAAGCAATTTGATTTAGAGCAACAAAAACTATTTACAGCTACATTAGCTTCGAGGCATTTTTGCGTTTGTAGTAGTGTACTGTCAGCACATAAATAAATTAACAAACACTTTTTATATTTTTATAGGCAAGTACTTAATATGAAACTTTTAACATAACTATTAACATAATTTTTATTATTTCAAGTTAGAAATTCTATAAATATACAGTTACTACTACAAACACAAAATCGTCTCAAAGCTAATTTACCTGCATTCAGGATTTTTTTAAACAATACCCATAACGAATTGTCATGTGACATCAAAAAGTATTTAAAAGCTTTTAATTCTATCCGTTATGACCACAAAGGTCGGTTTGATTATGTGTATGGTTTTAAAATATTTATGGACCTGTGGCATCAATAAAAAAAATTGTCTTGTCCATTGCAATGAAACAAATAAATAATATTTAAAAATGTAATCTGACATATTCTAAAAATCTGATTTAACTTGTGACTAGCCTATTAAAAACTTTGTCTTGATTCTAACAAGGTATAAAAAACAGTACATCACAAGTGTTGGGATATGCTACTTGCAGCTAGACATAATTATGCCAAGTCATATTGCAGTGCAGGCATTTCCCATATCTAAACCCAAGTGTATGCCAGCTTGGGTTCACATCAACCCATATATGATATTTATATTATATCACTTGTATATTGTATCATATAAGGTTGCTCCATTTTATACATATACCTAGAATCTGTCAGATACCTGAGTAGTTGATGGAATGTAGTTCTTGGCATCTTGAACATGCATACACTAATGGAGAGGTGGGAAGACAGATTTTCATTCACAGACCTGCACAAACAGTCACCACATTTAAAAAAAAAAATATACCCACACAACATAAGTTGTACTTTCTTAAATCATGTTTTCAATTTTCACCATTATTTTGTTATCATATTTATCTTTATTTATATATATTTAGTTTTGTATGTGTAAATCATTTAAATAATTAAGTTTAGTGACTGCATCATGTAGAGCTGTATGTCATATGTATCACATTGTTAACTCTTTTATAATTGAACTAATTATGCTGTTATAAAGTTTATGTCTTCTAATCATTCAGCCACAAGCCCTTTTGTAGTCCAATAAATATATTTAAACTGTAAATCATACACAGTCGTCAAATGGAATGTGATATTACTAATCACGACTATGTATTCAGAAAATCCAAACATTGAATACACTGAAACAAAACGAAATATGTTAATAAAATATATTATAATTGTTTTTTGATTGTTTTATTATTATATACTTGAGTAAATGAAATGAAATATATTTGCATATGACTTGGTACATAAAAATACAGGTCTTGAGTAAAGATGTGTAACTCAGGAGTGATTGATTTAAAAGATGTATAATCTTTCAAAATTCGAAATCACTCTTTAAATCTTTGATTTTAGAAATACATCTTTAACTCATTACGTTAAGATTGATTTTAGTCACATGGAATGATGAAAACTAACAAATCAGATACTTGGATGTAGTTTGAGACAGTATATACAGGATATTGTGAATTGAAATGAGATAAAATGATACAATGATGATACACAGTAAATTAGACTCTCTGGCGTTAATTTTAAGCTTAAAACCGGTCAACTGAATGAATTATGTCATTCGAAACCAAAGATTTAAAAGAGTTAAAGATTTAAAAGAGTGATTTAAAGATTTAAATCTTTCAAGGAAAAAGATTTATAAATCACTGATCTCATTGGTGATTTAGTTTGCGCATCGCTAGTCTTGAGTCTTACATATATAAGTCCACATGTCATTATCCAAAGGGTGCACTAATGTTGCATTAATGGTGCATTGTTTTGAATTAAAATGAGTATAATGATTAATATCAGTTCATAATGTGTCATGAAATAACTGGTACACCTACCACTCTTGCCCTTTCCTTGTTAGTAACTTTGATGTGCATATTATCTCATAACATTTTCAATATAACCACCCAAGTCATTCATGCTAAAAAGCAATATCCTGCAACTATTATTTACTTTTAACCAATAGTATACATTTTATTCAAGTTTTTGCTAAAATCTCACATGTACAACTTTGCAATCTTCAGTATAGTATAGTATGGGTAACTGCACACAATGTTTAATATGACACTTATTTTAGTAGGTATATAATAAATCAAGGGGATTTACATACATAAATCTTATAAATTTAGAATGATTCGACTTCTATAAAGAATACCTTACCATATGGTTCACATAATCTATTGTGTCTCAGGAAAAAATAAGCAGCGAATGTGAAAGATGTAATATTAACAACAAAAGCTCTCCATTTTAACTTGACAGAATATTTTTCTTTGTGAGTAACTGGTGGTCTTCTTCTATATTTTGTTAATAATATACATGTGAACAACATGTAGAATACTGAGCACCCAATAAAAGTTTTGAAACATTTCTCATGAAGAGCTGAAAAGGACAAATAAGTTTCAGTATCTAAATAATGCTAGTAAAATATGTGAAACTGTAATTAGACTTGCCAGTTTTTATATATTATTTTATGCAAGAGTTAAGTAGATAGGCAGACAGCCCACTTGATGGAAAGCGATTACCACCACCATTTGACATTTGCAACACCAAAGGTGCTACAAATGCACTGCTGCTCTCTTAAGCGAGACTGGAACCTATCCTACCTAACCTTATATCTAATATTATTTTTCTAATTAATAAATTATTTAAACTATATTTTTATAAATAACATTTTTAATGCAACAAGGGCTCCAGTCACATGATTGAAGATTTATTTTAAGCCCTTCAATTTAGTAGTAAACTGATCAGTCCAATGCTCATTAGATAAATTAAATTTTAAAATAGTTGGAGAATTTCAAATTCTGTGATAAAAGAGCAAATCACCAGCTAACCCTTTCATAAATATATATGAATATGGATAGATATGCATTCAGATATGTTATTTAGGTCTTTTTGTTTATTAAATAAATATCTACAGAAAAAGAATACTATTCATTTTTTCCATGGCAACAACTTTTTTTTTCAAAAATTGATGGACCTAACAAAAACTTAAACCAGATAAAAACCTACAAAACATAAGCAAAGAAAATATATTATGGTATAAAAATTGGTAGTAGCATATGCCAAGTATAACTTAGCATACAATACTTACGATAGTTTACAGAGGAAGTCCAATGCGTTAATCCAATCAACGATATGTTTTCTATTATATTTAAAAATACAGCTAGGTTAACTGCAATAATAAAATCTTCTCTAATTACACTTTGGTAAAACTTCCACCTCAGATAAGCTATGTAAAGCCTAAGTGGTGAGTGTGAATATATTGCAATTTTCCATATAGAACTTTGTGGTTCATAATTCCCTATTGAAGCTGATATAGACGGAAAAATATTTGGTACTTTGCAATGAGTACTGTTCGCATTTTCGAAATCTTTATATATTGTCATAAACACACAAGTTATAAATGCAAATAATGGAACTGAAACCGTATAAAAACATAATTTGGCAGGAAGCCTAATAAAGTATTTTCTTTCGGACACATTATATAAAGGTAGATACATTTAAATCTCATAAAAGAAATCTCGGAAAGAATAGAAAATTATTTCGATTAATTTCGATAACATAACCTTGAATCCTTGAATTGACATTTGACACTACAGTTTTTTTTTTAATATGGCTTGGCAACTAGGCCTTTAATCACAGATTAATAAATAGTTACTACGTAACAGATACATCACTCCTATACAAAAGTGAAAATACCTACGCTAAAATAGCCTACAAGATCTTAATAATAATACCTGCCGCTCAGAACGAGAAGAAATGTACCATAAGTACGCGAACAAAGAGTCGAGACTGTGTTGCCCGCAGTGCGGGACACGCGCCCACGCGTCTTCGTAAGATTGCGCTAGGGTTGACCTATGATGAATTGAGAACCTCCTCCTTTTTTAAAGTTGGTTAAAAATTAAAACAATTTGAAATCACTTTGTGTCAAACATCATACCTATTGATTTCTTGCTATTAATTCTTGTGAAAAGTGAATATACGTCGATTCAAACTTATACCTTATTTAATTGATTATCTACACGTAACGAGATACAGACAGATGTCGGCCTGCGCCGATAGACGCTTATTTCTACCCACAGCAAAAATATCTAAGAAATCTAAAATTATCGAACATTGCCCATTGTGTGAGTACTATCGAACATTGCCCATTGTGTGTAGGTAACTACAATAGGAATTACCTATAAACACAACACTTTATAATACCTGTCTTAAAAAAACTTCTTGATTTACGTTTTACCTACTTATATTCAAAGAAATAAATGGTGACAAAATCCATAAAGATAGGTTTATAATACTACTCTACTTTCTTCGTCTCTCGGCAATGAAAAAAGCGACAAATTTTTGTTTGTTTTTTTACTTTTACACCCAACTACTGCACAATAATTACGTGGTTTCGGCATTTGGAAGGGTAAGCGCGGGAAACGTGCTCAGGCGGGCGTTTGGCGGCCCTCTGGCGGTTGTATCGTCGACGATACGCCGAGCGGTAGGTATATAGCGCGTTGTCTTGAGCGAGTGACGGAGGCCTGCTTTAATTCAGGACACTACAGTAGTTGACAACTTGACACAGATCAAGGACGCATTCCTCTGACGGCCAAAATGCTCCATTTGTCGTTCCACAAGGGCTACGTTCCATCAAGGATTCACAACGACCATGTTCACGAACGTGATTTATCCCGTCCCACTTGCTTGCGGCGTTACAATCGTAAACGCAAGTTGAGCGGCTATTTGACCCACCTCTTGACATAGGTCGTTGTGTGATCGAAAATAATGACGTTTTCGCCACGACCACAACGACCGCGGTTGCCTTGTGGAACGTCTAACTGAGCATTTTGGGCGTTATGAGCTACAACGTAAGCAAGTGGAACGGGAAAAATCGCGATCGTGAACGTGGTTGTTCGAGTCTCTAATTGAACGCGCTGTAAAGGGACAGTAAGAACTAATAGATTCTGCAGTATCCATATTAGTTTGTGATTCTGCATTGCAGTCTTGCAG
The DNA here is from genome assembly GCA_949752895.1 of Dendrolimus pini. NCBI lineage: Eukaryota > Metazoa > Arthropoda > Insecta > Lepidoptera > Lasiocampidae > Dendrolimus > Dendrolimus pini. Next base: position 17,514,343 of record OX457137.1, on the reverse strand, counting down.
TGGGTGGAACTTGCTGCACTCAAAATGCATTCTGTGCAGTTTTGCCGGACGCAATGCAGGTTCCAACGACATTAAAGGACCGTGAATAGGCAGAGGCTTAGAGTGTTCTGTCTGCACTACCACGATGCTGTTATTATGCTGTAATTTATGTTAATGCACGCCGTCGACTGCCAGCATACTGCGCTGAAATACGAGCAATCTGCAAGTGGCGCGCGCTGCGCATCTGAATTAATGAGTTGATATAAATGATTTTGCCGAGTTAGCCTGTTAACCCCTTTTTTTTTTGAGGCGAGGGAAAATGCTACTGATTTACGCACAGTACTGGGTCCTTGCAAGAGAACAGACCTACGTCGGTCGGGGGCGGCATCACTGCATGCAATAGTATACATTCTAGCAGTAATCCACCCGCGATCGACTCAGCATGTGTGGAAAGACTCGAGAGAAGCTGCACGGGTAGCAATACCCACTAAAAACCCCCTCCTCCATGTGCAGCACAGGGAGGAGGCACAGGCTGTGCCCCGCGCTTTGTTGTGTAGGAAAGGCTGAGACTTAGAACAGAATTACGCCCAGCCGAAGCCTGTTAACCCCTGCTAGAGTGTTAACCATGTCATGACACTAGCTTTTATGTTTTTAAAGATAGCTGTAGGCAAAAAGCAAAATTAGAATACGAAAGATTGTTAATAATAATATTAAAATGTTAAGGTAATAAAATCGAAAATAAAGTCCATGTATTGCTTATAATAAAGATAAGTAGGTAATGACCTCGTTTCACAATTGGTTAACCAACATGCTGCACATCTTAAACATAACTTAAATTTCCGATTTGCTGCACATTGAGGTGTTTAAATCTCATGGCAACGACAATAAATTGATTAAATAATGTTATTGCAATCTAAAGATTGATTTAGTTCTACTTTGTGAAGTATATCTACATTTTAAAATAACTACCGCATTATTGACTAATTTACATTTGAAATGTCTGAGTTTTTTATTCATAACTTAAGAGTGAAAACCGATAAAATAATTTGATGAAATGTAGTTAAGGATAAGTCTGGTAAGTAACACCATCGAAAATGAACTCATTATTTTGGGTGGTAAAGTGGAAAATAAGTTTTGAACACAAATATATTTTATTATTCTTAATTTGGGTACGGTAAAGATAATTATAGGCCATCTTTATTTTAGGTAACAGCTGTGTAGGGCGTGGAGGGAGAGGGTAGGGAGGCATTACCCGTATATATAAAATACTCTGTGGGAGGCATACTTACCCCTCTTTATATATTCAATGTACTCTTTGCTTACCCCTTCTGCAACCCCTATGTCAAGAAAATGTATAAGTTCTTGAGATATTAATATTTTTGTGCAGCTGTCAGCGGGTGTCACAATCAATTTGTAACCATCATTTAAATAGTTATTAATGAATGAATGGTGATCAGTCACTTCTGAAATTTGGGAGCCGCTGCGGCGGCACGCTCGCCTCGCTCGCTCGGCTCGTGTGCTTTGGTCTAACTTAACGGAACTCACCGTTCTAGTCACTTGTCGCGACTTGTGCTAGGACAGACTGATATTGGGACGCCGACTCCTCGTTCTGCGAGCATGTCATGTTTGCGAAGGAGGAGGCGGATCGCGAGTGTGAGCGGACCTCCTTGCTCCGCTCCCGCCAAAGGACGTCCTCCTTCGTCGGCTTCGTCGCCGGCGAGGTTTTAGTGGGTATCTCTATTTGGGGAGTGGAAATAGTGTGGCATCAGTTCTGACTGAGCACGCTAGTGCCACCCCCGATCTGGCGAATCCCACACACAGGTCGCGAATCATCCCCCAGGCTTCAGTGCCTGTCGCGGCTTAGTCTTCAAACGGATTTACTCTAGCTAAAAAAAAGGTCAGACTGGTATGGTGTGAAGCCATATAAAAAAGATGAATCATAAGGCGCTTCATCTTTTTTATATGGCTTCATACAGTTACGTGTTTTCTTTTGTAGCTCACAACGCACAAAATGCTCCCTCAATTGTACCACATAGAGACCGCGGATGCTACGGTCGCCTCGAAAATGTCACTAATAACTTCATAATGTTCGATGTTGCAGTGCTCACAACGACCTTTGTCAAGAGGTGGGTCGAAGTGGGCGTTAACCAAAGAGGATTCATAAATCTCTCTATCGATACGTTGATAAAGACGCGATTTTTATTAACATCCAATTTAATTTATTATTTCGTCGCTAATGATATCAGTGCTCCATAATCCGGTCCACTTGAGTTTATGATTATAACGCTCGCAAGCAAGTGGAACGGGAAAAATGGCGGTCGCGAACGTGGTTGTTGTGAGCTTCATGTGGAAGGTAGCTTTACTAATAGCGCGTTCCTATATCTCACTGACCATTAATTTGACTTATTATCGGTTAAATTTTGACATAAGCTCCATACAAATAATGCCAAAGTTCAACCGATGGCAAGGCAAGTGGATGAATAGTAACATATAAAAACGTGCTAGAGCACGTGTCAAACACTTATTTATGAATATCATTAAAAAAAAATGAAGAAAATAAACCACGGGATATCTGCACTCTTAATATTCCAGCCTTATCTAAAGGTCTCTGAGTGACGCTTAAAACGAAGTTCGTGCTAAAAATAAGTAATAAGTAGGTAGTTTTACGTTTAAAATGTATTTATGTACAACAAAACATATTCTATTCTACAGGAAATCAATAAGATAACCTAAAGATAGAATTAACCTAAGAAAACAAATCAGCAAATTACGAAAAACTTCTAATTATAGTAATCTGAACAGAAATACGATGTTGAAATGGTTAAATTCTTACAATTCGAAGATAACTATTAATAACGATATAATAAAAGAAATTATAAACAAAGAAAATTATTTAAAAGAACATAGTAATAATTTAGTTATACAGAGCGATAAAGAATTTAAAATATCTACAAAGCCTAGAGCAAATAAATTTGTTTCAGAACAATTACCTGTTAATAAAGATAAAAAGAGTTCTGTTGACGTATCAGGAGATGTAAAAGAACTCATAGACGGTAATGCATTTGATATTCAATGTAAAATAATTAAAAAACCACAAGTTCCTATGATAAACGAAAATGCGATATTAAAAGAGACTGATGAAAAGATTGATCCGATATATCAACAATCTAATGAAGACGTATCGGTTAAAGATTTACAAACTTTATTAATAATGATGGCTATAACGTCCAAAGCTAATGAACCTGACGAAATTGTTATATCTACTAATGAGATTGAAAATAATGATACAAAAGAAGCAGATATCAATGGTGCTTTAACTTTATCAAGTCAACCTTTGAAAGACATCTCAATCGACAATATTTTAAACGTTACGCCAATAAGAGTGACATTTAACGATAAACGCGATACGCTTATAAGGAAATATGTAAATAAATGGAAAGATTATGTGAGTAAAAGAAAAGATTTTATTTCACATCAAAGACAAGAGACATTAAACAACTTTTTGGAAAAATTGGCAAAGAAGAAATTGGACATTGATAAATCGGTTGATCCATACAATAAAGCCAAGTTAGTTGCGAGAGATTATAGCACATATCAACATAGGTACTTATATATTATTTAATAGATATACTTACACATATATTGATTTAAACGTAAACCAAGTTAATGTACAAAATAAATCGTTTTTTGAAGTTTAGTATTGGTTTGCGAACACTGCGTTGCGTCGACATTACATTCCATTTTGTAAATTTTATACTAATGAGGTACACTTTTAGGTACAAGATGCAAAAACATATAATCGCTCTTCAAAAAGCAAAGCTAGAAGAACAAAACAGACTAATCGACGAGCTCAAGTACAACAAAATATTAGAGGCATCCCGAGATTCCGTAGATGCAATGCGAGATGAAATACGCAAGACTTATTTTGAAATTGATAGACAACTTAAACCAAAAATAAAATGTTTGACTAATGAACTAAAAATCCCAGAAATCGACGGTAACTTTTTCAAAGCGTAATAATTAAGATATAGTTTACCAATTCAGTGATACACAAATCTTTATTCAGGCACTAGATTTCACATAAACCAGCCAGAAATCGACTTGACACACCTGAAAGATTTACCTATTTATTTTTATTTTTTTAAGTAACGAAAAATATTCTACTATATTACTTGAAATCAATGAATAGAGAGTCATACTTCGATACCAATACCAATACGGCGTTGGCAAGGCCCTTAGTATTGCGAAAGTCTATGTATTGTCCTGCTTTATGCAAAAAAACATGTCGTTAAAACAAATTTTAAAATGGGTTTACCTAAAGATGTTAATTTTTGCTAATTCATAATGAAGTAAAGAACATTGTCTTTTATTCCAGCGTCGTCGCTGGTATTACACTGTTTAAAAGTGCCACAATTTCTGCAAAGAATGGAGAAAAGGGCTCGAGAACGCGAAGAAAAGCACGCTATGATACGCGAAAGACGAAGGCAGATGGAGGAAGAACGTATTCGGTTAAAGCAACAGGTAAGGTTTCAAATGCATTGAGTAAGAAATCTAAAATGCATTAAAATAATTGTTTCTATTTTAGGCAGAACTAGCTAAAGCCGAAATGGACAAAGAAGAAAAGATGAAGAGGATGAAGGAATTAAGAGAGAAAAGGAAACGCGAGAAAATTGAAAATATAAGAAAGAAACAGTTTGCTGAAAGGATGCGGGCGCTCACAGTAATGGCAGACTTACATTACGAGAAATATTTGATGACCAAATACGGTATACGTCCCTTGAAGAAGTTATTGGAGTTAAAAAGAGATAACATGGAAAAAGCGAAAGCTCATTACAAGTTTCAGCTTACAAAGAACGTATTCTTACATTTAATGTGGTACACAGAAGATATGTGGTTTGAAAGGACTTTTAAAGCTGTTGAATTTTATAGAAAAAATATACTGAGGAAAGTTTTCGAAGGTTTTAAAAAGGTACCTGGTATATTTTAAGTAATTTAATTGTTATGAAGTATCCGTATAGGGTAACAATCCCATTTCTTTGCTTCGTTTATTTGAATGTTTTTGATTACAAACCATGTTCTTTATAATTACTATAAAGAACCTAGTTTGTAATTAAGGTTTATAAATCTCTTTTCTTTTTCAACGAACTATAGCTCATACTGCTCATAGTTTGTTAATGATGCCTTTTATTTAAGTCAAGTGTAACTCCACGCTCTTCTCCCGACACATTTTTCAAATATCGCATGAAACAAATAGGTAGTCTTTCTATCCTCGATATTATTATATTTATCTTTCTTATTACATTATTTCCATGGTAATAGGTTCGATCGCATTACTTTCGAATCTTAAAGATATTCTATCTTCATCCCCCTAATCAGTAATTTATAGATATAATAGGTATAACAAATTTCATGAAAATCGGTTCATGTTTAAAGCCACAGGAACAAACCAATAAAGGGAATGAAAATCGTAGAACGTGAGAGTCGACACCTGTAGTACTAAATAAGAATACACCGTATTATTATCTCTTAAACACATTTTCAGACCAAATAATCATTTGAGTCTTAATTTCCTTTCAATTTCATGGAAACAAATAAGGTTTTCATAGATGTTAAGAAATTTAGAATTACGATGAACTAATCAATACTAGTGACATCTAGCAAACAAAATAAAACAATCATCAAGGCACTTAATCTGTATAAAGTATGAAGATTGTAGTTACTCGTAATTCCTAGAATTCTTATTCCATGATCATATTTTACAAATAGATTTATTGATCACTGCGCCATCTAGCTGTAGATATCAATCTGATTCCTTTATTATATTTTAATAACTTCAATTTCAGAACCACCACGAGTATGTGTTAAAGAAACAAGTTGCTGATGATTATTATGATTTGTACGTGACCCAGTTGGCGTTTAGAAATTTCAGGAAAGGTATCGATTTACTAAAAAGAGAGAATGAAACCAAAATGCATAAAGCCATTTTGTATAATAACTGGTATGTCTTCGAACTTATCTGATCATTACTCTAGACCAGGGATTCTTAAAGTCGTCAATATCGATCCCCTCATAATGTCGTTCATAAAGGATATCATTATTACATAATCATTCATAAAGGAAAACCGATTTTGGGGGTCGACAAGGTCTCAGGATCGACCCTATTAATTAACTACGAGTTCTATTTGAAATTTTCAAGATACTGTATAAGTTGTGTTGTCTACCAACGTTATGACTAATATTTTAGTAGGAAGTACTCAATAAGTCGATAAGCGTTTTGACTGGGATTTTTAAAGTAATTTGGCTGTGGGGGTCTGGGGTATCAGTTCATTTTGAAAAAGGGGTCTCTTGTTCAAAGTAGTTTGGGAATACCTGCTCTAGACTCTTCCAGCACTTGTTCTTAAAAACTAGGCAAGTGCATTTTTGAAGTGAAACTTCTTTATCGGCATTGGAAAAAATTTACCGTCACTTTTTTCGGTTACGCGCCATCTTGTTTTCTTACCCCTACCACGGTCGATTCGACCGTGATAGGGGCTTTATTTATTTAACCAATTTCTGTAAAGTTGCATATAGTAGATCATTTTCGAAAAATAAGGTCATAAAGAAGTTTCACTTCTTACGTGTGTACACTAGTACACGCACACGTTTTTTTATTGCCTATAGAATTATTTTCTCCGTGCAGTTTGGGTCATAAATCAAACTGGACTTAAGCCCGGCTAAGGCGGTGAGCATGTTGCGCGGGCGCAACGCCATTATCGATAAAAACTCATTCTTATCAAAGAAAGATTATCATTCTTATAAAAATCATTATTATCTTTTTTGCTGTTAATTTTAAACTTAGATATAAGTATTTATATTTATTTTTGATATAACTTGTACATTCTAAACTTTTGTACTTATAGTTTTTTACATAGATACCTAATTAATCATTTATTTTAAATCAGTATTATTCTTATTTTAATAAATACGTTGTTTTATCTATTTTTTTCTTTCATTTATATCACTAACCCACAAAATGACAAAACTAAATACACTATCGATAACGCTTATCGACAGCAATAATGCGTATCACTATGCCTGCCCATAAGGCCCGTGAGTGGAAAGAGAGAGCGAAATACTCGCTTCACCGCTCCGATTATTTATGACCCAAACTGCACGGAGAAAATAATTCTACTATAGTCACTAGACTAGGAACGCAGCCCACCTGATGGAATATGGTTTCATCTATATGTGTCTTAAACTTTATGGCCGCCCTTAGCAAAGATGGATGCACAAAAAACTGATTTTATACAAATTAAATTATCACTGTCTTCTACACCTAGTCTGAGGGGGCGACGAAGTTTGGCGCGGACTATAGACATATTTATTTTCAGGAATATTATTTTTAAAACATTCACATGTTGGCGTACTTTACCAGCGCTAAATGCTTTGAAGAGGGAACAAGAAGCGAGGAAAGCACGCTGGCGTGAAAAGGTGCTGCAAGTTGTGCCAGATTACACTCCACCAGACGATTAATTGAAGCAAATGGATTTAGGCTGCTGTGCACCGACATTTAACCGATGGTTAAAATAAAATAATCGCCTAAAATGTATGGAAAAACGGTGTTTATTTTTGGTTAACCGTCGGTTAAATTTCGCTGCACACCAGCCTTAATACACCTATAATATAATCATGCTAATGAAATAAATTCTAAACTAATTATAACTTGCTGTCGCTTAGAGCTTCGCTCGCGTTAAAAAAGGAAATGTGTGCATGAAGTAGGCACGTAATAGAATTTTTAGAAATGTCAATTTTTTTTCTATAAAAATACCCGTAACGCCATCTAGAGAAGTTGGAACTAACTATGACAGCAACACATAAAAATTGTGGCTGTCATTCTTGTTATTGAAATGAAACGGTGGCGCCAATAAGCCAAACGAAGCGCCACCTATTCGGCTAATACTCATCTATCCATCGGGAAAAATACTTTTTCTGAATGATAGATATAATATTTCCTACTCCATATACCCTGACAATGGGTATGCAAAATTTCGTGACGATCTGTTGCGTAGTAAAGGCATAGAAACGTTACAAACAAAGTCATATTCGCGTTATAATATAAGTTAGAATTATTGATAAGATTTTATTTGCGTATAAAAATACAAAAAATGTAACATTTATATAACGGTGTGTTGATGCTTGATTTATTCCCAAATTATTTCTGTATACAACAAGGTATCGCGTTTGGCATGGGAACATTGTATGATTTGCCTGCTGGATTAATTGTTAATTTACCAAACGGACCAATTTACAGATTAGTTTAAATATTATTATACAAATATATTCAAATAAATCGTCAAATACAATGGCATTATTTATATGTATTACTTTTATAATTTATATAAAAAAATTAGGTAACACTTTATATAATTTTGAAACTGGCCAACAAAGTATGTCTCATAATACTTTTTAATGCTAGTAAGTAGTTGTTTTAAACAATAAGCGTAAACAAATATATTTACAAAAATAAAAACAACTTTAATGAAATTAATAAATGTGTTTATTGAGTTAAACAGTGTTAATTAAACTAGAATTATGCTTAATTAATTATTAGATTTTAGTGTTAATGACTGACTTAGGTATTTTTATAAATAGTAATAAATAATTTATAATTATACGAGTATAAAATCAATAGTCTTATTTTGAGAAAAGCGAAGGCAATATTTTGTCTTCGGGACTTTGATTTATTGCACTAGTTAATACATTTTTTCTTGGCGTTATTATTTAAAAAATATATAAACCCAGCCTTTACACCTGTAAGATTTACTGACGGAAACTTTTAAGGCTAGCAGCGCACTGTATACTTCAATAACGGACATGCTTTCACAGCTGAATCCGGTGTTGATAATGCGTAGTGTATGCTTAGGTTACCTGGTTTAAATTTGCATTAATTAAGAAACCAGTTAACTTGTAAAAATAGTGAGTTGATTATAATGAATACATCTACCTAATCAAGAGCTTATTACTGGCGAATTTATGTTTGAACGATAAAGGACTTAACTAGGCCTTAAAGATTTACGCGACCAAAACTTAGTGTAAGGCCGGGCTAAAGGGGTCCATACACGATCCAGCATTGCAGGCCTACAGTGGATTTGGCTTGCAGGACTCAATAGGCATCCCGGTCAGTGTTGCAGGACGCAATGCAGGTTGCAACAACATGCAGAGTTCTAGGGCCCAATTCTGCTATTTCAATATTTCGGCGTTACGAAGATATTCAAGCATTATTCCATTGCGAAAGTCTTAAAAATTTGGATTCTACGAGAAGATATTGTGGATTTAATATCCTCTCGATGTCGTCGCGGTCCGCGTAGGCGGAATAATAGTCGAAAAAAATGGTATTACCGTTAGCAGACGTTAGCCGAAATCATGGAAGTAACACTACTAACTACTACTACTTTCCATGGCCGAAATAAATATTTCGCTAGTTTTATAATAATTTATATTTAATTCTGTTAAATCCAATGGGTTGCCACGGGCACGCCATTCAGACGATAGCATCCTGCGATTTTGACGAGATAATAATAGCAGAATTGGGCCCCTGACGTTACGCGGACGACTGCCAGCCGGTTAGCAATGCTGGGCTGTGAATGGACCCCTTAAGTCATGGAAAAATACTAGGAATAGCTATCCCACAGTAAATGACCATCTCTGTGGTTGAGCGGGCTAAGTCTTAGCCTCTCGAACTCGCTGGAACCCAGAGGCTCCGGGTTCGATTCCTGACATAATAAATTTCGGAAACGAATTTTCTGTGATTTACTATGGTCTGCGTGTCTGGGATTGGCCCCAGAGTGGTCCATTGTCTATTACCAATAACACAAGCGTAACTTGATTAGCTTGAGGATATACAATATGTTTGTTTGTCAAAAAGAATTATATTCAATTAATTAATTAGATTAAATTAATAAATAAATTCATTAATTAGTAAAAAACGTAAGAATGAAAAAACAATTTTTCTAAAGATGACACTAAATCAGGTATTTGTAGCTTTTTGATATAGTACAACTACAATAAAATTTCATCCAACATCTTATCATTCAAAAGCAGGCATGTTAGAATATGACTTATTATCGCCGTAAATTGGTAATGCCAGGCGCATTACCAATTTACGCCATTTTGGTAACGTAACCGTAGCGGTAACTCAGTACCGTTAGCATCACTGGCCGGCGGGTACGCGTACATATCGAGTTGCGGATGACGTCACGTGAATGTTAATTGACAAGGTTCCATCGCATTAGCAACTTGCGGGATAACAATTTTGGATACAGATATATCAATAAAATTATAAGTTATGGTTACGGATATGTAAATATTTCGGATCTTTCAATAGTTTCAGATATGAATATGAGATTTATTAAGAATTTTAAAAAGAAAATAATTACAAGGTAACGATTTGACGGTAAGTGAGTCGAATCAGTAAAATCCTGGCGTAACGTATCGAATTTAAAGTACAAATTTCTCTAATAAAAATGATTATAATTATAATATGTAGAGCTTACCCTTATTCGAATTTTAAGGATATTTATATGTCCAATTCGGTTACGGATAATTTTTTGTCGGATATCCGAGCTTCGGTTATGCTTAAGAAGCTCCATAACATCCCTGTTCAAAAGATAGTTTTAAATCGAATTTCTTGTCACTTTCGTTGTTCACAATGTACCAGAATTATATCAATAAGTTTTTTACACAGATTTTGCTCACGTAATATTAGTAGTATCTAGTGATCAAGAGAAACTAAACATGAAGACCGCATCTGAAAGAACTAACTAGGTTTGTCATTTATAGTATTGACTTTTCTCCTATCCTCTTATGCTTCGATATAAATGATCTATTCAGAATAGCCACTGAATTATTATACTTTTATAAATGTATATTACATTCATTACCTCGTCTTACATTAAATTAATATTTTACATCTTAGACCACAAGATACTAGGTGTATGAATCTTTTCAAAATATTTCAATAATATACAACATTGAATTGATCTATTATTGTTGTATCTCGTGGCCACACACCGGCTTGAACTAAGAGCGGTATCGTTACCGACGTACTTCAACGTAGTCGAATTAGTTCACGCCATCGGTCGTATTATTATGAACAATATTTTTTTATTTTGTGTTGCGTACTGTACATCCCACCTAACAGTAATGAAAATAATGTTGTATAGTTTCCGGGATTATGGCGTTATAAGTGCTAACAGATTTTCGGTAGGGTCGTTATTCTTACGGTTATTATTTAAATTAACCGTAAGAACCGGTTTGTCATATGTGTCATAGAAGCTGCCACCATCCATCAGAAGCGGATAATTGGAATGTGTTACAGAATTAAGACTTCAGACCATCAAACTAACTTAATCTCAAACATTAAGTACATTAACCAAGCGCCTCCATTGTGGTTCTGTAAAATATAACAAAGCATTTAAAAAGGTTGATTAACGTAATTATCAACTATTTATTATTAGATGAAAATTATTTACCATACTAGTTACTTTAACTACCCACAACAGAACGAAACAATGCAGAAATACTATTATATAACTTTGAAGATGTTATGGAGACTAGTTCGTTACATTGAGAGCAAATGTCTAGCCATGGCACCTCCGGTAGGTTTGAGTAAAAGGGGGTAGGGTACATGCATACCAATATTTCATAAGAAAATATTGCTGATATTTATGTAAATTGGAGAAGAAAAGGTAGAAAAGTGGACCCTAGGCTTCAAAGTGACCACTCCTAATGTAACTGGATAATGGAGGGATTTGTTGATGAATTTTGAAGATGATAACATCAAAGTTGTGAAAAGTTTATGTTCAACATACTATAATAGAGTAACAACAATAAACAATATTCACTCACCACTGTACTTTGGTATATAGACTATCAATTGTTGTATTAAAATTAACATAATAACAAATAAATAACCAACACCATAGACACATGAAACAAAGCTCAATGCCATACTGAAAAGAAGAAAAATCAGAAATTAAGTTTCGCTTCTATAAGACGCGCGCAGGTTTGCCGATAACTACTTACTATTACAGTATATATTTATGTAAAGTATATAAAATAATAAATTAAAACACTAAATTTATTTCAACAACTATGTAATTTTATGTCACAGTTTTTGTCAACCGTACTGACCATATCGACGCGTCTACGCGGATGGGTAGTAAAAGTAAACATTGAGTCCCGAATGAAAATCGTGAACGACAAAATTTAGACATTTCACTTTATTATTGTAAAATACAGCTAAAAAATTAGAACCCTATACAAAAATTCTTAGGCTCGTATCTATGTTAATGGCAAAATATTCATAGTATAGTAATCTATGAATAATGTTGAAAAAATTAACGTCATTAACAATTAATAACAACATCACATCACAAGTAGTTTAATACGTAAACTCATTGCTACATCTGTGTGAATCGGTCAATAACTATAACATTATCCCAGATGAAAAAATGGCATAAGTAGCAGTAGTATTTTCGTTCTTCATTACTCTAAAAACAGGTAAAGATCCTAGACCATGCAGCCTCGTAAAAACTGGCGTAAGCTAAAAGCCCATGAACTGAACTGACATTTTTATATTTTGAAGAATATATTATAATAACAGGCAAAGGAACTAAATGCCTATGAATGGATAATTATTTTTTTTTATTAAATGTGAATGATGATGAATGAGATTTTATTACTATAAATACTTGGTTAAGAATATTATTTTACGTGTAAAAGTACAATTCATAACGAATTAGTTACATAAAATAACTCCCAAATAAATATAGCAAAAAATAAAATACAAAATATCTAAAGTCGAGGCGATCAAAATTTCCCAAAAATGTCTAAGAAATTAATAACTCGAAAACTAAAACTTGCATGGGGATAATATGTGTACCAGTGCATGTAACCTAACAAAAACTTTCTTCTCAACATCAATGTTCTGGCCACCCTGTATAGATCAGGCTTTCACCTAGTTCCTACTTAACAAAATTTGTATAAAATTTAAATATTCAAAAATACTTGACACTGCATGTAGAAACCTTCAAACCTTGCAAAGCCAAATTTATTTAAAAAAAAGTATTGTTCATCATTAAAAAAATTGAGAATAGAAACTATAAATATAACTTACTCAAACTCAAAGTACACATTCTCACAATTCTCAGGCATAAGTATTGAGCCATAAAACAAATATGGCTGACAAATAGAAGTCAGTCCCAAGTTAGAACCAAATAATAATGTTGCAAATGCAAATATGTGTCCTGCCAGATAAAATAGATAATTAGGCCTCAGCACACAACAGTCCCACCTGAAAAGTGAAAAGTATGAATGAACTATGTATTAACACTTTTTAAATGTTTTGTTTTATATTTTAATCTGAGATTCTGCTATGATGTCAATAGACATGGAAATAGCCTTAGGCAACATTTTGTATGAACCTATTTTAAACTACAGTGGGTGGAAGGTATTTATTTATTTAATTTGTTTGGGAAACATACAATAATTTATATTCTTAAATATAAAACACAAACACAAGTTTCCACTATAAAATAATTACTATAATAAAAATAAAATTGGCTCAAACAGTTAATTACAAAAAAAAGAAATAGAATTATATGAAAAACATAAAATGTCTATTTAATTTACATTAGGTCAATATTGAACAAAATAAAAAGAAAGAAAAGAAAAAGAAAGAATGATAAAGAAAAGAAAAAAGATAACTCTATATAAACACACAGTTTTCTTGTATTGGGTTACTTTTGCTGTAATATAGAAATATAGCCTTATAATTATATAAAGGATTTTTTTTATTACTTACCAAATTGTGTGGAAAAATCTCTCATTCACTTCAATTTGACATACCTGGCAATAATAACTATCCGATGTTAATACTGGGCTGCAAAAAATCATCGTATTTTAAAAACAAAATCTGTCACTTATTTGGTATGGTTAAATAAAGGACTGAATTTACACTTTTACCAGAATTCATTAATATTAAAAGAAAAGACATAAAATTTGACACATAGGTTAAGATCCACTGTTTTTAACCGACTTCGAAAAAAGGAGGAGGTTCTCAATTCGTCGGGATCTTTTTTTTTTGTTGCTTTTTTTATGTATGTTCGCCGATTACTCCGTGATTTATGATCCGATTTACATGATTCTTTTTTTGTTTGACGCGGAATAGCTTCCAATTGGTCCCCTAAAATTTTTACATAGTTTGGCCCAGTAGTTTTCATTTTATGAACATTTTTTATGAACAAAATTTCCTTTTCGTTCCATATGAACACCAATTACTCTGAGATTTATGATTCTATTTACGTGATTCTTTTTTTGTTCGACGCGGAATAGCTGCCATGTGGTCCCCTAAAAATTTGACATAGTTTGGCCCAGTAGTTTTCATTTTACGAACATTTTTTTAATGGACTTCGAAAAAAGGAGGAGGTTCCAATTCGTCGGGATCTTTTTTTTGTTCCCTTTTTTTATGTATGTTCGCCGATTACTCCGTGATTTATGATCCGATTTACGTGATTCTTTTTTTGTTCGACGCGGAATAGTTTCCAATTGGTCCCCTAAAAATTTTACATCAAACTATGTATATGCCCAGTAGTTTTCATTTTATGAAAAATTTTCATGAAAATAGTTTTCACTCCGTTCCATATGTAGACCGATTACTCTGAGATTTATGATTCGATTTACGTGATTCTTTTTTTGTTCGACGCGGAATAGCTCCCATGTGGTCCCCTAAAAATTTGACATAGTTTGGCTCAGTAGTTTTCATTTTACGAACATTTTTTTGTTCTCGTTTCTTGGTACCTATATTTTTTAAGAAGCGCGGCACCATTCGAAGTCCACCCATACATAGCTAGACACTAAAAAGTAACAAATAAAAAATAAAAACTTCGTTTAAAAAAACAGACTTCAAAAACTAAAATGTATAAAATAACTTATTTATAAAGCTGTAGCACCAAGTCTACACTCAGCGCGCCGTCGAAACCGTCTACGCACACATACGCGTTCCGCACCCCGCCTCACGTGCGCCTACACACCCACTACGATGACCCCGCCTATATAAGCCCGGCGCTCGGCCGTGCAGAGCCAGTGTACCCCCATCACCCGAACCCTCTGGTGACGGAAACGGTCAACTACAAACCCACTCCAAACGCTCCCACGAGTAAACGCAGACCTCGCAATGTACTCATTGACGAGCCTGACAAAATCGCACGTCAAATCGCGATCATGA
Source organism: Dendrolimus pini (assembly GCA_949752895.1). Lineage (NCBI taxonomy): Eukaryota > Metazoa > Arthropoda > Insecta > Lepidoptera > Lasiocampidae > Dendrolimus > Dendrolimus pini. The sequence goes on along the minus strand of OX457137.1, from coordinate 17,499,099 downwards.
ACCCCCCGAGGCTCAGAACATCAGCCTGGCATAACAGACGCAGACACAACAGACGCCGGAGAGCCCCCGGCTCGAATCCTCTTACACAATCGTAAGACCCACCAATCCATACTCATTACAGACACAAGTAGCCATACAAGATTAGCCTAGGCGTGTTGCTGGAGAGTTTCTTCCACCGCTTCTTCTCCTCCAGCTATAACACGTTGCGAAGCGGTAGTAATGATAGACTAGGATCGACTCCGCCGGCGGAGTCGATGAAGAGTCCCCAAATAATCACTTCAGCCTGTTGGCTTAGCTCTTTCAGCCTTTTACGGCTTGTTCCCAATATAGAGTCAATCCCCCGCAGCGGTCGAGCCGAGGTCGAACCTCACAGGAGGTGCCTCCTCGAGCGTGCTGCTTCCGGGCTGAACGCCTCCGCTCCCACGGAGGCGGGAAGCCCCCAAAGCCCGGTATCGCTGAAACAGCCATCTGCGGCTATTCAGCTGAGTCAGCTCCAAAAAAAAAAAAAAAAAAAAAAATGCAGAGCCAGTCTGCTGTACGCAGGCCTCTCACCCGCAACGAGAAGTGGTCTCGCACAGCTAGGCGTTCTACGCAGCGTTGACATAGGACGCGAACGGGTGCATCGAGCAATTCGGACTCCCGCTTCGTCGATTGTGTCAACTCTAAGTCTTTACCACTACAAACTGGCGCCCAACGTGGGGCCCGAAGAAGAATGAGCAAGAGACTGCATTTCAGCAACTGAAAACACGTCTCACTATGGCTCCCATACTTCGACAAACGGATAAAACAAAGCCTTATACGATCAAGACCGACGCCAGCAATTACGCGCTTGGAGCTGTTTTGATGCAGGGGGAGGGCGAGGACGAACTCCCTGTGGGGTGTGTACCACACCTCTGCCTTGTCCCCATACCGAGGCAATCCGGATGCGCCGCCTGCTCCAGTCCGTCCACTAAAGAAACGAGGAAGACCACCGAAGGCCAAGACTGCTCCTACTACAACGCAGTCTACCCGTGGACGAGGGCGCCCCCGAAGAACCGCCTGCCAGTAGAACTCATCTGTTTGCTCGTCGGGACGCCGTCGCAACCAGAGGGGGAGGCTGTAGCACCAAGTCTACACTCAGCGCGCCGTCGATACCGTCTACGCACACATACGCGTTCCGCACCCCGCCTCACGTGCGCCTACACACCCACTACGATGACCCCGCCTATATAAGCCCGGCGCTCGGCCGTGCAGAGCCAGTCTGCTGTTCGCAGGCCTCTCACCCGCAACGGGAAGTGGTCTCGCACAGCCAGGCGCTCTACTCAGCGTTGACATAGGACTCGAACGGGTGCATCGAGCAATTCGAACTCCCGCTTCGTCAACTGTGTTAACTCTAAGTCTTTAGTTGTCATACGTGAATTGTGCTACGTTGTGTAATACTTTGTTTGTGAACTCAAATAAATTCTTCTGCCAACTTGTGCTGGTTTTCTTCAAAACACACTACAAAGCTATTATTATTAATATATATTATCTAAAACATCTTGAAGTCGGTGTAAAGTAAAACATAATAAAAATTACTATATTTTGAAAATTACTAAGCACCGACTTTAAGATGTTTTAGATAATATATATTAATAATAATAGCTTTAGAAATAAGTTATTTTATACATTTTAGTTTTTTAGTTTTTGAAGTCGGTTTTTTTAAATGAAGTTTTTTTTTTATTGAACATAACCTAATATATACAAGCTATTTTGAGTTAATGATGTAACACCTCTTTGTGTAGCCTATTTTATGGTTTTGGTTTTCGCCAGTTTAAAATTTAAAATGACAAAATATTTGGAACTTTTTAAAAAATCTGTTATGTACTTAAACAAAATATTTTTCTGCGAATTTGTTTTTTGCTTTCATTTACAAGTATATTCCAGATTTTTCACATCAAGGTAAAGAACCCTAAAAGAATTTCATCCAAAGTATCTTATGTCCCAAAAATTATTCCACTGTTCTACAAAATAAAATTATTTGTAGCTTAGATGTATGGCAACTTGACAACCTTTTTTACTAAATTTTGTAATGATTTCTGTATACCATTGTATACTATTATAAAGAGAAAGATATAATACCATATCTTTATGCCAAATTTTATGCACAACCCAGTAGTTTTTGAGAAAAATGACCATAATATACATACTCTGTTGGACAAACATACAGAATGAATTAATAGTTTTGGAACACTTTTGTTTTTGCCAAAATGGCCAAGGTAGTCTAATAACTAAATATGTAATTGAAAATTTGCTAGGTGATAGGGCATGTGCTCGACTGGATGGCTACCACCCTGATCTAAAGTATGTCGCCATAATAACCTTGATTTGTATGTACTTGATAAGTGACATGGTTCCAGTCTCCCCTTTAAGAGAGCAGCAGCGCGTTTGGTGTTGCAAATGTCCATAGGTGATGGTAACCACTTTCCATCAAGTGGGCTGTCTGCCTGCCTGCTGAACTCCTGCAATAAACTAAATAAAAAAATGAAAAATAAAAGTCCTAAATCAAAGAATAGAAAAAACATTTATACCTATAATCTTTCCCTTTGGAAGATCCAGTGGCAAGTTCAAAATCAGCAATAGCTTTCATTTTATAGAAGAAATAACAGGTACATGCAAGTAGAAGTAAAAATATGAGGTGCTCCAATTGGGTTATTTCAAGTAGACCTAAAATATTAAATTCAAACACTAGGAACATGGTTATGCCTGATGATAGCGTCCAAGAGAAGCAAAATGGAGATCTGAAAAAAATATTGTTTAACTGATACCAAAATTTAAATTAATTTCCTGATTTACCCTTTATTTGGCTGCACTTTGACACAGAATGGCATGAGATTAAGGGTAATTTGAGTTTAGGGGTAACATATGCCTTATATATATAGCCACTAGACCTGTCATTTGGGTTAGGAAAAAAGTTTTTAGAGTCTACAAACAAGTTTTGAATGAATAATGGGAAAAACGAAAATATGTTCGATAAACAAGGTTAAGTCACTTTGTTGACAACAAAGTGTACCTAATTTGTGTTTAGGAATACACTTATGATAAAACTGTTTTTCAGTTAAGTAAACAAGTTTTAAATTCGTTTATTGATTTTTTAAATATGTTGATATTTTTTTTGTTGTTTATATATTGTGACAATGGTTACAAATTGGTTGTGACACTCGCTGACTGCTGCAATGGCATGCTCCTTGGCTTATGGGCTATAGTCAAAAGTCACGATGAGTGACTATAATGGTGACTTAGGTTACATTAGACTTTAAACCAAAGCAGACGGAACAGATTGGTCACCATTGTCACAATATGACGAAACAAACAAATAAATATCTCAAGAACTATATGTCTCCTAGACATTGTGATTGCAGAAGGGAGAAGTACTTTACTCTACTACTTTCAAAACTTGTTTGCGGATCCCTAAACACAATAATTATTAATTTAACCTCTCAAATATCTACGCAGCAGCCCCAGGACCTTCTAAGCTACATTCAGTAACTCAGATTAATTTCAAGCACTACAAAAGTGTAGGTACTTAAAGATATACATCATGGGAAACTAACCTGTTTTTTTGTCTAGGCCTCGAATGCACATATAGGGCTCCCATACCAATAATAACTATGACTGTAATAGTCACTGCACGCGATATTGTAGCTATTAACATCAAACCTGGTAATATAAGAAAGGGTAGAACTGCTTCTACGTCAACTTTCTTTCCGCTAGATTTGTGCGGCAAAATGTCTTGGATAGTCGTCACCATTTTGAGAAATAGCCCTTCGTGTGTTGGGTTTCACAGAAACTACAGAAAGTGTCTTGAAGTTTGCTTTTACAATTTTATAGTCCTGAAATCCAAATATTTACGTTTTTTACTCGACAACGACGACAGCACTAGAGGTGTGTAACTCCTGAGTGATTAACTCAAAAGATATATATCCGGCGCGAAGAGTGATTAGATATGTATATCACTTGCGTTCAAAGTGTGTCTTTATATCTTTAAGTCTTTAGTTCATTCCTGTTCCACGCGAAAAGAATGATTAGCCCGCCCACTGCGCATGCATAGTAAGTGAACGAGGAAACCGAATATAATAGCAAGCCAAAATAAATCGTAACACTATAGTTTTATGGTGTAATTTTGTAATATTTACTAAAAGTCAAAGGCCATCTAAATGGCGTGTATGTTATTTAAATGTCAGATATTTTGCGTTGCCACAGGTACGCGTGTCGGCTTTGCTAGTATATCACTCACAGATAATAACTCATCTTGTCTGCAATTGACACTGACACTATACACTGTAAAGATAAAGAGTTAAAGATATAAAAGAGTGATATATATCTTTGTATCAAAAAGATATATATCACTCTTTTCTTCTTGGTGAGTGATTTTTCTCACGACTAGACAGCACTTGATTGTTGACATAATGACAATTTAAAAAAAAAATATTTATGGCTTGGCAACTAGGCCTTTAAGCCAGACATAATGACAATGTGGTTGACAAATGGTTTTTAAATGATGGCTACAATGCCATTTATGCATTGATTTTGCCAATAACGTGTTTCAAGAAAAACCAGGTGATATAAATAGGAAAAAATAAGATAAACTAGCAATTTAGCTGGTAATTTAAAAAAATAAAAATAAAATGCTTTTCTAAAACCTTTGTACATATTTAAAAAGAATTTCTATACAAGTATAGCAAAGAGTACATTGAATATATGAAGTATAGTAACTTAACATATCAACCTAATCTTATACTAATTAAAATTAAATTAAAATAAAATTCGAAAATGATATTTAGAAAAGTTTAAAGGGGAGGTTACTAAGTTTCTTATAGGATGTAATCAAATTTGTAGGAGACTTGTGACTCCAATAAGGAGAGGTAGAAGAGGAGAGTAAGCTAGAGTAAGCTCTTAAGAAGTCCAAGAGAGCGTGATTAGCAAGCTCTGCCACTCTGAAGAATAATCTGATGGCCAAAAGTTGTCTACGGAGGAAGAGCATTAGTGGTAGACGATTTCATGGAGCCTATGATAATGCGCAGAGATTGTATCCAGTGAAGATTCGATAAGGCAAGTTTGTTGCACAGTTCTAAAAAAAGCCAGAAAGAGCCTGCAAAATATATGTGTTTTTTTCCGCTTTTGCAAAATGTTATTAAGATGACGAGTGCCTGACAATTTGTTCTCAAAATCCAAGCCTAAGAATTTAATATTATCATTAATAGGAATGGAGAGGTGTTCTTATATTAAAGGCAGGAACAGAACGTTTACGTGAAAAAATAACAGTGGATTTTTCAGGGAAGAGGGAGATGCCGTTATCTGTAAGCCTAATATAGTACAGAATTAGGTTGGTTGCACGCATCAGAAAAAGAAGATGAGGTGGCGAATAAGGCAATATCATCAGCATATTGCAAATTAAAAAAAAACAGTTAACTGATGTTTCTAAATCGGCAGTTAATAAATTGGGATTGTTCACTTTATTTCAAAAACCATTTCTGGGAATAGTGTCCCTAATCATTTCTGTCTAGTTAAAATTCCAAAAACGTACGATCTTCTTGTATTTTGTAAGAAATGTGTTTGACCTTTATTTGACTTTACTAAATCCAATCAGGTGGGCCGTCTGCCTGTTTGCCTGCTTCAGGATGCAACATGGATTTTTCCCTAAAGATCACTAAAAAATTTAACGTAACTATAGAAAATAATAATGGTTGAACACGAAAAATTATAAGCCTAGCGACAAAAAACACTAAAATGATCATGATACGTAATGAGTAATGACAGTGACATTTAAATAGTAGTAGCACAGATTACTATGATTAGTAAGTTTTATTATTTTTGTTTTCTAGGCAAAGAAATCAATGTAAACATGTCCCTTATGACGTCATCGGAGAAATAATTTTAAAATCGAATTATAAAAAAACTAACGCTTAAAATACAAAAATATTCAAATTAGTATCTTAAAATACCCTATTTTGCGTAATAAAAATATAAAATCAGAGGATATTTTTTTGTGAACAATCCCCATTATAAAGAAGAGGGCTAAGTACTAAACTTTGAGGCAAGCCTTTCCAGATAATTCTGGGAGGAATATCACAGTTAGCAGAGCTGATTAATATTGTACGATCCAAAAACATGTTAGAAATGACGTTGAGTTGACGCCGGCAAACTCGGGCTAATCATATTCGAATCTAAGTAAGGATTGATTAACGCTATCATAAGCAGAATATACGTCTAAAAATACCCGTATTAATATTTAAAAAAAACTGCGTGTTCACACGCACCTGCACCTGCCCTGCACACATTACACGCAATAGACGTAAAACTTCACAGAATATACTAACAGATGATTCTTCCTTAAGTTTTATTGGTTAATAAAAAAATATTTAGCCTGCATCTGTCAACATATTATAATTCAAAATAAACTTGTTTAATTAATAAACTGTTTTAGTCTTAAGAATATTATTATCAGTTTTACTTCGGTCCAAATTGGACCTATGCTTAAACATCGGTCTTATTGACTTACTAATCTGTGCTGCACAATGTATAAATAATTCATCTCTCATTCTCTTACAGGCTTAGTCGTATAGATTTATGTGTTTATCTCTTTTTAATGTCGCTTTATGGTTTAATCGTGTTTAAAATCACAACGATTCTAAAGAAGTTTCACTTAAAAATTGCTCACACTCATTCGCCACGATGAGATGGTACTAGCAACCCCGAAGAAATGCTATTGCCACCACAGCCGGGGACACCCATTAAAACCCTTCGGTATGCCTTTCTTCGTCTTATGCCAGGGCTACGAGAAAAGCGGGAGCTCTACCAAGTCCACGTGCCCTGACAACAGGGAGCCCCGAAGGACATATCCACTACCTGGGTAAGCATAGACCCCGGCATCGTGCTTCTCAATCCAATTTTAGGGTGGTATGTAACTCATCCTACGGGAATAGACACCGAAAATGACGATCTCTCCTCGTTCTTGCGAGGTACGCCAGGAGACTTAGTCTCACCACACTGGATAGACTAAGTATGTTGCTGGAGAGATTCTTTCGCCGTTTCTACCCTCACAGTCAGATCAAGAGGCGAAACCGCACAGTAAGGTAGGTTGCCTCGAGTCTCCGGTCCGGTCTGGTTCATATCACCCGTTGCCTATCATTAATTAATCCATTGTTATATGAGGCACCACTGAGGTATAGTCCCTTGGAAGCTCCCTCAAGCAGGTAGCGCCCAGGCTCGAGCGGCATCGCTCGCCGAAAGCACTGCCCCAAAAATTCCGGTAAAGCTGTAAGCTCTTTGGATCAACAGCATAATTCAAGTCCATATAAAAAAAACAGTGGTAATCGGGCAAAAGTGTAAAAACAATTTAAGGATTTAAATCTCACGGCTAGTTCTTTGTTTAATAGACTAACTACTAATTATTAGTTAGTAACTAGTAAACTAGCAATATTCAAACGTCTTGAATAACAACCTTCTAAACTTGTTCATGTTGCTGAGTAATATTTCCAGTAAGATGTGATTTTCAAATTGCACTGTTTACGAGGCTTTTAACAGTAAGTTTGGAACATAGAGAATTAGCAAAAAGATAAGATGTATTAGATGCCTTTGTTACATTACAGCTATAGTACAGATAAAACATTGTCGTCCCACATGATGGAACATGGTTCGTTGCTTATACTAAGACATTTTTATCAACAGTAGGTTTGGCCAACTTCGAATGATTTAGGTACCTATAAGTCTCTTTTCTTTATACATCCCAGTGTTGTATGAAAATCGACTGGAAGTTATTTCTATTCATTCATTTTTCACCTGTGGTACTCAAAATTATACCAAATGGGAAAATAATTACGGTATTAAACTTATTCTGAAATTGTTTACGTCAAAACCATATATCACAATGGAATGACGATGCAATGTTATCTTCGTTCATTATCTGGTAATAATTAGAATGGCCTCGCCGGCTTGCGGGTGCGAATAGTAGCTGACAGACGTATAGCTGCAACTTTATTTGTTATATTTATGTTTGATGCAGCTAGCTTGGAGCTGGGTACCGTGTTTTTGGGTTGGATAGGCTTCCAATCTACCGATGAAGCACGGACTTGCAGCCATCGGTCCAATACAAGCATGCGCAATGTCATTCAACAACAGCTTGCGCGCGCACTCGTGGCCAGCGTTGTATTTTTCACATTATCCGCCGGTAGCGACACAGCAAAGAACAGTATTGATCGGATCGCCGCCGTGAAAAGGCGCTTCGAAAATGAGTATTACGTCGCATTACTAGTGTGTGATAATCCCTAAATCTAAAATCCAATTGAACCTAATACCGACTTAAAATGAAGGAGTGAGACTGGTGTTAAAGAGCTGAAGCTTGAAGACATGTCGAAGGTGAGCGTTTCAGAGTTATAGAGTGCTTAATATCTGCAATTGCAAATACTGGCTACCTATGTGTTTCTAATTTGTAGGTAGTTGCATAAACTGTTAAGGACGTCGTAATTTCTCTTTTCAAAACAAACATGTTAACCGTAGCCCATTTCAAATAGCTTTCAAATTTAGCAGACCACTATTGTTTACTAAACTGCATTTCTATTTGCACTCAATGCACAAGTTAAATCATGAATATGATACAAGGTATAATAAATCTACCTTTTATAAATATACAAGGTCTGTGCACGTGTGTAAGGGGATATATGAGATCTAAACCGCAAATCTAATATTACTTGGATATAATACTACTGGACTGCTATTAAAGCTTTGAATATATTCTTTATATTGAATTGCATACTAATTTAATAATGTAGGATTTTTTAATAATGTGCAATATTAAAGTAAAAATTTACTGAAACTTTTGGCAGAGACTGATTAAAAATATGTTTTTGTAATTTGAAAACAATACCTACTGGACTAATATTTCATCTAAATGATGATACTATACTATATAGCCTTAGTGTCAATAATTTTTATAAGTATTAATAATCTTGTTAGAAAATCTTTATCAAATCTCGTTCACGGCTGGGTCATTAATTCATTTGTAATGTGAGTAATTGTTTTTCTCTTGCGAGATGCCCAGTTAGATCCTATTAGTCGTTGGGTTAAAAATTAAATACAATCTTTGCCCTTATTTTTTATTTCTCATGTAGGTATTATAACGTTACTTTTGCTCTGAATCTCTTTTGTGATGTCATCCAAATCCAATATGGCGTACGGGTACAACCAAAATATTAATTGAGTTAACATATTATTTAAAATATTCCCGTTATAACAATAATAATAAAATAATAACATACCTATCAAATAGCGTTCATATATTTTCCTTTTAAAATGCATTTCTCTGAATGTATTTTTTTTCTGTTCAACTGATTATTTCTTTTAGAAAATTGAGATACAGTCTAAAGTTGCTTACATAGGTATCTACTTTAGATTTTTCTATGGTTCGGTACTGTTAAAGAACTAGGAGTTAACATTCGTTATCACGCTCCAGTTTAAGGAACCTTAATGTTCATGTTAACTTAATTAACACAAATTTAGTAGGTAGTTAAATATCACCGTTTCTATCTAAGAATATCACCTACCTCCATACTTTAATGTTTTAGTATCAAGGACTTTTTCTTGTATGCAATGGTATTATTATTTAATCGTGGCAGAAATCGCATTTTTATCACTTGCTTAATTTTTAATGCAATTAATGCCAACGTTGACCTGTACTTAGTCTGTTTCACCTCCGCCATGCTAATTGTAAATTTATTTCAAAATTCGATTTAAAATGGGTTGGAATTGTGAAATGAATTTGCCTATCTAGCACGGCATATGAAATTGGGGGGTTGCCCTTTTAAAATCGAATTATCCTTTTTTATGATCATATAATCACAGACCGCAACTGGATATCGCCTCACGTTCGCAACTAATATTATTAGACCACCTTTCTTGTCAAGCTCTATCCGGTGACCTGACTTAGGTCGATGATCCGTTACGTTACGTTTTTCTTTATGTAGTCTTAATCAAGGATACAATTTTGCTCCATCAGTTACACTCGTCATTGTCTCACTGTTATAGTCTTCGTTGAGATTAATTATAATCTTATTTATTATCCAGGTTGTTCCATAGATAGGTTCTTCAAGCTCATCTAGAGATAAGAACGTAGCTTATTTTTAATCCTATTATTATTAAATAATAATCTTATATACTTCGGATTACGATGCTTATTTCTTTCTCTATTTACGTAATTTCTCCCATACCGTCCTAATTGAAACAGTAAGTCGGTTACTTCGGTTTGTGGTACTTTCTTTATTTCGGGCATATTTTTTGCATCTGCAACATATTCATCTTATGCTTTCATTATTCTGAAGAGTATCTCAATTCAAAAACATTTGCACATCTGCATTTTTTAATTAATTACTCCGATATTAATTAAACTTCTGACGTGGTTGTGTCGGCGTAGCTGTTAATGTTTTTATAATTTTGAAGATCATGATTTGCTAATGTAGTTATTCTAAATATAAAAGCCACATTGAAAATTTAATTAACTATGGAGAACAATAAATCTAAATTGTAATGCTGTAAAAGCGATACAAGTATTGTTATGAGTGATTAGCAAGCCAATGTTGAAATGCAAACTTTTTTGGTTTGTTGTTTTGAAAGATTTTTCTGACAGAACTATAGCTTAGTAATTACTTCGAATGGCTTCGAATGGAGTCTACGAACCACAAATTATGTGTAACAAAGATTATGTGTAAGCTAACACTGTTAGTATAATCTCCAGCAAGCAAAAATTATTAATCAAAAACTGGCTTAAAGGCCTAGTTGCTAAGCCATAAATATTAAAAAAATATATAAACCCTGGGACTAATAAAACAATTATGTAAATAATTGTATTGTTAAACTAATATTTGAACTCATTTTATGACTAAGTAACATTATAACAGATTTGTTTGAATAACAGTAAGTTTAAATAATAATAAATTTAAAATAGTTTACTATGGTAACCCTGTGTATTGATGTTTTCATTCTTTTAACACCTATTTCCTTGAATATCAGTTAACACATAGCGCGTCACACAAAATTATAGATTTTACGCATTGGAATTAAATACACAAATCTTTTACGCCTTTTACTTTTTTTTATCTGTGAGTAACAAATACTACCTATGTATCTAGTTGGTTTTTATTTATATCTAAATTTTCGCTTTCATGCTAAACCAGATTTTCATTATGTGGACTTTTGACATTTTTTATTTATTTTTTATTGCAGGAGTTCAGCAGAGAGGCAGACGGCCCATTTAATGGAAAGCGGTTACCATCGCCTATGGACATTTGCAACACCAAAGGCGCTACAAACGCGCTGCTGCTCTCTTAAAGGAGACTGGAAACTGGTCACTAATGCCGGAACACAACACAAGGTTGTTATGGCGGCATACTCTAGACCGGGGGTGGTCGCCATCCAGTCGAGCAGATACCCTACCACCTGGCTGTGGGTTGTTTTGTCGCCTCTTACGACAGGCCGCCCGGCCGCAGGAATTGTATTCTTCCTCCGTTCCTGCACTGATCATGCTTGTGCGTCCTTTGTATTTGTTACCTATAAGCCCTGCCAAATGTTTTGGCTCAAATTTTACGCAATCGCAAGTGGTGAAGCCAACCCAAATTCCAACCATCAGCCTGTATTTCTTTAGTTCATTATAAATGCTACAGTTTTTTTGTTTTATGTTCTATTGTATTAGTGATTCCCATGGTTTAAGAATTTTAGATATTCAAGCAGTGTAATTATTTTCTATATTATCGTTTTAGTTTTTTAAGCTTTAACCATTGTTAGTAACCTCCTCATAGAATGTTATAACCTAAATCCTGAATCTAATTCGGATTTGTTAACGTACACTGATTAATTAGCAACTGATATCTACAATTTGTAAATTAAAATATATCCTTTCCTCAAAAACAAAAGGATCATATTGAAGATAAATGTCTGATTGTCTTTGTTTGCTTACTTTATGTTCTTGTTTTGTTAGTAATACCCATGATTTACATATTCAAACAGGGTAATTAGTATGCGTTTATATTTATTTTATTTTTAAACCATTGTTATGAATCTTCTCCTTATTTAAAGGATTTTAATCTTGGTTCTGAATCTTTCTCAGTTTTTCTGTATACATACTTAAGCCAATTCAATTGGTTAAAAAACACGAAATTTCTTATACAAAAAAGAAAACGCTTCCACCATTAGGGCACAATCGGCATGAAACATACTTACGCGAAAATTTAAAATAACTTTCTTGTTTTGTTTTCTAACATTTTTAAATCGTTAGGGATTTTAAATCCCTTCAGCCGTTACGGAGCACATTCGAAAAATAACCAAAAAATACGATCATCATCCGAGCGGTAAATCCCGGTTGCGTTTGGATCATTCGCTCTGACGCCAAGGGTCCGCTGTCCTACTTTTTTTACTCCATGAACACATCAAATGATTATTTATGATTATTCCTTTTATGAATGGCAATTTTATTTCAATTTTGGCATTTATTTCAATATTATACACAAATATCTCAATTATATTAGAATAGATTTCAGATAGATAACTGATATTAAATTATCATCTTTTCTTTTGTTATATACGCTACAGCAGTATTACGCAGCTTATTTATTATTACATTAAATGCTATTAATTTAGTTCTAAGTATATGACTTTTTTATTATTATTAAAAACTTAGTCTTCTTTTCTGATTTGTTTTTATGTTTATCAAAACAATTGTTGTGTATTATAAATTAGCACTTTAAAATGTACAGGTACTACGTCATCGCCAAAAAAGTTCCGCAGTTTATTGACACGGGCGAGTTCTGAAACTCGTCGTGGCCGCTATACATTTAATTTTTTGTTATAGAATCTCCGGAAAGGACTGTAATGTTTTGCCCATTATACAGTCTTTATGCTCGATCGATAACAGGATTTTTATACCTAGCATAAATATTTTTATTTATATGACGTTCATTACAAAAATAGTATTAAAATTTGCAATGCTCACTTTATATTCTCCTATTATATTAATGTACTGCTTTATATCCAACTTACTGTTAATAATTAATTTTACACCCCCCCCCCCACACACACACACATATATAAATTTTACAAACTACCAATGGTAATAACAATATTATACATTACTAACGGCCCCGACAGACGTTGTCCTGCTCTGAAAAAATAAAAATCTAGTACCCGATACCAGCGCCACCTACCGGTTCCAATTGTGGATTTAAACCATCCGGGGACCCACTCAAACACACTAAAACAAAATCACCAAAATCGCTCCAGGTGATTAGGAGGATTCTAGAACCCGGTCTCAGCGCCACCTAGCTGTTCCAACGGGATAAAAGTATCCTATGTCCGTCTCCTTGTTCTAAGCTACCTCCCCACCAATTTTCAGCCAAATCGGTACAGCCGTTCTTGAGTTATAAATAGAGTAACTAACACGACTTTCTTTTATATATGTAGATAACTATAAACTACAGTGAAGGAAACTTGACTTGTATTCTATTCTACCTATAATCCCTTAAGACTATAAGTAGGATATTGAGCCTAGGATATCGAAGTCAATGGATAAGGTTCCTAAAAGGCTACTTACGTTACCTCGCTGGATCGCCATACTGATCCGTTGTCCTAGGTAGGAACCAGCCCTCGGGTCTCTCGAAGAGGCAACAACTCGTTTTGAAATATCTTTGTAAAGGCTCATGGCCTCAGGACCCCACGGTCAAACGTTTCAACAGTAAACGGCAAACTTACTTATAATTACAAATTAATTTTTTAACCTGATGTTTTTATTGTCTATGTTTGCGTTTGTGATGTTTTGCGTTGTCCCAAAGACCGGGCGAAGTGTTATTTTTCTTGATGACGTTGAGATTGAATCTGTAGAATAGTGATGAGTCGAAATTTTGATACACATGTAATTATTTTCATCTTACTTTCTAAATTAATATTGAGAGCAAGACAATAGCATTTCAAGATTTCTTTAAGATGATTGCACATATAATCACAACTCATCATTCATTTTATTAAATTTAATAGTTTAGTATCGAAATCTAATATTTACATAAAGTGATTTAAATAATAGAAAATATTGGCCAATAAGACGATTGCAATCATTTTCAGTATTCATTTATATACTTATTGAAATTGCATATGTAGGTTTCACACAGAAATATTTGCAATTTGCTTTATAGAGCTGGAGTAGAGAAAACAGGATTACGGTGCACCTCATGGAAAGTGGTCACCATAACTTATGGACGTTTGAGACACCAGAAATGCCGGTTGCGAAGCAATTTTATGGCAACTTTTTCGAAAACTCCCATATATAGCGCTGCGTTAAAACCTCAGCTGGAAGCTCCTTAGAAATTCACATGGTGTGCAAAATAAACGTCCAAGTTTGTGTTTAATCTCCTCATTAAAAAGCGTCTATTGGCCAGCCATCTTGTTCCTAACTAAGACCAGTATATTATAATATAGTATAAGACCAATATAAAGTATAACGGAATATTAACGGAACTTTTTTTATTCACTTTAGTCCGCGTATCTGGAATCGGACCTTTCTTTATTGCAGGAGCTCAACAGCCGCGCAGACGGTCTACTTGATGGAAAGCGGTTACCATCGCCTATGGACATTTGCAACACCAAAGGTGGTACAAATGCACTGCTGCTCTCTTAAGGGAGACGGGAACCTGGTCACTAATGCCGGAACACAGCTCAAGGATGTTATGGCGGCATACTCTAGACCAGGGGCGTCAGCCATCCAGTCAGGTTGTTTTGTCGCTTCTTACGCCAGTCCGCCCGGTCGCAGTAAATGGTATTCTTTCTCCGTTCCTGCACGGATAAAAGTGTTGTCAGTCACCTAGTGTTGTCAGCTGTATATTAACCATGATAAAATGAATATGATGTGTGTGGGTGTTTATCTCACGTTTTATTTATATACTTATTATTATATATTTTACAGCTAAGTCATCCGCGTCTCATGCATGACCAATCAATAACCTACGTGGGTTTGCATTTTAACAGGGGGCATGCACCGCTTAGTTAGTTTTTGCCGGAGTTTTTGCTTAACATTGCTATACTGTTACAATTATCAACCACACGACGATTGTATTGAAATTAAACATCTTGAGAAAACTTACACGTCGAGTTAAATCGATGTATAAAACTCGTCTTGCTGTCTTCATCAATAAGCGAGTCGGTTATATCGATAATTTTCTGAAATGGCAAAGCGGATAAGGTGCGAACGAAGTGTTGTAAATTATTTCAGGAATCGAGCTGCAACAAAATTGGTTGGTAAAAGTAATTATTGTAATTCAGAACCAGCTTCAACATTATACCGATATAAAAAGACTGAATTGGCAATGCGAGTCGATGTGTTGTACACTGTTCAATAACCTATCGATTTTATGTAGGGTTGCTATAATCTTGTACTAAATTTACCTTACTAAATTATAGTCAAATGTGTGTTTGGGAATTTATATTATCTATATAGTTTTTTTTTAAATTTTGACGATAATAGCCTTTCAGGCTTTTCAATACGATGTTTTCGTTTTAAAACAAAATATGCAGACATGTACAAAATCATGGCTACGTCTCTTACAACCCAAACAGAAACTATAATATAATATGTATGTAATATTTGGGAGGAGACTAGATGTAACGTTAGGAAACATCTTTATGCTCTTCAGGCATTCTTTTATTTTGTTTATTGCATCTTGGGGGCTTATGTAATTAGTGTTGAGTTCCTGTCTGCCGATTTTATAAATTGCGTTGCGACGTTAGGTACCCTAGTCCCTTCCATAAAACCAGACATCTTGTTCCACTAACAGGCTAACCTAATCAAAACTCACGGATAGGAGATTCTTTGGGCACATACTAGCAATGCGCGATGACTAAGATGTGCAAATTGATTATTTGTTTCGATTGTTGAAAAGTCTCGATGGCTTGATAGTTTTTCACTCACATTCGATAGTTTCTAACTGATTAAAGTGTCTTGATTATATAGACGCAACTTATGGGTAAGAATGTCGGCTGGTCAAGCATGTGTTGGATCTTCTGCTTTCCCCGTAACTTTGGAACATGGCAAAGGCAGGAACACCACAACCCATTAAAACCCCTTTTTAATGGTTATCCCTGACTTGGATGGTAATAGTACTTCTTCTGTGGTGCTAGTGCCACCCCAACGTGGTAAACTCCACACTCGCCGTCGGGCTTTCTCCGCAGCGCAGGTTAATACGCGTTTGTAGGTACTCGAAACATACGGAAAACATCTCGATGACTAAACACAGTCATGAAGGAAGTTAGTTGTGATCGGGAGAAGCGAACACGTCTTACAATACATTCTAATATTTTTACATATACAAGAACAGGTGTTAAGATTATATCTGTAACTTTTAAAATATGAAATAAATATTCTTAATTACTTTAAATAATAATGCGGTATTTGACTAATTGTTCTTGTACCTACGTATGAGGTCATGGATAGGTTAGACTCATACAAAATCTATGAGGCTGCAACTTTCTGTAATTTTATAAAAAGTATCTCAGTTGATTTAACAGTCCGCTTCCCTATTTAGAGTTTATTGCGAATCTTAATATTGTTCAAAAGTCTTGGAATTGCTGTTCGCCAGTGATCTATCAACAGGAACATTTGCCGGTCATATTATTGCTTATTTTAATTATTCTTTTAGAATACTATACTGATATTTCTATAACAAGTCCATTAGCGTAGTATAGTTGCAACAGTAATGAAAATAAAAGTAAATTATAACTTAAATTAAATACTTAAAAATAAACTGAATTATAAATAAATTACACTACAAAAAAACTTATAAATTAAATACTCTTCTGCAGCCAATCTCAGTCCACTGCTGGACGCAGGCCTCTCCAAGTACGCGTCACATATCCCGGTCTCCCGTCCTCCTCATCCAGCCCCTGCCAGCGATCTTGCGCAGGTCGTCAATCCACCGGGCTGGCGGGCGTCATACTCTGGAGACGTGGTCTCCACTCCAGGACTCGTTTGCTCCGTCCAGATCGCTGTCGGTGGGGAGCTGTTGCTTGTTTAGATTGAACTCTGGATTGATGATGATTATGATAACAATAAATTTAACTTTTGTTTAAATTACGTTTTAACGTGTACTAGTCCCGAAAAAATAAGGAAATACAACTGTTTAAATAATAATTAATACACTATTTGACTTGTTTAGTGTTTAAACTAAAAAATATTGATAGAATCGGCGTTTTGTAAGATGACAAAAGGTTCTCAATTACTGTCAAATACCCTATTATGATCCACGATCTGAGATTTTATTAATTAGCAGTATCCAATTTGGTTTTTGATTTCACCTGCAATAACGTATGGCCGGTGGTGTTGAATCAAATTGTCTCGTCTGTTAACCCTATTTGTGCGTGTCGGTAATTAATTCTTTTGTAATGTGGAACTCGATAATTAACCAAATAAATAGATTGTTACTGAATCGTTATAAATGGTCAGTAGTTTTATCGGCGATACTAAGAATATAATTACAGCAAGCCTGGCTACGTTTATAAAAAGGGAAAACATAATATTCCTTTTTTGGATAGTGTGTAAAAAGTAATCTAATCATTATATTGATACGTGAAGCAAAAATGAAGCATAAACTTTGTTTCCCTTCTTACGAAAATTGCGCGGACGGAGGAGTATGAAATTTCGCACACTTATAGTTTATATAGAGAAGGAGTGCAGAACGCTAATATTTTTTAAAATTATGCATTCAAAATACATTAAGGCCCGCTTGCATAACGATCGTCTTTAAATAAAATTAGTTAATTTTATTTTACTCTCTAAACGCGTTTATGTTGTCTTGCATGAGGCACTCTCCCATGTCATTTAGTAAAATGTATTTATGCCATCGGTAAAACAGCCAGTGTTCCGTTACACGTGGCGATCCATTTTATCGAACAAAAACACGAAATTTAGGTTTAATGTTAGTTACTTCTTGCGTAAAAAGGGATTTTAGTTGGCCAATGTCAAATTGACATTTGAAATTTCATTCGTTTGGTTAAGTTTACTTCGGAATTTTTGGCGGCACCCTGAAGAATGATCTTTTGCTGTGCTGTTTTATTTTATGGGTATTTAGCATTGAGATAAATAATTAAAGCAAATAATATACGAGTGACAATCTGTAATTGACTTTTTATAAGTGACAATTTCATAAAGACATACGAGTGACAATGCTTAAACGCGTTTAAGGCAGTTAAATACCCATTTTTGGATGATTAACTTTAACAGTTCTGTAAACGTATTTACCAGTAAATCAATAAAAAAATCATTACACACACTACCATGTATTTGACACACACACGCATATATACTCATTTGTTTATTGTTCAATTCAAATTAAAAGTGTAGCCTTGGCGAAATCTGTGATTATAGAAGAGTCTTTGACAACAGAACTAGAACCTTAATAATGTTCAAATTTAAAATTGTCATTAATTATTATGGTCTAATTTTGACTACTAGGCGATCACTAGTTTATATAAAAGTAAGACGATGTAATTTAAAAAAAAAGTTAGTCAGTGGAAACATACGTGTGTAGGGTATTTTTAATTAGAAGTTATTATTCCGATTCTGGAATATATCCCAGAGTATGCATGATAATTTGTTATAAATCGGGAGATAAACACATACAGATTTTACATATATCCCCAAGCTAAAATACTTACCCTTACATAATGGGTTATATACAACAGACTACTCTTAGGGTGATCCCAGACCATGGTAAATAACAAGTTCGTTTACAAGATTTACCATGCCACGAATCGAGCCTCGAGCCTTTGTGTTCCAATGAGCTTGTCTGGCAAAAGCTTAGACCACTCAACCACAGAAACGGTCAATGTTGGAAAAATACGTGACCGATGTTTGTAATTACGAAACTACGAGAAACGTATGATTAAAATACAATTCTTGCTCTATTCTAGCATTTCAATCCTCTATTAACTTCTCTTGGTATTTTAACAGAGTATACTATACATTTAATTAAATAAAATTATAAATATAAATTAAAATTAAACTAAATCTAGTGCCAGGCCACTGTCAGTTGTAAACGCGTTTAAAAGACTGGCCACTGACGTCGCTGAGTCCTCTATTAGGGGTCCCGCGTATTAGGAAGCCTGGCTGCGGCAGCCAGACGAACATAAAATATGACTGTGTATGGGAGCCTGCGGAAGAAGCAGCCACAAACCCTGCTCAGATATTTCGGCCATCGTAGCTAGGCTGCCTAGTGCGTGCAAGCCTATACCATAGATAAAACTTATATATAACAGCCCATACACTCATCGTTATATCATCGTCCGCTCGCATCATTCATTTTTCAATCTTTCAGTTTAACATTTATTTCACATCACTTTTCTGCATCTTCATTACATGCCTATAGCACATCAATCTCCTTCCTATAATTGTCCGTCAATTTCGTTCACAGAATATCGGCGTGAAACGGTTAGTGTATTGTACGATGAGTGAGACTTCCGATGGCTTACTTGGTATCTCATTTCTCCTGCACTGATCCATTTATCACATCCTTCCCGTCTTATCCCGTTAATCTCATGTTAATGGCTGGGAACGCGGTGCTTTGCTATTGTCTTGACCATTAGTTGGGTCGACTGCCTGTTTTCTAACTTCGTTATAAAATATGCAATTTTGAAAGATGTACGTTTTATGTACTCATTTTTCTTGTTCTGTCATTTTAACAATCAACTTAGGATAAAGTTATGAAGACAGTAATAAAACAGACCCGTTTAAAGTGAGTTCGCTTGTGATATTAATTAAATTGACGACTAGAAGTCCTTGACTGAACGCCACTGACCTTTTATGTGTTTTTTCTAATGGAAAGAAAAAACAGAGTAACAAGCGGAAATTAATTAGTCTTACATTGCTATCGATTTTAAAGTTCCAATGAAGCGAACAGTTACGAAATTTGACTCGCTAATCGCTATGCAAATATTCACAGTAGGTAAGTATTACAATGAATAAATACATCTAATATTTCACCTGATTATAAAGGTTTGTGTTTAATTGACCTTCTTGACCGTCTTTATGGTTTAGTGAGCAAAGCCTTTATTGTCTTACCTTACTGCAATGCAGAGGCTGCGGGTTCGATTCCTGGCACGGACTTTTCGTTATTTACTATGGTCTAGGTGTCTGGGTTCGGCCTCAGAGTAGTCCGTATATTACCCATAACAGTGGGTAATTTGCTAAACTAAATATACAATGTGTGTGTTTGTCTGCCGATTTTTATTTTATTTTACTGTGTCCAAAACCAGACAACGATACCTTTGTAAATCATCGTGGAGCATTAGATAACATTGACTTTGATTCCTTTTTCATATAATAAATGCGAAAGTAGCCTTGTTAGCTACAACTTCACGATGGGCGACAGTATTTTAATGAAATTTGGCAAAGAGCCTAGGAAAAGCCCCAGGATATAATTTAAATATAGGACAAAAGATAAAAAACAAGCGGATGAAAATATGTATGAAGCAGTAATTCTCAAGTTAGGGATATGCACATTTATATCTAGGCATTTACTTAGTATGATATATATTTTGACTAATTGTTATTGAAAAATCATCCCTGATTGATACATTTACTTTATTATTATATTAATTTGTATATTATTTAAGCTGTAATAATAAATAATAATTCCGATTCTTTATAACAGCAATTAATTACACGTTACGTAGCGGTGTACAAATAATTGAATTTTAACTTATATGTATGACCTTCAAAAAGTGTTTTCCATTGGAGCTTATTTTGAATAAAAACTTTTGAATTTTGAATATCGAGATACGGAAGATAGAATAGGAGAGGGAAGTGGCCATCAGAACTCATGTACATCACTTTAAACTTTAGAATGAACTCGCGCGCAACATCTATTATATAGTACTTAATATGAGTTTATCGATGTAGCCCTGAATACCTCTGGATACATGTCATCCTTTTACAAGGTATCCTTATTGCTTTTGCAACTTTCAAATCAAATATATAGCTTAAAATCTTCACCAAGGGTTTCTTTTTGTATGACTCCAATCGCGCATGAATACAGTTTAATATTAACTCGTTTTTGAAATCGTGACCGAGTCGTCTGAGACCAACAAGTTTACTAAAATCCTGTTTCAAATTAGTAAATTATTGGTCGGGAAAATTATTTATTTATAAATGTTACGAAATTAATAATCAAACTAACAAACGTAGAATCCATATTCTATTTATAATCCAGTTTTTTATTAGTTTATAATTTATGTATATTTTAAAATTAAACGAAATTAGTAGTTATAAATAAATGATATAATCAAACATGAATTTTATGAGACCCTTTAAAAAAATCGTATCGTTAAAATCCTTCTAATGTTTCTTATGTCCATAGGTGACGATAACTTTTTACAAAGAAACCATACAAAAATGAAGACCTGTTAAGACTTGCAGTTTTTAACTAATTTGATAAATAAATATGTTTTAAATAAAACAATTAAACATCGCAAAGCCATAAAAAAATGATGTGTGACCAATCTATGCCGGTTTTCATCCCTTATCTATTCTTTGTATGTCTAACTAATAGTAAGGCAAATGGATGTAATGGATGTATGGATAGTAAGATAATAAAGAAATAATCTACAAGATCGCAAGAGACCGGATGGTATGTGTTTTTGTGCTCTGAAAGATAGGACGACTTCTAACGAATCGACGAATCTTCCAGACACGGCCCTGCCGCCGCTACCCCGTGGTAGGAGGAGTTAGAACGCCGCAAATATGCATATTTTAGGGATGGACACATATTTGTCCCGTTCGGTGTCGGTCCCGAAGCCTATGGATTTTATCGAGACATATCATCTCATTTGATAGAAGACTCACCTGACCAAAAGGCAGACCTTTACTTGAGGCCACGCATCGGCGTTGCTACCCAAGACGGGAATGCGGCCAGCGTTTTGGGCATGTTCCTAAACAATCGACCGCGATTTGGGATCCATATACCTATTTGTATTTTTTTTTACAAAATTATAATAAATATTGGTTGACTAAATAATAATATTAATCATAAATAATAATCTGCAGACAAACACACATATTGGATGTCCCCAAGCTAAACACGTTATGCTTATGTTATGGGTAATATAGAGTATAGAAAAGTTTGTTTACGAAACTTATCATGCCAGGAATCGAACTCGGGAGCTCTGCGCTGCAGTGAAGTAGGCCTTCACTCTCCCCGAACTGAACTCAAGCAATAAAAAAACGACTTTATTTATTTTATTGCTTGACTTCAGCAGACAGGCAGATGGCCCATTTCATGGAAAGCGGTTACCATCGCCTTTGGACATTTGCAACACCAAAGGTGCTACAAATGCGCTGCTGCTCTCTTAAGGGTGACTGAAACCTGGTTACTAATGCCGGAACACAACTCAAGGTTGTTATGGCGGCATACTACTACTAGACTAGGGGTGGTAGCCATCCAATCGGGCAAATACCCTACCTATGAGTTGTTTGGTTGCCTCTTACGACAGGCCGCCCGGCCGCAGGAAATTGGTAATTAAAGCGCTGAAAAGGCTTATCCCACTCAACCACAGACACCGTCGAAATGTAGGAATCGACTCCTAATCATATAGATGTTAGAAACTTTTGAGTTAGGTTTTATATTGTAGCATAGGTTCGCGTTTGACCATGATCTCGTCTGATACTAGGCATAGATATGGTGTAAGGGGGAGCACGCTTAATTAGAAGGTACCTATTTAGACGCGACTTGAAGACTCCGGAGATATCGGGAAAGATAGACTTCGGCAATAAGTTCGACTTTTATGTGGTGCGCATAAAAATGCGAAGCGCTTTGTTATTATAGGTGGTATGCCCACCATTATTGCAAGTATGTCACTTCTGCCTTAGTATTCTTCTTGCATATCCAATAAGTCATGTAAACATATATGTATAAAGTATGTAGTATGGAAATGTAGATGTAAACATCCGTGTACATCGCCTTACATGCCATTTGTATCATTAGTGTATAATGTGTTCGACCAACAAAAGGCTGCGATTCGACTGGTCGGTTAGCATAAGTGAATTCTATTTGGCCGTGAACTTTAAGAGCACACGATTTTATTATATTTTTAAAAACTGGAATTCTTCGAGAGCTACCTATGAAACTAGTAAATTAAGATTTGCATCTTGAGTATTCCACGCAGCTTCACTTCCCCAGAATCTTCTCTGAAGTATAATTTTCATATACTGCATTCTCGTGGCTAATCTTTATTGTACACCAATACAAAAATACATTTACAGATTAAAACTACCTCTAATTGTGCACAAAGGGAGGATTTATCGCAAAAAAGCGATCTTTTCCAGACAACTCTAAAAATGAATTGAGATGATAATGACTATGGTGATATTATATTTGTATAATTATTTTGGACTTATATGAAAAAGTACTTTGGTAAATATATTGTCGCTAATAAATTGTCAAACTCCAATACAGTATCACTATAGAGTTAGACAAAAAGATTGACATTAAAAATTTAGGGTTATAGTGCCGTAACTAAGTTTTATACATATAGTTTTATATCTATGTAACTAAGTATTGGATGCATTCATCCACTGAAAGCAGTCGGCGAATATTATAAGAGCCAACTCGTAATTCTTGAGTCGTATCGATGTATCGATATGCGACTGACTCTCACACGGCCATTTGAACTATGGCTTTGCACGGTTTGTCAATATAACCAATGTCAAGTTTTAGAATAATTTAAAAACAAACACGCACCAAACATATACAAACGGTTGAGAATTTCTATAATTTTAGAAAATGTATAGGTATTTTTGATAATATAGTTGCATACCGAAACATTGCCCTTCATTTTCTCGGCAAAAAAGCAACTATGTTAACAATGATAAGATGGCAGGAAATTAACACATAAAATGTTCGCTTAAAACAAACCTATATAAATGTTTTTGCTTGAAGCGTGATACGGAAGCGCTTTATTAAATTACAGAGTTAAAATAATTGTTATAGATACGAATGAGGTTGTGTTCGTGTTCCGGTATTAATTTATTCAAGGCAATACTTCTGTTATAGGGGAATAGATAACTCTTTGTACTCACCATAGAAGAGACGTTGGCGCTCTAAGCCTGTTCTACCGTCTTTACAACGGGGAGTGCTCTGATGAGCTATTTTTTTAAATTTGATTTGGTGCCTACGTCGCCATTCTATCATCGCACCACTTGCCGGCGATTGGGAGTTTATACACACTTCCTAGACACTTGGAAGTCCTTCACGGCACGTGGCGGACTCCTTTATGCCCTGTGTGTCCAAGTTATGGAATGAACACCCTCCCGCGGTTTTCCCAGAGCGCTACAATATGGGGCTCTTTAAAAAGGGCGTGAAAAGATACCTAAAGTCTCAACTAGGTAGGCAACGCATCGGCTCCCTTAGTGTTGCAGATGCCCATGGGCGACGGTAGCCCCCTATCACCAGGTGGTCCGTTTGCCTACAAGCAAACATAAAAAAAACATCATTACTGCCCACACAATCTATATTCTTTTTTTTTCTTGTAGGGTGATGACTCCAACGTAATTAGCATTTTTTGTGCCAATGTCAAGGCTATATACTCTGTCTGATTGTTTATTTTACTTTTGACAAGTCGAGTAATGAATCCCCAATAACCGCATATGTCTAAAGTACTCAATACACGTAATGAGCATTAGTAACCAGGTTCCAGTAGTTCTTTAAAGAGCGACAGCACATGCGTAGCACCTTTGGTGTTACAAATGTTCATAGGCGATGGTAATCGCTTTCCATCACGTGGGTCGTCTGTCTGTCTGCTGCATTTATGCAATAAAATAAGGTCTAGTTATTTTTACATACATAACTATTTAAAATTCATCTTTATCCATATTTCGTTGTGTTTTTAAAAAGAAGTAATTTGTATGTTTTTTTCAAACGAATTAAAATAGTAGTTAGTTTGACAGAGTACCATTTTTGATGATTTACATATCACCCCAAAATTAATAAAAAAATACCTATTCATAACTTTTCGAGCATCTGACTAGCGATATAACACGGCTATTTTGCCTGCATATTTTGACAACGTTTTATAAAACGCTTATAGGTATGACGGGTGTCGTGATCTCACTACAGTATTGTATCACTACATATTTTAAAATAAATTACACATTCCTATTAAATTTCATCCATATATATATATATATATATATATATATATATATATATATATAAAGATAGACATTTTTCGCAATAACTACTAGATCTATATGGATGAAATTTAATAGGAATGTGTAATTTATCTTTGTATGATGTGTAATTTATCGCACACAAGAAATATAAATATTTCTTGTGTGCGTGTGTATGTCACTGAACTCCTCCTAAACGGCTGGACCGATTTTGATGAAATTTTTTGTGTGAGTTCAAGGGGATTCGAGGATGGTTTAGATTTACAATTGGACCCGGTAGGTGGCGCTGCAGTCGGGTTCTAAATTTTATTTCTTCAGGGCAGGACAACGTCTGCCGGGACAGCTAGTTACATATAAAGTTAGACTATACAACGGACGTGATAAAAACTTAAATGTTACATTTTTGCCAAAAAAGCAACGGTCTAAATTGGATAATTTATATC
The DNA here is from genome assembly GCA_949752895.1 of Dendrolimus pini. Classification (NCBI taxonomy): domain Eukaryota; kingdom Metazoa; phylum Arthropoda; class Insecta; order Lepidoptera; family Lasiocampidae; genus Dendrolimus; species Dendrolimus pini. The sequence goes on along the minus strand of OX457137.1, from coordinate 17,473,452 downwards.
GTTATCATGTAAAGCAGTGTTTTTCAACCCGTGGGTCGTGACTCCTAGGGGGGTTGCCGGCAAAAGAGAAAAGGCAATTTAAATTTCTACCTCGTAACCAGGTTCTTTCTAGTCTCAGCAGCTTTTTGCAGGATATAAGGCCTAATAATAAATATGAGTAACAAAATAGAGAAGAAAAATAAACGTAGTCTTTTAAATTACTAACTTTTTGCCTGTCTATGGTCCAAGGGGGTCGCCAAAATTTTTCAACCTGTAAAGGGGTCGCGTACTTAAAAAGATTGCAAAAGCACTGATGTAAAGGTTCAGCTCCGTTATAAGTATAGACGTCTTTTAGGCTACTGGAACAAATATAGTAGTGAGAAATTGAATAGAATCATGCAATTTGAATTGAGAGTAGACCAAAGATCCAGTAATCTCCAGTCAAACATATCTCTAATCTATTGAATACGCACGCATGCTAATCGTTTATATATTGCGAAATACAAGATATCCGGAGTTATGTAAAACAATACGAATGTTCATACTTTTCTTTGCGTATCGGACAAATAAATTTCTATGTTACATAACTATCGTCTAGTGCATGTCGTACATGACTAACGATTATCATGTGCATGTTAATATACCAAATATCTTACTCGTCGCGGTAATATTTTGGCGTCACTTATGCGTAATAACTTTCTATTTAAATCTTAACGGGTTGGTTTTCCTAATGATTTTTACTGCGCCATCGTGCCAGAGACGGCGTAAAGCGTGGGCGTCGTGGGCCATCGCCTACGGAATCGCACTCCTAGGTGCCTCGCACCTTGGAAGACAGGACGACGATTTTATGTCGCGTTTAAAATGTCATAAAATAATCCTTACTCATACCAAGTTCTTTTTTTATTTCGGCTAGTGATATATAATAATAATAATAAATCTTTATTACCAAAAAAATTTTATACAATAACTTATAGAAGTCCCTAACTCCCGAGCTAGGCATGAAGCCTGTGTTTCGGGAATCAGTGCCCTCTCACATTAGTATTTAGTATTAAACACAAAAAATACAAATCGGTAACAGAGTTATTATGTCTAGTGAGTAAGCGTGTGGTGTAGATGTACGTGAGCGCGCGCCCGCGCGCTGTGTGTGTGTGTGTGTGTGTGTGTGTGTGTGTGTGTGTGTGTGTGTGTGTAACTATGTGTGTGTGTGTGTGTGTGTGTGTGTAACTATGTGTGTGTGTGTGTGTGTGTGTGTGTGTGTGTGTGTGTATGTGTGTTGTGTGTGTTGTGTGTGTGTGTGTGTGTGTGTGTGTGTGTGTGTGTGTATGTGTTGTGTGTGAGTGTGTGTTGTGTATGTGTGTGTGTGTGTAACTATGTATGTACTGTACGGTTGCTATTAAGATAGATAGGTTAAAAAAGTGCTTCGGTGGTAGCGTAGTCAAGGGTAAGTAGCCAGTATTTTAGTTTAATTTTAACTTCCCGACTAGTGAGTCCATATACATTTATTTGTTTATTTATCTTATTATATAGTGTCACAGACATATAGCATTGCTGCCGTCTTGCAAAGCCAGTACGGTACATTGGAGTTAGCAATATGTTGGTAACAGCACGTTTCTTATCACTAATATTGTCACGTTTTGGTGTAATTTTATGTTGTTTTAGAGTTATATTGTATATATATAACTGCCTAACGGTTAACACGTTACATTTTTCATATAACAGTTTTGTGGGAAAGCGATAGGGGCTGAACGTTAAAGTTTTTAATAACGATCTTTGAGCCCTTTCTAGTTGGATCATATATGATTTAAAAGCGCTACCCCAAACGACAATACAGTACCTTATAACTGACTGCACTAATGCAAAATACACTGTACGTAAAATGTTGAAGTCTGCAGCATATCTTAATTTTTTAAATACCCAAATAAGTTTTCGTACACGTGTTATTAGGTTATCAATATGAGCATACCAATTTAAGTTCTCATCTACAACTACACCTAAGTATTTAATGTTGTCTGCTTTTGATATAGAGAGACAATTACAATGTCCAAAACATGGGGTTTGGCATATATGTATTTTAATTTCAAAATCATATTGCTTAATTTTAGATGCCGTGAATTGAATGAATTTAGTTTTAGAAATGTTAAGAGTAAGATAATTAATTTGTAGCCACCTATTTACTTTTTGTAGTCCGCTTTCAGTTATGTGCTTAACTTCTTCCCACGTATCAGCTTGAAATATGAGCGCAGTATCATCTGCGTAGGTGAAATTTTTTCCATTAGCAAGTGGTAAGTTACACAAGTCATTCAAGTACAACAAGAACAGGCTTGGGCCAAGAATACTGCCTTGTGGAACTCCGTAGGTGACTTCAACTTCATCACTTATGGTCTGTCCTATTTTAACATGTTGAGTCCTATCTGTTAAAAAATCTTTAAAAATACCAAGGGCATATCCTCTTATGCCAAGCTTATTTAATTTATCTATTAGTATCGGTACTGCAACAGTATCAAAAGCCTTGGCTAAGTCAAGAAAAACACCAATACATTTTCGTTTAGAGTCTATCTGTAAAGCAACATGATTAATAAGCTGACTGACGGCATCTTCCGAATTTTTAGATGATCGAAAACCGAATTGATTTTCAGATAGAATATCATTACATTCTAAAAAATTAATTAGTCTACTATTCAGCGATTTTTCCAAGATTTTCGATAATGCTGTGAGGACAGATATGGGACGATAATTGGTAACTTGTTGACGGTTACTACTTTTGTGAACGGGCGTTATTAGTGTTTTTTTTAAAACAGTAGGAAATACTCCTTGAGTATAACACATATCTATGAGCTTAGTAAGAGGAGGGACAATGACATGTTTGGCTAACTTTAGTAATTTAGCGGGGATACAGTCCCATCCAGTAGCACAGCTAGGTTTTAAATTATTTATTATAGATTCGACTTCAGCCATATCAGGAGATAATAAAACAAATGAATTATGGTGGAAAGGAATTTCAAAATTTTAATGGGAAGGGTTATAATGATTATTAATTGCATTGTTAGGAAAAGTATCTACTAATATCATTTATGGCAGATGTTCTATCTATCACCTGTATTTTTAATAAGATCTTCGGCAGAAGTTTTTTGTTGTTTGTGTAATTAATAATACTTTTTATTGCATTCCACTTATTTTTGTTCGATTTTGCACAGGTAAGCAAAGATTTCTCATAAATTGATTTTGTTTTATTTAATAGGTTATTACAAAAATTACGATAACGTTTATATGTAATTTGTAGAATAATATTGTTAGGATCTTTATCAAATCTTGATCAAAGACTTGTGAAGTTTATCCCTGTGCCGGATACAGCGTAGTAAACCAGGTGTCATCCAAGGTTTAATGACCCTTTTCCGACAAGGCGCCTTAACAATGTTAGTGTTATTTTTGATAATAGATGAAATAGTAGAAACAAAAGTGGAGGCAGCATCATTAGCATCTGAGTCTGATTTTATAAAAGAGAAGTCTGTTTGTTCCAATGAGTTAACTATTTCATCATAGTCAATTTTAATAAAATTTAATTCATTGGACATATATTTAGAAAAAGTCAAATCAATGTTTAACAGTACAAGACTATGATCGGTTATAGTTGAGTCAACTACAAAAACAGAAGCTGGAAGAATTGATCTTAACATTATATGATCTAAGCAGTTATTGAGTCTCGTAGGAAGTGTATGAGCTGGTAACATTCCTAGTTCAGCAAGTAAATTTAAGTAAGAAAAACTATTAATATCTTTACTACCTGATTTTATGTCAATGTTGATATCTCCAGTCAATATAAAATTAGAGTAAATGGATTTTAGAGGAGAGATAATTAGTTCGAGTGAATTAAGAAAGCTATCAACACATTGTATAGACGGTGACCTATATATAGCTAAAATAGCTATATCGGGGTCAATTTTTAACAACATAAAATTAGCACCTGGTAAGTCTGGCTCAATTATAGAACTCTTTATATATTTTTTAACATAAATGACAATACCATCATTTTGATTAAACTGTCTGTGAGATTGAAACGAATTGTAATCCTTGATAGTTGGTATAGGTTTATGATCGACTAACCAACATTCCGTCAAAATATTAATATCTATAGCAAATTTAAATCTAGATAAATGTAAAAGTAGGCTGTCCATATTTTTATAAATGCTGCGTATATATGCGGTAACTATTACCGGTAACCACCGCTGGCCAGTGCCAGTAGTCAGTTTCACTTGTTTTCCAAATTTATCTTTTTGCGTTACCAGAGGGTCTCGCAAAATGTATGTTGCTCTCACAAAATTTGGGACTTGCTCCGCCAATGCCTCGTGCCACGCAGATTTAGTATATTCTAACAGTTGCAGAAGAATACCTACTAGAAATGACAACCGCCCAGTATCAATATTAGAGAGAGAGAGAGAGAGAGAGATAACACTTTATTGCACACCAAAATATACAATTACAAAAACAGCCCATAATATTTTCTAGGCAATACAACAGGCGGCCTTATCGCTCATAGCGATCTCTTCCAGGTAGCCTAATTCAAAGAAACTTGAATCAGGCGATGTAGGTGGTGCAGAAAAAAGCCAATAGATACATAAATATTCAAACTAATTTACGAAATAAATATACAAACACATACATATAGTCATATATATACACATATACAATAATATATTTCAAAATACTAATTAGCATGATTATATTGTGTTAATCAGACATAGCATTTGTGGACAAGTAGTGTTTTCTGAATAAATATCTAAATATTATAACTTTAAAAAGCTCCTAAAGCCTAGAGGGCGCCGCAACTAATTACTTTTTACAATATATTATAGTAAAACATCACTACAGTGTTAACTTATTATTTAAAACATGTTTTTAGATCTCCTGGGTAAATAATTTATGGACTTATGGTCGCCTTATATATTTTACCGACCGTTCGGTACTATGGGTTAAAATTTGATATAAGCTCCATAAAGTAATGTCAAAATTTCAACCTGTGGTAAGGTAAGTGAATGAATAGAAAGATATAAGAACCAGCCATAAATAACGTTTTTTGTTTTTAATTTAATTTAATTATAAAGCCTGCCGCTTTTACAAGACCTATCTACACGGTTGATAGACGTCTCACGCTACCAAAAGGCCGGCCTGTAGGTTAAGCAACGCTGCCATAAAACAAGGTAACGCTGGCACCTTTTAGGGAACGTTTCCAAGTGATTATGAGTTGGGATCCATTTACTATTTGTATTTTTCTTTGTACATTACGGGTGATCGCGTTGGCCTTTTTTCTAAAATAAAATTAGCCTAAGCTACTGCTAAATACATCAGTTATCTATCTACCAGTGAAAATTCCGTCAAAATCGGTCCAGCCATTTCAGAGATTAGCCGGAACAGGCAGACAATTTTTTTTAATCAATTTTATTTGTTTGTATATATTCCGTTTATAACAATAAAAAAGAATATGAAAATTTTACCTATCGTAATGGCTTGAATATGTCATATATACATGTACGAATGAGTCGTATATCCTATTAGAACAATTTCTGAAACCAATTTCTCTATCATGCAAGCAATCAATGTACACTTCAATAAAAACTCCCGTTACACTGCACGTAGATGGTGTTTTTTGTAAATTATAATTGTGTGAAAATCTCTAAAAGATCGGAGCACAATGATCAATTCTTAAGAGGTAAAAACTGTCAAGCAAGTGACGTGCTGGTTTAGATACCTACTATAGTAAGGCTCGATACACTATGATGCCGTTCACGGTTTAATCGCTGGTCTCAGTCTGATCCAATCTAGTGGTGGTAACACTGTTGGTACAAGTAATGATAGGTCCGATCTCGCTTAAGTCAAATATTATTTTCGACAAACCGATACCGGCGCGATATCGGATCGGAACTAGACCGATATGATAGTGAGAATTCTCTGATTCTTTGTTTAAGAATATTTAACCGGACCGAGACCGGAGCTAAACTAAACTGTGAAGAGCATAACTTAATTAATGAAAACACTTTATGGTTCACCAAAAATGAAAACTATGCTCTTAAAACTAAATACAGTAAATGCTGAACAAAGGGCGGCCTTATCGCTTAAAGCGATCTCATTCAGGAAACCCCCTAATCTAAGGAAAATATTAAGACAACAGTGGCGGTCAAGACAACAAATAAAAAGAAACATTTCAAGAATCAGTAAATAAATAAATAAAATTATACTTTATTTAATATACAAAAATAAGATATACTGTATATAGAATCAGCAGTATGTTTTAGACTTGCGAGGACCAAAGATATTTATAATAACTACGGGTTTTATATTTGTCGCCATTCAATAATTGTCCATTACGGGATATAGTACTTCCCAAGTTTGTGTTGCATAACCAGTTGTTTGCTTTCCTTTCTCAATAGGTTCTTCATTTATTTGCTAGTCTATGGGACTGGAGAGTGTTCTTACTACACTACATTAAGCTTGCAAAGATGCGATCCCCTATTTAGAACTTGTTTGCTCCATCGACGCAATGTCCTGCGACAAATGTGACAGGTCCACTAATTTTGCGACCTATCTCGTTTATGTTGGTTGTTTAACAGATATTAATTATTTACGTTCTTGATTTTATCCATGAGAGATGCCCCTAACATAGCTCTATAGTCCGCTAAGTGACTTTGTTGTGGGCCATTCTCATTGGCTGTGTCCGAGTCTCGTCACCATACTTATATACGATCGCAAGGCCATCTTAACCATAAGTAATAAAAAAATAATGAAGCAATATACTCATTAAATTTCAATATCTTTTTAACCGACTTCGAAAAAAGGAGGAGGATCGTCGGTCGTCGGGATCTTTTTTTTTTTTTTTTTTGCTTATTTTTTATGTATGTTCGCCGATTACTCCGTGATTTATGATCCGATTTACGTGATTCTTTTTTTGTTCGACGCGGAATAGCTGCCATGTGGTCCCCTAAAAATTTGACATCGTTTGGCCCAGTAGTTTTCATTTTACGAACATTTTTTTGCTCCCGGTTCTTGGGACCTATATTTTTTAAGAAGCGCGGCACCATTCGTAAGTCCACCCATACATAGCTAGACACTAAAAAGTAACAAATAAAATTTAAAAACTTCGTTTAAAAAAACCGACTTCAAAAACTAAAAAACTAAAATGTATAAAATAACGTATTTATAAAGCTATTATTATTAATATATATTATCTAAAACATCTTGAAGTCGGTGCAAAGTAAAACATAAAAATTACTATATTTTGAAAATTACTAAGCACCGACTTTAAGATGTTTTTGATAATATATATTAATAATAATAGGTTTAGAAATACGTTATTTTATACATTTTAGTTTTTTAGTTTTTGAAGTCGGTTTTTAAATTTTTAATTCATTATGTCGTCGTTATCTTGAACTTTCAACGTGGTGTGGAAAGGAGTATGTTAGGTTTCAAATTAAAAGAGAAAAATATATTAGGCTTAAACCAAAGTAGACGATATACTAAAAGAATGTTAGAAAGCTAAAGTGGCAATGGATCGGACATATGTTAAGAGAGAGCAAAATAAAATGCACAAAAATACTGCCATAATGGCAACCGTGGCAAAGTAAAGTGGTAACCGTGGTAAAGTCGTGGTAGCGTAATGGTTAGCGCACGCGCCCCTAATTCGAAGGGCGCGGGTTCGATCCTGACCGGAACACGCATGCACCTCTTAGTCAGTTTTCTGATCTAATGTGCATATTGTTACAATTACCACATGCTAACAACGGTGAAGGAAAACATCGGATGCAACCTGCACATTGAGATAACCGATGTGTCAAACCTGCCAAGCCGCTTTGGACAAGCGTGGCGGGTATGCTGTCCGTTGCCCTATAATGGGAGGCCCGAACCCAGCAGTGGGACATTTATGGGCTGACATTATTAATGGCAACCTATGGATAGAAAGAGAAGAATAGGATGGCAACACAGAATATGGGAAGACGACATACTAGAATTAGCAGGGGTTACATGAAGTAGGACAGCAAGGACAAGAAATGAGTAGCAAATGTTTTAGGTGCCCTACGTGTCAAGACACGTTGAATAAATTAATATAAATATAGAAAAAAAAAATTAACAATTCAGCAATAAATGCAAATAAATAAATGTTATTGGTGTTCGTTCGAGTTTAGATGAGGTTAAGTAATTTTCAAAATTAGCAGATTATGCAAATCAACTATGTAGGTCGTCAGCTTGAGCCTTCTTTTCCCCGCGTCCAGGTGCCACGCACCCCTTATAACCCTGGATAAAACCGGGCCTGTACGATCAAATACTTTCGCTTTCAAACAATAGGTTGACATGTTAAGAAAATTTACAGATCCAATAGTGATTAGAATTTAAATTACAATTTTTGGCTGACAGCTAAAACATTAAAAAGATTAACTTTACATGTTTATAGATTTGAGAAAATAATTTTGTAACGCTTGTACCTATTAAATATTATACAAAAATTTACTTGTTTCTATTATCTTCCAGTTAATGTTCATTCATTAGTACATCATATTTTTAACGTGAAGGTAGGCTATCTTATCTATAGCGTAAATGTGTTTAACAGTTAAATGATAAGAGTTTCGTAAACTCTATAGTTTGAAGATAGCCAAGTGATGATAAATGATACAGTTTAATCTTTCATTAAATACGAGGTACACTGGTGAAACAAATATTTAACAGACGATATTAAATTAATTTATTTGTAGTAAGACACGTGCATCAGGTAGGGCTGCCAAAATTATTTGATAAATATTATTATATTTTGTTTTTTGAGTTTACAATAATATAATTACTCTTGCGAATTTGTGGGATGTGAATTTAAAATGCTTTTGGAGCTATCACTACTAGTTTATTAGAAGTACATTCATACACGTAATTCAGAGTTCTTACAAAGAAAACTGAATACAACAAATTTATACTGTACAGCAGAAAATCATAATAACATAAATACAGTAGGTAACTTCTCGATCACAGTTGAACCTTAACTAACTCATTCCCGACGCACCGACCTTATATATTTGCAAATCAGACATGGCCATGTAGCAACATGCCCGCTGTTCCTTTTAATTCTTACCTTTTCAACTTAACGGCTTCTAAGGATGCTCATGAAATGCTTATAATAGAACGAAGGATTTATGACGTCTTACCGGGAGGCATACGAAGGCATTAGCGCGAATAATAGATCACTTATATTGGAAGGGGTCATAAGACACCTGCAAAGGACCGGTTCTCAATATTATAGTCCATAATGCTGATATTAGAAGGATCAACCAAAATGAATCAATTTGGTTGAACAGCACTGTAAGGCCACAACGGCATTCAATGATATTGAGTGATTCTAGTTTATATTTATACTCAATAGTTGATTTATCCAAATTGAAATAAAGTAATGAACTGTGTAATATCGGCTTGAACGTCTGACTGTTAGGTTCGGGTATCCTAATTTTAGGATTTTTCAGTTTGCTTGCATAAATATAAATAAATAAATATAATTTCTTAGTAACTATATTTTTTTTAAGAGATCAAATTTTTGTTCCTATTATAATTTTTGAGTGCAGTTGTCTGTAAGCATTCCATGTTAAGCAGTCAGACGTTATATCTACCATGTTTTTTCAAGACTATATATGTGCCTTTACACATCGCTTGTCTCGATGTTCAGAATCCTGTACGATAAATTCCTTTTATAGCATTTCATCGTTGTAAAAATATGCACACGTGGTCAGAACTATCCAAGGTTTTTATGTTCCCTGGCTAAGATTCGAATCCAAGTTATTGCAATAAGACTTTTATAAAACCATATCAATATTATAAACGCGCAAGTAACTCTCTCTGTGACGCTTTCACACGACTGGACCGTTTTTACTTAAATTTGGTATATGTTATTGAGAGAGAATCATTTGTCCAACATCTTTATTTGCACATGTTGAGTTGTATTTGTAACATTTGATACAAGTTGAATGTGTTATTACACTGGATATGCAAAGATTAGTTTTAGTACGTAGTGTTGTAAAAAAGCTCAAACGGAAAAGAAAGACAATTTAGTGTTGCCAAATATTAAACAGAAGTGACAGTTTAGTGTTGCCAAATACTAAACAGTATAGGTAGTCTCAGTATCGAGAATGAACATATGTAGGATATTTTATATCCCATAAAACGAGATAGTATATTTATTGCGATAAGCGAAAGTTTCCGGGGGCGAATAGCGCCTACATAAAAATTTAACGCAATGTAATGCTTGCTCTTTAAATAAAAAAGGTTTACGTACTTAATAGACTTTGACTTTGGATTTATCAGCCCTAAGTGCGGACAATAAATACATGTGCAGTGAAGTCACCATGCATGACTGTGCTTTGAACCGTGCAAACTGGGGAGTGTTCTACACAGGATCTGTTAGATGGGTGGCTGGCTATGAACGCGTTACAGGATACTTTGTTATGATAATATATTGTCTAAGTATCAATTTTTATTCAAATAAATACGTTTACAACACCAAGGTTTTGCAAGATATTGCCAGCCTTGAAGAGATTTAATGGCATTTTTCGGAAATGACATATCTCGTGTAATAATAAAATTCCATAAAAGTCCCACCGCAAGGATCGAGCCTCCCAAATTTTTAGGGGAACGGACAGTACTCGTCACGCTAGTCCGAGGCTGTTTGATGGGTTTGACATATCGATTATTTCGATGTGCAGGTTTCACGATGTTTTCCGGCACTGTCAGCAGTTGGCAGTTGTAACTTGTAAAAATATGCCTATTTGGTCAGAATAATTGAGAGCTGCATGCTTTTTCGGTCAGGATACGAAATTGTTTGATTTCTTTTTTATTTTTATGGATATATAGGTTTGCTTTTGACCACTGTCTCATCTGATGTTGAGTGATGCAGTCTAGGATTGAGCACGTTTACCTAGAAGATACCTATTCAGTCGTGGCTTGAAGACTTCAAGAATGTATTTGTCAGGAAAAACAGAGTGCGTTAACTCGTTAGCTACCACTGCTTTTTACTGAAAATCTTGGCGGCAAGTTTCCTTCAAGTCGTTATTGTACGCAGGATAAACATTCTACAGAACTGTTGCGCAGTTTAGTATGGTAAATAAATAAGCTTTATCTGTGCTACTAGGATCCATATCAATATGAAAGAATTGATGAATAAATGTGAAAGTTACTTTGGATATACATAGTTATATGTTTATGTGTTCTTTGTTTGCGGTCTTAGGAACGAATTAAGAATCATGGTAATGATCACCATGGGTTTAGGATACTTTTTATCACGGAAAATGGCATAACTTTTCTCTGATATGGATTCAAAGTGTAATTTAATAAATATGTAGAGGGACGGATGAGCTGATTATAGTTAATAATAAGTATACAATATAATATGTTTACTTGAATGTTCTTTTTCTTTTTTCAGATTCCTATCGACAAAAATGCAAAATTACGGACTCTGGAGTTTCGAGGGATATACAACAAACATCCCAAAATTAAGGCTTTAGACGCCATGGGCTCTATAGAAGCTACAAGAGCCTCAGATACCACCGAAATATGCCAAAACACCGAAACGAAAGCGAAAAACGACATTAAAGGACAAATTTTTAGTAAAACTTATTCATTCATACCCAAAATGAGTTTAAACTTAGAGAGGGTAGTAGAACAAAATCCCAGAATTTTAGATTTGCGGGAAAAATTAAATGAAATAACCAGAAAAAAAGACCGGAATGTTGATAAAAAAACGAAAGGACTTATCAATGATATTACTCAACAATTTGTTGACAAAAAAGATGATGAAGAATCAGGACCCTACAGTTTGTTATTTGATCTCCAAACGAATCCATCAACGTCCTTTTCTGAAACAGCGGAACCTAATGTTTGGGGAAAGCCAAAAATCGATGGAGTTAAAGAGAGTTGTCTACAAAATATTAAGAATCCAACGATTCCCCATAATAAAAGCGCAGATCGATTACCTAATATTTTAAACTTTGATAATAAACCAATGAGAGAATTCGAATACTCATGTGAAAACGAACCAAGCATCCCTGTTAAAAAGGTTTTTAGTACTCACTCCCGGTCTGACCTATGTTTACAATTAAAATCACACATTCAAACACGTGTTTTAGAATCTAATCTAAGTCCCAATGATAATTCTCTGAGTAAAACAAATGAAGAGAATTCTTTAGATGATAGTTTAGGCATTTTAACTCCAGATCAAATGGATGATATTTGCTACTTAGAAAATGCATTTTCTCCAACTGTTGAAGGATTGCCTATTTTCTGTGATCCAATTGAATCAAAATTATCTTCTGAGAACGGTGATACTCCATCAACGGATAAGACTGAAAGTAACTCAGCAGCTTCGACCATACAAAATGATGTTTTTGAAAATACAGATTATAAAAGCCATCTATCAGGTTTAGCTCCAATCGTTAGTTTGGAAACAATCTTAAGTAATGGCGATCATATTTTAGAATCTCCTGTTCAATCGAGCGATGGAATATTAATACCTAATTCGGAAATACCTTTAAATAGTTCTCTATTGTTGAAATCAGAACTCGAAGATTGCGCATTAAACAGGATAGAAGACGAATTAATGCCATCTATCCATAGCAGTATTTTGGAGCCCAATAGCTCTATTGCTGAAAATATTACTGACTTGGAAATACCTTTGGATTGCAAGCATGATAATATTTTGATTGTTAATAGGATAGATCAAACTCCTTCACCTGAAGATTTACCACTTGATAGCTCTGATATTAATGGTGAAATAAGCACTTATTCACAGTTTTCTGTGTCGACAGTGAATGATTCACAAACTTACTCGGATAGTAAAAATGAGTACACAAAATCCATGGATACATCTAAAGTTTCAAATAGTTTTATTACTAGTATTACTAGCATAACAAGCCTTGATGGTTATCAGGGAGATGGAGAAATGTCAAGACCTGTAAGCAGAGGAGGAGACCATTCTATGGGCCATCGTGAAGATGCCATAGAAATGGATTGGCAAAACGTTCCAGTAACCAGAAGAGCAGATCCAATGACCGATTCGGACTTTTTTACGGAAAGCGATGCCGATGTCTTAGATGACCACATGCAAAAAGGAGATCGTAAAGCCCAAGTTATTGATGGTGCTCTTTACGGCGGAAAAAATGGCAATGGAAATCTCCCTCTGATAGTTACTAGAAATGATGATTCTTGCATGGAATCTAGTGGAGTTTATACAGATTTTGAAAACCATAGAAGTTCTCCTGTATTTCTGAATGTTATAGATGACATGTCTCCAGAAGGATCGACACCTTCAACCAGATCAGAATGTAGTCAGAAAAACATTAGTACAGGCAATATAAGTGCCTATTTTACTCCATTGCAATTCAATGAAGGAGGTAATATAAGTACTTTTTGTAATCCTGTGCAATTTAATGAAGAACAAAATACAGATAAGTTGAATATTCTTATTGATGATGTGACACCTAAAAATACAAGTAAAAGAAATTCACTGAATAGTGAAAAAGATGTCACCGCAATAGAGAAAAGCAAAGAAGAGAAAAGAGCCTTCACTTTGAAAAAGTACAAAATGCCTAAGCGCGATGTGCCAAGTAAACTGAAAAGTATGCTGGCGAACAAAAAGACTGAAATCGATAATATTAGCGTACAAAGTAGTCCAAAAGCTGTTAAGAAGACGGACAGGCGTGAGAATCTCTCAAAGAAAAATACCCTAGATATGAAGAAGGATTATAAGTTAAAGTCATTTAAGGACGTAAAATCTAAGATGGAATGTGATCTTTGCAGTGAAAAAGGGCCTCTTCAAAGGTCACAGACCTCATGTAGCGTAACCAGAATGTTGAGTTCCAAATCTACCAACTCCTGTGTGAAACCTAAGAGGTATGTACGTGTTATGTACCTACTCTTATAATTAAAACTGTCGTTTCCCCATTGTATTATTCCCAAAAAACTTGGTTTCTTTAACAATAAATCATAGATTGACAGTTAAAAGTTATACATTTCGACATAATAATTTTTTGAAAGTTAAAAACTCTCCTTTTAAAATGTCCATATTCAAGATTGAAGCAAAGAGGTGATAATATTTGACATTCAAATTCTTGGGCCCAGATTGATTTTAAAAAGATAAGAGTCATTGTAAGATTTCTTTTAATATGTTGATATTTTCTTATCATTGTACTGGGTTTAGTTATTTTGATTAACTAATCGTGTAGTGAATTTAAATCATTCACATAAATCGATTATTATAATCGATAACTTATTTTATTTGTGACCTTATTTTTAAGATTTCTCGTTTTCCAGATAGAATAGGGTTGATGTTTTCCATTTTTAATAGACAAATATAACCCTTTTTTTAAGTCATATTTCTACATTTCTATGGCCCAAAAGTCTTCGGCACCTATAGGACGGCATAAATATTTTTAAAAAATCTACCGAGTACGTCTAAACATTACAGGCCACTTTTCTAACAAATTTAAGATAATTTAATATAATTATTTAATATGCGCTACTTGATCAAGTGGCGCATATATATGTAACCCTCGATGAGAGTTATATGTTTGTGACGTTTGCTATTGAAACGCTTGGACCGTGGGGTCCTGAGTCCATGAGCCTCTACAAAGATATTTATTGACTCTTCGGGAGATCAGAGGGCTGGTTCCTACCTCGGAAAACGGATCAGTATGGTGATTCAGTGGCGTACCGTAGCCACCCTTTTTGGAACCTTACCCATTCGATGATCTAGTCTTAGTATTCTACTTATAGTCCTAAGGTATACCTTAATACCTAGGAAACTTAACTTATATTGTATTCTACCTACAAAGGCAAAGGTTTCCTCCGCGCAGGAACGGAAAAAGAATACTAATTCCTGCGGCCGGGCGGGGTCTGCCGTTACAGGCGACAAGACAACCCACACCCAGTATGGCATTTGACCAACTGGATGGCTACCACCCCTAGCCTAGAGTATGCCGCCATAACAACTTCGAGTTGTGTTGTTGTATCATTGGCCAGGTTCCAGTTGCTTCTTCAAGGCCGGCAGCACATTGGCAGCACCTCTGGTATTGCTAATGTCCATAGGCGATGATAACCACTTTCCATCACAGTTAGGCCTTGTCTGGTCTGTTGTGCTTGAGCAATAAAAAAATATAAAACACTGTACTAGTTTATACAGTGAAACCTGGTTAAGTGAGACATCAAGGGACCTGAAATGTGGTTTCACTTATAGAGGTATTCCACTTACCCAGTGTCAGATATTCAGGTATAAATAAATATCTGTCTTATTTACAGAGGGTTCCATTAATAGAGGGCAGAAAACAGTTAATTAATTAATTAACCATTAATAGAGGTGCGATTATTAAATAAAATAACGTGTATGATAGTAAAGCGAAACTAAAACTGGAGGTCATTGAGTTTCAAAATTACTTAGTACTTAAGTGCGGAATTTGCGGGTAGAATAAGAATAAGTAAGTTAACAAACAAAACGATGTTATCATAATTACAGAGGTCTATGAATATAAAATTCACTTGCTGTCTCAGTTATAGAGGTAACTATGATGTTAAATCGAAAGAACGAATCCCAGATATAGAGGTTTGCTTCGTCCCACTAACAGGGGTAATTCAGTGCCAAAGTGTTGGAAACTCAGCATGAGTTCCAGTTGTGGAGGTTTCTCACTTATTCAGGTCCCACTTAACCAAGTTTCACTGTAGTTATTTTTTTTAGCCGTCATATGCGAATGCGCACGGAGCTGGGTTCAGCGAATGTGAGCGGCAAAAGCAGCCTCCATAGCTCTCAGAGCGACATCAGCGCGATTAGTTCGCCGATGGGGAAACATTCGACCAGCCGCTACCCTTTACTACGTGAGTACTTTTTTCCTAATACTAGACTTATTACGTCTCATTATTGCAATTGATTTAATAGACCTAAATAAACTACACCGCTTGGAAATTATAGACTGAACGCTTTTAATAGGTATGTAAGAAATCTAGTTTTGGATTTTAAATATACTTTATAACCAGTCTTGGTAAAACTTCGGATAAGGTAATGGCTAGAGAATTAATTATATGTTCAACAGGTTTTTCTTAGATTTTAATATTTTCTTAAGTTTTAATACATAATCAAATATATTTCTATCGGATTGAGGATGTGTTAATTTCTATGTTGTTTCTCTCTAATTTTGTAAAGTGGTTTTACAAGTTCTTGGCCGAAGGTAATATCTGAACTTTGACATAATTAAAGTATTATTAGTGGCATGTATCAAACCATTCATTCAATGTGTGGCGCGCTAGAAGCACTTGGTCGACTATTTCACGTTCTATTATTCCTTCAGCGGTAGCAAGTGCTGGTTATAACAATATAAATGTTTTCAAATTGTTCTTCGTGGTTAAGATTAGAACCTATTTTACTTGAATGAAACTCGGAACGTACATCAGACATTGTGCAATCTAAGAAAACTTTAAGAAGGCCTATCAACTGTAACAGAGAATGTACGCTTAATGTACATACACTTTTTGCTAACGGTGCGGCCTCCTTGGCTGTTTTAATATAAGTAACTAATTTGACTGAAATTTACCCGGGCCTTCCTGCACGTTGGACAGGTAACAAAGATGAGTTATTTTGACAATATTTAAAGTCAAACGGTATGTCCAGCAGTGTAGTCCATTTTTAATATAAAAATACATGAATCCTGTATATTCCGGGTGAAAACCCGCAATAAGTAATATTATTAAAGACATGTTCTAGACATATCCTAAAAATTAGAAACCGGAAATGATCCCGTGGGATCTGAGATATAAAGTATCGCAGATTTTAATTCCGGATTTTTTTGTTATCGATCATCAAAAACCGCATTTAAATCGGCCCAGTAGGTTTTATGTGAAGCCCTCAACCAACAGACAAACTCAAAAAATCTAAGAAGCAAAAGACTACACATTTTTTCAATTTTATGATATTACGAACCCGGCAAACGTTGTTTTGCCTTTTAATTTTTTTCAGTAATTTTAAGTAAGTTAAATTATTACAGTACTAATATTGCTATTAAAACATAGGGGATGGTGGTAGAAGGGTCAAATTTTGAAGTTGTATGTATTTAATATTTTCTTAAGTTTTCGCGACTTGTATACATAATAAAACTACGTTTTAACGGTTTTCAGCGCGGTGATTCGTGGTAGCGTAATGATTAGCGCACGCGTCCCAAATTCAAAGGACGCGGGTTCGATCCTGGCCCGAACGCATGCACTACAGGGGTTTTTCTGACCCAAAGTGCATATTATTACAATTACCACGGGCTAATAACGGTGAACGAAAACATCGTGATGCAACCTGCACATCGAGATAACCGATGTGTCAAACCTGCCAAGCTGCCTTGGCTAAGCGTGACGGGTATACTGTCCGTTCCCCTATAATAGGAGGCCTGAACCCAGCAGTGGGACATTTATGGGCTGTAATTACAATTACAAGCGCGGTTATTTATTTGTTTTTGGTTATTCCGACGTTTCGGCCGCTTTTCAGTCGACGGGGTCACGGACGACAAAGATGACAACTGTCTAACGAGTATTGTTATAGTTTTATTTAGCCTACCGCCAACTTGTTTATTTTAATTATTTAGTATTAATTTTGTTTATGGTTATTACTTACTCTATGGGAACCTAATCTAATTTATGTATTGTATGTATTTTTCAATGCTAAACATAATAAAATATAAAAAATAATTTTTGTCACAAAAATATGGGGGTGGGTCACCCTTATCATTTATGTGTGAAAAAGGTATGAAAAATAGATGCTGGCCGATTTTCAGACCTACCCGTATCGGGTAGGTCTGAGAATCACACAAAATTTCATACAAATCGGTTAAGCCGTTTCGGAGGAGTTTGGTTACAAACACCGCGACACGAGAATTTTGTATATTAGATAGATAACACGCGAATGAGTTGTTATTGGGTTGCCATAATTTGCTTATGGAGTCGTAACATACGACTTCTGTTACGCCCAAATTGAACCAGCAATTACGGGGACCAGCATCCAAGCACTACCATTGGAAGAATTAATCCCTGAATCTTCAAGGAGTATGTTTGCGATCTCTTACAACAAAACGCACTCCAACACCTACTGTCAGCAATTACCATTACCACTAACTACTGATGCAAGTGTACAAATTGTTCCGAGAAGAAAACACAAAATGTTAAGAAATAAGATGATTAATAATGTAATAGATATAGTAAGACAAGTAATGCTATAAAACAAGATACCAATAGAGAAAGTATAAATCTAAATGTAAATATCCATAAAATGTAGGAAAATTTTAGTGATAATAATGGCATTTATAATGATTTTCACTAAGGGACTAACGTAATAGAGTAAGCAAAGTAAGAAAATAGAAAAATGTATTATATCCTCGAGAGACAAACAAAACACACACACAGACATAAAAAAACTGTCCTATAAAACTTAGATAGTCGCAAGGGAAACCAAAAATATTTGAAGTTTCACGTTTCCTGACTACATCAATATCCGGAAAATCCCTATAACTATTATTTGATAAGCTTAGGAAACCATTGAAAACTCGGTCATAATTACTGGCATGTGTCTAGTCTGACTTAGAAGCCTTTTTAGAATTAATGAATTAATCGGTTTGCTTACTCGCAGACTTATTGTTCATATTATGTACTGGGACGTTTCACATGGCTTCCTTTGGATAAACTTTGGAACCTTACATGAAAATCATCTTGTTTTAGGGATAGATCTCAAAAATAATTTATTGACAAATGCACATTTACAGATACCGTGGTCAGGATCATATTGATTCTTGCATTAGGATCAACTTGTTCCTCGCTTTCGACCGCCATACGAGGCATGTTCGGGAGCAAAACCGAATAGCACGCCGTCTTCTCCTTCTGCAAGCCCGTATCTGGCTCGCGTATACCATGTTGCCAATAATAACATCAATGTTATTGTTGACAAGTAATAACATCAATCCTATTGTTGACATATTCGAAATCAAATTTAAAAATTGTTTTTCAGTTCACGCATACTTGGAACGTGTTAACCTTGAATTAGGTATGTAAAAATGTTACTACGTCGCATCACACTATGTTAACGCGTGACCACTCGGTCAAACATTAAAAATGAGACTTAAACGGTTCATGCATTTTTATATTTTATAAAATTTATACTAGTTAAAAAACAAATTATAGATATAAATAAGTTATCTTGTTTCACGTAAAGTGGTCAAACCTAGAAACATTTGACTTCAAAAGGACAGTGTCCGCTTTATTCACTCTTTCGTCAGAGACAGTAAAATTTCGAGGCACAAATTTGGCAACATGTTTTAGTCAAACAAACAAACAATGGATAAGGTGAGAAAGTACATAAGGGGATCTTTGAAAGTTGCACCCGTGACTGAAAAGTTGACAGGAAGAAGACTAAGTTGGTAAGGGTATATAATGAGGAGGGATGAAAGTCACTTGACAAAATAATGTTAAACTACAAGACGGATGGGTACAGATGTAAAGGTAGACCAAAAAAAAGAGGATGAATTGCTTGAAGGATGATATGATTTGTGGTGTGACAGAAGATGTATGTCAGAATAGGGGAGTATGGAAGGAAAAGACATATCGTGCCGACCCCATTTAATTGGGATATGGTGAAAGAAAAGAGAGAGTTTTAGTCAAACTTAAAAGGTTAGATACAAATACAATATAATAAATCTGTCATATGGACGGTCATGTTATACGGATCTGAATGTTGGGCCAGTAAAGTGATCACAAACGTCTCTACTCAGCTAAAGTGAGAATGTTGAGATGGATGTGTGGTGTTACAAGAATGGATAAAGTAGGAAATGAAGAGAAGGCGATTTTGAAAAGTTGCAGCCGTGATTAAAAAATTGAGAGGAAGATCATTAAGGTGGCACGAGCATGTCATGAGAGGAGACATGAAAGACACGTAACAAAAAGAATGTTAAACTTCAAAATTGACGGGTGCATAAATGTAAAGGTAGACCAAAAAAGACATGGTTTTTATTTTTTTATTGCAAGAGCTCAGCAGACAGGCAGACGGCCCACTTGATGGAAAGCGGTTACCATCGCCTATGGTCATTTGCTACACCAAAGGTGCTATAAATGCGCTGCTGCTCTCTTAAGGGAGACTGGAACCTGGCCACTAATGCCGAAACACAACTCAAGGTTGTTATGGCGGCATACTCTAGACCGGGGGTGGTAGCCATCCAGTCGGGCAAATGTCCTACCACCTGGATTGTGTGAAGACTGACATGATGATTTGTGGTGTGAAAGGACGTGTATCAGAATAGAGGAGTATGAAAGGCAATGACACATTATGCCGACCCCAAATAATTAGGGGAAGGTGAAAGAAAAAGAAGTGTTAGACAAACATTGGTGGTAATGTGATTAATATGATGTGTGATGTGAATAAATACGATTATATTATTATTACAATAAATATTTATTATTTTTTATTCTTTATTGTACACAAAAAGTTACATACACAATTATAATACAGTGGTGATGTATGTACATACAAAGGCGAGCTTAACCCTAAAAGAGTTTTCTTCCAGCAAACCTATGTGTCTAGCGAGAAGGGGTGAAGCAAAAGGCAGGGTTGTGTACGCTAAAGATATTTTACGATAAAATATATTCAATTATTATGTTTCTATCAATTATGCATAAAATAGTTACATTAATTAAAATGCAAATAAAAAAAAAAACAATTCCAAAGTTTTTTTTCATTGATCGATAGCAAATTTTATGTGATATTTTTTTATCACGGGAATCCCGCGGGAATTTTCATGGGAGCGGTTTGTAGTTGTTCGGGTGCACAAAAATTAGCTTTATCCGACAGTTTTCACTAAACCCATAGCTTACATTCTTTTTTAAGCACTGCGGTACTTCGTGTCGCGGGAATCCCGTGCGAATTTTAAGTCATGCGTGGACGAAGTTTCGGACATATCCTAGTATTACTCGTATATATCATCAAGGACGTAGTAGAGCCATGCTGGAATCATTGTCTTGTTTACAACTCTTAGGGCGCGGCCGGCTCAAACGGTGTGCTACCAGGCTCTCACAGAATATTGGTGAAGTGTTAAGGTTAATCGTGTTTCGTATGATAAGGTAGAGTTCTGATAGCTAGCTCACTTTCCTTTCCCTATTCTGTTATCCTTACCCCATCACCTCTTAATCCTCCTGTTTCATCCTTTTATCCCAAGTAGTAGAAAGTATCCTATCTCGTGCAACCCGTTTATTACTCCCTCCTATCCTATCCTTAAAGACTGCTAACGTACTGGCACGCACTATTATTCATGTAGGAACGGAGAAAAATACAATTTCCTGGAGCCAGGCTGCCTGCCGTAAGACAGGCAGCCTGCGACAAAACGACCCACAGCCTGGTGGTAGGGTATTTGCCCATCTGGATGGCTACCACCCCTGGTCTTGATGCCGTCATAACAACCTTGAGTTGTGTTCCGGCATTATTGGCCAGATTCCAGTCTCCTTTAAAACAGCAGCAGCGCTTTTGTAACGCCTTTGGTGCTGCAAATGTCCATAGGTGATGATAACCGCTTTCCGTCAGGTGGGCCGTCTACCTGTCTGCTGAACTCATACAAGAAAAACTGGCTTTGTCTCTGGTGTAATAGACGTCTATAGGCAAGGGTAATCATTTTCCTTTAAGTGGGCCGGCCGTCTTTTAGTTGGGCAGCTTTACAACAAAATATCAAAATAGGTATTAAAACTCATACAACATACAAACAACAAAACAAAAAAACAAACACAAATAATAATATTATAGTAGTAGGAGTTTTGGTGAGGAGTTTCTTACCCCTTTTGTCTTTAAAACAGCAATAATATGTTGTGCAGTGGCCCCAGTGGTATACATGGAGTACGAAGTAGAGAAAATTTTTGTAAGACTTAAAAAAATAGTTTTCATCAGAACTTGTACCTGTATGTACATATTCAAGGTGAATGGAGCGCTGTACTGTTTCATGAATTGCCGGAAAGGCACGTCTGGCTGTCCATCAAGGGGTATTAGTACCAACGCTAATGTACGGCAGTGAAAGTTGGGTATCGCAGAAGAAGCATGAAAGTAGGATAAATGCAGTTGAAATGAGAGCTTTGAGAAGTATATGTAAGGTTAATATAAATTATGTGATAAGAAATAGTGTGATAAAGGAGTGTTGTGGATTGAAAGAAAACGCAGTGACAAAAGTTGAAACAGGAATGTTAAGGTGGTTTGGGCATGTAGAAAGAATGAATGAAAATAGAATCACAAAACAAGTATATGATAGCAATGTAACTGGTAGAGTTGGTGCCGGTAGACCGAGACCTACTCACCATGATCAAATTGAAGATATTTTAAATAAGCGTGTATATATGAAAAGATTAATGGAAGTTGATGAAGCAAAAAGTGTTTGTCAGGATCGTAGCAGCATCGTCTCTGCCTACCCCAATAGAAAACAGGCGTGACAATATGTATGTATGTACATGCTTATACTTTTGAATGTTTAATATCCTTTTAGTTAGAGATCCTATTTACGCCTAAACTTGTTATTGCTAAGAATATTATTGTAGGCGCATTCGTATTAGAAGTCTTAACTCATGAGATTGTTCAATTTCTTATTTTATATGTATCTTGTGGAATAAGTCGATGTTTGATTATTGTTTTTAATAAATCTATTATTTCTAAAATAATACCTACTTATCTAGTCTGTTTAACATCTTTTGATTCCCGTTTAGCCAATAAGTGACTGCTTGTTTGTATTTCGGATTCATCGATGTTTAGCTGATGATTTGTTTGGCTGTTGTCTTCCGATACTTTCCTTTGATGTTAGGGCTTTTAGTCGCTAAGATCAGCTGGGTGCGAGACATTATAAACACAAATCGATGCGGAAGGTCAACACTGCGGCTGGTTAGGGAGTAGACAAGTCAAGACCGCATGGCAACTGGCATTTCCTCTCGAGTAGGTTCAGTTTGCCAGTCGCCGGTGAGACGCGAGCCGGCGCGCGCCGCTCGACAGACGTGTCTCTGACGTCAACTCGCAACGCGAAAAATCAATGGATTCCCCCTCGTCAATAAGGTTTACCGCATACCGCATTTTCACACGGAGAAAATGTGCAATATGCAAGTGAAGTGTTAACAGCAAACCATACATGGATTTCAATACACAAATCGATTGATAATGATAATGACATTACGATGTAAATGCAACGCGTCACGTCAACGGTTACACTTTCGAGTTCAGTCCTGTGTGGTGACATAATTTTAGTCCTTTTCTTTTTTTATATATTTTATTAATTGCATTATTTCAACTTTCACTCAACGTATATTTATTTACATACTCAACATCACTTCAGGAAGAATATTTTTTATGTTTTACTGCAGCATAATTATGTGCGCTGTTACTCAACTCAAAGTTTTGTTTTGTATTAGAAGCATACAAGCGCTCGTTACAGACATTGTAAAGACAAAGAGACACGTTTTGTAATACTTCTCAAAGAACTTAGAAATGTCCTTCGCTTAAATGTTAAAGCTAGCAACTGGTTAAACACGTTAAGTGCGGTTTTACAAAATAAACAATCGGTCATTATCAAACTCAGAATTAATTAAACATGTTGCTGATAATTGCGGCGTTGTGTTTTTCTCAGTAAAAACTTGTAATTCTCTTCATTCTAAAAGTAAATTCTTATCATTAAGGTTTACACTTTACAATTACCTAATTTATAATGTATGAAATACTTAGCGACAAGGAACCTTGAAATTTTATATAATACTAAGATATGCCGCGACTTCATCCACGCTTGACTTGAAATTCCCCAGAATATTAAGCACCGCAGCTATCGTTTTACTGAAAACTGTATCGGAATATGCAAATTTTATGCACCCGAAAAACTAAAAAACCGCTCCCGAGAAAATTCCCGCAGGATTCTCGGTATATAAAATATCACACATTTTACTACATAAAATTTGTTACCGATCAGTCAAGAGTTCGATTTTTTTAAAAACTGGCCTTTTAAATCACTAACAAAAAATCCTCCGGGGTATTCCCAGGATGAAAAGTAGCACAAATTTTAAGTCTAAGAATTTGTTGTCGTCGGTAGTTTTTACGTTTTTACCGGCACGTTTAGAGATAGATAACTGAAAAAAATCTTCACCTTCAATCGTATACATTATTACTGATATGTGATATTACCTATTAGAATTCAAAATGAGCTAAACTTTGTGTCAATATTACATGAAAATCACTGATTTGTTAGGATCGTAAACAAAAATTTCATTTAATAATCTTTTAACAAGTATCAAAAACAGAACTTATGAACAGAAGCATAATTTGTATGGCTCCAATCATTTTTAATAAATTACCTAAAGACTGGAGAGATTTAAAGCGTGACATATTTAAACAAAAAATAAGGACATTCCTATTAAATAAATGCTATTATGAATTATTGGATTTTATAAATTATTGTAGACATTTCGTTGGTATTGTAATTATTATTATTTATTCTATTAATGACATTTATTTAGTTTTTATAATGACATTTGATTTTATTTATTATTATAATTTTTCTATGCCTAACTGGCCAAACATGACGCACATTTATTTTGTTACCATCATGCATACTCTAATATGTAAATACTCATGTTTAAGAAATAAATAAACTTTGACTTTGACTTTATTCGACTTTACACAAATATAAGAATATCTGTTATTTTAAAAACTATGTGATAGTTTCTTACCTGCACAATAACTACAACATTTGATATTTACCTTGTGATACTAAGATAGGCCGAAAATATTAAAAATTAAGTAAAAAATAACTGAAGACTGAAACACGAAAATATCCAAGGGCCTTATTAGGGAGACTCGTAAGGCCCTATTTTACCGAATTAAAATATAAAATAAAGGTTAAATTAATCAGATTAATAATTCTTTTTGGACCATGCCAATCATAAAGGCATATAATATATTATAATATTTTTATATTTTTTTTAATAATCGGCAGACAAACACACATATTGTATACCCCGAAATTAAACAAGTTACGTTTGTATTATGGGTAATAATACAACTACTCTAATATTAATATTAAGTATATTATATTAATATAATATTATACGATCGAAGATGCCAAATTGTCCGTTAGTGTTTAGATCCTATAATTTAAGTTTAGCGAACTGTCATACTTTTGATCATTCATTTAACTCTCTGTGTGCGACTGTAAATTTTTTATTTCATTTACTTATTAGAAGTAGTCAATAGTGTCATTAAAACAAAAAGTATAAGATTTTTTACAAGCGAAAGTCAAATTTGGTCTGTGTTCACTACCTACATAAATTGTCTTAAAAGTTTTATTGACAGGAAACTGACAATAGTAGAGTGTTACAACTTTCAAAATATAAGATATCAAATGATCATTAAATAATGTGAGTGTATAACAACATTACATAAATCATTATAGCTCATTGTATCACATTAGACAACAAGCAAGCAAGATAGGCCAAGTAGAAAGTACAGCGAAACACCGTTCATATGCAGCCAACCATGAGTTATTCGTCTGCTCCATAATTAAAAAGTGATTTGTACGTAAACAACTACAACTAATGTCTCCATTGTATGCTATAATTGTCGCACATTGTTGACAGTTTCACAAGGTACGAGTACTGTCTAGTTCATAGTAGAATCAAACATCTTTGTGTATATCGCGGAGAACATTGACATGAATATATTGATATTTTCATAAGTTTTCGCGACTTGTAACGTAATAAAACACCGGAATAACAAAAATCAAATAAATTACCGCGCCTAAAACCGTTAAAACGTAGTTTTATTAGGAGTATAATGCTCGGGCTACACAGAAGTTATTCCAAGCCAGACTAGTATAATTAGGTAAAATAGTGAAACTTGTGTTGTGTATGTTGTTTTTTAAATTTTGAAGCTAGCAAATCAAAAGTTTGCCTATATAATCGATGGCGGGTTCCAGTCTATCGGTTTTGTATAGGACTCATTTCGGAGAGTGCGGTTGAACTGTTCGACCTGATTGCTCCTACATAATTTCACAACAAAAACACCATTAGCGCGAACGAAAAGTTGTGCCTCCTTGTTCCTCCCGCGTATGTAGAGTATGGCAGATCAGTGGAGTGCATTGCGAGAGTCCGTATTTCCCGAAAAGTACAATCCGGGTATCTGCAAGTCCCGTGTGAATAAGTATTTTATAGGTAAGCGTGCTCCATCTTCGATCGCAACAGCTTGATCGTGATCAAAGGCGAACCCATTTATCATTTAAAAAAATGTGCTTCTATTTTTGAATTATTATCATTCCATTCAACTCATTACTATGCTGGCTTGTTTGGAGGTTGCCAAACGTCTCAGAGTGGCCGGCCTGTTGAGTATCAAATAAAATCCAGGATACATAAGTGAGTGGTGCTTATTTATTCCACAGCTTCCAAAAGCAGAATAGAAATATAAAGGAAAAACGTAAGCATCTCATCATTATTTATTTAGGTTTATGGCCTGTCAGCTAGGCCTTTAAGTCAGATCTTACATTACAATATAGTTTTAGTTTTCTTGAGCCTATGTATAACTCAGCTGGACTGGAGGTTATCAACTGAGTTGTTGATGAGTGCCATTCAACGGAGTTGTTCTGACAACTCGAAAGGCCACATTTGACTATACAGTTCACATTTATCACATAATTACTACTCAAAAACAATCAATATCCTACAAGTACTGTTTATTTTAGTCATTTTACACATTTTTTAACCGACTTCGAGAAAAGGAGGAGGTTCTCAATTCGTCGGGATCTTTTTTTTTTTTTTTTGTTGCTTTTTTTTATGTATGTTCGCCGATAACTCCGTGATTTATGATCCGATTTACGTGATTCTTTTTTTGTTCGACGCGGAATAGCTTCCAATTGGTCCCCTAAAAATTTTACATAGTTTGGCCCAGTAGTTTTCATTTTATGAACATTTTTCATGGAAATAATTTTCACTCCGTTCCATATGTTCGCCGATAACTCCGTGATTTATGATCCGATTTACGTGATTCTTTTTTTGTTCGACGCGGAATAGCTGCCATGTGGTCTCCTAAAAATTTGACATAGTTTGGCCTAGTAGTTTTCATTTTACGAACATTTTTTTGTTCCCGGTTCTTGGGACCTATATTTTTTAAGAAGCGCGGCACCATTCGTGGGTCCACCCATACATAGCTAGACACTAAAAAGTAACAAATAAAATTTAAAAACTTCGTTTAAAAAAACCGACTTCAAAAACTAAAAAACTAAAATGTATAAAATAACTTATTTCTTAAGCTATTATTATTAATATATATTATCTAAAACATCTTGAAGTCGGTGCAAAGTAAAACATAAAAATTACTATATTTTGAAAATTACTAAGCACCGTTTTGGCATTAAACATTCTCTTTAAGACACTGGAAGGGACTATCACCCAAAAAACAGGCTCGGTCTAGTTTAACTGTTAGTTAACGAAATAACTTTCTTATTAAGGAAAGATAAATTTTTTGTATTTGTGAGTTTTATATGTAATTTTGGCGTCAATAACTATTATTATTATTTTAAAAAAATCCTGTGTCCGTGCGGCCAGTCGCAAGAGGCGATAAAACAACCCACAGCCAGGTGGTAGGGCATTTGCCCGACTGGATGGCGACCACCCCTGATCTTAAGTATGCTGCTATAACAGCCTTGTGTTGTGTTCCAGCATTAATAGCCAGTTTTCCTTAGAGAGCAACGGCACATTGTTAGCACCTTTGGTGTTGTAGATGTCTATAAGCGACGGTAACCGTCTGCCTGGCTGCTGAACTCGTGCAATAAAAAAAAATGTGTGCGTGTACTAGTGTACACACGTAAGAAGTGATACACACGAAATTATTTCATTTTACCTCATAATTGCTCTTCGTTCGAATCGACCGTGGTAGGGGCAAGAAAAAGATGGCGCGTAACGGAAAAAATGTAACGCGTAACCGAAAAATGTGATGGTACATTTTTTTCCAACGCTGATAAAGAAGTTTCACTTCAAAACTACTTTCCACCAGATGACCTCTAGTCTGTCTGCTATGCTTTGGCAATAAAAAGGCTCTGGAGGATAGTAGTATGCTTGCACTAAAGTCGCGACTCTCAGTAGTGAAAGGCGGACTAGCGAGAAAAACCGAGATACCAGGTTTCAATAATAACTTATCTTAAATATTGATAAGATTACGAATCGACCTAGTACACTCTCTCAAGCCGTGAAGAATTTTTTTACGAACCACTTTCAAACGTTTTTATAGTATCATTTCTCTTAATACTAAACAACGAATTAAAAACAATCCTTTAAACTTTATGAATATAATATTGTTCCATACCGATAAAGAAACGCGCATCTGGTATATTGCCCCTCCCGCATTCTGAGTTCTTTTATTTACTTCGTATTTAAAATTTGCAATTAGACAATAGCCTATTGTTATAGTTTTCGGCTTTGTTGGCCGTTCGCAGGAATAATTAGCCAGGTGTGCAAATTACTGTTTCTCGGAAACCCCAGTGCACGCAGTCGATTTTTCGTACTGTATAGTTAGTATAAAACAATGCCCGAACGGAGGAGTGGGGCAGTCAAAGCGATAACACAAGCGAGGCAAGACGTGTGTACATTTTAGTGACGGACTTTGCGCGTGTATTGAATTGTGCATTACATTGGGACTTTTGCGTCGAATTATATTTGTACCTATATGTTGTTATACGTGTTGGTATAGTTTTAATAAATTCAATAGTAATTCCAACGGCATTTTAATTCGAGTCATGTAGCTCGTAACAATATGAACAGTTCTATACAACTTTAACTGCAGGATTGTTTATTTTAAATATATGTTGTGTGAAAAAGCTGTTAAATTTATCCTTGACACGTAATAAGCATCAATATGCTTATTAAATGACACGAATCTGTTGAACTCGATATATTTTCGAATGGTAGAAGTGGAATATTTTAATGGTTCACACGCCAAAAAGTAATTACGAATTGTTTAATTGACAGATAACTCGATTCGAAAGCATGAAATTGGAGAATGGTGTTATAGATTAAAATTAATTTTAGTGCAATGATATTATTTCAACTGCAGTAGATGTAGATTTTCATATAGATACAGATATGGAAATTTGAATTTTATTGGAATGACCTTGTTAATGCATAGGAGTTTGAAATGTGTCTTGTTAGTAGGGTTACCAAGGCTTCATAGTTCCATGTTTAAAGATAATAATAACGAGACGACGATTTTTTTTTTCATTTATTTTGCTATCAAACGTATATACATTTCAACTTAAATTAACAGTTAATTAAATTTATTCTTAATATAATCTTACAGTGCCTAAAAATTGATCTTTAAAAAAAATCTAAAAGTGAGACAGAAAAACAGTGAAAATGTACGTTACACAACTTTAAATTCCGAAAATTGCGAAGAAAAAAAAAACATATTATCTGTTTTTGCTCAACGGGTTTGAAAAATCTTTTGTTCTAAAATCTTATACAAACTAATAACCTTTACCTCAAAAATGATTGGACGGATCTTAAGCAAAGCAATTTTCGTTGCTTGGAGTTCGCTGTCGGTCGATTTTGAAAAGCTATCCCAAAAGACATATTTTCAAAATAGATCAAAATGCTAATGAACCAGTACTAATTTGCAATTAGTCATCTAATATATCGTAATCATAAGTAATAGTAGTATGTAACATGCAAAAATTAGTAGGCTAAATAAAAACTTTAACATTACTCATTGAATCTTGAAATCTTGGTCTTCCGTTATTACGGTTACAGGAAAGCGCCCGAAACGTCGGAATAAAAATCAAATAAAATACTGAGCTTAAAACCTTTAAAACGTAGTAATTATACGTGATAAATTGCCTAAATCAGGTTCTTGCTGGGATTTGAATTCACAACTTTACAATGAAACGTGGGTATCTTAACCAATAAGTCACCATGTTTGTAAAACACCTACACAACACAATGTAAGTGTTACAAAACCCCAGATGTAGTATTTTCAAAAGATCAAGAAAACAAGATTTATAGTTACATTGGTCCGTTATTTATAACAGTTAATAATTTTTACAAATATTTAGTATTGATCTTATCGTTTACAGTTGCTATTGAGAATGATAGAATAACATTAGAAATTATTTAATCTAATAATATGTATAACAGCAAGATCATAGCCGTAGGAGTTATCCAATTTATTTGTGCTATTATGCTAACTAAAAAATTGGTGACACATGCTTATGCAAATTTAGGCCTAGAGGACAAGAAAATTAGGTTACATTATGTTCTGAAACTTTATATTGTTACGAGTTGCGAGACTCGAATTAAAATGCCGTTAGAATGACAATAGGGTTTATTAGAACTATACAAACACGTATAACACAGGTACAAATATAACCGAACACAACAAGTCCAAACGTAATGGAGAAGGTAGTAATTCCATAAAACGCGCAAAGTCTGTCACTAAAAGATTCCCGACTGCAGTACACATATCTTGCTTCGCTCGTGGTTATCGCTCGACAGCGTCGTCCCTCCCTCGGTGTTTTGCTTTATACTGCACAGATGCAATATGTCCGTTCGGCCGCGTGGACTGAATTTCCTAGAATCAGTTTGTACTTTAAATCCGACACACCTGGCTAATGAGTCGACTGCAACGGCCATAAACGAGTACAATAAAACAATGGACTGTTCTCTAGAATAATTAGTAAACGCATGTCAATAAATAAGTAAACAAAAGAAGTCCAAATGCCGAAAGGTAATAAAATGTGTTTTTACAGGTATGCAGGTGTGAATTTGTTTTTGTCGGCGTCTAGGTTGTAACAATATGCCGCTATTCTATCAACGATATTACAAGAATTTGATTTTGCAATACTTTGACGGTAACTACGCTCTACAACTTAAATGACACAATAGAGCTCTGTGTATTTTCTATGAATATAATGTATTAGATAAATATATAACACTTTTTTACGTTCCATTGGAAACGGTTACGTATTCTGAAGTCGAAACCCTCTAAAACTTTACCAAAATGACTCCAAAAGCTTGTTACACGTCTCGCATGACCAAAATCTGAAAAGCTGTCATTTATTTTGGCTAAAATGATGAACTTTTGGCAAGTTCCCAAAGAGCGACAGTGGTTTGGTTTGGAACCAATTTTTCATCAAGTTTTATTTTTAGTATTACCTACTATAAAAACAGACAAAAAATCCATACGCGGTGTAACTTCAGGTAAGTTAACCTAAAGACTTTCACTACTTTTTCCTCTATACTTTTATTGTACAAACAAGTTACATTAATATTAGATACGTATAGATGTAGTTGTAACCGAAATCAGTCAGTGGCTGAACAGCCTCATTTACTGCCAGGGTATACCAAGCCTCTGGATGTAATCCTTCTCTAATACTGCGTGGGGTGATTTATAACTGGCCCCATGGGAGAATAGGTGAGCGCGCGCGGAACACCGCAGCTTCTCAACTTGATGGCACTATTGGCAGGTGGAATCTCTAATACACTGCCACCATAAGAACCTTTACTTGTGTTCCGGCATTAGTGGCTAGGTTCCAGTCTTCCTTTAGAAAGCTGTAGCACATTGGTAGTACTTTTGGTGTTACAAATGTCCATAGGCAATGGTAACCGATTCCTATCAGGTGGTCCGTCTGCCTGTCTGCTGAACTCGTGCAATAAAAAATTAGGGAAAGGAATGGCGGCCGAAGGTCTAAAGACACCCTCCGGCAGCGGCGCGTCCTTTTGCAGTAGCGGAGCAAGCTCAAGTCTCCTCCTTGGGTAGTATGACGCGCTCGCAAAAGGAGAGGACATAGAAACGGTCCGTAGTACAAATATTGTTATCAAAACAAATATTTCAAAAGAGATCTCCATTGGGCATAAACTTACAAGGCTTTCGACTTTTGTAATATTTGATCAATTGATTTGACGAATGTTTGTGAAGTTGACCTTGGACATTGATGCTACTGCTAAGATTAGATTATTATTGAGTACATTTTGTTTATTATTCATCTAACTCGTTTTTTTCGTATTTATAGTGCTTGTATGTTACAACATATTTCAACCCACGTACTTCTTAATCTTCTTAAGTTAAATTTTAGTTTCACATAATTTATTAATTACACACGACTCTGAAGTGAGAATTGGGGCTCTATGAGCAAATAATCGAGAAACACCCAAAAAACCGATAAAAATCCAGTTATCCTTTTTTCGGTCGGGCGATTGATTTTGGGTTGTTCTCGATTATTTGCTCATTTACCCCCAATTCTGACTTCGAATTCCTGCTCAGCGATAAAAATAAATACGCCAGTAAATGATAGTCTGACATACATTTTTTTTGTGGACCTGTGTTATAATACGAGCCCCTACAAGTTCCACTGCTGGGTTCGGGCTACGTTGGTGGCGTCAACTGTGATTGAAGTGTGTTAAGAGTGAATCGTTGACGGGGGAAGCGTGCCTAGAAGGCTATCATGCCATGCTTGATGGCAATTGTTTAAATATACTTGATAAATTTGTATGAATCTAAAAATTTGTCAGGGGTATTCAAAAGTGTAAAATAATATGTTGTTTACGGTAATGGAATATTGTCTTTGATACTACGTGTGGATTTCATAATACAGTGCTTGAATTCTTTCACCGAGTAAATATTTTGTTTTCAATGCAACATCCGTGCAGGAACGGAGAAAGAATACAATTTCCTGCGGGGCTGTCGTAAGAGGCGACAAAACAACCCACAGCCAGATGGTAGAGCATTTGCCCGACTGGATGGCTGCCTGGTCTAAAGTATGTCGCCATAACAACCTTGAGTTGTGTTCCAGCATTAGTGACCAGGTTCCAGTCTCGCTTGAGAGAGCAGCAGGTGTTGCAAGTGTCCATAGGCGATGGTAACCGCTTTCCATCAAGTGGGCCGTCTGCCTATCTGCTGAACTTCTGCAATAAAAAAAAATCCCTCCTGATTTATTTAACATTGTTAATTTGACTTTACAAACAGATACTTCAGCTTTATTTGTCTGTATAGATCATTAAAACACAAGGCTAATTAGTTTTCTAAGACCCAAAACCTATTTATGTTGTAGTAAAAATGATGAGAAGCGACTAGTTGACGAGTTGTATTTATAGTAGAAATTACAAAGGAAGCCAAAACGGAAAACAACCGACTCTTCAGCTTTTCAGTCACGTTTGTCTTGCATAAAATATTTAACCTTTTTACTTCGCGAATGTGTAAATCAGGGCTAACGGGCTTCTTGTATGTAATATCGCAATGGAATTCCTGTTGATGAAACAAACCGGTCAAAGGTCGGTAACGCATGTATAATTTATTAAAATAAATTAAATGGTAAAGCGGGGACAGTAAAAAGATCTAGTTGGATCTGGCGGTGAAATCTACTGGAAGTCGTTGCAGTGTAACGGGTTATTCTCGTCGATGGATTTGTTGACGAGCTAAGATTCGTTGACCCCGTCTCGGTAAAGGCGAATCTTTCCTAATGGATTGCGAACTGACCAAACGTCGATATGGTCAATACCTTGACGTTTTACTAATTTGTCTATGATTTTGCAAGTGATTACAATTGATTCTTTTGCGACACATGATTTAGAAATTTAATCGATTGATTTATTCATCAATGCGATTTTTTTTTCTAAACAACGACAAGCGTCAGTCAGTCATAACTTTTAAACTACATGTAAAGTTTTTTTTAAATAAGAATTTGTATTTTTTTTATGTTTATGGCTTGGCAACTACAATTTGTAATTATGTACGCGCTGAATCGATTTAATTGAATATTTTTAATCAAATGAAAGTATCAATATAGTTATAGTAGTCAGTTTATCTTGTTTGTGGCGAGTGCTAAATTTATTAACCAGTTACAACTTTTTACGTGGCTTCGCACGAGTAAACTTTGCACTAGCAATGATCGGAAACTATCGCACTGTCTAAGAACAAAAATACTTAATGTTAATCTCTTTATCAAACATACAATTAAGTATATCAAAGGCACAAAGAAAGAAATAAAAAACACCAGTCATTTATGGATTTAATCGAGTGTATTAACAAAGTTGTTTTTCAGTTCAAAAAATATTTCAAATGTAACAAAGTGGATCACATTTGAAATATTTATAAATGTGCCTATTGAAAATATCTTATATTCAATATTTCTACTGTAATTTGGAACACTATAAGGGCAATGGGTTAAAGGAAACCAAATCGTCCCTAATATACCGTCATTAACCTACTTTATATCGACCAAGAGCATTTTTTAATTGTTCATTGATTAGGTAGCATCGACCGTATTATAATTTTTCGAATGTCCCTCTTAAGAATAATATGAAACTAAGTTATTAACCCATTTCATGTTGTTCTGGAATTCTCTAAAGTACATTAATTACTGTTCTTTGAATCCATTACTAAAAGCCATAAAACTTTCTTAAATACCGTCCGCTCTGAGTTGACAGATTTGTGTATAGACTGAGTATAGTCTAGACTAAATGACTAGACTTGACTAGACGCCACGAATCCTGGTTTGGCCCAATATCGAATAATCGGCCACGCTCTCTGCCTAAGCGATATAATATTCTGCGTAAGATGTGTGAATTTCGCGTTCATTTAATTCTGAGATTTAAAAAACTGACCGAATAGTAAAAATTATCAATAATATGTGACTGAAGCTACATTTCTAAGTAATATGTGCGTTTTTTACGATTTGGTATTCGGCATTTGGCCGATTAGGCCGAATACGAAATAGTAGCCGAAAATTGGTGGTATCTAGTACAGACCTTGAAAGACACCAAAAATGTGAATCCACCGATCACAGCTAGAGAGTTTAATGACCGATTAAATTAAACAGCGAGTAAATTAATTATGAAACTTGTATTAGAAAGATATGATTTAACCAGTTTTACTATTTTTTACATAATGTTATTTCTTAACAGTTTTAACAAAACTTAAATATAAATTATTGTAATGAAAATATAAAAATGATTAATAATATTATTTATAATTTTTAATTAAGCTATTTAAGGTGATTTGGCCATTATTCGATTCTTAGCCCCTTTCAATATCTCAATATTCGTTAATTTTTTCTAGGCTAGACTTTGACGTAAACTTATTACCAGGGTCTCCAGATTTTAGAACTTCAATAATTCTTTTCTTTGATTTTTTTTAGGGTCTAATAAATCTTGATGTACTTTGGTATAACATTGTGTTACTTGGATGTAAAAATTCGAGCTAAGCACTGATATGTATTTAATAATGGCGACGGTCTGGATGTCATGTTACTTATGGAATAATTTATCGCATTGCAGAAGGTTCTAAAACTCAGCCTTAAGACCCTGTTGAGTAATATAATATATACCACTCGTAAGGTAATAAGATCGCATAAACAATTAAGCTTAAAGAAATCGTTCGAAATAATTGTATAACAAGAGGCAGATTGATGTAATTTTGCAAATGACTCATAATTTGATGGAATGTTTATACATAAACTGTAAATTTCACCCGTCATGCTATGTAAGAAATGTTATTAAATTAATTTGAAATTTATGCTCACTTACTATCAATTATATTTCACGCATATAAACGACCCTTCTCTTCTTAAGCCTGTCTGCCCAAAGGTCAAGAAGTTTACCCTGGATATTTATACCTAGAAATTTAGTTTGAGGGAAATTGTTGGGGTTGGAGTAATATTTCGAGTCTGGGGTGTAAAAATTCGAGCCAAGCATTAAAATATATCTGATAATGACGTTGTTCTCGATGTCATGTTACTTCTGTTATAATACATTCACCGGATTGGAGACATTTCCAATACCAATCTGAGGACCCTGCCTCAAAGAACAATACGTTATATTGAAAAGGTTCTGTGAATGTACTGATATGATGAAGTCTCGTTATTAATATAATTGTATAGGCTTTTTGATTACAAGAATAATTTATTGAGTAACAGTAACAGAAAAAGACAATCCACAGATCACAACAATATTACAAAAGACAGCTCATTAAAAAAAAATCATCTGTCGTCGATCGAGGGTTGCTATTCTGGCTGAACAGGTTCTATATTTTACACGAGTAGGTGGTACTCCAGCGGATCTAAAGCGGACGCTTTTGGAGAAACGCTTAGTGAAATTGACGTGTCTAGCTAAACTACCCATACTGATAGGTGTAAGACATAGCATAGTTCTACTTTAGTTTGATCTTTGTCAAATTCGTCATACAAATCTGCGAAAACGGCCGCTTCAGGCTCTCACTATTTAGGGTATATTTTTGGCAAGAACGGAAATCTTATGATATCGTCATTTCCGTCCATCTATGTATGTCGTAATTTTTCTCTGAAACTACTTGACATACATGGATCAATTTTACTTTTTTAAAATGAATGAATGAATGAATGAATGAATAAATGAATGCTCTTTATTGCATATATATAAGTTACATATATACAATAGGAGGTCTTATCGCCGCCGGCGATATCTTCCAGACCACCTTTACAATGGTTGAAAATTATATATTTATCATAGAACAAAGAAAGAAAGAAAAAAAGAGAATTAAATATGTCAAAAAAAATACATTAAATGTCAAAAAAAGATTAAATTAAATGCCAAAAAAAATTTTTTTTTTTTAAATATTGATACGCATACGTTTATTAATTGTTAAATATTATGATGTCAGTGCATTTATTATCCTTAGTCAGAATTATATATATATACCATCTTCATCTAATATTTTAATCATTTATTGCTACTGTCGAAGAATTCCTGTATCGAATAATATGTCTTGTCCGTTAAATATGTAAATAGCTTATATTTATGTCTCAAATTCGCGGCATGTTTTTATGTCTAATGGTAATTTGTTATATATTTTTATGGACATCATAAATATGCTACGGGCAAACAGTGTTGTTGTGCACCTTTTATTAAATTTTAATAAGTCACATCTTCGTGAGCTTATGATGTCTTCATATTGCTCAGGGTTTCTTCTGACATGAAGCGCCACTTCATTTTGTAGTAAAATCGTTAAAAAATAAAGATTGCGGGTGGCCGCCATACATACCTAGCGGTTGATAATTTAAATTAGTTTAGAAAGTCGTGTAAGTTATCGTTAGTCAAATATGGAAAAGCAAGGCTGTGTCTTAATTACTTTTTTATTTAAGATGGCGAGATATTACGCTCCTAG
Organism: Dendrolimus pini; assembly: GCA_949752895.1. NCBI lineage: Eukaryota > Metazoa > Arthropoda > Insecta > Lepidoptera > Lasiocampidae > Dendrolimus > Dendrolimus pini. The sequence goes on along the minus strand of OX457137.1, from coordinate 17,436,275 downwards.
TCTTGTGAATTTTGTCTTCCCTCTCCTTCAACTTTAAACTATCAAATGATGACTCTGAAAAAAATAAGGCGGCAGAGTTAACAAAATACATTCCAGAAAATTGTCTTGGACAATATTTATTCAGTAGTTTTTGAAATGTGAGGTACTTTTGAATGCTTTTCTATAGTTATGTAGCCAAGTAACAACGATAGGAGATTTTTGTTACCTTTTTAGCACCCATAGTCGTGCGCAGACTGCCAAGCATTCATCCATTTTATCAATGTTTAACTTATTTTATGACATTTTTTCGAATAAATAAGTCGAATATTGAAAACTTTTCCCCGTCTGTTTTTGTCTCTGTGTTGTATTGGGCTAAGCGAAAGCCCGTCTAGTTCTTTGGGGGGTTGTAACTTGGATTACAGGTCAGGTTCTCAAGAGAGTAAATGTCGCAAATGACCTTTCCGTTATTTACTTTGGTCTGAGTGTATAGGATTGGCTTTAGAGTTGTCCGTTGCAACCTATAATACAAACATAACTTACTTAGCTCGAAAATATATGTATCTATCTATGTTTGTCAGCCAGTTTACTGATATAGCCTAAAAATATAACTAGTTAAGTGATAAAACATTAAAAAACCGACAAAGCAATGACACGTGGCGCCATCTAGTTACGTAGCATTTAGAAGTTTATCAGAGTCACGTATTTTGCTAAGCTAAGTATTTTTTATGGTAAAGACAGAACACAGAACTAGATAATGACATTTAAGCATGTATTTGACCCGCATGTGTTGTAGGTTGAAGCAACGGCAAACCGGTCTCGCCTGGTATTATGATAGTTACAGGTGATTCCAAAGAACAGGTTCCTTTTCGTATTGTTGGAAATTCTTCGTTTTCGTTCAATTTTAACCTTTTGGTTCTTGAAAGTGTCTCCATTTTGAATTTGCTATATTTTATAGGTATAAGATTTTGCACGTTAATAATTTTAACATAACTATTTGGCTCTTGTTAAATATAATTCAAAACTTGGCATTATATCTATAATATTAGAAAATTCTAAACATACCGCCTATGTAAATTGAAGCTATTAAAAAAACAATTGAAATACTATATAAACGATGGCAATTTTTATCGATAGTAAATGTAATAATTAATACATGTAATATTTTTTATTCCGGGAATCCAGCGGTAATTTTCCCGGGAGCGGTTTATTGTTGTTCGGGTGCATAAAATAGCTTATTCCGACAGTTTTCAATAAGGCAATATAATAGGCGGCCTTATCGCTCAAAGCGATATCTTCCAGGCAACCTAAATAAAATAAATTTGAATCAGGCGATGTAGGTGATGCATGAAAAAGGCAATAGATACATAAATACTCAAACTAATTTAAGACATAAATATACAAATACATACACATATACATAGTCATATATATATTATATATATACAATAATAAATTTCAAAATAGATAACTTATTATAATAAATGTATTAGCCTGATTATAATGTGTTAATTAGACATAGCTATTTGTGGACAAATAGTGTGACAGTGACAAAAAAAACATTTTTTTAAATTTTGTTTTGTCTGTCTGTCTGTTTCTTCCGGCTAACCTAAACGGCTGGACCGATTTTGACGGGAGTTTCACTGGCAGATAGCTGGTGTTAGAAGTTACTACTTAGGCTACTTTTAAAGATAGGGCTCCGCGAAAAAAAATCACACGGACGAAGTCGTGGATAACATCCAGTTTTGAAATATAAATAACTGCAATTTATTCTGATTAATGCAAATACTCATCTAAATCTTAGATGGTGCTATTAGAAACAAATGCCACTAAGTACTATTCACAATACAAATATTTTTTCTGTGCTGTAAAATTTTATGCGTACGTCATACAAGGTTTTAATTTTTCATAGCTGAAATCTGAACTGTACTAGAATGATATTGATTTCTTTATAAATAGAAGTCTCACAATATAATGTTAATAAATACAGTGACGTATTATAATACAGAAAGTAATGTAGTTCAATGAATAATTTGTAAATTATCCTATAGCAGTTTCTGAAGAATTTGCGACTGTTAGACATAATTATGTAAGTAATTAAAACTAAGTTTTAACGGCTCTGTGATCACGGATACTGAAAAGTAGCCGAGACATTAGTATAAAACCGTTGGTTTCAATTAGGTATATAAAATAACTAGTATAACTTCAATTTGTTAATAGTATTCTGCGCATGTATTTTTAAATAGTATAGGTACAGTAAGATCTTTTAACATATTTTCCTCATAGCGTATTCGTCCATTTATCACGGTTACAGTAGATTTTTTAGGGCTCCGTTAGCAATTTAGATACAAAATAGAACTCTTATGAAATCGTCATCACCAACCTTCCTCTGTCCCCTGATTAATTTCAAAAACTTCAACGTTAAGAATAACCACCATACGAGCATTGAATATTGTTTTTAATGCTGTACGTAAATCGCATGGGTCTTCGATTTTACTTTTGTTTATCGAAGTCGATAGACGGCGTTCTTGAATCATCAAAGGCGTAGTAATTGTTCACCCGCCTTTTAACATTTGAATTATGAAGTGGAAAGTTATGAATAAAAATCTAGGTGGAATATAAAAAGATTATCAACGTAAATTGTTTTAAACAATATCCGTTGAGTAGTTTTTGAGATATATGAAATTCTCGGAACAGAGACAGGATTGCAAAGTTGCCGAGGCGATTGCAAAAATCTAACATGCTAACGCATGTTATGGGTCCGACTATATATGTATAACAAACTACCGGACAAAATAACACTTTCCAGCAGTTTAAATCCATTTATTTGTCGGCTAAAGAGGTGGCTAGTCGAGCACACCTTCTATAGCTTGAAGAAATTTACGGATTATAAATAATGTGAATTTAGCAATAATAACTGAAAATTTAGCAATAATACATATATAACCCTGACGTGAAACATAATTTAATTTTAATCCGTGCAGGAACGGAGAAAGAATACAATTTCCTGCGGCCAGGCGGCCTGTCGTAAGAGGTGACAAAATAACCCACAGCCATGTGGTAGGGCATTTGCCCGACTGGATGGCTGCCACACCTGGTCAAAAGTATGTCGCCATAAAAGCCTTGGGTTTTGTTCCGGCATTAGAGGCCAGGTTCCAGTCACCCTTACGAGAGCAGCAGCACATTTGTAGCACCTTTGATGTTGCAAATGTCCATAGGCGATGGTAACCGCTTTCCATCAAGTGGGCCGTCTGCCTGTCTGCTGAACTCCTGCAATAAAAAAAAACATAGTTACGAATAAATGAGTTTATGAGTTTTGGTTACGTAGTCAAATAACGTGAACAAGGTTTGTCATTTCTATGGAACCCATCGTTATGTGCAGACTGCCAGATTTAGGTACTTAATTAAAATATTTGCCTCTTAACATTGTGTCCTTATCACGTATTTGCATGTATGTAAACAACAGCTTGCGATAAGGATTATTATGCTTACATGACCTTGAGGTTTGTTGAGGAATGATTTTCCTTCTCCTTGTTTTGATCACATAAACTGTGACTCTGTTCTACGGGAAATATTGCACGATTTGTTATCTAATTTTATTAATATATAAAATATGAATATTTTGATTTTTCGAAACTCATTTCTCTAAAACCTAAAAACCAAATACATTTTATGCGTGCAGAAACGCAGAAAGAATATAATTTTCTGCGGCCGGGTGTTCTGTTGGAGGCGACAAAACGACCCACAGCCAGGTGGTAGGGTATTTCCCTGTCTTGATGGCTACCACCCCTGGTTTAGAGTATGCCGGCATAGCAACCTTGACTTGTGTTGCGGAATTAGTGGCCAGGTTCCAGGCTCCCTTTAGAAAGCAGCAGCGCATGCGCATTTGTAGAATCTTTAGTGTTGTAAATTTCCATAGGCGACGGTAACCGTTTTCCATCAGGCGGGTCGTCTGCCTTTGTGCTGAACTAATGCAATAAAAAAAAATCAAATTTTAGAGTATGGTAGTTTAAAATGGTAAGGTACCCAAAGTTAGAATACACTTAGGGATCCAAAATGAGCACCAAAGTTTTGTTTGATTATCATTTTGTTATAATTCTTTAACCACTTCTCTTTTAAAAACCATTTTCGTTCTATTCATTAATATTTGCCTAGTGGTAAGTACGTAAAAGCAGATATTGCATAAGATTGTGACGATCTAACTATCATCAAAACCGAACTCACTGAACTGTTTCTCGTGTGTTTACTCGCCTTGTATTCTGCAATTTCGAATAATACAAATATGTATTACCATTTAGAGTTAGATGCCGACGTCGACGACTAGCCTAATATTTGTCAACATGTGCCGCCAAACTATTTTTACAGGTTTCCCGAAAAGGCTTTGAAACGGCCCAAAAATTTCATGAACAATTTTATGCATCAATCTATCTATCATTTAAGAGGTATGCTCTTGTTGGTGGAGCTTTTTATGTACGTACAATTAAATCCTTAGAATTATCCTCTTTTTCCTTTCTTTTTTTTAATGAAAATACTTCAATTAGGATTGATTTCTTAAGTTTACTTGGTTTTCATTTCGATAAAGGTTCGAAGATAAGAATACAAAGTCCAAGTCCCACCCGAACAAAGTGACGGCCACAGCTAGTATTTAATAAGTGTTGTTAAATATATCTCGATTCAGTTCTTTAAATAGTGTACGAACTGACTTTGAATGGTGTCAGGACTACTTTTACTTCACGGGAACTCGTACGACAAGTTTTGTAAGGCGTAAATTATTCTGGTGCAATATAAGAAAACTCGTGTGTCGCGGTGCGAGTGTTTTTTGGTATAAATATTACAATCATATACTTCAAAGTAACTTAATACGCCTTTGATTAGTGATTGCTTTGATACTATCGATATTATTTTATTAATAAACGCAATGGACGGAGAATGAGAGGAATCATAATCCCAGTAGTCTAAAGTGCTTGCTTGAGTGGCCGTTCTTTTTTGCCCTGATGGTTAGTTACCTCTTGTTCCCTAGATTTCGGTAGTGTCGATTCTTCATAATTTTATGTACATGTAGTATTATGTGAAAAGTAATTAATTTGGCTTTGATAGGTACTATAATAAAGAGTCATCTAGTCGTGTACAATTTAGGGGTTATAGAGTTACTGCCTAAAATGTTAGTAGGAATACCAGTACATTTGCATGAATAGAACAGTTAAATTTGTATTATATTTGTAATATGTAAGGATTGGTTTGAATCTGCAAATCGTAAAACCTCTCAGGCCAATGTGAGTCGTGCAACTTTGATGCAAATACTTTGAACAGTCGCTGGCATTTGTTTATCAAACAATCGACAATATTTATCTCAAGCTGTCAGTATGTCTAATACACGAGATAGATGACTCTTAGGGGTTATCAAATGTTATAAACAATTTCTAGCACTTTGAATGTCACATCGTTCAAAAGTGCTAGATATGGGCATAGGATCTGCTATACAGATGTCTATCTGTCTATATAGGAGTTTCTCTATATATCGCAATTCTTTTGAGCCTTTTGTGCCTCTACCTCGGCTCTATCTCAACAAAGTTTTTGATATTATATGCGTTAAGTATATTTTTATCAGTAATTGAATTATCACCTTTATTGTTGTGACTTCATTTATTGGTCCCAGGCGGATGAGCACTGATTGTAGTAAGTTTTAGTGAAGAATGCTATCTAAATGTGTAGTCTATGTTGCAATTTCAGGATTTATTTTGGTTTTAACTTTTTCTGTTTGCTTTATTTCTTTTCTCTACGCTCTTCATTACAGAACGTAATCTCGTGATTTGGCATTTGGGTGAATTACCTATAAGGTTTTATACTTCAGTTGGATTAGTATTGTATGAGATGATACCTCCTACTGGATTAATAAGCTTCACAAGACTACGCGTTATTGAAGATTCCAAGGTAAATTTGAATATTGGAAACAGTAATAACAATAATATGAACTCATTATATTTGGCAAACAATTCTGAGATTTAAAGACTTTGATTCTAAGTGATCTGTATATATTTTAGCAAGGAAGAACAATGTCTAAAAATGACAATCGCTTAGTAAGAATATGATTCTGAAACGTTCCTGAATTCTATATGATAAGATGATTCTTCAGATGCTCATTTTTCTCTTGCTTTTTGACGATATTACAAGTGGCGTGTACTCTACCAGATTGAAATACGTAGTGATGATATAAATACATTGATTTTACAGCTCCAATCAGTTATAAGCCAAAACCGTTATTTTCCGTTGTTCCAATCCCAAATCTAGTTATACGTAACTTAATGTAATTGCCCGTAAACCAGCGGAATACCGAAAAACATGTTATTTAAGAGTGTGCGTGTGGTGCATGTGTATGCGCAACTAATGGGGACGCGTTACGACTTTATAATGCGTAGTTACGTGACTCCAATCAATATTGTTTTCAATGGTTCTTAGATACATGAAATTAAAACTTAGTTTCTGTAACATAACATAATAAAACGTTCAACCGATTAACATCCCTTAACTGGTCAGGTGTATCTATTGTTTGAATATTATCACGTCCGGGTAATCTGAAATAATTCTACTCCTGTCTCCCTCTGCTTCATTTTATGAAATTTGTTGTACCGCATAAGTAAGATTTATTTATATCATTTCATTTTCTTAACTATAACATGTATTTTGCGCGAAAATAAAGATTATTATTATTGTTAATATATTAAATAGGAAAATATACAGATACCCTGTAATATATAGGCCATAGTTGCTATGTTGGTTTGTTCTTATAGGAAAGTAGTGATGGATTGTCATACACAGAATACTTTTTGACTCGAATGTTGGGTTTGATTTTGTGAGATTCTTATCAGAAATTTAAGTTTCAATAATGAAAACGGCTGACTGGGAAGTATAGATAGACTAGCCTAGAAAGAATTTACCTGAGCTCAACAATATGAGCATGTTTAATAGACTTTTCTAGAGAATATTTTCTAGTAAACTATTGCAAAGGAATGCAAGGAGACTATCGTCTACAAATACATCTTAATTGGTAAATAGTTTCTTTACCTTTTTTTTATTAGTTTGTCTGTTGTTGCTCAGATAAGTTAAATATACCCATACCTAAATACAAAATAAAACCGTTGGAATATTCGTTAGTGGCATAACTACATAGAGAATCCCAACCGGGATTGGCAATTTGTACGTAAAATTCAATTACACACCGGAAGTCAGTTTGTCGACGTGTTGATAGTTGATAGGCACTTATTTGATGTCGATGGTACTTTGATGTTGATACATTGCACAACTTCATAGATAGACCATTCTAGAATCAAAATTTTAAACACGTAGGTACATATATTTTTTTAAATTGATAATTAAAGGGCTCTATCGATCGAAGCTTAACTGATAAGTACAATTAAAGTTTATAATCTAAACAAAACAAAGTAATTACTAAATTATTTTATCAACTAGTTTATGTAGAATCCTGGCATCATCCCAGGATGGGTTCGCCGGAATACTATTTATTTTACCTAATATCGCTAAATTTGCACCACAACTTTTTCTAAAAAAAACATATTTCAATCAAGCGATACTAGAACTACCCTCGCAGACGTACATATCGCTAATCCCTCGGGTTTTATATCAGTATTGACTACTATTTTACACCTATTTCGATCCGAATTGTTGTTACATTGGTAAGAAAAAAAATGTGTGTGCAGTTCATACGTATTACAAGTGAAACTTTAGAAAATATACTCATAGATAATATAATTCTTCTCTAACTTTTTTAAAATAAATTTAATTCCGTTAGCCTACATCCGTCAACATATTATAATTCAAAATAAATTTCATAAGTATCACTTTCAATTTTTCACTGTTTTAGTCTAAAAAATATTATTATCAGTTTTATTTCGGTTCATATTGGACCTATGTTTAATCATCGGTCTTATCATCGGTTTAGTCCCATAGCTTTTTTATATTTATCTCTTTTTAGTGTCGCTTTTTCGTTTCATCGAGTATCAAATCACAACGTTTCTAAAGTAGTTTCACTTAAAAAAATAGAATTTAAAAATTTATTTCTGCACTAAAAGTCGTCGGCATGGAAACGCGAACGAAGTTTCGCTGACACATGCTAGTAATAAATATGATTTCTTATCTGGTAAGCTGTTATAGCAAACATAGGTCTTAAAAAAGGATTTGTTTAAACCTTTGGTTTTTGAGTGAAATGCAGTTGGCGAAGATCCAAGTCGTCGTCTCGGCGATGCTTTGTGAGTTACGAAATTCCGGCAAAAGTGTTGCAGTATCTTGGAATGACCCCGTTTACATGCTATTATGATGGGTTAATATGAAATCATTGGCATTAATTACATTAGTAGATTAGTCCTTTTTTATATAAGAAATGAGACACTGTGTTATTTGTTTTAATTGTATCGTTTAGTGGTAAACGATTGGTTAAGTGAAAGTTAGGCCATTTAAAGTGCCAGATTTTCTACGAGAACAACAAGTTATGACGTCATTACTTAAACGTGTTAAATAGCGTCTAAACAACAAAATGTTTATTAAAATTACAACCCTATTTTGAGGACCTGGCATTCTGTGCACCGTAACGTAAATGTAAAACCATAATACGTATACATTTAATGACATTAATATTATATGAATTTTAATTTAATAACTTTTAACTGTAAAATTTTGTGTTGCGATTTTATATGGGTGTATTGCCTGAAATAAATACATTATTATTATATTATTTTTATTAAAATTACTTTCTACTATGATATTTACATATTGCCGGATATAAATGTAAACGCATGTCAAACTATAGAGGAGTATGGAAGAAAAAAGCATATTGTGCCGACCCCCAAATATTAGAAAGAATGTGAAATAAACGAGATAGATTTTAAATCTCAGATAGTATAATAGTGTACATTTTCACCCTCGTTGTTTTAATTATATGTAAATAATTTTAGAATTTAATGTAATATTTGTTGTCTGTTAATAATCTTGCGTATTATGAAGGATTTTCTGCAAGTTTATATGCATTAATTTGTTAAACGTAACTGTTCTATTCAGACTTCTTGAATTTTTTATGAGCTAGGAAATTGCTAATTATTTTCTTAGAAACAATTTTGAAGTGAATAATGATGTCATACTTATGTGTTATTTATTTCGTTAGTCATTCTAATTAACAATGGAAGATTTTATTTAAGATACAATGGTAGTTCATTTTTTATGGATTTATTTTTGTTTTTTAAAGTTGTCCTAAATAATATAGGTTCTGTTTATTTTTTACTAAAGATTTCTTAGGCTTGTTATATGCTAAATTTACGAAAATGTATTCCTGGCTAATCTTTATCAACACGGCAGAACGGTGTCTAATTTCATTGAAAGTATTAATAAAGTCGTAAACAGAGAAAGCCATAGAGAAGATAAATTAACACGCTCCCGGACTTTAATATTTATTTATTAGCAAAGATAAATAATATACCTGATTAATACTTTTATGCCATTGACATTGTAAAAATTACTTAGTCTTTATATATTCTCAAATTTCTTAAATTGATTAAGTGGCAATTTTGAAGAACACTCGGCTTTATAAGGAATTTAAAGAAATTTCAACATAATTTAAATATAGATGTTGACATATATCGTAGTAGCGTAGTGCCTAAGAGTGCTGGTTATTCAAAAGACTTGATTTCGATTTCTGGTTAAGTAATGTGCATGTTACAATAACCACATGGTGACGTTATAGAAAACGTGAGGAATCTTGCACATAATGACAGAGCCGATCATAATATGTGTACCTCCCTTAACCTGCCTTGAACAAACGTGGCAGGTATGCTATATGTTCTCCTGAAATGGATAAAGAAACACGCACACATACCGATCCCAGCAATAAAATATTTACTTTGACCGCGATGATAAAATTTTCGTAACTAAGCTTTAAACCAGGTTCCTGGTTTCGCATGAGCGGCGTTTGTGTGTTATAAAACGACCCGAAGGACTGCTTTGGCGAAATCGTCAACTAAATGCTGGAACTTCATAAAGTATTAGGTAGTAGTTGATCTAATGTTGTGCTGAGCGGTTCGCATCCGCTTCGGAATCAGCCATCCATACGTCTTTTATGGGTGAGTTCATATCAGCAAGCCGTATCCGGTGTAATTACGTCTTAGTCAATTTTAGATGCAGATTATCAAATATCATAGTTATTACTTTGCGTTCTCTTTTTTATTAGATATCCGCACTACTTTGTTGGGATGATTAGTAAGATGCTTACAGGAGTAATCTTATTAGAAGGTACGTTTCTGTCTTTCAATTTGATTGAACCAATCACATTGATACATATAAACATAAACATAAGAAATGTGGAGAATTAAATTGCAATTGTCTGTGAAGTTGCAATGGATTCCATCACATGTAGGAATATTTGCTTACAAAAAGGCCGTTTTGCTTGCAATTCTTGCACAGTATGTTCGCAAGTTTATATTCTAACTTCACATTTTAAAGTTTTGTCGCAATTTAAAATTGAAGAATGGACATTGAACTTCACAATCTTTGGAAAAAATATTTTGAAGAACGATCGAAGACTTAATATTCGTACATAAGATTTCAGAGTGAGCCTCCTCGTACACCATGGTCCATTGAGAGTAAGCTGATCCACTCTTTAGTTGTTGTCGCTCATTATGTGCGTGCTGGACATTGCCGCTCAAGATTTCCTTTCCTAATGAAAAGACAAACCCATTTGCGAGACATGTAAAAAAAGATAGGATATATATCATATTTTTCAAGAATACATCAAAGATAACAAGGGGAGATAACGTCTTAAGGGAGGACTTATGCTTAGACTTACTGGTCTTTGGGGTTTTTCATTATTTTATAGCCGAACCCTTGTCTATAGCAGCAAAGTTGGCATTAGATTTCATTGTTAAAAGCCTAACATAAGTGATTATGTATGAATCTAAGGTTTTGTTTTCACAGGTCTGATATGAACGCTTCCCCAAAAGTTCTTAAAATAAGTAAAAAAACAGAACTATTCAATGTCATTGAATAGTATCGTGTCATTTTAGTTTGTGCCTTTCATCTAATCTAAATCGATTCAATCGGTTGATCCGTAGAATTTGTACGAGCGATATGTCGACATGTAATTAGTCTAGTTTCGACGTGTTAGATAGAGTAAAAAGCATTTCTGGAATATAGCAACATTTATCTTGACTTTTCTTTTGCGCAGTCTATAGAGACCAGGAAGAAGAACATTATTACCAGTTATGGATAAAAGATTAAATTTTCTTATTGAACTTTTATTCGCTTTGAGGCAAATGACGTTAGCACTACGACTCATATAATATTGACTGCACAAGATAATGATCGCAAAATACCTGGTGTTTGTTTAAATGGCATCATCGTAAGGCTATTTCGGTCGATGTTGTGGTTATTATTATTTGCACACGATGACCTTAAAGCCTTAAACAATTCACATCTTCTGAATGTAGCTCAATAATTTGATGGTTGTATTGTTGATGTTGTTTAATTCACTATAATGGTAGGCAAAGGATCTAAGTATATATACAGAATATTCCGAAGTATTAAATATAGGTTTTGAGTCAAATTAACAGGCCATATTCTACTAAATGGTTAAGAATTTCTAAATAAACACAACGTTTGCATATTAGAAAGTAATTTAGTCATATGTACAGGTAAAAATATAGTTCAGATCGCTGTTGATGGGGAGCGTTTCCAAAACGTTGGCTGCATTTCCACTTCGCATGACAACGCTGATCCGTTGCATTGAATACAGGCCAGCCCTTTGGTCACGCGAGACTTCTTTCTGTCGCCTTGAAAGGTCTCGATTATTTCTTATATTATACTTATTTCTTAAAATTTAACAATAGGTCTAGGATGTTGATTATTATTAAATTTTAAATTATTTTCTATTTATAAAGTGATTTTAATTAAACTGAACATCAAGACGTGCTCGTCAGAACTAATACATATAATTTTAAATCAAAACAAATTTCTGACAGAAATTAACGTTAACACATATTTTTAAGACTTTGTTATATTATAATATACTATTACTTTATATTCAAAGTTCCAGTACGCAAAGCAAAATTCAAATATTTATTGCATATGTATTGATTTTTTCAATGAGAAAATAATTATTACCTGCAACTTGCATCCAAGGACTTTATTAAAGGGTGTCAATAAAATAAGTTGTATGTTAACTAATGCACTTCAATTAAAAAAATAAAGTTTTGGTAGAATTAATAACTTAACTCGGCCAAGCACATATCCGAGTATGTATTATTACAGCTTCCTTAGGAATGGCAAACCAATACTATTATGTTATTGTTTGGGTTTGTCATTTACCATTGTTATTGACTATATTTCACCCGTTTCAAGATTGTCTTTGAGAAGTATTAATGGATCTTGTATTAAGTTTTGATTATTTTCATTTAAATAGCTGCACCGGTTTTATTAATATTGTTACGATTTTAACGGGACTCGAATTAAAATGCCGTTGGAATTATTATGGAGTTTATTAGAACTATACAAACACGTATAACACAGGTACAAATATAACCGAACACAACAAATCCAAACATAATGCAGAAGGTCGTAATTCATAAAACGCGCAGTCTGTTACTATTAGATTCTCGAATGTACACACGTCACGTCCGTATCGTATTTGTAGCTCAACTGACCCCCCCTTTCAATCAGGCCGTCGTTTTATGCTCCACAAATGCAAATGTGCCCGCCCGACAACGTCGCCACAGTTTTCTAAATTGGCTTGTAACACCTGGCTAATGATGCTAATAAGCGAGTACAATAGGACAATAGCCTGTTTTCTACTAGAAACGTATGCCAATAAATAAGTGAACAAAAAAAGACAATCATAAAAGGATTACAATTAGTTCAAATGCCGACAGGTAATAAAATGTGCTTCTACAGAACTGTACGTGGAATTTGTCTTTGTCGGGCCTAGGGTGTAACAATATGATAAATTATATTTAGTAGAGTCATTACTACAATGAAATACTGACATGAATTCGGAAGTAGTTAGTACCATCTTAAATTGACATGCGCTCTAATATATGTATCTAAAACTTTTTAAGCAAAAATAAAATAAAATTTTAATGTATTACGATTAGATTGCCACTGGCGATAAAACTCTTAACTTTAGATAAAATGATTACATAATCAAATTTTACGACACCTTGAAAGTTGGTTTAAGATTAGGCCAGATAGAAGCAAGGCGGTGACAGGACGCGATGTAAGGAGTTTTGTAAGATGAAAATACAACAAACTTCGATTGCGTGTTCCAACACGAGGTATGAAATTCAAATTTAGATTGTATTCTTTACAAGACCTTAAATAGTATCTAATTGTGAACTAGACGTATCTATCAATCCGGAATTAAGTCATAGGATAACAGTTTAATATAATTAAGTACTACTAAAAGGCTGCGAAGACTGCTCCCTTAAGCAATTGTCTTTTCAAAATTAGCTTGATAATAAAAATACTAACTAACCCACCATTTCGTCCCCTCGAAACTTAGACTTCATTTTTATCTTCTGAATCCTGTGAGCTATCTATTTTTATTGCTGTTTTAATCTTTAGAATTTACGTTATTCCATTAAACCGTTAAATTATGGCGTTGCTTTTAATATTTATACCAGACGTTTAAATTTTATTTGTTGGTATAGATAGACCTTTTTAGCTTATATAAAATTCGCGATTTGAAACTGTTTTGTGTATTTCCTCAACTTTTCAGAGTTGTGGTTTGGTTTCATTTTGCATAACTAAGGCTGGTGTGCACCGACATTTAACCCATGGTTATAATAAAATAATCGCTAAAACTATATGGCCAACCAGCGTTTATTTTATGTTAACCCTGGATTAACTGTCTATGCTCACCACACTAAGTCCATTACGTACACCCAGAAGGAAATTAGCCATATAAACACATTGGCCAGCAATCCCAACTTGTTCCCAAAAGTATACACCTGTCCTCTGAACACTGAGTTTGTAACAAAATCTCTCATACCTTACACTCATGTCGTCGGTGTTGTTTAAGCTTTATCCGTATCATAATTTCTTCACTTCGCACATCTAACGATGTTGAACGTGTTGTTAGTTATATGAACTTTAATTTATGCTACGAAGTTATGTAACGGTCGTCTTATAAATGTCAGAAGCACTCTCCATATTTTATGCCCATATGTATCTTTATGAACGCCTCTTACAACTATATTGGACTGTGGGTGGCGCATTATTTCATCAAATGATATTAAACTAGCTTTGCCCGACGCTTCGTTTGGGCGGGACATGGATTTTATATTTATTTGTTCTGAACCTTGCAAGCTATCAATATGAAACACACGAAAATCTATAATATAACTAGCGCTTCCAGCAGACGTTGACCTGCCTTGGAATAAAAATTACATACTAATTTAAGATAATTATTGTTTTCTGAAATTCATTCAAATACAATGACCGATTTGGGACCTACTCGAGACAAACTGTCAGACAGACAGACAGATGAAAATCTTAAAACATTAATTTATTTAAATTCAAATGATTTCATTTAAAATAAACTGGAGATAACTTTTTGAAGGTCATACATTATAGGTTAAAATTTAAATTAATTTCCTATTCTATGTAGTACACCGCATCGCAACCTGATATTGCTGTTAAGAAGAAGGAGGGGCATAATTTGTTGTGGTTGATATAGAAATACCGTGTATTCTGGTTTTTGGGTTATTTATTAGTACAAAGGTAATAAACACAATAATGGATAACTAGAACTTGTATTTCTGTCATAACTTTTATTCGATAAAACAAAAAAACAACACAAAAAAATCAATCATATTCAAAATACCAGTGTAAAGAAAGGAGACTACAGCAATAAATAAATAGCAGTTTTATTTTAAAAGAGACGGTTACGCTTTTATACATTGTTGGGTCCAGGTTATAATAAATATTATATAATAAGAGGTGTGATTTTAAAAATTTATTTTGTTATGTTGGTATTTTATATAATTGTAGTGGGTTTAGTTACTTTGTATGAATTATTCGTGTGGTGTAAGTGTTTCATATTATTAATAGTTGAAATTCATCCCCCAATAAATCAATTATAGTAGTTGATAATTTACTTTATTTACCTTATTTTTAAGAATTCTGATCTTCCATATAGAATTTGGGCTGATATTTTCCATTTCGTAATACACAAACAACGCCTTTTTAAGTCATTACTACATTTCTTTAGCCCAAAAGTTCCCGTCTTTTTTTGGCATTAATTTTGAAAGCACAAACAGACCCGGCACATTTATTTGTACAAATAAATTCTAGCGGAAACATGCAGAAAACTATCGGAATATCTCCTTATTCAATAAGAGGTTCCAAGTATACAAAACGCGCTCTACATTTTCACGGTCGTTCATTGTCCTGCCATTAAAACTTGTACCATATGAGAGTAACAAAATACAACAGCTAATACACATTTGTCTCTCTGAACTAGATATTCTTGGCAACACTGGATGCTTCTAAAATATCCCCTTTAACTGTAAAGGATAGAAGTTCGTCTTTAAGTTATTTAACCCTGAAAGCATGGTCTAAAATAGCAACCAACTTGAGACAACTGGCAACACTCGCTGCTTCTCTGACTAATACGGACTATTACTGTATAATAAGATGGATGCGTGTTTGTTTATTTCTTTCCACTCTTTACCGTCATTAGTCTTAATAAATTAACATACTTTAATGCCATATTTTAACGAAAGCGATTTTTAAAACATCAATCGATGTTCTTGGAAAGGATCTAATTTGTGAAGGTAATAAATAGTAAGGTAATATATAGATATTTTTTATGGAATTATATTTCCCTGTAGAAATTTATTGATTTTTTACTAAACTTTTCTAAATGGCTTTGCCCACATAAAATAATTATTGACAACTTTTGTATACGTAATTCATAGTAAGTGATATGAAAATTCAAACAAAGGTTTTAGACATAAAGAAAACTTAATGCAGCGTTACAATTGGGTTATATTTCATTAATTTTAAAAACAAATGCGGCCAAAATCGCGGGTAACTGGTTATAAACATTCTTATTATTATAATCTTAAGAAATAGGAGAACAAGAACAGCGTAAAATATAATTACTAACTCAATTTCTCCCATCTTGAAAGTAGCCATAAAATACCTTATGTGTTCTATATATCTATACAGATAAATAAAATTGAAGTGTCTGTTTGTAATGTAAAACAAACAGCTTTTTACTAAATGCGTATGAAAGTATATACGGTACTTAAATAAATTAAAAAAAAATGTCTGTCTGTCTGGATGTTTTGGCTAATCTTTGAAACGGCTTTTGACGGGACTTTTTCGAGCAAATAGCATATTATAGGGAATGGGCTAATTTTATTTTTTGGGCTTCGTGAAAAAAAATCCACACGGTCGAAGTCGCGGACATACGTAGTCTTTGATATAAATACAAATATGCACAAATAGGAACATAGTTCTCTTGTTTTGAAATATGCAAAGAAGAAAATATAGAAGAATGTTCTATTTCGTGAGGTACATTTTTATTTGGACATTTAGTAAAAAAAGAGCAGCTGGTCAGAAATTGTCAGATTGGAGGTTCTGATAGTCAACCGTCGATTAGAGTATTGACATACTATTTGTGTTGTTCTTTACATTGTAAGTTCGCTTCACATGATCTACTACTTGATATTGGAACGGAAATGAAATCGCCGATTGCCTTCAATATTTTCTCTTTACCGTTTTTCTCAGGCCTTAGGCTGTATAAATCCAGTTACTAAGCAATTAAATTCATTAATTAACGTCCGCATTATAGAAAAATACGTGTAAACCAACATTTGTAATTGTGTATAGTACGTTAATGATAGTCTGGTTAATAAAAAAATTGGCTAAGTGCGTGTTGGGACATTCACATTGAAGAGTACGTATGAGTTTTCCAACTTCCACTGTTTTTATCATATCGCTATGAAACCATAAAAATGCCCCGTACCTTAAAAACCACTCAACGTATTCTGAACAATACGTTTTTTTGCAGTATTTTTGACACTCAGTTTTTATAAGTAAATTCTACTTATTCAAAAATTAAAGGAAACATTTATTAGGAGTTTTGAAGCGAATGGCATTCTCAAAAGTGGCTAGTTAACTAAATCAATCTCTTATTTAAGAAAAATATTTTTTGTATAAATAAGTTTATACGATGATAGGGCTTGACTGGCATAGGACTGTAACAAGTACTAAATTTTAAGAGAAAACAAATTATCTATAATACTATAAAATTCTAGATATGCCGTGTCGTACCTTGGAAGCTATTTGTAAAAAAAACAACTGGAATAGACTATAAATGTTTTTTCGACATTCAAATAAAATTTACTGAGCCAATTTCGATGCGGTTTTCGCTGATCGACACCACATTCTTAGACTTAAAATCTACGCTACTTTTTATCCTGGGAATCCCGCGAGAATTCTCCCGGGAGCGGTTTGTAGTTGTTCAGGTGCATATAAATTAGCTTATTCCGACATAGTTTTCACTAAAACGGTAGCGGTACTTTGTGTCCCGGGAATCCCGCGGGAATTTCAAAGCAAGCGTGGACAAAGTCGCGGTCATATCTTAGTGACTTAATGAATGCAGACAGATGGACATGGCGATTTTAGTAGGTTCCGCTTTTGCCAAAATAGTTACAAAACCCTAAAAATAATTCTGAATACAATAAGCACCACAGGGCAGTATAAAAAACTAATTTCCCTTATTTATCATCTCGTCTATTTAGCGTATACAGGTTCCCGGTAAAATGGTTGTGACATTATACTAACAGAGGGAGAAAACATGACGACATTATAAGGATGCCATTTTTAGCTTCATCACCCTGAAAGTAACTTCTATGAATTAGTATCAGTCAAAATGTTTTATCAAAATAGCTCTGCTGGCGGGGCTTCATCTGGGATAATGTCACAGAGTGCGTACTCTTAAACATCTGTCTTCTTGCGTTTTAGAACTTTTTTTTGCTTGTTTTTTAAATCTAAGTACATTTTCCTTTGTATGTTCCATTTTTTTTGTATTATATAATAGACTATATTATTGTAGTTTTAAAGAAATCTTTGTTCTTTTTCTCTTCTATCAGAAATTTCATTGACTCTTTTGGACTGATTGGACGAAAACGAAGTAATGTGTTATTGTTTTTAATTGTAAAGGTCGTTAAATATTGTAAGTAAGTTTAATTGATATTTTATTTGAGCTCTTTAGAATATTATGTTTCTGTGTGTATGGTGTGTATACACACCAACACACCCATCTGTTGGTGTGTATACAAATTTGAATAATAATACTTTGTTAATTATTATACATACGTGTTAAGATGGGCATTCTTATAAAATGCTAGCTTTTGCCTGCGGCTTGGATGCCGTTAATGTAGATTTTATCAGTCAATAATAGTAGTTTGTTACACGAGTGGTGAAAGTGACATATGAAGGGTCCGAGATAGTTTGGCGCACGAGCGTAGTGAAGGCACTAATAGTTTGAGTGCCTAAATAGGCACTTCACCCCGAGGTTAACACTCTGTTTTCAATTTGAATATGAGGAAAGTAAATAAAAACTGATTAGTTAAACAAACAACTACTTTTTTATTCGATTTTGCCAGGTGGTAGGGCATTTGCCCGATTGGATGGCTACCACCCCTGGCCTAGAGTATGCCGCCATACTAGCCTTGAGTTGTGTTACGGCATCAGTAACCAGGTTCCAGTCTCCCTAAAAGAGAGCAGCAATGCATTTGTAGCATTTTTGCTGTTCCAGATGTACATTGACGATGGTAACCGCTTTCCATCAAGTAGGCCGTCTGCCTGTTTGCTGAACTCCTGCAATAAAAAAATAGATAAAATCAGACGTTAAATTCAAATCTAAATGTGAAGAAATGACATATTTTTTTTCTGAAATGAATGGTCAAAAAATCATGCAATTCGTTTGACATATTTTGTGGATGGCCCCTTTTCTATACCTCTGACTGTGTATGTAAAATATCATGAGGTTTAGTTGAATAAATGGACGTGAAAGTGTAACAAACAAACAAGCTCAAAATCTTATTTATAATATCCAGCTAGTATTGCGAAATGAACTTTGTTGAAAGTTTTCGAACAGTCTAAAAGTATCGTGGAAAGGGATCAAGCCGTTTTGGTCGGTCGTGTATGAGTCGGCTACCGAAATAGATTAATGCGTTGCAATAATTATATCAGCGAAAGGGCTTTGTTGACCACACTGCACGGGACACGTGTGCTATACTTTTGTTCTTTGCTTTTTCTTCTCTTTAGAAAGTTTCAATTTATTTGTTTAACAATTCTATTTGTAGTTTTGAATCTGTTTTAGGAATTTGTGGATATATTGAAGCTGCTAGCTGTAGTAGCAGTTTTACTTGCTTAGATTAATAAAATTTAAAAACTTCGTTTAAAATAACCGACTTCTAAAACTAAAAAACTAAAATGTATAAAATAACTTATTTCTTAAGCTATTATTATTAATATATATTATCTAAAACATCTTAAAGTCGGTGCTTAGTAATTTTCAAAATATAGTAATTTTTATGTTTTACTTTGCACCGACTTCAAGATGTTTTAGATAATATATATTAATAATAATAGCTTAAGAAATAAGTTATTTTATACATTTTAGTTTTTTAGTTTTTGAAGTCGGTTTTTTAAACGAAGTTTTTAAATTTTATTTGTTACTTTTTAGTGTCTAGCTATGTATGGGTGGACCGACGAATGGTGCCGCGCTTCTTAAAAAATATAGGTCCCAAGAACCGGGAACAAAAAAATGTTCGTAAAATGAAAACTACTGGGCCAAACTATGTCAAATTTTTAGGGGATCACATGGCAGCTATTCCGCGTCGAACAAAAAAAGAATCACGTAAATCGGATCATAAATCACGGAGTTATCGGCGAACATACATAAAAAAAAGCAACAAAAAAAAAAAAATCCCGACGAATTGAGAACCTCCTCCTTTTTTCGAAGTCGGTTAAAATATATAATAAACTTAAATCTTTTCTTTCACCTTCTCTACCAATTATTTGGGGTCGGCACCAATATGTGTTTTTCTTCCACGTTCTGACATACATACTCAGACACACCACAAACCATCATATTATCCTTCACACATTCTATCCATGTCTTTTCTTATTCTGCCTTTACTATTGTACCCATCAATCTTGTAGCTTATCATTCTTTTTGCCACGTGACCCCATACCATCTTAATCTTCTTCCTCTCAAGTTTTCAGTTACGGGTGCAACTTTCAAAGATCCCCTTATGTATCCATTTCTCATCTTGTCATTTCTTGTGACACCACACATCCATCTCAACGTTCTCATCTCAGCTGCGTGGAGACATGTTTGGTCTATCAATTTAGTGGCTCAACATTGGGACCCGTAATACATGACCGGTCTTATGACAAATTTATATATTTGACCTTCTCGTTTCAGTGGCATTAGTTTGTCGCATGTCACACCGCTTACTTATCTCCACTTTAGCCATACTACATTTATTGTTCTCCTTAATCTTTGTTACTTATATATTACACTTAAATAAGGACTAGAATTATGTGACCACATTCTTATATATACAAATAAAACAATGATTATATATTAGGTAGGTCTACAATTTTGTTAAAATGGAATGTGACAGATACAGATGACAAAGATGTGTGAACATTAAAAAAATGGAATATAAAGAATTGTGATGTGACTTAACAATGGCAACATGAGACTGATGGTGTAGTTCCTAAAAGTTCAAAAAGAAACAGATCAAATATACAATATGTCCTGAAAATTTATGACAAACGTGAAGATGGGAGCACACGGGTCCAAAGAGAAGCTGTACAGAGCCAACTCTGAAAAATATCCGTCCAAACTTCCAGTCCCCAATGACAAGAAATATAAACTTTCAGTCAATAGAGAACGGTTTGGATCTTTTGGCGCTAGAGGTGAGTAATTGTCTATGATACTACATGTTTTATAATCTATTACTCTTTGTTAAGGCTCCGATTGCCGGTAAAGGTCGAAAGTGGGGTGTTAACCAAAAAAAAAAACGTTGTTTTCTTTCTTCATTTCATGACGAGTGACGTGGTTTTTTCTTAATTACTCTATAGCTATTTTAAGTTAAGAAAGATTCAGCAAATCACCTCTAATTATGTATAAGAAACCATGTTACTCCTTCAATTTTTATCAAAACAGGATGAAAAACATATCTGCATCTTTATATATTTTTAAATACGTTTTTATATTATTCAAAATAAAATAATAATGCATCTCAAAAACTACTAGTTCTATGTGATCCCCGCTATCGCCCGAAAAATCCTCAAGTATGTTGGCGTTACAAACCTTAAGAATATTATTATTGCTCCCGTCGTTGCTAGTTCTTGTGATTGTTCAAGAGGGGATGCAATAAAGTTTCTTAGATTCCAGCTATTTGTCGGCGATGCCTCCGGTGTTACAAACATTCATAGGTGACGGTGACCACCTTATATTTAGATGCCTGGCTGCTGGTGCAAAAATTATCAGTTGTAAACTTTCATAGAGCCATATTTTAGTTTGTTCTTCTTCTATTGTTTTCGAGCAGTCCGCCGCGACGACCGGGTACGGGTCTTCCTTTTCTAGTGTATTAGACGGAACATCTTTCAAGGTTAACCATTACGTATCTGTAATGTTGATATGCTAGTTTCCTCACGGAATAATTGTTCAATTGCGCCGCTTGATACTGTTAACAGTATGCGGATTCGAATATACGTTATTATGAGATACATTCTAGCCAGTGAACCATTATAATTGGTAGGATTACCTACTGCTTTTAAAAAAAAATATTTTTACAGTAAGAGTGCAACCGACCAGCAGACGGTCCGCTTTATAGCAAACGGTGACCATCGTCTATGGACATTTGCAACACCAAAGGTGTCGACCAGGTTCCAGTCTCCCACTGGAACCTGGTCGCTAATGCCGGAACACAAATCAAGGTTCTTATAGCGGCATACTTAGATTAGGGGTGCTGCTCTAGCCATTCAGTCGGACAACCCAAACCCAAGGATACCCTACCACCTGGCTGTCGCCTCTTACGACAGGCCGCTCAGTCGCAGGCAATTTTGTTCTTCGTTCCTGCACTGGTACGATTACCTACTGCTTATTTTTATTATGCTGCAGCAACAAGCACACAAGCAACAAGCAACAACCAAGTTCTGATACCTTAGTGGCTAACGCGTCCGCGTCTCATGCCAGTGACCTTCATTCGGACCCTAACAGGAAAGCATAGACCGCCTGATCCAATGTGCATGTTGTAACAATTACCACGTGCAAATTGTAAAGAAAACTTTGTGATAAAACAGGCGAGGCATAATAACTGATGTGTAAAACATATTAATCCAGAAACCGGGTGTCCCGAACCCGGCAGTAGGACGTTTACAGGCGGATATCGTCGTTTATATTACAACACCGCGGATATGCATTTTCCTAAACGATAAAATTCTATAAAAAAATTAAATAAAGACGAGTTCTTTTGTTCAGTTATCATTTAATTTTTGATTCGTTTAATATAATTACTAATAAATGATAAATGAATAAAGAACTGGTTTTTATTTAATCCTTAATAATACTATAAATGCAAAAGTAACTCTGTCTGTCTGTTTTCACGGAAAAACTACTGGACCGATTTGGCTGAAATTCGGTATATATGTAATTTTAATACCGAGGATGGACAAAGGATACTTTTCATCCCGGATAATGGAATAAGTTAAGGGATACATTTAAGTAAAGATTATCCCAGAAAGTAGGATAGGTTTTTATTTTGTGATTAGTCATTTTCGTCATTTTGGTTAATTTGATCATTTTGGTCGATGTGGTCGGTGTGGTCGATTTGTCGGTGTGGTCGATTTGGTCGGTGTGGTCGATGTGGCCGATGTGCTCAATGTGGTCGATGTGGTCGATTTGATCATTTTGGTGTACATATGTCGTTTTAATACCGAAAATTGGCATAGATACTTTCCCTGGATGAAAAGGTTTGCGATAAAAATGAAGTGAATCTTCCGGGACAAATTGAATACCTATGTAACCTGTGTTCTAACCTCTACGCGGCGTTGAACCGCGGCGCAGCCGCGCGGTAAACTCTAGTTTTTATATAAAACTAGCGGCCCCGTCAAATGTAGTCCTGCTCTAAAAAAATAAAAATGTAGTACCCGATTCCAGCGCCACCTACCGGTTCCAATTGTGAATCTAAACCATCCGGGAACCCACCCACTCAAACACACAAAAACAAAAACACCAAAATTGGTCCAAGTGATTAGGAGGATTCTAGAACCCGGTCTCAGCGCCACCTATCGGTTCCAACGGGATAAAAAGTATCCTATGTCCGTCTGCTGGTTCTAAGCTACCTCCTCACCAATTTTCAGCCAAATCAGTACAGCGGTTCTTGTATTATAAATAGTGTAACTAACACGACTTTATATATATATATATATATATATATATATATATATATATATATATATATATATATATATATATATTAAATCGTCTTTTGTGCGTCCTGTAAAGCTAGGAAAATAAACGACGATATTAGAATTCTTTTGCATAGTTATGTTAGTTACTACAATTAGAAACCTTGTGTTGTCTAGTAATCCATAGTTAAGTTACGTGACGAGACTGGTAAGAGGGTTATTATTAGAATATTGTATTTTAATCTTCTATATTCTATTATTAGTTATTGTTTTCTGAATGATTGACATATATACTTATAGGTATAGTAGGATGTAATTACACGCAAGCGAAATCGCTTGGAAACCAAGAAAGAAAATAATTTTATTCAATTACATTGGTGTAGTTATTAATTATATTGGTGCAGTGTAGGTATAATTGTTAACAAATTGAAAACTAACAACATAATCTTGTACTGAAAGGGGAATCAGACTCAGCAAAATGCGGGTCTTTTAAAAACCAGCGCTGATCTTCCGCTCAGCCCATAAGGTACTGTCACGGCAGACATTACATCATTGCAAAGCATGAAGGTAGAATCTTGAAACTAAAAAAATGATTTCCTTTTTCTATAATATAATGGAAACCAAGTTGACATTATATTATAGAAAAAGAAAATTATAAAAAAATATATTTACTGAGTCTGCTGCTTTGACTGCATGTTGTGACGCAACCTGATGGATGTATGACTAAAAGTAAATATTGAAAGGTTTATAAATGCAATGAAATTGAGACGTTTTACCAGTTTGTTTATATTTAAATGTATTTTGGTTATGATTGCAAGAATTTAGGTTTATAGTTCTTGGCATGGGTTGTGATGGAGTAATTTAATCGTTTTAAACTTTATTATTGTATAATAAGAAAATCAAAGGTATTATAATATAGCCAATCGTTCTGGCATGTTTCATTTAGATTGGTAACATTGATTTCATTTTAAAAAGTCACATTGAGCGGGCATTGTTTGCTTCAAAGTGCTTTATTAATTAATTGCACTCTTAATTTAGATCTTATATGTATTAATCCTATCGACATATTATTTGTAAAATTAATAATGTTTATTGTAAATTAGATTATTTTTTATAATGGTAATTATGACTACGTATTTCAGTCACAATGTTTTTTGTAAAAAAACTAATATAAATAAAATGAATATAAATAAAAATAAGTTTATCGTAATATGTCCTTGAAACTTATAAGGGTGCAGTTAAGTAGGTACATATATTGCTAAGCTGTAAGCTTTTCATTTTAATGTTTCTTATAGTTCGCTTTCGAATAAGCTCTTGTCAATTACCATAGAGAACTTATTATTAAACTGAAAAAATACTGTCCAAACGATTGATAAGGTCTTATCTCGCCAGCTTAGCAAGTTAAATACTTCACTGATGCAAATTTAACAGGTCTTACTTAGGGTAAGACATAAATAACTGGCTAAGGGTAAAGTGGTCACGGTTGTCTAAGGCGCCTTGGCAGGGTGGACATATATGTAGGTTTCATCGCGATGTTTTCCTTTACTGTCGGTACGTGACAATTAAATATATGTAGTACTAGAGTTTACCCCGCGGCTGCGCCGCGGGGTAACCTCTAGTGCGTATCTCTTGTTTATAGAGCAAGTGCTACAGGTTATATATTATATTACATTTTTATGTATTTGCCCACGGAACATTCACTTCATTTTATATCGCTAATTATACCATCCCCCGACTATCTGTCAACAAAATAAATTACAAAACTTGACCAAAATGGCCTAAATGACCAAAAGACCACAGTGACCGACATGGCTAAAATGACGGAATAGGCAAAAATGACCAAAAAGGCCAAAATAATCAAAATGGTCAAAATGACCAGATAGGCCAAAATTACCAAAAAGGAAAAATTGCCAAATAGGCCAAAATGACCAAATAGGCCAAAATGTCCAAATAGGCCAAAATGTCCAAAAAGGTCAAAATGATCAAAAAGGCCAAAATGACCAAATAGGCCAAAATGACCAAATAGGCCAAAATGACCAAATAGGCCAAAATTACCAAATAGGCCAAAATGACCAAATAGGCCAAAATGACCAAATAGGCCAAAATGACCAAATAGGCCAAAATGATCAAATAGGCCAAAATGACCAAATAGGCCAAAATTACCAAAAAGGAAAAATTACCAAATAGGCCAAAATGACCAAATAGGCCAAAATGTCCAAAAAGTTTAAAATGATCAAAAAGGCCAAAATGACCAAATAGGCCAAAATGTCCAAAAAGGTCAAAATGATCAAAAAGGCCAAAATGACCAAATAGGCCAAAATGACCAAATAGGCCAAAATGACCAAATAGGCCAAAATGACCAAATAGGCCAAAATGACCAAATAGGCCAAAATGACCAAATAGGCCAAAATGACCAAAAAGGCCAAAATGACCAAATAGGCCAAAATGACCAAAAATGAAAAATTACCAAATAGGCCAAAATGACCAAAAAGGCCAAAATTACCAAAAGGGCCAAAATGACCAAATAGGCCAAAATTACCAAAAAGGCCAAAATGAAAATTATCCCTTGTCCATCCTCAGTATTTAATTTACATACGTGCCGAATTTCACCCAAATCGGTCCAGTAGTTTTTCCGTAAAAGCATAACAAACAAACAGACAAATATAATTTTATCCCGGAAACTATCCCATTTTTCGGGATAAAAAGTATCCTATGTTCATCCTCGATATCGAAAATATATATATACTGAGTTTCAGCCAAATCGGTCCAGTAGTTTTTACGTGAAAACGGAACAGACAGACAGACAGACAGACAGACAGAGTTACTTTCGCATTTATAATATTAATAGGGATTAGTAAATAGCATAATAATATAATGTAAAATTTACATGAAGACAATTAATGAAAACAATATAACAACATGCCTGCCTGGACTATCTGTTATAATTACTTCTATTTTTAGCCGTAGGAATTGTTTCGTGAAACTTTTTTTATAAAACGAGCTAAGCAGACAGACAGATAGCCCGGCTGATGGACAGCGGTTCTCATCGCCTATGCACATAATATGTAACACCAAAGGCGCTACCAATATTCTGTCGCTCTCTAAAGGCAGACTGGAACTTGGCCACTAATGTCGGATCACAACTCGAGGTTGTTATGGCGGCGTACTCTAGACCAGAGGTGATAGCCATCGAGACGGGAAAATACCCTACCACCTGGCTGTGGGTTGTTTTATCGCTTCTTACGACAGGCCGCCGGGCCGGATCCGAAATTATAATAATTGATTGTTAATTGACTTATTAAAGAAACGTGACGTCATAACTTTGTAAGTTCTTAAAAATATTTATTTGGCTTTTTCTAAGATGATAGTATCACAGTTAATTTCCGTGTGAACTACCCTATTATTAAGGCATCTCCTTTTCTTTTATTTCCAGGGAACGGCAAGAAGCGGGACAGTGTACCGACACCGACTACCCCCGCGCGCCCCCCGGCCGCCCAACCACCCCCTATTGTACAAGGTGAGTCATCTTACGTTTCCTTGGACGAATTTTCCAGAGCTCAATGCGGGTTCAACGTATGCATAACATCTTCACAAGTATTGATTTTTATTTACGTGTTCTAATGTAACATGGACTCTGGGACTTAGAAGGGATTTAGGTCAATAGATAATGGGATAGAGATTTATCTCTTATCCGTGTATAATGTAACCAACTACTAAAATAAACTTCCTATAGCTTTTTGGGGTCCGATACTGAATTATAAATATTATTTTTGTATCAGGTTCATATTTGGTTTGCGAAAATATGACCATGTTTCCGAATATCGTAAAAGACTCAAGTGGCTTCCTATTCATTTTCGCCGGAATACTCACATTCTCACTCTCCTTTATAACATATTATATACTCCTAATAGTACCCCAGTACCTTAAGGAACGTTTTAATTTCCTTCGCCTATCCACTGCCCACAATTTGCGCCATGATACGTATCGAAAACTCTTGACGCCTGCACACACTTCATCCTATTATGATAATTCTTTTACGGTGCAGGCTGTCAAACTTTGGAATATGCTGCCTCTTACTGTCAGAGAGGCCAAATCCTTACCAACATTTAGAAATTTACTCAGAAAACACTATTTGTCCACAAATAGCTATTTCTGATTTACTAATATAATCATGCTAAGACATTTATTTATTATAATAACTTATGTGTTATTGTATATATATGACTATGTGTATATGTATGTATGTATTTGTATATTTATTTCGGTTATTTTATTTTATTGCATGAGTTTAGCAGATAAGCAGACGGCTTACTTGATGGAAAGCGTTTACCATCGCCTATGGATATTTGCAACACCAAAGTTGCTACAAATGCGCTACTGCTCTTTTAAGGTAACTGGAACCTTGTCACTAATGCCGGAACACAGTTCAAGGTTGTTGTGGTATACTCTAGACCAGGGCTGGTAGCTATCCAGATGGGTAAATACCATACCTGTGGGTTGTTTTTTCGCCTCTTAGGACAGGCCGCCCAGCTGCAGGACATTGTATTTTTTCTTCGTTTCTGCACGAATAATTGGAACTAGACATTGAAAAAATGGATTTTGAAAACAGGACAAAAATATGAAAGCTAAAATTAAAAATTGTGCAATGTGTTCGAATCAAATCAAAATACTTTGACAGAATACTTTGAAAAGATTACCGACCATCGAAATTTCTTCTATATAACACTAGCTACATACATATATTATAACCTGCCTCTTTTACCGCGACATTGGCAAAGTCAATGCCAAACGCAATGGAGCCAACACCAGCAATGATAGAATATTTTGTTTATTTTTTGGGTTATAAACAAAAATGAGCCAAATAGTCTTAATTCAGTTGGGAGGGATCAAATGATTCCATATGCATTTTTCTATGTACTCAGATTTTAATATGCATTCTTTTACTTTTAATTGTCGTTGGTAAAAAATAGACCATTACTTGTTACAATTTGTCCAATTTTACAAGCTTTTATTTAACTTGCTATGTAATGTATGTAAGTTCGGGTGGAATCTTGCAAATTAAATTTGACCAACTTCTCGGTTTCCGATTGAACTGAAATTTTGCACACATACTATGTATATCGCGTGACAATGCAATAATATGTACGTATGTACGTAGTACGATGGAGCTGATCTGATGATGGAGCCGGAAGGTGGCCATAGGAACTCCTGTACTAAACAAGATAAACCCGTCGTGTTTGAGCTCGTTTTACTTGTCTCTTGGCTAGCACTCTGCGGCTACATGATATCTAGGATCTCAAAAGCTTGTATTTAAAAACCTTTAAAATAAAGTTTATTTATCAATAGTTAGAAAATTTGATAGTAGGATATAGAAACATTAGAAACCTAGCATTTGTCGTGTCACCTCGCGTGATAAGACACATGTTATCGAAAGTGGGTTTTCATACATGAATGTGCTTTCGTAATCAATTAAGCAATCCAATAAGGCAAGTGGGTTCGTGTAGACAATAGCGCCTTCGCTATAGGTTGTCCTTTAAAAGTGTGTCAAATGGTAACTGGTTCGATTGTAACAGGTATTTAGGGTTGCCAGCAGCAAGGTCTCTAGATTGATTTTTTTGAGATTCACCAATTTAATGAACTTTATTAGGCCAGAAGTAACATGACGTCCAGACTGTCATCTTTTTTGCTGCCGGAGCTACCTGTGACTGCATTTTAGTGTCTAGCTCCACTTTTTAAATCCCGGAGAAAAAAAAAAAACTATACCTTCCCCAAAATTTATTGATAATAGACTACAATTTTTAAGCAAAAATAATTTACCCAATCTGGAGATCTCCTGGCCAGCAGAAGTGGTAAAAAATCAAAAATACAACAATAAAAGAAGATGGCAGCTGGAGGATCCGAATCAACCGAAATAGAAGACCTCATGGCCGAGCCCAACATAATTGGGGCGATAAAATCTGACCGTCTCTGCTGGCTCGGTCATGTAGAGCGGATGGAGGAGGATCGGTGAGTGAAGAAAGCATACTTGGGGCGACCGGTTGGTCGTCCCAAGTATCGCTGGAAGGATAGAGTGGAAGCTGATCTGACCGCACTACAACGGGCAAGACACGGCGCAAGACAGAGGAAAGTGGCGTGCTCTCGTTTCGGAGGCCAAGACTCACTTTGAGTCGATGAGCCAATGGAGTTAGTTATTTAGAAGTGGTATAATTTAGTATTTAATACTGGTTTAGAATCCTGCGCCTAACTCAAGGTCTCAAGGTTCGATTGCCAGTAAGGTAAACCTGAAGAACAATCTTTCTTTTCGGTGCTATACCTGGAATAATGTTAGTGTTAGTGACTGTCATGCATATGTTTAATGTAGTAGTAATGGTTTAATGTATTCCTTGATCTGTGTGACAGATAAGTTATATATATATATAGTATACACAATACACTAATGTAGGTAATTGTTAACGCATTATTTTTAACGCTATAAGTAAGTCGCATTTGATCGCAGTCACATAACACTCACGCAGGTGGAGCAGGGGCATAAAGAACTGCAAAAATAACTGTTTTTATGGTGGGACCTCATCTGAGATAACGTTACGTTCAAAGCCGTTTCACGTAGATTTGGCAATGGGTGTAATGTGTTATTCGTGATACAACCTCGTTTTAATTGTGAATGACGTCAAACATTGACAGATGACGTATGTATATACACAAATGTGTTCGTTAAGGGTGCTGTTTTTAACTCCATAAATAACACGCATTTGGCCTTAGTCATTAAATATAACATTATCCCAGGTGTGGCCCCAACAGTAAAACTCCCATAAAAATTAATTGTATATGTAAACCCAGGCTAACTCTACGATAGTGAAGCCATCTCGTTTTAGGTCGACCTTATGTGATTTTTGATTTATTTAGTACAGTTTTCCGGACATATTTTGTGTTTCCTATACCTATTTATGATAAGTCGATTTGCAAAGTTGTTTCAATGCCATGACTGTTGATTGTTGTCGACTGGTAGTAATACCGTAGTATAACTGTATCGCTTGTAAAACTAGATGAGTGGGCGCAGTATTGCCAATATTGCATTAATATGTAGATAATTGTTGTTAATATTGGTGTTTTTTAATTGAATATTGAGGAACTCGTTTTTATGATGGAATAAGAATGCTAGTAATGACAACCCAGTAAAAAAATTAAATACTTACTTAAAATTCCACTTTGCCTCGGTTTTTTATAGATATTTTTTTATCTTATTCATAAAACATATAAACTATATGTTAAGTTAAACACTTTATGAAATTATAATCAATTAAGATAATTATAAAAAGCACCATTAAGGATTTCATCCAGCGTTGTAATGTTTTAAACTAAATTAGATCAAAATTATTTAATATCATACAATAATAATTATACATAAGTATAATATTATCTATTCACAGAACAAAGTCGATATATTTCCACTTCCACAAAATATCTTACGCACATACGTAAAATTACGTTCACAAGTTTGCCTGACATTTATCAACATGACGTTCCTTCGATTCGAAAATCGAATAGTGATAGAGACTATATACTGCCCAGCTTAATTTTGGCTGTTGTAACAACCAACGCACTCTAGCGTAGATATAAAAATCGTTTAGCGAAAACTCGTATTATCACCAGACCCGATGCATGCAACCAGCCAAACTCTCATAAGACAAGATAGGTAGGTATATCGTCCGTTGCCCTTTAAGGAAAAGTAGCACCTACTTGTGCTTAGGAGCAGGTCGCTTATCAGCAGACAAACACAGCACACAGTATTCTGAAGCTAAGCAAGCTACGCTAATGGTTTGCATAATAAACAACGGTCTACTTTGGGCACGATCCCAGATACCCAGACCATAATAAATAATGGAAAGTCCGTATTCCGTTTACCATGCCAGGAATCGATCTCGGGGCCTCAGCGTCACTGCTCAACTAGCAAAGGTTTTACCCGATCAACTATAGAGACTGTAAAATTGTGGACTGGTATTGTTAAATGAATTAATATGGAAGGAAAATACTTCCTTCATAATATTAGTTAGGTATACAAAATAATCATTGTCTGCTAAGGACATTTCAAATAAGATTTTTATTCTTTGTTTTCAGTCAAGAAAAATGGCGTCGTGCCGAAACTATCAGCGTCACCTGTCACGGTTCGTGCGAGGACGTCTCTCGCTCCACCTCCCTCGCCCCGCAAGCCAGCACCGCACCGTGCGCCTGCACAACGGCCTACTACATTACCCACAAACAAAGGTAAGTTATGTTGTGTTTATTTTTAATATTTAATCGATTAAACGCTACGCCTCTAGAATCAGCAATTAACTTAACGGTAGGTTTTTATTGCCAAAAGCTGGCAAACAGACCGATAGCTCATTAGATGAACTTTTGCAATACTAGGGGCGCTGCCGATTTTTTGTCTTTATAGAAATTTAATAAAGCCCTTCTTTAAATACGTCATGTCGTACCGTAGAGGGAGAACCGTGGCGGAAAGTTCCCTCCAATTCATAATTGTAAGCGGAATAAGCATTCCAGAGAACCGTTGCGTAGTATAGCGTGGTAGCTCAAGGAAATGACGACGAATATCTCGCCTATCGCGAACGGTACCGTGGTGAAATGGTGGCGTTGGAATCAGATCAAACAGTTTCTCGGAACACTCCCCAGGCGGTAGGACAGCCAGAGAGACGGAAAGTGATGACAATATAAAATTGATCTTATCTTCATTTATATTTAATTAAAACTACGTTTTACCGGTGTTTTTGCTTTATATTAATGTAATATTGCATTTTAATTTGATTTATCAGTCAAATTAAATCATCAACGATATCAATGCGATATGCAATCTCAATTAATGGTATTACTAAATATTATGTTTTCGTTATTTAAAGTTAACAGCTTTTAATTGATTCTGCGTGCGTAAATCTGCCGCTCATTTGAGAACGATTGTTAAAACATCGGTTGTAATTCTTATTGTTAGAAAAGTTGCTTAGCGTTATAAATAAAAATAGACGAATCTGTATGGTAACAAGCCCGTCTCAGAAAGAAACCTGTTTTAATAAATGTAAAAAATCAGAAACCGCAAACTAACACGTGCCGCCATCTAGCGCATTAATACATAACTACAACGATTGCGTGTTTGCTGTAGGCGTAGTTTAGTTTACAATATCACCAACAGATGGTGACAGTGCGATCAGGATTAAACTATTTTTTGTAATTATTGCGCGTTTGTAAAATTCTGTAAAATATAATTTTGATTATGTCACAAAGTTATTTTTTGTTATAAATTAAGCAACTCTCCTGCTCAAAAGATTGCACCTGAATGTGACGAAAAGCGAATTAGGGGCTGAAATGAAACTCAGTGTAATTATTCGAAAGAATGACACACATCGCATCATAATTTCAAAATAACAGAATTAAATAAATTAATTGAGCAAGCGTGACATGTCAGTACAGGCAAACAATGGTTTACTCGTAATTCTTTTGTAACACTGATATAATGTTATCTAAAGTGTGGCGACATGAGGCTGGGACGCCTCGTTTCCCGTAGTTTCAAAATTATGTTAGGTCAATATTTGTTACACCTTACATCCATTATCCATTTCGAAATAAAAAAATGTCTCATGTTGAGGAAGTTTAATTAAGGTATTATATTATTATGTGGAAAAGGAAGGAATCACTAACGCCTAGAATTTTCTTTGTGTATGGTGCAGTTCACACGCAGTAGAAATGAAGCTTCAGAGAATATACTTACTCACAGATAATTATTCTCTAAGTTCTATTAACATAAATATAATTCGTTTAGTCTACTTCCGTTAACATAATTATACATATATACATACATAACTTCACGCCAGGTCCCTTGCGGGGTAGGCACGAACAACAGAGTGCCATTCAGGCTTATTCTTACACACCTCACTTGCTTCTTTGACATTCATAGCTCTTGTCATGCACGCTCGTCTCAACTCGTCTGTTCTTAAGGCTCCTGACATCACCTTCTGCTAGTACACGATCAATTTGATCATGGAAGGTGTGTCGTGGCCTTCCGCGACTTCTGCATGCATCCACTTTTGTATTGTATATCTGTTTAGTCATTCTTTCATCATACATTCGTTCCACATGCCCGAACCACCGGAGCATTCCTTTCCTTACCTTCACCCCGACACTCTCTTTCAGACCAACCAATAACATAATTATAATTCAAAATAAACTTCTAAGTATCAATATTTCACTGTTTTAGTCAAAAAAATGTTATTATCAGTTTTATTTCGGCCTAGATTGGACCTATGCTAAATCAATATATAATATATTATAATAATATAATATGTTATCGGTCTTATTAACTCGCTAATCTGTGCTGCACAGTCTAAAACTAGTATCTCATTCTCTCGCAGGCTTAGTCCTATAGATTGATGTGTTTTTCTCTTTTTAGTGTCGCTTTTTCGTTTCATTGAGTTCAAACTTCTTTATAATCGTTGTAATTTGAACAACGATTCTAAAGAAGTTTCACTTTAAAAGACTGACTTTTGTTAAACTCCTAAATACTACTTTTTTTGTAGTGTGTGAGTTCAGCAGACAGGCAGACGGCGCACCTGATGGGAAGCGGTTACCTTCGTCTATGGATATTTGTAACACCAAAGGTACTACCAATGTGCTGTCGATCTCTACAGGGATACTGGAACCTGTCCACTAATGCCGGAAACAACTCAAGTTGCTATGACGCCATACTCTAGACGGGCAAATACCCTACCACCTGGTTGTGGGTTGGTTTGTCGTCTCTTATGCCAGGCTTTCCGTCTGCAGGGAATTGTATTATTTTTCAGTTCCTGCATGGATAGTCTATATGTTATTCTTGTCTGAAAAGATCATTTTAGCTTTAATTAATGTTCTGAACGTGTGAGACAAGATCTCTGGTATATCTATTACATTAGTATCAGACCTTGTCTGATACTAATGTAATAGCAGACTCAGAGCCGTCTTAAGTGTATTGGGCACATTGTTGTCCTCCCTATAGCAAACGCAGTACTTGCAAATGGCGGTTTCGAGATAAACGCGATAAAAATATATTTAGATACCTAAGATATCCATGTGATGTAACTTTTTAGTGTATCTAAATAAAACAATCAAGCTTTATGTAGAAATTAGTGCTTTGGGATACCAATTCTGCAAAAAATAAAAAACCCAAAAATTTACGATTACTGCAAGTGAAATGTCTAGAGCAGATTGGTGTAGTAAATTTAAGCCGCATGCTCACCTGCAAACTGTTAACGTAACTGTTGCAGTTTGCAGTTACAGTAACTAAGTCATTAGTTTGATCTAGGGAGGGGCAAGCCGGGGCCTATGCCCCGGGCGGCCGATTCAAAGAGCGGCAAATTCAAACTTCGCAGAGAAATACACAACTCATCATTAATGCAACTTTGACCACTTTAAGCACATAAATTACTTTTCGCGGGGCGCGTAGGCATGCATAGATTAAAAACCACAGACGAACGCGTGTCCATCAGTGGGCGTCTAATGGCGTCTGAAATGATGATAATGATTAAAGTAAAATATAAATAATATGGGTGAGCGGGGGCGGCATTTTTCTACGTTTGTCCTCCCTCGAAAAAATTCAAGGTCCGGGGCTGCTCGAGGCGAGCGACACTTGACGCGACCGCAGGATCACTGTTGGCGTACAAATTAGAGCATTGTTACTGTATTCGTTCTGTTACAGTGATGGCTTGCAGATGAGTACGCGGCTTTAAGTGTCGTTAGGCAAAACTTTAAAAATCATGATGTGCTTTAACAACTTTTTTGTTGAAGTGAATCGGCTTGCACCCATTTGGTCCCTGTGCCATGCACTCCTTGCACTCCCGGTTAAAGACGGCCTTGAGCAAACTTGTACCTATTCTTTAAACTTAGCTCGCGTTCAAAATGTAAAAGCCTTAATATATCATTCAACTACTTTTATTCTAGAATCTGTGAATACAGAATCGTATGTGGCTTAAGGTTATTGATCCTAATCAGTTTACTTTTCACAAGAATAAATAAACTGTTTAAAGACCTCGTGCAAAAAAATACGTAATAATTTATTTAGAACGAGCAATAAATGAATATTTTAGTAAAACCCAAGAGTTTCTGAAACCGACGAGCAAATTACGAAACACGAGCGAGAACATTTTACATAATAGCAATGTAATTGTTTTGAAACGATTGTTTTAAACTTTGTATAGAGTTCACATCAAGCTAATTATTCACACGGTCAGCGCAATCGAAAGAGATTATTATGTATTTAATGTATTTGAAGCTCATGAAGGCATTTTAATTTGCACCACGGGGAATAAATCTAATTGAAGAACATGTTTCTTTTTTGTTAATTTCTTCGCACGATTTAAATGTTCATAGTTTTTTATTTAATAATTGACGTAAATTTTTTTTTTACTCAGACTGTATTTATGTTTATAACTTTTGACGTGACTTTAACAGATTACTTTAATGCCCCAAAAATATAGTGCATCAAATAATTTGACTTAAGGTCGGTTCCAATATCTTACTTCATCCACTTGTTGCAACCACCGGTTGAATTTTGTGGTTAGGTGTATATGGTGCTTAGTCAAATTTTAACCGATAGTAAGGCAAATGAACGGTCGGTGAGATTTAGAAATCCGTCATCAACCGTTTTATAGAAGGGCCGTTTAAGCTTTCTTGTCCTGACTGACATCTCTTTAAATTTACGTATTTATAAATTCAATATTAACACAATCTTCTGTACCTATGAGAATGAACCTTGAGATGGCCAAATACGAAGTAAAGATGTTTTTAGCTAGCTGTGTTGCTGGGGAATTTCATGGCATTGTCCAGCGGTGTACATAGAATCGTCGTCCGCTTATAACCGTCCACTGCTGGACACTACGTCTACCAAGACGCGGTCTCTGCTCCAGCACTTGTCTGCTCCATCAGCCACTGGTCCTGGGACAAATGTGACCGGCTCACTGCCACTTCAATTTGCTAATTTTGCCAGCTATGTCGGTTACCTTGATTCTCTTAAGGATACACTAATTTCTAACTCTATCGATAAGACAAACACCCAACATCTCGCTCCATAGCCCGTTGAGCGACTTGAAATTTGTGGGCCAGTCCTACCGTCAGTGTCTACGTCTCGGTCCCGAAGGTCAGTACGTAGAAAATGAAGAATTAAATTTTCACTCATATGTACGATCTTCACAAAATGTTCTCCACTGGAACTTAATTTGAATAAAAACATTTTGAATATATAGTTATGATAGCAATTTATTACCGGCCACCTTTTGACGATCGTTTTGCTGACAAAGTTTATAATACGATATTAATTTAAAGTTGGCGCATTAGGTATGTTTTTAAGTAACTTTTCAGCTGCTCACCTCTTGTCAAGTGTATTCGATAAAAGTGCTAATTAAGATAGTCAGTAATAATTACTGCAGTCTGCTTTTATTATATAAAGAGTATCACGTTTCGCATGTGAAATTATGTGTTGCCCTGTTTAGCAGACAAGGCGTAACCCTGATAATGTGAACTCGTTGAAACCAAAAATAATTTTCGTCACGCTTGCAGTAACGTTGTTAATTAAAGAGGTTTTTCATAAAATCTGTTCAGAGTGAATGGTGGTCAATGAAAGTTCATGTTTGATGAAAGTCGCTGGGAAGCAGAGCGCCGGTAGCACGGCCATGTGGCAATAGGTAAAGGAGCGTCGGCGACAGTCGCGTGCGCATCGCATAGCACCGCCGTCGACACATTCGCACCCCAACTCTTCCGAGTAAGGTGCACAGCTCAATTAGTGCTAAAATACAAAGAAAATAACAATTTCATTACTTTTATAACACGTCTTAATTGGACTGAGTTTTACGAGTGTTGAAGTTTTCTAGTGTTTAAGAATTTTCTATATTACAAACTGGAAATCAAATATACAGATATTAATGCCGTGATAGAACAACATCTGTTAACTTTCTTGAATAATTTTACATAGTGTATTAAGTTGAATAATAAATAATGAGTCCGCTTCACAAATTTGTATCATTGTTTCATACGGATTGCAAGAATGAACAAAAAAGTTTGATCCATCGGAAAATTTTCTCAAGTGAATTGAATATTTGCAACAACAATGATATCGTTAAAAGAAATCAGTGGGGGACACTCAACTTGTACAGAAAAAATAAAGGTATGATGCATTGTTTTAGTATTTATTACACCTTGGCATATAAAATAATTTACAAGTAAGCAAGTTTTGTATAGACTTGCTTGCATTTGCTTTTGTACAACGTTAAGACGTAACAATGTTTGTTACACATGTGCGACGTCGAAAATTACGTATAAAGTCATTGGTACATTACTCTTGGATAATTGGTTTTTTTCTGTCTTTTTAATTAGGGCTTTTCCCGTGACTTTGACTGAATAAACTTTCACTCATCTCCAATCTCTTAACATTTTTTTATTGTAATATCCATAGGTGTGTATTAGACTACGATCGTTGTTGCTAGGCGGTACTTAGTTCAGTTTCTAGCATCACCTACATAAACTAAATTTCATTGGAAATGGTTCATGTGCTTGTATTACGTTGAGCAAACAATGTCAAAATTTTACCATCCACATTTCATTTTGTATCATCGTTCTCTTGGCTAATTACAACGATACTAAAAAGAACTATTTTATTTATAAACTCATCAGCAAATAACTGAAGCGTTTTGTATTACAGCTTTGTAAAGTTTCACTATATAATAGATATGTTTTAAATAAAGTTACTACTTGTAAAATGTTTACCCTACATTTACTTAAAAGGAACTCATAAGACATCGGAATAGCTGTACTAAACGAGACTCGACGCAGCCTTGTTTAGATACCTTTCGCTTCCGGCCGTAGTTTGCGTCATGGCCGGGAGCTCTTCCGGATGGGATGCCATCTCCTCCTCTTGCGATCGGGTGAGGCTTGCGAGGAGGAGACAGATGCACTGAAGGACATCATTAGACCTTCAACCGTTGTGAGCTTCCCTGAGTCAGGGTTTTCATCCGTTGTTAATGCCGTCAAGATGGAGGCACTTACCTTTTCTCCCGTGAGGCGCGTTACAAACCGCCCCACGGACAGAGAGTTAGAACGCGCCTAGAGGCCATACATACCCCTATCCCTGGCATCAAGGGCCAGAAAGGAAATGACAAAAAAGCCTTGTGCTGTATTGTAACACTATCAGTTTGTTCGACTTAGTATCAGGAAGCTTGTAAAATGAAGTAAAAATCCAAATTAATACGTTCCACGCAGCAGAACAACATTTACACAACGTACAAAGTGTGTGCACACATTAGACAGGGATTGCATTAAGTTAAATTGATCACGTACACAAATCTAGGCATATTTTACGTAGATGTTTGCATTATTGCCATTAATGCATTAAGTGGCCGTCATACAACGGATATGCATTGCGGTGTGTAAACGAAGCAACTCAAATGTACTACTTGGGTGGCATTCGGTTTACACGAGATTCTACATTAGGCATTGAATTTTGTTTTAGTACTATGGAGTTTAATATTGAGACGCCCTATCGGATTTTGCCAATATGATTTGTTAGAGGTAGTGAATTCATAGGTAAATGAAATGAATGAATGACATAAATGAAACATTTCACATTTAGGCCTGCCATAAGAGTCGACAAAACATCCTACATACAGTCAGGTATTAGGGCGTTTGCCCGACTAGATGTCTACCTCCCCTAGTCTAGAGTATGCCACCATAACAACTTTGGGTTGTGTTCAGTGGCCAGGTTCCAGTTTTCTCTTCGAAATCGGCAGCACATCGGCAGCACCTTTGGTGTTGCTAATATCCATGGTCGACACTAACCGCTTTCCATCACAGTTGAATCGTTAGCCTGTCAGCTGTGCTTTTGCAATATTATTTTTTTATTTGCCATTAAATTTGGATAAATCAACCAAGTGGTCCATGTAAGCAAAAACTTCATGTCATCAAATACCGTCGTGTATTTTCAGTTCTTTACCTTTCATCCAGATTGATTCAATTTGGGATTGAGTCGTTCATTATCAGCATTAGAGACTCAAAGGTTTTAAAACTGTGTAGATGACTAAAAATTACATTTTTTAGCGTTTCCTAGCCAAATGAGAAAGACAATGGACATTCATTCATTCATTTATTCCCCTTAAATTAATTAAACTTACATAATTCTTATTACCGAATTGATCATATTGTCCGGCAAGAAGTTGGGAAGTATTCATAATGCTGCCCGGTAGTGATAAATTCAAGTTATCTCAAAGCATCATTTTTAAATGGACCACGAGCCGTTGTGCACTATTAGTAATGGTCGGCCAAAGTAATACATTTATCAAATTGACCAACGCTCTTGGTCATTATTCATAATGATCGGTCCGTATTAGTACTGCCCGACTAATCAAATTGCCCGCATATATACATAACATAAAGTTTTAAAATATGTTACTGAGGAGTTTATTGGGCTGCTCTTTTATTTGAAAGCGGTGGTAGATTCATGAGTTTTAATACATGTAATCTCTACATATAATTTTGCATACATTCATTTTCAATTTGGCCAAAAGTTGATGGGTATTGAGGATGTACAAACGTACATATAAACGGATATGACACGTATGTAACCTACACAAATTACGTTGATGCAAATTATATTTGTTGTATAACAACGAATAATATATACAACGATAGTGAGCTGCTTAGCTTACGTAAAAATTTAAATTGAATTTGGAAACAAGTTGCTCATACTTTGATGTGATGTTTAATTGGATTGAAAATATTTTTAATTTAATTATTTTACTCGTAAAAGCTGTATTTTGTAATGGTTTATTATTTACTAGCTGCCTGCTACTCCGCGCGTGACTACGCCTTTATATTCATATCTTGTGAGTCTTGCAAATATCGAATTTAAACACAATAAATATTAAAAATAATTGTTAGTATTAAAATCTATTCAGCCATTTCGGACCATATTCCAAAAATACTATCATACATGTTTAGTATTGCGATATTATCATTTTTTATTGCGACGCTGGCAAACAGGTACGCGGCCCAGCTCATGGAAGATGGTTACCCTCACCTATGGCCGTGAGCAACACCCAAGGGTGAAGCCAACGCGTAGTCAGCCTTTAAAGGGTGGAATATGGAATAGGAATAGAGGGATGGGATAGGGAAGGTTTAATAGGGAGAGGGAGAAGTGGGCCATCGGAACTCACTCGTCGCACGAAACACGATTAGCACAAGACTAATAATTTCACGCAGATTCCCCCAAAGTCCGGTATCGCTGAAACAGTCATCTGCGGCTATTCGCTGGGTCAGCTCCAAAAAAAAAAGAAAATACCACGATAGAGTTTCTTTTCTCCCAGCCATAACACGTTGCGAAACGGCAGTAAGATAGCTTAGGCCGCCGCTAACCGCCGATCTCGGGCTTTATATTACCCGTCGCCCGTTCTCAATTAGTTCATAGTGTCGCCCTATGGTGAGCATCATCAAATTTATCCCCCTCTCATGGCAATAGTCCAGCCGAGCTAAAACTCCCTAGGGAGCTCCCTCGAGCAAGTTGCCCTCGAAGCGAAGGCGCTCACCCCGAATGCCCCGGTTAAGTTGTGAGGTCTTCGGACCAACAATATACAGTCAAGCAAAAAAAAATTACCACGATAGCTATAGCTAAGGAACTCAGAAAAAACACTATTAATACAAATTTAGTACCTAGTCGTAATGTCCGCACTAAATATGAATTAATTTATCAAAGCAATGAGATCACACGCGACTGTAAAAAAGAGATAAGAGAGACATTAATTTGCATATTTACGTCGACACTAATCAGCGTGGACATATGTGCAATATATTTGCAAGTTACATAACATGAGAGAATACTCAAATTTCCGTTTTATATTATGAAACCGGCACAAACCGTGTCAATACACCCCGCGTGGGCAGTCGATTCTTTCAATGCAAGAAAGTGTTCACTAATGTGTGGGTTTTGTTCCGAGAAGTATTGGGATTTTGGTGCTGATAGCGAATGATGTAACTTTTGTACTCTAATGGCCAGTTCCTGTATCTTACTATCGATCAATTTGCTCTACCAATAGCAGCATATTGATATTACTGACGTAATTTTGAAAATATCATATTTCTTCCAGTAATTTAGCTAATTAATCGATACAGGGATTCTAAACTAACCAAAATGTATAGACTTTTAATCCGTAAAATTTTTCTACAATTTATAATTTGTTTTCACCAGTTTGTAATAAAAATGTCTATATATATATATGATTTATGTATTTATAATTAAAGTGTAAGTAGTTCGTACTATATGTTACATAATATACCACGATCGCCAGTATCATCTCAATTCATTTCTGGGGTTGTCTGGAAGATATCGCTTTTTAGATTAGCAACTAGATATAATTTGAGTCTTTAAGTTCATTTTGTATTTGTCTATAATAAAGTGTTATCTATCTATCTATAATTTGATCAGAGGTATATATTCCCTATTTTTCCTTAGATAATTTTTGTACAACACATACACGCGCGCGCGTTTTTACGATCAATTACACTATGAAATGATTTTTAAATATCTTATTTAAGTTAAGAAACACCTAAAGTTAGATATTAAAGTAGAAAATGTTGCAAATCAACCATCTGGAACATATAAAATAATTACCATTTTAATAAAAAAAATAGCGTTTCAAAACAGGTGATTGCTTATAAACTCGCGGTTCTTACAAAATTCTGTTGATATTTACAATAAAAAAAAATACATGAATAGTTTGTAATGACATGCTTTCCTTTCAAATAGAAACCGAAATG
The DNA here is from genome assembly GCA_949752895.1 of Dendrolimus pini. NCBI lineage: Eukaryota > Metazoa > Arthropoda > Insecta > Lepidoptera > Lasiocampidae > Dendrolimus > Dendrolimus pini. Next base: position 17,393,987 of record OX457137.1, on the reverse strand, counting down.
TTTATGTAGCTTAAATGGAATTCGCTACCTCGCTAACGATTTCGTAATATTATTGTTGAGATTCATAGAATACGCGATACGGTAAGAAAAGAGAGAGAGAGGGGAGGAGACAGAGGGAGGGAGGGAGGAAAGGAGAGAGATAGAGAGAGGGAGAGTAGTAACGCAATAAATTAGAGCAAATTTAAGAGAGAAAACACCCAAAAGATCTTATAATTCGTTGCCTTATTTCTTTCTGTATTTTGCAATTAGGAAGTTTATATTCTTAGTAAGTTCTTCTGGTAAATAATTGACGCAAATACTTTTCGCACTATCTTCTATGAATATTCGACATATATGATATTTGTCGTAAGTAAAATTTATATTTTCAAAAATGTGGTTGGTACATGTTCGAGCGAGACACCGAACTTCAGTTAAGAAGCCCCTTAAAAAGCCAAATATCTAATTAACGGACGGACTTCCACTTTTCCATCATCGATTCGTCAGATTTCTTCCGCTGTATTTGAAATATTCAAAGCTCATCTCCGGGAATCCCTTCATTGAACATAAACACTCCTACTCTATATTTATAGCTTCCTGAAGTGATGTTAAGCGAAGATTGTTCTACGAATTAAAAGTGGGGTGATATTTGTTTCAATATTAACAATGAGTTATAGTGTTTTTGAATTTTATCTCTTTGATGACACTAGCTTAAAGGTAATGGGTTAGAAGTTGAATTAAAGCTTTAGTATTAATTAAGTTAGTTTTGTGCCAGAAGGTTTATTTACGAGTATTATACGACGAAAGATTGTCTTTACTACCGCACCAAGCTCTTTTAGTAATTATTCATACAAATTATTTTGTTAAATCAAATATTCGATCGCAATTCATTAAAAAAGGACCATGAATGTATATATACATTACGGTGGTCCAAAAAATAATCATAATTTATTTTTGAAGTTCTATTATCTTAAACTTACTTCTTCTTCTTACTGTTAGGGATGAAAAAATCCTGCTGAAAGCACAGCTCGATATCTCAACTCTATAAGATACGCAACGATTTTTCAATTTCCCCTATAAATTACAAAAGAAAAATTCGTTTTAACCCTATAATTAAAAAATACATTTCCGACAGACATATACTTCTAGCAAATTTAATTTTCTAAAAAAAGCTTTTACGTATTTTTCTTGTAATCCTTAAAGAAAAATAGTTATCAACCTTTAAAATATCAGCTTTCAAGCTAAGAGATAACCAATTGACGCTGATATTTTGTAAGGTCGTGGTATGACAAATACGGACCCAGGCTCAGCGAGCTTTAATTAAGATAATGTTTCCAGGGCTCTATCACGTCCAAATAGTTAAAGAACCTTAAGGTTCCAAGCACAGTCTAAATAATACTTCTATGATAAGACATTCAATCGCATTCCTCTTTCAGCTTGTGACAGTAGCGAAGAGTTTGTTCTAAAAGTTTTAACAAATCTAAAGTACATTATCTAATCACCAGAAGCAATAAGATTCCTGTTCGCCCATTAGCACTACTGTTACGCTTTGAAGTCGGTGTAGATTTACACCCATTTTAGGGATATCTTCTTTTAGCTGCGACACCAATTAATGAATTTTTTCGTGGCACATCTCATTGATGTTTTTTATACTCAAATACTTCCTTTGTCTCGTGTCGCGTTTGTTACTTATGTTTAAACACATTCAAAGCAATTAACGGTTTATATTTTCACTTTATATTTTGTATTGTTCAAGTCACGTAATTGGTTGTGTTCTTAGAAAGGAGTAATTATCCAATTTTGAAAGGATTACGTTTGTTATAATGTAATTATTAATTTATTACAGATAGAAATATAAACGATGTTCTATTAGAAACAATTTTTTACTTCAGTAAGTCATCGTAGGTTAAAATAATTTATAATTATAAATGAAGATTGTTAAGAATGAGCCCAGTAAACAATATAAGGCTAAAAAAGCTCCTAAATACTTCATGAATAGATGTTGCCACGTGTAATTTTTTGTCCCCCTTTTTGGCGTTGTATAAACAATTCGGTAGTTGACAATTTTTGAGAAACAGGTTTATTTTGAGCCATATGTGGTCTATTTTAGCCAAAATATTAATATTTCAGCAAAAAAACAACATTAACATATTTAATTTAGCAATTTTATAAATATTTTGACATTTCGTCACAAAAACGCGTCAAGCTGTCATGACGTCTCGCATGACGTCACAGTGTGCAAAACAAACATCTGTTTCATTGAAGTGTTATCTGAGAAGTCATTGATAACTTCTTCTGTTTTGCACGCTATGACGTCAGGCGCTCTGATCGGCGTTTATTGTCACGTGGCTAATGGCTGCAATATAACAATTTTATTTCTCAAAAATATCAATTAATATTTAATATTTAAGTTAAAACAATTTATTTTTGTCATATTTAGATCGTAATCTACGATATATATTAAAATCAGCCTATATTTTTCATACTGTCATGTACCGTATTATAAAAACAGACCATATTTACAATATTTCTAGGCAATACAATAGGCCTTATCGCTCGAAGCGACCTCTTTCCAGCAACGTAAATCAAAGAAATTTGAATCAGGCGATGTAGGTGGTGCAGGAAAAAGGCAATAGATACATAAATACTCAAAGCAATTTAACACAATGATATTTTTAAACTAAATCAGTCAAAAATGGAGTCATCTATCATGTACCTTATACTAATTTTTAAAAATAATTTTTAACTGGTTTTGTGTAATTATACTATGGCATTTTTTATTTTTTTATTGTAGGAGTTCAGCAGACAGCCCACTCGATGGAAAGCGGTTACCATCGCCTATGGACATTTGCAAGACTAAAGGGGCTACAAATGCGCTGCTGCTCTCTTAAGGGAGACTGGAACCTGGTCACTAATGCCGGAACACAACTCAAAGTTGTTATGGCGACATACTTTAGATCAGGGGTGGTAGCCATCCAGTCGACCACCTGGCGAACTTGCATATGATAACTTTGTCCTCATACAACGTCTATTGATGCTAGACGCCGCTTTCAGCATCTGACAGACCACAGTCGTCGACAAAACTTAGTCATAACTTAGAACATACGATACAATTGATAATACAATAGGCAATCTATTAATGTCTCCTACAACCATACTTCCATACAACACATACGATTAATGTGGGTGCAAAAGTGTTGATGAACTTTAGTGCTTGACTTTCCTTTTTTGCTTATTCATGAATTCTAGCGGTATTGATTTCACTTTGTTAATGCTTGTGGTTTACTGTTATTAGTCACACATTAACCTTCAAAAAAAGTGAGCAAGTATAATTTTTACACCCATATTAATCACCATAAAACCATATCATCATTACATAGCATGAAAGAATTCTGGGCATGATAAAATCACCCAGTAAAAAACGTAACTACAAATCTTAGACTAGAAGTCGGCACATTAAGAACACGGATGTTTTTATTAGACAAAATTATTCATTTAATCTAGACTTTTTTTAAGACAGATTTGGTGTATAAAAACTGTTTTGAAAAATAAAAAGTAAAAAGTGAGAGAAGAATGAGCTATGTCGTCTTCTAGTTCCAAGATAATGCAAGACTATTAAACAATGCAAACTATACATCAAATGAAACGCATTACTACGTTTTACTGCTCCCGAATATCTTGTATTATAATATAATATTTATTCTAAACTAGAATATGCCCGCGACTTCGTCTACGCTTGACTTGAAATTCCCGTGGGATTCCCGGAACACAAAATACCGCAGCATTTGATAAAGAGCAAGAGTAGCATTTAAGCTAACGTTTTAGTGAAAAATGTCAGAATAAGCTAATGTTTACGCCCCCGAACAGCAATAAACTGCTCCCGGAAAAATTCTCACGGGATTCCCGGGATAGAGAAATCAGACATTTTATTTAATGAAATTTGCTATAGATAAATAAAGAACCACATTGGAATTTGATTATTTTAATCTGTTCATTTCAAATATTTTCCAGAAAATTTACCGCGGGGGATTCCCAATTTTTTCAAAAACATGATGATTAGCTAAAAACATAAACTCTCAAAAGATGTAAGCAATTGTAGAATGAAAACTTAGCTCTAAGACTTAAACACCAACATAGATTATAGAATTTTGAATCTTTGCGCTGCATTAAACAAGTCGGCCACACGCTCTTTAGCTATTGTTTGAAAAGCCGTAAACTACACGGCTTATAAATCTCAATTTTCCATTGTTTCTTTGTCTCCGTTGATGTTTCAATGACATTGATATTTTTACGCCTTTATACTTGTTATCACTTCGTTTACGCGAATTGACTATACCTGAGTCGCAAATATAAATCTTTATTCTCGGCTTACCCAGTCCTTGTCGTATTTCCATGAGTGATTAAAAAGTATATACTTTTCAACACATTTGCCCAAAAAACGCATTTACGAAGCCTGTATATATTGTTCCAAAGTTAAAAATTACGTACCACACAATGAAACGTGCGGAAAATAGGTACTCTTTCCTAAGTATCCATTTTATCGCACGCCAAAAATATATAAGAAATTTACAAACGAGTTTAACATTCCGAGAATAAATAAGCTGAATAACAGAACCTCCTTGGAAACATGTTCTCACTATATCATAAGACCTTGTTATCCATGTTTCATAACAATAAAGATTTCATTTCAGCGCTTTTGATTCACATTTGTCTCACTTAAATATTATAAAGAAAATGAAACGAAAGATGTAGTTCTAACTTTCACAACGCGCACGTGGCGCCAATTGCAAATGCGCACCTTTTTCATATCAGAAACGTCAAGATTGTTGCGACTCTCCGATTGATATTTAGGTTTATTTCATTATTTATTGTACTGTTTCATTATTTATTGTACACGTGTGTGTGTGTGAACCGTTCCCGGGAAAATTACCGCGGAATTCCCGGGATAAAAAAGTAGCGCAGATTTTAAGTCTAACAATTTGCTGTCGATCAGCGGTAACCGCAGCAAAAGCGGCTCAGTAGTTTTACGTGAATCAACAGACAAAAAACCTAAAAAAATTACATCGTGTTCTCTTTCATTTATATAGTCTATTCCAGTTGCTTTTTTTAAATAGCTTCAATGTACAGACAAGATATGTTTAGAATTTTAAAATAATATTACGAGTGTGGGACTCGAATTAAAATGCCGTTGGAATTACTATAGAATTTATTAGAACTTTACAAACATGTATAAAACACGTACAAATATAACTGGATACAACCAGTACAAACTGCACGATTCAATAACACGCGCCAACTCCGTCACTATATCGCTTATCGAATGTACACATCTTGCTTTGATCGTGGTTGTCGCTAGACTGCCCCACCCCTCCGTTCAGGCATTGTTTTATAGTAAACTGTACAATACAACAATCGACTGCGTGGACTGAGTTTTTCCAAGAAAACGTAATCGGCACTCCTGGTTAATTATACCTGCGAACGGCTATAAACGAAAACGATAACAATAGGCTATTGTCTAATTGCAAATTTTAAACACAAAGTAAACAAAATAAGTCCAAATGCGGGAAGGGTAATAAACCAGGTGCGCATTTCTTTGTCGGTATGTAACAATTGTATAGATTTAACACATCTTTTTTGTCGTATTCACTAGTTTCTTGCCCTCATGTTCCCAGTTTGCTTTTACACGTTGTGTTGTTTATAGTACGTGTCAGTCCATTGCCACCCAAAAAACCATTTGCACTTTATTTTATTCAAACGCCATATTAAAATATTAAAAGCGAATATTATTACTTTGTACGGACGTAAGTGAATAAACAGATGTGCGGTTTTATCGTTTCTGGCCAGTTTTCAAGTGCTGAAAACACATTAATGATATTATATGCGGTGGAAATAACTAAGCCGCTATGGGTTTTCTTTCTATTTAATGCCGTGATTTAAAGTGGAGGCCTTGCTGTTTTAAATTAGATCTAAATGTTGTTTTTCTATGACGCACTTACTGTTTCTAGTTACTACTAACGTAGAATGGATTAATTGATGATATGTATTATTTATTTCAAATCAAATAATTTATTGAAATAAAAACATGGTTATACATACAAATAGGTCTTGTTATTTTATACTGATCGCATGTATCTTACCGCTTGGGCGTACAATTTTTTGAAACTTATATCATATAGGTACAAACTTTTTTCAATATTTATTTGGTTTAATTATTATTACTAATGTTTCAATCTTATAATTATGTATAACTTTAAATTTAACAAAATAATAAGGGCCGCTTGCATAAGATTGCTTCAATTTATTTAAGAAACACAAAACGTATTTAACACCCTTAAATACAATTAGCGTCTTGCACAAAGCAAAATTTGTCGCCAAATTTGTTTAAAGAACTGTCAATACTAATAATACTAATTTTGTGTCAAACGTATTTAGGCAGTTTAATATTATTAACTAATTTTATTTAATGGCGATCGTTATGCAAGCGGCCCTAAATGATACAATTTAAATTTAGATACGTTTCTAATGATAGTTATATGGTACAAATATTCTAAATATATTTAAACCTTAACATTTTAACTTATATAGAAGTTAAAACTTATCATTAAGGAAGTCCGTTACACTGTAGTCGCTTTTTCTTATTAGTACTTTTTGAAGTGATAACTTCTTATGGGAGGGTAAACCGCTTCGTTACGTAACGTGTTACGGCGCCAGTCTGTCTGGCTTCCCTCTCTCTCACGTTAAATTAGTTTAAGTCATCATTTCTGTGGGGGTCCCGAGACGTACACCGTCTTTTTCAAAAATTGTAATTTGAATAATTTAGTTTTCAGAGCTTTTAGCTCTTTCGGGATTTTGTTATATATTTTTGGGGTCATGTATACTATACTTTTGTACAGTAAAGTTGGTTTTGCAGGGTGCATACAAAGTTTTTCTTTATTGCGTATATTCCTAACCGTGACGCCGGATGTATTTGGGAACAAACGTAGATTTTTGCGTACAAAAAATCTAGGATCTATTGTAGTAAAATGAGTCTTTTTGGTGTTTGGACGCTTGTCAGCGTCGTAGCCTGATGGGTACACACTCGTGCCCCGATCTGAAATGTTGCGGGTTTGAATCCTGACCGGAAAAACATGCGCCTCATGGGTATGTTTCTTACCTAAGGAGCACATTGCTGCAATTGCTATGTGTTGAATGATGAGGGAACACATAGTGATGAAACCTTCACATCGAGGTAGCATGCTTGTATGTTTGTTTGTTCCTTATCCACAGCCTTGAGAATAGGTCGATTGTCATGTTTATTATATAACGGGTTATTTACTTTCAGGGTTAAAAGATGGCTCTAGTTTAATAATTAATCCTTTAAAGTTCGGTAAATGTTCATTTTAATCCTTTTTGATGAAACTGTTATGGATATGGAATGAACATAAGATTTTACCGCGCGTTATATAAGAATATTTTAAGCGTCACGCGCTTTCTACCAAAGTATTGAATACATCTAAGTATTAAAATTGTTTTCCACCGGACGGTTATAAAGAATGTGCTCTATGTATTCAATTGTTAGTTTGTTAAACTAAAGCGTAATTAACACTGTTTAAAACTAGTTTAATGAGTTTTCTTTACTGAATATAGCAACCGAAATACTTTTTATTTCCCCAAAAATAATTGGTTTTTATTCCAAGATTAGGTAATTTGAAGAACATTAACCAACTTTTTCCTAATCAATAGCCATTAAAGTGATTAACTGGCTGGTTTTTAAAGTTCGAATATACGTTTTATTTTTATTTAATGCCTTTGCACGATTCTTAGTTGTAGTGTTGGGAATAATAGGGTTTTTAACAGCGCGTTCCATTAGTGGCTAACAACGCCCAAAATGCTCCGTTAGCCGTTCCACAAGGCAATCGCGATCTTTGTGGTAGCGGCGAAAACGTCACTAATGACGTCATCATTTTTGATTACACAATGCTAACAACGACCCATGTCAAGAGGTGGGTCGAATAACCGTTCCACTTGGGTTTACATTTGCAACGCCGGCAAACAAGTGGAACGGGAAAAATCGCGGTCGTGAACGTGGTCTGTGACTCCCTAATGGATCGCAGCCTTAATGTATGTACTTTAGGATTAAGGTAGGCACGAACCTATTCGATATTAGATATAATATAAAAAGTACCAAGCACGTTCGAGATTTTTTGCCTTAAATGTCATATCATCATCGAATATCATCTTGAATAACGTTTTGAACATGTGCAGTATTTTAGAATACGAGCATAAAAGAGACAAATAGCGCATGAAAGAAATACTAATATTACTCTTTCTGATAAGAAATTGGTATAATGATTTTTAAAGAGTTTTATGGCCTGGTAACAAAGACTTTTAAGTCAACTGTTATTTGATAAATTTATGACAAAGAAGAATACGAGCAACAATAATCCTTATTTAGAAGTAGTTTATGCTTACAGTATTTCCTTAATGGTTACTTTTACCTTGTTTGTCAGGTAATATTATCTTCGGTAATCTATAGATTATTCGTAACTTTTCGTACTTGCGTAATACTTGTGTAAACTTGTTAATTAATCTCTGAGGGCCTAAAGCGGAATCTTTTGGAGATTTGCTTAGTGAAATTCACATGTGTCTGGATATGTTGGTAGGTGTAAGACGTACTATAAACTTCCACTTTATTCAGACTGTTGTCATGTTTGTAATACGAACCTGCGAAATGGCCGATTTAGGCCCCTTGATCATCTGCATTAATGAGAAATAGAAACCACCTTTTTAAGAGGACTTTTTTCTATATTAAAACTAGAGGCAAGAATGACTTAGAGCCCCTCTATAAAGGCAGAACTTGGGCCTGTTCTGTGGTATATTTTTTACTGGATTATTACTATTTCATTTATTTTGCTTCCATTGTTGACGGGTTTTATTTAGACAGAAGCGGCTCGAGACGGTAGGCAACTGCCTACGGCGGCAAAATTCAGGAGCCTGAAAACTATCTGCAAAAAATTGTAAACTTTGTTTTTCAATAAAACAATGTTTCATTAATAAAATCTGTATGAATATTAAATATCTTAACTCAATTATATATAATTTTTCTGGTTAGTGAAGTTTTAGAAGCTTCGACGCTAGGGCCGATCCTGATTTACAACGTTTATGTTTAGTCCTTGAGTATGTCTTTTAAAAGTAATTAGGTATATGGACACTTCTTATGTTAGTTAGATATGTAAACACAAACATGTTGAGAAGGCGGTTAATAATAGTCATTATATTAATTCGAATTGCTTTTATTCGATTCGTGGAATGAGTGGCGGTGGAGATTATCAGCTTCCTACAACTCGATGCTCGTTTAATCTTCAAGTTGCAATATGCCCTAACTTTAGACCACTTGAGTCATCTCGTTCAAGTAAACATTGGTTGAGTAACATTCACTCGTTGTTTTTCACCGCTTTCTTAGCGAAATGCATTCATTATAACGTGAATAGTGCATCTCGCTGCTAATTGACGTAGACAGATGGCGGTGTATCATACTCGATGAAACCGAAGCAAATTGTTATTCTATTGTTTACATTTTTAACATTACATTGCAATGTCGGATTGTACTTGGAGTATTTTTTGGTTACTTTTCAAAATTATAAATACTACATCTACAAGTAATTCTAAAACAATGTTCATTTAAAAGTGCATGGTTTAAAATACCTTGTTATCAACATACTTTTAGAGTATCGCCATAGAAATTTACCAGGTGGTAGAGTATTTGTCCGTCTGGATGCCTACCACCCCTGGTCTAGCGTAACTAGTCGCCATAACAACCTTAAGTTGTGTTCCGCATTAGTGGCCAGATTCCAGTCTCCCCTTAGAGTGCGGCAGTATATTGGTAGGACCTTTGGTGTTACAAATATCCATAGGCGATGGAAACCAGTTTCCATAAGGTGGACTGTCTGCCTGTCCGCTGAACTCAAACAATAAAAAGGTAATTAGTTATATAGTATTTAAATTATACTTAAAACGCCTTTCTACTTGTTGAAGTTCTGACGTCATAGCATGCTACGGTCGTATAAAATCGAGGCTTTGACGTTTTGTAAGATGATAAAAAGTATCTCCGTTGATTTAGCTGTCACATAATTTATCTTACACATCATTGCACTTTCATTCAAATGATGGATTGTTTTTGACGGGAACTTGTAGAGTGATAGTTTGCTGCGCAGTTTTTAACCGACTTCGAAAGAAGGAGGAGGTTCTCAATTCGTCGGGATCTTTTTTTTTTTTTTTGCTTTTATTTTATGTATGTTCGCCGATAACTCCGTGATTTATGACCCGATTTACGTGATTCTTTTTTTGTTCGACGCGGAATAGCTTCCAATTGGTCCCCTAAAAATTTGACATAGTTTGGCCCAGTAGTTTTCATTTTACGAACATTTTTTTGTTCCCGCTTCTTGGGACCTATATTTTTTAAGAAGCGCGGCACCATTCGTGGGTCCACCCATACATAGCTAGACACTAAAAAGTAACAAATAAAAAATAAAAACTTCGTTTAAAAAAACCGACTTCAAAAACTAAAAAACTAAAATGTATAAAATAACTTATTTCTTAAGCTATTATTATTAATATATATTATCTAAAACATCTTGAAGTCGGTGCAAAGGAAAACATAAAAATTACTATATTTTGAAAATTACTAAGCACCGACTTTAAGATGTTTTAGATAATATATATTAATAATAATAGCTTAAGAAATAAGTTATTTTATACATTTTAGTTTTTTAGTTTTTGAAGTCGGTTTTTTAAACGAAGTTTTTAAATTTTTATGTTAAATAGATGTTTGATATTATAAGCGAACAGAAAAGGTATAGAACACGAATTAGAAGTTAGAAATTTATTGTTTTCACACAAGAAGTTTGTGTTTGTTTTGAAAATCTAAAGAGTTTAGACAAATGTGCCTTTTCGTGCATCTACAAGAGCTCTCTCGTTTGCCCCCAGGCCACGACATAAATTTAGGCATTATAAACATTGAATAGTAATAGATACTTAATATTAGCTAGAGACACAAATCGTGCAAGGCCATTTTTGAACAAAGTCGACGAAGATGTAAGTTCAAATCCTTGATGCTGAGACAATTTTTCTGATCGCAATTTGCATATGGTTACAATTGCCTCGTGGTGATGGCGAAGGTGAACATCATAAGGAAACCGGTATATCGAGATTACCCTTTAATTCTCCTTGATGATTACTTGATGACTGACAGTTAGTATTCCTATTCACTATCCTTTTCCCTGAAAGAAGTAACCTCGAACCTTTGCAAAATTTTCAATCCAAACAAAGCAATTTTTACCGATTGTAGATTTTTTGTAACCAATTGTTACAGAAGGCATCGACTTTATAGTAATCTAATTGTGTATACATTAAGGTAATTTTATGATAGCGGAAAGGCATGCGGCGCGCGTGCGGCCGCGGCCGTCACAACCATGACATAGCGATTCAATAAGACAAATCGACTAAAATAGACATATCGTTGGCTAGATTTCTCTCTTCACAATGATTAAGTATTTTTCATCCTTGAGTTTGTTACTAACAAATAATTGATGTACAGTTGTTGAAACAAGTTTCTTTTAACAGCTCTGCGGACTCGAGTTCCGTACCCTTTATCACAACTTAATTTCGAATAAAGTGTTTAAAATTTATACACGCTTCTTGATTATTTTTTTTGTGTGACATTTATTCAATGCTATTTGTGTTGTGGTGTACCTTACGAATAACTTATTATATTAATTGATTCTAATTTCAATAGTAGTAGTAGAGTGTATCTGTTACATGGTGGTTTTGTGAGGAAGTGCATGTGCAGTCTGTGCTTTATGTTGAAACACGTTCATATTGTACATAACTAGCATTACTAGCAGTGCTGGATTTACGTACAACAACAGTTGTACAGGCCCTTGAGGCCGGGGCCTAGGGCGGCATCATTTTAGGGGCGGTACAATTTTTGGTGTACCAAAATTTCAAAGGCAAAACATGTAAGCGTATTTCAAATTCAAAAATTGACCTGAATTAATTGATTACTTAATGTACAAAAAAGACGGACGGCTGGACATGGCAATTACATAAGTGTTTCGTTACTGGTAAAATGTCTACGGAACCCTAAGAAGCGCGGTACTTCAAACGGAGCCCAGACGGCAGGCAGCTTAAACCTGTCACTAAGCATTAGCTAACCTTCGTTCGCATTGTCTTATGACAATTTCATCATTGTTATTATTGATGTGTTTGTTAGTGAATTGTAAAGGCATGATTGTAAATTGGCGATAAAAGACTTACATTTTGGCTATATTCGGCTACCCAACGGAACCGACGTGAGATTTTTCGAAATAAAAATTACGTATTACCTACCCGGGATATGAGCTACCTCTGAGCTCTGTATCGAGTTTCATTTAATTCCATTCATCAATTTTCACGTGGCGATACTCTAACAGACTGACGGAAGAAAAATTCTAAAAGTTGCTAAACTTTACGTCTTACTGACTTTAAGATGTATTTATTTTTTGCTTCTTACTCTTAAAGTCAAATCTCAACTAAATTTAAAACAAAGTTTTAGTATTTAAAACCTTAAACATTTTTTAAACTTAAATTAGTCAGTCTCTTTCTGTCATGAAAGTCTTCAATGTCATGAAAGTTACTAAAATGAAAAGAAGTTAATTACAACTTGAAAATATATCCTTTTTCCTTGCTTTGAACGGGATGCGGTAAGTAGCACTTGAGTTACAGGGAATTTTCGATTTTATATATTTTTTGGTCCGACAGCGAAGTATCAAAAATAAATAGCTTTACTCAACTTTACGCAATCTAACAAATTGTCTGTCCAATACACACGATTAAAAGATGAAGAGGTTCCTTGCTTTATGTGAATTGCCAAGCATAAAATTAATTTGCTTCACTTACAAGCACTTGTGCTTAATTACTGCTTGTTTATAAATATCTTTGAAGATTGGACTTAATATGGTAATACACGAACACGCTATAAAAATAGATTTGCAAGTTTGCCTTTTATTTTTTCGCGCAAGATTTGGAATTTTTATTTATATTTTCTGAATTTTGCAAGATACCGATATGAAGCATTTACTTTTCGGAGGCCTCCTGAAATTTGCTCCACATATCCTGGTCCTTACGCTGCGTTCTTTGGGTCATGTTCTCTACTCTGCAGAACTTTTCTGCTCCATCGGCCAGCGGTCCTGCGACAGACGTGATGTGACTGTATTTTGATTCTTTTATAGATAACCCTCATTGGAGTTTTTATTCATAACAGAGATTTTGAGCATAGCTTACTCCAAACCTTGCTGGTCGACATGCAATTTGTTATCCAATACACGTCTCATAGATTGTCAGCCGAATTAGACAAAATTAAAACACCTAGTTATGAATATTAAACGAGTTAGTAACGTTCCAATATTACCACAAATGCGCGTACTTGTCCACGACTCCACGGTTTTTTTCACTTATAAATTTTGTATTCTTAAGGTAACACACACCCGCTTTAAAACGCTCTTATTTTGTAATCAATTCTTACATGATTCTAGTACCTACCGGCTACCGGTGCTATTAGTAGCATAAAAATGACACATACATTTGACTGCCGCGTACACGACATGAATTGGCAGAGAACTAAGTTTAAATATAAAATTAAAAGGTCAGATCCAGCAACTAATGATACTTTTTATATACACAGGTACACATACCTCTATTGTTCTGTATTATTATATTTTTAGGTAATTTAATTCAAGCTATAACTGATTTGTTCAATAAATGGTATGTTTTAGTAATAAAATATTCGGTGAAGGCCCAGGCGTGATTTGTATTAAAAGGCAAGAAGCAAACGTCAGGCAGGAACTTCTGTTTAGTATTTACCGAGCTGCACCATGCACCACGTATAAAGCCAATATTATACCATTCATTTCTGTCTTTCAATTTTAGATAAATTTAGTGAATCTTCGCAATTTATACTGATGTGGGTAGTTTTGTAAGTGCTAGGCTTTAGGTTTTCGCTCCAACGCACGAGAAGTCAGTCCGGATGTTCCGCGTACTCCGTGCAAAGACCAGAGTGAACGTTTCACTTCTGTATCAATATCTTATTATATTATGTGTGTGCCATAATTCGAAGACCTAAATTCCACCCGAGGACTTGTTAATGCCATGCACTCTCAGGAGCTGTCTAACTACCCCATTGGCGGTTGATTCTGAGGTTAGTGTTGCTTATTACCCCTTGGGTTTTTGTGCAGGATTTGGCATACGTGTCACTCGCACATATTCCTAAATAAATCTTACGTCCACTATAAAAATTACTCGAACCAGCGAAGTTGTGTGAGATCCGTGATCTCCAGAAATGCACAAAATTAACCAAAGTGATCAATATAAACTTAAATCACTTAAAATCACTGAGTACCGTCATTTCCTTTTACTTTTGTATCTTTCAACCAAATTTATTCAATCTGGTTAATTGTCTAATATTAGCATAATGTGCTATTTTTCCGTATATATTTATTAATAACGTCTCGCAGTGTATGTATGCTCTTAGCAAATAAATGATTTTATATCTTTCTAGCAAAATGCATTGTGATATCCTCTACAAATGTACGACTTAGGGGCTATTTCAGAATTACAATCGCTATATAATTAAACAATCGTACGATAATTATGTATACCACCATCGCCGTTTCCAAACTATTTTTTTGCTGTCGTAGATTAAATGTGCATTCTCATATTGTTTACACGTAACAACAAGTGTACTTACTGTTTTTTTGTACATTATTTTGCGACAATAAATCTTTTTTTTTCTTTCTTTCTTTCTGTCACGAGTTGTCCTAAAAAGGTCGCTTTTCAGCGATAAAACCGCTCTTTGTATCCATTTAGAATAGTACGTCTGGAGCAACTACAACTTTATAAGTCTTTCTGTAATGGTGTATAATAAAGAGTTTTTTATTGCCTGAGTTCAGCAGACAAGCAGACGGTCCACATGATGGAAATCGGTTACCATCGTTTGTAGACATTTGTAACAAACACTAAACGTGTTGCAAATGCGCTGCCGCTCTCTACAGTAAGACTGGAACTTGGCCAGTAATACCGAAACACAACTCAAGGTTATTATGGCGACATACTGTAGACCAGGGGTGGTAGCCATTCAGATGGACAAATACTCTAACACTTGGCTGTAGGTTGTTTTATCACCTCTTTATTCTTTTCCGTTCCTGCACGGATTAGAGTTATCTGTCTATCTACATTTTTATGGGTGATTGTCATGCTTTTTACCACAAAAGGGTCCCGATTTCCCAATGTCATCCTAATCAATCACTGATTCGTCAGGCAGGGCGTTTAGGCGGCGACGCGCGGTTCCTTCCGACGCTTGTACTATTTACGTGCCTTTCATTAGTTCTAAGAAGTGTACCGCAGGGTAATGCCGGGGGTTTTTGTATCGGAAACCGTGTATTTGCTTGTTTTTTAAACTGTCTGCTTGTAAGCGTCGTGTTGCCGGCGTGTAACGGTTTGTTTTGCTACATTACTTTGGTAATTGTTAAACGCTGTTGGATTATTCTTGTTTTTATACTTGTAAAGACAACTTTTTATTTTATTGCGATGTTGGCAAGCAGGCAGACGGCTCAACTCATGGAAAGTGGTTACCGTCTCCAATATACATTTGCAATACCAGGAGCGAAGACAACGCTTTGCCAGCCTTTAAAATGGAACAGGGGAAAAAGATAGGATAACTTAAGATAATAATATATAATCGCAGACAAACACACACATTGCAAATCATCAAGCTAAGGAGGAAAATTCTTTTGCGAAAATTACCATCTCCGAAATCCAGCCAAGGCCGGCTTAGCCCACTAATATTACTAGTAACAGTATGGATATAAATGTAAAAGTGACTACATCTTGCCGTTGCTATTACGAGTATAATATTTTATTGCTATGTATGGATATGGATACCGAATCTTTGCTTTTACAATCCTCATTAGCTTTTCTGACTATAAGTACGATTTTCAAATAACCCCTAAACTCGACAAGTTTATTACTGAAACAAGTTACTAATCACGTAAGCATTTGAATAAAACTAGGACAAAACATAATCGAAGCAATCGAGCAAGCGCTTCAGTTCCAAGGAACTCCCCTTACCACCTCCAAGAGTATTGGGATCCTTGGTGTTGACATCGCGAACGATGTACAGTTCAGGGGCCATCTTGAAGGCAAGGCAAAACTTGCCTCCAAGAAGTTGGGAGTGCTAAACCGGTCCAAGCAGTACTTCACACCGCGGCAACGCCTTGTGCTTTATAAAGCCCAGGTGAGGCCGCATATGGAGTATTACTCACACCTTTCGGCTGGAGCACCTGCCTACTAACTTAATCCCCTGGATTCTATTCAACGTCGAGCCGTTCGGGTTGTTGATGATCCCATACTCACAGACGGCTTAGATAGGCTTGGCCTTAGGAGAGACTTTGCTTCTCTCTGCGTATTCTACCGTCTGTATAATGGGGAGTGTTCCGAAGAACTGTTTAGAATGGTGCCTTCGTCCTCTTTCTACCATCGCACCGCTCGCCATCGGTTGGGAGTTCACCCCCACTTCCTTGAGCCACTTTGCTCATGTACGCAACGGTTCTGTAGAACGTTTTTCTTGCGTACCGTGGGAATTTGGAATGAGCTCCCGGCCGAGGTTTTCCCACAGCGCTACGATATGGAGTTTTTCAAAAAGGGTGTCATAAAATTTCTTCGAGGCCGGCAGCGCCTTGGTGAAATCTCTGATGTTGCAAACGTCCATAGGCGATGGTAACCGCTTTCCACCAGGTGGGCCGTCAGCCTGTTTGCTGTACTCCAGCTATAAAAAAAATAATAAAAAATAAAAAATCGTAATTTATGAAAATGACTAGCTAAGCGATATTGATACGCCTTTGATTTCAAATATAAAACTTTATACTCAAAAGAACAATGGAACACATGAATGGACGAAGGAGTTGTGTAATAATCAAAAAATATATCAGTCGAATCAAGGAGTGCATACAAACAACATTAAACTTCTAAACAACGGTCTTTGAGTTTGGTCTTTTATCTAGCAAGTGACAAAAAAGTTTTGAACCAGAAAAAATAATTTTCTTAAATGTCTTCCACGGATAAAACAAAATTATGTTGATTGTTGATTACATTTACTTTTTCTTTTGTGGTTACGCAAATTATCTCATTAATTTTCCAGTTAAAAACAAACGGTGACAAGTCTATACCTAACTATGTACATATTACACTCCTCTATTTCATTAATGTACTCTGTGCATTGCACATTTATTTATTTTGTTTAGAATTGCACAGACTGTACAACATGAATGGTCTCAAAAAAGTAATTTAAACTATCTCGACATTTGAGCTGTCAATGCCAAATAACACATTCTCATTTCAACAGTTTTTTTAAATAATAATCGACAGGCAACACACACATATTATATATATCTCCAAGCTAAGCAAATTACGTTTGTGTTATGGGGTAATATACTATAGACCACTCTGGGGCCGATCCCAGACACCCAGACCATAGTAAATAACAGAAAGTTCGTTTCGGAAGTTTGCCATGCCAGGAATCAAACCCGGAGCCTCTGGGTTCCAGCGAGTTCAGCTGGCTAAGACTCTTAGCCCGCTCAACCATAGAGGCAATGAATTTGATGATTTACTATTCCCTGGCGCTCCGAAACGAGACTAAATGCATTATACGATATATTTGTACCACATATTATGATTTAAGAGCTTGTTTAGGTTGGTCAGTTCCTTTATTCAGTCTTTACCCAACACCGTTTTGAGTTATAAGTGGGGCCAATTCTGTTAGGCATTTGTACACATCCGCTGGGAAACGTGCATGCTTTCTTAAATAATACTTGCACTATGTTAAATGATTTTCTAAATGTTTTATGGTCTATAGAGAGTTTTTAGTGTTCCGTTCCAATTTGGGCGAAAACAAAATCTTTATAAAATGACGTTTGTCATTCCACGTATTGGGCTATTGGTTTTTCTGTTTTTGTATGTCAATCTTTTTTAGGGTAGCATTACAATTTGGTAAAAAATTGTCATGCTTTTCAATCCATCTATCCGTCTGTCTGTCTGTGTAAGTCGCTTTCATATTTTTAAGTGTCGTGGCCATTTTCTTAAAGATGGAGCCGATATAATCGTTACGTTTGTCTGTCCCTTTGTCTTTGTACTAGCTTCTGCCCGCGACTTGTCCGCGTGAAATAGTAAAAAAAGTAAGTTCTAAAAAACCCCCAAATTTGAAACATTCTTCATTGGTGCTCCGCTCCTATTTGTCTTAGCGTGATGATATATAGCCTATAGCCGTCCTAGATAAATGGGCTATCTAACACTGAAAGAATTATTTAAATCGGACCAGTAGCTCCTGAGATTAGCGCGTTCAAGCAAACAAAGAAACTCTTCAGCTTTATATATTCGTATAAGATATGTTGTCATTTTTTTCAAAAACAACAGTCTAGATCAATGACATATGACAAACAGGTTTAGTCGATATGGCGGTAGAGAGTGCTGTGGCGGAGTTATTGATTCTTGAAATTACATCTTCCTTAACGTTTACTCTACAAGACCACCTAAAACTTTCAATTTCTTTCTTTCTGTTTACGAGTACCATTTGAAATAAGTCTTGTTTTAACTATTTATATTTGAAACCGTTTTACTCCACCATCCCACGCATGTTGCGAAGTTTCTTTTAAAACTCTATTTATATCTAAGACGGTAGTAACTCAAAACTGTTTTATAGTGACAAATGCTCACGTGCGCTCTAAATGTTGGGTAAAAGCAATTCTTTATTCTATAGTAAAAGTAATAAATTGCTTAATAAAACCTCTTAACTGAGAAGTTCTGTCGGCCATTCAACGAACTTTACCGATATTGTTTGCTATTTACCTTTAATATATATAAATACATAATTTTTCACATCTGCTTCCCGTAGGCTTAGTAGGCGCTTATGTTTTTTTAGTTTTTTTATTGCGTGTGTTCAGCAGACAGGCTCACCTGAAGGACAATGATAACAATCGCCTATAGACATGATGGACTGTAATAACTGATTTAAGTTTAAAAAATACGTTTTAAACAATAATACGGTGACCGAGTAAATTGCGAAAACAAGTAAATTATCTGTAAACAATTATTTAAGTGTTATACGTATTATAAATTACTATTTATTAGTAAATACTATTTATTAGTATATATTATCTCAAAAGTATGTACGTTTATTAAAGAATTAATATATATTTTAAAAATCTATTAGCATCATAATTTATACACCACCAGATTAGCATAGAATATCCCATAAGTTTGGTTGCCTGCTGGAAGAGACCGCTCTAAGCGTTAAGACCGCCTATTTTTGCGTTTAGGCCGAACACTAAAAATACTGTAATTTTATTGTGTCTGTTAATTTGGTGAGCAGTAGTGTTATATCTATTTATCTAAAATTTGAAATTTTGTATGAAGACAAGTAAGGAGTGGTAGGGCGAGTCTCTTGACCGCAGCAGCATTATCACCAACCACTTTTTTTTTCTCTTGCTAGATTAATCATTTATAGTTACCAAAAAGAACTTGAAACGGTGAACATATTAAGAAGATATAGGATTTTAAAAAGAACCTGGTTCACCCAGTAGCGCTGAATATGATTACAAAGTGTGTTGCGAGTCAGCTTTTTGATAGGCGATTATCATTCCTAGTACCTACTTTTCTTTAACGTAATAGGCAAATCAATAAATATTATAGAAATAGACGTGTAATGGTGCAGATTAACAGAATATTAAGTAAAAATCATATTTCCAGGAAAGCGATTTTTTGTTTTGAAATAAATATTCTTCTCTATTTCTATAATTATATTATTTAACTAGGATTCGCCCGTGACTTCGTCCCTGTGGGATGGGTAGCAAAAATTTGAATCACTGAGAATATTAGATTGGAATATTTTTTTAGACTTGGCAGCGGTATAAATGATACCGCTGCCAAGAAAATTCCCGCGAGGTTCCCGGGATCAAAAGCACAGCAGATAATTCCGGGAACTTGCTGTCGATCAACGAAAATCGCATCGAAATCGGCCCAATAGTTTTTGCGTGACACCCGAACACACAGACGAACAAAAATCTAAAAAACAAAACACTACTCTATTACAATTTTATAATTTAGTGATTAACCTCATCTTTATACATATTTTTGTCAACTTGCTATTTTGACATAAAGGTTTTTTTATCCAGATAAATTATATGAATTAATGAACTCCCAGCTGAGATTTTCCCAAGCCTTACGTCATAGGTTTTACTAAAAGGGTGATACAAAAATTCTTCAAGGGCGGTAGTGCGTTCGTGACATCTCTGATGTAGCAAAAGTTCATAGGCGACGGTAACCGCTTTCCATCAGGTGGCCGTCTGCCTGTCTACTATACTTCAGCTATAAAAAATATGATTATTATCCCCGCAAATTGGTTATGCGCTGGAACCTTGTCAAATTAACATTCACGTGACGTCATCCGCAACTCGATATGTACGCATACTCGCCGGCCAGTGATGCTAACAGTACTGAGTATTCGGCTACGGTTACGTCACCAAAATGGCGGCCAGGCGCAATAGCAATTTGCGGGGATAATAATTGTAGACATCTACCCATAACTTCTATGGGCTTCTTTCCAGTTCTAACAATTTTCCATTGTATACAAAATGCCATTGTTTTAGAACGTTGTATTTGAATCTCACGTTACAAATTTTAGTATCGGACTATTTAATCTTATCTGCCATGGGAATAGTAGATCAGTAGCT
Organism: Dendrolimus pini; assembly: GCA_949752895.1. Lineage (NCBI taxonomy): Eukaryota > Metazoa > Arthropoda > Insecta > Lepidoptera > Lasiocampidae > Dendrolimus > Dendrolimus pini. The sequence goes on along the minus strand of OX457137.1, from coordinate 17,373,216 downwards.
CTCTTACAGTAGCATACAATAGACCATTGTCCTGATTTTATAAAAAAAAATATTTAAGGCCTCTCTAACTTGACCATTTAACTACAATGAATTGTTTTTCTGTTATATAAGTAATCAGTTTTTACACCCACGGAAAAGTAGAGTGACGTTGCGTTATAGCTCTGTTTAGAGAGATTTTATTTGTAGTTGAAATACACGAGTAACATAATAAATATACATACGAAGTAGGTATATAGGATATTTCAATTGTTTAAACAATTTCTACTAAAACGTACTTCAAATTAGTGTTTTATAGTCAACGTCAGAACTTATGGCTGCTTTAAGTTCACAACGTAATAAAATACTAACTTACTTACAAAATTCGGTATTAAGCCTATAAACATTGTAAGCGCGACAGTTTGTAACAATGTATGTATTTGTATGGATGTATGTTTGTTACTCGTTCACTCAAAAACTACTGAATGGATTTTGTTGAAACTATACATAGCTTATACACCAGAGTAACACATTATAATGATTTTCACTTCACACCACGCGGGAGAAACCTTGGGCGCAGCTAGTTATCTATAATGTTGATAAAGTTGGGGCGTGCATGTGTGCAAGTACTCTCTGCATCATTATGAATCTTGCGTGAAATCCCGTTTGTCTTCGAAGTATCTGCTTCAGATACCCGGGCTCTGTATTCGTACTTTCGCTCAACTTCACGCAATCTTCGGCATTCTTTATCGTGAGGCCAGTAACGCATGTCATCCTTTACAAAGTATCATTTTTGGGCGTACCTTTTCTACCGGGACCTAGCAGAAGCAGCATGGTTAGAATGCTATTTTCACGTATACTTACTGTCTTATTCCTTTTAATTGTTCAGATGTGTATAATATATATTTTTTACTCTAAATATATACTCTTAGAGGTTGCCCCTGTTAAATGCCGGACTGGCATTTTACAGGGCACACGGGTACGGGAGCCCGAGCTCCTCCACGCGGCCACTATTACTTTCCCTATGCTCCGTGACAATGGTGTCTTCCTCCCAAATACCACTATCCCTTCCTGGTTTCCCTATACGGGTTGTGTAGGTCGGGCGGCAGCCGCTATACTTAAAACCATAAGTCGCCGTATCATTTATGGATAGACAGCGGATCCTGGGCGTCGAAGTGAGCGCTCCGAACGCAACCGGGATTTAACGCTGGGATGATGATGATGGGCATGAGAAATATATATATGTTTCTCCGTTATACTTGCGCTTCAACTTCATTCAGGAACTAAAAGAATAAATGCAAAAGATCTCGCGAATATTGGTTAGTTGCTTATAATTTAGTAATCAAGGTGTCAATTATAAGTATATCATCATTTTCTAACATGACAATACTACGCAGCAAACGTGTTCGATATAGCAGATGATATGGCACGCACGGATGCGTACGGCTGTAGATTGCGTCTGCGAAATTTTATTAAATATTCTAAATGTGAAGAAAGTCTGCTTTTCCAGCCATGCATATGTATGGTGCTATCGTGCTGAAGACAGCAAACGCAGCGGACCGTGATTCGTTCTTGATACAGGCTATTTGAGAACAATCGAAGAAATTCTACAAATATGTAACAGTGGTTATACAATAACGGGCAATATACAATTCTGCGAGTTTTATTGGAGGAAGTTACTTATTTAAGTATTTATTATTTTTTCATATTTGAATGGTTATACATTTTCAATGATAAATTAATTAATTAACATGTATAAACACGTTTTAGATATAAATGTACAAAGACTTCGTAGCGGCTTTCGCATGAACGGAACCTCGTCAAACCCGGCCGTGTTTCTGTCTATCTGTCACAGGCATTATCATGAGAAGTTCCTATATGGGCATAAACTTTTTAATTTTTCTGTATATCGTTACAATAAAAAACTAACAATTGAGAGTCACCACCATACATGTATTTTATAGTTGCGTCGAGTAAGAAATATTTTAAAAATAATAATGATTTTCTTTATTGACTTTCATTTAGTGAGTATAGATCTCGGAGAGAGTACGAAAAGAAATACAAAGTAAAAGTAAAAAAAATACCATCAATAAAAATGGGTTTGAATAAGTTTCGTTGATTATTTTTTGCGTTATGGGGTACTTTGGGAATAAATGCTTTTTTAGGGTTTCGTTGCTAATGCACTAATGCACGTTCGTCACCTTTACGAAATCATTTAATCAACGTGATTGGACTCGGCCCATGTATTAAAATTAATTAAAATAATAATATATAAATAAATAAAAATTATTATAGGAAAATATACTGAGACAGTACGCTAAATTATTTTAGGATTATTTTATTAAGAATAATCACACTTTTTACCTTTAAATTAATACATTAAAGACTATCAAAACATAGTGCAAGTTTCCTTCTTTAAACACTATCATATAAATAACGACACGTACAATTAAGTAGCCTAAGCACGATTGTAAGTCAAACCTTGCTTGTGTTTACGAGATTGCTACCGAAGTAAGTTGACGTCGAACAAAATTAATATTCGCATCGAAACAATCTTATTATTTAACCATAAAGTTTAATTTTGGATAGCATAAACGTAAGAAGAAACTGGTTAATTACATACGGAACTAACGGATGCACTCACCATAGTATTCTTTACGCGTCACAAATAGTTTCCGCTACGTTTGTTGTGGTTTAGACCTAACACAAATGACGGATAATGCTTTTTAATGGTTTATATTATTACAACATTGAACTGTGCCCGTACTTAATTACCGTAGAAATTAAATCCTAAAGTTTCTCCCATGTTTTGACACTAATATATTTATAATACTATTTAGTATACCTTGGAAGAAGTAGCTATGACTATAATAACTTGGCCAAAAACTTAAAAATGAGTTGTCGTATGCAAGTACCAAACGGGACTAGATTTTAAACTTTTAAATTAAATTTAAACTATTATAATATCAAGAGCAAAAAAGTATAACGTGTGGAAATATGATTTGTGAAGTCTTGCATGGCTTAGAATCTTAGAGTTAATTTTTTTACTCGTTAATTGTCGTTCCTAATATATTTCATCTACAAATAAATTAAGTTAATTCTTCAATATACTGTTTCTATCACGCAATCCATCACAGATACCACAAACATGTGATAAATCAAAGCCTCGCATCTCACTTCAACGTTAGACAATGGAACTCCTTGAGAAAGCGGTTGTTTGTGCTAAATCGTTGATTGACCATGACTATAGATAGTTCAATCCACGAAGACGCGCCCCACTTTTTTCCCGTATCACTGATAGCGCAAGTGTGCGAAGCAATTATCAATGTGTTTGTTCTATCATTATGCACTTATTAGCGATGTAGTCTCACGCACACAAAAATAAAATTAGCACATAAATCAGCTGTCAAGCTGATCATCTGGAAAGATGCTCTACTTAAATATTTTAGAAAGAAACAAAAGTATTTATTTAGAACAAGGAAAATAATACTAAACAGTAAAAGTAGTAAGAAACAAATTAATGTGTATACACATTAATTAAAACATTACAATTGAATTATTTAAAATTGTATATGTATAAACAAAAAAAAGTTAGTGTTAAAGTTTTTAGTTCGATCCATTAGCAGTTCGTCTTAATAGCCCAGTCCTTTTTGTTTCCATTTTCTTTTCAAAAGTCCTACACTCACAAATATTTAAAAAGGAAGTAATTATAAATAAAAATCGATCTCTTCAAATATAAAAGTAGATATTTATTCAAGATTATTCAGTATCTTCACTTATTTCAGAGTCCGAAGTATCACCGATATTTATAACAAAATTAAAGTCTAAATCAAAGTATTTTAGATATTCGTTTTCTATATCTTCTACATGCCGACATGTATTTGCCCAAACATCATTAGTTATTTGTTGAAAAGCTTCATTTAAAATAGGCATTAGTGTGGTATAATTTTGATCGACATTGCGGCTAGCAACGTAATTTTTTGCTATGCCCCAAATATTTTCTATTGGATTAAGTTCTGGGTGATATGGTGGGAGACGTAATACTGTAAAATTATGTTCTTTTAATAAATCATCGACTTTATACTTGCGAAAATTTTCTTTATTTTTTAATATTAAATCGTATAATTCTACTTTTTTAAATGTCGGTTCAAATGTGATATTTTTTGCGGTGAGCCAACTTTGCATTTCAGATTTGTTAGAGTTAGACGTCGGTATTTTTTCCGAAGTAGAGTTGTGATAGGCTGCGTTATCCAAAACTACCACAGCATCCTTCGGAAGATTAGGTATTAATTTTTCTTTTAACCATTTTAAATAATTCTCTGTGTTCATGTTATCGTGGTAGTCGCCTGTTTTAATCTCTGCCCTGTACGTTAGCAACGCATTTGGTATAAATCCTGCAACACTTCCGGCGTGTATCATAATTATACGCACTCCTTTAGACAGTTTTCGTTTTATTCCCATATTTGAATCTTTTCTAGACCATGATTTATTTTGCACATGGTCGGAATGTACATATGATTCATCAGTATAAACAATAGGCTTACCTTCATTGCGCAAAGATTTCACCTGTTTTAGGTATTTTAGTCGTAATAATTGAATTTCATGTCTTTCTGTTAGCGTCTTTCTGTTATTCTCAGTTTTGCACCATTTATATCCTAGTTTAATTAACAAAGTTCTTAAGGTTGTTTTACATCCATTGAATTGTATACGATCTCTTAAAATACTTTGTAATCGCAATAATGTTGGAAACTGATGGTGCTCTCTATGAAAGTCTTCTATGCTTTTTCTGACTACTCCTATATCAAAATCATCTAAATTTATTTTTCTTGGTTGTATCTTTCTTTTTTTCATAGGTGACGTAAACACTACCGTACTTGTTTTCGCAAAGTTTGAGTGTGACGTAGTTGCCTCATTTGCAACACATTCAACATTTTCCTCATCCAAAGAAGCTGCGACCTCCCCTTGAGCCTTTTTTTCTCTTAAAATTCTAGTCACTGTGCTTTCAGAAACACCAACAGCCTGCGCTGTTCGCCAACGTGCATCGGTTATTCTTTCTGCTTTGTTATTATTCGCTTCTTTTTTCATAAATTCATATACTTTTGAGATTATATCTCTTGCCTGAAAAAAAACTTGATTCGTGTATAAGGAAGGTAGTTTTATATTCTAATACTGTGCGATAAAATATTATTCATACCTGGCTCTTCAGTACAGTCCGCTGCGTTTTTTTAGACATTTTAAATATAATGTAAGTAGAGCAACTTGCAATTCAAGTCTGAGAGAGAGAGCGATATAATTCAGAAATAGTCGTGTACACCGAACGGGAGTTGGCTCGAGACTGCTGTCCGGGCTTAAAGCCCCTCACCCCGCGCCTTTCCTTTACAGAATGTAGTGGGGCGCGTCTTCGTGGATTGAACTATCTATACTTGATGTGGTTACTGGCTGGGAATTGCAATTACACAGTGTTACTGCGTGTGTATGGTTAGTTAACTATTAGACTGCTGCTGCAAATTTCCGGTGTCCGAGCCCAAATTATGCGAAATTGTTACCCTACTCACCCAAATTCACTTGTCAAGGTTTAACAAGTGTAAGTAAATCAATAAATACAATGTAGTTACCATAGAAACACGAAAAGAATAACTCTATTCAATCATTTGATAGCCACACATTTTGATATATTACTAAGATGACATAAAGAATGGGCCCAATCTAGCCCGGTGGCCTCCAAGCTCCCCTGATAGTCACCCCATGCCTCACAGTTGAAGTCTTTATATCATCTCAAAATAATAATTAAACGCACATCAAGTCATACAAGGACATTTCCATGAGTAAACATTTTAAAGACACTTAACATAAATTTCGTCACTTAATTTACTGAAGAGCTCAGCGCCTGGCGAATGGTAGAACAACTGTGTCTCTTTCGCCTCACGCACCGCTTAAAAACTTAATTGACGGTACTTGTTAATACTGCAGTGGAACACTTACAAGCCAATAGATGGCGCTGTTCAATAATAGAGGTCACAAACGTTTCCCAAAATATGCAAAGAATATTATATACAAAATTTCAACTGTAACAGATGGGCCTAGGCCTGCGAGGAACATCAATAGCCTCGATGGAAGATCTTCCTTTAAGACGGAGGAGCATTCAATCTCGCTCCTCCAATCTTTAGGGTCACTCCCTACACTACCGTAAATTAAATGTTCGCAATCTTAAATGTCCAGCAACTTTTAATACTTGTTACAAATTCCACCAAAACGTTTAATAAATATAATAGTATCGTATTTACCAACTAATCCTTGTTGTTCACTGCAACAGATCAATAAACATCTGCCTTAAAATAGATATTGTTTCGTGATACCTTATATAATCTATTAAATTAAGCCATTATTATACGTCTAATTACTACAACGGTAGCTTCAGAATATCTCCTATAAACATATTATTATATGTATTAGGTGCCATAAATTTAGGATGCAAACACAAATTATTATTGACTAAACATTGGTGACGTCACAAGTGCTTGAGGTTTTCTTTATTTTCGTATAGTTTGCATTCGATAGCTATCTCTCCCAATGTTAAGTTACAATGCGATCTATTATATTGCATGCTTACCTAGTAATATACTTCTTACTGTTAAATTAAGCACTAATATATATTGTACTTATTTAGCTTATTACTGAAGACCAATCTTTTTTTTAATTCTATCATATCCAAACCTTTCGTGACTTAGGTTTGTATGAATTGGGGAACACAGACTTCGGCGAAGATAAAATTAAATCGCCAATAGCATTGGATTCAAGCCCCCGAAGCATAGACTAGAATAAAATTCAAGATCATTTCAGATGTTTGACTTTCTCGCAGCACCTTATGTGTAAGTGAATATAATTACATTACATAAGAAAGTAGATATTTTATGATGGTTAAGCATAGGTTCGTTTTAGGGATCTGTAGGCAGATGAAAAAACCGACTATTTATAATTTCGTTATCCTGTCTATCTATCAGTGTATGTTATAAGCTAGGGTACTTAAAGACTTTCTGCCTATCATTAAATGCCAAAATATGGATAAATAAATAGACGGATAATAAGTTTCACATCGACAATTTTATGTTGGTAGTGCGCTTTTAAAATTGTAAAAAGCATGTAATTTGAAAAAGCATGTCATTTACTTTAACTAGGTACCAAGATTTTTTTATATATGTATAAACTTGAGAAATAATTGGTCTCCTACACAAACTTTCATCCCCTATTTTCAACCTGTTTTTTAATTTGCAATAAAAAGTAGTAGCTTATCTCAAGTCTTGTCTATTATCATTAAACTACAAAAATTACCAAATTGACCGAAATTGCCTTAACCTAACGTCTATAAAATGGAAAATGATGAAAAATATAACCTACCAGTATTACAACTTAAAGGATATTTTCGACGATATTTCGTTTGCAGAGTAAATGCCGAGTGTTTTAAATACGTATATCTTTGGTTAAATGCTATTTATTTATGGAGTTCCATGGCCAAGTGTGTGATGAGTTAGATTCACACTTGGTCGGCTTTTTATAGCCAAGTTTTTATCTTTACGCCCTAAAACGGTAAAACCTACTCTCACTGGTGGTTAGTTCTCGTCTAGGAAGCATAACGTGTTTACCGCTTGAGATGTTGTATCTAGAAAACAGACATTAGATCATAATTTCCTGAGTTGAAACCTCGTAATTATTAGTACTTGAAATAAAATTTATTTTAATTAATACTATTTTTAAACGTAATTTTTGTTCTGCATTGACGCTTCAAGTCATTGTGGGCATAGTAAATAAAACACAGCTCTAAGAAAGTTAAAAGAAACAATAATAATTTTCTTTAACTAACTTTTTAATTTTTATATATTATATAATAAAATAATAGCAGCCCATAAACTTCCCACTGCTGGGCTTAGGCCTCCCACTATTGGGGAACGGACTGTATAGCCCCGCCACGCTTGAACGAGGGGGCTTGGCGGGTTTGACACTTCGGTTATCTCGATGTGCAGTTTTCATCACGATGTTTTCCTTCACCGTTGATAGCACGTGGTATTTGTAGCATTATGCAAATAGATCAGAAAACTGTTTTGTTAGCAATGATTTATCATTAAAAAAATCCGTCTCTAGAAAATTAATTTTGATTTAATTGTTATTTTTATAAAATACCTTAACATTATTAATCTCACGACCGATCAATAGTGATTTGATCAGTAAATCATTTCGTATGCAAAAATGCTAATAAGTCTGCAGTTCCTTGAATAATCTAGGTATCCCTAACGCTTTAATTGACTTGAGGCCATCATTCAATATTTCTTGTTTTTTCTCGTTTACGGATTGAAAAACCGTTAGCTTCGTTGCTATTACTTATGATAGCTTGGACCAGTGATTTTCAACTCTAACATCGATTATAACCTACGAAGGGTTCTAAGTCTTTACTACTTTTTCTTGTTAATTTTGCGCAGTCTTTGTTATCTCTGCTCGTGAAATCAGAAGCACGCATGTCATCATTGTCACCCGTTACAACTTTAAACCAGCGTCTCTAGTGTCTAAGCTTTTAACCGTTGTCTGTCAAAAACTGCATGGCTAGATATTTCTTCCCTTATGCATCACTTATCGTTACTTAATATGGACAATCAATAATTTGAATTTGTGTAACAATGCAACGTATCCGTATTTTTTACTACTCGACATATCATAACAGAATCTGCTCTTGGGGGAGGAGAGGTAGTTTTGGGTGGGAACAATTAGCAAACACCACCAGTTACATTATAATAATCTTTTTCCTAATAGGCGGCAAATATTAATATACATCTGCCCCCTCTCTGCTAAAAGGTAGATCCGGGATTGTATCCTACCAGGTTCTAAATTAGCTTAGCGTTCCTTTGAAGTTAACATCTCTTCCACTGATGTATTTGTGTCGAGTACTAGAAAGGCAATAGCAGCACTTAATAAAAATATAGACAAGTGGTCTACGGTGTAATAAAGTTTGAGTATATCTGATTACAATTGCTTCCATAATATAAAGTTTATGCGATGTTGTAAATTTTAGTATCTAAGTTTCGCTGATTTCCTACTTCAGTACATAGCAGTTACGTTACATGAAATTTGTAACATTGTTTAATCAAATATGTAGGTCTCTAGTGCAATTATTTCTGGCTAGAGCCCTATAACAAAACTCTATCAACACTTGTGATGTTAATCGGTAAAATTAACAAGTCGCTCGGCCTTGTTTCGTCTCGCGTGTTTGAGAATACTTTTTGATTTCGACGAATTATCATTTCAAGCATCAGTTTACATATTAGCACATTAGTATCGTTCTGGAAGAGGAAAAAGGAGAAAGTTATTCTTTTAATTTGTAGCTGTTATGTACTTTTTGGGAAGTTGATGTAACAGTTATAGACATATCATTGGAAACTGTATGAAGATGATGAAGTAAGGAATTAGATCTTGTTATTCAACTTTCATCACTTTAACCTCAGTTCATTCAACTACTGTAAAAAGGTTCTCGTATTTAATGTATTTTCATAACATGTATGTACATGTGTATCCATACTTCTTATTTCAAATGTGTTAAGGGATAAAACATATTTTTTTAGAAAAGCGCAAAAAATACTTTTTATTACTTATTATAATATTTTATTTAATTAGCAATGTTTGTTAGTTTTTTGGTTTGATCAAAACTTGCAAGCTAAATTAGATTTAGTTCCCCTAGACTTACGTCTTTGCAATTTTACATGCTTGTTTAATTGTGATGACAATACCCTAAAATAAGTAAAAATAGTAAAAAATAATTACAGTAAAATAAATAACACAATCTTAAATTTTGTAACATGTTTTCTCAAATACTATATACTATATACTAAATATTTTATATTTACTTGAAAGAGACGCGTATTTTTTAATTTTTTTGATAGCATCTGTAGTTATGAGATCACGTCATTATTCAGCCCTTTAACTTGCTTCATGGAATATGTAATTAGTCTAATGAATTTATGGTAAGATAACAGTCGTGCTAAATAGTGATGATGCAAGATTTAGTATGAAGCATTATTATCTGTTTATTGCGTACGAGTCAAGAAATAATTTTGCTCTACATATTTCAAAGCTGTTTTTATATCCTATTTTGGTTTCTTAAAAGGCAGTATGTATCCTTTTTCATAGGACTAGCTGCAGCCGGCATGCTTTGCAATGTCAGGGAAAGTAATTTCTAAAAAGTTGTATATTCTGTTTTTTGGGTCAGCAACTCTCGCGGGCGTCCTCAGAAGACCCTACCAAAGTTTCATCACAATCTGATCATGGTTTAGGAACGCATAGAGGACAAACATAAAAACATTTTTTTTTTATATAGATGGTAAATTAAGTTCAGTCTGTTTCTGGTGGTACATGCACATAATTTTTGTTAGTTCTGGTGACGGACTTTGTAATTGAGAGGACTAAGCCTTCGTTGGCCGAGCTCACTGCAACGTAGAGGCTACGGGTTTTATCCCTGGCATGATAAATTTTGTAAATGAACTTTCCTTTATTTCCTATGTCCGAGTGTTTTGAATTGGCCCCAGAGTGTTCCATTGTATATTAACACAATCGTACCTTGCTTAGCTTAGGGATATACGATAGTTGTTTCTCTGCCGATTATAAATTATTTATTTATTTATTCGTGGTTTAGGGTGTGTATGTAGCCGTGATGCCAGACCTTTTAGACAATTAAAAATTTTCCTGCAAAGATATCGAAGATTTTGTTGTAATTGTGTTTTCCTTTCTTTCAACTTTAATTATATTAAATATCAAGTCGATTTTTATATATTTTTCTTTTGAGTCGATGGTGCTTCCTTTAAACATATCCAGAGAAACCACCACTACCTACTTGCTTTAAAAGTAACAACAATGAAATTTTGTGGTCAGAATGGTCATTGTGGTTCATACCAGTGTCCCACACTGTTGTCGGTTGCATTGTGCATTTTCTGAGTCGCCGATATTGATTAAATTAATCTATCTATACATGCTTCGAGTTTATACAATGCGTTTAAATATGTGAAAAAAATCAGGAGGGATTTAGATCAGGAGATTCCGAAAAGGAGTTTTTAGAATTTTTGTTTGTCTGTCTGTCTGTTAGAGCATCTATTTTGATAATCCATATGAATAGATGGATTATCAAAATAGATGGCGTTGCAATCACGTTTGCTCAATTTAGGTACTAACAAATACTAACCGTTTCATAAACAACATGTCATTCGTCGTATTACTTCAAATCAGGTTGGCTTCGATTCGCCTTTATCTTTGGCTGGGCAGTGTCTAGACTATATGGACTCAGTTTCTTTGTTATTATTATATGTAAAAAACCAAATTAAGTTTTTATGTAAATAAAATAAAACTACTACCTAGGGTCTGATACGCGGCGCAGCCGTGGGGAAATCTCTAGTATTGTTATATACATATATACTAACTAACACTTTCCACACAGCTTCATACATTTATTTACCTGCCCAATGGAACCTATCCCTTTTTCGGAGACAAAAATACTCGTATTGTAACCCCCGAATGTTTAAAATGTTTATATGTATATAAATCCTCCATATGTCATAGTAATTGGTTCATTAATGCCTTAAAAAATCTCACGAACACACTTAATTCAAGACTGATATTGGTTACTATACTTGGAGAAATAAGTGTCAAAATTGCCATATTACAGAATTTATCGTAATTCGAGCTCCCGTTTTCCCATTCGTAGTTTTCTTTTAATCTTTTGTCATTTTTTTTTCAAGCTTTCATTTATGTATATTGCAATGTTTATTAATTGTTTAGTTTTTTTAAGGTTAAATCTTGATTGAATGAGAACCAGTTATTTTGTAATTTTGCATGCTTGTTTTGTCGAAAAATTATAAAAGGAAAAAATTAATAGGCGTGAATATAGGTATTTTAACTAAATAGTATGGACAGCATTGGATGAGATACAGCTGTTTTAAATATGAATTTTAAAGTAAAATAATCTAAGCAATGTGTAAAGATTAATTCTTTACCTAATAATTAGTTCACATTGCCGCTTCATCGGAGTCAATGGAGAAGATCGTTCGTAGTCGTACCGCACGCAAAACGGCAGTCCAATGTACAGTGTGGTTCGGAACGCACGCACATACAGACATAACGTCCTGTTACAGCTATTTACGTTGTTTTCGTGGGCAAACGTTTGCGCAAATATTTGCACAGAGAAAATGGATGTGCGTACAAGTGAAGTGGCGATACGGTGTTGTGAGCTAATCGTGGGATACGTTATGCGCTAGCGGATACAGATTTGACACTTGGACATGTTTTTGGACGGACGAGGTTTGTAATTGTGATAATTGTAGTTATTTAAATTGAGAATGATTATTTTGGCTTTTAACACTTTTTAACCACGACACACCTTCCATGATCAAATTGATCGTGTATTAGCAGAAGGTGATGTCAGGAGCCTTAAGAACAGACGAGCGTGCATGACAAGAGCTATGAATGTCAAAGAAGCAAGTGAGGTGTGTAAGAATAAGCCTGTATGGCGCTCTGTTGTTCGTGCCTACCCCGCAAGGGACCTGGCGTGAAGTTATGTATGTATGTATGTATGTATTCGAAATTAGCTGTGCTCGTCACTATGTTTGCGCGGGATTTGAGCTCTACATTCATATCTTCTGAACCATTCAAGGTATCGAAACAAAACATACATGAAAATTAATATAAAATCAAATATTAATTTAGGGACGATTTTTCAATCACCAGATAAAAGTTACTCATAGAATAAAGTATGACATGGAAAAATTAAAAATGTCAATTGTATGAATAAAACAGTTGAATAGTTTTACTTTTGAATTCACTCGGGTTATAATTATAATTTATTCGACTAACAACTTGTATCTGACGATTGAAAGATCTGTCCTTATTCATATACATAAGACTGGGAAAACGATATCTTTTTGCAGTCCATCAAGCACAGAAGTCCCGAACTAGAATTCAACCTGTAAATTTTACTTGACTTTAGTAACTTTCGGTTGCGACAGAATACAAAATAATAAGGTTAATAAAAAAATTGAGAAATATTGATATTGTAGCAAATTTGAGTCAAATCCTGACACAGATTGACAGTTAATAACTTTAAAAACAGTAATTTATGATTTAGGCATCGTATTAGTAGCAATGTTCACTTAGATTTTGGAATTTACAAATATAAAAAAATATAAATTTATAAACAACCCACAGCCAAGTGGTAGGGCATTTGCCCGACTGAATGGCTACCACCCCTGGTCTAGAGTATGCCGCCATAACAACTTTGAGTCGTGTTCCGGCATCAGTGGCCAGGTTCCAGTTTCTCCTTCAAGGCCGACAGCACATTCGCAGCACCTCTGGTATTGCTAATATCCATTGGCGACGGTAACCACTTTCCATCACAGTTAGGCCGTTAGCCTGTCTCCTGGGATTCAGCAAAAAAAAAATGAAATCGTCGCTGAGCGATGGTAAGTAGAAATTTTGGAATCCCAAAAGCTGTAGAGTGTAGACTCATTAATTATACTTAATTTGAAAAATAGCAAATAAATAGAATTTATAAAAGTCTTCTTTTACTGTCTTAATTCAGACATAATATCTATTATTTTATGATGTTTATTTAAATACGGTATACCGGAAGTCAATTTACAAGTTATGCAAGTATTTTAATAACCTGTTGTAATAAAACGAAAGCCATTTTAAGTTTATTTGTTGGTAAAATACGAAAGTTGTTTTATTTTATGTGCTTTAAATAATATGTCGTGGGACTTGAATAATGCATACATACATAATAATAACAGAGTTAGGAGTATACGAAAGAGGTAAGAAGTGAAGGTGCAATTCAATATGAAATAGATATTATTTTTCAATGAAATAAAATTTAATAATCTGCGACGAATTTAGCTTACATTTCTTAAATTATTTTAGTCACATATTGAAAGGATTTAAAAAAATTACGAAGTACAGAAAAACAAAATAATTCTTAATAACGTCAACTATAATATAATTTAAAAAATACTTTTTAGTCATTATTTCTACATTATGTTTTGACCATCATTAAATTGATCACAGTCCATTTGCTTAACTGTGGAAAACAGTTCTATCTTTTGGTATATATACATTTGTCACATATTCTCGAATATAAAATATTGTTACGAGCTACATAGGGCTCGAATTAAAATGCCACTGGAATTACTATAGAGTTTCACTGTACGATTAAATAAGAGCCGCAAAGTCTGTCACTATATCGCTTATCGAATCTACATCTTGCTTGTATCGTAATCCTCGCTTGTCTGCCCCACCTATCCGTTCGGGCATTGTTTTATACAAATTATGCAGTACAAAAAATCAACCGCGTACACTGGGGTTTCCATTAAACTGTAATTTGCACACCTGGCTAATTATTCCTGCGAACGGCCAACAAAGTCGAAAACAATAACAATAGGCTATTGTATAAATGCAAATTTTAAATACGAAGTAAATAAAAGAACTCCGAATGCGGGTGGGGCAATAAACCAGGTGCGCGTTTCTTTGTCGGTATTTGACAATATGTTATACCTATAGTTTCTAAAGTATACCTTACTAAATTTAAAAAAATATATTGAAGTTAAAATTTTGTCACTTGTCAGTTAAAGATTTTCCACTCCATTGCGATTCGTTATTCCACTTGTCCGTTGCGATTCATTTTTCCACTTATCCGTTGCCATTCGTTTTACCACTTGTTGCGATTTGTTTTTCCACTTATTCGTTGCCATTCGTTTTTTCACTTGTCCGTTGCGATTCGTTTTTCCACTTGTCCGTTGAAGTTTCACTTCTAATATGTGTCCCAGCACACATTTTGTTTTTTTTTTAGTTTTAGTATATTTTTAGTATTTAATAGGTTTTTTAAAGTAAGTTTGTTTTTATTTAATTTACTGTGGATCATGTACGAAAACCATGTTGATTTTGTAATAATATTAATTAAATTAGGAAATCTTAATATTTTTATTTCGGACCCATACAATATTATTGTTATTGCAATTGTATGGATACAAAATATATAAAAAAAAACTGTCAGTTGTAAGACTGTACATCAGAAGTGAATACGTTATATCTGAGGTCAAGCGAGTTCAGTGCTTTTTCCGCATCCCAAAAGTTGCCAACGTGTCTAATGAAGTTTTCACTGCAACATTAATATTTCTTCCTGTATTATGTGTTTAATAAGGTGCTAACAATGGTATAGTTTTTTTTAAATAGTATGAGTATAGCAGGCAGGCAGCGGTCCCAACTGATTGGAAGCGGTTGCCATTGTCTATGGACATCTGTAACACCAAAGGTGCTGCCGCTCTTTGAAGGGGGACAGGAATCTGGCCACTAATGCCGGAATATAACTCAAGGTTGTTACGGTGGCATAATTTAGACCAGGGGTGGTAGCCATCCAGACGGGCAAATACATTCCTTACCACCTGGCTGTGGGTTGTTTTGTCGCCTCTTACGACAGGCCGCCTGGTCGCAGGTAGTTGTATTCTTTCTCCGTTCCTTCACGGATAGGTATTATCATTATATTAATACGTGAAGCAAAAACTTTATATTTATATATATATATTTTCCTTTTTACGAAAATTGCGCCGAAGGTGGAATATGAAATTTCGCACACTAGTAGTTTATTTATTTAGAAGGAGTGAAGAATGTTATTTTTTTTAATTATGCATAAAAAATACATTAAGGGCTTTCATGACGTTCAATAAAAAAAAACACTAGAGACACTACCATGTATTTGACACGCCCACGCATATACACACTTTTGTTTATTGTTTAAGTCAAATTAACAGTGCAGCTTTGGCGAAATCTGTGATTATAGAAATATTATAGTCTTTGACAACAAAACCTTCATAATGTTCAAATTTATAATTTAAATTAATTATGGTCGAATTTCGACCACTGGGCGACCACTAGTAATTGCCAAACTAATAGCCAAACTTCAGAACATTTTTTCAGTTATGTTTCTTAAGTAGTTTAGGTAAGCTAAAGCTTACCTTAAATTTGACCGGTACTAATTGAACTGAGCTTGTAAAATCTGTCCGTTTATTAAATAAATAATGGACCAGGCCACGGCCTTCATCATCGCACGGCGGATGTTGACTCCGGTCATTAACGACTATAGGGCTTAAACTTGAAAGTTTCCATTTGGCCTTGCCCTGGACAAGGTCATTTCTGCGAATTTTACCGCAGTACTTTGATGCTGATCAAGCTATTGTTTATTGAATATAATAGCGTCATTTGTTTTAACTGCCAGCGTGGCCTCATAAAATTGCATATAAATTTCGCTTTGGCTACGAACTATGCATGCCTGAAATTGAATATTTAACAAAGGTAGCAGTCTGGGTTTGTAAAGTATATAGTGAACAGACAGGCATTTAGATAAAAAAAAATCATTGATTTCCTCTGACGGTATTACTGATTTGAAGAAAATTGGTGGGTACCACATATTAGTAATTTTGATGTTAAAATTTCGCGAAGTTACCTTCGCGTTTAGTAAAAGAAAACGGCCTAAAATATGATTTACATTAGCATTATTGTCTGTCCAAATGACCTTATAGGCATTTGGAGAACTTTGTTTAACTGGAAATCTTCGTCCAAACCATGATAAGGACTTACTCACTAATTGTGCAAGTAAAATAAATAATAAACTAATGTAAATTCGATCATAAGGCATTGGACAGTCTAAGATCTAGTTATAACAACTACTTGCATGAAAATATTTACATCTGCTATTTCCGATGACAGAAAGCATTTTTAGCTTCGACTAAATACAATTTCTTTTCAATAGGTTATTTTTTACGTTCCTTTTTGTTCATGAAACCGTTATTTTGTTAAATTAGTGATCTCAATAAAAGGAATGTGGTTATTGACGATCTACCAGCTTTAAAAGAACATCAAGATTCTAGATTCTGTGTCCTCTTTTACCATATATTGCTTTACCAAGATGGGTTTACTTTTACGATCGCAGGACCGTAATGTTCTGCTAACACTAAGCTAAACAGCTCTATGAAAAGTTTTATCTAAGCAATTAAGTGGACAATGACCTCTCATTTATGAGGGCCGCAACAAATTGGTTTGATGACTCTGTAACTCCTTTTAGAATATGAATACATTTCTTGATTCGCAATATTACTTGAAGTGTAACAAAAAAAAGTCTATGAAGTGAATGCACTCTATGGAGTGTCTTTTATTATCTGCGGAGATTTTTTAATTACTTAATATCTCTTAACCTGTAATGTTTTATACACAGCTCTTAGTTTTGTGTATATCGTAAAATAAAAAAGAAATTATATTCGCCAAAACATCTTATGAGATGTACATGATACATTTAATGGATAAACAAATATATATATATATATATATATATATCCATCCAAGATTCTAATATTTCAGTATTTTTATTACTGGATTAAATAAATTAATGTACATCTCTTAAGACGATAAATTTACCGTTTGGTATATAAAACAATTTGTCTGTATTTGGGGCAACATATAGGTAATAGTTGCCATCTAGCGTGAAAATGAGGCCAGCGTTTCGGGAAAATCCCAACAATCGGCGATTTACGTCTCATATTATTTATACTTTTTAATATTATTTTGATTTATTTTTCATGTAATATTATAACAACTTTAATTAAGATATGTCTTTGTGGTTGTAAATAAAAAGTCAACTTATAATCCATAAGAGATGTAGATTTTACAAAAGTCAAAAAAATACTGGAATTATTAAAACCAAACATTAGTGAGGTAGAGATAATGTGTTGATTAAAATTTTCTGTTAAACGTATTGGATAAATACCTATTTATAAACGTTTGTTTATTATAAATGTAATCTTTCTCTTTTTGTTATTGGCAAGTAATTACATTTATGCTCTGGCGACAAGTCTAGGGAAGTGGGAATTTGGCTGCTTTACCACTGCTAATTTTTACTTTAGCATTGGATACTTGCCAAGTGTAAACAATACCTTATTATTCAACACAGGTGTCAAGGTCAGCTTAGAGACCGTTTACATTAAAGTTTCATAGTGGCACTGACTACAATTCTGCATGTGGGTAAATAACCCATGAATGCTATATAACGGACGGATAAATATATAACGGACACAAAATATACCCAGACTAGATACTTATTTCTTACAACTCATATAAATGTTTTATTCTAAACATCAAAGAAGAATATTAAGAATGACAATCGTCCAGTAAAAACTTAACTCAAAACCTAATAAACATGATTTAAATGATAAAACATTTAAATCTTGATAAAATATAAAAAAAATACCTGTAATTCACTAGTCATCTAAGTTTTAGGAGCTTACTAATGTTACATTTTATGTAAATGATTTTCAAAAAAGGTTCTCCGGGTTGCCTGGAAGAGATCGCTATAAGCGATAAGGCCGCCCATTGTTCTAATACAAATGTATCCGTATCAATTGTCTAGATTTAAGTTTATGGTGAACAATAAAGAGTTTTCATTCATTCATTCCAGTGCAACTTAGTTTGAATAAAAAATTGAATTTGAATTTAATATTTCTTCTATATCATTAATTAGAATAGAAAACACCTTACTGGGTTAGTACAACTTTTATTTCTTTTTTTCTACTTTTCGTTAGTTGAATTTGTAGTTGGGAAGGAGCCATGTACCAAATTGTCTGCAATGTAATATTGTTGAAGACGTACAGCATTTGTTAGAGGAATGTGTCCGGACCAAAGTCGGCAGGGAGGGGCCAGTGGAGGCTGTAGGAATTAATTTCATGGACTTGGGTGTTTTCCAGAGAATGTCGTCGCAGCTCGTGGCCCCTTTCTTCTGCGTCTATATCAATATATAAAATGGTGACAACGTTGATTTCAATTGTGTAAAATTGTATGATTGGGGTAAAATGGTGCTGACAGGACGACATCATCACTATTAAATAGCCCGTAAATAAATTGGTTAAAGAAAAGAATTTGTAGTTTTAACTCTCATAAGTATAAGATTTCAAAACAGTCGTGCAATGCGGCACTGCTGAAATCTTATCGTAGTTTAAATCGTCACGTTGTCTCTAATGTAACGTCTGCCTTTTATTTATGATTAATTAAATTATTCTACTTCACAACTATTGACGTAACATTGCCATCAGGATTTACGACGTGTTTTCTACGCGTTACGTGACCGATATTATTTATGTGACATGTTGATGAGTATCGGAACACCTGTAATCGTACATATTCATTACAAAAGATTCCGTCGTTTCATATATTTCACAGTATTGTATCAATTTATAGTTTAAAATTTAGAGGAGACTTAGGACTAGAAGCTAATATATTCCTCCCAACTTATTTATTTAAATGAAAAAGTCAAACTGATTAAATGTATGTTTAACAAATATCCACGCACCGTAGTACCGGAGATTACCGCGAACATACTTTACTTCTTTATAAAAAAAAATTAACTACTCTACGGACTCGAGTTCCGTACCCTTTTTTAAAGCTTTATTTCTATATTTAATTTTTAAAATTTAACACGCTTATTATTTTAGTTCTTGTTCTTCATAATATTAGTATAGATTTATTATTTTCTCTTACTACTGATTAAAAGAACTTAAAAGACATAAACTTTGTGCATGTCAAAGAATGTACGAGTTAAGGTATAGAAACCTGACAATCAAACCTAACTCTGAATGTTAAGAATTTGACCTCACAAAAAATATACACACCTTCCCCACGTTGACCTCACTTAAAAATTGGTTCAAATCGGAATATGATTCTGAAATTTAATTGTATCATTTGGTTAGCGGCTAATGTAATTAAAACAATAAAAAAAATAATTGCATATCACATTCGAATCGTAATGAAGGACGTTGGAGGTAGATACGATTGTCTTTTGCCATTGCCAGAGGCTATTGTTTCAATCCCGTATTAATTCATTGTTAAATTGTTACAGAAATTATGAAATCTTGTAATGAATAAATATTAAATACGTTTTTAATGACATTTAAACAGTACAAAGGTAATAAATAATAACTAGGCTGTCCGTACATACTGTTACATAAAAACTTTTTTTTTTAACACTTTAATTATTTTGAATTTGGAACGCGTTTACTATGTTTAAACTTCTTTCGATTTTTGCTATTTAACATATTTTTTCGTGTTTATTATTAAATTACAACAAGGAATGGGCTGTTAAAGAAAGTAGGATATATGTTAAATACATAATGTAACTTTCATAATAATATGTTTGTTGTTGCTAAATTAATTAGTTTATACATCTCTGTGGCCTGGTCCTAAAAGGTTTAAAGTACGTTTTCGCAAGAAATGCCATAATATTTGTATTGCCAGATTATTCCAAAGTATACTTATTTGTGCTAAAAGGTACATGTTTATAGATAGTGTTTAAAAGATTACTTACTCTTTCATACATTAAATAAATATGATTGTTTTCGAATAAAATAAAAAATAAATTACACCTCTTTAAACACCAAGCCGATCTGTTGTTTCATATTTTATACTGAAATATTTTATACTAGACCTCCTGGGGTTTTGCATGCATTAAAACTTATATTGTATATGCACCTTGATATAAATTCAAACTTATCTTCTTTTTCAAAATTTGGTTTTGCACGGATCGTGAATCTAGAAAAGTTACTATCAAATAATTACCTCATATAATTTATATTTGCCAACTGATTTCAATGAAAAAAATTAAAACGTTAATCTAAGCTATCTTAGTTCATCAATGAAAACCGCATTCAAATCGGTTCAGCGACTGTAAAGATTAACTATGCAATAAAAAACAGACAAACCATCGTGTACCACTTATTTTTTGTGTTGCGCTTTTTATTTGGTCCAAATTAAGCCGACATAGGCACGTTGTCAACTGACCCATTACTCAAATGATTTTTTGAGTGTACTCTAAGATTCTGTATTCATTTTGGTTTGGTTTAAGATAAATGTAGTTCAAACTCATGGCATCATAAGTGTGTATAAATATAAGGAGTCACAGAATTTCAACAATATCACAGAAATTATTGTTATAATAGTAATTAAAATTATGTCTATCACTAGCTGTGCCCGCGACGTCGTCCGCGTGGAATTTGTTTTCAAAACTCCCCGGTTTTGAAACAATTTTCGTTGGTTCTCCGCTCCTATTGGTCTTAGTATGATGATTATAGCCTATAGCCTTCCTCGATAAATGGGCTATCTAACATTAAAAGAATTTTTCAAATTAGTCTAGTAATTCCTGCGATAAGCGCGTTCAAACAAACAAACTCTTCAGCTTTATATATTAGTATAAGATGACAGATATATTTTTTTTGATATCTGGCAACAAAAATGTTGAACACATGTTGAACTGACCGTGCAAAAATAAAACAAGATGATAGATTTAACGCCTGGCTTTATATGTAGGCAATTAATGTTCGAATTTAATGTAATGCTAAAATGTAATGATAATGTTAGAGACTGTGATACAGATGTAGCTAGGGTTTTTATGCGGTATTTGATATGCGACATAGTTAATGACATTAAGCGTGGATCGATAATGTAGATAAGCGTTAACCCAATATTTTTTTCGTTATAAGTAATTTGCACTTGGCCACAAACACTAGCATAGTAAGAGCATAACATCCCTACGACCTTAAAAACAATCCGTCCAGGAACGGAAAAATAATACAATTTCCTGGGGCCGGGCGGCCTGTCGTAAGAGGCGACAAAACAACCCACAGTCAGGTGGTAGGGCATTTGCCGGACTGGATGGCTACCACCACTGGTTTAAAGTATGTCGCCATAACAACCTTGAGTTGTGTTCCGGCATTAGTGACTAGGTTCCAGTGTCCCTTAAGAGAGCAGAAGCGAGTTTGAAGCACGTTTCCATTAAGTAGGCCTTTTGTCTGTCTGCTGAGCACCGACAATTAAAAAAAAATATTCGTCAGACAAAACGTGTTCGAATAGAAACGTTTGAATATGAATGGTTTTAAAAAGAACCCACCGCATAAAGCGGATGCAGTACGAAGTTTCGTAAATTGACTATAACAAGTGACTGCTGAGTACCACTCATAATTATATTGCTTTATTAGGTTAGATGGCCGCCAGCGACCGTCACCAGGGTGTCCTTATGATGAGACGACTCGCCTGTCATCGTTTCTCCTATAAATACATCTACATGTGACAAATTTAATACAGGTCTTACAGTTTACGGTCAAGACGTCGCGAATGCATTATTTATATGCCTGTTTGTTTTACTTGTATTATAAAAGCAAAGTATTAATGGTGTAACTAATAATCCTTAGGTTTTGTTTCTTTGTTTGTTTGTCACAAAAATGATTCTAAAATCCGTAGAGAGAGATACTCGAAACTTTTTGTATTAAGATAAAGAAAAGATATCTTGAAAGAAGAATAGGTAATGACTATTACGTCTAAAACCTAACAATAAATAAAGTCTGATAGTTCCCGCTGCATAACTGGTGCCATAGAAATTACTTCTACTATCCATGCGCAGAAGGTTTGCCGATAGGCTCATGATGGCACGCGTCGATGGTCAGTAGGGTTGACAAAAAAGGGTACATAAATAGTTGTTGCAATAAATGTATTATTGAAGTAAAACTTCTATATGGACGGGGGGGGGGGGGGGGGTATAAGGATTTTTTCTGTCACGAAAGGGCGTTACGGCCGTGGTGAAAGGCGGCCCAACTTTAGAGTAGACGTGGTAGAGGCGGCATAATTTTAGAGTAGACGATGTTTTATGTGGTTCCGGATCGAAATCAGTTTCTTTTGTTTGATAAAATATGTTTAAATAAAAAATTCGATCATCAAAACGTACTTTTTTTAACATACCTAACCTAACCAAATCATAATTTGTAGTAAACCTGCGAAAAATCGAAATGTGTGCTGGGACACGTTGTAAAAGTGAAACTACAACGGATAAGTGGAAAAACGAATTTATTATATATATTTTACATAAGTATATATAATAATAATAAGTAATACAATGCAACAATCATCGGCAAACCTTCTGCGCGCGTCTTATACGTGCTCTATTTTTGTAATTTGGCAACGCAATCTTAAAAAAGCCATTTAATTAAAAATACACCATATCTCGAAACCTAGTTAATAAATAAATCTTGTTCATACGCATTTCCGTTGAAAGTATTTTCCAAGTTCTTAAATCTCATCCGAAGTTTCCATTTCATAATTCAAAAGTTATATCGGGACATACTTCTTACACCTTAGAAACAAATATCTACTCCAAATGAAAAATTCTTCAAGTAATATACGCACCCACATAATTATGTACGAGTAAGATCTAATGAACAAATTGTATTAGGACTCTCATTACTAGTAATAATCATCAATAGTTTAGTAGGCAAACGCGTCCAGTTAATGATAAGTGTTTGTCACCCATGGACATCTGCAGCAATATGGGAGCCGATGCATTGCCTACCGGGTTGCACTTACGTCCACCACTACTACTGTATTGCATTTATATTTAATGCAGTAATATGCTGGAACTGTCAGTATAATTATCGCATAATTGCTATTAAGACATTTACATAAATTAAGAAATTGGGTGTTTAATGTCAGATAATTGATTACAGTGAAATACATTTTGCAATAAATATTAAATTTTGTATCGAAAATGGTAAAAGTGACTTTGAACAATCGTTAATCGGCCTAGATTCCGAGACCAATAAGGAAACTGACAATTGCGTCCTTATGTGACTTCCGTGGTACTTTTTTACGTTACGTTTGTCAATACAACCTCTGTAACTATGGAAAAACGCATTAAAGAATTTTAGCGTTTCTATGTTTCGAAAATTTGTTTAAACGTGTGAAATGTTTCTTCAACATTATTTACACTCGGTACTTAATATTTACAAAATTTAAGCCTTGTTAGCTTAGTTGTAAACATGCGTAACTTAGGCAGTTTTCTGAACTAATGTACCCATTGTTTACAATACGGGTGTCCACGTCTTACAATAATTTCTAACTCTCTTTTCTTTTACCTTATTTCAATTTATTGGGGTCGGCACAATATGTCTTTTCCTGCCACACTCCTCTATTCTGACATACAGCTTCTGTTTCACCATAAATCATCATATCATTCTTCACACAATCCAACCATCTTTTTTTGGTCTACCTTTACATTTTTACACATCGATCCATTTTGTAGATTTTTAACCGACTTCGAAAAAAGGAGGAGGTTCTCAATTCGTCGGGATCTTTTTTTTTTGTTTGTTGCTTTTTTATGTATGTTCGCCGATTACTCCGTGAGTTATGATCCGATTTACGTGACTCTTTTTTTTGTTCGACGCGGAAGAGCTTCCAATTGGTCCCCTAAAAATTTTACATAGTTTGGCCCAGTAGTTTTCATTTTACGAACATTTTTCATGGAAATAATTTTCACTCCGTTCCATATGTACACCGATTACTCTGAGATTTATGATTCGATTTTCGTGATTCTTTTTTTTGTTCGACGCGGAATAGCTGCCATGTGGTCCCCTAAAAATTTGACATAGTTTGGCCCAGTAGTTTTCATTTTACGAACATTTTTTTGTTCCCGGTTCTTGGGACCTATATTTTTTAAGAAGCGCGGCACCATTCGTAGGTCCACCCATACATAGCTAGACACTAAAAAGTAACAAATAAAATTTAAAAACTTCGTTTAAAAAAACCGACTTCAAAAAATAAAATGTATAAAATAACTTATTTCTAAAGCTATTATTATTAATATATATTATCTAAAACATCTTGAAGTCGGTGCAAAGTAAAACATAAAAATTACTATATTTTGAAAATTACTAAGCACAGACTTTAAGATGTTTTAGATAATATATATATATATATATATATATATATATATATATATATATTTATTTAGTTTAGTCTTACAGTTATTTCATATAAAAGAGGAAGCGTTAAAATCACATCATAATATTTATCATCTTAATTTAAAATATCATGATAAAAATAGTTTTAGTTACCGTTTGTATAATAATTAGTTAATGCGATATTTTACTATTTGTACAAACTTATGACGTCATAAGTTTTTACGCTCTTAAAAAATCTACGACACTATGACGTTTTGTAACGTGATAAAAAGTATTTCAATTTTGATTTGACTGTCCACTGGTAATCGATTCCTATATCTTCTATCCGTTCATGTACCTTACTACTGGTAAATTTTTTTGATAATTTCGTACTAGTAATGACAAATTTTACTGATGTTAAGGTCAGTGAATGAATATTAAGATATACTACCTACGAACCGGACATGAGTAGTGATGATGACGATGAAGGAACACATCGTGATGAAACCTTCGCATCGAGATAATAAATATATTATAATAATAATTCATTTATTTATACAAATTTGATTATTTCCATATTGTACAGTTTTATAAAATATGTCACTGTTAACAAATTTTAAATATCAAATTAGTTCACAATAATTAATTAATTAAACAAATACTAGGGCATTAAACCCGCGTCACAATAATTATATACTATTGGTAGAAATATGTTTGTTCGATTCCCTATTTCTAATAATGGGCAGGCTTAATTAAGCCCAGCAGTGGGACGTTTACAGCCTGGTATTATATGTATTTTCAATCCGTATCGAATTTATAACACAATTACAATGCCACCTACCGCGTGAGTGGAAAATTTAATAGCCATTGCGTTCGAAAAATGCGCGTGAAATCGCTTCTAAGGCTTTGTACATTGGCATTTTCATACTAAAACGTGTAATGTTTGCAATCTAATGGGCCAGACCTAAATTCGGCTATCACAATGGCGTTTTCTTTTCTCTGTTACAGTCCGACTTTCTTATGTGCGTTAGACGCATGCGAATTTCGAGCGTAGATTTCACCATAGAATTATACAGATTTACCTTGGTTTAGATACTGGTAGTGATTTAATTAAGTGAGAATGGGTAATGTACTTTGTTTGAAATGAAATGTGTGAATATTTAAAAAAAAATTTTAAATAAATAACAGCGCGCAATGCATTTGAAGAATGAATGACTTATTCATATTGAGTTAGAGTAAGTTTGTAGGCTTCTTTGAGAACCTTAAAGTAGTTACTAATGTCCATAGTGTCGTTAACCACTTTCTATCGTAGTGCTCCAGCAATAAAAAAAAAAAAAAAAAAAATGATTATATATGTTGTATACAAGGTAATAACCTTTTGAACTATTTATTTTAGTTTAACAATAATATTGGTTTAGCTATGACCCTTATAGGACGGACGTCGATCGATGGCCCCCTGACATACATACATACACAACTAAAATTAGCTTGGTGATTCTGACACTACTGGTTAGTCGCGAACATATGGATTACTATATTAATAGAAGGATAGAAATAGATGTTTAGCCGTCTCCACTGTATTTATCATTTGAGTTGTTAATATGTGACAGAATTACCACTTTAGGTTTAGGTACGCCTGGGCGTTGGCGTTCACTATGTTGGCATATGTCAAAGCCTCTGGAACTAAAGACGCTTCCATCAGCCATAAGAAACACATGCGTGAATAGAACACAGTGCCATTTCTGGACCTAGGTTCGCTATAGGTCTGATCCAACACAATTTGAAACCTATTAAAGCAATCTTTAACAGCTAGAGTTTACAAGTAAGGAAAATTTGTTGAAACACTACCTACCTATCCGATCTGAAAGGTAGCTGACAGATTCAAAACATATAATAACCTCTGGATGCGGTTGAGCTATCCTATTGGGCAAAACAGGACTTCTTGGCGTGTTTTGGTCGTTGGGCGCCAAGATTGGCCAGCTAACCGAACAGTGTTAGTTAGACACATCAAAGGATCTTGGAGCCGCCAACAGCGTTCACACTTTGGCCTCTGATTAGTTTGTTGGTACTCGTCTGCAAAGATAGATGTTGCGCTTGAATTTAAATTAAAATTACGTAAAGAGTAAAATTACTTATTTCCGTTCTAATTGGCCCAACATGTTGGCCCAGTACCTTAGCCCAATGTATACAGCGGACTTTAGAACATACCTCTAATTTGACCTGCCAGACTCACTGACGACACTCAAGCCAGTATTCTAGAATAAATCTTAGTTTTTAATTAATAAATGGTATTTATATGTAGATTACGCATAAGTTTGGAATGCCTATCTATATAGGTACCAGTCGTGGAAGTTTAAAAAAATTCGGCGAAAATAAAAAGTATTTTCAAGGCTTACAAGGCGATGCGACAATTAAATTATACCGATTCTACATATACGGGCCTGAATGTATGACCATAATCGTAATTCATTATGCTCTATTGTATAGAAAGTAGGAACTGTACAGTCGAATACATCAATAGCCGTTTATGGCTTTGTCGTCATTACTGCATGGAAAAACTATTGACGTACAAATATATTAGTGTATTTGTACGTTGTACACAAATGTGACGGCACGCACGTGCCGGTTTAGTTAATCAATGCGCGATAAGTCGCAGCATAATTCGATAGTATCCTGCGTTAGTCAATTAAAACGCTAAGAAATGTGTTGGTAAAGTTAAGGTCCAATTTGGTCTTATAAGAAAAAAGGTAAAAACCGTGCTTTATAAATCTTTTGATTAAAATGCATATTTTTAATGAAAATAATTTATGCACTCTATTTATTATAGATTCGAATGTACCAGAAAGTTCTTCTACTTCTTACTTCACGAGTAACTTTGCAAGTAATCGTAATAAGGTTTTATAAGATGTTTTTAAAATATCGGAGATGGTGGTAGAATACTTTTTATTCTATATACGTAATATTCAAGAAGTATCATCAACATTTTTGTGATGTTCTTTTTTCTTCAACATTTTTCCTATTTCTGGACTGTATTTGTTAGACCTGTCTGATTGTGGTCATGGACCTTAAGAAGATTATTTAAATTTAATTACACCTTTAAATCTATTGGGAAAAGACCACATCGTCTTATTCCCAAGAGAAATGACTCGTAGTGATAATTATTTATAACCTTATACTATTGCGCATACTCTATACTATTCCAAGAGTTGAAAAAATGAACGAGATCTTTATGAATTTATTTGTATACTAGCTTCTACCCACGACTTAGTCCGCGTGGAATTAAAAAAAAATAAGTTAAAGAAACCCCCTGATTTTGCAACATTCTTCATTAGTGCTCCGCTCCTATTGATCTTAGCGTGATGATGTCTAGCCTATAGCCTTACTCGATAAGTGAGCCATCTAACAATGAAAGAACTTTTCAAATCAGACCAGTACTTCCTGAGATTAGCGCGTTCAAACAAACAAACTCTTTAGCTTTATATATTAGTATAAGAATATAAGATTAATGTACATCTTTGAACATTTTTAATCACTTGATGTTTTAAAAATATGCTACTTAAATTCCTGTTGAAAGAATGGGCTAATGGAAATCCCTTTCTTATAAATCAACGACGTCATACTAGCTACCGGGGTCATAATAATAATGCAATTATACAAATAGATGACATTCGAGGCACGAGTGCACAGACCCGTTAGCCTACTCCGCAAATGGAATACCGATATAAAATAGTTTTTGTAATAGTATGGCGGCGACAAGGCCATCGGAATAATGTCGCTGTCATGGAAATGGATATTCTGCGGTCGATGTTACCGTTCGTGATGGTGGGTTGGCTAACACTCAATTAATGTTTATAGACCTCACTATAAGACCTATGTTTTGTAAGATTTTGAATTATATTATCACAGCCCGTTTATGTCCGTTTAGTATGTCTCTTCTGTAGGTTCCTATAGCTGTATATTATGTTCCGCCTGTAGTTTCAGTAAGTTAGGGCACTTACTAACGACTGGATGACTGCCACCCCTGGTCTACAGAGTATGCCGCCATAACAGTCTTGAGTTGTCCGGCATTAGTGACCAGGTTTCAGTCTCCTTTAAGAGAGCAACAGCGCATTTTTGGCACCTTTGGTGTTTGCTGAACTCTCCTGCAAAAAAACCATAGCAGAAAATTTTAGAGTAGAAACTTTTGTTTGCATACAGAAAATTCAAATACGGTGAAATTTTTTGTAACACATACCTATGTTTTTTATTCATATCTAAAATTTATTCATATTTCCATAAAATATTTTAATTTGAAACAGTACGTGAATATGTTATGGTGCGCTGAAAAATTATTTTGCTCCATTATTTAAAAAAAAAACTTCATTAACGTTCTGAAAGTTACAGAAACAATCATAATGACAATACGTCGGTATACAATATATTAGTTTTAAATACGGTAACTTAATAACCTCCTTTTAAAATTATAATCCATAATATGGAAGAGGTATAGGTACTAGGAATGACAAACGCGCAGTAAGACACTGACTCGGAAAGCTCAAAACTTACATGACTTGATATACAGAGTAATAAACTAGATGTTACATCCAACCATCAATAGCATCTCCGACCGATTATTTACAATTTTAAGGGCCGCTTGCATAACGAACGCCTTTAAATAAAATTAGTTAATCATATTAAACTGCCTAAATGCCTTTTACACAAAACATATTGACAGTTCTTTACAAATATTTAGCGACAAATTTTGCATTGCGCAAGACGCTAATTGTATTTAAGGGTGTTAAATAGGTTTTGTGTTTCTTAAATAAATTTAAGCAACCTTATGCAAGCGGCCATAAATATATTTTCATAATCTATGTTAAAAACCAAAAGTCTTAACAAGTTTGTTTTTCAATATTACATTTAAACAGAATCAGAACTAGATTAATAAGTTACAGTGTTAATGTATGTAAAAGTTACACTGTCTCTTTGTTAAAAATCAGAAAAGACCAAAATGAAGTCATATTCTATTTGTAGTTAACAACAATAAATTTATATATTCACTGTCAGGCCCTTAGGTAAGTGCACCTATTACGTGGATGTTAATTTGACAATAACGTATTCAATTGGTGCCCACGCGCATCTCGCCTCTTGACCCCCTAACCGGCCAGATACAAAATTATTATTGAGGTATCATCCGCTATTATGAATAATTTCTTTAACCCTTGCTAATTTATACGTGTAAAATTAAATAGAACATTCTTTAATGAACACTAGATAAGTTATTTTACAAATAAGCTAAAGAACTATAATGTTTGGATAGTTTTGATAGCAATCTCATCTATACAACTTATGGATGGACAAAACATTAAATGGGTAACAGTTAACTATAATAAGTAGAGGTGCATTAGTTTGATTAAATTTCATTGTTTCTGGAGATCTATTCTTTTGTGAGCAGAGATGAACATAATTATCTGTCTTGTCCCAGAAAGTTAGGGACTATGACAAAGATCTAGAACCCGAAGTATACGTTGTTGTATGAATGATATTAATGATGTTATATGAATAGTAAACATCTAAAACGAAAATATTTTATCTTAATCAGTTCATACACGAGAGGGTACGGTTCAACGTTCAGCGTTTTGCTGACGCTGCGGCCTGCTTTAGGCTACTTTAATATAATAACATCAGTATAAATTATGCTCACAAATACTTTGTGATTGAGTTGCAATCCAGGTGCTATCAAGTCGCTACGAGCTGCTATTAGTCGTAACCTACGACTTCAACTACCACTAAGTTGAACCCAGGGATCAGCATCCAAGAGCTAATAGTAAGACAATAAATCCCTGAAAGCAACAAGGTGTATATTCTTCACTACTTTAAGAAAGCACTAGCACTCGACCAACTACTGCCAGCATCCACCACTACAACCAAGAGCGAGTGTACAAACTGTACATTTAATGGTCCTTCGAGCTGGAGTGATGAAAAGCAAGCAAGCATTTATAAGAGACTTTAAATGCTTATAACTATTGCTAGTCCTTTAATTTGGAATCGTTTTCCTGCCCTACGGAATTTCTTGATTTATTGGATTTTTAATTTTATACTATAACATTAACCAAACAACGGAAATGGGCGCTGTCGTTTGCTCCAGCGCTAATGGTGCATGAACACCGACATGGCATCAATGAAGCGCGTGGGAACTGATAAATCAGTAAAAATAAACTTCTACTTATTACAGTACGTGGTTTCTCAGTTCAAAACTTGTTAGCCTGATGATAAATATCATATTTCGATTATTTAAGGTTAAGAAAATATTTGATTTTTTGTGTATTGTTAATATTGTTACGTGTGCGCAGGACTTGAATTAAAATGCCGTTGGAATTACTATAGAATTTATTAGAACTATACAAACACGTATAAAACAGGTACAAATATAACTAGACACTACAAGTACAAACTGCATGATTCAATAACACGCGCAAAGTCCGTCACTATATTGCTCATCGAATCTACGTCTTTCCCGTATCGTAATCCTCGCTTGATTGCCTTACCCCTCCGTTCGGGCATTGTTTTATACTAACTATACAATACGACAAAGGACCACGTGGACTGAGGTTTACGAGAAACTGTAATCTGTAAAACAATAACAATGGCAAGGCTATGGTCTAATTGCAAATATTAAACACAAAGTAAATAAAAGAAGTTCAAATGCTGGGAAAAGTAATAAACCAGGTGCGCATTTCTTTGTCGGTATTGAACAATATAATCTAATAATAGGTCGGTAAACTTTTTTTATTATGGCATGGGTTCGCGTTTGATAGCTGTCTTACCTAATGCATGCTTACCTGGTAGACACCTATTCACTCGTGACTTGAAGACCACTGGTTTATATGGATCGCGGAACACAGACTGCGGCAAATTGTTACAATCGACAGCAGTGCCCAAAGGAAATGTGGAGGCAAAACGTTTAGTACTATCCAATGGTATGTCCACTAGTTCTCTTACCTTCTCTCTTTCACCTTGTTTTGGGATTGGTACAGCTCATTATACTACTTTAGGTTTGTTACAACCCCCATTATCGGTAACCATGTCTGACATACAAAACTCAAGTTTAGAAGAATTATTCAAAATAATGTATATTAGAAAATTCCCAGTCGGCATCAATAGTTTTATTGTTAGATTTACTCTCGATAGCAAAACGATTACTTGATCAATAAGGTCGACTCAGATCAAAGGGAAACGGAATGAAGAGGCTTATTTATAGAGTGTAATAAAAATACTTTTAACATTATTTTATTATTCAATAATTGTGGCCGGAAATGTTGTAACACGGTTAATGAGTTTTGTATAATACCTTTAATCGGATAACTACCGGTCGTCTGGTTTATTCATTTTTTTTTCAACGCACTTTAAATATCAGACCTATTATTTGTTTGTTGAAAGTGGTTACCTATGAAAGTTTGCAACGCCATAAGCAACGTGAACCTGTTGCCGACCTCAATATTTCATGACGCTCTTAAACAACCCCATGTCGTAGCCCAGAGAAGACCTAGGCGTGTAAAATACCCCCACATTGTGTAATAAACATTCAACACAACTATTTTCTTATATTCTAATTTACTAACAGTTGTTGATATTCCCGTATCTACTTTTTAATTATTTATTAATTTTTCGAAGCTTACAGCTAGGGGTGTGAGAATATCATTCGAATCGAACATCAATATTCGATTCGAAATTCGAAACGAATAATTCGATTTTCGAATTGAATTATTCAAAATTCGACGGATGATTCTAAAAAATCGAATACACCGAAAAATTTCGACTATTTCGAACAATTCGCGAATTATCGAAATACCACTGGATTTTCTACTGTGTCCAATTTGAATTCCATTACATCGTGTATTAAAATATTCTACCTACGAATAGTATACTTATACCCGGAGAAAACTTGCTCAATTTCAATATATACATATGTTCATTTCTGTCAACAACATTAAAAATCTGATACTTATATTGGCAAGAGATCTTTTCAATTAATTTTGGTTTTATAATTATTAATTTCCGTTTGAAAAAATTTATAAGAAAAATGAAAATATACATTCAATGTTTTAAAATACTCGAGAATTTGCGAATAATATAATAATTCGCTAATTATTCGCAAAAAATGGAATTATTCGAAATTTTTCGAATTATTCAATGTTTTTCGAATTTTTCGGGAAATTACGAATTATTCGATTCGAAATTCGAATTGAATATTAATATTCGATACGGAACAATTCGTAAGTTCGAACTATTAGCACACTCCGACTAATTACACTTAAATTATTAATTATAATTACCCACACAAAGCTAATGATAGGTTATCACGAATAGCTTATTGCTTAAAAGTGGCATGCAATTGTAAAAACTGCACGGAGAATCTAATTGGTTATTATTTCTAATCTCACAGAAGGTAGAGGACGATTTAACTTGTTTAATTACAAAGTAGTAGCTGCATATCAGAAATAACTAACAATATAATAAAAATTAATAAATTTCCTTCTTTTCTGCTAGGGGTCTGAAGATATACCCAGAGCTTGTCTAACAATAGGACGAATAGGTTGGTTTCACTCAATGGTAATCTGTGTGTGGTGATTACCTCCATCGTCAAGCACATTAATACCCGGTTCAAGTATCTTACTAATTGTTCATTTGCCTTGCTGCTGGTTAAAATTTGAACATAAGCTCTATGGAAGTAATGCCAAAATTAAATTTCGATAGAAGACGAATGAATAGTAACATATGAAAACCGGCTATAAACAAAAGCTGCCTAAACGATGCCTTCCCGATCAGGATTCGAACCCACGTCATTGAAATCTTATTAATATTCTTTGATTGCACATCATGACTGTAAGGGCCGGTAGTCAACGGTTGACGAAATTTAGAAAGTTTTATATAACGATGAGACATCCTGCCTTTCTACATCCTTTGCAACGAGACAGATGGATATCTAAGCAAGCTCACTTACTTTTACTGAAAATTAAGAATGAGTTGTTACTTTTTATGTGGGAAGTAAACGTTATCAAAATTCTCATGTCATCAACTAATTTTAATGGTACTTAATTAACTTTTTATATATGCATGTGTGAATTTTTATTATGATTTCTAAGTTTTCTGTTTATAGGTAATACCAATTAGTATATGCAATATGTTTGCTAAGACCCTGACGGGTACAAGCAAATGTTTGCTGGTTGAACAAATATTTATCCTCAACCTTACAAATATGTACCTTAACGCTGGGGTTCCATCTGAGTTAGTGTTAAAGGTTTACGATCTTATTCATATTGAGTTAGCGTAAGTTTGTAGGCTTCTTTAAGAAGCTTAAAATATTTGCCTGTACTTGGGATACCTCATTAGTGTTGCTCCTACGTTTTGGGAACGTTCTTAATTGATGTTTATCTGGAGTCCGTATTCTAATTCTGATGATCCGAATTCTAACTTTTCTTCAAAGTTTGTATTCCATGGAAATTACTTATTTTTGAATATAAATATCTTATGTGTATTATCATTCTCAGAAGTGTTCCTACATGTACATCGTTCACAAAAATCGGTTCTTTCTCTAGACTGTGTAGAAGTAAACTTTAACAAAACTCACTTTGTCATTATTTAATTAATTGTATTAAGTATACATAAATTGTATACTTATTTTTATATATAAAGTGCGAGTAGAAATAGCCAAATTTTTATATTGTATCGTCCTTTTCCAGAACCACCACGTGTGGCAACGGCGGTTGGGCCCCGAGGCAAGCGAGTTCAGACACCGCAGCCACCGCCAGTCCGCACGCCTTCTGCGCCGATACCCGCTCCCGCTGTACCGCCCGCGCCGTCGCGGGAACAGGCTGTTGCGCTTGCGCACGCCGCTAAGGGAGTTGAAGCGTTAGGCGTACTGGTCCAGTATTTGGTGTTTCGTGTAAGTATAAAAATACCACTCTTCTATCCAAATATATTAGAAGCATCATAGATGCTTTAATGTATATAATTATGTCAATTTACTCGTACGTATACTAGTTAAAGATCTGAACCTAATTTTCTTTGACATTAGAGTAACTTAGTGAACACGAATCTCATTAAAGACTCACTAGGCTTTATTATTTACATTAAACATATAAACGTTAAACTTTAGCATTAGGAAATAATTAATATTACCATGGAAGAATAGAATGCTTTTTCATTATTTCCAAATTATAAATTTTGTGGCATAAAAGAGATTTAAAAACATTGTGGTGTTATGGTTTACTGAAGATTTTAGCCGCCAATCAATAAACTATTTTAACAGTTGTTTTAGAACAGTAATTTCCTTACGTTTTAACCATAATGTAGACGTGTGTAAGAAAATACCGTTATAACACTAAGTACTAACATTACTTGAAACGATCATGTTACAGTTGGATGCACTTAACGGTGGATCTTGGAGATTGGAGGCTGAGCGATGGCGCGGAGTGGCTGCAGCAGAACGCAGCAGTGCCGCACGCGCGGACAGAGATCGTCAACAGCGTGCTCAAAAGGATCTCGATACCAGTAAGTATTATTAAAATATTACAAATTCATAAAAAAATTACTTCAGTTAAAATAAAGTTAAACATATATATAAATAATAGCAACAAAACAATACTTAGTTCATTGTCTATCTGCAAAGTATATAGTTATACCGAAATTAACAAAAATTAGTTTAGTAAATTCGCTTTCATATTTTAATATATTATGGATAAAGTTATCTAACAATGACAAATTGTGGAATTTACAGTCGCCGAATGCCTGAGCAAGATCTCAGAGCTAGAGAGGGAGGTATCGTCAAAAGAGGAAGCGAACGCTCGTCTTCAGGCCACACATATAGAGGAGGTTGCTGCACTAGCAAGTGACATTAAAGGATTAAAGGTAAATATATACACAGGTTCTAATTTTTTTACATTTAACACCCTACCCATAGCTTTCTTTAAAGAAACAGAACAACTAGCTGTGCCAGCGGCTTCGCTCGCGTAAATTGAAGATAATCACCGTTTAAGTAGTGAAAGAAATAAAAAAACTGTAGACCCT
The DNA here is from genome assembly GCA_949752895.1 of Dendrolimus pini. Taxonomy (NCBI): domain Eukaryota; kingdom Metazoa; phylum Arthropoda; class Insecta; order Lepidoptera; family Lasiocampidae; genus Dendrolimus; species Dendrolimus pini. Next base: position 17,337,376 of record OX457137.1, on the reverse strand, counting down.
TAGGATTTGATTTTCCAAAAACGCCGACACACGTGTACATTTTTTTCCAACCAGAAGCTTGTAGATATATACAATTTCGTGCTTTTACTTTAGAAAATGACGGATTTTCAAACAAACTTCATTCCCCATTTCACTCCCTTGTGGGTTGAATTTTCAAAAATCTTGTCTTAATGCGCACCTATAGCATAAAAGGAACCCGCATGCAAATTCCATTCCATTCCGCCCAGTAACTTGGACTGTGCGTTGATATGTCACTCAATCAATAAGTCAGTCAGTCAGTGAGGCCAAAGCAATTATAAATATGTATCGATTGTATTGGATATTAGTGTCACAGTGATTTAGAAATATTTAACCCCATTCCAATGGCAGTAGTTCGAATTCTAACAGAGATTGCAGTGATCAGCCAAAAATCATAATGTGCAGATTAGACTTCAAATTATTTCTGACTTCGAACCTGCCCTGGACAAGCGTTTGAATTTATAACGTTCATTCTAATGAAGTGATATCCGGTCCAACCAAAGGACATCTATGAGATACTATTATTACATATAATGTAACAAGTGCGCTTGAATAAAACAATAAGGAAACAGCACTTAAACGATCGGTAGCCTTTTATTAAGCAGGTCAATTAATTTAATTTTGTCAGTTACTATTCATATTCTAACGGTCGAGGCGTTGATTTCAAAGCCGCTTTTCATTGAGGCAATTGGCTCCTGAATAATTATTATGAATATATGTACCTACTCCCCAGTGATTTTAAGACGACGAATCTCTATTTTTCTATAAGGCCTATCTATACCATTCTATTAGGCCCCTGTGGTTGAGCGAGCTGAGCTTTCCTGGTATGGTGAATATCGGAAACGTATTTTCTCTGTTATTTACTATGGCTATATATACTATGTTATAGCGAATTCTTTAATAATTAAGACTAGGAAATCTAAGTAGATAAGACGGAGAAATAGTTTTCATTTCATTCTGGGCCATTCGGAGGCAGGCCAAATGCGGTGAAAAGCGCCGCAGCAGGTTTGTGTGGAACTCACTAAACCTAAACTTGCGCCCCACTCGTGACATTGAGGGGAAGACTGTCATCCCACAATATGATGTAGGTACTTATCGAAGCACCCGTGCCCGGTAAGTATCTGCGTCATCCTTAAGGTCCGTCCCGCGTTTGCGCGTGACCCGTCGCTGCAGGTAGGGATGAACCGCCTCCGTTGTATCAACTCCAGCCTCAGGAGAATCTAAATCTCTTTGCCAAGATTGGATCGTGATCGCGGATTCCCGCGTCCTGATCGCCTCTAACTCTGCCCGGCAATAAATCAAGTCCTTAGCAAGGGCACCCTGCCGGGAGCGTTGCACATTGGCAAGCACCTCCGCCTGGAGAAGCCAGGGAGGATCACTTGCCAAGAGTGTCGCCGCCGTCAACGCCACCTTACGGTACCTCCGTATGGAACTCACCGCCAGGACTCGCTGAGGTCTCCTCAGCAGAGTCCTGTTGCGGCGATAGAGTGGATGGTTTCACACGGGTGCACCGTACAGTGTCAGTCAATCAAGAACCTATACCAAGCACAACGAATCTACATATGGTCATAAACGAAGAGATAAAAGCGTCCATTAGTTCTTGTTGTCTCTATTCTATATCGTAAACAAAACAGATATATTATATCAATGTAATTTGCCTTTTTAATATGGTTCTTATTCAAACCTGTTAAAAAGGAGCCAACAAAAAGAATTATTATACTTATTTTAAATAGTAGGTATGGATGCGTTTCAGATATTTTGTATATCTCTCATTCCTTTTACCTTCTATCTCTTTTCTTGTCTACTTTTACTAGTACTTATGTCCTTAAATCTTCCATTATGTTTATCGCATGATTTCATCCCTTTTATGGCATGCCCATACATACCACCTTAATCTTTTTCTTTCTTAGTCTTTGTCCTTTTTTACTGTTATAAGTGCATCTTTGAAAGACCGGAGCTAAGTATCCGTTTATCATCTTATTCATTCAAGGGACACCACACATTCATCTCTAATTTTAATAAGTGATATTTGAATAAAGGCGCAAAATATCTTCGTTTTTCGTCTGAACCAATTCTCTTGTATAATAGGATTAAAATCAGTATTTGTAGTACTCTGTCTTAGCCTGATTTACTTTTAAACTTGTTAGGAAACCAGGCAACTTGCTAACTGGCGAGTAAGTCCATGTCATTGGTTGGACAAATATCTAGCTAATCAACATATTTCTGTACAAACAATGATAAGAGCTAAACTCGTCAGTTTCACAAGTTAGCTCGCTTGTTACCTAATGCAAGTAGGAATCAGGTCAAGCGGTTTGCAACAAAACAATGTTTGATATATTCCCACTTAAATATCTAATAAATTCAATATTTTTTTATTTCAGACAACAATAGAGTCTCTGAAACATGAAGTCGCTGAGAGCAGAGCGCGACTCCACGCACACAGTGAGATCGAGCGAACCCTTCGAGCGCAACTCGAAGCCGCACGAGCAGAGATCGAGCTCGGCCACAAAACGCTCGATCAATCCACGGACTCCTCTCCGGACACGTCTTGCGATAAGTCCTACGACAAGTCTTATGACAAGTCGAGCGACAGATCGTGGAACATGTGCGACGCGGCCTGCGACCCTGTATGCTGTGAAGCCGAGGATTGCGAGTTACGATTAACAGCGAGTGAGGAGCTCAGCTCGGACGCCAATGAATTGGCAGCTGAAGTAAGTATTTATTTATTTCATAAATACCTACATACATATTGTCACTCCTGTTTCGTAATGGGATAGGCAGAGATGATGAAATTCCACCTGTTACGAATCGTAACTCAGGAGCATGTCTCCTCCTCTCCACTTCGCGTCATCACCATTTTTTCATAGAGAAGGAAATCCGTTCTTCTTTTTATAGAATCTCAATTAAAATGTTCAATCGAGTTCTTGTTATTAAAAAATATTTTTTAATTTAAAACGGTCATCTCGTTTTCAATTTCGTTAGATTCATGATTTTAATGAAATTGAAATGGAGCTTTGTGGAATTAGGGCTTTCAAAACTGTCCCCGCGCGAAAACTATCCCCTTTTTCGGGATGAAAATATCCTATGTGCGTTCTTAGTATTGTGATTAAATTTATACCAATTTTTAGTCAAACACTAGCATGGTTTTTTCGTGAAAGCGTAACAGCTATATAATATTATCGTCAAATTAAACTCATATTTTAATCACTTTAACAGTCCACTATTCATTCACAAGATCCTTTTTTTGACAAGTCACCGTTTGAGGACTTTCCACCAGGGGGAAAACGCGGTGAGGAGTGTGTGATTTGTCGCGAGCAGCACAGCACTACTAGCAAGTGTTATTGCTATCTGAGTCCGGGATTCTCACTGAAACCCCTCTCAATTGCGTTCTTTTCTTAATGCCAGGGCTACAGGTACATAGTGTCACCACTCATCGAGCCCCTGGCAGTAATTAAAGAATCAATATCAACCATAAGGAATCTGCAATAATATGTATATTAAGAACTTTTCAATGAAACCGTACCAGGTACGCTCTCTACGAGCAGTGATCGAATTGAAGCAAGCGGAGATGGCGTCGCTGCGGGACACGCGGGACGAGCTGGCGGCGGAGCGGGAGAGGCGCGCGGCGGCCGAGCGGGAGGCGCGCGCCGCGCGGCACGCCGCCGAGGAGCTGCGCGAGCGCGCCGCGGCCCGGCAGCGGGACACCGACCGCCTGCGGGACGAGAACCGCCGCCTGCGGGACGCCGCCGCCAGGGACAGGGACCACGCTGCCAGGCTAGCAGCACTCAACGAGGAACTGCGCTATAAACTCAGGCAGAAGTCTCAGGTATATAAAAAATAACAGCCCATACTTGGGGCTTTATAAAGAACTTCAGAGCCTCCTTGATTTTATATGGATTTATTCCGTTGTGACGTCGTAATTCTAACTGGATAAAAGCGCGCTAGAAGCTACAACGGTTGTTGTCTCAGTTAACGTATATATTGTATTTTTTGCGATGACGTAGACGCGATGGACTCCTAAACTACTTAACCGATCGGGAGCGATTTTGGTGAATTCGTTTTTCTGTGTTTGAGTGGGGCCCCGGATGACTAAAATCCATAATAGGAACCGGTAGGTGGCGCTAGAATCGGGTCCTAGATTTTATTTTTTCAGAGCAAGGCAACGTCTGTCGGGGCCGCTAGTATATATGTATAAGTCAATGTTTAGTTTACTGGGACTCTTGCACGTGACTATCAGCGCGAAAATGGTGCCAATCGACATGTATAAAAATGCAGTGACAGTAGTATACATGTATATGTATGCTATTTCTTCAAATAAAGTATTTTTCTTTGTTTTCTTTGTGTAGTCTGTTCAGTGATAATAATAGAGATTAGTGGTTAAAGTTAATCTTTAAATTCAGGTGGTGTCCCTCCTCGCCGGTGGGGGTTATATAGAGCGCACCCCGATGCGCGCGCGCACTTCGTCCGGGGACTCCGTGCGCTCCACGTCCCCGGGGCCGGAGACCCCGCCCTCCCCCGCCGCGTCGCCCTCCCCGGACTCGCCCCCGCTGCCCGCGGTCAAAGCCGTGGTCGAGAAGCACGACTCCGTCAGCTGGGTGCTCGAAATCGAGGAGACCCCCGAGGAAGTTGCATCCAGGTACATTTAATTTTTTCTTGATACCTTATAATTCCGCTTGTCTGGTATTAAAATGTTTGGGAAGAACTAAAACTATTTTTTTAAACTATCGACGCCTTCCCTCACTTTCTTAAGACTTTTTTGTCAATATTGCATATAATATTATATCTATGTTACATAATACCATGGAAGAAGAATCTTCTATCACAATACTTACGTAGTATGGTACCTTATTTCTAATACTGATTTATAAATAATATCGTATAGTCCACTTTAAATTTAACTAACAACTATCAAGGTTTGATTTGAACTCCTAAGAATTCAGTCTTAATTAAATCTCCATTCTCCATTCATTAGATTAGCGAGGCGGTCGTCCTTCCGGGCAACGGCGTCCCCGAGTGGCGTCAAGCGACGTGGCGGGGGCTCCCCGGGGGGTGGTTCTCCCGCACCCGCCTCCCCTGCCCCAAACGCCTCCAAGCTGTTCCGCGCAGGTGAGCTGGACTTCCCTCCACCACCGCCCCCCCTCAAGGAGTCTGCCGGCGAAGCCATCTATATCTACGACGACAACCACTACTGAAATAGGACTTTTTGTACATACGTGAACCGCTTTTCTTGCGGATACCTTAATCAGGTTCTGCGTGAACCGAAGTAAAACCAGATTCTTGGATCAGAATTATCAATTTGTGACATCAACGATGACAACCACTGCTGGTATCGGACTTGTTACGTGGATCTGTTCTTGTGCGAATAAAGCAGGTGCTGCGAGAACCGAAGTAAAACCTGATTTGGTGTGATCGGAATTGTCAGTATCTTTGGTGTAGGTGGTTAGATTCTCACAATTTTGACAAATTTGGGACAACCTTCAACGGTCATCGAAATGTCATGATGACATTTTTGGGCAAATGGAAAACTGTTTGCTATCCTATTCAAGTATATTTACATACTTTGACTACCATGGAACTAAGATTAGGCAACTTTCTGGCTTGACAATCAAAGGATATAGGCTTAGACGTAATATTGAACGCGAAGGACTTGGTGAACGCAATGTGATATTCTTGCCGGATTTTATCCTTTTGCACGGTTCGATAACCTAGTTTTTGCATGTGGACCCTATTAATTAAATATCTTTATGTTTAATTTAAACAAAGCCGTTGATCAATCTAATCATGAGTTTGTGATTTTGTATGTTGTTACGTTTACTAAATGTGCTAAGATCATCAAATTTATATGGTTAAATATAACTTTTAATATAATCCTCTAATACTTAAATAAACATCAGGGAATTTTGGGTTTTATTCACCTCACTTAATCGTTGGAGTAAGGCATTTATTTCAGCAGCTTAGATCAAATTGTATGAGATGACTTGTGAAGTTTTTACTGTAGGGTGTCATTCATCCAATACCATACCAGCTTAACAGACTATTAAATTGTAAGAGTGATAAACTCAATGCATGCTGTATGTTATTAATGAAAAAAAGTATAACGTAACGATGCCTCGACGCAACTGAGATTTAACGTTGATTTAATGAAGTTTACATAATTGCTGGAAATGAATGTTTAAGAAATCAAAATTCAGGGTAAATGCGTACCAATCAGAGACAATCCGAGAACGTCTCTTATTGATTTGGCAATTATTATACCTATTGTAATCAGATGTTGAGCGGATTACATTTTCCGTGAAATTCATTCCAATTACTTTGGCTTATTGTTTAGTCTAAACTTTATAGAGGTATTATAATGTCACCCTTGTTATTAGAAATTTTAATTTCTCGTTACCGATTAGATTCACACAAAAGCAAAGTTCATGATTTGATATGTCCGGTGTATCCCCTAGTCGATGGATAAGTTTGTAACAATTACAGTACGTGTAAAACTTAAATGCGCCTAAAGAGTAGTTAGCTTGTTGAACAAGCGCAGGTCCAGGCAAGATTCCTGTTTCCCTTTAGAAAGCGGCAAAGCGTTAGTAGCATCTTCGGCGTAACAATTCCGATAGGCGATGGTAACCGCCTTCCATCAAGTGGGTCGTCTGCTTGTCTGTGGAACTCATGCAATAAATCAGTGTCAACGTTTATTACATCTGATAGTGTATAGTGCGAAAGAGATGTCATGCGAGCCTAGATAGCGTAACACTCTCTCTTTACTCTAGACGTTTCATCTCATGAATCTTAAAATTTCAAATGCGCATTTAAGTTTTGCTTGTCTTGGATTGTTGGTATTCATGTGACCACCAATTATGTCCGAGGTACGGAATATGTAAAGCTTAAACTAAGTTGTAGGCAGTTTCATAATGCATATTAGATTTTAATATGGGGTTGAAGTCATTTGATATTGGACCGAAAAGTGAGGCTGGATGTGCAGGATGCAAAAGGATTGTATTGTATTAATTTGAAGAATGAAAGGTTTAGTTTGTCGCAACCGTGCCGCATTTGTCTAACCTTACTTTAGGTTTGAATATGATGATAATAAATGATATAAGTAAAGAAATATTCTTGTTGGGAAACAATATTTAAATAAGGGATCGTATTATATCTCGTAGTAGTTTAATGCATATTACATATTTATTGATAGAAAAATACAGTGTAAATTTATCTTATTACGACTTTTATCGACGTGTGCGTTGTTTTTGTTCGTTCGGTTGATAATAATTATTTTATCATCGTAATTGTAGCGCAGACGTTTGAACTGTAATCGTGTGCTTTGCCCAATGTTCTGGCCTCAGAAATATATAATAATTAAATAAGTCTGCATATGTAAGGAGTATTTGTGTACCTGTTGACTGCGTCAATTAATAATGTTTTCTAATCTTGTATCTGTTCAATCGCACTCTCTTTCTTACAATTCTTTTATCTCACTTTATTACTTTTATTGATTTATTGCTTAAACTTTCTTCTACCTCATATTGTTAACTCTATCATGGACGAAGAAATACTATAAATCATGATTGCTCATTAATCCTAGTCCTTCATAACCTACATTTTTAGAGAACGTTACAAGACATGTATATCTTGCGTTTTAATTAAAAAAAAACATCACTGTCTTTTAACCCAACTTTATCTTTTAGACTAAAGACAGTCAAACTTAAATTTAAAAAAAAAAAACTTTAAAATTCTGACTGCGACAGTCTAAAATTATTTATTTAATATTCTATCATTTTAAAATTTTGTTTTAAATAATAGAATTTTGATTGAAATTCTAGTGGTGCTTTTTTTCTGTATTGAAATGTAAGTGAAAAATGATTTATAGCGTTCTCCACAGCATATTTTTTAATAACAGAGACTAAACTTTGCAAATCTGAAACTTGAAAATAATGTATGAATTTTGACACAAGTTTGACATTTGTAGTTGTCTAAGTAATCTCTGCAATAAAAAAAAAATCTTGTGTAATAGAGATTTTTTCAGTTTAATTTTTACTCTGTAATTGTCATTTCTAGTATTCTTCTTGATGGCTGTTATTGTATCTTCGAGAGTCTAGTTTTCAACATTTATTGATTGGCGCAGCGTCTTTGTTTCTGTTTTATGTTAAAAAGCGCTTTTGGAAATGATCGTCTCTAACGATCAGATCCTGCTGGTTGTTATTATATATTAATTAATTAGCTGTAGAGTGATAGTATTTATATTGTTTTTGTATACAATGTATTTAAATTATGATAGTTTATCACGGTTGTTGGCACATAATAATTTTGTACAAATAACGAGTTTAATGATGGTAAAATAACATTAGTTTTTAAGTGGAATGTTCGATGCAATATTCGAATATATAACACGATATTGTGTTCTGCATTTCGTGCTGATCTTATAAGCTACACGATGATGTTTCTTTATTATTCACATTATATTTTAGCTGTTAATGGTTTTATTGCCGTAAAATTTACATCTCAACCGTACCAAAGAGTAATATTAAACTCTTTGCAATGTTCCTTAATTTTATCGATATAATTATAACAGTGCATGTTCGATAAATTTGTGAATTCACTCAAATGATATAATTTTAAGCTAAATTTGATATACGCAATACCATTCCAAATTAAGAAATTGTAAGCAATTATTATTAAAAAAAGATATTAATATGAAAAAAAATATTAAATAGTATTATTAAATCGGATACTTGTTTTATTGATCTTATTAAATACCCATTTGAATATACTCAAGCTAAGTAAATTATGCATGTGTTATGGACAATATACAACAAACCGATCTGCGGCCGATCCTGACACCCAGAATATAGTAAAGTATCGACTTCATAATTTAAAAGTGATATTGGGGGAACACATCACGACTTTGGAGCTACTTTAAAGCGACCTCGACACCTTTTAACTTTACGGGTTGAAATTTTTTATCCATAGAGTTACGTGTATGGCGGTCACCCTTGCCTGGCCTTAATGTTTTTCGCGATTTCACTACATAATTCTGTAGCGCAAAATAGACTACTACGTGTATACGTTCATGATAATTTTAATATTAACTTATATGGAGTAATAAAAGTAGCTAATTTTTATTTTTTTAGGAGAGCTTTCAATAAGTAATTGTGGCGATTTTAGGTATTTTTAACTTTAGGTTTAGCATAATAAAACTACGTTTTAACGGGTTTAAGCTGGGTAATTTATTTGATTTTGGTTATTCCGATGTTTCGGAATCACGGTGATCACGGAAGACAAAGATGTCAAGTAGTTTAGGTTTAATATTTTTGAATATTGGTAACCCTGCCTTACCAGTCATTGCGACAGTGTACAGGATAGACTTACCACGTTCATAGTCGTAGATTTTATATATACATATACATCTTTTTATCAAATATCATTCATGTAAGGACTAAGTGTAACGACACACCTGCGGAATGTTTGGCTTATGGAGGGTAGAGGTAAGGAGGACCTTCGGAGTCTCCCCGTACCTCACGAGGCTGTTGGGCGAGTACCTGCGGGATCGGCATATCCTTTGGGAGGGCGGTGAGTCCGGCAATCCCGTGTTAGGTCGGCGACGCGTCGCGTGCGGCGTTCCACAGGGGTCGGTCCTCGGGCCGATTCTTTGGAACGTAGGTTATGACTGGATCCTTCGGGTTTCGGTCCGGCCCGGGGTAGGGCTGATCTGCTTTGCGGACGATACTCTACTCACGACACGCGCTGCGTCATTTGCGGAATCCGTGGACGTTGCCAACGACGGGTTGGCGATTGTCGTAGATCGAATAGCTAGGCTGGGCTTGAGGGTCTCCCCCGCGAAAACGGAGGCCATCATGTTCCTTAGGAAATTCCGTAATCCCCCCCCCGGACTTGTCCGTTACAGTCCAGGGGGTGGCAATCAGAGTAGGGCCCAAGATGAAATATCTTGGGCTAGTTCTTGATGGGAAATGGCTGTTCAAAGCGCACTTTGAGCAGCTAGTTCCCAAACTCATCAAATCCGCGGGCGCACTCTCGAGACTTCTTCCCAACGTGGGGGGGCCGGGGGGTGCGACGCGGAAACTTTACTCTGACATTCTGAGGAGTATGGCGCTGTACGGTGCGCCCGTCTGGTCCATTGCACTTCACCGCCATCTTAATTTACTGCCCTTCAGTGGACACTTTTTAATATACTGAGATGAGTACGTTCGGAATGTTTTTTAAGTTAGCTATGAGGTTATGACACATCAGCGGAAATAACGCGAATTTAGATTAGCACCGATCCTTCAGGCGAAGAACTTCCCGCGTAATGTGTTCGAATGGTGTATATAAAATAACTGTAATAGATTGACAAACGGACTTCGACAATATAGCCACGGAACCCTAACCAAGTTGAATGGCATAGTTTGAATCACTTTATAATAAATATTAGTGGGTATTCACCATAAAATATGCTTTCTGGTTTCTCTTTATAACACTTTAATCCAAATTTTATTATAAAAAAACGAAAGTGTTGCACGCATTTACATAAAAACCAATAAAAAAATCGAATTAAATTTACATAGTTTTTCATTTGATTTCAATTTCATTTAAGTTTTTTATTTGTAAATCAACTTTTGTCTACACTATATTAAGTATAGGATGGATCCATATACGCATTAATAAGATATCTTAATGTGAAAGTGCGTTTCTTTGGATGCCTGTATAGCTACGTTCCAAATGAGACTCACAACGAAAGCGATTTTTCCCGTCCCACTTGCTTGCGGACGTTACAATCATAAACTCTTTTTTTTAATATTTATGGCTTGGCAACTAGGCCTTTAAGCCAGGTCTTAATTAAATTAATTTCAGTTCACTTCATTTTTGTTCGTTTTGTATTATAGTTAGTCGATAGTGTTTTTAATATATTTAAATAGTGGTTTATAACAGTCTTGTATTTTTAAAATGTCATGTAAGTGGCGGGACTCATCATTTTTCAGCACTTCCGTTATTTCACTGGCAAGAACAAGTCTATCCAACGAAAAATTTACACACTCAAAAATTATGTGCTCCAAATCACCAACGTCTAATCATAAACTCTAGTGAAACGGATTATGGTGAGTTGTTGTCATAAACGACGAAATATATAAACGGCATTGATTGATTTATCACGCCTTTTTCAATGTCAAGAGATAGAGAGAATTAATGCTCTGTGGTCAACGCCCACTTCGACCCACCTCTTAACATGGATTGTTGTGAGCGCTGTGTGATCGAAAATGATCACGTCATTAACGACGTTTTCTCCATGATTATAACGACCGTGGTTGCCATGTGGAACAGTTTACGGAGCATTTTGGGCGTTATGAGCTACTAACGTAACGCATCCTATATGTATTTTGATAACTATAAAAAATCGATATGAGGTCAACATAATTTCATAAGTGGGATAGTTATAACCTGCAAATATTAATTACTTTATATTTTTATTACAAATGAGCTAACTGTGAGTCAAGCCACAGACATTGAAGCATTCTGTAGAGGTGAAAAAGGTCCACTGTTCTAATTTTTTCCCCTGCTACTACTACTCTAAATAAAATACTATCTCAAAAACTATAATAACGCATCCTGTCGAATTTTTTACAATCTACTCACTTAATTTTTCACATTATAGGTTCAAATCAAGAGAAGGAACATTTTTTTTCAAAATTAAAACTTACGACTTCGCCGCTATCTATGTATAAAAGTCTCATTATGATTTTCCAAGACGGTTAAAAATACTCCAACACGATTACAATGTATCTAGCGAAAAAACGTAATAATACACTTTTATTAAATTTTATGATAATCAGTGCATATCGAAGCTGGTGTACTAATTTACATTTACTTTGGTATATATCGATAAGAATTGTGCTTTAAAAGTAAGTGGTTTGATAAAACGGTCCGAATTCTCATATCACATGTCTGCTTCCTACACTAAAGTAATTTTATAGTATTCAAAACGAGGGCAATAAAAAGAGATGGAACATAAAGATATCGATATTTGTATCACAAAGTAGCGAATTTAAATACTTGATATATAGTCTAAATTAAATCGCCCGGGCATTGTAAATACATAAAAAAACATATTACTTAATAATATAACATTAAATATACTACGCTCGCAATACTAAACAAACTCGCAAACTATGCAATATAAAAACATATTATAACTTGCGCCACACCGCACCGCTTAAACATATATAAACCTAATTCACATAACTATTATAATAAACTTATGCTATAAATAAATAATAACATTAATAATATTCATATAGTTTGTAAATACGCAACTTTGTACTTCGTGGAACCTTTCTAGTTCCATGTTGTTTTGATACTTGTAATTTTTCCAATTTGAATCTAAGAAAGCGGCTGTAATAATCGGTGGATTGTATTTATCGATATTCTAAAATCGATATTAAACTTTCGATACATTGTTACAACCCTAACAATAATACTCAACGGAGTTACTTATGAGGTTTTAATGTGCAATGCATAACTTACGAACGTTTTGAACGGATTAAGCCAAGACCAGACCTCACCAGAACATTTAAGGAAATATGGGTTCAAGCCCACGTAAGTATAAAAACGATTCGCTATTCCACTTAAGGACATTTGTTGAAAACCCCGCAGTATGTGTGTTAGTCTCATTTCGTTATGTTTCGTTTTAGTTTCCTATGGTAAGTTAGTATTCATTTACAGTCTTACCCTAGTCCTCTGCGAAACTAAGTATTAACTGGTACCTATATTGTAATATATTTCGCTATAGATGAACGTACATATATAGATAGAGATATTGATATATATTTTAATAACTAACTTTGAAATAAAATTAAATATAAAAATAAAGTCGATTATTGGTCATATTTCAATAATCATAAATAAATAATATAATTGAATACAAGGAAATAACTAATCTGATAATATTTATAAGGGAGTTTTTAATTTCTATTATTAAACTAATTTGACTAAATTTTTTTCTTGTTCCTCTTTCAATCTTAGAAATAATCAAACTTATAAGAAATTAGATATAGTTTCATATAATGTGTTATAAATATAGGATATTAGCTATCTATCATGTAGAAAATAGGATATATAAATTCAAAATTAATCTCAACGGAATTTAAGTGAATCCTTAGAAATGAAATTCGGTAAGCATATCTATTTTCTATAAACGCGATGAAGAGAAATAATTCGAAAAAGAGGTTAAAATGATTTTGAAACTTATGGAAGCGAACACGCTACGAAAGCTTTGGTAACCAGCAATTTATTAAATTTTACAGTTTCGACAATGGGAACCTTTTTTCATGGTCCCCATCTAGTCATTGCATTTTGTAATAAATATACATGTTCATATTAAAATTTATTCAAAACGTACCTGTGTTATTTATTATTCAGGACAATCACGAAGTATGCAAAATACCCATTATAACAATGCATTTGATGACGACATTTGGGCTCCAAACCAAAACAGCACCTTTGATTTTGGGATCGACGATACTTCGTCAGTCGAATACATTCAACTTTACGATAACACGGAACAACCTATAGGTGAGCCTTAGAAACATAATATATATATATCGTTTATCAATAGTAATTCAATGATTGAAATTCGCAATATGCACATATAATATATCGGCCTCTGGGTCACACACACGACGATCATGCGTGTTATCGCGCCATTGGATACCATGAAATATGAATTATAGCGGCGGAGTTCCTATCTATTTAACCTTATCATCATATTTTGGCTAATAGAATAGATAGGTATCCTAAAAAGTAATAGTCTGTGTGTAATTCTTATATAATGTAGTTTTATAAGAATGGTGCCATGGAAGATGGGACGCAACTTGTGTCGATAATTTGGCGGTGTCCCATCTTCTAGACACAGCCGGGGCTGCTGTTACACACCAGGAGGCCTTAAAATGGCGCAAATATGTGTTCATTGGTAGTGGGTACGTATTTGTGGCTTTCGGGGTCGAGACCCTGCTGAGGCCGTCGGGGCCTGGAGCTCATCTCCTCTATCGAGACCTGTCAACGCGTCTAATTGAGGTCTCGCGTGATCAAAAGGCTAGCTTGCACCTAGGGCAACGAATTGGCGTAGCCACCTAACACGGAGATGCGCCCAGCATTTTGGGCACGCTCCCCGCCGACAACGATTTTGAGTCATTTTTTATTTATAGATTTATGTTATTTTGTGTATATAGCTTTAAATATAAGACAGTTTATTCTATATAAACTATATTACTGTAGCTCGGCATCCGAGGGTTAGACCTAGTTGCATTTGGAGCATTCGCATCGAAACTAGGATACCGTTTTCCTAGTTTTCTTCTCCACTTCATGCGATCTTAGATATCCCTTGTTTTAATATCATTGGTACAAATGTAATCAAATTAGAATTTCTTTGCCTATTCCTCCTAGGTAGCTTCCTAAGCTGTTTTGTATTTACTCGTAGTTGTCAATTGTCGGTCTCATTCGATGGAGTTAGAGTAACTGAAGTATTCTTTAAGTACCGTAAAGAAGACTTCAAATTTTTTCTAACTCAAAATGAATAAGACCGTGTAGGTTTTACGAATGAAATAAAATGAAAGCTGTTCATTAGTTACTGTTGTTGGGTGAAAGAATAACAAACATCTGTCCATCCATCCTCATAAACTTTCTTGTTTATTTAACTAGATTCATATTGTTACCTCGTAGTCATTATAAAATCTACTAAAACAGGTGTGATCCGGAACATATTGTACCGGTGACGAACAGTGAAAGTGTTGAGAAACGATCGAATGGAATAATGTATATAACTGGTCATGAATTATAATTAAGTGATATAAATTATGTCTTTTTTAATATATTCTCCTTTGACTATGAATATTGTCAACTTCTTTATTTCCAATATTATTAATAGCTAGGATTCGCCCGCGGCTTTGTCCACGCTTGACGAGTAACCTAGATTACAGTTATTTTGCCAGTATTTAAATTCAAAGGGTGTTTGTTATCAACAGGGAAACTGTTTTTTTATGATAATACTAAATGAATAATTAATTTTGAAGATTCCCGTAAAAACTCAGGGTAAGTAATGTTACTAAAGGCATAATAAACAAGTCTAATATCTCGTGATTTCGAAGGTAGGCATACCCGGGAAGTATAAAAAGTCCCAGATTATATTGTTCTAGTATTAATTGGATCCAAATCAGCTAATTTTTATGTATGCTACCCATTTTAAAACACTCCCGGAAAAATTTCCACGGGATTCCTACAATATAAAGTATTACATCACTTGGGAAAGGACTTAAATCGTTTCGAAATTAGGTAACATTTATGTGCAATATAAGCAATTTATACCATTCCCAGGAAAGTTCCCGCGGGATTTCCAGGACTCAAAGTATGCACCCGAAAAAGTACTCTCGAAAACATTCCCACAGAATTCCCAGCATAAAAATCACACATTTTATTATATAAAATTTGCTATTAATCAGCGCAAAAATGCATTGCAATTTGATTTTTTTTCAATCTTGTTATTTTAAATCTTTCCTAGAATAATTCCCGCGGGATTCCCAGGATAAAAAGTAGCGCAGATTTTAAGTCGTAAGAATTTGCTGTCGATCAGTGAAATAAGCATCGAAATCGGCCCAGTAGTTTTTACTTTAATCCCGAAGAAATAGACAAACCGACAAACAGAAGAAATCTAAAAAGAATCGCATCGTGTTCTTTATCGTTTATATAGTGTATTCCGTTGTTTGTTTTCAAATAGCGTCAATGTACAGACAGGGCATGTATTATATATATTGTTTTACATCTTCAGCTCTATCCTATTATTATCTATGCTCATAATTATGATATCTGCAGTTATTGCTTTTTTTCTTCTCTTTTTACGAGTATAATAATGATTATAATATTTTATTTGTTGTTGTTTTAATATATAATTTTATTATATTATATTGCATATATCTAGAGACCACGGGCCTTAAAAATGGCCGGGCCTTTTGGAGGGCTTGCGTGGGGCCATGGGAAGGCCACCACCACGTAGAGGCCCCTTGACAAATTAAATGTAAATTTGGCGTGACACTGACCGACGATTATACTTGTCTACACCATATAATAATGCACCCCAGGACAAGCCCCGGCCAGTGTAGGATTATTGTGGGAAATGAGAACAAAAAGTACCGCTCTATTGAGGTGAAGTGCTAGTGGTACTAGGGTCTGGGAATATGGGGACTGTGGCGTCTGCCCGTCGCAATGTTCGGCGAACATGGAAAAATGGGTGGACGGATGGGTGTGAGTGACTAAGGGGTGTAGAGAGGTGGACTGCAGCTTGACGTTATGCCATTTATCACTTCAACCCCTGGAGCTTGAGTTTTAGCTCTAGCGATCTCCACTCCGTTCTGGCAGGCTAAAGCAAGCACGGAAGCGGGGGCCTCGCCTTAGCCCCCGGTATCAGGTCCGAGGTATCGCTACTCACCTAAGGCTTCGCCACAAACCCCAGGGGGTTTATAATGTATTATTGTTATATCCTGTATGTATATTATTATTAAGCTATTCATTAGAATGTTCATTCATCCAAAGGTTAACTGGAAGAAATCGATAACAGTGATAGGTACTGCCTAGTATATTGTATTGTAAATTTTTATTTCTGTTTAATACACAAAGTAGGATATTCATTCATTCCATATTATAATTTATTTATGTTAAATATATTTTACTGTTGCATCACTTTTTTGTCTTATTTAGTATCAATAATACATAAACTCCTTGATATAAATCATTCTTTGTTATTAGATTGCAAATATTTTCTGCTTTTATCTCCAAGCCAAGCATATTTTTGATCTATATAAATTCCCTATTCATTTGTATTCAAAATTGTATTATTTTCTACTAAACGCTTTTTTTTAACAGTTCAAATCTATAGCGATACTACTGCGAAACTAAGATTCTATCACAAGTAAGTAAAACTATATTTTTCATTTGATTATGTTCATTGCTATACATCCCACTGGTAGGGTCCAACTTCTCCATGCTTAGCGGAGCGGATGACAAAGCTCCCATCCTTATTTGTAACCTTTTTTCCTTTCCCCGTCTTCCAGATAGTTTTTACAGTTGATGTTTTGTAATTGAAAAATATAACAATTTTCAAAAGCCTTTTATCTCAATTCGTACTTTTTTTTTGGAGCCGAAATCCCCCCCCGTCTGCTTTGATATAAATTCCCCAGAAATAATGTGAATTTTCTGTCAATGATACGGTAAATCAATTGTTAATAAGACAGTAACACGTAATTTAAAGTCGTTAATTTTTCAGCTCATTCAATAATTATACGGAATTGAACTTCAAGGATGCTGCAGAAATATTTTTCACCTCATGGTATGATCCCAATAAAATTACAGTGGTATTCACATTCGGCTTTACAGGTACCTAAACGATTTAAACTTGTTTAACTTTCTAATTGCTACACTCAGAGAGCTAAATAACGATTAATTTAAAGTTCAATTATTCTGCACATTATTTAATATCTGACTTTAATCGTTTTATATATAGTTAAAGGTCAATTCCAGTAAGTCCGGCCTTATTCCTGTAAGTTTAGTTTGTGTAAGGCGCGCGTAAGCTTATAGCCAGCAAGCGATACGACTTATCAATCAATATCGGACACATTCTTTCATAGCTGAGCTTCAGTTTGTTTTGCAAGCTATGTCTGTAATATTATTTTCTTATGGTTATATTTATTCGTACGTGTCCATGAGGCCGTTGTCTGTCACAGATGCTGAAAGAGGATTTGGCCCTAAAGGCTAACTTAACAGTTTTTGACCAGTTTTTCAGGTGGTCCTCTAAGGCCAAATTTCAAAGTATCTAAAAGATATAGCGAAAAATACACAATCTCGATTATTACGAAAACTAAAGTGGTATCATTACATTTTTGAAAAATCAGTTAGTTCCTTAGTTTGATCGATACGACTAATTAAAAAATTTTTTTTTACACGAAGTCATAGTTCAAGGTGTCGCTTGAAGGATCAAATTCAAGAAGTGTTAAAGTTTCAAACTAATGGAAAGAGTTGATATTAACAAAATGTATACTAGTGTATTATAATATATTTTCTTTTAATGAAATATAATCCTAATGTTAAATTCAGCATAACTAATTGCATAGTTATGTTTGCTTTTAAGGTTTTTTAAACCTATAACCATTGGCCATTTCCTTAATCGAATAATCATTTTGATATATATATGCTGGTGTGCACCGACATTTAACCAACGATTACAATAATATAATCACTGTTTATGCATATATTTTAGCGATTATTTTATTTTAATCATCGGTTAAAAGTCGGTGCACACCAGCCTTAGTGTGAATATAGACGCTATTCACTATATTTTATATTCATATTGGCAGAACCGATGGATTTTTACTGTGCTCAAATGATATAACATATAAATATAATATTTTATACAATATCTTATATAAAATATTGTCTTAAATTTCCAAAGAATGATGTTACAAATTCTCATCATTCATAATCTTTTTAATTAAAATAGTTATCAATTACTTCAATCCGCTATCGCATATCCCAAATCGTTTAGGTTTTCTAAACTGTGGAATTGTTGGAAGGAGAATGTGATAAGATTTTAGTGGCAAGGTGGTCTAAAATGTGTTAATTGCGATATTGTAGGGAGCCCAAGATGCTAAATGTGGATTTACTCGAGCGTCGCGGGGACCTGTTGGATTGTGAAGATTAGATGCTAAAAATAAAAAATGTTATAAGCCCTTTCACTGGTGGGGGGAGTGTTTACAGGTTTTTTTTTAAACAGTCGCACAGAAATACTCCAGCGCGTCAGATATTCAAATGGGATGTTAAGTAAACCCTAAAGGAACACCGATTCAAAAGACTGACGATTTGGACGCGACCAAAAGCCATGGCCGATTTTTAGAAAATGCAAATAAAAAAGTTCCATGAAAGTGCTCTAGCGCGTCAGATTAATGTGCAGACGGTTCGCCTTGTTGTCTTTGTCATGCTGACCCATAATCTGATAATTATGTGGAAGAATTTCCTTAGCCTGAAGATTTGAAGCACTCATAAAAAATACCCCCACCCTGTATGAAGGGTTAATATATGGTGGAACTACATAATAGGGTGCAAAGTTTCTCCCCTTATGTTATTCTGCCACGCTCGAGTAAATCCCAAAATCCCCGCTTGGCCTTCCCTACTAATAGTTCGGTTTATGAATTCAATTTGAGACTTAAGGTTCTCTGATTATATATATAATGACCAAGTACTGTCCATTTATAAACCCTTCTGAGTTGTTGCAAGTAATACACTAATTTTATTTAGCCTAGGTATATATAAATAAAATTTTGTTATGTTTGGACATATTATTTGATTTCAGGTGAACCCACTGGTATTGCAGTTACAACTATAATTACTGGATATTTGGAAGAAGGGAAAAATAATGTGGTGTTGCTTAACTGGGATCAATTGGCAGCTGCAATACAGTCCAACTTTGCAAATTCTTATTTGAATTGGGCAATACCTAACTGTATAAAGGTAATAAAGACATTAATTCCTAGAGAAATCATACGAAAGAAAATCCTATGCATGGATTTTCTACTATTAAAATAGATTACTATTAAATGTATTTTATTGATTTGAATTATGAAAACCAAGACTGTATATAGCGAACAAAGGAATTCAATATTTTATTTCTTTTTACTATTATTTGTCTGCGACTTCGTACGTGATTTAGTTGTTAAAGATTCTTATGTGTGTATATCAATCTTTCCACTCATTTACATTACTACTGATTTTTTTTTTACATTAACTCGATACATGTAGTTTCAATTGTCTACTAATAGTAGGCAAGGCATAAAATAATTCTAACAAAAACCGAAACCGAAACCGAAACCGACTTCAGAAGTAACAAAATACCAAAAAAGATTTTTTACATAACATCTTGAACTCGGTATTAAGTAAAACATAAAAAATTACATTTTGCAATATTTTTTTATTGTAACAAAAATATGTTTTGATTGCGCACCCACTTCAAGATGTTGCAGAAAATTTTATTTTACCTTTTTGTTACTCCGAAGGTTTATTTTTTCTTAGAAACTTTCATTTTACACTTTTAAGTTACGTATATGTACCCGAATCGCTTCTCAAATGCGGAAACGATAGCAATATGAAATGGAAGCGTATCTACTAAACATCATTGAACTTAGAACGGAGGCGATCTGTACCACATTGTTATCACACCACATATTGTACAGTGCAGCTCGATGCTAAATTATATGTATTTATGTACCTCAAATAAGTACCGTTAAATATCTGGAGCACATGCTGGTCAGTGAATATAATATGTATGCTCTCTCATTTCCTTTAGCAGAAACAAGCGGCCTCTCCATTACAACTATTTCTTGGTTAACGAAGCAATTAAAAGAGTTGAAACGGTGCGAGATCTTGGAGTATGTCTTAATACACAGCTAACATTTCGCGATCACATAGTTAAGATTTGTAAGAAAGCTTATCGAAATTTAGGATTTGTATTACGTCGAGTAGAAGGTATTAAAAGTATTTATGTAGTTAAAACATTATTTAACGCTTTAGTAAGAAGCCATTTAGAAAGCAACGCAATCATCTGGGCTCCACATGAAACTAAATATAGTCTCATGTTGGAGCGCATACAAAATAAATTTACCAGATTTCTATACCTAAGACTTTATGGTGTTTACCCATTTTATCCTTTGTTGTACCCAACCTTGTTTGTCTTAGGCATGGTTGGGTACAATAATTTGGCATCTAGACGAAAGTTTACACTCGTCTCATACTTATTTAAATTGTTAAGAGGTAAATTATTTAACCCAGGAGTATTAGCTGAAATCAAACTTAATGTTCCAGCAAATTTTGTGATGAGACGTAGGCAGCCACCAATGTTCGTAGTGCCATACGGCAGGACTAACCTACTTAATAAGGCGCCGATGACACAGGCCTTGCGAACATTGAACAAGACATGTCAACAAATTGACATTTTTATCTGTACTGTGACTGAATTCACAAGAACGGCGTATTATATTATATGTTATGACGACTGAATGTATATTCATATCTAAAATGAATAGTATGTGTACCACGCTATCGTATTGGTGGCAACTGTAATGATAGCGATGTTTGTATGATAATAAATAAATAAGTATTACAGATATAGTATATGAGACGGTTCTTCAAGTTATACTTTTTTTTACAGCTAGGATTTGAATTTGCTGATGTTTTACTTAACCTATCGCAAGCCGGATTGGATCTAAGCAAATTGCACCTGATTGGGCATTCTCTGGGAGCACACATGTTCGGGATAACTGGCTATAGGTTGGCGGAAAAGGGGATGAAGTTGCAATGGTATGTACATGATTCCTTAATATTAAGAAAAATAAAAGAAACTGATTTTTACCCTGCTGCTTCATCTGGTATAACGTTACACACACAGTCAATAATTATAACATTATCTCAAGTGGAGCCCGAGCATAATTAGGAAAATGAAGTTATTCCAAAACTAAACAAAAAGTTAATACGCTTTTTTAAAAAGGTTTTTAAATACAAGCTTTTGAGATCCTGGATATCATGTAGCAGCAGAGCGCTAGCCAAGTAAAACGAGCCCAAGCACGACGGGTCTATCTCGTTTAGTACAGGAGTTCCTATGGCCACCTTCCAACTCCATCATCAGATCAGCTCCATGGTACCATATTATTGCATTATCACACGATATACATGTGTGCAAAATTTCAGCTCAATCGCAAAAACCGGGAAGTACGTTAAATTTAACTTGCAAGATTCCATCTGAACTTACATACATGCATAGGTACATCCATTGCAAGTTAAATAAATGCTTATAAAAAAGAGCAAGTGCGTGTCAATCGACTAACGATTAAATGTTCCGTAAAGTTAAGGGGCCCTGCATAAATTACGTCACACTTTAAGAGGGGAAGGGGTTCGACGAATTGTGACATGGTGTGACAAGGGGTAGGAGGGCTCCTAAATTTCGTGACGTCACATTTCAAAATTTAATATATTTAAGCTAATTACAGACCCGCTATTTTAATTTAATAATTTCTTAATGAAAATGGCATAGTGTGTGATATCACACTAGACAGGTGTCTCACGAATGTGACCAGCTGTGACAAGGACGAAGAAGGAGTAAAAATCGTCAATTTCGTTCGACGAATTTGTAGATCGCCCTCAACGAATGCCTCTTAGTTTTGTCATTTGGGTTTTAGAACATTATTTTCAAAGAACTCTATAGTTCACTTATATACTCGTAAGATGCCTATTCTCGGAAAATTAAAAAATATTGAAATGAATAATAACATTGTTTACAGGATTACTGGTCTTGATCCAGCTAGGATAGGATTTGAAAGAAAACCTCCGAATATGAGGATAAGTCCAGAGTCAGCTCGTTTCGTAGTTATAATTCACTCGGATCCTTTCAAGTATGGGAGCAGAAGAGAATTGGGAACTGTGGATTTTTGGCCCAACTATAGAAATGGCCCTGTCACGCAACCAGGTTGTAGCAATCAACCACATCCTAGATTCTCCCCAGAAGGTTCGTAATGATGTCCAAATATTTATAAAATTGACGGCCTCTGTGGTTGAGCGGGCTAAGCTTTGGCTGGCCTATCTCACTGCAACGCAGAGGCTGCGGGTTCCATTCCTGGTATAGTAAATTTCGGAAACGATTTTTTTTTCATTATTTACTATATTTTATATTTTGTTTTACCAAGCAACTATTGTCTTGTTGTGCATTTTTTGGAAATTTTTGTGCTGGTGAACAATAAAGTGTTGTCTATGTCTATGTCTATATTCTGTTTGTGTATATGTGGTGTCTGGGATCAGCCCCAGAGTAGTCCCTTGCAAACCTATGATACAAGCGTAACTTGCCTAGAGATATTAATATGGTGATTGTCTGCCGACTATTATTATAATTGTATTTTTTTTTCATTCAAAAGTTTTATTCAAAATAAGTTCCACTGGAGAACATTATTTGAAGGTCATACATAGGTACAAAATACTTCCTATTCAATGTACAACTCTTCGCAACATATTACCGGTGTGCGTAAAAGAAGCGGCAAGAAACTCTCCAGCAATTTTCACTCTCTTCTTTTTTATCCATCTCTCAAAAAAAAACAGTAATCTGTAGACAAACACACACATTGTTATATCCCAAGGTCAGCCAGTTACGCCTGTGTTATAGGTAATATAGTTACAGCGGACCACTCTGATGCCGAACCTAGACACCCAGACCGAAGTAAATAACGGAAATTTCGTTTACTAAATTTACCATGCCAGAAATCGAATCTGTGACTTTTGTATTCCAGTGAGATAGATAGGTCGACAAAGTCTTAACCCACTCAACCACAGGGGCCTTCTAATTGAACTAAATTGATATGTTTTATCCTCAGCTTTAAATTTTAATTATATAGACAAGACATCTATCTTAACAATTAAAACTAAATTTTATAAATAAAGTACACAAAAAAAATTAAAGTAGGCAAGATAGTGTTTGTCAGGAGAAGAAAGGCGCTAAACTTGTTTCCCGAAATAAATAAATAAAATGTCACTAAGATTTAATTTTGAAATGATGGTCTGACATTTTTTATTATTTATAATAATTAAAGCCCACAAATGTCCCACTGCTAGGCTCGGACCTCTCATTATAGGGGAACGGATAGCATAGCTGCCACACTTGTCCAAGGCGGCTTAGCAGGTTTGACACATCGGTTATCACGATGTGCAGTTTACATCACCAGGCTTTCCTTCACCGTTGTTAGCGCGTGGTAATTGTTACAATACGCACATTAGGTCAGAAAACCGTCTTAGCGGTGCATGTGTTCCGGCCAGGATCGAACCCGCACCCTTCAAGTATGGGACGCGTGCGCTAGCCATTACGCTACCAATATTTTTTTATTGCATAAGTTCAGCAGACAGGCCGACGGCTTACCTAAAAGAAAGCGGGTACCGTCACCTATGGATATTTAACACCAAAGATGCTACCAGTGTGCTGCCAGCCTTGTAGAGGGGGGGGGGGGGGCGTGTGACTAGAACCTGTCTACTGATGCCGAAACACAACAGGATTGTTGTAGACCAAATGCCCTACCACCGGCTGTGGATTGCTTTGTCGCTGGTAAGACAGGCCACCCGGTAATTACTAATTAGTCTGCTTCTTACGTTCCTGCGCGGATATAATTTACTGGACGATTGTTATTTTTAGTATGACATCCTTCTTTCCATGTTTCCAGATTTATGCAACCATCACAGGTGTTGGAGACTTTTATGTGATGCGTTAAAATATCCTGGCACATTGATCGGAAGTTGGGCCAAAAATTTTAGATCGTGGAAGAATTACTCTGAACAAGAGAAAAAGGCTGTGGTCTTAGAATTAGGCGTATTCGATCTGAAAGCGTAAGTTTCTTTTCATTTTTAGTATTTTGAAAGTACGTTTTTAGTTGTCTCATCATAAGGATGAACATAATACTTCCCTCCCTAGAAAGCGATTTTCCCTGTTTAAAAAAAATTGTTTTTTTTATGTTTTAGGTTTATGGATTGGCAGGTAGGCCCTTAGGGCCAGATCTTGGATTACAATATAGCTTCTCCATTTTTTTAAGCCTATGTTTAGCTTAGCTGAACTATAGGTTATCAACTAACGCCATTCAACGGAGTTTTTGTGACAACTCGAACTCGACATTTGACTATACAGTTCACATTTCTCACTATCAATATCCTACAACTACTACTCATTTTGGAAAATAAAACTGTACGGCACATCTCCTTTCAGTTCCTTACAAAAACTGCTGTCAAAAAATTTCAAACCATAGATAATACATGCGACTCATGTCCCAACTTTTTTACAGCCAGTGTTTAATCGCGGCATAAATTGTAATAAAAAAACATCAACAATTTTGTAACATCATTCTATACTTATAAATTACTTTTCACTAAATTATTATTTAATTGAGCTATATTACAATCATCAGTGACATTAAAATATTGGCTGGTACAATGCCACAGAAAAAGAAATTTACTTAACGTTTAATATATGACGTATTAAAGGAGTTCAAATTTAGATATGGATTCAACGCCTGATTTCATTAGAGATGTAGTTGTTTGTTTAACTTAGCAGTTTTTATTTACTTTCCTCATATTCGATATAAATAGCAAAGTTTAATTCTCGGGTGAAAGACCTTTATATATAGAGTATGTTGTTTAAATTTCAGTGTTCGTGGAAACTACTTCTTTACAACCAAAGCAGAATCACCATACGGTCTTGGAATTGATGGCTTATAAAAGATAGTTCGAATCGACGTCAGCTATTCCCAGTCCACTGCTGCGCGTAGGCCTCCCCAAGACGACGACACTCATCCCTGTTCTCCGATTTCCTCAGTCAGCGCCTACCGGCGAAATTGCACAGGTCGTCGGTCCATCGGGCTGGAGGGCGTCCGACACTACGTTTACCGAATAGTTCGATTATTATAATTTATTTTTCAATAATAAAAATTAACTCTTATAAAAATCACATGAAGAAAAATTTAGTTTATAGAACCAAATGAATACAATTTTTAAATTGTACTTTAATATATTATATTACGATACAAATACAAACTCGAACCCTTTGCAGATATTAGCTATATTATATGTAGATTTAAGTGCATAATGATAATTCGTGGTGTATTTTTTATACTTTGAGTCTTGGCTTCGTGCCGCTATAGAATATTTATCATAGATTTAATTTTTTGTAACATTCTTTATAAATATCTCGCAGCATAAAATAATGAGCGAGATGATCATCCCAAATGTAAGTGCGATGAGGGGAGAGGAGAATTCTCTGATATTGACTGAAAATATACTGCTGTCTGGGGTATGGGTACACTTCGGCATAGGCGCGTCTAAGGATGCCTTCCACCTCCTCATGAGACCGGATTCGAATATCTTGCGAATGCTGTAACAAACATAAAAACTGCTCACTTTTACCATGGAAGAGGAATATTAAGGATTGATTGCTCGAAGAAACTTAACTCATAATCCACTCTGCACTCATAGAGCGTTATTGTTAAACAAAACTCAATCAGACATAGAAACGTCAGAATAATAAAAACCAAATAAATTACCGCGCTTAAAGCCATTAAAACGTAATGTTTATTTTACAATGATTGATTTAAGCGACTTATTTGACTGTAAAAAACATGTTTTACATAATAAGAGATTGATTAAAAGTTTTGAGTTTTTGTATACAAATAAGATCGCACCGGTGGCGCCATCTAAACACGAAACCATTGGAGTGATAAATTTATAAGTATAATCTATGGTCATAACCCCAAAAATAGCAGAAGAGCCGGACGATTTTAATTTGTCTTTTATGCTGTCATTAAATTAAATAAAAACCAAAATGTATCTGTGTTTTATTTCTTAGCAAAAGCTTAAATATTCTTTTCATTTCTCATTGCAAGTACGCTTGAAGTTACCTAATCAGAAGAACACAGTCATTTTCGTCCCAGGGAATCGAATTTCCCTGTCATCAAAAAATTGCGAGCTATGTCCCAATTTTTTATACACCAATGTGATTAAAAATATCAACAATTTAATTACATGACTTTTTAAATTGGCTTAAGTATTTACTATAATCTCTGATGCCTCTTTTTTCACATCCACCTACATCACCAGATTAGCTAAGAATTTTCTTAAATTTAGCTTGCCTTAACAAGATCGCTTCGAGCGATAAGGCCGCTTTTTGTATCGCCTAAAAATATTTAAATGATATTTTTTTATTGCGGGAGTTCAGCAGACAGGCAGACGGTCTAATTGATGGAAAGCGGTTACCATCGCCTATGGATATTTGCAAAGGCACTACAAATGCGCTACTGCTCTCTTAAGGGAGACTGGAACCTGGTCACTAATGCCGGAACACAACTCAAGGTTGTTATGGCGGCATACTTTAGACCAGGAGTGGTAGCCATCCAGTCGGGCTAATGCCCTACCACCTGGCTGTGGGTTGTATTGTCGCCTCTTACGACAGGCCGCCCGGCCGCAGGATATTGTATTCTTTCTCCGTTCCTGCACTGATAAAAAAAATTGGTTTACAATAAAATTATATCTACCTATCTATAATGGAGATGGTCAAAAGAGGCATTTAGACTCTGCCAATAGGATCTGAATAAAAGGACTTGGAACGAAAAACTTTACGAAAAAAGTTCTATTTTTGCCAAAACTGCTACAGACCGATCAAAAGGAAATACATAGTTTAAAATCACCCGGTAGCCATATGTTCTTTGTATGGAGATCGTTTTGCAACAGCTGCAGCCATTTTCTGAGGAGGATACAATATCACATCTCGAAGCTCGCAAATTTCACGCTCAGTAAATTGTTTTTGCATAAGACGGTATGCAATAATATTATCCAAATGAAACGCAAAACCCCCTTGTTTTACTAAAGCCATTCCTTTATCCGGCTCAAAAAAGTTGTAATGTTTAGAGTAAGAGACCTTCTTTTTGTATAACTCTATGGCAACGGGGTCTGTTGTGCGCTGGAAGAAAGAAAGAAATTCTTATACCGTGGAATTAAACACTCGAAAAAATACTAAAGCGAACCTTGATCTGGTTTGTAGAGCATCTTTGATTTATTGAGGAGACTTTAAATTTATGTCCAAATCTATGTCAAATTCAGTAATAATTTTATTTTCAATTTTGTCTGATTTACGTCCGATTTTTAATTGCCAGATAAAATTTATCCATATATTACGAGTATAACATTGGCTAACTGGTTTTTTATTGCAGGCGTTCAGCAGACAGGCAGACGGCCCACTTGTTAGTAAGCGGTTACCATCACCTATGGACATTTGCAACACCAAAGGTGCTACAAATGCGCTGCTGCTCTCTTAAGGGAGACTGGAACCTGGTCACTAATGCCCGAACACAACACAAGGTTGCTATGGCGGCATACTCTAGACCAGGGGTGGTCGCCATCCAGTCGAGCAAATACTCTACCACCTGGCTGTGGGTTGTTTTGTCGCCTCATACGACAGGCCGCCCGGCCGCAGGAAATTATATTATTTCTCCGTCACTGCACGGATAACTGTAAAAGTGAAACAATTAAATTATTTTATTGCAACTATAATATTAATCGTTTTTCGGTATCAAGTTTTATCTGGTGGTTGAAAAATTGAACTTTAGCCTAAAAATATTGTTTAAATAATAAACCGTCAGAAAGAGAAGAGACAAGGAGTTAGCCGTGGCTCCATGTAGTTTTATAGAGTTTACGAGTTTCTCAGAGTTCATATGCTTCCTGTGCTTTTGTCATTGCTAATATCTATTCGTATTAAATAATTATAATAATTTATATCATACCTGAAAGTAGTCCTTATTATACAGAACATCTTCAACGCCGATTTTCAGGTTGCTTTCTAATAAATCCCTCAAACTTTTGATAGTTGTTGGTGGTTCTCGGAGCAAAGTAGCAACAATTACTGCATTATAGTACTGATATAACGTTACTGAATAAACAAATGTTATAAATATTAACATTTTAACAGAAGCCGTCTTTCTAGTTATGGGCATACCTAGAATGAAAAAAAAAAAATTGCTCAAGAAATACTATTATTTTATTGTCTAAAGCAAGTAAACAGATAGAATGCCCACCCAACGGTTACCTTCACCTATGGACGTTTGCAACACTAGGAGTGTTGCTAACGAGCTGCCGTCCTCTAAGAAAATTTATGTAACATTTAATAAAAAAAACTTCA
The DNA here is from genome assembly GCA_949752895.1 of Dendrolimus pini. Classification (NCBI taxonomy): domain Eukaryota; kingdom Metazoa; phylum Arthropoda; class Insecta; order Lepidoptera; family Lasiocampidae; genus Dendrolimus; species Dendrolimus pini. The sequence goes on along the minus strand of OX457137.1, from coordinate 17,308,602 downwards.
TGTCTTAGCGTAAAGGGAAAACCGCGGCGTGAAGTTACTTTCAATACATTGTCGTATGAAGAATAAACGTTCTAGAGAATCGTTGCGTACTTGAGCATGGGAGCTTAAGGAAATGGGAATGAACATCCCGTCGCTGGTGAGCGGTGCAATTATAAAAATGACAAGGGATATTTCCATCCATCCATTCCAGATAACGGGATAGATTCCCAGAAAAAGGTATAGTTTTTTTTTGTGATTTGCCATTTTCGTAATTTTAGTTATTTTGGTCATTTGGTTTGGTTTTACTGTAATTTTTTACATGTGTAATTTTAGTACCAAAAACTCTTCATCCTGGAAGATGGAATAGTTTACGATATAAAATGAAGTGTATCTTCCGAGGGCAAATAGCACTAAGATAAAAGTTTAATAAAATGCAACATATATTCACGCTTGCTATTTAAACGAGAGGCACGCACCAGGGATTGACCAGCGGCGCAGCCAGAGCGCGTGTTACGAGTTGTGTTTCTTGCTGGGCGACTGTCATTCCTTAGTAAACTTGTATCACGGATATTTAAACTAGTGTGCATAGACATTTAACGGACAGTTAAAATAAAATAATCTCTGTTTACATATAATGCAATTATTTTATTTTCACCATTGGTTAAATGTATTTGCACACCAAGTTGTTTATGTATTAAGGTTCTTGGGAAATTATCTTCTAACCTTGTTGACAAAGTGATCCAAAGGTGAATAGAAATGCGAGACTTATGGACGACTCTTCTGCGTCGTTTGACTGATTTCTAATTTTCACTTTGAGTATTAGAAACATGGAAACTCCGGTTATAACCAACAGACCAAAAATGCAGTACCAAACGGAATAGTCCAAAGGCCTAGTATAGATTGTATGAAAACCACTCGAATGTTTTGGATGACGGAATACAAAGCTGAAACTGTTCAACATTTTAATTTAGTAATCTTACTTGAACTTTATTCTCGTAATCTTACGGTCTTATTCATATTGAGTTAGAGGAAGTTTATAAAAATATTAATTACTATAACTCTGTTTAATATACTTATAACCAGGCATTTAAGATTTATCGGTTCGTCTGTCAAAAATATTATTCGTAATCGCATATTAGCATTAACAGGCTCTAAAACTGCCAATTTAAATCGGCTTTATTGATTAAGATTCTGTTATTACGAGTATTAGAGTTGTACCAAAATCCTGACTGCACTTATTCATCAACAGACGGTTACGCAATAAAGGATTTTAATTTAAATATTTATGAGAAGTAAGTAGATACTCACATTTAGGCGATGGCCTGTTAAAAACGTCGTAGGCTGCATACGGCGTGATGCTGTAACCGACAGCCGAATACTCAATATGAAAACGCTCTACAGTAGTCTCTCTTAGACGCCTGATATATGGACACCGCTTTTAACGTAATACGCCATTTCAGATGTCTGAGAGAGACTACTGTTGTACATTGTCATAATAAGAATTTGTGGCTATCGTACAGCGTCATGCCGTACGAACGGCGTGACCAGCCTGTTAGTTGTTTGTATATCAACTTGATTCACTAGTCATAAAAATAACCCGGATTATTAGATCCGGATAGGAAAGCTTATTTATGCCAAGAGAAAGGCAATATATAAAACCCCTTTGACAATTAAATGTAAATGTGGTATGAAACCTACCAATGCTTATTCCTATATACACACTAGAATCTAGTATAAGCCCCGGATAGCAAAGGACTGTCGATAGTGGGATATTATTAATTATTATTAAAGCAACAGGAGCTGATAATAACGTAAATACCTCGATGGCCAAGTTTCTACTGCGTAATCTATTAATTTTAATCGATCAATTCGAAAAAATATGGGAGAGCCTCCAATGTCTGCTTGTCCATTTATTAAAGCACCAACCATGCCGTCGAAAGATCCATTGCGAATGTAGCCCCATGAATGAGTACTACTGAGTTCCATGCTAAAAGAAAAATCACATTAACTAAAAGAGGAAGGTTTTTTATGTTCAAAAATAATTCCATTGCTTGACCGACTTCTGGTAAGAGTTTGCTAATTTCGTTAATGTGAATAGATATATCGTAATAACCATCCTCTGGTTTTTTGCAGAGCACGAGCCTAGGAAACAACTTGAAAAGCACGGATGGTGTAATTATCACGTTTGCCCAAACAGAGGGCCTAAGAGTCGTTTTAGCAAATTCATTTGATGGACGTGGCAAGTAACATAAAACTACCAGTATATCTAGATACGTGTCAATTTTACTAAGCGATTCTCCAAAGTCGATCGCTTTAGGCCCTCATGTTTCATGCAAATATCATTGTGTACGCAAAACCTACGTTTTATTTCACAATCAGTATTTGGTAATTCTAACAATATGGATATTGCATTACAAAAACTTCCTAAGCAGTAGATCCTGTTTGTCAAAGTTTATGAAGTATATTTTTTAAACTTGCCTTGCTTTCATAGAAAATAGACATATTAGGATCTATACATATTGATATAAATGTGCAGACGTTCGATCCTAGTTAATTTATTATCCACTTGTTACAAATTTAAATGCTAGTGTTGAACAAAATCAATGATTATGCTTGCTTATGGACTGATAATAGAAAAGTTGAATGATGATTGTGCAAAGTACCTAGCATAAATATTGAGTAGGAAAGCAAACCCCAGCAACAATCAGTATTAATGATTTCGTGACAAAAAAGAACTGTATAATATATAATAACTACGTTTTAACGGTTTTAAGCACAGTATATTATACAGATATTAATAAACATGTTAATGATGTATAAGTATATATTAGTATATATTTAATATTAATACGTGTTATTGTTCATTCTATATTTTTTTACCAATAGCGATTTTTTTATAAAATATTTGGTGAAAGAATTGTATGTAAAGCAACATTATACAGAGTCTATTTTAATTAGGATCAGATCAACTATAAACATATCACGTAAAAAGAGACTTTGCATAGTATCACTTACGTGAAATTGTACATGTCCTGTATATATTTAAGAATCATGAAAAACTTTAACTTGTGAAGAGAATCCATCCCATCTTTTGCACCATTTACTAAAGACTCTTCGATTGTCTCATTAATTATATCCCTAGTCACCACTACAGTGACTTTCATGAGCACACCACTCAAACCCATTCTTGTTAAAAAAATATTTGTATTATTTTTTGTAGAATTCCAAGGCCCTTTATATTTTACTTGAAAGGTTCCATTACTATTGAAACCGGTATTAAATGTTTCATATAATTCAAACGTTTCTTTCGTGTCATTGCTTTTGTACATAATAGTTACATCCGCATCGACTTGTATCGGATATTGGGATAGCACGTGTACAGTTGCAGAAACATTATTAGTAATTATTAACCAGACAAAAGGATATCTAAAGGAATTTGTTATGTCAATATTTTCAAACGTGTCTTTCCAACTTTCACACGCTGTATGCAGAACAATTCCGATTTTCGGATCATGTTTATTACTGTTTCTTGTAAAGTCATCGCCAATATTTAGAAATTCTGTACGCATTTTGTTTTGGGCTAACATTTTGTGTGCAGTAATAATATCAAAACTTTTATCACAGTGAATAATATTTACATTATTAATATTCTTATATTGAAGTATATTAATAATAGTTAAAATATCTGCAAAAGTTTGAGTACTAAGCCCGTAGGTTAAATTCATGATATCGACAGCTATTTCAGCTTAATGTTAAGAGTAAATTAAATGTACTGAATACGTTTCCTTGAGGAAGTCCTATTTTCCATTTTATTGAAATTGACAATGTAAATTACTATCAAATTAAGTTCAATTACTGTCTCCGGCTAGTAGAAAATCTAACAAAATTGCAGATGTTAATGACACGTTGACATCAAAATTGCTTCTATATCAATTCGATATTTCGTTTACATTGTATAAAGTTGAGTGTACTATGACTAGTAAAGGAATATGTTTTGGAGCTAGTGTTTCTACTATGTTGATTATTAATTATTTCAATTAAATTTAGAGTTGTGACTAGAAGATACATATAAAAAAAAGAAGTGTGCCAAAAAAAGGATTAGCCAACTTGTTCATTCTAATTATTTAGTTTAAATTTTTGTTTGTGGTTATTATTTCATTTTAATAATTATTCTAATTTACTACATCTTCGCAACATGTTGTGGCTTGAAGAGAAGAAGCGGTACAAGAAACTCTTTAGCAACATGCCTAACTCTAATATTTTTATATAATATTAAAATGGATGGGAGGTAAAATAACAAGAGAAATTATTAAACAAGTCGGTTTATGTTCCGGTGCACCCAGAAACATCTTAGACTGTCGTTTTTGCTAGGCTTGGATCTTGATAGTTTATTTATGATGGGATCTAATTTATTGTATTTAATCAACATCTAACCGCATTTACATAATGGTTTCTCTATAATTAAAGTGATAACAAGCAGTAAAAGAAGAATGAAAGACTATTAATGAAATTATTTCGTACCCCAAATACATATTAATGAAGACCAAAATTAGAAAGTTATTGATTCAATAACGCTACCTGTTTTATAAAGTCCATCTGATAAAATAAAATATTGTCGCTGACTAAAGTGACTGCATTTAGTGTGCTTATAAAACTATCTATATCATAAAGCTATCTATACTAATAAAATTTGAGTCTATGTTTATTTGTATCTTTTATACTAGACATTCCCAAACTATTTTGAGCAAGAGACCCCTTTTCCTAAATGAACTAATAATACCTTCTGAGGTATCAGATCCCCATAGCCAAAGTACTTTAAAAATTCTATCTCTAGTTTTTTTTGGATTAATATAAAATACTCTAATACGTTGAGTTTTTTTAAAGTTAAATAATGATACTTCACACTTAAGGATTAGTCATTCTTATAACAAGTTGGTAAACATAACAAAGTTTATGCAGTATCTTGAAAGTTTCAAATAAGAACTTGTGTTAATTATGGGTCGACAATTAAACCTTGTCGACCCCTAAAATCACTTGCTGTTTAATACGATCCCTGGGAAACCGATCTCGACCACAAGGGGTCGATATCGACAACTTTGAACATCCCTGTACACATAAATAAAATTGAAATGTCAATTTGTTATGTCAAAATAAAAATGTGAAAAAAATCAGGGGGGTAATAATTGGGACCAGGAGATTCCGGAAAGAAATTTTTAAAATTTTTGTCTGTCTGTTTGAATGTTCCGGGTAATCTCTGAAACGGCTGAACCGATTTTGACGGAACTTTCACTGGCAAATACCTGCTATTTAAGGAGTAACTTAGGCTACATCTAAAATTAGGGATCCGCGAAAAAAACCATGTGGATGAAGTCGCAGGTACAACTGCTAGCTGTGCCTGCGACTTAAATACATAAATTATGATCGACTGACAGACAATCACTGTAAGTATATTCCCAAACTAAGAAGAATATGCTTGTGTTATGGGTATTATACAACGGACCACTCTGAGGCCGATCTCAGACACACAGACCATAGTAAATAACGGATTTTTTTTTTACGAAATTTACAGTGCCAGGAATTGAACCCGAAGCTATTGCATGCCAGTGAGATCGACCAGCAAAGACTAAGACTATTGAAGCACAGCGCAGCATGTTGTCAGCCTCCTGGGCACTCTTCCCTCGGGCAGCGATTTTAGTACATACTTTATATTAACTTTAGAATTTAGTATATTTTAAGTAGTTTATTTTTTTTAAAAGTTAGTTTAGTAGTACAGAGGCCATGAAAGAGTAAATAACCGTTTTATAGTATGTTGTCTGAAAATTCAAATAGTCTATGAAACTCCGCAATGGATTTCAATAAAACGTAGGGATTTAAACAAGACTGTTATTTTATCTTTTACGAGTATGTATGTTTAATTTAAAAAGAAGAAGAAGAAAGAAAGAAACTTTATTTGCAAAAATAGCGACGCAATTACATTTCTTATACATTTTTATACACAGAGCATATTTTGAAAATCTGTACGCCGCACCTTCAGCAAACAAAGTTTGCACTCAGCATATTGCTGTGCCGGAACTATATCAGACACAACGCTGATTTTCAGTACAAACCCACCCTTTGACGTAAGACGAATAACGAGCCAATTTGGTTAATAAAATAATAATTAATAAAACTAATTCTACTTATACTACTAATTTCAATATATTTAATTGAAATAAGTGATGTGTACAGTTTACTAACTATAAGTATTTAAATATAACACAATTTTAACATTCATTAAGAAATAATAATATGGAAAACAATTTTAAATTATCATATATATCAAGTAAATGTAATTAAGTAAATTGTGACAATCTTTAATTGTATATAATTATTATTGTTGTTATTATGTACCTACAATTTAATCAATTAAAATTATTATATTATTTTTTTGATAATTGGTTCAATCCCAAAGCCGAAGAAGAAATAACAAAAATAGTTTTTAAACATCCAAAGTCACAAATTATGAATGGATAATGTTTAATAGACAATCAGTTGGTTTTCAGTTTGCTTTTACACACGAACAATTTTTCTTCCTTTCTGTATTATTGTGTATGTGTTGTTGCTTGAGAGAGCAGCAGCGCATTTGTAGCAGCATCTTTGGTGTTGCAAACATCCATAGGCGATGGTAATCACTTTCCTATCTGCCCGTTCGTCAATCTGTCATTCCGTCTGCCTATCTGCTGAGCTCGTGCAGTAAAAACAAATTAAATATTACGGTTTTATTCATAGTAGAGAAAGTTTAAACGCTTCTTTAAAAACCACAAAGACGTTGTCTCCCTCAATTTGTTACATTAATTTACTGGTCAAGTATAAAAAAATGAATTTGGCGAGCTGAAATGTTTTAAAAATGATAGTGTCTGAACAGCACTTCGAGGGTGAGTCTAGACTCATAATTATATATTGTTAGGGAACATCATCCCTATCGGTAACCACTCGTAGTAAATGCGAAGACCCCTCCTCCCGCCTTCACGTAGTAATTCATAAATGTGATATAATTATTTTTTCAAACAGAAAGTTAAAATAAATATTATTTGGCTCCAGAGCGGCCATACTCAACTTGAACTTCTTCTTTTAAGAGCCACATAGACGTATTAGATAAGGTGCTACGGGATACAAAATTAATACACCTCGGTGTTTTTTATTGTTAGAGTACAGAAAAGAGGCTTGAGGCCCACCTGATGAAAAGTGGTTACCGTCATCTGTGGACTTTTGCAACACTAGACACCTCCAGAATCTCGATGGGCCACAAGCGGCCAGCGAGCCGCGGGTTGAGTATCGCTGCTCTAGAGGAAATTAACTGCGAGACGAAAGCCTAAGCCCAAGCCTCGATGCCTTAGCGTGGTATTTTGAAGACTTCCCTCCCCCTTGAACTGGTCACGTAGTTTGGGTACGTTCCCTTATGTACTGATTTAAGATATACTCTCAACACGCAATAGGTAAGTGAAAATGCCAAGATCAACTATTTAAGAAGCGAATTGTAGCGGAGTATTTTGAATATTCTTTGATCACGATAGTTAAGTCGTGGTAGTTGCTAATGGCTAGCGCATGCGTCCCAAACTCAGTTCCGGATCGGCATTCATGCGAGTCAGTCGCTAATGCCCGTGCTCCCGTCAAAATCTGCAATTTTTTCGCGCTTTTCATTCCTGAATAGCGATAAGTTGCATTAATAGTTGTGTAGTTATAGTGTAAAGTGATATTTAGTTCGATTCCGGCGCGAATCGCAGTGTTTTGGCTTGGGTAAGTCGTTTTACTCTTTCCACGTGCTTTTCGCGCGCCTTTGGCGCATTACGCAATATATAACGTTCATTTTGTACACTAAGTACACCGACGCGAACCGTTGGTCTCGCTCAAGGTGAGGGCATCCAGCAATGGATGCCCAGGATCCTAAGCCGCTACCTGGGCTTTCAGGTGCGCCCTGCAAAAGGGGCCACCTCGAGGCCAAGGATGGCTGGCTAGCAGCCGAGATCGGCGAGACGCGGCGGAAAAAAATCCCGTCTGCTTCGGTCGCCCGGCGTAGCAAATCTGCCGCCGGGCCACGTCCAGGCTGCCAGGCTGCTGCCGTTATCACGGCGGCACCCGCGGCGCCTGTCTTGCTAGGGAGGGCGGCGTCTGTGGTGGACCTCACTGCGGATGCCCCCGACAGTAGGTATAACGTTATGGGGCCCCCGGAAGGTCCCGTGACGCGTAGGCCCCCATCCAGCCGTGCGGCACGCAGCAGTGCGGCACGCCTGGCTATAGGTAGGAACACGCTGCTCGGGTCACACTCGGCCGTTTGCCTGGCCGTGAGCGACGCGAGCACCACAGATGCTGGTGCCTTCGTAACACCGTCGTCCTCTGCATGGGCCTCACCTGTGCAGGGGAGCGACGGGTACGAAGATGGATTTCGTACACCGTTATCAGGCAGCATTCCAGAGTCACTGGATAGTGCTCTTGACGGTGTCGTCCACGCATTTAATTATCCCCGCCCTGATTCGCCCGCCTGTGGACAAGTGGTCTACACGGCGGCCGGAACAGCGACGGTGGGGGGCGGTCGCCCCACGACGACGGCGGCCTATAGCGCGCAGGCCTCACCTGCGCCCATGACACTGGCTTGCGACCTATCGGTTCGCAACGTCGGGGACGGCCGTCCCACGACCCCGGTTGTCGCGCGAGCTTCACTCGCGCTATCGACCGAGGTCGTGAATAGGGAATTTGTAGGCGCGGCAGCGGCGGCCCCTTCGTCTTCCTTCCCTACTGGGATGGGAGTCGCTGTCGCGACGTCGGTGCCTGCGTGTGCAGCGGTTGCGGCGGCGACGGCGACGGCGGCGGCGTCCACGTCTTCGTCTTCGGCGGCTGCAACTTCGTCCGCGTTCGCGTCCACAGGTTCGTCGTCTTCGGCGGCGGGTCCAGCGACGCGAGCTACGTCTTCGGGGACGTTTGTGCCCCCTGTTTCGTGTGCCCCGGTATTTGTCGCCGGATCGAGGTCACGGTTCTGGGACCGATCTCAGAGCAGTGGCGCCGATTCGACCGCCACGTCGGGTGCCTCCACCCCAGCGCGCGCGCGCTCGCCTTTGCGCCCCGCGTGGGGCGCAACCGAATCGACCGCGTCGGCCGCGTCCGTACTCGCGGGTGCGGAGGCCTTCCTCCGCACAGAGGGGGGGGGAAAAGGGGCGCAAGGCGCGCAAGGCAACCAACGCCAAATTGGTCGCGGCTAGCCAGTGCGCCGCCCTCGTAGGGGACATCACTGCCCTCGGCCCCGGGGAGCTGCGCCTCGCGGCGAGCGCCCAGGTGGCCGAAATCCTCCAGATCGCCCAGACGTCGGGCAATCTGAAGGGGGGCTACGTGCGTCGGCTGAAGGATGCCGCGAACAGAGTGTCGGACATTGTCGACACTCTGGTCACGCGGAATCCGGAAACCGAGGCGTGGAAGCTCGGCAACGAGAATGCGCGTTTGCGCATGGAAGTAAACTCTTTGCGGGAGGAAAATCTCTCCTACCGCAAAGAGTTTGAAGAGATGCGCAAGGCCCTTAAGGCCTCTGCTCCGGCCGTGGAGCCGGCGCCTGCCGTCGTGGCGGCACCGCCCCCCGTGCCCATCAAGCGGAAGGCACGGGCGGTCGCGGTGGAGGTGGCGGCGATTCCGGAATCGCCCGCTGCGCCCGTCGCGACTAAAAAATCGCGTCCGACCCCCGCCGCGGTGGCGGGGTCGATACCGGTTCCCGCCGACGGGGCGGAACCGGCCGCGGCGCCCGCCGACGGGGCGGCGCCGCCGTCCGTCCCACTCGGGCGCGGCGGCGTTGAGTACGATGCGTTCGTGCGCGTCGTGCTCGATGCCGTGGCGCCACTCATCAACGCGAGGTTCGCCGCCATCGAGGACAGGCTGAGCCCCGCGCCGACCCTCCGTCCACCACTTGCGGCCGACGGAGGCAAGGCGCCGGCGCCCAGGCCGACTCCTCGCGCGTCCGTCGCGAAGCCCACCGGAGGGCCCAAACCGGCCACGGCTGCCGCTGCAGTCCGCCGGGGTCTGGGGGAAGCGAGTACCCCGGTCCCGATGGAGGTAGTGGCGGCCCCGGCCGCCGGGGTGGCAGACTCCCCACTGCCACCGACCCCCCCCGCGAGGAAAAAGCACAGGGGGGGCGTGAAGCGAACGCTCCGAAAGCGGAGAAAGGCGGCCCGCGCCGCCGCCGCTGCCTCGGCGGCCTTCGCTTCGGCGCCCGCCCCAGTTGTTTCGGCCTCTGGGCGACAAATGGCCCCCGCGTCCGCGCCATCGGTGGCGCCCGTCCCGCGCGCCCGACGTGCCACCCCGTGTGTGGCACCGTCGCCGGCGCCCGTGGCGCGCGCCCCTCACGTCGCCCCGTACGTCGCGCCGCCGCCGGCGCCCGTGGCCCCCGCCCCCGCCCCCGTTCCCGAGGGGGGGGCGTGGTCCACGGTCGTAGGGCGGAAAAAGGGTAAGGGGGCGAGGGCCAACGGACCCCCTCCCCCCCCCAGGCGCAAGCTGCTGCCCCACCGACGGGGTGGAGGCAACAACCGCGGAAGCAGGCCGCGAGGCCTGCCGTCGTTCTCCGCGAGCCGAAGTCGGCCGCAGTCATCATTAGACTGCTGCCGGCAGCGCCCGCGAAGGGTGTCGGCTATCGCGAGGTCTTCGCAAAGGCCTCGACGGTGGTCGACATCACCGCCATGGGCCTCCGCGAGGGGCTGAAGGTGGTGCGGACCGCCAGGGACGCGCGTCTCCTCGAGTTCCAGCCGGGACCCGAGAGCGCGGCCAAGGCGGACCGCGTCGCCGAAGCCCTGCGCGGGGCCCTAGAAGGGATGGCTGAGGTCGTCCGCCCCGTAAAGCGTGGGGAGCTTTACGTCTCAGGGCTGGACGACTCAGTCACGGTCGATGGGCTTCGTGACGCGATCGCGCGCGCAGGCAACTGCCGGCGCGACGACGTGCTCACGAAGCACATCGGTGCAGGACCGGGCGGATTGGGCGCATCGTACGTGCTGTGCCCCGTCGCTGCTGCCAAGACCATCGTCGGGTTGGGCTACCTTCTGGTTGGCTTCACCTCGGCGAAGGTCGAGGCACTGGAAGCCAGACCGATACGTTGTTACAGATGTTTCAACGTCGGTCATGGCACCCAAACCTGTCCGGACACGTGCCCGGATCGGACTAACTTGTGCCTCCGCTGCGGTAAAAGCGGACACAAAATGCCGGACTGCACGGCACGGAAACCCCACTGCGCGGCGTGCGCGGCGGGGGGACTGAACGCGGCCCACCCCACGTTGGCGAGGTTCTGCCAACCTCCCTACGTGAGGGGCCAATTCGTCCACTCGCGGGCGAGACCACGTACCGGCAAATCGGGAGTACAGACAATGGACACATCCAATGCCTAGTACGCCCGTAACAACGTTCTTCCAAGCTAACGTAAACCACTCCCCCACCGCTCAGGACTTGTGCCTGCAGGCGATGGCGGAGTGGCAAGCGAATTTAGCCGTAATAAGTGAACCTTATTACGTCCCTCCTTCTGGGAACTGGGTGGGCGATCTCGATGACATGGTAGCGGTGGTGGCCAGAGCCGGGTCCGGCACACCGCTTACATGTCTCGAAAGAGGAAAGGGCTATGCTGTGGCGGAGAGCGGGAGTATCGTCGTCATAGGCGTTTACTTTTCGCGCAACCGCCCCCTGGCGGAGTTCGAGCTTCACTTGGACGCCGTCGGGGCTGCCGTACGCAGTCTGTCGCCCAAAACGATCTTCGTGATGGGCGACTTTAATGCAAAGCACCTCTCCTGGGGAAACGTACTCACGGACGCTAGGGGTCGGGCGGTCGAGGATTGGGCTCTTCAAGCCGGCCTGACCATACTGAACCAGGGGTCGGTCCAGACCTGCGTGCGCGCGCGGGGTGGATCGATCATCGACCTGTCATTCGCCACTCATGCGGCCGCCCGCAGAGTGACCGGATGGAGGGTGCTGGAGGAGGTGGAGTCGCTCTCTGATCATCGGTACATCAGATTTGAGCTCACGACCCCCTCCTCCGGTCCGAGCCCTGTTCACCGTCGCCCCCCTCTCCTCCCGCGTTGGGCCCTTACCAAGCTCGATCCGGAGCAGGCCGAGGAGCGGGCACTCTCGGAAAGCTGGGCCTACCCAGCCGACTTCGCGAATCTGGATACGCAGGCAGAGCACATGCGCAAGACCCTGACGAGGGTTTGCGACGCTGCGATGCCACGCGTCTCCAAGCGGCAGCCTCCGTGCAAGCAATCGGTCCACTGGTGGACCGAGGAGCTGGGCGAGATGCGAAAGGCAGTTCGCATCATCAGCCACAGGCTCAAACGCTGCAGGGCGCGCCGTCCACCGGACTTCGTCGCGGAAAATGGACTCGTGGGCGAGTTTAGAGAGGCCAGAAAGGCCCTTTCGATTGCAATATTGCGATCGAAAGCCCGGGCTCGGGCCGAGCTCCTCGAGACGCTCGATCGGGACCCTTGGGGGCGCCCGTACCGTGGGGCCCGCAACAAGTTGCGGCCTTGCACATCCACGGTCACGGAAACGCTCGAACCCGAGGTGCTCCGGTCGGTTATCGATGGGCTCTTCCCGGATCCGGGGAACTTCACTCCCCCCAGTATGGGTCCACCCATTCCCGACACCCCCACGGACGAGGAGCCTCACTCCATCTCCGAGGGGGAGCTAGACGTCGCCCTGGACCGGCTCCGGGGCAGGAAGACGGCACCGGGACCCGACGGGGTTCCAGGTCGACTCCTCTTCCTGGCTGCAAAACACCTACGCAGCCAGCTGCGGGACCTTTTCGAAGCCTGTATTCGCGCAGGTAGGTTCCCGTCGCAATGGAAAGAGGGGCGTTTGTGCCTACTTCCCAAGGGAGGTCGGCCTCCCAACGATCCGTCCGCCTACAGGCCCATAGTGCTGCTGAACGAGGTCGCCAAGGTCTTCGAGAAGATCTTGGCGGAGCGGCTTGTGAAGCATCTAGACACTGTGGAGCCGGGGCTATCAGATACGCAGTTCGGGTTTCGGCGGAGGCGCTCCACGATGGACGCCTTCGAGACGCTGCGAACATTGACGGACGAAGCCGTCCAAGCAAAGGACGTCGTTCTTGCAGTGTCGCTAGACATAGCGAACGCCTTTAACAGCCTCCCTCATGAGACGATCAGGGAAGGGCTCCGCGCGCACGGAGTCCCCCCGTACCTCACGAGGCTGTTGGGCGAGTACCTGCGAGATCGGCACATCCTTTGGGAGGGTGGTGAGTCCGCCAACCACGTGCTAGGTCGGCGACGTGTCGCGTGCGGCGTTCCACAGGGATCGGTCCTCGGGCCTATCCTTTGGAACGTAGGCTATGACTGGATCCTTCGGGTGACGGTCCGGCCCGGAGTAGGGCTGATCTGCTTTGCGGACGACACCCTACTCACGGCACGCGCCGCGTCTTTTGCGGAATCCGTGGACGTCGCCAACGACGGGCTGGCGATCGTCGTAGATCGAATAGCTAGGCTGGGCTTGAAGGTCTCCCCCGCGAAAACGGAGGCCGTCATGTTCCATAGGAAATTCCGGAATCCTCCCCCGGACTTGTCCGTTACAGTTCAGGGGGTGGCGATTAGAGTAGGGCCCACGATGGAATATCTTGGGCTAGTCCTAGACGGGAAATGGCTGTTCAAAGCGCACTTTGAGCAGCTAGTTCCCAAACTTCTGAATTCCGCGGGCGCACTCTCCAGGCGCTAGTCCTAGACGGGAAATGGCTGTTCAAAGCGCACTTTGAGCAGCTAGTTCCCAAACTTCTGAATTCCGCGGGCGCACTCTCCAGGCTTCTTCCTAACGTGGGGGGGCCGGGGGGTGCGACGCGGAAGCTTTATTCCGGCATCCTGAGGAGTATGGCACTCTATGGTGCGCCCGTCTGGTCCGATGCGCTTCACCGCCACAACCGAACCCTGCTGCACCGCGCGCAGCGGGTTCTGGCCGTGAGGACCATACGGGGGTACCGCACAGTGTCGTGGTCGGCGGCGACTCTCTTGGCAGGCGAGCTGCCCTGGCCTCTCCAGGCAGACGTCCTGTCCAGAGTTCGTCGCGCCCAGCAGGATGCCCTAGCTAGAGGACTGACCTTCTGTCAAGTCGAATTAGAGACGGTCAGGAAGCGGGAAACCGCCTCCTGCCTCGTCGCCTGGTCTCGTGACCTCGAACACCCTGTGGCCGGCGGCTATACGGTGGATGCAATCAGGCCGCAGCTGGAGAGATGGGTGACCCGCACCAGCGGAACCCTGACCTTCAGGACGACTCAGATACTGACCGGACACGGTTGTTTCGACCAGTATCTGTTTCGCATTGTGGGCTGCTTGCCTTCCCCGGACTGCCGCCAATGCGGCGCACCCGATACGGCGTTACACACGCTTGTTGAGTGCGCTGCATGGACGCCTCAGCGTTTCGAGCTCGAGACACACGTAGGAGCCGTCCGATCGCTTGGCGACTTGGTAACGGCCATGTTGCACAGCGACGACCGCTGGGAGTCTGCGGTCTCTTTCTGTGAGGCGGTTATGTCTCTAAAAGAGGCCGCAGAAAGGGATAGGGAGCGAAGTCCTGCAGCGCGTGCTAATGTCTCCACCCGAGGTCGCCGGCCTTCAGCTAGCACCCGGAGAGGCAGGTACGCGCATTACTTCCCTCCCTGAGTTAGGTTCCGGTACGAGGGGCCCCTTGCTACTAGGCAACGCAAGGGATTCAGCCCCCGTTTCGAAGTGGGGTGTGTTCTCCCAGGGCACACTCCAGGCACTTTATTGCGCTGGATCGACTGTTGCGTAACTATGTTCTATATCTCAGTCTTTCCTTCACAACAAAGCGCAGGGTCGACGGGAGGAGAGGTTTTTTAGTGGGTATTGAGGTTGCTCGCCCGTGCGGCATCGCTCTGAGTCTTCCACACTCCTCAGTGTCAAGCCATCGCGGACGAAGCGCAAAAAAGCATACTATTGCTAGCGTTATCGCCCCCGATGGATGCGCGCCGTTTCCTAGTGACGGCCCTGAGAGTGCGTAAATCGGTCAGCATTTTTCCTCGCCTCAAACAAAAAAAAAACAAAAAAAATGCGTCCCAAACTCAAACGGCGCGAGTTCGATCCTGACCGGAACGCGTGCACCACTGAGGCAGTTTCCTGACCTAATGTGCATATTGTTACAATTGCCACGTGCTAATAACGGTGAAGGAAAACATCGAGATGCAACTCGCATCGAGATAACCGATGTGTCAAACCTGTCCAAGCGCCTTGGACAAGCGTGGCGGGTATACTGTCCATTCTCCTATAGTGGGAGGTCTGAGCCCAGCAGTGGGTCATTTATGGGCTGTTATTATATTCATTACATACGATAATTCCAATGTAGTCACTACTAACAACATAAATAGTTACATAATTAACTTAGTACTTAGGGATCATAAGTATGAGTAACGGCTTTGCTCATAGGGTGACGAACATAAATAACATCCTAAAATGGTAGTACTGTCTGCTGGAATTACAGAGCAATGTCATGACGTAATACACAAGTGTTAATCTCTATATAGGCGTATTGAGATAATTCCAATACGATTACGCTTATTGCACTTGTGATGAAAAAAATATAAAACTCGAAAAGAATATATAAAATACATTCTCAAGATTTAAAGGGGATGCCTGGATAAGCTTTGATCGATAACTTTTATATTATTCGGAAACAGTAAACTTTTATTAAATTAGGGTGAAATCAGGGTGATGTAATAAGAAAAAGAGCTTTATTTAAATAACGTCCACTCTTTGTACCGGGTCTCTAATTTCCTCCCTAATTGTAACGCACTACATACGTACGCCTACACATTTCCACATACTCGTACATTACAAAATGTAATGTTAACACGAAGTAATTTCTCCTTGTATAAACTTTGAGATATTTTTTTTATAATATATAATAATCGAGTTCTCTGGAATCGGGCGCTAACAAATACAACATAGTTGTTTGTGATATACCATGTAGTTTTCTCTACACTTATGTTAATGCTTTTGAATAAATTCTTTAATTCAGTGTAGTGTAATAAACATTTAAGACCTACCTAGCATTGTTCAACCTATGTTGTATTTAATTTTTGTAAACCTTTCTTTAATGGCTCCAATACACACGACATTAATTATGCCAATGTCGAAGTTTTTGAAAAAAAGGTGAAAAATATATGTATATTCTATTTTAATTCAATTTCATTTCTTGCTGATATCACACGGTTTACTTTTGATAAATAAATATATAGAAATAAACCTTTTTCTTCTTGTAAATAAAGTATATCTTAAATTTCGTTTTTTTTTGCAATGCTGGAAAACAGGCAAACATCCGACCGACTGGAAAGTGGTTCCGTTGCCCATTAACGTTTATAACATCAAGGGCAAAGTCATCGCGAAGCCAGCCTTTATGATGGGATAGAGAGATGAGATAGGAACGATGGGATAAAGGGGATGGTTTGTAGGAATTGGACAGGAGGAATAGGATAGTTGGGTTGGGATAGGGATTAGCTCTAGGCTTTGTAGAGGCGTCACGGTGCAGTAACTCTGTTCCAAATCCCGTGACGCCCCGTTAAAGCGCGGATATATGGGCGCAGGTTTATGGTTAGTGGGTAGTTTGACGATTGATTTCTCGCGACTGCTTCTGTAGCCCTTCCCCTAGAGCTAAAGACGGTGTCCAAAGACATTCTCCCTGCGTTATCAAAAGGGCTCAAGGCTAACCGTTTCACGTCCATGTTCAGTGGGAGCATGGTATCAGCTTTTATCCGTGCAGGAACGGAGAAAGAATACGATTTCCCGGAGCCAGGCGGCCTGTCTTAATTGGCGAAAAAGCAACCAATAGACAGTTGGTAGGATATTTGCCCGTCTGGGTGGCTCCCACCTCAGGCAAGACTCAACAGCTTCATTTACTGCTAAACCAAGACTCCGGATATCATCCTTCTCTAATGCAGCGTAGGACGATTTGTAACTTACCCCAAGAGAGAATAGGTGAGCGCGCGGAACACGGCAGCTTCTCATCTTGACAGCACTAGTGGCAGGTGGGACCTCTTCTAAAGTATGCCGCCATAACAACCTTTATTTGTGTTTCGGCATTAGTGATCATGATTCAGTCTCCCCTTAGAGAGCGGCAGCACATTGATAGCACTTTTAGTGTTACAAATGTCCATAGGCGATGGTCACCGCTTTCCATCAGGTAGTCTGGCTGCTGTGTTATGCAATATAAAAAATCACTCTATTTGAGCCAGCACTAAGAGATGTATGTAGTCAAGCGAATAATACCAGCATGGCTCTACCAGTTCAAAAATTAATTATATAAACAAATAATCGGCAGACAAATACACAACCACACCCAGACCATAGTATATAACGGATAGTTTGTTTCCTAAACTTACGATGGCAGGAATCGAACCCGGAGCCTCTGTGTTCTAAGGAGTTCGGCCGGCTAAAACTTAGCCCGCTCAACCACAGAGGCCATCGAAATTGGAAACAAGGTTCTTTAGATGTCTTTAGTTACGACACTAAAATAAAAAAACATTTAAAGTTTTAAAAAATTTCGCTTGAAACAAATACGCCTTTCATCTCTGAAGATCATTTGTTAATAAACTTTTTTTTAAAGGTTTTGAAATACAAGCTTTTGATGATATCCAGGATCTCAAAAGTAGTAGCAGCAGAGTGCTAGTCAAGACAAGTAAAACGAGCCCAAACAGGACGGGTCTATCTTGTTTTAGTACAGGAGTTCGTATGGCCACCTTCCGACTCCATCATCAGGTCAGCTCTATGGTACCACATTAATGCATATGCGTGCAAAATTTGAGCTCAATCGGAAACCGGAAAGTTGGTCAAATTTAACTTGCAAGATTGCACCCGAACTTACATACATACATCCATTGCAAGGTAAATAAAAGTTTGTAATATAGTACAGTTTACTTAGTACACGTCGATATTATGTTTATACTTATATGTATGTTGGAATGTAACGGTACTGCAACCAGTTTGCGATCACCTGTCATTTGTAAGCTTTAAAGCTTTCTTTCAATGGATTTCGTTGTTGTTAATCTGACAAGAATAATTTTATACCTACAACCAAAGAGTACATTGAATATATAAAGACATACAACTTAAAACTAATTTTGTTTCTCTGTCAAACAGCCTAAAGAGGCAAAATCATGAGGCGTTTCAATTTTAAAACGAAAATATGAAAATTAAATAAGACAAACAAAGATAAAGAACAACCTGTTACACACTACAGCTTTATTACAAAAATAGTTAGTTGAGTAGTAGTACAATTTACCACAATGGCAGGCAAAGGAACTTGGTTCACACAGCCTCATTTGATATAGTGTTATGGATATTGGTTATGGTATTTCTTTGTGAATGTATAATGGACTGGGTGGTCTTTAAATGTATAGTATTATAAAATTGTAAAAGTCTAGTCTTTTGTTTCTTACATTTTTTGTGGTTGTCTGTTTCCGGAGTGTGTAACGTGCACCAAGTCGCGGGCGGATGCTAGTAAATAAATATAATTTTTATCAAGTCTTCAGTATAGCTTACCATATCTATAGGAGGTATTCGGCTGACGGCAATCAACAGTGCTTGTGGTAACTTGAAAGGCCACATTTGACTACATATAGTTCACATTCAACATTAACATTAACAACAATCTACAACTATTCATTTTAAAGTAATAACTACCCATTTTTATAAAATAAAACTGCACAACAAAACATTACTCCCGCCAAAATTAATTTAAAAGTTAAATATATCCACAAAAATCGTTTAAGTAATCACGAACTATATATATATATATTATATATATATATATATATATTATATATATACTATATATATACATATATATATATATATATATATATATATATATATATAACTATATTTTTTTTAGATTATAGCTGCAATGCCATTTATGCATTGATTTTGCCAATGTCGTGTGAACAGAAAAGCCAGGTGATAAAAATAGGATAATAATTAGCAATTAGGCCGGTAAATTAAAAATAAAAATCTGCCAATCTAATAAAATATAATAAAAATAATTACTACAACCATACTTAAAACAAAACATAAGACCAAGGGACAAAACTAAATACTAATTAACTCCAAATCAATCTAAAACTATATATAGTTTCGTCATTTGTCTACGGAACCATAGACAAAGAATTTAATGGAAAATAGCCCGTAATTCAAAAACTATCTACATATATTTGTAGAGGGCGCGCGGGGGAACAATTTTTGAAAACTAATATCTCTCTCAAGTTAACTTCGCTTAAATTTAAATAAAATCGTCATTAAAGAACGTGGTCATGTTTTTTTTTAAAGATAATGATAATGAATATTGAAAAAAAAGTTTGCATAAAAAATGACCATGAAAAAATGCCGACAGAAGGACGGATATGACAAAGACTGCCAAAATAATAATTCTCCGGAACCCTAATCAAAGTGTCTCATTCCTTTTTAGGATAGGTACAACATCGTTTAGCAAGAGAGACTCGAAATACAAATAAATCAATATACCTATATTCAATGCGGTAAGAGGACCTAAAACACCGCAATTATGAACCCGTTGGCAGCGGAAACATATTTGTGGCTTTCGGTGTCGAAGCTCTGGCGCCATGGGGTCCAGAAGCTCAACGCCTTTGTCGAGACCTATCTAAAAAAGGCTGGTTTGTATTTTGGAAACGCATAAGCGTTGCCATCCAACGTGGTAACGCGGCCAGCGTTTTGGGAACGTTCCTGTGAACTTACGGTGACTTGGGACCTATTTATAATTTGAAGTTTTTTTCTGATTAAGCTCTATGATGTATTATATTTTAATTTTAAGATATTATGTGTTGAAAGTAAATTTTAATTGTAAATAACCAATAAAAAAATATTCTGCTATTTTCATTATGTATGATATAAAATTTATGTTTATGTATACCGGTACATATTTATTATATGTTGTTTGTTTATATTTTATACTAGCTGTACTCGGAAACGCTGTCTTGCCCTAAAACAATAAAAAATCTAGAAACCGATTGCAGCGCCATTAACCGGGGCCAATTGCTAATCTAAACCATTCTTGAATCTACATGAAAAAACAGAAAGAATCATTAAAATGTGCATTAAACAGGTAAGTACATTGTTGAAGGTTTATATGTATAAAACAGTTAATTTTATATTATATTATTATTTTTTTATGTCCGTAACATACAGCTACCACCCAAGAGTCTTCACGCGGCGTAGCTGCGGGGAAAACTCTAATAGAAAAACATAAAAAAAATCTTAAGGGATATCCCAACTCATTACATTTCTTTGGCCCAAAAGTCCCTTTGATTTCAATTACATATATATATAAAGTAGGTTGGTTAAAATCAATTCTTGTGAAAATAAATATACTTGAAGCCGTCTGTATTATGGTGCACAATAATATTGCAAACATTCGTCATATATATTTAAGTAGCTCTTTGTTATACAAGGCAAGCTAAATTTAAATTCGAAGAGTCATTGACACTATAAATAAGGGTGTTAATCAATCTTGCATCTTGACTTGGCAAGAATAAGTGACCCAAAAAAAGAAATAAAACAGAGTATTACTAACATAAAGAAAAACCAGTTCATCAGAACTTTTTTTAATTGTCAAAATGCGAATTAAATGGTCTTAATCTCACGATCGGGTGAAGTGAGAGTAGATTTCTGAGTCTGTGTTATACATATATTTCTAAATAAATCAACATTTTTAATATGAAAAATAAATAAAACTAGAGTAAAAACAAACTTGTAACAATTCGTATTTAAATTAGATCTAAAATACAAATCGAGAACCTGAAAAGTTTCAGTCTAAAAACAAACATAGTATATATATAGCCTGTAAGGTTACCGTAAGCTATAAGATATCTTTCTATCTAAAAGATGGATACGCTTTCATGCATTTTTGGGCTCAGATTGTAAAATGATGAAACTGATTTATAATTGTAGTGGGTTTAGTATTTGAATGAATTAACCGCGAAATGTTTTCATATTATTGTTGAAATTTAATTACGTAAATCGATAACATATTTTATTTTTGGCCTTATTTTTCGTCCTCTAGATATAATTTAGGACTGATGAAAAATATAACGCTCTTTTTAAGGCATATCTCAACTCATTACATTTCTTCGGCCCAAAAGGCCCAGTCTCCTTTTCGTCCAATATTTTTTATTTTACTGTCTATATTTTTGCTTAAAGGGTTTATTTTTGACAACTCACTACTTAACTAGATTGAATGTGTTACGGTCTTATTCATAGAGAGTGAAGAGTTTGAACACTTCTTTATGGATCTTAAACAAGCGTCCAAACTTACTCTATCTCTCTATGACTAAGGCCGTTAGAGACATAATATTATCGATTCAGATCGTGTAAACAGACGGTGAAGAGATAGTTGGTATACTATATTGGTCATTATGTCAAAGTAGCGGTAAATTCAAGTGCTCGGTCAAGGCCCGCTCGTCCAGGCTTATTCTGGTTTGTTGAATCGCGATCACTCCTTAAGAGCATGCGGCATTGACAGGACGTGCCGCGAATATTTGCCAATTATAAAAATATATAAATCAAATTAGTGTCTTATGTGTATGAGAGGTGAGTAAAATTTTATTTTATTTTTTTTATCTCGAAGCTTGAGAAAAAAAATATCTAATGTCTCTCTTTAAGGCATTGATATGTAGTACTATTAATTGCGACAATTTATTGCTACTTAACAGTTTTTTTAATTTAATCTGATAACAATGACCGTTATCATACGATTAACATTACTTAATTGAATTAATTAATTAATTTATGAACTATTAATATTCAATTATTTTTTTACAAAATCAAAAGTGACTCCATTTAATATTACTTCTAAATAATTATCTAAATCTAACAACTATTAACAAAAACTAAAATATCCTATAAATAAACCTAACTTAAAAATATATATATACAATAGTAAAAAACTAAAATTAAAATATAAAACTATATTAAAGCCTGTCCAGCCCCACCAGACCACTGTGGGTAGTACTACACTAGTAGATACTACCAAACAATATTTGGTAGTATCCTAATATATTTCCATTTTTTTAATATCAAGATAAATTTTAGAATGCTTTAATATCAAGATAAATTTTAGAATGCTTTAAACTTTTTAAGGCAATTATATGTGAGTGATTGATCGTGTACTAGCAGAAGGTGATGTCAGGAGCCTTAAAAACAGACGAGCGTGCATGACAAGAGCTATGAATGTCAAAGAAGCAAGTGAGGTGTGTAAGAATAAGCCTAAATGGCGCTCTGTTGTTCGTGCGTACCCCGCAAGGGACCTGGCGTGAAGTTATGTATGTATGTATGTATGTATGTATATGTGAGTGTGTGTGATATGTGTACTCGTAGTAAATTACGACAATTTATTTCTAAGATTTTTTTAAATATCAATATAAATATTAGAATGCTTTAAATATTTTTTTTGCTGCCTATATAATATACAGTTACATAAATATATATTTCTGTAACTAAAACATTAAATATAACACAAAAATGTCTCAATGATTGCGTGTTATTAAATATTAAAAATATTTTTCAGAGAATTTAAAAGACTGGTGATTAAATAATTACAAAATGAAACACTTGTTTAAGTATACTTTATATATAATATCTCAGCTGTTATTATTAAATGCATATAAAATCAAATTGGAAGATGAATTCGCAACTGTTGAAGACGAAGACGATAACTACCTTTTGGATGCAATACCTGATACTTTAAGCTTGGATAATGTTAGGAACGGTCGTATTCTCTGGCCACATCCAGTGAATAATTTCTCTGAAGCTGCAGCAAGAGTAAAATTGCCTACGAAAACGGACGTGGAAGAAAATGACAGACGGAAACGGTTCCTGTTTTGGTCTTATCCGCAAAGTCCTATTGTCGATATGTTCATGCAGTCCGCTGCTATTAACTACGTGCCTCAGAATGCTCGAGACCCTTTCGATTTCTTAAGGGACAATTATCCATTACCAAAGGGTTAGTTCTGTTTTATTTTTTCAGAAAATCTAATTTTATGTCAATCAAATGGTTTCTATAGATGTGATATATACTATGAAAAATCTGGCCACGTAGGCACGTTAAACTAAAACGTTAAAACAAAACTTATGTGCTCCAGTGATCATTGGTTCACCACTTCTTCCATTGCCACTTCAGCTTAATTTATTTATAAGCCATGTTGATTACCTAGGTTATTTTACCACCAAAACTTATAGGTTAGTGAGCGATTTTAATTTTATGGACCAGTCCCTGACTTACTATAAATTCAAAAAACATTTTCATATAAAAAACGGGCACTCAAATACCGTATTATTATTTTATTCCTTTTAAAATATCACGATAAAAATAATTTAAATAGTTTTACAACTTTTGTAAGATGATAAAAAAATATCTCAATCAACTTTACTCTCCTCAATTACACCATTATAATTATGTAGATGCCTGTTGTCGGCGATGATAATAATTATATTACCATTATTTACTTCCTCTGAAAATAATGTTTGACCTTTTAATTACACATTGTCAATTACTAATTAATACAGATTTGTTTTAGTTTTTTTCATAAACAATCGTTTTCTCATCATTTGTAACTTATGATTCCTGGTAGTTGAGTATGTAAACTATGAGAACAGCCGCGATAATAAAACAGATAATGAGACAGTGCATCTAATTATCGACAAATGCTTGATAACGTGTTTATTCTGAACCTTAGAAGCTTTTTACTTACCCCAGAAGGTCTATAATATGTGCATATTTGTTTTCCAGGTTATACAAATCAACTTGATGAGTATGACTACGTTATTGTTGGCGGTGGAACCGCTGGGTCTGTGGTGGCAGCTCGTTTGTCAGAAGACAAGCCCAGAGCCTCGGTATTGGTCATTGAAGCAGGAAAACCTGAAATGGTATTGTCTGATATACCAGCCTTGGCTCAATATCTGCAGCTGACAGATTATACTTGGCCATATAGTGCGCAGCATCAAACAGGTGTTTGTTTAGGTAAGTGTAATACTATTCGTACTTACATTTGTGATGGCTTTGTCTCTTAGTTGAGCTGTTTAGGTCGTAGCGTGGTTCTAAAAAGTCTATAAGCTAAAATAATAATAAAGACTGGGCGAGAATGCTGCAGGTTCTTTTACACAAAATATTGAGTGGCGGATTTATAGATTTGCCGACAGGCTATTCAATTTTTTCTGCCTTTACCGATCTCTACAATTCAATTCCGTAGTTCACAATCATATTAAATACAGTTTTTTTGGCAATAAAATTTTAACTTTATGATGTATGTATTATCGTCCTAATTGCACCACCTTTCCTGTAACTAGTATGATTGATGCGACTACACAAATTGTAAATATATTTATGGAAGTGGTAAAACATCATAACATGTGCTCAAACTATAAAGTTGATCTGTCTGTTTGTAATATCTAAATAACAGCTTTTTACTAAATGCATATGAAAGTATGTACAGTACTTATATTAAAAATAAGTTTTAATTCTTTGTCTGTCTGTCTGTCTGGATGTTCTGGCTAATCTCTGAAACGACGGGGTTGAAGTTAACGGGATTTTCGCTGGCAGATAGCTGGTGTTATAAGGAATAACTTAGGCTGCTTTTTTAGTCACTTTTTTTTAGGGTTCCGCGAAAAAAATACCCACGCGGACGAAGTCGCTGGCACTGCTAGTTATAAATAAAATAAATTGGCAGATAAGCACACACATTGTATATTCTCAAGTTAAGCGAGTTACGATTGCGTTATGGGTAATATATAACGGACTGCTCTGGGCCGACCTCAGACACCCAGAAAGTTATTTACAAAATTTACCATAACAGGAATCGGACCGTCTATTGTTAGTGTGTGCCTCATAACATTTGAAATATGCATATTTTATTACTATTAGATACAAAATCCGCCGCCCAAGAATCCATCCTACTAAGCCTAATAGTAAATCGGCCACTGTAATGAGAGAAACATTACTGTTTGTGGTATAAAGTCACTAAAAATCTAAAGATATTGATACGTTTTGTAGGTAGTGAAGAGCAACGCTGCTATTGGCCAAGGGGTAAAGCTCTTGGAGGAACCAGTGTAACAAACTTCATGCTTTACACTAGAGGCCGTCCTCAGGATTGGGACAGGATAGCTGCAGCTGGGAATTACGGGTGGTTAGTTGATTTACCAATCTTTGTAATACAATTTTCACTTTGGATTTTTTGGCTAACCATTTTACATAATTACTTTGTTATTTAAAATTTTGTTTAATGGATTTAAGTAATAATTGTATAAAAATTAAAAACACCCTACTCAAGCGTAAAATCGAAGAATAAAACCAGTGGCCGCGTGCGAGTAAGTCTCGCGCAAAGTACTTTATTAAAATACAATAACGGCGTTATTCCTATTGCGGCAAAGTTTGTAGGCTTCTTTAAAATTATTAAAGAAGCCTAGAATCTTACTCTAACTCAATATGAATAAGACTGTAAGTATATTGTTACGAATTTGTGGGATATAAATTCAAAATGCCGTTGGGATTATCACAAAGTTTACTAGAAGTACACACACATAATTCACAGTTCTTACAAGTACAACGGAATACAACACAACCAAACCGTAAAGCAGAAAAACGTAATCACATAAATTGCGCAAAGTCCGTCGTTAGAAGATCCTCGCTCCAAAAGTACACTACGTTATGTTCGATCGCAGTCGAAAGACGTCTCCCTCATTCCCTGACAGACCGACCATATATGCACATATATTTGTAGAATAGCCTAGCAATGTAATGTAACCCACTGATCCTTTTAATTCTCAACTTGTCAGCTTATTGGCTTCTAAGATCTTGCATGAAATACAAACAAAATAAATAAGGGTGTAGTGGAACAGTAACAGGCCAATAGATGGCGCTGGGCAACAATTGATGTTACAAACGTGTCTTGAAACATGCAGAGAATATATACAAAATTTAAACTATAACAGATGGGCCTAGACCTGCGAGGAACAACATTGGACTCGCAGGAAGATCTTCCTTTAGGACGGAGGAGCATTCCATCTCGCTCCTCTAACCTAGTCGAGCGTTCCTACAAGGGTTTATGACGTCTTACTGCAGCGCAATAGAAGAAAGGGATTAGCGCAAACAAAATATCACTCAAATTCAATAGGGGTAATAAAGCACCTGCAAAGGATGAGTTATTGGCTCGCAACAATATAAATATCCGTATTAACATTATAAATGCGAAAGCATATCTGTCTATCTGTTATGCTTTCATGGAAAAACGAAGCTTTACCAACATTTCGTACATATGCAGATTCAATTTCCAGAATGAACATAGGATGCTTTTATTCGTGATAAAGCCAAGTAAATATTCCGGGGGCGAATAGCGCCTAGATAAAAATTGAATCCAACGTTACCTGAGTGGCTTGCTTGCTCTCAAAATAAACCTCAATATTAAATGAGAGCAAGTAAGATCTACTAGGTTTTTACTGTAGCACAGCCGCGGACAAAATTCTGAAAATATACTACAGTCTTATTAGTTCAAAATTTATTTATTTATTTTCTATAAAATTATAAACTGCAACAATTTTATTCTTAAACTTATATTTTAGATCTTAGGTACCTATATAATTTATTAAATGAATAATATTCATTCCATAGAACCCTACATTATCTGATTATTTTTTCATTTTCTGACGCATAGTTCCATTTTTTATTTCTCTAATAAATTATGCATAACCTATTCATCGATTGTCACAATTTCAAACACGATATATCCATTTTATTTTCTATTTAATACTCGATTTGGGTGACATATTACCCTAAAGCTGGCCCTTCAGTTTTAAAATTGATTTTCTTTATTATGCCAAAGTATGGCCTATTTCTATTTAATGTACATTTAGTCTGTGTGGTTGTGATAATGACAGTGATTTATTTATTACCTAAAGCGGTGATAGACGTGCGAGCAAGATACAATGTACTCTTTGAGTACGCGTACGTGGGGCCCGATTAACTTTTTTGCCCGGGTGTCACCTTAAGTAAGTCAACTTTCATAACCGAAATAGGTTTGACTGCCACTCTTGTAAACTATTAATTTTATTTGCTACGTTAGTTACACTGCTTGTCAGATATTCTTTTTGTACATAAAAGAAAACTCACACATATCTCTCTACCTGTAAGTGTATGTCACTTATCTTTGACGTGGTAGAGATAGCTCTAAAACGGCTGGAATCACTATTTTGAGACCCTAAGAGCTCTATTTACTTAACAGGTCTTAGGGCCAGCCCGATCGGTGTAATATTACGCTCGCACAGAATATCGGCGTGAAACAGTTAGGTAACCTTGAGCTAATCGTGTTTCATGCGTTGAGTAAGAGTTCCGATGACCCACTTCTCCCTCCCGCTATCTAACCTAACCCATCTCCCTATTCCAATCCCATATCCCATTACTCCTCTGTGATCCCTCTATCTTATTTCCCTATCCCATCCTCTTTATTGCATCCTAAAGACTGGCAACTTGACTGGCATTGGCTTCGCCATTGGTGTTGCAAACGTCTATAGGCGACTGTAACCACTTTCCTTGAAGTTGGCCGTCTGCCTGTTTGCCAGCTTCGGAATAAAAAGAGACACCTAAAATAGCTCGCTCCGTAGTTCATTGAGCGACTTTAAATTTTTGGACCAGCTTTACCGTCTTTAAAACCACACTAGGACTTTATAGACACGCCGTCTGTAAAAACCAGCCTATCTGTAAAGACCTCACTAGTCCACAATGTAGACATAAGCCCAAGATAGACAATTCAGGCCAAACTACAACAGAGAAACCATTGATATACTCGTATTAGAATAGAATACAATTGATACATTACAATAGAATTTCAAATAATATTTATAGGTAAGGTCTAGATGGCGCTAGTAACGATAGGTGTATTTATTGTTACAATTTGGGCCACCTGCATATTTGTAAATAAAGCACATTTATTACCCGTCGGTGTTTGAGCTAATAATATTGAAGCGCTTTTATGACCGTCTTCTTTTGTTTGTGTTTAAAATTTGTGATTGGAAAAACAGCCCATTGTGTATTGGAATCTTTATGGTAATCATTACCCAGGTGTGATTCTTAGAAACTAGTCTAGAGACATATGGTATTTGTACAATATAAAGTAATGTCCCAACGGAGGGGTAAGGCAGTCAAGCGATAAACACAAACGAGGCAAGACGTGTGTATATTCGATAATCTATAGTGACGAACTTTGCGCGTGTTATTGAATCGTGCATTACGTTTTGATTTATTGCGTCCAGTTACATTTATACCTGTGTTATACGTGTTTGTATAGTTCTAATAAATTCTATAATAATTCCAACGGCATTTTAATTCGAGTCCTGCAACTCGTAACATTATTTAAAAAAATATTCTACGGCTATCGTATTCCTTTAACGCAGACAGACTATAACTTCCGCTATAATATGTTTTTATGATTATCCGAAAATGTACTTGGGATCTATACAAGACCGATTATCAAGTGCTTAGAAAATTGTGCGTTTTAGGTACTATGTAGTGTTCATGAAATTACACACAAAAACTGATCATCTTATAATATTATAAAATATACCAGAGGTGTAAAATTAACTAATATTTATTTTCAATTTTGTTTTCATATTTTTGTTTGGCCTAGTTTGTGTAGGTATGTTTTAATCAATAAATGATTTTTGATATTTTCAGGTCCCATGACGATATTTTAAAATACTATATAAAGATAGAACGGACTGAAGTAAAGAAATATAAAAACGCTTCATACAGAGGTCGAGACGGCCCACTCACGATTGAAAATGTTCCATTCAGGTGAATTTAAAGCTTTTAATTATTTAAATCCAAAGAATTCGTTTCCTATATTTTTTTTTAAACAATGTCTACTTTATCATCTCCTATTTATTTACTTGCAAAGGTATAGGAAAGCCACTGATTTATTAAATTATTTTATTGATTGATATTATTAACAAGGCCAAACGGTTGACTGCATTGACCTAACAGGATAATTCATATTAATATTTTTACACATTTCAAGTTTCACCCAATTTTGTAATAAATATTAAAAAATTCATAACATTTTTAAAACCTTCAAAATCGACTATGATTATCAGTAATATCAAGACAAAACAATATCAATTATCTTCCATCTTTTGCAGAACCGGACTCGTTGAAGCGTTTCTTCAAGCAGGCAGAAATTTAGGCCACCCTACAGTCGATTATAATTCACCAAACGAATTAGGCTTTGGTTACATACAAACTACTACAAATAAAGGTCACAGAATGAGTGCTGCTAAAGCATACTTGCACCCTATCAAGCGAAGGAAAAATTTACATATTCTCACTGAAGCTAGAGCAACTAAAATAATCATTGAACCTACAACTAAGCGAGCTTATGCTGTTGAATATATAAAAGATGACATTAAACATACGGTTCGTTGCAGAAGAGAAGTAGTTCTCTCAGCTGGGCCCATAGCCTCACCTCAATTGCTTATGCTGTCTGGAGTTGGTCCTGAAGATCACTTAAAAGTTCTAGGCATACCCGTTATGAGTAATCGACCAGTCGGAAGAACTTTGTATGATCACATTGCTTTTCCAGGAGTCATATTTAGACTTAATACGACTAATGCCAGTTTGTTAGAGCCTAAAATAGCTACTTTACCCAATCTAATGCAATGGTTACAATTTGGAGACGGCCTTATGACAACCCCAGGTGCTGTTGAAGCAATAGGTTATATAAAAACAGCTATTTCAGATGATCCTGAACCTGTACCCGATATAGAATTAATTAGTATGGGAGGCTCATTTACTTTAGATGCTGGTGGTAATATAAGAAAGGCTTGGAAAATAACAGACAAAACATATTATACAGCGTATGGCAGTTTAAGCGGACTGGACACTTGGTCAACTTTACCTATGTTACTTCACCCAAAATCAAAAGGTTATTTAGAATTAAGAGATACCAATCCGTTATCTCATCCAAAATTGTATGCCAAATACCTTACAGAACCACAAGACATGGCTACTATGATAGAAGCTATTAAATATATTATAAAGTTGGGCGAATCAGAACCTTTTAAGAAGTATGGCCCTGTTCTTCATCAAGCAGAATTTCCATCTTGTCAAACGCATGATTTTGGATCAGATGCTTACTGGGAATGTGCTCTGAGAACGTTGGTAATTTCACTTCATCATCAAGTAGCAACATGTAAAATGGGTACTGCTGATGATCCTTCTGCTGTTGTTGATCCAGAATTGAGAGTATACGGAGTTGAAGGTCTGAGGGTAGTAGACACCAGTATTATTCCAATGCCCATCTCCGCACACACGAGTGCTCCTGCATATGTAATAGGAGAAAAAGGTTCTGATATGATTAAAAATACATGGTCGAATGTAGCTGTGAATTAAGTATAATAATAAAAGTTTTACCGAATGCCTTATTTTTGCTCTGTATATTACAGTAGGGATATTACACTCATTAATAGTGAGACCGTCGGATTTCAGATCACTATCCGACAGTAAATATTCCAATTTCGATGATTAAAGTATCCTATATTTAACCCTATTTTCGAGAGAATCTACATGACAATTGGTTAATCTGCAAGTCAATTAAAACATAACGAACAAGCGTTGGAGCAAAGTCACATTCACATTTATACCTTAAATTTCTATTTGATCTATATGATGGAACAAAAATATTAGGAATGATAATCGTTTAGTGAAAAATACAATTCTCAAAAGCTCCTAAATGTTACCCAAAGGTAATTCTTGTCTTGCTTTTTGATGTTTTATTACTTAAAACATGTTTTTAGACCAAATCAGTGAAAATGCAAAGTTTGAGTAAGTTCTTTTGGTCACTGAATTGTTCTTAATAACAGATTAATAATAATAAAAACTTCGTTTAAAAAATCGACTTCAAAATCTAAAAAGTATGAAATAACTTATTTCTAAAGCTATTATTAATTATAATATCTTATTTTTAATATATATTATCTTAAACATCTTAAAGTCGGTGCTTATTAATTATCAAAATAGGTATAGTAATTTTTATGTTTTACTTTGCACCGACTTCAGGATGTTTTAGATAATATATACCTATTAAAAATAAGATATTATAATTAATAATAGCTTTAGAAATAAGTTATTTTATACTTTTTAGTTTTTGAAGTCGGTTTTTTTAAACGATTTTTTTATTATTATTTATTACTTTTTAGTGTCTAGCTATGGGTACGCCTACGAAAGGTAGGCGCACCCATAAAAAGGCGCGCTGCGCCTTAAAAAATATAGGTCCCAAGAAACGGGAACAAAAAAAGTTCGTAAAATGAATACTACTGGGCCAAACTATGTTAAATTTTTAGGGGACCAAATGGCAACTATTCCACATCAAACTAAAGAAACACGTAAATCGCATCATAAATCTCAGAGTAATCGGTGAACATACATAAATAAAAAAAATGACAAATTGAGAACCTTCTCCTTTTTTTGACGTCGGTTAAAAAGAGAGAGACATACCTAACGAAGAACATTTAGGAGGGAAGATATTATTTAGATGTCTTTCGCTTATGAACATTCGCAACACCAGAGGTGCTACCAATGTAAAAATAATTTTGCATTACATACCATAGACCAGAGGTGATAGTTATTTAGATGGCTTTATAGAATAGAATATACTTTATTGTACAATAACATTTTTGAAACAATACACAAACAGCTTAGAAATGGCGGCCTTATCGCTGCAGCGATCTCTTCCGGACAACCTTGGAATGTAGAGAGAAAATGGCATAAAAGCTAGGGCAGGGTTTAGTTGTACAATATTCTATATATAGAATAGAATTCTATCTATATATATCTAATTCTATATGTACAATATTCTATATATAGAATATATATGTTTTTGTATATTTTGTA
Source organism: Dendrolimus pini (assembly GCA_949752895.1). NCBI lineage: Eukaryota > Metazoa > Arthropoda > Insecta > Lepidoptera > Lasiocampidae > Dendrolimus > Dendrolimus pini. Next base: position 17,276,676 of record OX457137.1, on the reverse strand, counting down.
TATAGAATATATATAGAACATATTTTTTAGGCAAGAAATCTAAATAAAAATGCAGTGTTCTTGATCGTTAATAAATAGCTTCAATGTATGTTTAGAATATTATAATATTATAGATGAATAAAAGCAGAACTCTTTATTATTCACCATAAATAATCAATATGGATATTAAAACAATAGGCGGACTTTTAGCTCATAGCTATCTTTTCCAGGCAATGTTTTGTATATCTTAGTTAAAACAATGTCTTGTTCAATGAGAATTTTTAAGAGAGAAATTAAACAATTGTCTTTTACTGGGCGATTTTAATTTCTAGCACCACTCTTTTATGTTAATATTTTCTAAATTTATTTAATATCCTTATATTGAGATTATTTATCGGAATCTGCCAAATTTTATATACCTAAGTATATATCATAAGAAAATCTTTTACCACTCAAATTCAACGATATTATGAATTAAAAAATCAATATGATAATCAAATAAGTCAACAGAGATTCGAGTTAATAACATTTCCCCTTTTAAATAAAATTAAATCTGCTCATTTCGATTTGTTAAGGCATGTCTACATTCCAGCGCTTTCAACTTAAAATTTATCATCCGTCTAGAGTTTAGTGTATGCTTGAATTGCATGTCCTTAATGTGCAAGGGCGTATGATGCACACGTAAGACCCATGCAAATCAATAGTGTATATTACTCATAACACAAGCGTAACTTGCTTAATTTGGGGATATAAAATAAATGTGTTTGTCTGTCGATTATTAAGAAAAAAATATTGTCTGTTCAGTCGAGTTTCATTGATTCAATTTCATTATTATAACTGAATATGTATATGTACATACAGTATATATTGTCTCCTGGCGAAAATTGAGATGGATGAATGTAAACTTTTAGGAATTTTATCTTATTTTTAATCATTTTTTCACATCAATGTTCCTGTTACTTTTGTTTGTAAAACCTATATGATTTTATTCTAATGATAATGAATTTTTTTTCCGCAATCGAATGGCTGGATCAGCAACATCATGTACGTAGTTTCACCGCAACTTGTTTTGGAGTTATAGACACATCTAAAAAAGTGCAAGATAAAGTAAAAAGCGACGAGTGTGGACATACCTTTACATCAATAGAAGTTGCAAAAGTGCTAAGGGCTATGCCACGTCATCATTCCCCAAGAATAATAAAATTAATGGTCCTCTTATACCGAGATCCATTAGATAGGGAAAGTATTCAGTGTTTGCATTACTATCGGCTGCCTGCGAAATGGGAGCGGTTGATTTTAGTTATTGAAATGAAAGGAAAAAGGTAGGTACTCTATCAATAAACTCGTTTCACATTATTTTTTGTTATATTAAATACACGCTTATTCTATGTTTTGATTAGCAATGTTTAAAGTATTTTTTTCTTCAAACCTGCAAGATTATTAACAAAATTGTTTTAACTTAGACATACAAACTATATTACAATTTAAAAAAAAACGTAGTTATATGGTATTCTACCTATAATCTTTCAAGAATATAAATAAATACTCAACCTAGAACAGCGTCTCTGGTGGTGCCAAGGGTAAAATTTCAGGTCCTTCCCCACCTCCCCTATAGCACACCACGTGGCGGCGGTTGTAATTTCTATTGCCCTACCTCCTGGACTGGTGCGGCCTTCGATAATATAGCTCAATAGCAGTGGATGGCAGGACAATCAAATCAATCGTTGCATCCGATTGATGATATGGGAAGGAAAATCAAGCCACTAACCTTAACCTTCCGAAACTGCACTTCTCCCAAATCGGCAAGCCTGGAGACGTCTGGCAGCGGTCGTCGAGGTTCAATGTTCAATTTTGTAGCACACACAGTGAATAATAATGTCTTTTTTGTGACAAATAAATTCACACAACAGCGGTTAAATATTAAAAAGGTAGCACATATGACTACGTAGCGGGTCGTTCATACACGCGCGGTCAGGTAAACGATATTTGACTTATTAATATATTGGGGCGGTAGTGCGGATTTGTCCCTCCATTCACATTATGTGACGACACAACGTCGTTGGCCAATTAGCAGGGCACAGATCGGAAGATGTCGGCGCGACTGACTTCATTCCAATCATATAATCAAGGAAATGAACCAATCGAAATAATTGGCCTAAACATCCACCCCGCCTTGAAAGTTCTCAGGTTGAACTTTCAAAACAGACCTAAGCCATACTATCAAAGGCCTCACGGAAGAGCGGTTTATAGAAGCGGTATAAATTAAACATGTATATAAGCGGGTTGATAAAATATAAAAGAGGGACAAAAATACAATAAAAATAACGCAATGTTATTGTCTTACCATACATAGGTAACGATATACTAATATAAGAGTAACTTAAATTATAAAAATGAATAGAGTGAAATTATTGGGAAGGCAGTGGACATAGTTTAACTACTGGACGTTTAAAGTAACTTTTCTGAGTCTTGACAAGTGCGACCCTAACAATACCATCACGTCCTGGATATACCTCCTTGATAATACCTAAAGGCCATCGAAGCGGAGGAACATCGTCCTGAATAATAAGAACAATAGTGCCCACTTTCAAAGAACTACTTGAGGAACTCCATTTTAATCTGGATTGCATAGTGTGTAAGTATTCCAGACTCCATTTCTTCCAGAAATGTTGTACTAAATTGTCCAACAATTGCTTCCTATTTAATAAAGAGAGACGCTCCGAGGAGACGTCAACTGCGGGAAGGAACTGTAATGGAGTAGACATTAAAAAATGTGCTGGTGTAAGCACTTCCGGATAAGGATCCTCTGAGAGAACACATAGCGGTCTTGAGTTAAGAATACACTCAATCTGAGTTAGTATAGTCAAAGTTTCCTCATAAGACAGAAGTTGTGTTCCAATTACCTTATAAAAATGACGTTTAAAACTCTTCACATTCGCTTCCCAAATTCCCCCAAAATGAGGGCTACTAGGTGGAATAGTATTCCAAATAATTTTACGTTGATTAAGCTCATTGCTTATGCAGTTTTGAAAATCAGAGGAAGCGGTTAAAGAATAAATCTCATTTAATTTTGCTCTTGCCCCGATAAAATTTGTACCATTATCAGAGTATATAACTGACACAGGTCCCCTACGAGACAGGAATCTCTTAAATGCATCTAAAAATGTGTCTGTTGACAAGTCAGAAGCCAACTCAATGTGGACTGCTTTAGTCGTCAGACAGACAAAAATACATAAATAAGCCTTTTGCGATTTTTGTCCTCGGCGTCGAGTTAATGTAATGTGTATTGGGCCTGCGTAATCTAAACCCGTGTGCACAAAAGCCTTCGCTTGCTGTACACGATAAGAAGGAAGATCTGCCATTTTTGGCCAAGAGTGTGTGGGATTAGCACGAAAACATATGTTACATAATTTAACTCGTTGCCTAATCGTATTTCTAGACGATAAAATCCAATAATTCTGTTTTATAAGCGAACTCAATAAACTTGCACCTGTGTGACAGTTCCTAATATGATAATGATCAATTAATAAATTTACTATATGATCCTTTTTTGGCAAAAGGAGCGGATGTTGGGCTTCAAAAGGCAAGTTTGAGTTAGATAATCTACCTCCAATACGTATTAAGCCTTTATCATCGATAAACAGGCTAAGATGTTTTAAGTTAGATGGCACAGAGCCATTTTTCAACATTTTAAAAATATCGGCAAAATGAACCTTTTGCACTGCTTGAATTAAATAATGTTCAGCGGTATTTATATCCGATAAAGTAATTTTATCCGATCGCGGTAAAATTTTTGCAAAACGCAATATGTATGTGATAATATTAAGCACTTTATTCCAAGAAGAAATATTTTTAGAAACCTTATAAATTAGTGGTAAATCATCGTTACAAGTAACCGTGACAAAAGTATGAAGCTTTTTCTCTGGTATATTAGAGTCTGAATTAGTAAGAAACGGAGTGATTGGCCATAGATCGGTTGGAGAGCGCAACCAAGTTGGTCCGCGCCACCACAGCTTATCTACCATTAAGTCAGACGGCAACATGCCGCGTGACACACAGTCACCAGGGTTGTCCATGCCAGAAATATGATAAAAATGTTTAGCGTCAAGGTTTTCGTGTATTTTTGCTATCCTATTTGAGACGAATATGGACCAGCGGTGCGGGGAAGAATGAATCCACGATAAAGCTATCGTCGAATCAGAAAAGGCGTATATGTTAGAAATAGAATAACGAGTATTATAACAATCGTAAATACAACGAACTAGTTTAGACAAAAGCAATGCGGCGCATAACTCAAGACGAGCAAGCGAAACTACTTTAACGGGAGAAACCTTGGACTTAGAGCAAGCCAATTCTACAAAAATATTCCCAGATGGGTCGGTTACGTGCAAGTAAATAACACAACCGTATGCTTTCATGCTAGCATCACAAAAAGCAACAATATTTACATTACAATTATTTGACACATTTAAATGTCGCGGGATGCGTAAATTGGACAAAAAAGTTAATTTTTCTAGAAGTTTAAAGAAACTAGTGGTGATATGATCTGGCGGTGTGTCATCCCAGTCTATGTTGGCATTCCAAAGTTCCTTTATGAGAAGTTTGGCGAACAAAATAACTGGCGAAACTAAACCCAAAATATCAAACAATCTCGCAACAGTGGACAAGATTGTACGTTTGGTACAAGTCGTTGTACATTTATTGACATTAAAATAAAAATAGTCTTCAGCTGGATGCCATGCAAGACCTAAAATCTTCATCCCAGCTTCATCAGTGAAATCAACAGGTGCACAGTGCGACGGCGGTAATGTAGAAAGTAATTCAGCGGAATTACTTGCCCATTTAACTAAATTAAATCCTCCTGATGAAAACATAGTAATAAGTTGCTTAGCGATGTCAATTGCCTCATCGGCGGTAGCAACGGAGGAAACCAGATCGTCAGTATAAAGAGAAGACTCTGCCACGGCGGCAGCAGCGGGATAGCGATATTTTTCGTCAGAAGCCAGCTGGCGGATAGTGCGCATTGCTAGAAAAGGGCTGGACTTCAATCCGAAAGGAACGCGTAAAAACTTAAAAACACGAATATCTTCGTTAGTATTAAATCTATATAAGATTTTTTGAAACTTACAATGGTCATTAATAACACCTATTTGTAAGTACATTTGCTTAATATCAGCAGTGATAGCGATTGGAAATAGGCGGAAACTTAATAAAAAGTTGAAAAGGTCGGCCTGTAAATTAGGACCAGCGTGTAGGATGTCGTTTAGTGACAACCCTGTATGTGTCTTGGCACTCGCGTCCAGAACAATGCGTATCTTAGTGGTAGCCTTGTCTGTGCGGAGCACAGCGTGATGCGGTATAAAGTAACCCTCGTCGGAGTCCAACTGGAGCGGTACCTCACATAAATATTTATTATTTATATATTCGCGAATTATTTCATTATAATTATCTCGAAGTGCGGGCGATACCTTAAATTTACGTTCCAGGCTCAAAAAACGGCGGTGTGCAGTAGCACGAGAATTTCCTAACGAAGACTCACTGTCCTTGAAAGGAAGCGATACAATATATCGGCCGTCACTATTGCGAGTAACGGTCGAACTGTAAATTTCCTCACAAGCAATATCCTCAGGGCTGGAGAAAGACTGGCTAGGCAACTCCTCTAACTCCCAGAATTTGTGTAAGGAATTGTTCAACTCACTGTCAGTCAGTGAAAGACAAGCGGTAGATACAATATCTGTATCTTCAGATAAAACGCAAGAGACATCTCCCATTAAAATATAACCGAAAGTGGTTTCCAGTAACGGTGGAGCGGGGGGAGGCACCTCGACGCGGCCATTCAATAAAATAAATGGAAATAATTGCGAACCTAAAAGTATATCAATTTGAGCGGGTACATTCCAATCATTGTCCGCTAAAGGTATATTTTTAATGAAATACATATGCGATGCCTCTATATAACGCGTTGGCAAATCATCCGTAATACGGTCAACAACTAAAACATTAATGTTATACTTATGCGGCGTAACTCGCGACTCAATTGTTAAGTTAGTATAACCATAAATCGGACGACTGCTCGAACCAACGCCTTTAATAAATGAATTGTTTAGCGGTGAAATGTTTAAATTAAGTTTTTTACAACACGACATTGTCATAATATGATTTTGAGATGCATTATCTATCAAGCAACGAACAAGTAATTTATTCTGCGTGTTATTTTTATAAGCATATACCTGCGCGGTGGATAATAAAGCATTCGAACGCGGCAAGCCGCTAGATTCATTATCGAGCGAGCTACATGCATAGGTATGCATAGCGAGGGCGACAGACGGAGCGTGCGCGCTTGATGTCACTTGTTGCGCTTGAGCATCGACGTTGTTCATATCACTTAATGTATTACAAGTTTTGAGATTTAAATTAGTATTGAAATGTAAAAGTGAATGATGACGTTTTTGACATCTTGTACATGTACGGTTCGACTTACATTTAGCGGAAGTATGCGATAAACTTAGGCAATTTATACAGCCTTGTTTTTGTTTTATAAAATTAAAACGTTTTTGAGGAACAATATTTTTGAAATCCGAGCATTCATATAAATGAATGTGGTCATTTTTATTACAAAATGCGCAATTATTTTTGCTGACTTGAGTAGATATATAAGATCGAGATATTTTAGCGGAATTTTTATTTTGATAAGTTTTAGGTTTTAATTCAGATTTAGAAGTTCGTTCCAAAACTTTGACTTGTTCTCGAATAAAAGTAACAAATTCTTTATAACTGGGTAACTGTCCCGGTTTTCGATAAGCGGTTTCAAAAGATTTTACAGTTTCTGAATCTAACTTCTTGAGACCAATATGTACGAAAATAAATTCTTTAAAATTATCTATATTTAATTGTTCTAAAGCGGTGTAAGTTGTTGTAAATTTATCAATAAATGACTCTAAGTTGTTTGAATTTAAATTAGAAATTGGTTTAAAATCTAATATTTGGTCTATATAATTAGATGCAAGGGCACGGTCATCCTGATATTTGTCAATTAATGAATTATAAAGCGGTAAATAATTTTTCGATGCAGGTGTAATACCTGTACAGATACTTCGTGCCTTTCCAGACAACGAAGATAATAAATACTGAATGCGCTCAGTGTCATTCAATGTATCATTTTCGTGAATTAACATGTTAAATGTTTCTATAAACAAAGGCCAATCATTTAAATCGCCATTAAACTGTTTTAGTTCTATACGCGGCAACTTAACGTTGGATCGTAGCTCACTGTCGATAGTGGACTTTGAACCCGATGCGGACGACTGTTTTTTAGAAAAACGTTCTCGTGACTTTATAATGCAATTATATAAATCAGTAAAAGACCAAACACACTCAAAATTAGGTTTTTGAGAAACATCTAACGAATTGTTCAAGTCATCAACAATTTGAACAAATTCAGATCGAAAATTATCAGAGATACTTTGTGACTTTGTAAGAAAATTATCAATAATTTTGTCATCAGAATCCGAGTCCGGAATGCAATCATAGATAGATTGCAAGTATGCAAAGTATGAATCGCGCTTAGCCACAAGCAATTCAACTTTCCTTTTGGATTTTTTAGTTGCCATTATTAATTAATAAATAAACAAAAGAAATATGTACGTTATAAAGTAAGTACGTAAGATATGAAATTAATTAATATAAAATGTGTAAATGAATAGCGGGGAATAAGTCGCGGTCGAACTCAGCGTAGTTCGTAGTATTGTGTGATAATAAGCCTACCTGCTTTGTGATCGCGCGAGAAAAAATGATACTTATATAGTACAAAGAAATATTTTATCAATATTACGTGTCGTGATAGTTAAAATCGCAATGATTTTAGCGGGAATAAGGAGCGGTATAATGCCTACTTGCCTAATTAACTTATAGGTTCGTTACGGCGAATAATTCAATAAATGAATTTATATGAAAATGAGCACAACACAAGAAATAACTTGACAAATATTCTCGTTATAATTATGCCAGTGATTAACTTACACTATTGGCGCGGTAGGATATACGAAAGTATATATCCAGGAACGTGTGCAACGAAATTAGATATATTTTACGATGAAAATTGAAAGATTAGTGGGTTTCACTGTAAATTTATATACATATAAAGGACAGAAAACTAATATATAAAATACAATAAATCGATAAAAATAATATAATACGGCTCGAAGTGACCATAAAATGTGGTGGTGCCAAGGGTAAAATTTCAGGTCCTTCCCCACCTCCCCTATAGCACACCACGTGGCGGCGGTTGTAATTTCTATTGCCCTACCTCCTGGACTGGTGCGGCCTTCGATAATATAGCTCAATAGCAGTGGATGGCAGGACAATCAAATCAATCGTTGCATCCGATTGATGATATGGGAAGGAAAATCAAGCCACTAACCTTAACCTTCCGAAACTGCACTTCTCCCAAATCGGCAAGCCTGGAGACGTCTGGCAGCGGTCGTCGAGGTTCAATGTTCAATTTTGTAGCACACACAGTGAATAATAATGTCTTTTTTGTGACAAATAAATTCACACAACAGCGGTTAAATATTAAAAAGGTAGCACATATGACTACGTAGCGGGTCGTTCATACACGCGCGGTCAGGTAAACGATATTTGACTTATTAATATATTGGGGCGGTAGTGCGGATTTGTCCCTCCATTCACATTATGTGACGACACAACGTCGTTGGCCAATTAGCAGGGCACAGATCGGAAGATGTCGGCGCGACTGACTTCATTCCAATCATATAATCAAGGAAATGAACCAATCGAAATAATTGGCCTAAACAGTCTCCTTTGGATAAAATGCTCAGAAGGTTGGCTACGTTTCCTCACTGGATTGCTATACTGATCCGTTGTCCAGGGTAGGTACCAGCCCTCTGATCACTTGAGGCGTTGATGAGTCGTTTTGGTTTTGAGGTTCTTCCTCGCCGTCAGCACGTTTAAATTATAACTGCAATATATACGCATTTTGTAAAAAATTGCCTGACGTGCATGCGGTTGATTCTCCGCGTCAACCCGCGCGCGGCACTCGCCACAATCAAGTTTTACTCAAAAATAGTAGACCAAGAATCTATCTGTTTCAGCTGTTTTGTTAATTGTAGTAAAACATGAATGATCTAGCATTAGTTTTAAAAAACCTGGTTGCGATCAATGATGCGCGTTGGACAATCGCCCGCCATGATATACATATATATAGACTAATGAATTAGGTTTAGTTAGGTTTTTTGTTGTATTTGTACACATATGCGAGGAAAGCCGTGTGGAAAGCGCTAATTAAGGCGGATTATTTCCGATCCTGTAGATAAATTAGGATCGGCAGTAATCCGTTTTCATTATTGAAAAAAGCAAACAAGGATATTAATGTACTATAATGTATTGGGAAAAAACACGATTAGGAACAACTTCTTCAGGTCTACCTAGAACATCTGCCGTTTGTACTTCTCTAACCGAATCTGTCTCTACAGTCGGTATATTCCCTACAGGTGGTGCTTCTTCTTCAAACTTAGCTGGTATTTTGTCCGTCTGAACCTCTATGTTTACCTTCTGGTTTTCGAAGAATACAACATCCCTCGCTTTATACAGCTTTAATGTTTTAGGATGAATCAGACGATACCCTTTACTGCCGATCCAAATTTATCTACAGATCCAACCTATACAATATCATCCTATATACAAGAATTCTTAAATCAAACCATTTCTATTCCTGTCTCAACCCGCGACTTCTAGTAATAGTAGTAACAGTAAATTAACGTCCCACGGCTGGCCTCGGGCCTCCCATTATAGGGGAACGGCACGCCACAGGTTTGACCGATAACCACCGTTATCTCCATGTGCAGGTTGCATCACGATGTTTTCCTTCACCGTTGTTAGCAAGTGCAATTGCAACGATATGCACATTAGTCAGAAAACTGCCTAAGTGGTGCATGTGTCAGAATCGATCCCGCGCCCTTTGAGTTTGGGACGCGTGTGCTAGCAGCCATTACGCTACCACGACTTACAACGACCCGATACGACCAAAAATAATTAAAATAATTTCATATCAGAATACGTTATTATATTCTTTCAATTAAGAAATCAAATATTTATTCTTCATATTACAAGTGTAACTAGTTAATATGTACGATCAAATTAAATATAAACTCCACTTGTTAAAACTACATGCTAATTAGTATACAGCAAAATTATGCGATTTTTGTGTTAAGAATTTTTAACTATGACTTTTGGTCACACCGTACACAAAATTGTTTTTTTTTCTAATTTTAAAATGGATTGAGTTGAGAATAGATTTGGGTTGATTTAATAATGAAAAACAAAATTATAGCCGTGGGTTCACTGAGGAATAGAAATGGATTGATTTAAGAAAGTATGTTCGTGGGATGTGACGTCACAGGGTGAATCAGAAATAACCCATTGAAGCACAAGCTCCTACTGATTACAATTACATTAAAATACGTACCGCACAAAATATAGATCCCACATTCGCATAGGCGAAGACACGGTCGAGCGCACGGATCAGTTTAAGTACTTGGGATCTGTCCTTGGTGCGTCCGGGGATATCAACCTCGACGTCAAGGCTCGTATCACAGCAGCTTGGGCCAAGTGGCGTGAGGTGACAGGTGTTATTTGTGACCCCAAAATGCCGGTTAAATTAAAAGGACAGGTCTATAAATCCATCATTAGAACTGTCCTTTTGTATGGCAGGAAGCGTGGCCTGTACTTGAGCGACACAAGCAAGAACTGCGTGTCACGGAGATGAATATGCTACGTTGGATGTGTGGAGTGACGCGAAAAGACCGTGTCAGGAACTCCAGCATCCGTTGCAGTCTTCATGTCCGTGACATAGCAGACAAACTCCAAGAGTGTCGCTTATGCTGGTACGGCCACGTTTTACGGAGACCGGCTAATTATGTGGGGAACAAATATCTAGCCATGTTGCCTCCGCCAGGTCCCGATCGAAGGGGAAGGCCCAAGAAATGTTGGCTGGACGTTGTGAAGGAAGACATGCGTACCAATGGTGTCAAAACGGGAGATGCTATTAGATAAGTTAGATTTAAGTTGTAGATATAAGTACTGACAAATAAAAATATTTATTGCTACGATTATTTTATAAATTGACAGGTTCAATAAAACTACATTTTAGTTACTATTATTTTTTGACCTTTCGCCTGACACTATTGTGCCAGACGATTAGAATAGTTAGGAAATAAGACACTTCACAGTAAATCAGATCTCAGTTTACTGTGAAGATGACGCAAAGGACGCCAGCGAGACCTTGCGTTCTAGTCAATAAAAATAAAACACCCGACGATGACACGCTGCCTCGTGATCAACCTACGATAAGGGGTACAGGCACGGTAAGAAATTACCATGGCAGGAGACTTGATGAAGAACTGTTTTCTGACGCTGTACCCCCAGTAACATCGGACGAGGTAGGAGTGATCTCCTCTCCAGAAGGAGAGGAAGAATCTCCTAAGGCATACTCAAGATTCGGCCCCCAAGATAGAGTAAATGAAGTGAAGAAAAGTACCCTCTTAACCTTCTCCCCAGGAAATAGAAATGCAGATAAAACATATACTGTAAAGAGAACACCACCACCTAAAGGAAATAAGGACCAAAATAGAGAAGAAGAGGCAAAGAAGTGCATAGAAAAAGTAAAATCCAAATTAAAAGACTCCAGAAATCTCAAGACTGAGATCAAACATGAAGCGCAAGGCGCGGCGGATCGCCTATACGCCCTGTTTGTCGAGATAAATGGAGAATTGAAGAGAAGTTTGGCTCGGGAAAGAGGGAAAGGGGCAACCCAGAGCGAACTAAACAAGAGTCCTGGAAACACGTACACACAAGAAGATAATGACAAAGGAGTAAAGGGAAGGATCCAAACCAGGGAATTTGGAACAATGACAGAGGAAACGGAAATAATACAAGAAAAGGATAACGCTCTCGAGAGAGAAAGGAAGAAAAGGGGAGAGGATGACACGCTAAAGAAGCAGCTTGAGGAAAACACCAAGCTATTGGCAGAAAATAGCAAAAGCATAAAGGAACTGAAAGAAGTGATAGACTCCCACAAGGAAGAAATGAAGGAGTACAGGATGTCCTACGCAAGTGTAGCAGCAAAGCCTAAGGAAAGGCCCAACGAGAGGGCGAGAGCTACTCTACACTCCTTAATAATAACAGCCACGAATAGCGAAGAGACTGGAGATGAAGTCATGAACAAGGTAAGAGCTGCGTTAAACGCGAAAGAAGGTGGCATAGAGGTAGAAAAGGTGAGAAGAGCAAGAGATAGGAAGGTTATAGTAGGATGTCGTATGAAGGAAGAAAGAGAGCGAGTAAAGGACAGACTAAAAAAGGGACAGAAGAACCTGAAAGTAGAAGAGATCGAAAACAAGAATCCGCTGGTAGAAATACTTGGAGTCCTAAAAATGCACGAGGATGAGGAAGTTTATAGATCCCTGGAAAATCAAAATAAAAAGGTGTTCGAAGGCTTAACAAAGGACGAAAGTAAGATGGAGGTCATTTTTAAGATTCAAGGGAGGAACCCACTTACCCAGAGGGTGGTCATGAGAGTGGCCCCTAGACTCTGGAAGAGATTAACGGACACAGGCACGGTCAGGATCGATTTGCAGACGCTACAAATAAGAGACAAATCCCCTCTAGTGCAGTGCACACAGTGCCTGGGGTACGGGCACGGGAAAAGAACGTGCACAGAAGCAGAAACCAGGTGCAGCCACTGCAGCGGCCCCCACATGAAGAAGAACTGTTCAGAGTACCTTGCAAGTATCCCACCGGTATGTATAAATTGCGTCCGGGCCAAATGGCAGGAGAAAGAACACAACGCATTCGACAACATATGTCCGGTAAGAGCAAAGTGGGATGCTATAGCAAGAGCAGCGGTAGCCTACTGCTAAGGGCACCTCTGGGAACCACAACGCAACTTATACACAGTGTCCACTTTCGTTGATTCAGGCGAATCTACAACGCGCCAAACAAGCCACCGACGAACTGGTACAAATGGCGAATCAACGGAAGGCGGACCTCGCGCTGCTCCAGGAGCCTTATGTGGGCGGAAAAGGTAGAATGAGGGACTATCGCGGAGTGAGGGTCTACCAGCGTGCCCAGTCCACCGAAACGGTAAACAAGGCCGCGATAGCGGTCTTCAATGACGACCTACAGGTGACGCTTAGACCAGAGTTCACAACGACCAATTTGGCGGTAGTGACGGTGGGCAGGGGCACCTGGAAGACGGCGGTGATCTCGTTCTACCTGGAACCAAACACAGAAATCGGGCCATACCTGGAGCAACTCAAATTAGCGGTTGCGGGTGTGGGGACCAGAGACGTCCTGGTCGGAGGCGATACAAACGCCAAGAGTTTATGGTGGGGGAGCTCCAAAGAAGATAAGAGGGGTGCCAAGATGTCAGCGTGCCTTGAGGAGCTTGGCCTGCAAATTTTAAATAACGATCCAACCCCAACATTTTATACAATTCGGGGAACTAAAGAGTACGCCAGCCACATCGACATAACCGCTTGCAGCACGGGCCTCCTTGGAAGGGTGGACGATTGGAAAGTGAACATCGGCCTCATATCCTCAGACCACAACGCCATAACATTTAAAATTAGTTTAAGGGATACTAAAATAGAGACAAAACGGACAACTAGAATCTATAATACAAGGAAAGCCAAATATTTAATGAGAAACTGGGACAATTATTAACAGAGGGCGACATAACTAAGGATGTAACTGACGGACTGACAGACAAACAAAACTTAGAATCACAGGTGGAAAGGTTCACTGCGGTGATCCTGGAAGCCTGTGATAGTAGTATACCTAAAATAAAAACTGGGGGGAAACATAGTTTACCATGGTGGTCTGAGGATCTTTACAAAATGAAAAGAGAGGTGGTCGCCCTGAAGAGGAGAGTCAAGTGGGCAGCGTGGGACAGGAAGGATAGAGTCATACGTGATTATTTGCAGGCCAAGCAGCTCTATAAGGAGGAAATAAATAAAGCGCAAACGAGATCCTGGAAGGAGTTCTGTGGGAAACAGGACAAGGAAGGAATGTGGGAGGGAGTGTATAGGGTGATAGGGCGCACCGCGAAAAGGAGTGAGGATGAGCTCCTCATAGAAGGGGGCAAGGTGCTGACACCTAGGGAATCGGTAAACCTTCTCGTTGAGACCTTTTACCCAGAGGACGACGACAGGACAGATAACATCCATCACCGCACTGTCAGGGCTAGAGCCCATTCGATTGATAAAGAGAGTGACCATTGTAACAATGACCCACCTTTTACTATGGAGGAGCTCAAGACAGCGGCGGTGAGTTTCAACCCAAAGAAAGCCCCGGGTGGCGATGGGTTGACGTCGGACATTTGCGCGCAGGCAGTCTTCCTGGCAACGGATCTCTGCCTGTCACTGGCCAACAAATGCCTGGAGTTAGGACACTTCCCAACCATCTGGAAGAAAGCAACTGTGGTTATACTACGCAAACCAGGGAAGGATAACTACAATATCCCGAAATCCTACAGGCCTATTGGCCTGCTGCCAGTGATGGGGAAGATCTTTGAGAAAATGCTCATAGGAAGACTGCGGTGGCACCTGGTGCCAAAACTTAGCTCCAGACAGTACGGATTCCTGCCCCAGCGAAGCACAGAGGACTCCCTCTATGATCTAGTGAACCATATCCGCAGAAAGTTATCAGATAAGAAACTTGTAACGTTGGTATCACTGGACATAGAGGGAGCGTTCGACAGCGCTTGGTGGCCAATGATTAGGGTCCGACTGTCTGAAAGTGGCTGCCCAAAAAATATCCAGAAGGTGTTGGGCAGCTACCTGCAGGACCGACAGATAACGGTCAGATACGCAGGAGAGCAGGTCACCAGGTCCACAAACAAAGGCTGCGTGCAAGGCTCGATAGGAGGGCCGATTCTCTGGGACCTGCTGTTGGACCCACTTTTGCAGGAATTAGAGAGAACAAAGATCTATTGCCAGGCCTACGCTGATGATGTAGTACTATTGTTTGATGGAGACACCGGGTTGGAGGTAGAGAGACAAGCCAATGCCACCCTCGCTTTTGTCCAGGAGTGGGGTGTACGAAACAAACTTAAGTTTGCGCCGCACAAGACCTGCGCCATGCTTTTAACGAGAAAGCAAAAATACGACACCCCACGACTGAGCATGGGCGGGGTTGACATTGGCATGTCTAAGGAGATTAAAATATTAGGGCTGACCATCGACAAGGGACTAACCTTTAACACGCATGTCAGGAATACGTGTGGTAAAGCGCTTGCGTTATACAAGCAGCTATCGAGAGCAGCCAAGGTCAGCTGGGGCCTCCACCCGGAGGTCATTAGATCGATATACACCGCCGTGATCGAGCCGATCGTAATGTACGCAGCAAGCGCCTGGGCTCCAGCGACCAACAAGAAAGGAGTCCGTAAGCAACTGGGCGCTGTGCAGCGGGGCTTCGCCCAGAAGCTGTGCAGGGCCTATCGCACGGTGTCCCTAAACTCGGCTATGGTACTGGCAGGAATACTCCCCCTTGATCTCAGGATACAGGAGGCAGCAGCCCTGTATGAGGCCAAGAGGGGAGTACCCCTGCCGATGCTTGGAGACAGGGACATCGAGCGGAGAGTTGCTTACGTGAAAATGCCTCATCCTGCCGAACATATGGACCTGCAGTTCGTATGCCTGGTAGACCAGGGAGAGGTTGATCAACATAGACAGCAAGCAGTACGAATCTTCACGGACGAAAGCAAGATCGGCGGGGAGGTGGGAGCATCATTGTCCTTTTGGAGCAATGATGCTGAAACACGGAACCGCCGATTGAAGCTTCCGTCTTACTGCACCGTCTACCAGGCTGAACTGTTGGCCATATACAAGGCAACCGAGGAAATCCTTAAGAGCCCAGAAGAAAGCTTTGGAATTTACAGCGATTCGCGCTCGGCACTCCAATCGATCGTTAACTGGAGCAGCACGCATGAGTTGGCGGTAACAGCTAGGCAGAACTTAAGACGGATTATGGCAATAGGGAAGGGGGTCTCATTATATTGGGTGAAGGCGCACGCCGAGGTGAGGGAAAACGATAGAGCGGACGCTCTGGCGAAAGCCGCTGCTCAGTCCCTGAAGGTAAAACCTCATTATGACAGGTGTCCGGTTTCATTTGTAAAGCGTTTGCTCCGAATGGAGACGCTCGACAAATGGAACCGGCGATACAGGGACGAGCCAACTGCGTCCGTCACTAAGTTTTTCTTCCCGGATGCGGCGCGCGCCTACAAGACTATTAGAGCAATTCAACCGACTGGAACGATGACCCAAATGTTCACGGGGCACGGGGGTTTCTCCCAGTACTTGCATCGGTTCAAGTTAAAGGGAGATCCCTCGTGTGCCTGTGACACTGGTGAAGAGGAGACGCCCCTTCACATCATCTTTGAATGCCCCCTTTTCGCGAGGAAGCGTTACAACGCAGAATGCGCCCTAGGCACTAAAATAAGCAGAGAAGAAATAACAGAGCTACTCGGTAAAAAGAAGATAGAGGTTTTCGTGGAATTCGCGAAAAAGGTAACTGAAATCGCCATTAAAAATAACGCTAACAATTAACATTGCAACATATAGTTGTATATGCCCAAAAATGTTAAACTCCAATAGAAATAAAGTAACACATAACCAATATACACATATAGATATAATAAACTAAATTTAGCAATAAATAGTAGCATAAACAAAACTGTAAGAAATATATAAACAAAACAAAACATGTGAAGTTAGAATAAGAAAGTATGCATAAAATAGATAATTAAATATGAAAATGTTAATATAATAGTAAAAATATAACGGTACAAACATAAAAAACTGTAAGAAAGAAATAATGTAATAAGTACAGAAATGTAAAATAGTTAATAGTATATAATGTAATAGTATAAGCATTATGAAAGTAATAAAAAATCCCTACCCATCCCTTGAGTTACTAGAAATAAGAAATAAATAAAGAATAAAATATAGAAAAGAAAATAAAGACCTCTGTCTTACCACATGACGGAGGAGAAGGCGATAAAAAAAAAAAAAAAAAAAAAAAAAAAAAAAAAAAAACGGGAGATGCTGAAAACCGCGCGAAGTAGAGTAGAAAAAGTAGGAAAGCGGACTCTGGGCGTCGGAGTGAACGCTCCGAATGCAACCGGAATTTAACGCTCGGATGATGATGATGACGTACCCCACAAAATTAAGTATCAGTCTAGTAGTAAACAAATTACTTAGAAATATCCATCAAGATTTGTTGACAAGGGTTTCACTTTGACAATGTTACTTTATGGGTATATACTCATGTGTGAGGGTTACACTCGTAAATTATCTACAATCTACAAATGGCGGTGATGTTTTTAAAATTACTACACGACCGCGTGCTAAGTAGAAATTAAATTTTAGTAATGAAATCAAATGTGAAGTTGTGCCTAGTACCGACTTCGTGAACATAATTCTGTAAAACAACAATTAAATATAACATTTATTATTCTTCACTTTATTCTGTATTTCTTAAATACGATTGTACTTTTTGAAATTTCTAAATTATATATATCGACCTAATTTAAGATGAGATTACTTAAAAATAAACTAAATTATAAATAAATTAGTATGTAACAAATCGTTGTCAACGGAAGCGTGCCCAGAAGGCTGGCTGCATTGCCACGCTTTATGGCAATGCTGATTCGTTGCGCGAAATACGAACCAGCCTTCTGATCATGGGTGGTATCAAAGAGTTTCTTACAAATTTCTTTGAAGAAACCCTTTGCCGATGGACCCCACGGACCTAAAGTTTCAACTTCAAGCGGCACAAATATGTAGCCCCTTCCCCCTGTTGAAGCAGTGTTGCCAGCCTCTGACTTAGTCACTGGAACACTGGACCTACACAAGCGCCCTTCCCATCTTCCAAGTGACATTCCATCCGACCTCTTGCCATCGTTGCGCACGGCTCTAGGATGGCTGGTACGTCGACGCTGACAAGAGCTTGGCGGTTGGCGGATGATGTCATTGATGCTGGCATGGCGAGACCTTCGGCCAACACTATATAAAGATGAGATTGCTACAAAATACTAAAAAATATAGTAATTATTATATTTATGTGGTTCACTTTACTGAGAAACTACACACTTTCAAAATTGGGATTTAACATAGTAATTTCAATTTATCTATCATAATAATATTATTTTATACTAATTACAAAACCAATAAGACACGTCTAAAATCAACTGGACTGTTACTACTAACGCCATCTGTTGGAAAACTACAGAAATAATATCGATGTAAACATGTAAACAGAATGTTGTTTAGTTAAAAATACTCCGGATTTTTTTAGTTTAGCACAAATAAATGATCAGTAATGAATTAGTAATAACTAAATAGAAAACTTCGCGAGCCCTCCTAAAGCACCGCTTTTTACTAGTTTAAAGGCTTGAATTGAAAACAAAGCACATACTGTAATTATGTATAAATAAAAACTAATTTAGGACATTACACTCAACAGAAGATGTTCTAGTTAAAATTGAAAGCACGTTCGTTAATTATAAAGGCTTCTTTCACCCGACTAAAGTAAATTGCACGAGGTAGGCAAAAAGAGTAAAAAATAAGCGATTAATGAACACAGAACAAATAGAGTAAGGTATTTTATGTCGCTCGCAAGTTGTTTTTCCTACTTTTGTCTTTATATACGCTGCTATTTCCTGAAATAAAATCATGTCTTGGACTCCTATTAAATATTTTTCGGATTTATAACTATCTCATTTTGATATTTTCCGCCCAATATGTCCGAATAATTTAAATTAGACAGGGGAGGTTACTTTTTACGTCTTTGAAAGTGCATATTAACATAAATTCACCACTTAGACCAACGGACAGACGGACAAGAAATGGACGGAGAAAAACTTAAAAGTTGTTTTTTTTACATTTAATTTTAATATAAAACACGTATACCTATAGATGACCTACGTTCAGTATTCTAGTTACATAAAATATAGTCTTGATTGTTATTATTGGCAGAATACAATATGGATACTCAATAAAAGGTATTCATAAATATTGTCTTCTTAAACTAAAATTTTATGTTTATATATTAGATGTAATCAGGGCTTACTTTTGTGGGGGCACGCAGTGCCTTTAAAGGAAATTTCGAAAATATCGAAAAATTGCCATAAAAATGAAAATAAATCAATTTTGGTAACCTTTATAAAAAAAGCATTTTGATAGGTTTTTTGGAGTGGAGCTACAAATAATAAATTATAGACTTACAACTTTTGAAAATTGAGGTGCCCCAAAATAGATGTTACAAAAAAAGACCTGGGTGTAATTAATACATTAACTACATTAATTACAATTATTTTATTTTATATAATATAAATTATATTATTAAATTAAACTACTAAAAAGTTTTCTTTATTATATTAGTTTATAAAGCGTGTTTGAAATCTTACGGTCTTATTCATATTGAGTTACAGAAAGTTTGTAGGCTTTTTTAACACCTTAAAAATGCCTACAAATTTCCTTTATCTCAATATGAATAAAACCGTAATATGCTGGGGCTAAGGTTAAGTTAAGAAAATGCTTTTATTATATTACTTTGGAACCTCACTAGAATATCACTTTGGAAGAAAGTTGTGAGTATATTTCGGGCCCGAATGGCAAGCACTAGGGTAGAATGAAGCAGTTCGATGAATGGGCGGGTGACGCAGTCGCCTACGCTCCGTCGAGCGCGCGAACGTTCCTCGCACCGCGGCACAACCTCAACAAGTGGGTTACAAAGGTATACCCCTAACTCGCGATCATCATCTAAAATTAAAAAAAAAACCAAACTTAAAAAATATCATATTAAAGTGAAAAGTAATACAAACAGTAGTGTGTGAGTTCTTAAGTGAAGTTTTAGGTGTTAATAAATTATGTAAAGAACTTTTAGTGCCGTGTCTCTTGTAAATTAGGAAGCAATATAAATAATTTAATCGTAATCCTACTAAGCAAGTAAAAATCATAAATATTAATCATTTTTTCTTAGTTAAACTTCAAATGTCTGTCTGACTGTCTTTAATACTACATAATTATATTTACCTACGATATACAAATTATTATTATATTTTTAATTTTCTTTTTATAAACTGCTCTAATATTAAAAGTTATTATTTTGAGATCAGTTCAAAACTAGGTATATAAATATCATAATAATAACCGGCAGATGAATATGCGCAATATATTTTTTGTTGTTTCTTTAATAACATACAACAGATTTACAAGGACCAAACTCCCGTAATATTATGTATTGAAATCATCAAATGAAATGATAATAATAATATTCACGATATTATTATTATCATTTTATTTGATGATTACTATTGAAAAACTTTTTAAGAGATTTTTTTATTTAATTTTGTATAGAGACTTCGTCACTAGTGAAAATATGAGCCTCATAGGAGATGGCAATTTTATAGTTTAATAATTATGTTCAGATAATTCACAGCGTGTTACATTTTTATTTTGAAATATTTTGACTATAAATATAAATAGTAATTTTGGCTTCCTTGCCTAATGGGTGGCTTGGAATAAAATTTATTTCTCCACTACACTGTAACGAGTGTGGTAATTTTTTTAGAGATAAATTATTCTTCATTCATCATAATTGCATCTAGAATGCGGTTGCAATAAACTGGCTAATTTTAATACCAGTGGTAAATTGGGATAGCGTTAAATATAACACCAGGATTCTTAAAACAATATAAGTTACAATCTGATGCTGACAGTAGACGGGTCAACCAAATTGGATCAACTTGGTTGAAAGGCGCAGATCTCAAAGGGCATGTCGGCATTCAATGACGGTGCATAATTCAAGTTTGTGTTTATGTGGATCATGGATGGTTGATTTATCTAAATAAAAAGTCAAAAATCAACCGTCTAATGTCAGCTTAACTACAATATTAAACTTCATACGTAATTAATCTAAACAAGCGAGGCGAATAAATAATTTTACGATAAAGGGTGCGTTCCTCTAGAAGCTCACAACGCCCAAAATGCTCAGTCAGCCGTTCCACGAGCGTTGTGGTCGTAGCGGAAACGTCACTAATGACGTCATTATTTTTGATAACATAGCGCTCACAATGACCTGGATCGACTCGTTGACTACAGAGCATTCATTCTTACTATCGGTTGACATTGAAAATGTCGCGATTTTCAAATCAACCAATGACATTTGTGTATATCGTCGTCAATAAAATCAACGCTCTATAATCCGTTCCACTAGATTTTATGATTGTAACGCCCGTAAGCGAGTGGAACGGGAAAAATTGTATTCGTTTTGAGCCTCTTGTGGAACGTATCCAAAGTAAAGCAAGGGTGGTGAAAAATTTAAACATCCTTTTTGGAGGCCTGCTATTTATCATCCCTTAGTTTTCAAAGGGAGGTGTTAAGTCATTCTTTAAAATATGAATGCGTTTAATCGTGGTCGGTTAATAAATGAGGCAAGGAAAGAAAAGAGGTTCTAGTTTAATACTTGCTTCTTTTGTTCCAAAATGTAGCACAAGTTTTGAAAAGGATTTTTTATCGTTCCTTCTAACCCTTCGTTTAGGTTATGCCCATTCAACGACAGCAAGGACGAGGGAAGTGGGCAGTGCAAGTTCTTTTTAGTTTTTCTGCTTGAGTTCAGCAAACAGGCAGACGGCCCACCTAATGGAAAGCGGTTACCATCGCCTATGGGCATTTATAACACCAAAGGTGCTACCAATGTGTTGCCTCTCTCTAAACGTAAGAAAGAAAGAAATGGAGATTGGAACCTGGCTACTAATGCCGGACCACAACTTAGGGTTGTTATGGCGAAATAACCCAAGTCAGGGGTGGTAGCTATCCACACGGGAAAATACCTTACCGCCATGACCTAGCTGTGGGTTGCTTTACGTTCCTGCACGGGTAAAAGCAGTGAGTATGTCACTGGCAATATCTGTGTTGCCCATTTCCTTCATCATTTTCCTGCTTGCTGCTGTAAAAGTTGGCATAATGTAAATAACGAGTTGAACCGTCTAGCTGATGAGAATGCAAAGGTTGTAAGTTCGATTCCCGCCAGCGTTAAGCTCGATAAAGAAAGAAAGAAAGAAAAATATTTATTTTCAATAGCGACACACAACACAAAACAGTACTAAGATATAAAAATACACAGATACAGAAATTGTATGCCGCAAGTTGAAAATGAGGTTGGCACTCAGCATTTTGCTGTGCCGAACCGTAGCCCGACACAGCGCTGATTTTCAGTGATAAAGAACAGAATAGATAAAAGAACTTGCGATTTTTTACACTGGTCTGAGTGTTTGAGATCGGCCCCGAAGTGGTCCGTTGTGTGTAACTTAACTTGACGCCTAATTTTGTCTTGATAAACGTCGATTATAACTAACTTAATATATAAAGCCGAGCATTACATAATCCTGTAAATTACATAGTCCGGTACATAATTTACATACATACATAACTTCACGCCAGGTCCCTTGCGGGGTAGGCACGAACAACAGAGCGCCATACAGGCTTATTCTTACACACCTCACTTGCTTCTTTGACATTCATAGCTCTTGTCATGCACGCTCGTCTGTTCTTAAGGCTCCTGACATCACCTTCTGCTAATACACGATCAATTTGATCATGGAAGGTGTGTCGTGGCCTTCCGCGACTTCTGCATCCATTCACTTTTGCATTGTATATCTGTTTAGTCATTCTTTCATCATACATTCTTTCCACATGCCCGAACCACCGGAGCATTCCTTTCCTTACCTTCACCCCGACACTCTCTTTCAGACCAACTCTCTTTCTTACTTCGGTATTACGAACGCGGTCCGCGAGCGTCAATCCGCAGATTTTGCGCAGTGCTCGCATCTCGACCGCGTTTACTCTACTTTCATGCTCTCTGTTCCATACCCAACTCTCGCTTCCATACGTGAGCGTAGGTACCAGCACCGCGTTGTGTATGGCAAGCTGGGCTTTCTGGCTGAGGTTCTTAGCGCCTAGAAGTTTACCTAACGCTCCATTCACACTATTCCCCAAATTTACTCTTCTTTCTATGTCAGCGGTGTACCTTCCATCCCTGCTAAAAGCACATCCAAGATATACAAACTCATTCACTTGTTCCAGCATAACATCATCGACCATTATCCTTGCATTCGTTCTGGTTTCTTCTCTTTCAAACACCATAACCTTTGTTTTCTTCGCATTCAAATGTAAGCCTCTCGCCTGACAGTCATCTTTCATCATTGTGACTAGTGTTTGCAGTTCTGATGGCGATTCGGCTAAAAGCACGGCATCATCCGCATAAAGCAAAGTGCTAACAACTAGATCACCCATCCGCACCCCAACATCCATCAATCTTAATCTCTGGAGACAGTTGTCCAGACATAGGATGAACAGCAAAGCCGACAGCACGCAGCCCTGCCGGACGCCAATATTGACGTCAAACCAGGGCGACAGGCTGCCGTCCAACCGCACGCATGCCATACAGTCCTCGTAAGTGGACTGCATAGCACGCAGCAATTGGCCATTGATCCCATATCCGGGCAATATGTCCCAGAGGTCCTTCCGCACAACCCTGTCAAATGCTTTCTCTAGATCCACAAAACCGCAGAAAACCTTCCGGCCCATAGCCAGCTGCTTCTCCACGACATTGCGGAGCGAGAAAACTTGATCCATACATCCCCTTCCATTTCTGAAGCCCCCTTGTGCATCCCACAGTAATCCATCGGATACCACTCTCATTCTCCTTTCAATAATCTTCGCATACACTTTAGATGCTGTGCTGACTGATTTTACATTACATGTATAGAGTTTATTGTCAATAGTAAGTCAGATAGAATAGATGGAAGATACATATGCACATAATATTATCACGCCTGTTTCCCATTGGGGTAGGCAGAGACGATGGACTTTCACTAGTGACGATCCTGACAATCAACCTTCGCATGCATGGACGTTTGTTTGAGGTACTTTTTACCTGACCTTTCTTTAACACTTTTGCTATTTGATCATGATGTGTACGTCGGTCTAGATAACATATAGAAGCAACAACAACATATATAAATTATTTTCCTTGGTATCAACATAACGAATGACGTACAATTTCGGGGTCATGTAAAAGGCAAGACCAAATTATTATAGCCTCTAAAGAGCTTGATGTGGTAAACCGGTCCTAGTAGTACTTCACTCAGCGTCAACGACTTGCGCTTTGCAAATCGTAAATCAGAGGGCATGGACAGTACTGCTAAAATCTGTGGGCCGGGACTTACCAGACTGACCCCCTCGATTCCATCCAGCGACGCGCCGCTCATATTATCGACGAACCAATACTAACAGACTGTTTAGAATCCCTTCGGAGAGACTTTGCGTTTCTCTGCATATTCTACCGATAATTACAACCACACTGCTCGTAATCGACCGGATGCTTACCACCGTTTCCTTAAGCTCCTACGCTTAATTACGCTTCGGGGCCATCCATAAATTAAATCACAGAAATTTCTTTTTTTTTACCCCTTGTCACAACTGGTCACATTCGTAAGATTCCTCCCTCCCTAGTTTGACGTCACATATTTTGCTATTTTACATCAAGAATTTATTAATTTAAAACAGCAGTTCCGTAATGTGTTAAATATATTAGACTAGCTTCTGCCCGCGACTTCCTCCGCGTGGAATAGTAAAAAAAGAAGTAAGTAAAAAAAAAAACCCGATTTTGAAACATTCTTCATTGGTGCTCCGCTCCTATTGGTCTTAGCGTGATGATATATAGCCTTCCTCGATAAATGGGCTATGAAATGGGCACTGAAATAATTTTTAAAATCTGACCAGAAGTTCCTGAGATTAGCGCGTTCAAGCAAACAAATTCCTGAGCTTTATATTGTTACGATTTGAGCCACCTGCAAACAAAGCACATTTATTACCCGCCGACGTCGTTTGAGCTTATATCATTGCAGGTCTTGTATGCCTTCTTATGTTTACTTTGTGTTTAAAAATTGTAATTAGAATTACATCCCATTGTGTATTGTAATCTTTTATGGTATTCATTAGCCAGGTGTGTTTCTTAAAAATTATTGCTACGCGGTCGAGTATTGTGTCGAGACATATTGTATAGTGTAGTATAAACCAATGCCCGAATGGAGGGGTGAGGCAGTCTAGCGATAGTCACAAGCGAGACAAGATGTATGTACATTCGGTAAGCTATATTATTGTGGCGACCGAGGGTAGAACTGTCCAGCAACGTAAATCAGTTTTAGAACTTTTAGAAAAAACTAGAACATTCCAGAAGGAAAAGACAAGGCCGGAAATATTTAGAAAGGGATAGAAGATAAATGAAAGACAGAGATAGATAGATGTTAGAAAGGGATAGACGATGAACGAAAGAAAGAGATAGATAGCAGTTAGAAAGGGATAGATGTATTAACGAACGTTCCCGAACAGAAGGTTCAGGAAGGAAGAGACAGAGATAGATAGATGGGTTCTAGAAAATTCTTCAGGGTATATAAACAACGTAAGGCGCGCCTACCGAGCAGTTTAGAGTTGAGTTCAGTCCAAGACGGTGTACCGACAAGTGCGATACTAAAGGGTTGGAAGAGAAGGTTAATAGAAGACAGAGACGAATTAAGTGGTGAATTTAGTGACGTTTGGTGGACAGATACGTAAAGGAGGTGTGTAGTGTAGTTCGAGAGAGGAACCAGATGCGAGCTACACGCCATAATATCGGAGGTGGTCTACGCAATATCGGCGACGGTATTGAGAGTGTGACAACTTATCGTCGGGACTGTGCATCGTTGGTCGTACGTATAGGGGCATCCCAGCAGAGAGGTACTACGTGCGGCTGTGTAAGTCAATAAAAGCTCTTAATCAAAAACTGGTGTTTTCTTCCAATCCATAAGTGCGTACCCCCGCGCGCTCGTAACGTAGTAGCGGACTTCAAAATCGTGCATCACGTTTGTACTGATTGCGTCCAGTTATATTTGTACCTATGTTATACGTGTTTGTATAGTTCTAATAAATTCTATAGTAATTAAGTTAAGTAACTCGTAACAATATATTAGTATAGATTTTGAAATGTGACGTCATCAAATTTAGAAATCCTCCGACTCCTCGTCACACATTTCATCGACCACCTCCCCCTTAACGTTGACGCAATTCATGGATGGCTCCTTCTCTAGAACGTTTATTCCGCATACTGCAATGATCTGGATTGAACTCCCGCTGCGGTTTGCTCTCTACGCTATGACATTGGGTTCTTTGAGAAGGACGTTATAAAACTTAGAGGTCGCCGACGCGTTAAACATGGTATTGCAAACGTGACCGCTTTTCATGAGGAACTTAAATAATTTGTTTTTTAAAAAGGTTTTTAAATACAAGCTTTTGAGATCCTGGATATCATGTAACAGCAGAGTGCTGGCCAAGACAAGTAAAACGATCCCAAACACAACGGGTCTATATTGTTTAGTACAGGAGTTCCTATGGCCACCTTCCGACTCCATCATCAGATCAGCTCCACGGTACCATATTATTGCATTGTCACGCGATATGCATATGCTTGCAAAATTTCAGCTCAATCGGAAATCGGGAAGTTGGCAAAATTTAAATTGCAATATTCCACCCGAACTTACATACATACATCCATTGCAAGTTAAATAAAATCTTGTAAAAAGTACTTGATTTTGTCTTACTTACTATGCGATACGACGGTAGTGTACTAAACTATAATCTGCGTCATAACTCACAGTATTTAGCGCCTTACTTCGTATAATAAAAATGTATAAAGTAGACCGCAATGTAACAACTGCTATGTACTCTACGTTATGCCGCAATTTTAAAGTGTTCTTACAAGAACCTGTATCAAGATTTTATTATTTGCTTTAGAGAATACTTAAAACTTAGCATATAACTTTGACTTTATTATTGTTACTTTGGTCTAAATTATTAAGTACGATGGAAGTAATTTTATATCAATTTTAACTGGTTTTTAAACTTGTTCCATTTTCAGAGGAACGAATAAAAGCATAGCCGGAATCTACGTGAGTATAAGCGTCAAATTTAGTGAGGCATATTTCTTTTACTTGTGTGCGTAAACTTAGTAGTATACACGTGGTATGCGTCTGTGTGGATAACGATAATAAATCCACGGGAAACTATTCCTATATACGTTATTATATTTGCCGCGCGCACATGGTTTGCCGATGACTACTTACTATTATTGTATATACTGTTACGAGCTTACAGGACTCGAATTAAAATGCCGTTGGAATTACTATTGAATTTATTAGAACTATACAACCACGTATAACACATGTACAAATATAACTGGATGCAACCAGTATAAACTGCACAATTCAATAACACGCGCAAAGTCCGTCACTATATAGCTTATCTAATGTACGTCTTGCTCGTGTCGTAATCCTTGCTTGACTGCCTCTCCCCTCTGTTCGGGCATTCTTTTTATCCTGTACAAATACAATATGCCTCGAGGCAAAACAATAATTTCTAAGAATTAGTTTGACACACCTGTCTAATGACTGCCATAAAAGATAATACACAATAGACTGTTTTTCTTAATTACAAATTTTAAACACAAAGTAAACAAAATAAGTCCCAAATGCGGGAAGGTAATAAACTGTTCTTTATGGCAGGCAGGTGTCCAATTGCTTTTGTCGGCATGTAACAATACTTATGTAAAGTATATCTGTACAATAATAAATTTATTGTAACAACTATTTATGTAAACTTTTTATGTCAACCCTACTGACCATCAACGCGTGCTTTGGTCTAAATTATTAAGTACGATGGAAGTAATTTTATACCAATTTTAACTGGTTTTTAAAGTTGTTCCATTTTCAGAGCAACGAATAAAAGCATAGCCGGAATCTACGTGAGTATAAGCGTCAAATTTAGTGAGGCATATTTCTTTTACTTGTGTGCGTAAACTTAGTAGTATACACGTGGTATGCGTCTGTGTGGATAACGATAATAAATCCACGGGAAACTATTCCTATATACGTTATTATATTTGCCGCGCGCACATGGTTTGCCGATGACTACTTACTATTATTGTATATACTGTTACGAGCTTACAGGACTCGAATTAAAATGCCGTTGGAATTACTATTGAATTTATTAGAACTATACAACCACGTATAACACATGTACAAATATAACTGGATGCAACCAGTATAAACTGCACAATTCAATAACACGCGCAAAGTCCGTCACTATATAGCTTATCTAATGTACGTCTTGCTCGTGTCGTAATCCTTGCTTGACTGCCTCTCCCCTCTGTTCGGGCATTCTTTTTATCCTGTACAAATACAATATGCCTCGAGGCAAAACAATAATTTCTAAGAATTAGTTTGACACACCTGTCTAATGACTGCCATAAAAGATAATACACAATAGACTGTTTTTCTTAATTACAAATTTTAAACACAAAGTAAACAAAATAAGTCCCAAATGCGGGAAGGTAATAAACTGTTCTTTATGGCAGGCAGGTGTCCAATTGCTTTTGTCGGCATGTAACAATACTTATGTAAAGTATATCTGTACAATAATAAATTTATTGTAACAACTATTTATGTAAACTTTTTATGTCAACCCTACTGACCATCAACGCGTGCTTTGGTCTAAATTATTAAGTACGATGGAAGTAATTTTATACCAATTTTAACTGGTTTTTAAAGTTGTTCCATTTTCAGAGCAACGAATAAAAGCATAGCCGGAATCTACGTGAGTATAAGCGTCAAATTTAGTGAGGCATATTTCTTTTACTTGTGTGCGTAAACTTAGTAGTATACACGTGGTATGCGTCTGTGTGGATAACGATAATAAATCCACGGGAAACTATTCCTATATACGTTATTATATTTGCCGCGCGCACATGGTTTGCCGATGACTACTTACTATTATTGTATATACTGTTACGAGCTTACAGGACTCGAATTAAAATGCCGTTGGAATTACTATTGAATTTATTAGAACTATACAACCACGTATAACACATGTACAAATATAACTGGATGCAACCAGTATAAACTGCACAATTCAATAACACGCGCAAAGTCCGTCACTATATAGCTTATCTAATGTACGTCTTGCTCGTGTCGTAATCCTTGCTTGACTGCCTCTCCCCTCTGTTCGGGCATTCTTTTTATCCTGTACAAATACAATATGCCTCGAGGCAAAACAATAATTTCTAAGAATTAGTTTGACACACCTGTCTAATGACTGCCATAAAAGATAATACACAATAGACTGTTTTTCTTAATTACAAATTTTAAACACAAAGTAAACAAAATAAGTCCCAAATGCGGGAAGGTAATAAACTGTTCTTTATGGCAGGCAGGTGTCCAATTGCTTTTGTCGGCATGTAACAATACTTATGTAAAGTATATCTGTACAATAATAAATTTATTGTAACAACTATTTATGTAAACTTTTTATGTCAACCCTACTGACCATCAACGCGTGACATCATGAGGCTATTGGCAAACCTTCTGAGCACGGGTATTTTAAACCTTTATCCGTACTAAGTTCTCGTAACGCAACTGCGGTGCGATCGGCTTTCTTTCGCCGGCTTCACTCTAAAAGTTTGGGGCTTGGTCTACTTTCTTTGTTCGTCTGAGATAGCAATCATTTTTTATTGAGATTGTTTTAAGCATTACTCGTACACGCGTCCCAGAGTATCCCAGCTTTTGCAGATAACGACTAAAATTAGTCCCATATTCCCCCTATTATCCAATCCAGATTTTTGGGAAAATAGCTTTGCCAATGGCCCAGGCAGATTTTATGTCTATAGCTATATATGTATGGTCGAAATATCTGCGTTGCATTCTAATAACGTGAGTTAGAATCCTGGCACATAACATGCATATATTTTAACCTAAAGTATCATATAGAGTATTCTGGCGCCTGGCAGCAAGAAAAACACTACAAAGAAACCGGTACATCTACATTACTAAATTATAAATATATTTGTTTGAAAAAAATAAGGTGTTCAAAAATACTTTCAACCTTCAAGGAGGTTCTCAATTGGTCTGTATGCTTTTTTGTATGTTCGTTACTCGATTTCTCCGATCCAATAAATTGTGAACCAATTTTCAGAAATTTTCTTTTAATCGAAAGGTTATACTCTCGAATTGGTCCTATTGTCACCATGTCAGGATTTGATGAGTCGATTCCAAGGAATAAGACAAACTCATGAAAACTTTTATCAACTTCTTCGTAACACGATATCCGTCAAGTCTAAGCCGATTTTTTTTCTTTACTCGTAAGTCTTTACCCCGAGTTCCCGAGGTAGTGCCGTGGTCACCAAGTCAGGATCTGGTGAATGGTGGTGAATTCCAGAGATATCGAGAGTAAATATTACTTATCAAAGAACGCCGTGTGCCTAAATTATTGTAAAAAAAAGCTCGTATACGCGTGTGGTTGGTATTAGATTTTCTTCAGGCGCTTAATTTTTTTCGTAGGCATGTTACAATTTGAAAAAAATCATATGTTATGTAAATTTGTTGTTGTTCTTTTATGTTTTACTTGGCACCGACTTCGAGATGTTTAGAAAGAAGTGGATTAAATATTTATTTTTTGGTTTTTAGAGTGAATCCGGTTTTGTTTTTATTTTAAAAAAAATAGACAATATTGAGTATCGGTTGAGTAGCTTTTGAGATACGGAGTGTTATCGATTAAGTGATTTTTATGGTCCAGTAAAATTATAACAATAAGGGACTTTTGTCAACTCTAAGGAACCCGTCAATGTTCACGGACTGCCAGGCACTTACCCAATTTATTTAGACATGTATATTTACTTAGCCTCACTTACTTGCTAACATATCAGTACATAGCTCAAATTGCTGGGACTAGGAGCTTGAAAATTTGCATGCGAGTTATTTCAATTCTGTGGTGCGTACGAAGAAATGATTTTTAAAAATAATTCAATCCCTAAAGGGGATGAAACTTTTTACGAAATTCCGCCATTTTCAAATTGAGGAGTACGAAATTGTATATATCCGGTTCTGGTTAGAAATAAATGTATGTACATAATTATCTGCGATATTGGAAAGCCACCCTCTAAAGAGGTGAAACGCGAGAAGAAAGTTAATTCAAACTATGATTATTTATAATCTATGCGAGTGAACCTGCGCGAAACAATTTAGTATCGTATAGAATTACAAATAATGTATAATATTATTTTACAATGATAATGTGAACACTTCCATGTGTACAATTTTCGTCACTAATTTACTTTTATTTTATTCTTATATAGGTAGTACCCAGAAACAACTAAAACATGAGATACTTAAAATACAAGTCAACCAACGAGGACGTCAGAGAGAGTAAAATAATTTAGTTGAGTAGTTCTTTCTCTAGCCACAAAGTTCATTTATTAAGTTCAAAACTTTTAGTTTGCCAGGTAGTAAATTAACAAACATATTTAAAACTTTAAATGAAAGCTAGACAGTGGAAAGTTTTAATGGAATAGAACACAACTATAAAAAAATCTGGCAAGCGTGAAGAAGTCCACGCACAATAAACAGTTCTGTGTAGGCGAGAACCGTCTATGGTATTCTTTATTTGACTACGGAATTACAAAAAATATATTAATTCCAGAATACCCCATAACTCATTAGTACTCAACTGATGCTATTTATTTAATTTGTTTGGGGAACATACAATAATTAATATTCTTAAATATAAAACACAAAATTAATACATATGTCAATCAAGTTTACACTAAAAAATAATTTATATAATAAAAATAAAAAGTTGGCTCAAACAGTTAATTACAAGAAAAAAAAGAATTAAGTACAATTATACTAAACTTATACAAAATGTCTCTTTAAATTTACATTATAGGTCCATATTTAACAAAAATAAAAAAAATGTCACCGCCATAATTACTGATAAAATAGAGATAAAAATAAAGTATAAAAAGTATGTCATTATTTTAAACATTGTAAGTCATTGGATCATTCTAAAATACAACATTTTTTAATTTGGGTTTTAAATTGATATAAGTTACCTATGAAAGGATCAATACTACTTAGTAGTGCATTGTATTGCTGACAAGTGCGGTATAAAAACTTGTTTTTTGTATTATTATTATAATGTGCCTAGTATATGTGTACACATGTAGCTAGTATTTGCTGAACTGCGCCCATTTGGTACCATGGGGAGATATTGTTTGTTACCTACGTATTTAATGTGTTACATTTTTACTAATGTGTAATGTCACGCTATGTATCCAAATAAAAGTTTTTGAAGTGAAACTTCTTTAGAAGAGTTGTCATTTGAAACACGATGAAACGAAAAAGCGACAATAAAAAGAGATAAACACATACATTCAAATATACATTATATTTAATCATTTAAACACTATCCTCATACAGATAGAGTTGGAAATGTTAAGAAGTTTTTCATGGATAGTTCTTTTGTTTTAAAGCTTACATATATTATACATATAATATATGAAATGTGACGTCACGACATATAGAATACCTCCCTCCCCTTATCACACTTTTTCCACTTCTTTTGCATGTGAACTGCACACACACATCTTTTTTCTTTATTTTTCTCTCTTTCTTATTTAAATATTTCGTTGAGTATTTTAGGATCTCAATTTTTATTGCTGGAGAACAGGAGACAGATTTAGGCCCTTCCTGGTAGAAAGTAATTAGCGTCGTCTTTGACAATACCACAGGTGCTGTCGGTCTCGACGGTGGGCTGAAATCTGCACTTGCCCTACCACCTGGTCGCGGGTGCATTTGTCGCCAGGTGCGACAGGCCGCCCGCCGCAACAATTACTAATCTTTCTCCGATCCTGCACGGATCAACGGATGTTTCAGAATTTTCCTTTTTCGACAGACCGCCGAACTGCAGGAATTAATTGATGTTTCAGATTTTCCATGTCACAGTTAAAAACTTTTTTGACTTTTTTAACAGTCATTTACATGTATGGCAGTCAAACCACTATGTTTATATAAAGACAGACGAACAAGCATGACGAATCTAAAATAATAAGCCTTTGCCAAAATGGCCACGGAATCCTAGATTTAAAGACAAATTGACTTTTGATATAGTCAAAGTTTTGTCAATGTACTTGGAGTTTGGTGGTAAAAACAATTCTCAAGTCTTTCGAACAACTAAATTAGTGGTTTAATTAAAACTACGTTTTAACGTTTTTAAGCGTGGCATTTTATTTCATTTCAGACTTGTTATAGCAATATTTTATTTATATGCACTTAATTTATATGAATGTTTGTCTGTAAGCCTTACCAAAATCTTCTTTATATATAAAAATGAATGTTTGTCTGTATGTCGTTTATAGAATCGTAAACTATACATTTGATCATGCGATGATCTTTTGCAAAGTTGTTGTGCATGAGCCAGAGAAGGTTTCTGAGTTGGTTCACAATTGGACCCGGTAGGTGGCGCTGCTGTCGGCATATCGATTAAAGCTTTTCCGGACAGGACGACGTCTGTCGGGACAGCTAGTAAATAAATAAAATACGTCAAAAACTGAGTCTTAATTAGATTACGCTCCCATAGAGTAAATAATAACCATAAACAAAAATTAATAAGAAATAATTACAATGACAAGTTGGCGGTAGGCTACATAAAAACTTTAACAATACTCATTGATACTTGACATCTTTGTCTTCCGTGATCATGGCTAGTGAAAAGTGGCCAAAACGTCGGAATAATAAAAATCAAATAAATTCCCGCGCTTAAAACAATTAAAGCGTAGTTTTGTTAGTCGCGAAATTTTAAGAAAATATTAGTTTTAATGAATTTCTTTTCATTATCGTTCTGCTTTATATTGTTTACAAGTATGTTGACCTGGTAAAAAACATCACAAAGTTGTTTAGATAATTCAAAAAATATAATGAATGAAATTAGAGATAAATTTTAGTGTTTTTAATTACTCTACACTGTACGAGTATATTCTTTCTAAATTCAGATAAAGT
Source organism: Dendrolimus pini (assembly GCA_949752895.1). NCBI lineage: Eukaryota > Metazoa > Arthropoda > Insecta > Lepidoptera > Lasiocampidae > Dendrolimus > Dendrolimus pini. The sequence goes on along the minus strand of OX457137.1, from coordinate 17,242,700 downwards.
AGCTCTACTTATTCTATAATATTGCTGAGATCAATGAGGTATAATGTACTACGTCAACTCAATGGCTAAGATACAAAATTTCGCTTCGACCCCAACCAATTAAGACTTCTTGCATTGTCCGCAATTAATTAAAAGTGCATCTCGAATAACTCAGCGCTACGCTAGGACTCATTTTCCGCAATCTGAAGCAAATTTCCGATTAATTTTTAAAAGATAATTTCCTTAACTATCTTTGCCAGCAAAATTTCGTTCACGTTGCCCTCACGATGACGTATTTGTTAGTTAGATGACATAATTGCAACGGTGCCGCCAAAAAACACGGCTGCAGTACCATCTTTTTGGCTATAGTCGTCCATGCTACGACAATGACGTCATTTATTGGGACAAGACTATCCTAAATACTGACCCAAGATATCAACTCTGTATCGAATTTCTTTTGCAATCCGTTGAGTAGTTTTCACGTGATACTCCGATAGGCAGAAAAAATGTGGAGGAATGGAGAAAGAATACAATTTCCTACGGCTGGGCGGCCTGTTATATCGTAAGAGGCAACAAAACAACCCACAGCTAGGTGGTAAGCTATTTACCTGTTTGATTGGCTACCATCCCTGGTTTAGATTACGACACCATAATAACCTTGAGCTGTGTTCCGGTATTAGTGGCCAGGTTCCATTATCCTTTTAGAGAGCGGCAGCACATTCATAGCACCTTTGGTGTTACAAATATCCATAAGCGATGGTAACCGCTTTCCATCAGGTAGACCGCCTGACTATACACTGAACTCACACAATATTAAAAACATATATATATCGAAATCGGCTGGTCTGTATTAGCTCCCTAATTTTTTCTCTTTTTTAAATTATTTGTACAAATTCGTCGCCTCTCCAGATTTATTATATTACTAGCTTAGCCTAGCCTACGAGTTCATCCGCGTGGAATAGTTAAAAAAAACCCGATTTTGAAATTGTCTTCATTGGTGCTCCGCTCCTATTGGCCTTAGTGTGATGATATATAGCTTATGGCCTTCCTCGATAAATGGGTTATCTAACACAGAAATAATTTTTCATATCAGACCAGTAGGTAGTTCCTGAGATTAGCGCTTTCAAGCAAACAAACAAACAGCTTCTTCAGCTTTATATTATTAGTATAAGATACATAGATATTGCCTGTGTTAAAATAGGAATTGGCAGCAATTCGCATTTTCGGGGCCTATTTATAAGATAAAATTTCAGACAGGCGTATTCGCTTAACACATTATGGAATCACAGACATACACTTTTATTTTTATTAGGACAGACAGTGTTGCTCTGATATATCAGAATAATTCATCATGGTCACATTTTAAAAATAAGTATTTTACTTATAAGTTTGAACTTTTAACTTATTAGTTTATAAGTTTTAATGAGACTTAAATGGATAACGAAAAACTCAGAATAGTTTATTTCGAGTTTGTCGTCATGTATTTAAATTCCACCCCAAGTCTAATCGTTGCGTCGTATAATATAACTAATTTCAGGCCGAAATATTGTTTATTTTGGATAATTTTGGTCAACGAACTGTAAAGAAATGTATAAATATGAATTAGTATGATAATATCCGCTAAATCCTTCTAAGCCACGCAACGCACTTTTACGCACAGTTCACCATCAGTTAGATAATTTTTCAAGGAAGGTATAATAGGTTGGTGAAAAAGTCTTTTCGCATATAGTATGTATGAACTTGTAATAAGATCTCTTCGGCTATACCATTTGTATCTGGCTGGTTTTGGTATCATTAAAAAGTTTTAATTTTAAAGAAGACAATTCCAAATTCAAATTGTATTGTTACTTATTAACTTATTGTTAAAATGAGTGAATCTAATGAAGAAATTCGATACATTTTAAAATTTTACTACAAAAAAGGTAAAAATGCAACACAAGCCGCGAAAAAAATTTGTGATGTTTATGGCCCAAATTTGGTTTAAGCGTTTTCAATCCGGAAATTTTGATATCAAAGATGTACGTCGCTCTGGTCACCCTATTAAGGACAAAATTGATGCCATTTTTGAAAAAGTGGAGCAAGATCGGCATATTAGTAGTTACGATGTAGCTGTAGAACTGGGAATTGACCACAAAACTTGAAAAAATGTTTGGGTGCCTCATGAGCTCACTGAAAGAAACCTAATTAACCGTGTACTTATTTGTGATTGTTTATTACGACGTAATGAAACCGAACCATTTTTAACCGACTTCGAAAAAAGGAGGAGGTTCTCAATTCGTCGGGATCTTTTTTTTTTTGCTTTTTTTATGTATGTTCGCCGATTACTCCGTGATTTATGATCCGATTTACGTGATTCTTTTTTGTTCGACGCGCAATAGCTGCCATGTGGTCCCCTAAAAATTTGACATAGTTTGGCCCAGTAGTTTTCATTTTACGAAAAAATTTTTGTTCTCGTTTCTTGGGACCTAGATTTTTTAAGAAGTGCGGCACCATTCGTAAGTCCACCCATACATAGCTAGACACTAAAAAGTAACAAATAAAAAATAAAAACTTCGTTTAAAAAAACCGTTTTTAGTTTTAGAAGTCGGTTTATTTAAACGAAGTTTTTATTTTTTATTGAAGAAGCTGATAACTGGTGATGAAAAGAGGATCACGTACGACAAGAACGTGTGAAGAAGATCGTGGTCAAAGGCCGGTCAGGCTTCACAGACTGTGACGAAACCCGGGTTAACTCGCAACAAGGTGATGCTGTGTGTATGGTGAGATTGGAAGGGCATTATTCATTATGAGCTGTTACAACTGATGAGATTAAAGCAAAAAGTTGAGAGAAAGCGGCCGGAATTAATCAACAGAAGGGGTGTGGTTTTTCACCATGATAACGCTAGACCTCACACATCTTTAGCCACTCAGCAAAAATTAGGAGAGTTTGGCTGCGAAGTGTTAACGCATCCACCGTATAGTCCTGACCTTGCACCTTCAGATTTTCACCTGTTTCGGTCTCTGCAGAATTCCTTAGGCAGTGTCAGGTTAACATCACGAGAGGACTGCCAAAACCACTTGTCGCAGTTTTTTGATCAGAAGCCCCAAAATTTTTATAGCAATGGGATCACGGCCCTACCTACAAGATGGCAAAAAGTTATCCAACAAAATGGCACCTACATACTTTAGTCAAATGTAAATAAACTTTATAAAAAAAACTTTTGGATTTTTATATAAAATGCGAAGAAACTTTTTCCCCAAACTAATATATATGTATATTAGCTTTCGCCTGTGGCTTGGATCACGATATGCGAAAAGCTAATTAAATTTTCATGTGACTAAAATATAACTAATGACTAGGGGTGGACAGTAGCTGCCGGGAAGAGTTCTAAAGTATATATTATATTCTATAATTAAGAAATAATATAAATTTATTTGGTCCGTTTGTTAATATTAATACTATTAAAGATTTTATAGTGCGGGAAATGGACACTCAACCCGGTGTCGCTACGACTGACGTATTACGTGAAACCATTACCACGTAGGACGTGAAATACGACGTAAATACGAGTTACGGCACAGCTCGGTCCTATTGCCCGTATAATGCTCTAGTCACGATAAATTGAAATTGGCACGTTTATCATCGCGAGCTACGATGGCTGTGATTGCGTTTTTTATCGTTACCACGGATGTCATCGTTAATCGCTGGTTCCAAAGATTCCAATCCAAGTTTATTGTTTCACCGTGGACTCGGAACAGATGTTAATGCATTTAGGGATAATTTAATGTTCATTCGAAATTTTATAGCAACTTTGATAGCCAGGTCGCGTGAATAGATATGAAATATTTAGTCTTTCATAAATGTCTTTGTGCTATTCTTAATTACATTTCCCTCAATAGACATCTTTTACCGATGTATCAATGGTGTACAAGCTATTAACTTACCACTTAATATTAAACAGTTATTATCTACATTAAATAAATTGACATGATGGCAAGAGACTGAAAGGAATGTCACTCATTCTCTGGAAGATAAGACGGCCATGTGTGGGACGCGACATGCGTAGATATTATGGCCGCGTCACATCTTCCGATGACTGAATTAGTCTGGCAACACCTCATCTACATCCAAAGCCCTCTAACGGGCTCAAATATGGATAACTTAAAAAAGAAGATAAACGCTTCCCTTAGAGTTAAATAGACGCCATCCTCCCCTCGTCGCCTGGATGCAGGGTGAGGAACGGAATCAGCAGGGAATTGGAGTAATAGTATTCACATTTGACTTAACCAACTAAACCATCATCTTCCTACAAGGGTAGCTTTACTACCCGTAGGAAAGGTTTATTAATAAAGTGACCTCTTTTATTATTTACTAGCTGCGCCCCGCGGTCTCTCCCACGTGGTAATATAAAATCGTCATAATTCCAAAATAAAAGAATTATTCTAAAATAAAAAGTAGCCTAAGTTACTCCTTATTACATCAGCTACCTGCCAATAAAAGTCCCATCAAAATCGGTCCAGCCATTTCAGAGATTAGCTGGAACAAACAGACAGACAGACAAAAATTGTAAAAAATGTTATTTTGGTGTATGTACCGTATATATATTCATATGCATGTAGTAAAAAGCGGTTATTTCAATATTACAAACAGACACTTAAATTTTATTTATATGTATAGATTAGCCTGACCTTTCCACCCCACCATACCCTGACTTTATTTGTTGAGTCTCAATTAGTAAAATTTACCTTCTCAATCTGCTAGACCGAGGTAATAAAGTTAATTTTAATTTTAAGTAGCTGTTGATCATCCTAAGTTCATGCCTCCAATGAGGAGACTGATTTGTTAGAAAAGTAACTCAGCTTACCTTGATGTGGTGAAAGAACTAGAATAAATGACCTACTATAATTGAAATATATTGTATGATTTTCTAACCATACCTGATACCTCGCTTTTAAAAAAAAGGTAGCAATGGCTTTTTTTTAAAGGTAACATTAGAAAGAGGGTATATATTTGTACCAATTTGAGACACTAGGTCCGTGAGGGCCATTCGCAAAGAATTTCTACAAAGAAATTTGTAAGAAAATCTTTGACCAGTTCAGGCCAGAAGGCTGGTTTATACTTCGCACACCGACAGAGCTTAAGCACTGTTAGCATGGCCATCGTATACTACGATTGAATGAAACTACGCTGCAAACCAGAACTCATTTGCTCAATCAACTAACGATTCTCCATTAAACATCGAACACTGTTGCCCAGCTTAATTCAGTAAAGTCACAGCGTCACTGATTGCGTTCTCTAACGAAAGCACTCTGTTGAAATTTTAATTTAATAAATATTACCGGTCAAAACGACGTGACGCGAATTTTTAGCTAAATTAAATTAATATAAACGTTGGTAGTCGTAAAGAGGATTGTTTGGAACTCTATTTCTAATCACTAGGTAGGAACATTTATTTCCTTACGTAAACATCTGTATCATCTTGTCTTATAATAATAAATAAAGCTGAAGAGTTTGTTTGTTTGTTTGATTGAACGCGCTAATCTCAGGAACTACTGGTCTGATTTGGAAAATTCTTCAGTGTTAGATAGCCCGTTTATCGAGGAAGGCTATAGGCTATATATTATCACGCTAAGACCAATGGGTGCAGAGCACCAATGAAGAATATTTCAAAATCTTTTTTTCCTTTTGAGTGCTCCCGTTGCGTGCGCTGTGTTAACGGTTAAAACTTCGCAAAAGTCATGTGAGACAGAAGTTAGTGTTAGCCCAAAGTAACTATTCCAAGCGGACGAAGTCGCGGGCAGAAGCTAGTTGTGCATACACGTGCAACATACGGACCTGTAACAAAATTTATTTAATTATTTGCAGAGCCTTTAAGAGAGTGTCAACATCTGCATCAATTTGTTAACTCCAAGCATCTTTCGTTGCTGCGATATACTAGTTTGAATAAATATTAGTGTATGCATCGCAACAGTATTTAATTCTCTTTAATTGAACTTCAAAAATGTTTTGAATGAAACATAGTTTAAAACAATGTGCTCGTTCTGTCAGCAATGAACCAATTTATTTAATAATTCATGTAGTTGAACTTTGCAGAACCAAAAAAATAATAATTCGATGATGGGTGTGAACAATAGTGAACATGTGGAAAAAATAATAATTTCTGCAGGAACAATATCCGAAGGGCTTTCTCGACAACACTAATATTACCTGAACTTACCGAACTCTCAATTTTTGTAACCGAGTTAAAAGTTTTTATTTGGGTTTGAGCCACTAAAATGTCAGTGATGTCTCTCTTTCAATAAATTGTTTCATTCCATAAGTAATATTTTGGTTGGGTACATTATTGTTATCAACGCACATCGAGTTTAGCGGTGGAACGGTGAAGTTTTATTAGCTTTTGCTAACTCAGCACGACTGAATAGAAGCAGTTACTACACGCTATGAGGGGGTTGCCAGTTTCTAAATTCCTAAACATTTGAATGTTTTCGCTTTTGATATTTTGCTGGTTAAGACTTTTGCTTCGAATTATTCGTTACATAATATGTAAAACACTCGAACATAAATTTATATTATTTTATAAGTACAGGAATTGGAACATAACTAAAAACTTTAAATTTGGTTAATGTGATTTCTGTTTACTAGATAGAATAAAAGCAATTATAATCATAATTAAACTATTGTTACAACTCAGGTCCCGACAAAAACAAAATCCAGTTGCATATCTGAAAAAACATTTTATTTTTACATTTTACATTTTATTACCTGTGGGAATTTGAACTAATTGTACTTTGGTTTAGTTATTTATTGGCATAAGTTTCTAGAGAACAGCCCATTGTTTTATTGTAGTCATTTATGGCCGCTTGCGGGTCGACTTATTAGCCAGGTGGTTCGGATTACGTCAACTACTACGATGTGTGCAGTATAAAACGATGGTCAGATTGAGGGAGGGGGCAGTTCAGCGACAACTACGATCAAGGCGTGACGTCTGTACAATCGGGAATCTATTAGTGACGGACTTTGCGCGTTTGATTGAATTACGACCTTCTGCATTACGTTTGGATTCGTTGTGTTCGGTTATATTTTTACCTGTGTTATACGTATTTTTTAACTGACTTCGAAAAAAGGAGGAGGTTCTCAATTCGTCGGGATCTTTTTTTTTTTTTTTTGCTTTTTTTATGTATGTTCGCCGATTACTCCGTCATTTATGATCCGAGTTACGTGATTCTTTTTTGTTCGACGCGGAATAGCTTCCAATTGGTCCCCTAAAAATTTTACATAGTTTGGCCTAGTAGTTTTCATTTTATGAACATTTTTCATGAAAATAATTTTCACTCCGTTCCATATGTACACCGATTACTCTGAGATTTATGATTCGATTTACGTGATTTTTTTTTTGTTCAACGCGGAATAGCTGCCATGTGGTCCCCTAAAAATTTGACATAGTTTGGCCTAGTAGTTTTCATTTTACGATCATTTCTTGTTCCCGGTTCTTGGGACCTATATTTTTTAAGAAGCGCGACACCATTCGTAGGTCCACCCATACATAGCTAGACACTAAAAAGTAACAAATAAAAACTTCGTTTAAAAAAACCGACTTCAAAAACTAAAAAACTAAAATGTATAAAATAACGTATTTATAAAGCTATTATTATTAATATATATTATCTAAAACATCTTGAAGTCGGTGCAAAGTAAAACATAAAAATTACTATATTTGGAAAATTACTAAGCACCGACTTTAAGATGTTTTAGATAATATATATTAATAATAATAGCTTTAGAAATACGTTATTTTATACATTTTAGTTTTTTAATTTTTGAAGTCGGTTTTTTTAAACGAAGTTTTTAAATTTTATATAGTACTAATAAACTCTATAATAATTCCAACGACATTTTAATTCGAGTCCCGCTACACTCTTAACACTATATATAAAACAAATTAAGGGTAGGTGTTAACAATGAAATCGTGCGAACAAAAAGAAGCTATAGTATACAAGCGATTGTGATTGTAGATCATCTATAGACATAATTATGTAGCCATTTTCATAACAGTTAAAGTTGTAGTTGCTTACATGTATTTTACTTGTGACAACCGTATTTCTCAAACCCATCTCGGTTTATAAAATATATATAAAAGGAGTTTAGGTAATTCTGTATGGATTAGTGACTTAATTTTTTTATTCAGCGTGTATTAATAATTTTCAGAAATACGTATTCCATACGCTGCTATACAGCTAGAATAATGTAATGAAATCGTCAATAAATAAAAATAGGAATGGTAAATATTCACGCAACTGGGGGAAGAAAAGAAATTTCAGTGGCCATAGGCTTTTGGATGTAACTATAACTTTTTATACTTAAAAGATGTTAAAATACTTTTTCGCTTCCAAATTCGTAAAATTACTGTTATCGTCTTAATGATATAATTTGTTGTAACACAAGAAAATATTGAATATTACTCTTTAATTTCTTGGTTTTATTTATGATGGTAACTCTACGAAAGTTCGTTACAAACAATAGCCATTCCTCTTCGTTGCGTTTTGTTATAGAGTTTGCATAATATTTTACATTTCCGTGTCGGAAACAGATAAGACTTTGGCTTCATTAGATTTAACAGCTACCTATTTAAATTGCCGATTCAAAACAATATTTTATGTTGCTTGAATCTTTTCTCTTAGTGCCAAAAGAGGCTAGCAAATCAGTTAACTATTTCGACATAATGCCCCCTTTTTAAAGTACTGTTATTGAGCTATAATAAGGCCGGTTTTAGTGTCATGCGGACCGTCAATACGGATCGCTACGCATGGACCGATCTGTATTAAGCTTAGGGAGCGTTTCAGAGTAATGCGGACGGGTCCGTACGGACGACCGTCCGCGCGGACGGAAGCTTAATACAGATCGGTCTGTGCGGAGCGATCCGTACTGACGGTCCGCGTGTCACTAAAACCAGCCTCAAACATTATATAGTCAAAAAATAATCTTATTTTTGTTTATTTTTCAATGTTGACCGTTTTAAATTTTTTATATTATTTTTATTTCTATTCGAAGTATAAATCTGTTTGTTGTCTAGATGTATACCTACATATATGTGTAAAGGTATACTATAGCGCACCATCTGTCCTTGTAAGTTTTGCACGCCAAATGGCAAGACAATAAGTATATAAAACAAGTATAATGACATCGGTCATTATACTACAATTTATTAATAGTAAGGGCCCATCCACACAAATTATGTCACACAAATTTAAATTATTTTTTAATAATTTAAAAACTATGATCATACAGATAGAGTTAGAAATATCTTAAAGTTTTTTGTTAATAGTTGAAATTTCGTGTTTTAAAACTTAAATAATATATTAGATTTTGAAATCTGACGTCTCGATATTTAGGATCCCCTTGTCACATAATCAGCGCGTTCCATGAGTAGCTCACGACGACCGCGTTTTTTCCCATACCAGTTGCTTGCGGGCGTCACATTCGTAAACTCAAGTGGAACGGTGATTCGACCCACCTCTTGACATGGGTCGTTGTGAGCGCTGCGTGAGCGAAAATTATGACGTCATTAGCGACGTTTTCGCGACAACCGTAACGACCACGGTCGCCTTGAGGAATGGCAGACGGTGCATTTTGGGCGTTGTTGCTACTAAAGGAACGCACTGTATGTCGACCCCCCCCCCCCCTTAACGTGTGACGTATCTAATTTATAGATAGTCCCCAAGGCTTTATGATTATTAAGTACTGGCAAATAAATTATATCTGATCTTATTTATTGCGCGCGCACAGCAGCCAGGCTGACGTACTACGTGATGGAAAGTGATTACAGTCGCCTAAGAATATTTGCAATACCAGAGATGTTTGTCTACTAACGTGCTGCGGGCCTCGAATTAATTTTATGACAATTCTTAAAAAACGCATTTGGTATAAAAGTATGTAAGGTAAGTACCGATAACACTAGAAAAGCAACATACACTCTCCTAAACTGACCCTCCCTATTGCAATGTTAATACTCAATCATCGTAAATAATTTAAATAACCTTTTTTTAAATTTATAATTTAAATATAAGTTTAAATAACCTTTTTTATAGCGTAAGGGAAGCAATTCCTAAAGAACCAGTCGGGTTCTGCCAGGTGGTAGGGCATTTGGCCGACTGAATGGCTACCACCCCTGGTCTAAAGTATGTCGCCATAACAGCTTTGAGTTGTGTTCCGGCATTAGTGATTAGGTTCCAGTCTCCCTTAAGACAGCAGCGGCGCATTTGTATCACCTTTGGTGTTGCAAATGTCCATAGGCGATGGTAGCCGCTTCCAATCAAGTGGGCAGTTTGCCTGTTTGCTGAACTCATGTTATAAGAAAAGAACCTTATTTATATTCGTGCAATGGAAGGAAAACTATAGGCATGTGATGTTATTTTAATAGAAAAAAATAATTTATAGTATTAATGAACGATGACACAAAAATAGGTCAACCGTGTTAAATATATCTGAATTGGCTGCACATTTTTGGGTACGCTTTAAAACGACTGAGCCCAGTTTAACGGATTTTTATATATCCATAAAATTGTAGAGAGTTTTCATTACAAGCAGACGGTCCCTTAAATTCATAATTCTAATAAATTCATGTTTTTAGCAGCTACATTCTGTAGTGTTTAATAATTTAGTAGGAATAATATAATAGTAGCCCATAAATGCCCCATTGCTGGGCTCGGATCTCCGTTTTTTACAGGGCAATAGACATTATACAGACCCCAATTGCCCAAGGCGGATTAGCGGATTTCACACATTAGTTATCTCGATGTACAGGTTTCATCACGATGTTGTCTTCACCGTCAGAACGTGGTAATTGTAACAATATGCACATTACGTCAGAAAAATTCCTAAGTGGTGCATGCTTTTCGAAGATTCGAACCCGCACCCTTTGAATTTGGTACGCGACTGAGCTAACCATTAAACTAGGGAACGTGCCCATGCTACGTGACCCGTTCAGGGGGGTGATCTTCACAATACCTCGCTTGGTCACAGGGGTGAGCGGGCTCAGGTTTTCGTCACGTAGTCAATATCCTTTAGAAAAATCTCGTGCTTTTTCGAGCTATATTCAGATGTAGCGTGCAGTGTTTAGCGATTTTTAAACGGCTTAAAAACAAATATAAACCAAATTACATATTTTTTTATTTTGTATGCAAAAAATAATTTAAAACCATATTTATGAATGAAAACTATGGGAAAACTATGGGTCTTGACATGTACTACGAGTGGTCACCGAGGGGAAGAGGGGGTAAAAAAATTAAAAAATGGGTCGCGTATTATAGGTGAAGTTCCCTACTACGACTTAATTAGTAATAATTAAAGAAATGAACCTTAACAAGTCGTGGGCAATAATTAATACCACAATTTATTTACTAATAACCGTTCATACCCACGTGTATTTTAAAACCTTCCTTATATTTGGTCGTGTTGGCCCAAACGTCACGGGTTGGGTGCTCCATTTTCATTAATTAATTTCTTAATATGATACATTTAGTGATAATTAAATAATGGACTAACCAATTTTTCTTAATCACTAGTTAATGGAAATATCCTTATATAGTTAACTCGCTTCTGCCTGCGACTTCGTCCGCGTGGAATAGATTTAAAAAAAACCGATTTTGAAACGTTCTTCATTGGTGCTCCGCTCCTATTGGTCTTAGCGTGATGATATATAGCCTTCTTCGATAAATGGGCTATCTAAAACTGAAATAAATTTTCAAATCAGACCAGTATTATTCCTGAGATTAGCGCTTTCAATCAAACAAACTAACTAACAAACTCTTCAGCTTTATATAATAGTATAAGATTAAAAATATATTAATTGTTTAACTAAAGAGCTGTTGCTCGCAGCTTCGCCTACGTATATTGTAAATAGTCATAGATTGAGCAAACGTTCATCCCCTTTATTACACCCTTAGGGGTTGAAATTCCAAAAATGCCGATACGTGTGTTTACGTGTGAAAATTTCGAACTTCTCACTTGAAAAATGACGGATTTTCATACAATTTCAGCCTCTTAGAGATTGAATTTTCAAACATCCGTTTTAAGTGCGCATCTAAAGTATAGAAAGAACGCGCATATACATTTTCACAATCCTAGCGCCAGTAGTATGGACTGTTCGTTGATACGTCAGTCAGTCAGTAATTTATTATCGCTATAATAATAACAGGATGTATTAAAAATTTATACTGCAACATATCTCCAAGTCAACAGCGTAGCCCCAAAATAAATACCATAGGACATAATACTATGAAAATATAAAATAAACTTGTCTAGCAGTATTTTCGTCAGTAAACTGCCTAAGTCGTCTAACTACATATGCAACAGAACTAAGTTTTTGTTTATTTAGGTCATAATGTAAATTACTTATTAATCTTTTAAAATTACAGTTTAATATTAATGTGGTATTCTAGAATTTAAAGTAGGTTAAAAAAACATTATTCTTTCGGCTACAGATCATAATTCATATTTATTTAAATTAAAACATTATTATCCTGTCAAAAAGTCGTGGATCTACACATTACCGTTCTAGGTCAAACTTAGGCCCTAAAGCTCCCTTATTAATCATAATTAATTATGTACACCGTCCACTTTTACCCGACCATGTTGAAGCGAATGAAGGGCTATTTGGACAGTTTGTGTATTTAAGTAATTAACAGTGCTATTTACAGCTAACTAATGTTTATAATCAAACCAAATATTCTCATTATTATAAAACATATTATTGTTAATTTACCGTCGTTTTATTGAATGAGTTCAGCATACAGCCAGACTGCCCACCTGATGGATAGCGGTTATCAGCGCCTATAGACATTTGTAGCACCAACGTGCTGCCGCTCTCCAGAGTGAGACTGGAATCTGGCCACTAATGCCGGAACACAACTCAAAGTTGTTATGACAAAATGCTCTGGACCAAGTGTGGTACCCATCGGGCAAATACTCTAGCACCTGGAGTATCCACCTCCACCGTTATTCAACGGGGATAACACTAAGATTATTTTTTTATTAGTATTTAAAAATACCATATCAATATTACAATCAACTCTAAAGAGAGTAATAAATAATTTACATATAACCTTGTTCACATTATATTTTCTCGAGACTTCGCGACTAGTACACTGGTAGGAAATTAGATTAGGCTCCCATAGAGTAAATATTACCCATAAACAAAAATTAAAATTACATAAATGAAACCGTCAAGCTGGGGACAAGCTAAATAACAATTTTAACATTACTCATTGCCACTTGAATCTTTTGAAATTACGGCTACTGAAGCGGTCAAAACTTCGAAATACAAATAAAAAAAATGCCGCGCTTAAAACCGATAGAACCGAGGGGCTTTGGCGTTTGGTACCATAATAAAAAATGTCGCAATTGACTTGGTTGTCCCTACTATAAAATATTTATATAAGATCCAAAAATCGCCTGAGTGGTGCATGCCATGCCTTCGTAGGAAATTCTTTTGCCGTACAGGCTGTTCGACTGTGGAACTCCTTCCCCTTACCAATCAGACAAGCTAAATCAATGACTGCATTTAAACGTATGGTCACTGACCATTATTGATCTATTAAATAAAATTGTTGCATTACATGAATGTATCCATTGTTCGAATGTATATATATCTAATTTATAATAGCACCGTATATCTAATTATATATGTATTTATATTTTATTTTAGTTTAGTATAACACCAAAAATTGTTTATTGTTTTTTTTTTAATTTTCCTTAGACACTGGGTTGCCTAAAAGAGATCGCTATAAGCGATAAGGCCGCCCATTGTTGTGTTGATATCCATATCAATTGTTTAGATTTAAGTTTATGGTGAATAATAAAGAGTTTCATTCATTCATCCTGGGTGCGAACGCATGTCATTTGAAAAGCGAGTCCAAATCTCGTGAGCATTAACAACTAAGCCGATACGTCTTTAGTTGTAAAAAAAAACTGTCAGTCATAGGACTGCACGCCAGAACCGACGGTCACGCGAGCTGAGTGCTTTTTCACCACCCGAAAAGTGTCCAAATTCCGTGAAGATTTCACTTCAAAAATAAATACAAAACTGGACCTCGGTGACAGTTGTTCTTTTAGGTAATTTACTGTCATTTAACAAGCTCGCAAAAAAAGGAAAATGGTGACATAACCTTTCCATTACTGAAAGTTATGGCATGCGTGGTGTGCCGGGAGTCTCGTCACATCACACATTTTGGCAATGGCAACGCCTAGTTGCCCGGTCACGCAATGCGCCCAATTTCCTAAATGACCACCCAACAAAGGCCCTGCGTTATTATATTCTACTTATATATGTATCAAAAGTAAATTACATCATTTGAACATTTGACACTTTATTACACGTAAATTTCAGTAGGGTTTGTTAATTTCTAACGATATATGGGGTGGGGTGTATGTTCACTTTTGAATAAATCGATCTTCCAATAAAGCCTGATTCACATTTTTATTAATTAATTAGTTAACATGCGTTTAAATGCAAAATATTTGCATACACGTGTACTTAATAGGTAACTTTTACTTAACTAGAGAATTTATGTCCAAACGATAATAAGGACGTAACTCGCCAGTTTCGCAAGTAATATTATCCATAATACAAGCTTAATTTTCTTAACTTAAGGATATAAGTATAAAGGTCGCCCTCTTTGCTGTAATAACGTTATAAGTTTGACAAATCTTTTTTTAGGTTTAAATCGCATTTTCCAGTTTTATTTTTCTAAAAAGTCGTATCTTCCAGACTACATGGTAGATTGAGATTAACAAAGTTATTCGTTTCGATAAAATTATTTTCTCAAAGTCAATAAAAAACTCTTTTGAAATTCAATTCAATTTTCAGGATAAAAAACTCATTATTGAAGCAAAGAGGCGATGTGTCTTTGTCTGACAATTAAAAAATATACTAGGAGTAACAAAAGGTCAGTAAAACCCTACCCCTAAAAACCCCTAAAACCGAACAAGATTTAGGAGTTTTTTACTAACTGCATAATATATATAATAAAGAAAATGCTTCTCAATTCATCTATATTTCTTTAATTATTATTTGAAACATACAATTTTACACAATATCAGATAAAGATTAAATCTTAATTCTTTTAATATTAATTGACTGATTTGTTCTAAATATTAGATTATTGACTGGGAGGTTCTAGTTTCCATTATTATTATTTTAGGAAGGCTTACTAATACTGATAAAAGATAATACTGATAAAAACTGATAACGAGACTCCACCTATTGGTATCAAGACATACATAAATACACGATTCCTAATGATAATATAGTTACTAAGTTTCTGTCTTTCCAAAAATTCTTGATATTGCTTATGCTAATGATTAATACAAAATAGAAGTAGGTATATGGAGAACAGAAAATATAATTAAGTAAAGAAGAGCATTTACAGCATTAATACTTACTCTTGAAAATTTAAATTGAATTTCTTAGTATACTCTTACTACTTCTAAGGTATACTCGCAAACTAATATAATAATGTTACGTGCGAGCGGGGGTACGCTCTTATGGATTGGAAGTAAACACCAGTTTTTAACTAAACGCTTTTATTGACTTACTCAGCCGCACGCAATACCTCTCTGCAGGGTTGCCTCTATACGGACAACTTACGATGCACAGTCGCGACGAAAAGGTGTCTCGCTTACAATACCGTCGCCGATATTGCTTAGACCACCTCCTGGTTCCGCAGTGCTCACCTCCGATATTGCCGCATGTAGCTCGCTTCTGGTTCCTCTCTCGAGCTACGCGCTACACTTCTCCTTCACTTACTGACCACTAAACTTTTCACTAAATTCACCACTAAACTCGTCAGTGTCTTCTATTAAACTTTTCTTCCAAAGCTTTTGTATCGCACTTGTCGCTTGACCGTCTTGAACTGAACTCAACTCTAAACTGCCCGATAGGCGCGCCTTACGCTGTATATATACCCGGAAGAATTTTCTGGAACCCATAATTCCGTTATTCTTTTATTTACTATCTGTCCCTTTCTAAACATCTATCTATCTCTGTCTTTTCCTTCCCGAACCTTCTGTTCGGGTACTTTAGTTTATACATCTATCCCTTTTGTAACATATATCTATCTCTGTCTTTCGTTCATCGTCTATCCCTTTCTAAAATATATCCGTCCTTCTCTTTTCCTTCCAGAATTTCTAGTTTTTTCTAAAAGTTCTAAAACTAACTAGATGGTTCCACCATCATTCGCCACAATAATTTATTGATCAAGACTATGTAATATTTTATTACCACTACATGAATAATTGCATAGTAGTAATAACTCTGAACTTAATTACACCACTCTAAGTTTATTAAAACGTTATATATGTATGTACCTACCTATATACAAATTAAGTCTATGTATGGTATAATAACAAATGTAAATTTATTCGACCTAACCAAATTTATGAAGGGAAGTCGACTGACATCATCATTCACGTAGATGACATTGTGCTGACGTTAAATTCAAATCAATGCACACATTACACTGTGTGCTCATGTTGTATCGATTTCAATGACATAATAATCAAATGAGTTGCAAAAGTGAATCGTTTTAAACCAATTTTTTTTTGCAAAACAGTTCATCTCACAATACATAAAATTGTAATAGAGGTGACGCTAGAGGACGCATATCAGAAAAGAGTAATAAGAAAGAAAAAAAACATATTGAGCCGACCTCAAATAATTTGAAGGTGAAAAAGAGAGAGAGAGGTAACAACGCCAGTCAACACATATATGGCCATCTTATTAACATTCTTCATAATTTTATTATTATTCTATAAAATAAAACGACATGGGAAAATTAATCCAGCGTCTACAGGCGACCTTGCTTAGGTCGTCGGTCCAGCTGGAGAGCGTCCGACACTATATTTACCGAGACGCGGTCTCCACTCCAGAACTCGTTTGCTCCATCGGCCATCGGTCCTGCGACAGACGTGACCAGCCCACTGCCACTTCAACTTGCTAATTTTGCGAGCTATGTCGGTTACTTTGGTTTAGTTACATGAATAAAACAGTTGAATTGTTTCATTTTCGAATTTAGTCAGGTTATAATTCATTCGACCGATAACTTTTATTATGATTGAACAATCGGCCCTTAGTCAAATAAAGTTTTTATATCCTTTCCAAGTATTTATTTTAGTTTTGACATTTAGATGACGGATCAATTATTATTAGTAATATCCTAATGCGTTACCGACTAGTTAGATAGATAGATAACATTTTATTGTACACCATTACAGAAAACACAAATGAACTTGTAGCCTAAAAATATTCTATATGTGCACAATGGGCGGTCTTATCGCTAAGAAACGATCTCTTCCAAACAACCCGTGTAGATTTGTTACAAAAATCGATTTCATTTATAAACAAGTTTTAATCAATTTAACTCATCTATATATTTTTACTAAAAATACTATATCATCATTATTATCAATTAACATATTTTACGTATATTAAATAAGTTAAGGACAAAACTTTTTGAACTAGTGATATAAACAAAACTAAAGTGCAGTGTACTGTGCTAACTTATTAAAGAACACATGAATAAAGTGTCTTCCCCTTAATAGAGACAATAAGAAAAGTGCTAATGGACACTTTCTTAGTTAGTCAATTTAGGTTATATTTAAATCACTTATTAGTCGTTTTAGATTAGATTGTAATATTCATGTGGTATGATGTCGATGGTTTAATAAATAGTCTGCGCGTTACACGACTCACAGAAAATCACTATTACGTCACCCACAACAATAAATTGCAACAATTATGTTATTTGTTTCTTGTAGGCTTTACTGTCAAGAAATATGTGACTTGACAGACGTTCAAACGTCAACAGTAAAATAAACGCTTGGAAACAGTATATATTGTTACGAGTTTCAGGACTCGAATGAAAATGTCGTTAGAATTACTATAGAGTTAATTAGAACTATACAAACACGTTGTACACAGGTACAAATATAACTGAACACAACCAGCAAACGTAGTGCACGATTCAATAACACGCGCAAAGTGCGTCACTAAATAGATTACTGAATGTACACAAGTCTTGCTTCGCTCGTTGTAATCGCTTGACTGCCTCATCTCTCAATTGGGGCATTGCTTTATACTGTACAGATGCAATGTGTCTGCTCGGCCGCGTGGGCCGAATTTCTTAGAAGCGGCTTGTATTTTAAATCCTAGACACGTGGCAGTGATCACAATACAACAATAGGCCGTAAAATATTGCGTTTTTTTATCACAAATTTTAAACACACAGTAAGCAAAAGAAGTCTAAATGCCGAAAGGTAATAAAAAATGTGGGTATGCAGGTGTGAATTTGTCTTTGTCGGTCGTAACAAGATAATACCTATAGTTACAGTTTTTCAAAATTTCGCTACTTATATTCCACACGACGACGACACGTAAAAATTTCACCCCTCCTAACCTTTACTTTTTTGTCGCGATTTTACTACATAACCTTGTAGCGTTAAATGTATTACACCTTTACTGTCAAATTGGACTATATTTATGTAGACCGAGTAGCTTAGGATAAAAATAACTGACATACAAGGGCAGACAGTCAGCCAGACATGGCTATTATTTACGGATTCCGTTTTTGTTAAAATGGCTACAGGGACTTGAAACAAACAGTATCGGAATAAGAAAACACATGCTGCTTTTTCCAACCAAACTAGGACAAGTAAGTTTACACCAAGATTTGAGCCTGTCGAATATACTCGTAGTTTCGTAGTTTCTTGTGTAATTTCGTTAACCTCTTACTCGGGGTTTACGACGGATACAAGTTTTTACTGTTTTCTCTAGTGAAAAGAACAACACGAACGATATTGTTCGTGCAATTATCTGTTGGGGAAACTTTTGTTTCTATTTCTGTCTGCCTTTCAGGGATTTACACGAATCATGTACCGAGGCTCGGCACGCTCGGCATAGGCTCGTTTTCTAACTTGTGTTTTAGGAGGACCGAAAGCACCGACATGAATTGAAATCAGAGAGGCTTAAGTTAATAATGGTAGATTGTTACACAAGAGGTGAAAGTGACCTATTTAGGCATGATATAGTTTGGCGAACGAGCGTATTGTTGAGGGAGCTAATAGTTAGAGTGCCTAAATAGGCCCCCCACCCCAGGTTACCACTCTGATTTTCATTTCGAATGTGAGGAAAGTAAACAAAATCTGGTTAGTTAAAAAAAATATCTCTAATGAAATTAGGCGTTATATGCTTGTCTAAATTTAATTAACTTATTTAATATATCACAGATAAAACTTCATGTTTTTTGTCTGTAACATTCTATCAGCCAGTATTTTTTGTCACTAATGATAATAATTAAAAATTAAATAAGCTTAAATTTATGTAAATTAAATAATAATTTAATGGAAAGTAATTTATAAATATAAAATAATGTTACCAAATTATTGTATCTTTGTATATGATGCAATTACCTAGTGGCTGTAAAAAATTTGGGACACAAGTCACATAGTATTTAGATAGCATAGTTTTCAAAAATTTTACACCAGAGAAAATCGTTTCCCAGGGATGAAAAGTGCTGTTTTCATCCCTGTGATTAGGCAACTCTAAGCATACTTTTATAATATGAGAAATAAAAATTAATTAAACACTGACCTTCAATAGAAGTGAGTAACTTTCAATAGAAGTGTTGTTTATTTAATATTTTTATTATTATTAATTCTCACGGCCTTACTTATAATAATCTCGTTAAGAAACGATTAGGCATCTCTTAAGTAAGAGAATCAGAATGGGACCCTAATCAATAAATATGTTTTTTTTTTCACTTATAAACGTGTATTACCTGTTGAATCTGTTGTTTACCTAAGAAGAGCACAGATAAACGAAATTTTAATGATTAACGTAGGTTATACCCAAAATATTCGACTAAAGAGGAGTTTATGGGTAAGATTTTCACTAATCAGTTGCTGAGCAGTTTCTTTAAAATTAAGAATCGATTATAAGTAAGGCTCTTACTGTTTACGTACACAATTAAATAAATAAAAAAAATGTTTTTTTGTGTTTTTGAGCCGTAAAAAGTAAAAAGAATGTCTAGTGTCTATCATTATTTAATAATTTAATTTGAATATCTAGAATTGTATTACATACGATGTAAAATATTTATGGTAGGTACATTTATAGTGTTAAAATTGCAAATATATTTTTTATAGTAAATTAGATTTTTTTATATTGCAATAAATTGCAATATTAAATAAAAAGGCTGTTTTTTACTTTTCTGGGATTTTTTAAATTATTTAATATTATATTACATATTTTCATTTAATTTTTTTTTAAATATATTATAATACAAACACAAATCCCCTTTACAGTGAAGTTTAACAAAAAAAAATTAAATCTCTTTATACGTTAACTAATATTTTGAACGAAAACTCAATGAACTTGTAAAAATGATATAATTTAATAGTCTACAACCTAAAAGTGTATCACGGTTTCAAACTTGAAACATGCTCTTAATTACAAAATCAACTTGAAACTTTATAAATATAATTAATAAAAACAATTATAATTAAGAAATGTCGAAAATAAGGAGAACTTTAATGTAAAAAATAATCAAACGTTACACAGTGTATCTGAACATGTTTTTTGTGAATAGTTGATATTGAATAGAACCAAAACATTAGAAAATGGTGGTTCGAGCGAGGGGGCGTTGGCTCTCTATTTTATTCAGCGCCATGTTGCTGGGACGTGCATTCGCAGGTAAGGTATAACTGCTTTACACGTTGGGCCAAGATATTGGGTCCGCGTAGCGTATATGGAATATATACCTTCATCCCACACTCTATAGTGTTGGGTTCGGGTATACAATAAAAATATATTATGCCGTGTTACGGATTTCAAAATATACTCGACCGCATCATTTTTCTGGGATATACTTTCACGTAGGACACTCCATTTTGCTATTATAATGTATACCCGTTTCAGTGGATATCCACTTTTAATTAGAAATTAAATAAACTTAAATAAATGATGTAGCATTTTAATTGTATGAGCTACATAGTCTGGAAATGATAATTGTTGGCATGTATATGTTTAGAGAAACGTAAAATAATTAAGCATATGCCTAATATAACTTAATTTGTAACTTTAAATAATTACAAATTAGTATAAGTTAATATTATAGATAATCGTAATTATATATTTAATTTAAGTGTGATATGAATATATGATAATTGTAATAGCAGGCATGGTAGGCAACAAAAAAGCCTGCAAAAATGTCTGCAAAAAGTGTTGAACTACTATAGCCAAAAAAAAACAAAACATATACTAAAAGACTTTAAATGTTTTGGTCCTAACATTAGCCGCTATTTTGATTTTTTTTCAAAATCGCGGTGTACAATAAATATCATATTTGGCTAGGGGACACTTATACAAACATAAAACGTACATAATTTAACATCATAAAGCGTCACGATTGTGACATATACGATTGAAATTGTAACGTGACAAAAGAATACCGAACGATTGCTTCGTTGCGGTCGTGTATGTTTCAAAATACCTACGCGGACGCATCCTGATTCTGAAACTATACCCGATGTCAACTCACGCCAGTGACGTCACAAATGTCAGGTAAAGGTGCGATTTAATGAAATCATTTTCGTTTTGTGGATTTGAAAACCCGACGCCAACACGGTCTCTGACGTCATAAACGTTGTGTGAAGGTATAGATTCCATATACGCGTATTCGGCCAACACGTACCTATTCACTTTACTATTAATAACATTTATTTAAAGTAGTATCATCTATTACTTTAAGTACTATTGTAATATTTGCGGGTAGTTGTATTTAGTAATCAGATATACAAGCGAGCGGCGGTAGCGAAGAAAGATCATTCTCACTTCGACATTATTGTGCGAGAATATAATGCATATTATTAATTGTACTTCAGATTGGCATTATTCGTTGGGAAGTTAAGTAAAACCGATCTCAGAGTTCTACTTGTTTAGTTATACAAATGCCACACTAACATTACTTATATCGTTGTTGGTATCCAACACTGGCCAGCTAACTGAATAATGTAAGTATTTCATTCACACAGCAAAGGGTCTTGGAGCGCTTCTCCAATCGTATTCATTAACTTCTTGTGAAAGTGGTATTTCTGTAAGCAAATCACTGGTGTCTACATCTATTTTTATCAAATACATAATTCCGAATGATTGACAATGTTTGTAGTTGAGTAGCCTGAGTCTCAACCTGCCCAGCCCAGTGGAACACAGACGTCCAAGGCTCGACACAGCATATGGTCAAGTGGTCAAGAATCGGCTCCAGAGTTCGACGTTGTATTACCTATAACACAAGCTTAACTTGTTGAGTTTGAGAATTACCTATTATATTATAATCTTTAATAAAAGAAAGAAAGAAAGGAAACTTTTATTTGCCAAACGCGACACAGATAAAATAGGACGAAACAAAATCATTTTTACAGGTATATGCAGCAATTCGGCAAATGAGGTTGGCACTCAGTAGTGCAGTGGCGGAAGATATTCCGCCACAGCACTGATTTTCAGTGCCCACACCGGAGTCTACACACATTACCCTGAGATCCGTATAAAAATAATTATTCAATTTAGTCACAGCAATAAGTACTTAATGAGTAAACATATTGACCCAACACCCTGACCCAACGTGTACACTACAGCTAGATACCTACACATTAATATTTATAAGCATATTGAAAACAACTATTACATAGATTCTGTAGAGAGATGAATAAATAATAAATTGCAATCGGTCTCCACCGCGATGTCAATTTTTTAATAATTTATGCAACACTGCAGCATCTTTTGTTATTCCACGAACTACGAGTAGAGCAAAGTAAACAAAAACTAGTTACTTCAAATAATGTATAGGTTATGTCTTTAGAAATATCAAAGAGATTTAATTTTAAAAAATTCTTCTCATTCTACGTACAATTTGACTTAGACAAATTGGATCATATTGTTACGAGTTACGGAACTCGAATTAAAAATGCCGTTGGAATTACTATAGAATTTATTAGAACTATACAAACACGCATAACACAGGTACAAATAAAACTGAACACAACTAGTTCAAACGTAATGCACGATTCAATAACACGCGCAAAGTCCGTCACTATATAGATTATTGAATGTCCACACGTCTTACCACGCTTACGGTTATCGATTGACTGCCCCTCTCTGCATTGGGGCATTGCTTTATACTGCAAAATTACAATATGTCTTTCGGCCGCGCAGACTGAATTTCTAAGAATCACACCTGGCTTATGACTTCCATAAAAGATTACAATACACAATGGGATGTGTTTCTAATTACAAATTTTAAACATAAAGTAAACAAAAGAAGACGGTCATAAAAGCGTTTCAATCTTATTGGCTCAAACGACGCCGGCGGGTATATAAATGTGCTTTGTTTGTAGGTGGCCCAAATTGTAACAATATAATATTATTATATCTGTTTACTTTCAAATTCCAATACTCACTAGTTATTTTTGTTGGTATTACGCAACCATTTTTCTTCAAATCTACTGCAATATGAAATAATTATATTACTTTATTAAATTAAAATTCAAGGGTGTGAATTAGTCCGCCAAGTACCTATACTATAAACTCACTTATTGGACGTAGATAGATAAACAAGCCACGCTCAATGTTGCCTTTCAGGTAAGTAAACAAAATGGTCAAATCGCGTATTTTTATATGCCAAAAAGTTCGCAGCATTTATATAAGCTTCTTGTTTAAAGAGCAGGCATTAAATACAGGTTACATTGTACAACATTTTTATGTTAGTGCCATTTGCACCCCAAAAGTCGTTTTATATCGCAAACTATCCGATCTACTGGCATGAGTATATATATGTCCATTTTCGGCATTAAAACTACAATTAAACAAAATTACAATAAAAACGATCCAGTGTTCCCAGTGTTTTTTCGAAAACTTATCAGAAAGACATATCGAGTTACTATCGCACTTTTATAGACCGAATTTTTATATCTATGAACTTGAGAAATGATTGGTCTCATTCATACTCTCAACCTCTATTTCATGCCGTTCTAGTTTTATTTATCTATGAAAACTACAGAAATGACAAAAAGGACAAAAACAGCAAAAGGACAAAAAAACAAAAATGACAAAAAGAGCTAAAAGGACAAAAAGGGGAAAAAGAGTAAAAGGAGCAAAGGAGAAAAAAGATCGAAATGGACAAAAAGAGCAAAAATACGAAATGAATTGTCAAAAAGGACAAAAAGATCAAAATGTACAATAAGAGCATAAAGAGCAAAATGGACAAAAAGAGCAAAAATAGCAAAATGGACAAAAAGGAGCATAAAGAGCAAAAGAGCAAAAGAGCAAAAAGAGCAAAAATATCAAAATGGACAAAAAGAGCAAAAAGAGCATAAAGAGCAAAATGGCCAAAAAAGACAAAAGAGCAAAAACAACAAAAGAGCAAAATGGACAAAAAGAGCAAAAACAGCAAAATGGACAAAAAGGAGCAAAAAGAGCAAAATGAAAAAAAAGGACAAAAGCAAAAACAGAAAAAGAGCAAAAAGATCAAAATGGACAAAAAGAGCAAAAAGAGCAAAAGAGTAAAAAGATCAAAATGAACAAAAAGGTCAATAAGGACAAAAAGATCAATAAGGACAAAAAGAGCAAAAAGAGAAAGGGCCAAATGGATAAAAAAGATCAAAAATATCAAAAAAGAGCAAAAAGGTCAAAAAAGCAAAAAGGACAAAAAAGAGCATAAAGAGCAAAATAGACAAAAAGAGCAAAAAGGACAAAAAGAGCATAAAGAGCAAAATAGACAAAAAGAGCAATAAGAGCAAAATGACCAAAAGATCAAAATGGACAAAAAGAACAAAAAAATAGCAAAAAGAGCAAAATAGCAAAAAGAGCAAAATAGCAAAAAGAGCAAAATGAACAAAAAGGTCAATAAGGACAAAAAGGCCAATAAGGACAAAAAGAGAAAAAGGGCCAAATGGATAAAAAAGGTCAAAAATATCAAAAAGGACAAAAAGAGCAAAAAGGTCAAAAAAGCAAAAAGGACAAAAAGAGCATAAAGAGCAAAATAGACAAAAAGAGCAATAAGAGCAAAAGAGCAATAAGAGCAAAAGAGCATAAAGAGCAAAATGGCCAAAAGATCAAAATGGACAAAAAGAACAAAATAGTCAAAAGAGCAAAATAGCAAAAAGAGCAAAATTAACAAAAAGGACAATAAGGACAAAAAAGAGCAAAAAAGAAAAAAACAACAAAAAGAGCAAAAAGGACAGAAAGAGCAAAAAGGTCAGACAGAGCAAAAAGGTCAAAAAAGCAAAAACAACAAAAAGGACAAAAAGAGTAAAACATACAAAAAGGACAAAATAACCATAATGATGAAAATGGCAAATCACAAAACCAATCAAAACCTATCCCACTTTTGGGATAACCTTTACATAAATCTATCCCAAAATCTATCCCATTATCCGGGATGAAAAATATCCCTTGTCCACCCTTGGTATGAAAATTACATATATACCGATTTTCAGACAAATCGGTCCAGTAGTTTTTCCGTAAAAGCATAACAAACAAACAAATACATTTTTATCCCGGAAACTATCCCATTTTTCGGGATAAAAAGTATCCTATGGTTATCCTCGGTATCGAAAATATATATATACTGAGTTTCAGCCAAATAGGTCCAGTAGTTTTTCCGTGAAAACGGAACAGACAGACAGAGTTACTTTCGCATTTATAATATTAATAGGGATGTATAATTTGTGTGTGTATATGTGAGGACGTATATGTGAAGATGTATATATGTCCATATATACATCCCCAATGTCGAATTTTAAATGTGCTTTTATATTAAGGGCCGATTTTTGAATCACCAAATCACCATAAAAGTTATTCTATAGAATAAAACACAACAGGGGAAAATTAAAAATGACAGTTTCATGAATAAAACAGTTGAATTGTTTCACTTTTGAATTTAGTCAGGTTTCAATTTATTCGATTGATAATTTTTATCTAATGATTGAAAAATCGACCTTAAATTTCTTAATAATATGTTTAAACAACTTCGCCGACATACATTTCAGATATGAATCCTAAAGAGTTATCCCGTTTTCCGGGATAAAATTTTATTCTACGTTCATCGTATTATTTAAAAATACATACAGGAATACTTAATTTTATTATACTTGATATATTTACTAAACTGCTAATAAGAAACAAACACATGATACAAATATCCAAAAAAAGTCAAATTCACATTTATAGATTAGTTTGGATTGTTACCTATATACCTACATATGTACCTCTTTGTAAAAGTTCCTCAGTTAGAATTAGGTACTGGACATTTCGACTCTAAGCTTCTTTAACTTCTTGGCGCAGTAACATTCAACTAAACTTTACTAAACTCACAAAGTTGTAGTAGTAGTAGCTTTAACACACTAAGTTTACGCGTTCACGAGCCCACATTTTATTACGTAGGTAGTAAGTACACACAAGTAATTATACGTATATAGATATGAATTATATAATGTTTCTCTATAGACGGTATTATATTACAATTTTTATTGTTCTAAAACTAATTTAAAAAAATTAACAGGACACCCAAACCTACCTATATCAGTACCTTTATCGTGAATCATTGAACGACGCGGTGGAAAAGAAAAGCCGGTTGTGAGGTAGCCGGGAATAAAGTATTACGCCATGCGGCACGCAACAAAAAATACAGCCTGTATTTCCGCCAGCCTGATGAGAATGGATGCGGTCTTACAAAATTCAGTGCGATTCCTGATTTATTACAAATCTTGGGATACGGTTCATCATCCAGAAAAGGAAATTTTTAGAAGCGTATGTATTTCATTTCCTCAGAATGTAGAATGCAACATCTTCTTGTCTACATTCGTCATGAACCGTTCAGCCATTCAGTTACAAAATTTTAGAACTATGCTATCTGTAACAAACAATTCGATAACCACTAGTTTTTTAATTTTTTCCTTTACCGGGTCAATATAATTTTTACCATAAACTTATATCTTATTTTCTTGTATGGTTGCAATCTGTGACTAGTAGGCGTATTCAGCATCTACACAAATGTTGTCTTTTTGGTAGATCCTTGTTATCTTCGATCGGAAACCGTTCCACAAATCACTTAAATTTTTGACGGTCGTCGTCGTGTATCCTTGCAGAAACGTAGAAATTTAACGCATACCTATTCATTTATTTGCTTTGGTTGAAATATACTAATTCCTGCCACCGGGCGGCTTACCGCATGAGTCGACAAAACTGCAAACGTATGTGTATGACATACCTAGACAAATATACACACTGGCTCTCCGCTAATAATGTTATTAAAACCGTGTTTTATGGGGTAGATTAGATCTCATACGCATTTTTATAATTGTCGATTACGAGAACTAATATCTCTCAAACGCACTGACAGATATTTTTTTTGGAGCTAGCTAGAATTGGTTAAGACGTGTATAATAAAATTATTAATGCAAAATAATCAAGAACCTACGTATAATGAAACGTTATTATTCAAGTAGTTAAAAAAAAATTACTAGCGGGTAATTCGAATAACGTTCCGATAGTTAAGTCTCAACCTATTTTTATTTATAAATTAGCCGTGGAAGCTTTTATTCAGCGTCGATAGGCCATTAAAGTTTGTTAATCGAACACCACTTTAACCGCGACCTAAATCACAACACTTTAACTAGCGGGTAATTAACACAAGCTGTAATTAGATTTTCTATCAATTTCTTGGAAACTTGAATGTTGTTCTACCTTTTAAAGCCTCTTTTAAAAAATTCGACTTCGATTAGTTAACGGAGATAAAACATTACTAGAAAGAAAGAAAGAAAGAAAAACTTTATTTGAGAAAAATAACGACGTAGTTACATTCTTTACACATTATTACATACAAAACATTATTTGAGAATTTTTACGCCGCATTTTCAGCAAACAAGGTTTGCACTCAGCATATTGTTGTGCCGGAGTGATATCCGACACTACTAACTTAATATAGGCAATTTAATACTGTAAAACTTAGGCCGGTTAAGTAGGTGCAGCTTGCAAGACTTAGACGCATTCTGCTCGATGTTGCAGAACGCAATGCATGCTGCACCAACATCCATAGTACTGCATTACGCGGCGGACTGTTAGGCGAACTGCCATGCAGGATAATGAAAGGACCGCTTTACCGCGATTAGAAAAAATCTAAATGTCATTTTCACAAAGACGTATTTGCCCGTCATTTTTTCATTGCCCTCACAGCTCTTCCGCTCAGCTTTAGCAAAGATTACATTGTATATATAAAAAGGCTTTAGTCACACTCTGTCCACCCTACCGGTTATTATAAATGAATAATAATTAAAATTTGTAATATCAAATCTATTCTCAATTTACTAAAATAGGTGTGTGTTTATGCGTGACTTTCTTTTAAATAAAATCAAAGCCAGTGTCAAGCATTCATAAGTGATGAATATTCATGTTTTGGAATATTATTCAAACAAACGTTCAAATTATAGTTCAGATTTCATTCGAGTGTTACTAAACAAGAAAGGTCTTGGATTACACTACACTGATATCCTGAAATAAGTTTCCAATTGTTACTAATATCACACTTTTTTATAGTAGTAGTAGTAGTATAGTATTTAAATTAATTTTATCTTGGTACATAAAAATATAATAACAAACTATTTTGACACCCACTATTTTATATTATTATGCACATTGTTTTATAACTTTTTGTCGAAATTATTAGTTTTTTCGTCTATAATACTGTTACAAAGGCCGCACATCTGGCATGTTGTATAAATGAATTGTTTCATTACTTCATATTTAAACTTTAAAAATATCTATTGTTATAGTACTTATTTTATGGCTGTAATTAATGTCGAATGAATTAATCCTTGTTTTATGGCTGTCGAAGCTGGCAGGTGTTCGAGATTAACTCGGCGAATTCCAATGGCATTTATTTTAATTCGAGTCCTGTAGCTCGTAACAATACCTATATACTATGTACCTATGAATGTCAGAAGACGCCACAAAGTGATCACTTAGAAAAAACACAAATCATAATATAGCAATAGACACAACGCTTAACAATTTCAGTCTTTTTCCTTGTATGACGCAATTTATCTATGCTAATTCGCTGAATTTTGAATTGAAATATACATACATAAAGTTCAGCTTATCTCAAGCGGGGGCCCAAGGGAAAAATTCCAAACAGAAACAATAAGAATGTAAGGCTCTACGCCGTAAGGACTGCCTGCCGCTTTGTATAACACGATCGATTTCATATTCAAAGATTCGTGTGATGTTACATTCAGAATTTGATATATTGATAACGGCTTATCTACATATCTATCCTTCTGGAGGGGAAATCGAGTTTGTACAACGAATTTAAAAATGTTGAAGTGATAGAGTCGTGCTGGAATAATTATTTTGATCACAGCTCGCTGGGCCAGTTCAGGCGGCGTGATATAACGGTCTTACAGAGTATCGGGGTAAACGGTTAGTCCTGAGCTATTCGTATTTCCTACGATAAGTGAAAGGTTTGATGGCCCATTTCGCTGCGTTGGCAACGCCCATGTGTTGCAAACGTTCATAGTCTCCATAGGCGACGATAACCAACTCCCACGGCTCTAGCGACTCGTCTGCCTGTTTGCCTGCTGCAGGCAATCATAAAAACTGCTCTCCAGATTCCATCTTATCCAATCCCTCCAATTCCATCGTAAAAGCTGGCAATGCGTTAGTTTCGCCCCTGGTGTTGCAAAAGTCTACTAGGCGACAGTAACCACCTTCTAAATGGGCTCTCTGGTTGTTTGTAATTATCGATATTGATAAAATAAATGAGAAAAAAATCAAGGGCGGATTCGGACAATCACATTTCGAAAAAGCAACTTTTAGAATTTAATCTGACAGTCACTCAGAGGATTTTTGAAAGTTGCACCCGTAACTGAGAAATTGAGAGTAAGTATATTAATTTTTATCTGTGCAGGAACGGAGAAAGAATACAATTTCCTGCGGGTGGGCGGCCTGTCGGCGACAAAACAACCCACAGCTAGGTGGTAGGGCTTTTGCCCGACTCGATGGCTACCGCCCCTGGTCTAAAATATGTCGCCATAACAACCTTGAGTTGTGTTCTGGCATTAGTGACCAAGTTCCAGTCTCCCTTAAGAGAGCAGCAGTGCATATGTAACACCTTTGGTGTTGCAAGTGTCCATAGGCGATGGTAACCGCTTTGCATCAAGTCGGCCGTCTGCCTGTCTGCTGAACTCCTGCAATAAAACGGACAAGTGGAAAAACGAATCGCAACGGACAAGTGGAAAAACGAATAGCAACGGATAAGTGGCAAAACGAATCGCAACGGACAAGTGGAAAAACGAATGGCAACGGATAAGTGGAAAAACGAATCGCAACGGACAAGTGGAAAAACGAATCGCAACGTACAAGTGGAAAACGAATCGCAACGGACAAGTGGAAAATCTTCAACTGACAAGTGATAAAATGAATCGCAACAAAATTTTAACTTGAAGTTTTACGGGCAGGTTTTCAAATTGGACAAGTACATTAACATAACAATTTTGTTTACTCAACAAACTCTATTTATTTATTTATAATTTTTTTTACACATACCACAAATAGAGGCAGTGATGCCTTGTCACGTGGAGAGCAGAGCTATAGTTCGATGCAAACTTAAGTTTGCCTCCATTATTAGCGGCTCGGAACATCGCACTTTCCGATGCGCAGAACGCAATTTTAGGTATTAGAGGGATGAGGTAGTCTGAGGACGCGGTATATCCTCGCTCGCTCTCTCGCTAGCTTTCTCGTTTACGAGACTTTCCCGGCGCTCGGCTCACCAGACCTTACAATTTAGCGCTTTAGGAGCTAGATATAGCGCTTTTTAGGGCAATCCAGCTCCCAATTTTATTAAACAACTTCCAGCGCAAAATCTTGCGCTTTTTATAATATGCAAATATCTAATTAATTTTATAATAAATATATATGAATATCTATACTAATATTATAAAGAGAAAAGATTAAATTCTTTGTTTGCATTGAAGAGGCTCCAAAACTGCTTAACCGATTTGAAAAATTCTTTCACTGTTGGCAAGCTTAACAATCCCCGTGTGACATAGGCTATATTATGTTTACAAAAAAATTAGGGATCCTTACTAAAACTCCAATAACGTAACCCAAGGTGTAAAAAATACCTAAAATCGCGAGCACTGCGAAAACTATTGATGATAGAATGAAATAATGTACTACGACTTTGCAGAACACATCATTATTTACAAAAAGTGTCGCGACAGCATATGTCTAACTATTATAGTTATGCCACAATAAGTGTCCTTTTATTTCAATAAATTAATTAAAATGCCGCCGCTAGAACAGGCACTTTATTTGTATCTTGATATTCATCCTTATCAAAATAAATTACTTCATATTCAAGACTGCTTCAATACCTTTATTATAACTTTTTGAATTATTCAATTCGGACATTCCATTCGAAAGATATCACGAGTTTAAAAAGTATTAGAACACGCGGCTTTGATGATTTATATTGACAGAAAAAAAGTATTTCAAAAAATATTTCAAATATACTTACACACCGCGGAGAATACCAACAGAGCAGATGTAACTCCTATAATATATATTTTGTCTGTATAGTGTAATACACTACACACGCACCGACAATTTTTTTCTGTCAACACTTGTCGTTCACCTCGTTGTGACTTTCGAAAAACTGAACCTTTGGCAAAGTTTTCTAGTTGTTAATTTGTTTTCTTATTGGAACATCCCACTTTCCGATGCGCAGAATGCGATTTTAGGTATTAGAGGGACGAGGTCGTCGGAGAACGAGGTATATCCTCGCTCGCTTTCTCGTTTGCGGGACTTCCCCGGCGCTCGGCTCGGCTCACCAAGTCTGCCACTTTAGCGCTTTCGAAGCTAGATATAGCGCTTTTTAGGGCAACCCAGCTCCCAATTTTATTAAGCAACTTCCAGCGCAAAATCTTGCGCTTTTTATAATATGCAAATATCTAATTAATTTTATAATAAATATATTTATGAATATCTAGACTAATATTATAAAGAGGAAAGATAAGATTGGTTTTTGCTTGCATGAAGAGGCTCCGAAATTACTGAACCGATTTGAAAAATTCTTTCACTGTTGGCAAGCTACGCTATCCCCGGGTGACATAGGGTATATTATATTTACAAAAAAATTAGGGATCATTACTAAAACTCCAATAATGTAGTCCAAGGTATAAAAAAAATACCTAAAATCGCGTGCGCTGCGAAAACTATTGATGATAAAATAACAAATAAAATAAATTACTGAACCGATTTGAAAAATTCTTTCACTTTTGGCAAGCTACGCTATCCCCGGGTGACATAGGCTATATTATATTTACAAACAAATTAGGGATCATTACTAAAACTCCAAAAATTGAATCCAAGGTATAAAAAAAATACCTAAAATCGCGTGCGCTGCGAAAACTATTGATGATAAAATAAAATAATGTACTACGACTTTGTAGAACACATCATTATTTACAAAAAGTATCGCGACAACATATATCTAACTATTATAGTTATGCCACAATAAGCGTTTTTTTATTATAAAAAATTAATTAAAATGCCGCCGCTAGAAAAGGCTTTTTATTTGTATCTTGATATTAATCCTTATCAAAATAAATTACTTCATACTCAAGACTGCTTCAATACCTTTATATAACTTTTTGAATTATTTAATTCGGACATTCCATTCGAAAGATATCACGAGTTTAAAAATGTAAGAATTAGTGACGGTGATCACGTGACTGTGACATCTTTTCGTGAGTCAAAACTCCATAAGACCCCCTCTATATAGAAGTTTCACTTCAAAAAGAATAAAAATAAAATTAAGGTGGTATGGGCATGTAATGAGGAGGGATGACAGTTACATGAGAAAAAGAATGTTGTAAACGAAAAATTGTGATTGTTTGACGGTCTATATGATGATTTGTAGTATGACCGAGATTTGTAGTGTGATGTATATGTGTCATGGATGTTTGTCCATGCCCCAATCGAGGCATGGCAATAGCATTCCTTCGGGATTGCTAGTGCCACTCCGACGAGGCCAATTCTACACGAACGACCGCGGTTCCACCGCGGTGATTTGTCCTCAAGCGGATTTCCCCAGGACAAAAAAAAAATGAGTAAAAAAGAGTGGCAGTTCGAGGTCCCAGGTTCCTATACCTAAAGCCCTTGTATATATAAAGGACAAATATTTGACAGGAAGACACAACTAAGACGTAGTTGTCATTCAGTCTTAAATATAAAGACTTAATAATTCCTGTCTCATTTTCGAATAATACTAACCGCTGCAAACAAAAGTATAAAAGGACAACTTTATACAATGGCAAGTTGGTAAATCGCCTTATCGCGAGATGCGATCTCTTTCACGCAAACTTATACAATTCTGCCAAGAGAGTTACTTTATTTTATGTATATTGTGAGTATTATTGTATGAAAGATATGATCTAGATGTCATTTATATTTTCGAATATAAAACAGGAAGGAAATGCAAAGGATTTTTACCAAACTTTTAAAATACATTTGTAGACCAAATTAGTTAATAATTGAAAAATTATTAACATTTTAAATTTTTTAATAATTTGGCCTAAATATAAATTTAAAATAAATCAATTTTTAGACGATCTGTGTGTAAGACGATTGCCTTTTAGATACCGCTATCTTCTATGCGCAAGTTTCCACACAATATTTTCAATAACTATTACTAGCTTTATTATTTACTGAGTATTGTAAATTAATTCTCTTAATGACATCATGCACCGGGCTCTTGTCAGCGTAGGTATACCAGTCCAGTATTAGAACCAAATAGCATGGCACGCCAAGATGGGAAGTGGCCGGATGGTATAACACTCATACCTTGGATGGTAGGATAGCCGCTTATTTACGACGCCAGATGTGTCGGCACTCTGGCGCCGTCACATCTTCCATTGGCTGAGTTAGAGGGTTAAGTTCGAGAGGCACATCGGCAAAAAAAAATTAGCAAGAAATCCTTCGATGCCGCCCACGATCAGAATATCAGCTGGCTCATATTTCGTGTTATCTACCTAATTACAAAGTAATGGAGCTATTATTATCACATGACTGTAATAGCAGATTTCGTGCTATGATAAGATTCGAACTGACTTCACTAAAATCAGACGCGAATTCCTTAGCTACTGAATAACCTTGAAAACCTTCCTACAACGATCTTCTAATACAATAGCTAATTAAAAAAAAACTCGTTGTAAAGGTATCTTCACAAGAACAAATATAACGTTAGCCGAGTTACAGGTTGATGTTACCAACATGTTCGTAAGTGAGTTTGGAAGTTGGACTCTCAACTCCCACATGACCGCTTAATAAAGTGCCCCTGAATTGTTGTTGGCGAAATATTGTGTTATCCTTTTGCGTCTAACTACATTGTCGAATTGTACCCATGAAACTGACATGTTAGGATATTACTAAATGCCATAATATAATGTAATTTCATTCTTAACGGACTTTAGATTTATAAATAATTGATTGGATTGCACATAGGCGGTTTTATCGCTAGAAACCGATCTTTCAGAAAATCCCAGGAGTAAATTAGATTGTAATGGCGACGATGGTATATTCGTACATAATACGTAGTACGACTACTTACATTTTAGCTATAATTACACAAATGCAATATTATATGTTGCATATATGTAGTTTTGATGCCGTTGTAACGTAATAGATAATAAATACACTTGCAGTTACAACGATGTGACGTCACGTGGTTTCTAGTCACTTATGAAATAAAGTGAAATAAACGCAAAATCGACTTTTTTATTGTTTTCATTGTGAAGCTGGTAAATAGGCAGATCGTCCAGCTCATGGAAAGTGTAACCACTATAGACATCGCCGCCTATAGACATCTGTATCACTAAAGGCGCAACCAACGTGTTTCCGATTTAGAATGGGTATGAAGATCAGAGAGGGGGTTCAGTCAGGAGGAATGGGACAAAGGGGATGGGATGTGGGATATGGGATTGGAATAGGAGGATGGGATAAGAAAGATGGAATAGGAAAGATGGAATAGGGGGAAGGGAAAGTGGGTTATCGGAACTCTGACTCATACGAATATGTAAGAATCGAGCCGGCCTTATGAGCTGTGATCAAAATTATGATTCCAGTTGGGGCTGGGCTTTACCACGTTAAAGACGATGTTTAGATGTTTTATGCTCTTTCTTTATTGCTTGGATATTGAACCATATGGACGGATGAAAACGGGTCTATAACTTCAAGTACCAAATGCCAACTTCAACGTGACACACAAGAAGAACGATACATCATTTTTGAACTTACAATTTGAATACCGACTCAACCAACTGCTTGTAATCTTATAATAAAATAAATTAGTTATTTTCAAGTAGTTAGCGCCTATGAATTGCCACTACGAACTCTGGAAGTTCAAACACTACTTTATTTATATGTTTTCATTATCAATTAGTAGTTTCAGTATAGTGACTTTTTAACCGACTTCGAAAAAAGGAGGAGGTTCTCAATTCGTCGGGATCTTTTTTTTTCTTTTTACTTTTATTTATGTATGTTCGCCGATTACTCCGTGATTTATGATCCGATTTACGTGATTCTTTTTTTGTTCGACGCGGAATAGCTTCCAATTAGTCCCCTAAAATTTTTACATATTTGGCCCAGTAGTTTTCATTTTATGAACATTTTTTATGAAGAAAATTTCCTTTTCGTTCCATATGTACACCGATTACTCTGAGATTTATGATTCGATTTACGTGATTCTTTTTTGTTCGACGCCGAATAGCTGCCATGTGGTCCTCTAAAAATTTGACATAGTTTGGCCCAGTAGTTTTCATTTTACGATCATTTTTTTGTTCTCGTTTCTTGGGACCTATATTATTTAAGAAGCGCGGCACCATTCGTAAGTCCACCCATACATAGCTAGACACTAAAAAGTAACAAATAAAAAATAAAAACTTCGTTTAAAAAAACCGACTTCAAAAACTAAAAAACTAAAATGTATAAAATAACTTATTTCTAAAGCTATTATTATTAATATATATTATCTAAAACATCTTGAAGTCGGTGCAAAGTAAATCATAAAAATTACTATAATATTTTGAAAATTACTAAGCACTGACTTTAAGATGTTTTAATATATATATGTCGGAGGGAAGCTATGACTATGACGATATGACGTATTGTTGACTGGATGTATAACGCACAATATCATTTGTTTACATTATAATCACTTCTAAAATTCTTAATGTAATTTAATTAGATTTGTTAACGTTTCTATAACTTAAAGATCGTTCTAACCTAATAAAAGTTATGAATATTGTAATTTAATAAACGACCAATCAGAGCAGAGCTTATGGCGGAGCGGGGTCAGACGCCCTCTATACTTTGAGTAGTATCTACTTCGGTAGACTGAGGAGTTTCTGTGGCACATTCGGTTGGTGGCAACAGGTCGAGTTGGACCATGGAGTATTTTAAAGAAAGTATTGAAGCTGGAAGTATGAGCGGGTGCCCTGAACCCGCTGCTCGGTCTAAACTATGTTAAAATGTGTTTTAAATCTAAATTAAAAGTGTATAAACCGTGGCTATTGTGTTTTATGCTCGCATTTTATCCTGATGACGCCCACTAAACCTGAAATAACTAAAGATGTCGTGAGAACGAGGCCGTTCTGCGACATATATATATATTAATAATAATAGCTTTAGAAATAATAAATTTTAGTTTTTTAGTTTTTCAAGTCGGTTTTTTTAAACGAAGTTTTTATTTTTTATTCACTATCCGGTATATACAAAGATAGCACGTTAAATAATCGTAAAATACTTTGAAAGTAATATTTTAGTTTTGCATTTGTTATTACCACACCGTCTTGCAAGTTGCAGTTTTATTACAGTTACTTTACTTGTCTGTACTTTTAGATATGACTTTACATTAATGGTGTGGACTTGTATATCTTTGTAAATTTACTAATACGAGTATAGGTTTTTATTTGCCCGTCAAATAA
The DNA here is from genome assembly GCA_949752895.1 of Dendrolimus pini. NCBI lineage: Eukaryota > Metazoa > Arthropoda > Insecta > Lepidoptera > Lasiocampidae > Dendrolimus > Dendrolimus pini. Next base: position 17,205,655 of record OX457137.1, on the reverse strand, counting down.
AATATATATATATTTTGCGTACTGGGCATCTTACTTGTCTATTTTTTCCGGTTTTTTATTTTCTTCTTAATCAAAAGATCTTGAAACGTGGTCGAGGTAAGCTATTGAATTCACAAACTAAACAAATTTTGTATAATTTGTACAAATATTTCGAAAATGAATATAAAGGTGGTATCAGCAAGCAAATGTCATTGTTCAGAATAAGGACCAACAATTTAGTATTATAAATTAGTGCACATTTATTACTGCACATTTAAGAAAATCTATGAATGGGGATCAAAGTTTCACAAAAAATTATGCATAGTCTCCTAAGACCATCTTCGTATAGCTGCAACGGTTAAGGTACTTCATCTCATTGCCCCGTTGAAAGTTTTCACCCATAGGTACATTTTTTTTTTGAGGCGAGCGAAAATCCTACCGATTTACGCACAGACTGGGTCGTTGCCAGGAAACTGACCAACGTCGGTCTGGGGCGGCATCACTGCAGCAATAGTATGCTTTTAGCAGTAATCCATCCGCGATCGACTCAGCTAGTGGGGAAAGACTCAAAGGAAGCTGCACGGGCAGCAACCCCCATACCCACTAAAAACCCCCTCCTCCCTGTTGACGAGAGGAGTCGACCTGGAACCCCGTCGGGTCCCGGTGTCGTCTTCCTGCCCTGGAGCCGGTCCAGGACCCATAGGTACATATCTTAAGGTTACACGACTGGATGTTATTTTAACGCCTGTTCTTATATATGAAAACGTTTTAGAATTTATCTTAAAACGTGTCCACATTACTCGCTATTAACGAATTCGAAATAAGGATTTTAGCTCTAACATATTACCAGGTATAGATATAGATGAATACAGTACAAGGTATTGAACTAATTACAGTAATATCGAGACACTTGACATATTCGCCAATTAGTTACGATAATAACAATCATCTAATGGAGACGAGACAGCGTGGGTTACAGTACATAGGAATACCATCAACAGCACGTCTAGAGATCTAATTGACAAAATTTGTTCTAAAATTAAATACAGACAATTGCGGCAGTGAATTCTTCCAGATGGCTATTATTGTTGCGTTTTGTTAAATAGCTTGATGTGAAATGACAAATAAAATATTTCGACAAAAAAAATTTACATATTTAGGTCTTATTATAAGTTTTTCAAAGGATGCAAAAAAAATTGAGGTAGTAGTAGGGGGGTTAGTATAAGCTTAAGTTTAAGTTTGTGGGGTCGCCACCCTTGTCCCCCGGCCGCCATCTTGGAAAAAGGGGTGCATAGAGTTTTCACGTTGTATCTCGTAAACTAGCAACCTTACAGAAAATTTTATAGGCATTATTTGTAGCAATTTAAATTTTCTACAACTTAATTCTTATTACTTTCTATCGTAAAATGGAAAAATTAATTTAAAGAAATTTTCTTATAAGCGTTATATCTATTTCTGGTCATTTTACAATAAAATGACATCAGAGCAACTTTATAGAAGGTTTTTTAACAAATTATTTCCACTATTAATTTGTTTGATTTCATTAAATTATTTGCATTTAACAGCGCTCCGAAGGTGACCGGGTTCTTGAATACTCGTAAGAATATGATGAAAACAAACCATTAGGCTTAGTATTCTATTATATATTTTTACATACATAACTTCACGCCTGGTCCCGTTGCGGGGTAAGCACGAACAACAGAGCGCCATTCAGGCTTATTCTTACACACTTCACTTGCTTCTTTGACATTCATAGCTCTTGTCATGCACGCTCGTCTATTCTTAAGGCTCCTGACATCACCTTCTGCTAGTACACGATCAATTTGATCATGGAAGGTGTGTTGTGACCTTACGTGACTTCTGCATCCATCTACTTTTGCATTGTATACCTGTTTAGTAATTCTTTCATCATACATTCTTTCCGCATGCCCGAACCACCGGACCATTCCTTTCCTTACCTTCACCCCGACACTCATTTTCAGACCAACTCTCTTTCTTACTTCGATATTACGAACGCGGTCCGCCAGCGTCACTCCGCAGATTTTGCGCAGTGCTCGCATCTCGAACGCGTTTACCCTACTTTCATGCTCTCTCTTCTATACCCAACTCTTGCTTCCATACGTTACATTTTACATTATATATTTTTGATTCATATAATTTATCATTTTCTTAACATTTCTATATAATTATTAATTTATTTTATTATCCTCCTTACGCCCTAGGATATAAGATAGCTCTGTGTCGAGTTTCATTTAAGACAGATAGACAGACAGATCGCCAAAAATTGTAAAAATTGCATAATAGAATGTCCTGGTCCGAAACCTCCTAATTTTTTTACATTTTAATGTACAAACTCGAATCATTTACAGATTTATTAAAGTGTAGATGATAGATGATAATTCAATATTAATGACTTCACCCTTGTTTTGGTTTTCTTTGATCTATTAATGTTCTATGTGACACGATGTGAGGACTAACCTAACCTAACCTTGTGTCGAATATTATAATTACAAATCAATATTCGTTGTTAATTATTTATTGATACATGAAAAATGTTCTGTCTACAAAGCTTTCAAAAGACGACGAACTACCTATGCCCACTTTACTTTCTTTACTTAAAATATTGGTATCGCATTATTTATGTGTCTGGTCTGTATCATTGTATCAAATATTCTTTGTTTTAAATAATATTTTAACATACAAAGGTATTTTTGTTTAGCCTTAATTAGTTTTGCATGATACATACATAAGAATAGCCAGACACTTGCAAAGATCCTGATAAATATCTTTCGCTTTATCTTCTTCATATATGCAAGTTTATTATAGATGCATTTTACTGACGTTTCTTTCAATTTATTTTCTTTTAATTGGATATTTGACAATGCAGTCAAATGAGACACTTTTTACCAACGCACAAAATGTCACTGCCTTCTTAATTTTTTATGAGATACTGTCGTACGACAGTTTAACGAGTCATCAAGTTTATTAATTATTACTTAAACCTTAATTAAAATTATATCTTTAATAAACTGTTCAAAGTAAGATGATAAGAAAATATTTTGACGCCTGCTCTTTTATATGATAGTATCATTTTTTTGGAATTGATTGTGATATATGTGTAATACCCAAATATACTTAAGGGATGTTTAATGTTTTATAGGTGTTTAAATAATTTAAGAAATGCATTTTCCAGTATTACATTTGCGTTCTTACTACATTCAGAAAGTTATAAAAATTAACGCGCTCGAAGTTGTGTGTGGTGTCTAGTTAGTATTATATATAAATGGTCTTAAAAAAAAACATTTGGCAGCTGCGAGATCTAAAGTCTTACCGGGAATGTTTACTAAAACAACACAAAGATCCAAGATTGCAAACAAGCAGATTCCTACAAACTACTGAGAAGCAGAGAAGAAAATTATTTGATCAAATAAACATGGAACACACTGAACTCGGGAGATGTTGGCGAATAGCTCTAGGGGACACTTCTGTTTCAATTTCTCGAAAGTGTCGGCCAAATTTGTATCAAGATATACATGTATCTACATAGCTAGCAGCTAAATCGGCTAGAGCAGGGTCATAGACTGAAAAGGATTGCCTGTAGACTTTATCGTACCGGTTGCACAGAAAATATCGTGGTAAGAATTAATAATATTTAAATCACGGTACAGGAATATAAAGCCTGTAAATTTGTATTTGCATCAGTTAAGAAACGAGTTATAACGTCTAGAACGTTAATTATTTTTATTGTCTTCTGGCCAAATTCTGTTTCTGTAGTCAATGTCAGTGAATTGTAAACAAAGGAAATTTATCCGTTTTTTATGGTATGTCTTTCAAGACCACGAGCCATAGAAATGGCCCGGACATTTGGAGGGCTTGCGTGGACCATGGGAAGGCCAACACGTAAGGGCCCCTTGACAAATTTAATCTAAATGTGGCGTGACACTGACCGGCGTTTATCCCTGTCTACACCATATAATAATGCACCCAAGGACAAGCCCCAGCCAAAAATCCTTTCTTGGCACCTATAGTATAGAGTATAGACAGATCCCGCATGCAATTTTTCACGGTTCTAGCCCCAGTAGTTTGACCTATACGTTATTATATCAGTCAGTGAAGTCAAGTAAGATATAATAACATGTATAGATTGTAATTATTTTTGCTGGTTTTACCGTGGGTATTTAGGAGGCGACCACTGAAAATCAATGCTGTTTCGAAATATGTTTTATCATTATGTGTATATCGAATTTTAGAAATAAATCTTTTATTTCTCTTTCATTTTACTTGTAGTAGTATCAGTTCCCCTATAGCAAAAAGGGAATACTAGTTTTCCTTCAGTTAGTACAAATATTTATCGCTTCCTGCCATTACAATGAGAAACGTTGAAATAATTGATTCGGGCAGTAACGGTAGTGTTTTACGTGATACGAACATAGTTCGCGTGACCAAGTGTCGATCGGAACAGCTTATCACAAACGGAACCTCGCTTGACTGATATGAGTCGAATAAGTTGCTTACAACACGTAACTTTCGTGTTTATAACCACTATAGGAATGTCTTAATAAAAATTTATATTGCTTATGTTTCATATTTACCTTCGAAAATAATGTTATGATGGACGAAATCCATCATAACGTAGTTCGCGAATCAGAGGTAAAAATGAGCATATCCCATTATATCACTAATTTGCTCAGTTGCTGTGTAACTCACTGGCTCAATCGGCTCAGCCATTACACAATTATCTTAATTTTCTTGGAAATACGACCACAATATTTTGTTTACATAATGGCAATGTAAACTAAACTTAGTTTTTCATGTCACAATATGGCTAGCTCTAGCTCTTTTGGCTTTTGAAAGAGCTAGAGCAAGATGGATCGTTAAGCTTTCTCTTCTGTTTGTAGTTCTCTACTGAGCTAAATGAGCTAAAGAGCTAAAGGAGTGATACAATTATTTGACGCAGGAATAAAGAACCCGTTCACTTGCAAAATATGTAATTTGATATAAAATATTTACATACCCGAAAGTGATAATATCAAATTATAATAAGATTTAAAGGGGTGAAAATAAATACATTTTAGTGAGATCATTCTCTGTATGTACCCATTACATACAGACAATGACAATGACACAACTGTGATGTCCCAACATCACAGTTGTGTCAATCCTTAACTCTAAATTAAAAAGTATCTTGCTAAGAAAGGGATACTACACTATTGAAGAAAACTTAAATGACAAAACTTCATTTACATAGCAGCTCGCTCCAACCTCTTATACTGTGTTTTGTGCGAGTATAACGTTTTTATCTTGCCATACTTATAAGGAATATATGGAGATATGTTGCAAAAAAAAGAAATAAATTATTACATCATGTCTTTATATTTATAACTATAATAATATTTTTCTATCCTTTTATTGTGTTGCCTCTGTCTCATTGAATATGCACGCACTGTTTATTACAACTCCATTAATTCTTCAAAAGTCAATTAGTAACATACTTCTGTATAAAACTTTTAAAAAAAGAACTAAAGAGATAAATAGAACAAGAAATATAAAGAAAAACAACTTTTAGCTAGACGTGTTGCTGGGGAGTTTTTTGCCGCTTCTTCTCCTTAACAGCAATAACACGTTGCAAAGCGGTGTACATAGACTAGGAAGTAAAATTAAATTTTAACCTATATGTATGACCTTCAAAAAGTGTTCTCCAGTGGAACTTATTTTGAATACAAACTTTTGAATTTGAATTTAAATCTCGCCTGCCAGGCAGTGGGCGAAAAGGTTTGTCTCTGCACACCCTTTTCAGTGTGCCGTTTCGCACAAGTCTATTATGTGATTATATTTAATTTATTTATATAGATTAATATCATTTCTCCAAGGCCATTCTGTAATAGGCTATTTCGAGACTTATACGCATTTTGGCTGTCTCCGAAACAACGTAACTAACTTAGACGTAATAGAAATGTCAAATTTGCATCCTAACGACGTTTGTTAAATGGCCTCTAGGGATCAAGCATAGAAACTCCAACAATTTACAAAGATGTGCCGCGTTTATTCTCAAAGTTTGTTGTCATAAATGAAACATTCATGTCAAGATATATTTATGGTTACTGTATTCCCAATTTATACTATACATAATAACCAGTCTATGATACCAGAGATTTTTTTATGGCCGGAATATCTGACGGGAAGTGGATAGAGTGAAATTATTATTTATTATATACACGTATATGTCAAAGGGAAAAGACGAAATCCGTGATTTGTCAAATCTCTAAGGGAGACGATCAATTCACGCGAGATGTTACAATCACAACTTTGTAGGTGATTTCCCTGAAGAAAGTTAGTAATTTGATCAAATCTCTGCACTGTTTGAATTGAACAAATCACGAATAGCTCAGTTCTGTTTCGCTTGTTTTCACTTCCCTTTACCTCACCGCTTCCCTATACCTCGCCTCACTCTTACGAAAATTGACCATATTTAATTGTCTGAATACAAATTTTTACTCAGTGAATTTCCACCTCGGTACGTTTGAGGGTCGGTTAAATAAAAAAATGGTCTTTTAAGTGTAACTTTTGTTGTATTATTATTAGACCAGGGTAGATCAATATTGAAAAAAAAAATTTAGTAAGATGAAACCTGAAACCTGAAAAATAATTTACTGGCGATCTGAGGTCGGTAAGTGGAAGGGGGTGAGTTTTAAGGGTGAAGAACGGCTTATCTCGATTTCCGGCAAAACTACAAGTCCTATGGAAAAAAGTTAAAGGGCAAAGTTATAGGTAATATAATCCTCAACTTTTGTGTTAACACTTTTTTCACATTACCTCAAAATTTATGTGAAAAATTCAATTAACCAAGTTTTGGTTTTTATTTTTCTTTTATTAAAAAAAATGTTTCACGAAATTTGATGAAAAGTTGCCTTTTTATGTCCCAAACACACTGTAATTTTTTTCATTTAAAATATTTATATTTTCACCTTATTTTGACTTATATCAAAAAACCACCCTAATTTTCAAGCGATAATTCTTGCGAAGAAAGAGTCTGTGGGCTTTTTGTTCGTTGTAATCTCTTCTTTCAGATGGTGTAAAAAAAATTACATTACCTGGTTACTAATGCCGAAACACAACTCAAGGTCGTTATGTTATGGCGGCATATCCTAGACCAGGGGTGGTAGCTATCCAGACGAGTAAATACCCTTACACCTAGCTGTGAGTTGTTTTGTTGCTGTGAGTTGTTTTGTTGCTGTGAGACGCTTCTAATGACAGACCACCCGGTCGCAGTAATTCGTATTATTTCTCCTTTCCTGCACGGACAAAAATATCTGCTTTTCATTTCGAAGATGAGGAAAGTAACTGATTAGTAATGAAATCAGGCGTTAAATCCATATTCTCCTATTTTATTAATGTACTCTGTGATCCATATCTAAATCTGAGGAACTCATTTAATACGTCACATATGAATCATCAAGTAGATTTCTTTTTCTGCGACATTCAGGCAGCAAGTAAGTTTTGGTCATTAATGGTAAATATTTAGCTCAAAATTTAAATGAAATAATAATTTAGTAAAAAGTCATTTATAAGGTATAAAATGATGTTAAAAAATTGTTGATATTTTTTAATTACGTTTTATACCGTTTCCAGCAGTGGCTGTAAAAAGAGTTCGGACATGAATCGCATATACGGTTCGCATAGCTTTTTATTTTTTTTACAACGGGGAAAATCGTTTCCCATGGACGAAATGTACTGTTTTCATCGTTATGATCAGGCCACTTCAAGTCTACTTCCAGAATATGAGAAAAGAAAATTATTTGAAGTCAATCTTTTCTTTAAATGGTATTTAAAGAAACTAAATACAAATAATGGAGACAAAAGGCATTCGTGGTAATTTTTCTTCATTTTGTCGTAGCGTTTTTTCTTTACGTAATAACATTTACGTATTGTTACTGTTGGCAACACCAACAAACAATTCAAATTTGACTTTTGTCACATAAAATTTTTCCTACAAATGTAATGGTGTAAATCCTCAGCATCCACCTACAAAAAGGGTAAACAGCGAGCGCAACATATTTTCCCGTTTGCTGCAATAAAAAACCATCAAGAGGAAAAGTCAAAATTTTCATCAAAGATTTGGCCGACATTTTGAAATTCAAATTACAAGAAAGACAAGAAAAATTTCACTTCATAGAAGATAGCGACGTCTACAGTTATTTCAGGATAACAGTGCATGCTGTTTTACGGACATTTCTTTCACCAAAGAAGATTTAAACAGGACTTTGACACGTTTTCCTTTTTCTGTTTTAGTGACAGTTTATTTATAATTAATTTCCTTGATAGATTTCAACGTCAGACAATATTTTATTTATTTGTGATTTATATATTTTAGTTTAGATTTAAATAATTATAATGGAAGACCTTAAAAAATTAAGACCGGCTCGAGGCTATGTTAAGTCCACGATTACTAGGATATTTAGTTTTTGGAAAGTACAATAGAAATAGAAACGACTTCAAATTTCAATTTTAAAGGCAAAACAAAAACGGTTGGAGCAATTATTTAATGAATTCGAAAATTACAATAAAGAAATTTTGTTTTATGACGAAGGTGATAATGGCAATAGCGAGGAGATTGAAGAAAAATACTTTAACGCCCTTGAGATTTTCAATGAGCGCATAAACACTAATTCTGAAGCCGATACAGGTAATTGTTCAACTTTTAAGGCGAAGCTACCAACAATTCATATACCAAGCTTCACGGGAAAATATAGTGACTTAACCCTTCATCAATCTCTTCACAGCAATAGTGCACAATGATAAATCGATAGACAAGATCCAAAAATTGTATTACCTTAAGTCATTTTTACAAAAAGAGCCACTGGATTTAAGTAAAAACCTCCCTTTGGCTCCAAATAGTTATGACGAAGCCCTTCAACTGCTAAATGACCGTTATAACCATACTTTCAAAATTATTAACGAACACATTTATTCATTACTCGATATGCCCTCCTTGTACAAATCAACGCCAAATAGTATACGCGAGTTTGTGTCCCACATAAAACAATGTTTAGGTGCTTTAAAAAAATTAAATATTCAAACAGACACTTGGGATCCTATTTTATTAGCGATTTTATATCTAAAATTAGATTCATATACATTAATGGCCTATCAATTAGATAGGAATGCAACTGTGGATTTAACTGTAGCCGAGTTTTTGTCGTACCTGGATAAGAGGGCCTTGGCTTTGGAAAACGTTGTCTTCATCATCCTCAGATAAGATCCACAATCCTAAGACAGCTATAAACATGACCACTAAAGCCGGATCCAGATCATGTTTATACTGTAGGTCTTAGAACACAAATTATACACTTGTTCTGATTTTAAAGTTTTGGCAACACCAACAAACAATTGAATTTTGACTTTTGTCACATAAATATTTATCTACAAATGTAATGGTGTAAATTTAATATATTGATAAAATATCTCTCACAGTGCTATTTTTACTCTTCCTTATAGATTTGATTTAATCAGTTACAACTTATTCCCCCGACAAAAAACAAATTCCACCTGCATATCTGTAAAAACACATTTTATTACCTGTCGGCATTTGAACTAATTGTAGGTAATTCTTTTAGGATTGTCTTCTTTAGTTCACTTATTTATTGACATACGTTTCTAGAGAACAGCCCATTGCTATTGTACTTATTTATGGCCACTTGCGGCCGAATCATTTGCCAGGTGTTACGGATTACGTACACTAGGATACGGGCACATTTGTATTTGTAAGGCATAAAACGATGGCCTGATGGGGAGAGGGGGCATTCGAGCGAGAACCACGATCAAGGCGAGACTTGTGTACAATCTATCTGTCGGGAATCTATTAGTGACAGACTTTGCTCGTTTTATCGAATTACTACCTTCTGCATTACGTTTGGATTTGTTGTGTTCAGTTATATTTGTACCTGTGTTATACGTTTTTGTATAGTTCTAATAAACTCTATAATCATTCTAACGGCATTTTAATTCTAGTCCCGCAACTCGTAACAGTATTATACATTAAAGATTGTGTTGATTATACAAATAATAAATGTCATGGTATATATAAATTCTGGTGAATATTGGACTAATAAAGCGGTTTAACAGCCCCGCTTTTCTGTTTACACCTCCGTTGACCTACTTAGCTGGCATTTATCATGCAACAAGAATTTTGCATTGCATTTGATATATTGTTATTTCATGATTTCACCAAAGGTCAAGTATTTGAACAACGTCATACTTTTTCAATTAGAATTTTGTGCAATATAATTTCTAGAATAATGTTTCTATAAATGAGCGGATTTTCCAAATATGTATGTGTATTTTTTCTTGCTATTAATATATGTATATATGATTGTATATATTTTAAAATATGCTATGCTGCACTAAATATCGACCCATTATTACAAATGTAAAATTATCTCCAGAAGGTTGTCTCGAAGAAATTGCTGTTAGCGATAAGACCGCCGATTGTACTAGTTATAAGATTGTTAATTCATGTGTATTATTATTTTCTTGTGTGATATAAAGAATATTCTATTCTATTCGATTTTCAAATACTTTATTATCACGACCATACTTTTGAAATTTAATATTTAAAATAATTTGAAATATTTTAACAAAATTTTATAATCCAATTTACTCGTTAAAAATATCACTTCATAACTTACTTTGTACCTACAAAATCTATGTGTCTTTTGCGCTTTATAAGGTTAACGTATTAAACGCAATTTACTTTAAAGTTATGTTCTACAATTTCAAAAAGTACAGTATTCAGTTTTATAATTATTTATTTTTATGTCCAATAAAGTATTTCTAAAAAGCATACTTTGTAATATCTATATATCTTTATGTCATTTTGAGACACGTTTATTTATGACCACTACCCTATGAGTTGTCGATAAACGTCGGGTAGGAAAGCGATTTTCTAACACGTAAAGCTCCATCTAAAATGCACTCTACTTGATTGGATTATTCTACCATCAGTTCTGTAAGACGATAAAATTATTTGCAGACGTATTCCTACAGCATATTATATTTGATGCAGTCCAGGCCAAGAAAATGTACTCGCGCCAACTACCGTTTTATTATTCCTTCGAGACTGCATTACCGTAATGCAGTCTCGAAGTCTGCATTACCGTAATAAAATTAAAAGAGGAAAGTCTAACACCCCATCTCGCAAGACGTCCATTGGGATTACTAAGGGAGAGAAACCATCTGAGGGCAGCGTGGTCAGTATAAACAGTAAATGTTTGACCATTTTCTAGGTAGCAACGCCAGTGTTCTAGTGCGGTTAATACGGCCAGTGTTTCTTTTTCTGTCACACTATAGTTTCTCTCCGGTCCAGTTAACGATTTACTCATGTAGGCGATGGGATGTTCTTCGCCGTTAATATTTTGCGATAACATAGCACCTACTCCATAATTGCTAGCGTCGGTATGTACTTCAAACGGGAGGTTGAAGTTTGGGCAAGCCAATATGGGTGCATTAATAAGACGATGTTTCAGTTCGCGAAAAGCAGCATCAGCTTCCAGTGACCAAAGAAAGGGTGGGGAATTAGTAATATGTGGCTCCCATTACTTGGAATCAAGCAACCCTAAAGAAATAATATTTACACCTCGTGATCAATACGCTGCTAATTTAGGACACTTATCTAATATATTTGATAATGTCCAATCTGCCCTATGGCATAGTCATCAAAAGAACACTCATCGCTATAATTTAAGACGCAAGGAGGCAAATTTTAATGTAGGTGACATTGTTTGGAAAAGATGTTATTTCCAAAGCGACAAAGATGCATATTTCACTAAAAAGCTAGCACCAAAATTCCAAAAATGTCGAATAATTGAAAAACGTTCTCCACTAGTATACATTTTAGAGGATATGGAAGCTCGAAACTTAGGAGCCTGGCATATCAAGGACTTGAAACCAAAATGTACCTCTTAGTACACCTTCGCGGATTTTTCTGCAGGAAAAATCCTTGTCCTGGAAGGGGAGTACTGTAACAACTATTAATAATCGTTGTTTACTTATTATATATAATTAAAACTATAAATATTTAAATTAAAATAATACATATATGTAATTAATAAAAAATATAAATATCAATTAAATATAATATACAAAATAATTTAAAAGTCACCTAACATAATGTTTTACTGTAATTCGATACACGTAAAGGAACGTCGCAACTTGAACAAAAAAAAGACGACTGAATGACGGTGGAGAGAAAAAAAGACATTTTGGATTGGCTCATAGATGAGATTGCGTATTCTAATTGTTACATATTTTGAAAACTGTTCTATTTTATTTTATTCTAATATCTTAGTATTAATACAAGCCAAACTAAATAATACTTAATTTATTTTTAAAATAAGTGCTCATTATTCCCATACTGGGAATTTGGTTGGGAGTAATCTCCTCCCACTCTCTCCAAAATCTACTCCGTCGACGTGCCTGCGCCTCAAGTATTAGAAGTTGCGAATAAGGAGTGCCGTGCTGTCCAGCATACTGCAAGGAATCTCAGGGGAGTGCGGTACCTATTCCAGGACTAGCCAGGAAAGCTGAACTTTGTTTGGCAAGAACACATTAGTTACCATCTTATTTTCTTTAAAAAAAAATAGTTTTAAATATACTTATTTTCTTACCCTTATTTTGATTGCGTTTTATTTATTTTAAAATAAAACGTGACAGTAGGTGCACATAGACACGAAGCAGCGTGCAGCAAGCAGTGTTATCATATATATTTAACACCTACATACATATTGACATGCCTTTTTTGCCAGGGGCATTCCGATTGAGGACTATAAGCCGCATGGGGGGGGGGGGGGAATCGCAATCGGTGGCAGGTGGCAGTAGCATCCCAGGAATGTTATTGCTACACCACGGTTTGGGATACTCATTAAAACCCCTAGCCGATCCTCGAACGTCCCTTGTCCGGTCGGTAGGTCCGCATGCACATACACCTCCAGCCCGGACGAACGACGGCCGGCGCTCTTACGGGCTGGTCTCTCCATTCACCCGGAGAGATTGGTCTCTCCGGCCACCTCGAGGTGAGAGGGAGCGCGCGGATCGGTGCGCATCCCTCCTCTCCGGCCTTTATGTGCGGTGGATCCGGTTTCCCTGCCGGTCACCCGTACGACCGTCGCAAACGGTGGCTTGAGATTGTCATGCACGATGTTTAGTTGCCGCCGCCGACTTTGGCGGGAGGGGAGCGTAGTGGTCAGGCCCCTTCGCTCCTACGTCTCCTTTGCGGACATTAGAATGTCAGTGGAGCAGAGTGCTTCGACAATGACTTCGACAGAACGGCTCTCCTCCTGAAATAGGAAGGTGTGGGGTGTGCGGGTAGGAAGGTTTGGCGGGATCGAGCTAGGATCAAGGATTCGAAAAGGATACGTGGGACACCACTGCCACGGAAAAGAGGGGATGTAACAGTGGCCGCTTGGGGCTCAAATTTGGTTTCAGTTCCAAATTTGAATTTAAGAAGGACGCACATTATTTTTTTAAATTTATTACTGCATTACTCGTTCGAAAAAATCTAAAGTAATGCACTAGTATAGTAGTATAAAAAAATCTGTTCTAAGCGATTTTTGAAATCTTAGAAAATTTGGAGCCACCTCTTAATTTTTTTACACTCGCGACTCAAAAAAAAGTCGTTTTTTTACGCCACCCTACTTAGTATATATGAAAAAACTCTTTATATCTACGTAATGTTCACAACAATATTGTAATCATTATTAAGTATTATATTTACCTTTATGAGATTGGACATTTTTGATGATATAAAAAAATGCCCAATATATATATTATCTGTATACATAGCGTCACGTTTATGATTGACTGACCATACTCTTGAACTGTGCCCCAATTTAATCATTGCTCCACTGTGACTGTGACTATAGTAGAATTATTTTCTCCGTGCAGTTTGGGTCGTAAATCAAACTCGGCCTCAGCCCGGCTAGGGCGGCGAACATGTTGCGCGGGCGCAACGCCATTATCGATAAAAACTCATTCTTATCAAAGAAAGATTATCATTCTTATAAAAATCATTATTATCTTTTTTGCTGTTAATTTTAAACTTGAGATATAAGCATTTATATTGGAACGTAGTTCCTTATCGCGCGGTACGAATGAGGGCTAGACGGAAAAAATTCTTACGAAAAAAGTTGTCACGACAGTTTTTGAACTTGCCAAGATAAAATGCAGTTGCATAACCCTTTATGCCCACGCAGTTAGAGTTTAATTTGGAGTACATTATTATTTAAATGTCATGGGTTGCTGACGTACAGATAGCATTTGCGGACATATAGAGTCTTAATGTCATTAAAATAAGGAGCAATATCGCGAATCTGGTTTAAAGTTAAATTTGGTTCAAGAGTCGAATTGCAGGATGTGATTCGATTTTTAAATTTTAAATTTAAATTTTTTCTTATATTGAAGTAAATAGGATTCAAACTTACTCATTTACTATTTTGTTGAGTGTATACAGGTTTTTTGTAAATAATAAATATGGAACTTCGTTCCATCCGGGTGTCCCTTGACACCTCTCAAGTTTTTTATTTTTTATTTAACTTGTTACATTCTAAACTTTTGCACATATAGTTTTTAAATACATAGATACCTAATTAATAATTTATTTTAAATCATTATTAATCTTATTTTAATAAATACGTTGTTTTATCTATTATTTTTTTATCACTAACCCACAATACTTAATACATTATCGATAACGCTTATCGACAACAATAATGCGCATCACTATGCCCGCCCATAAGGCCCGTGAGTGGAAGAGAGAGCGAAATGTTATGACCCAAACTGCACGGAGAAAATAATTCTACTATAATTATACAACAATAAATTGGTGGATGAAACATGACGCAAAATAATGTTGCATGACGGCCTCTGTGGTTGAGCGGGCTAAGCCTTTGACGGCCTACCTCACTGCAACCCAGAGGTTCCGGGTTCGATTCCCGGTATAGTAAATATCGGAAACGTATTTTCTCCGTTATTTACCCTGGTCTGGGTGTCTGGGATCGGCCCTAGAGTGGTCCGTTGTATATAACCCATAACACAAGCGTAACTTGCTTAATTTGGGGATATGCAATGCGTGTGTTTGTCTGCCGATTATTATTATTATTATTATAATCTTTGGCAATATTCAAACGCACAATATTTGAATAAAGAGCAGTCGCCTTACCCAGTGAACCGCTACAACATCGAATATTTATTCATGGCCAGTTTATATATCTTACCAAATGTGCATTTGCCTTACTATTGGTTAAAATTTGACATGAGTTTCTTATGAAAATATGAAATTTTGGCAATACCATAAGTATTGCCAAAATTTAACCGGTGGTAAGGCGTCTTAATAGATTTTATATATAATATTCAATGTATATATATATTTAAATACTATAAAACAAATGTTATAGTACAATCGAAAATACATAATAAAGTACTGAATTCGGGAGCAAATTTAATGTATGAGGATGCATCACTAAAAACTCGTTTACCCCCGGCGTAGATTGATTGCGGTATAAAACACCAAGGAACATAAATCTGTGAATTCCACAGAGAGTTGCCCTACAATTTGCTACCAAAACAGTATTAGGGTCAAGTGTGGCTCTCGGTACCAGAAAGTTTTGGCCTCGAAATAAAATTAACAAAACAAACCTTAAATATCTCGCTGTATCTAATTAACGCAATTGAAAAAAAACACTTTCAGCGTAAATTGGTTTTAACAATATCTCTAAAGTAGTTTGTAATGGCATATTAACATTCAACCACTACTGTTGCTGCTCGCTCTGCCATGATTGCCAAATTTTAATGGCAGCATGGCAGACAGTAAGTGTTTACACACTGCTCCTATCTCACTTTGCCTTCGATTGTGGGCAATGACGGACGTCAAAAGTTGAAGTATTTTATCTAATTACTAGCTTCTGCCCGCGACTTCGTCCGCGTGGAATAGTTAAAAAAACAAGTAAGTTAAAAAACGATTTTGAAACATTCTTCACGGGTGTTCCGCTCCTCTTGGTCTTAGCGTGATGATATTGTTACGAGCTACAGGACATGAATTAAAATAAATGCCGTTGGAATTACTATAGTGTTTATTAGAACTGTACAAACACGTATAAAACAGGTACAAATAAAACTGGTTGCAACCAGTTCACACTGTATAAACTGCACGATTCAATTACACGCGAAAAATCCGTCACTATATCACTAACCGAAAGTACTATACACGTCTTGCTAGTATCGTAATCGTCGTTTGCCTGCCTCATCCTTCCGTTTCGTTCGGACATTGTTTTATACTAAACTGTATAAAAGAACAAAGGACCGAGTTAATCCGCACATCTGGCAAGCTTCAACGCAATGCAATAAAAACAAGGATTAGATCGACACTAATAACAGCCATAAAATAAGTACGATAACAATAGGATGTTTAAAATTTTAAACACGAAGTAAACAAAAGAACTCCGAATGCAGGAAAGGCTATTGCCACCAGTTTATTAACTGCGTTTTACGACAGCCAGGTGTGCGTTCTTTGACGGTATGTAACAATATATAACCTATAGCATTCCTCGATAAATGGGCTATGTAACACATTTGTATTTTTCAAGTCAAGCAAACAAAAAACTCTTCAGCTTTATATATTAGTAAGAAGTAAGAAGATAAGTTTTAAGTGATTTGAATAATTTTACATACAAAAAAATAGTAATCACTGTCCTGGAAGACATCGCTTCATTGTTAATAGAACGTTGTGTGTAGCTGTTTATTCTCTAAACGTTCTGCGGCAAGTCAGCATGAGAGCAGTATGTAAACACGCCATGGCTCTCGTGTTGCCCGTCCTTTGATTTACGCATGAAAAAAGGCAAGGGGAGCGATGGATTGTTACAGCACTCAGCAGCAGCAGTAATGCTGAACAACATTACATACTGTCCATTTTCTTTTCAGAAACGGGCAAAATACCACCTCAGGGTAATATATGGAATATTTTCAATTACATTTGCTACTTTCTGTTAAACTCGATACGATAGAGCACATAACGAGTATTTCTATGAAAAATTTAAGCCCGTCTAAGGTATTGTTACATGCCGACAAAAAGTGAATGCACATCTGCCTGCCATAAACCTGGTTTATTACTTTTCCTGCATTTGGACTTCTTTTGTTTACTTTGTGTTTAAAATTAAAATGTTGTAATTTAGTTGTTATTGTACTTGTTTTATGGCCGTCATTAGGCAGGTGTGTCGAACTCATGCTTGTTGTTATTGATTTGCGTCGAGGCATATTGTATTTGTACAAAATAGAAGGAATGCCCGAACGGAGAGGTGAGGCAGTCTAACGAGAACCACGATCAAAGCAAGACGTGTACATTTGATAAACGATATAGTGACGGACTTTACGCGTGTTATTGAATCGTGCAATTTGTTCTGGTTGTATCCGGTTATATTTGCACCTGTTTTATACGTGTTTGTTCTGTTCTAATACATTCTATAGTAATTCCAAGGGCATTTTAATTGGAGTCCTGTAGCTCGTAACAGTATTTTATGTAGAAAGACGACTAAAAATAACAGCATACGTTGCTCCAAATATACCTATAATTACTCAACAACCAAAGGTAGAACCTAAAACGATACGGTGGCACGGCCCTTGTTAATAAATAACACGTGACATCAGTCTTTGACCCTCATCCTGAGAAGGGTTTCAGGAGTGACGGGTTAAATTATTAACCCCTCGCTACATATCCACTGTTGTACTTGAATACAAATCGGGAGCAATCCTAGAACAATTATATGTTATTCTTTGTTTCTGTTATAGGCAAAGGAGAAAGCGTCGCTGATTCCGAAAATCGGATCCTATGCGAAATTCAGCTTTCATCACCTTAAGAGTTGATTTAATTAAGTATTGAAATATAATTTTTACCATTATATAAAAATACTAGCTGACCCAGCAAACTTCGTACCGCCTCAGAATCAATAAATAAAAAATCTGATTGATAATTGCAGAATGTTTCAACTTTAGTAAAATATGTCGTCAAAACTTAACCGGAACGAACATCAAACGTTTGACATTCAAAACCAAAAGAATAAAAATATCTTCACTTTTAACGTTAATTTGATATCTGCACGACTTTTAAATTTAATTGATTTCTAAACGACGGTCGACGGGACGAACATCAAATGTTTGACGGTAGGAATAATTTCTAAGGGACAGCGAAATTGTTGTATTTACTATATTCCACGCATTTTTTCCATATTTACTCACCTTTTAAAACTTCCCTGGACTTCCACAATAATTCAAAACCAAAATTAGCCAAATCAGTCCAGCCGTTCTCAAGTTTTAGCGAGACTAACGAATAGCAATTGATTTATATTATATACAGGATGGCGCAATAGAACGTGCATATTGCATCATATTTTTTCGCTGGGTAGAAAGTGCGCGGGCGGGGGGAGCCTGCATCGTTGGTAGGCGGGCTCATGGAGTTTTAGTCACTATGAGTCACTACGACGGGAAGCGTCGCGCATTTTGCGTGCGCGCATTTTACGAGAACTCTCGTTCATACATCGTTACTAGGCGTTTATATTGTTCTGAATATGGACTACGGCAAATTATTGAAGCTCCGAGTGCTAATTTAATTAAAATATGGGTACAGCGTTTTGAAGAGACTGGTTCAACGTTTAAACCACAAGCAAAAGGTCGTCCAAGAACATCTAGGACCGACGACAATATTGAGAGAGTTATGCAGTCTGTACGAGGAGATCCACAAATGTCTACTCGCAAGAGATCGTCTGTCTTACACTTATCGCGACGAAGTTTGCAACGAATTTTAAACTTGGATCTTAAACTGCATCCTTACAAGCTGCAGTTAACACAAGAATTGAAAGAGTCTGACTTCGGAGCAAGGCTCGCATTTGCTAATGAAATGCTTAATCGATTTTCCAATTTTGACAATATCCTTTTCTCAGATGAAGCCCACTTCCATATCAATGGGTTCGTAAACCGTCAAAATTGTCGTTACTGGAACAGTGAGAATCCCAAACTCAAGCACCAGAAACCACTGCATAGTCCTAAAGTGACAGTATGGGCAGCAATCTCTGGTAGAGGAATAATTGGACCGTTTTTCTTTGAAAATGCGCGGGGGCAAAACGTCACTGTTAATACCGAACGCTATGTTGCGATGTTGGAAGGTTTTTTGGCTCCAGAGCTTGAAAATTCAAGAATAGTGAATTCTAGGACTTGGTTTCAACAAGACGGAGCTACCTGTCACAAATCAAATGACTCCATGGCGGTTGTGAAACAGATGTTCCCTGGCAGACTGATTTCGAAAAGAGGTGATATCCCATGGCCCCCACGTAGTCCAGACGTGACGCCTCCTGACTTTTTTTTGTGGGGATACCTCAAGAACAAAGTCTACAGCAATAATCCGAAAAACATCGATCAGCTCAAGGAGAATATCCGTGGTGAAATGGCAGCAATTACACCAGCATTACTGAAGAAAGTTTTCAATAACTTCCGTTTGCGATTAGAGGAGTGTCGTCGTAGAGAGGGTCATCATTTAGACAATGTTATTTAAAAAAAATAAACTTCAGTTATTTCTTAATAATACCTCAGTTTTATTTTAACTATACCTTTTGTATTTATTTTTTAATCAATATTTTAAATATGCACGTTCTATTGCGCCATACTGTATATATATATATGTGGGTTTTATTTGAAGAAAAACAAAACAAACTTCATAGATCAATCTTACGTCGTATATTTCCCAACTACCTTTTCTAACTCACTATATTTTTGACATTGACTTTAATAAATAAGAAAACATAATGTGTGGCCTGGCTACCGAGTCGTAAAGCGTCTTCAAATTCCACACACACACACACACACACACACACACATATATATATATATATATATATATATATAATATATATATATATATATTACTTATGTGTACAAATAAATAAAATTGAAGTGTTTGTTTGTAATCACAAAATAACAGCTATTTACTAAATGCACATAAAACTATATATGGTACTTATATCAAAAAATCAATTTTGTCTGTCAAATTTGTCTGCCTGTTTGTTCCGGCTAATCTCTGAAATCGCTGAACCGATATTGACGGTGCTTTCATTGGCAGTTAACTGATGTTATAACGAGTACCTTAGGCTTCTCCAGGCAGACATCCTGTCCAGGGTTCGACGTACCCGGCAGGATGCCCTAGCTAGAAGATCAGTCCTCTCAGAAGGTCAGCCTTCTGTCAAGTCGAATTAGAGACGGTCAGGAAGCGGGAAACCGCTTGCTGCCTCGTCGAATGGCCTCGTGACCTCGAACACCCTGTGGCCGGCGGCTATACGGTGGATGCAATCAGGCCGCAGCTGGAGAAATGGGTCACCCGCACCAGCGGAACCCTGACCTTCAGGACGACGCAGATACTGACCGGACACGGTTGTTTCGATCAGTATCTGTTTCGCATTGTGGGCAGCTTGCCTTCTCCGGACTGCCGCCAGTGCGGCGCACCCGATACGGCGTTTCACACGCTTGTCGAGTGCGCTGCATGGACGCCTCAGCGTTTCGAGCTCGAGACGCACGTAGGAGCCGTCGGATCGCTTGGCGACTTGGTAACGGCCATGTTGCACAGCGACGACCGCTGGAAGTCTGCGGTTACTTTCTGTGAGGCAGTAATGTCTCTCAAAGAGGCCGCAGAAAGGGACAGGGAGCGAAGTCATGCAGCGCGTGCTAATGTCTCTATTCGAGGTCGCCGGCCTTCAGCTGGCACTCGGAGAGGCAGGTACGCGCATTACTTCCCTCCCTGAGTTAGGTTCCGGTACGGGGGGCCCTTGCTACTAGGCAACGCAAGGGATTCATCTGCCCCCGTTTCGAAGTGGGGTGTGTTCTCCCAGGGCACACTTCAGGCACTTTATTGCGCTGGATCGTCTGTTGAGTAACTATGTTCTACATCTCAGACTTTCCAACACAAACAAAGCGCAGGGTCGACAGGGAGGAGGGGGTTTTTAGTGGGTATTGAGGTTGCTCGCCCGTGCGGCATCACTCTGAGTCTTCCACACTCCTCTGTGTCACGCCATCGCGGACGGAGCGCAAACAAAGCATACTATTGCTAGCGTTATCGCCCCCGATGGATGCGTGCCGTTTCCTAGTGACGGCCCAGAGAGTGCGTAAATCGGTCAGCATTTTCCCTCGCCTCAAAAAAAAAATAAGTACCTTAGGCTATTTTTGAAACTAGGGTTCCGCAAAAACAAATACACCCGGACGAAGTAGCACGATTTGATTTGATTGATAAAATAATGGACACCTGAGACTTCTATCAAATGAGATGATAGATCTTGGTAAAACCGAAAAGCTTCGAGAGCCCATGGTCCTAGAGTCTCGATATTGAACGCCACAAATATGTATTTCTTGCCAATAGGTGCACATTTTCAAGCCCTCCTGTCGTGTAGTAGCTACGCCAGCTAACACGGCCGTGTCTGGAAGATGGAACGCAGCAAAGTGTCAACGCACGTGGTGTCCTACACTAAGGGTTGTCCTACCTTCCAGGGCACCAAAGACATCTCATCTAATCTCTTGCCATTATCGCGGCACAGTCCATTCGGTTCTAGAATAGCCGGTACCCCGGCGGTAACAAGAGCATTTTCTAGATTATTTGTAATAGCATGAAATATAATACGGCTACGAGCAGACTCACTAACTCATGCACTCTACAATTTTTGAGTAATGAATCAAAATGACATAAACATATAGTTACAACCTAGACCTTGACAAAGATAAATTCCGCGTACAAATCTGTAAAAGCACATTTTATTACCTGTCGGCATTTGAACTAATTGTAATCCTTTTATGATCGTCTTCTTTTGTTCACTTATTTATTGGAATACGTTTCTAGTCATTGTAGACAACAGCCGCTTGCGGCTGCATTATTAGCCAGATGTTGCGGATTACGTCGACGTTGCCGGATGGGCACATTTGTATTCGTGAAGTATAAAACGGCGGCCTGAGCTACGACTACGATACGGGCGTGACGTGTGTACATTCGAGAATCTAATAGTGACGGACATTGCGCGTTTTATTGAAATAAGACCTTCTGCATTATGTTCGGTTATATTTGTTCCTGTGTTCGTATAGTTCTAATAAACTCTATAGTAATTCTAAGAGTATTTTAATTCGAGTCCCGCTAAGTCGTAACAATACGCTATGAAGCGGACGCTTTAGCCGACAACGTGAACTTGAAGATTACGTGTGATAAATCCATAGATGGCGTTGTTGTCGATGGCAACTATAGATTAAGCCAAAAGTATTGAAGCCAGAACCATAATATATGTATAGCGTCTGAATAAAAGTCTAAAATAACATACAAAATTTCATACTGTAGCTAGTGCAGAAATTTATAGCTTAACCTCGCGCCGAAACATTTGTGTTAAAAACGAATTCATTTATATGGAAATATTTTATTTGACCTATTTCAATCTTGTTGGGCTTTCAACGGCTTCAATAGAGAACAATGACCGCAATCAACAATAAAAGGAAACTATATTTCACTATTAATTAACTATTATTATAAAGGTACGTGCCTTAAATTTAATTGGAGAGTGTTTTTATTTATGAGTCTATACTCATATTCCAAGTTACTATTAACTCAGGCATTTTTTTTACCAAACAAGACCACTTCCACTTTGTAACAACGCCTATGTAAAATTATGCTCTGGGATATTTTCTATCTATTCCATCAAGAGCGTCTCAGTCATCTACTAAAATAAATAGATAATAAAAGTTCTTACATCCTTCGATCGTTATCACTAGATGATCATGCATATCATGAATTTAAACTCAACATGCTGCTGCTGTGTAATTTTGAATCCTCAAAATTGACATTATTGAAGTGAAACTTCTTTGGAATCGTTGTGATTTGAAACTCGATGAAATGAAATTGCGACACTGAAAAGATATAAACACATAACTCTATAGGACTAAGTCTGCGAGAGTCTGAGACACGAGTTTTACATTGCGCAGCACAGATTAGTGAGTCAATAAGACCGATGACTAAACATAGGTCCAATTTGGACAGAATAAAACGGATAATAATATTTATTACATTAAAACAGTGAAAAATTGAAAGTGATACACTTAAGAAGCTTATTTTGAATTATAATATACTAACGGATGCAGGCTAAAGGAATTATATTTATATGAATAGAAGTGAGAGAAGAATTATCAGAGAGTATATTCTCTGAAGTTTCACTTCTACTACAACTTGTGTGAACAGTACACACAAACAGTGTGTGTTTGTGTGTACTGTTTTTTTAAAGAATATTTATGCATGCGTTTGTTCATGTATATTTTTTGCCAAAAAAGTGAAGCTTTATTGGGAGCAATATATATAGTTTCACATTTTTGGGCTTAACAATCAGTTTAGATGGCTAGTTGTTAAAGTTCATGACATATTTTGGTGCTGTGTTGTAATTGCTTGGTTTTGAAATGGTTCAGCTGATTAAGTCTTGATTTTATTTTAAATAAAAAAAAAATTATGAATACCAAACCAAATTGGCTGAATTAGAACAGTAGAAACTTTAAACATATTATATACCTAGCTGATGCCCGCTACTTCGTCCGCATGGTGCGTGTTGCGGCGGCGCTGGCTTTAGCGGGAAACGAACTGTGTCGATTTCGCGGGAAAAGAAGTGTGGGACAATTTGGATGAGAATTGCAAAACGAGCACGCACTTACCTGATTAATGGGCATGAAAATGCGGCTCCTCTTCTCCACTATTCACTTACAAACACTTTATTGTATCTTTATATTTATATAGTATTTAATTTTATGAATATATATTTATTTTATGTTAAATTATTTTACATGGTTTAAATTATTTTATGGTGCGGAGCGATTATTTATATTTATGTACAGCGGGCGCGGTATATTTTAAGTTATTTTATTTTATAGTATATTTACAATTGCGGAGCGATTTAATTTATTTTATGATATGACAATGAGTGATTGAAGTGACGTGCTAAAAGGGAACGCGCCGTCACATTTCAAGGAAGAATTTAAATATTTTAGAAGAAAAGATCGTATAGGCCAAAAGAAGGTTACATGGCGGTACCAGTGCGGTTTTTTAACTATCCCATGGGAACTCTTTAATTTTCGGGATCAAAAGTATCCTATATGTTGACCAGGGATATAAGCTACCACCATACAAAATTTCATTTAAATCGGTCCAGTCGTTTTGGAGATTAGCCAGTATAAACAGACAGACAAACAGAGAAACAAAAAAATTGAAAAAAATCTGAATAGTTCTATTTCACTTCTTACATCCCCCTGACTCGGTTTTTAGCATTGTTTTTCATTGTACAGAAATTTGACCTCCACAATTTTATTATATTTATTATAGATATTCTTAAAAATTACGGTATCATCACTATAACGCAAACAGGTCTTCCATAAACCAAAACTAGCTTTGACATATTTACTTTCCTGTAAATAATCTGATAACACATAAATTCTATGCTATCGAGATTGAAGCAAAATTGATCTTATACTTTCCGAGACTTTATGTTAGCATTATTCAAAAGTAAGCACAGCAAGAAATTCTTCGAGAGATGCTCTCCTTTCGCAACGCATTTCTTATTTATGGGGGCACGCGCGCGCTCCATTTTACGAATGGTCATCAGAATGAAAGCAACTTGTGGAACAGTAACAAATTGCTCAGACTTAAGAGGAACAGATGTATCTTAAGCCAAATGAGCTAGGTAATTTGCTTTCTGATATTTTACCTTTTAATTTCGTCTTCATCTAAGATACATTTCGTCCAATTGGCCTGCCTTTGGGTGTTTCATCTATGCCCTTGCTTTCCTGTATCGTACATACCATGTCTTCATTACATTTTTCTTTAAGGTGCATTGTATATATACTTAATTATATGTTTATTACACAATTGAATATACAAATACAAACATATTTGTAAATATATATGTTAATACATTTTTTTATTGCGACTTTAGCGACGAGCAGACGGCCCATCTGATGAAAAGCGATTACCATCGCCTATGGACATTTCTAACATCAAAGATGCTACTCATATGCTGCCGCTCTCTAAATGGAGACTCGTACCTGGTCACTAATACCGGAACACAACTTAAAATTATTATAGCCATATATAGTATGCCACTCTAGACCAGAAGTGGTCCTAGCATAGTCCGCCCGACCGCAGGAAATTATATTCTTTCTCCATTCCTGCACGGGTGAAACATAAACTAAACATACTGCAATAGATTTACTTGGTTAAGGGATATATTTATGTTCAAATATATTAAAGGTATACTTATTCCATTCAAATGTAATGCTTTCGAAATTATTGCTATTATAGTATAATTACAGTTAGGGAAAATAGAAAATCATCATTACCTGATCCATGAAAAAGCAACTAATAATCATAAAACATCCAGTCTTCCACTTATAGCTATACACATAGGTATCTTTACATAGTAGATAACAAAGACGCTTTCTGCATGTGTCTATATAGTCGCTAACTCCTTCTAAACCACGTAACGAATTTTTAAGCCGATTTTCACCATAACTTAGTATTTTTTTATAGCAGGTGTATAATGAAATGTAGTATTTATACATGAACATTGACCATACATAAAACGCTTAAATAAACAAATTCGGTAGCCATTTAATCTACCATGCACATTGCGGCGAGCTTTTAAAAAGAACATGGAAAATCACGGAATCATTAATCATACAACAAAGGTTCCGTTGGGTTCGGGCCAAGCCCAAAGCACTGACAGATCAGCCGGACGTCCGGAACATGAGTAATATATTTAATAGGAGCACCACTAATCTCTGAAACGGCCCTAGTGTAAATTTCAAAACGTTTACTGAAGTACTTCTAACTTTAATGTTCAAACTCTAAACGTAGCAGACAATGAATAGACTATTTACTATTAACACTACCATAAGTACTGAAACGAATTAGGTTAGAGAACAAAATAAATTCTGAAATTATTTACAATGGATATGGCAGAAGAAGGATGATAAATGCAGTAGAAATGAGAGCGTTAAGTAGTTATATGTGAGGTTAATTTGAATGATGTGAGAAGGAACAGCGAGATATGAACTTCTCCGTGCAAGAGCGGAAAAAGAGTAGGTACTTATTACTGCGGCCGGGTGGCCTTACGTAAGAGGCGACAAAACAACCCACAGCCAAATAGCAGGGCATTTGCCTGATGGCAACCATCACTGGTCTAGAGTATGCCCCCATAATAACTTTGAGTTGTGTTTCGACATCAGTGTCCAAATTCCAGTTTCTCCTTCACGGTCGGCAGCACATTGGCAAGACCTCTGGTATTGCTAATGTCTATAGGCGACGGTAATCATTGTTCATCACAGTTGGGCCGTCAGGCTGCTGTGCTTCAGCAATAAAAAAAAATAGTAAGAGAACGTTGTCCACTGAAATAAGATGCAATTACAAGAGTTGAGAAAGGAATAATAAGGTGATTTGGATAAGTACAGAAAGATGATAGAAGTTATGCTGGTAGAACGCGACGTAGTTACCACGATCAAATCGCAGATGTCTTATAGAATGACCAGGTAAAAAGCACCTATAATAAAAGTGTATGTTTGAAGTATTTAATAAAAGCAGATGAAGCAAAAGATGTATGTCAAGATCGTAGCGAGTGGAAATCCATCATCTCTGCGTACCCCGATGAGAAACAGGCGTGATAATATGTATGTATAAATTGTATTGATAAAAATAATTTTACTTAATATTTCAACATTAGTAATACGCAATTTGACTCGTTGAAGTTAGACATCATTAAATTGTAAGCTCGTATCAAATCTAGGAGGTTGTGACGATTTATAAGATGATAAAAAAAACTAGAAAATACGCTTTTATAGAAAATCCAACTAAACAATAGAAAATAAATTTGAATTAAAAATAGTGTAAGAAAAAATGATTTTATTTTAAAAAAAGCGAGGGGTGCATGGTATCAATAGTTATGAATATTTTATGAACAGATATGACTAGAAGGGTTATTTTGATAATATCCTGAAAGCACCCCACGCTTTTTTTACAATAAAATCATTTTTTCTTACACTATTCAAATTTATTTTCTATTTTTTTGTTGGATTTTCTATAAAAGCGTATTTTTTTCGTATTTTTTAAACTATTATTTATTTTTCATTTTTTAGTGATTTAATTCCCTTCTCCGTGGAAACTTTGAAAAAAGAATTAAATACACTCTTATGATAAAATAGAACGTTATGTAAAAATAAGCTTTTTAAAAGGGTTTTTAAATACAAGCTTTTGAGATACTGCATATCATGTAGCAGCAGAGTGCTAGCCAAGACAAGTAAAACGAGCCCAAACACGACGGGTCTATCTTTTTTAGTACAGGAGTTCCTATGGCCACCTTCCGACTCCATCATCAGATCAGCTCCATGGTACCATATTATTGCATTGTCACGCGATATACAATACGTGCAAAATTTCCGCTCAATCGGAAACCGGAAAGTCGATCAAATTTAACTTGAAAGATTCCGTTACATACTAACATACGTATGAAGCTAATAAAAGCGTATTAAAAAGGTATCTCAATTGATTTGCCTGTCATATAGCCTATTGTTTAATTCATAGCCGAATATTCAAACAGTATTCTAAGAATACGACTGTTCTACAAGTTCTACAACAATAATCTCATGCGAGAACGGTTGCTAGAGATGATTTGAATATTTAAATGTGTGACGCCTTAAACATTTGACAACACTGATCGTACCGCGTCTTTACTGTTTCTTAAAATTGCGCAAAACAATTGAAGTATCTTGAAAGGAACTGAAGGATTTTGACTTTTCTATGTATGTTTATACAAACGTTTCAACACGAAGGTAAGGTGATGTAAAGCAGATGAGCCAGCAATTAAGGACGATTGTAGGTCACATATCACGAAAGGTATGTGCTATTGGCTTCTACCTCGTGAATCATAACGAAGAAAGTGTTACTGAGTTGTATCAGAATGAAGCACGTGTGACTAAGTTGCGGGTATAAATGAACATAATTTAAAAGACTTTTACTCTCTTGGTGCAATGGCTCAATGAACTCTGACCTTTGAAAAGTGTTTGCGACACATTTTCTGTCCTGCGCAGTCTCTTGTCATTCACGAGTCAAACTTAGGCAAGGCACATGTAATATTTCTTTGAAATTGTGTAGATGTAAGAAGTAAAGTAATCCTGAAGAGTGTACGCCAAAGCATAAAGAGTGTTTCAATAAAAAATCTATCTTTTAGTCAGGGAGAAAAATTTATAACTTTCTTCATGAAATATTGTCGGAAGTATAAAAATACAGATAGAGCCTAAGTCAACAAAAGCATCAAATGAAAAGAAGCATTTTTTTACACACATATGTGTGTGTGTGTGTGTGTGTGTGTGTGTGTGTGTGTGTGTGTGTGTGTGTGTATATATATATATATATACTAGCGGCCCCAGCAGACGTTGTCCTGCTTTGAAAAAATAAAAATCTAAAACCCGATCCCAGCGCCACCTACCGGTTCCAATTGCGGATTTAAACCATCCGGGGACACCCACTCAAATACACAAAAACAAAATCACCAAAATCGCTCCCGGTGATTAGGAGGATTCTAGAACCCGATCCCAGCGCCACCTACCGGTTCCAATTGTGGATTTAAACCATCCGGGGCCCACTCAAACACACAAAAACAAAATCGCTCCCCGTTGTTAAGAGGATTCTAGAACCCGATCTCAGCGCCACCTACCGGTTCCAACGGTATAAAAACTATCCTATCTTTCAAGTTGGATCAAACTGCACACGGTGTGCAAATTTGATTAAAATCGGTTGAATAGTTTAGGAGTACATCGCGGACAAACATCGTGACAGGATATTTATATATATTAAGATATATATATGTCGGAGGGAAGCTATGACTATGACGACATGACGATGTATTGTTGACAGGATGTATAACGCACAATATCATTTGTTTACATTATAATCACTTCTAAAATTCTTAATGTAATTTAATTAGATTTGTTAATGTTTCTATAACTTCAAGATCGTTCTAACCTAATAAAAGTTATGAATATTGTAATTTAATAAACGACCAATCAGAGCAGAGCTTATGGCGGAGCGGGGTCGGACGCCCTCTATACTTTGAGTAGTATCTACTTCGGTAGACTGAGGAGTTTTTGTGGCACATTGAGTTGATGGCAGCAGGTCGAGTTGGACCTTAGAGTATTTTAAAGAAAGTGTTTTAAGTTAGAAGTATGAGCGGGTGCCCTGAACCCACTGCTCGGTCTAAACTATGTCATAATGTTGATCAAATCTAAATTAAAAGTGTATAAACCGTGGCTATTGTGTTTTATGCTCGCATTTCATCCTGATGACGCCCACTAAACCTGAAATAACTAAAGATGTCGTGAGAACGAGGCCGTTCTGCGACATCAGAAGTGGGATCTCAGCCTGTGCCCACAATGAAAGCAATGACTGCGAAGCCTTGCCAGTATAAGAAGGCGTGTTGATGGATTGAAGGATGCCCACAGTGGAAGCAAAAGCATTTGAGGACGATTGACATGTCGGGGCCATCGGCGGCAATAGCGGCGACGTAGTGGTGACGTCCTGAATGTGCCTGTGGAGCGGCGGTGTGTCGGCCTATGCATGGTTTGGTCACCGTTGGGCTTACTATGTGCCGGCATGGTTCAAATTCACGTTAGTACAGCGAGTGGAAGTGCAATTTTATTGATCGTGCAGGGTAAGATAAAAATTACGTGCCTATTCTACCTGGCACAGGAGGTATGGTAATTTTTAAATTATTATTTTAGTGTGAATTCTGAAAATTAAGAATTTTAATGTAAAAAAATTATAGTTTATCGTTTGTGGTAGACAATTTTACTACCCTCATATTTGAGTGATATTTTTCGTGTACGAAAAATTACGATATGGTTGCCAAAAAATGGAAAACGAACAAATTACGTAGGTAGTTTACTTTTTCATCATTATTTTTGGGAGTTGGTTACTTACAAGAAATTTGTGTTCGTTATAAACGATATGAGTGTATTCATTGTCTTTTCAAGTGTACCTTCCAAGAGTTTTTATAATGTGAAAATCGGGTCGAGTTTTTTTAAATTATTTTACTTGGATTATGTATGGTAGAAAGTTGCCTTTAACATATTATTCCTATGCGACGTTTTCCTTGGTTTTCTGATTAAGATAAGAAAACTACTGTATGTTATAAACGATGTGCATGAAATTCATTGTCTTTTCAAGTTTACCTTCCAATAATTTTTATGTGAAAATCTGGTCTAATTTTTGAGTTTTTTTTACTTAGATAACGTATAGTGGAAAGTGGTTATGATACATTATTGGTACGTTATGTTTTCCGTTGGTTTTATGATTAAGTTTACAGGCGTTATATGAAAGACATTTTAGATTCAGATGATAATAATTTTACCGTGAAGAAAGTGTGGCTATGAAGAAGTTTGAAAGCCACTATAAGGTACACAGGGGGTATTTACGTTAGTAGACACTTTGGTGAGTTGATTTTTTTTATTTAAGATTATTTTTGTGATAGTTTCGAATTCGAATTAGTGAATACCCTAGTTATTGAACGCATGGTAAATCGAAAAATTATTTTGAGTTTGTTTGTTCCTCTATTATTATGAGTTTTCATAAGTTGTCGACCCTGGAGCCCGTAGAGTGATAACCTTGGTTACTCTGATTGTATATTCTGGTCAAAAAGTGTCATCCGAACCACGCTCAGCGGGGGTTGGTTGAGAGTACATCACTTATTTAGATGTATTGGTTTGATTGACTGATTGAGAAGTGTTGTTAGCGGATTGGATGACTGATGCGTTCACACGGTTTTTGTTTGAAGTTAAAATAATGGAATTTCAATAATTATTAAACGTGGTAAATGCAGTTTACTATTATAACGGGTAGTTTTTAAATTTAGAGGTTCATATAGAGTGAGCGATTTTAGTCTGATAGTTAAAATGCTAAATGTTTTTTTTATATTTTGAAAGTTTATTTTGACTTGAATGTTGAAGTATGAAGGTCAGGAGTAGCAGAGTGCTTGTTTGGGTTTATTTAAGCTTTGTAGCGGGCGCGGTGGCCATTACAAAGTGAATCAGAGGCGAGGTGGCCAGTAAAACAGAGGCGAGGTGGCCAGTGAAACAGAGGCGAGGTGGCCAGTGAAATAAGAGGCGAGGTGGCCAGTGAAATAGAGGCGAGGTGGCCATTACAAAGTGGAATAAAAGGCGGGGTGGCTATTGAAAAGTGAAATCGGTGGAATGAGAGGCGACGTATCGATTGAAAAGTGGTATCGATAGAATGAGAGACTGTATACTATTTGGATATTTTTGTGTTTGATGTTTTGATTTGTGCTTTAATGTTTGACCCAAAATGCGTAGCTCGATGGGCGACGAGGTGGCAGTTTCGATACTGCTGAATTGATTTGGTGTGTAGTCTGGAGTCTGTTAGGACTCAGATCTCAGAAAAAAAAATCCAGAATGAAAATGTACACGATGTCTTTGGTCAGGAGTGGCCGAACTATAATATCTCTTTCTTTTTGCAGATAATCCATAATGGGCGGCCTATTACACGAGGGCGTGTAATACGTCAGGAAGGCCGTGTCGGAGGGAAGCTATGACTATGACGACATGACGATGTATTGTTAACAGGATGTATAACGCACAATATCATTTGTTTACATTATAATCACTTCTAAAATTCTTAATGTAATTTAATTAGATTTGTTAATGTTTCTATAACTTCAAGATCGTTCTAACCTAATAAAAGTTATGAATATTGTAATTTAATAAACGACCAATCAGAGCAGAGCTTATGGCGGAGCGGGGTCGGACGCCCTCTATACTTTGAGTAGTATCTACTTCGGTAGACTGAGGAGTTTTTGTGGCACATTGAGTTGATGGCAGCAGGTCGAGTTGGACCTTAGAGTATTTTAAAGAAAGTGTTTTAAGTTAGAAGTATGAGCGGGTGCCCTGAACCCGCTGCTCGGTCTAAACTATGTCATAATGTTGATCAAATCTAAATTAAAAGTGTATAAACCGTGGCTGTTGTTTTATGCTTGCATTTCATCCTGATGACGCCCACTAAACCTGAAATAACTAAAGATGTCGTGAGAACGAGGCCGTTCTGCGACATATATATATACATATATGTATATATACTTAGTTTGCATTTATGTGGATGATAGCAATGTATCCATTGAACACTATTCCGTTCTTATCCGCATTACTACTTATTCTAACATGGGCTTCTTTTAACTGGCTTCACTCTGAGTATATTTAATAGTATCGTTGACTTTCCACTTGCTTAAGAAATATACTACAGAAGGTACTTTTAACTATATTTTTCAGCAGTTTCAAAACTGAGAAATTTACCTACAATTAAGAAAATTAACATACAAAAAATACGTATTCAACTGACTGCGTTATAGAGGTACAAGTGTCTTCCAGTCCACGTGTAGGGTGGGGCCTGCAACCAAGTTGAATCGCTGATTGCGGGCGCTGAATAAACAGCACCGATTCCCAAGTCAAACACAGCAACCGGTGCCGGACGAATCCCCGTTTATGCACGTAATAAACGTGATTTGCAGACGGAATATTTATTCATATTATTTTGTCAGTGTGAATTTATTCATAAGCTCGTACTGCTTGGTTTTGAACGCAGTAAAATGGTTTTACATTTTCGCTGTGAGTACAGCTTATTTTTTAAAATGTAATTATATGCATAAAATAATAGCAGTATCTCCAGATTTACTTTTGGAATTTTCCCAATTTAGTGTATTTGTTATGAGAAAACATGACATCCAGACCGGCATCCTTATTAAATACGTTATATTGCTTAGCTCAAATTTTACATCCCAGGGACACAATTTTATATATATCCCAAAAACTTATGTTACCAACCAAAAAATTTTCGGGTAAATATTTTCAAATCTGGAGACCTAGAATAATAATAATCATTAATTAGGTAAATGAATGAAGGGCTAATCAAAGAAGTCATTTTCTGAATACGATATACACAGTGAGATTCTTGTGCCGGAAAGCATCTAACGACCTTCGGCCGTCGTAGATTGATAGCCGTGCTGACCACGGAGGCACAATACCAGCCATCATTTGCACCAAGGATGCAAATGATGGCTGGTATTACGCCTCCGTGGTACGCAGGTGTTCCACACGCTCCCTCCTATTCTATAGGTAATCAGAACCTTGCCGGGGGTACCCCCAAATAATGGAAGGGACCGTAAGTAAGACTTGGGTGGTTTGAAGGGTTATCTGGCAGACGCCAGGAGTCCCACATTACCTCATTATTTGGCTCTCTATAGTGGGGTGTGTATAACACATTTCAACACTGCAACAAAAAAGTCCTAACTACCAACATCTTGGGCCTTTAATAAATATCAGTGGTCGCCCATGGTTGACATTGGACCGTAATAATTATTTTAGATTATAGTTTTGAACATTATCAAGGTTCTGTTGTCAAAGACTATACTTCTGTGATCACAGATTTCGCCAAGGCCACACTGTTATATATATATGCGTGTGTGTGTTAAATACATGGTAGTGTGTGTAATGTTTGTTTTATTGATTTAATGTATTCTTTTAAATATTAGCATTCTGCACTCCTTCTCTATATAAACTATAAGGGTGCGAAATTTCACACTTCTCCGTCCGCGCATTTTTTTGTAAAAAGGGGTACAAAGTTTTTTGCTTTGTTTTTGCTTCACGTAATAATATAAAATGTATCACATCACAGCCAAAGTGAAGTGAACCACCAAATTTTTAAGTTATTCGACTAGGTATTTGACAGATTATACACTCAGTTTAGAAATATGATGATGTAATTTTAATTTCTGTCTAAAAAGTAACTTATACGCTATTTGATTAGTTACATACATAATAAGCGGCTGTGAATATTTTTAATGACGATTAAAGTATCTTTGTCGATTGGGTCGTCAAGTATGTGAATCGAAATCAGATTCCCTGGGGAGCGTAGGTTCGAATCCTACCGGCTGCATCAAGTATTTGTTGAAACACTTTTTATTATTTTACTTATTATGTTTATACTAGCTAACCCGGCGAACTTCGTACCGCCATATTTTCTGAATTCCTAAAAGACTTTGTTTCATGACACAAAAACAAAATCACCATAATCGGTCCAGGTGATTAGGAGGATTCTAGAACCCGATCTCAGCGCCACCTACCGGTTTTAATTGCGAATCTAAATCATCCGGGAACCCACTCAAACACACACACAATATTTCATCAAAATCGGTAAAGTCGTTCTCAAGTTATGCGCTTACCAACATATTTTGCGATTCGTTTTTATATATAAGATTAGCTTCTGCCCGTGACTTCGTACGCGTGGAAAGGAAGTTATAAAACACCCGCGATTTTGAAACATTCTTCATTGGTGCTCCGCTCCTATTGCTCTTAGCGTGATGGTTTATAGCCTGTAACCTTCATCAATAAATGGGCTATCTAACACTGAAAAAAAATTTCCAATCAGACCAGTAGTTCCTGAGATTAGCGCGTTCAAGCAAAGAAACAAACTTATCTGCTTTATATATTATATATATAAGATAAAACTCTCTCACTGACACCACACCCTGTCAAATTATCCGCTTCTATTATGTTACGTTGCAGAGAAATTACTTTTAGTCTGTTATAAGCTGTTTAAGTAATTAAAGCTTTTTAACTATTCCACGGGAACTATTTAATTTTTCGGGATCAAAAGTATCCTATATGTTGACCAGGGATATAAGCTATCACCATACAAAATTTCATGTAAATCGGTCCAGTCGTTTCTGAGATTAGCCGGTACAAACAGACAGACAAACAGAGAAACAAAAAATTCTAAATTAGTTCTATTTCACTTCTTACATCCCCCTGACTCGGTTTTTAGCATTTTTTTTAATTTTACAGAAATTCGACCTCAACAATTTTATTATAAGTATAGATTAATATTACTAATACAGTAAGTAGTTCTTAATTATTATTTTAACATGAATCTTATAATTAGCACTCGTTAACCTGTCTCTGTGTTCGTTCGTAGAAGGGAGCGAGGAGGTAGGTGATAAGTCATCTGTCATTGCTGTCAAACAATATTGACAGTGACGTTTTATTGTACAGATTAAATACTGTTAGTTCACTTACCCAATTGTTTTTTCTCTTCAATCTGGAGAAAATCAAATTTAGTTATATTTAATTTTATGAAGAATTTGTCTCCAACTGGCAATGGTATTTTTAATTATTTATTATATTATTACAAAAGCGTGTAAAATCTATACATTTTAATTAAAATAATAAAAACATTTCCCCAGGCGTCGCTAATTTAAATTAATTAGTGCACGAACGGCACGAAGCTTTTGATTAATCGCACGCTTTACAGAAAGTCAAACAGTTTTAACGAATCTCACTACTGAATAAGCCGAGGAATGGAGGAAGCAACTGAAGCAAGTGGAATATTGAAATGCACAAAGGAGTCCCTGTTTCATAAGAGGCCCCATGTTCATTGGAATTCTGTGCTGAACATTAAACAAACCGTAAAGATTGGGTACTTCACGGTTGGCAAAATCAAGGGTCAGAAAAAGGTAACTTTTATGTTCCCCTACCATTAACCTGCAATGTTTATATAAAAGTTTGAAAATCTAAATCAGCCTTTATATAATGCAAGATGTGTTCGCACCAAGAAGGCCAGTCAGCGAACATATTATCCGTGTTGTAGTTTTGTTTATAAGTAAGCTGAGTTGGCCAGTTTGCGAACCAAAAAAAAAAAAGAAAGATTTTGGAAGCACTTGTACTATTAAACATTTTTGCCTATTGCATAAATATATCAAATAATGTTATTTTTCAAGTAGGCTTTTATGGCTAAATCAAAAACAATATGATATAGCGAAAAATACTTAAAGGAGTCTCGACATCCAGATCGATTTTGATGATAAACTAAAGCGGTATAATTATATTGTTACACTCACCCATAATGTAAGAAGCACTTCTCGTAAGTCTTGTTGATGCTTTTAAGAATCAACTTCTGTGAAGGAATGCCCAATGACAAACTAAGGAAAAGGATAGATTTTTAACAAAATATTCTATTGTCTCCTTACATTAATAAAAAATTAAATTGCGGCGGTTATTTGACAGTGTTTACTAAGGACGCGTTCTTTTACCACAAAAAGAAACGCGTCACAATGTACAAAATGTTTCGTCCGCCGTTTCACAAGGTGACCGCGTTCGTCATGGTCGTGGCGAAAACGTCACTAATGATGTCATCACTTTCGATCACACAGCGATCACAACGACCCATGTCAATGGGTGGGTCGAAGTGGGCGTTGACCACAGAGCATTAATTCTCTCTGTCTCTTCACTTTGAAAATGGCGCGATTTTCAAATTAACCAATGACATTTGTCAATTTCGTCGTTTATCACATAATCCGTTCCACTAGAGTTGATGATTGTATCGACCTCAAGCAAGTGGAACACGAAAAATCACGGTCGTGAACGTGGTCATTGTGAGTCACTTCTGGAACGCAGCCTAAATGGATTTTGTTTGAAGCAATTTTTGTAGAAAGCGGTTTTACTTTTTCCCACTTTAATTTTTTTCAGATTTTAATTGTAGGTAGTTCGGATTTCAATTCCGAGGTGAAGCGCTTTTTACGATTTTGGAAGCGAATATACCTTAGTATTAATGGACAGAATACACATTATTATATCCTTATGTAATATGTAATATATTATGTATGTAAATGAAGAAAAAGTTGTCGTGTCCTCTAATTACATGTATGGTGGCGCTAGCACCTAACTTTTAATAGTTACACGTCAAATAACTTCTTCCTCTCAAATCTCTTTTATATTCCAGTAGTTTCTGAGAAAAATTACTGTGAGATAAAAAATCATTATTGCTCAGATGACTGCGAAACCTTAAATAACGTGAGCTAGAATTAATAACCATTTTAATTGCTCTTTAATATAATTACCTTTGAGTACTGCCGAAAAGGCAACTAAAGAAAAATACGTTTAGACGTTTAATATAGACGGCTAAATATAATAACGAATCCAAAAGTTTCAAACCTTATCTAGAAATATGAAGAAAAATATAGCAGACATAAGTATGACAAATTCCGGCTTAAGGAACCCAATTTGTCTCTATTCAGCCGACAATTTTAACTTCAAAAGGTTGGCCAATGCAGTAATGATAGCTTAGTAGATATTTTCTATAATACGACAGAACGACCTCGAAAATATAATGTTTAGTTGGATTCTACCTGACGTAATTTTTTTGTGATTAAGTAATGATTTTCTACTATGCTTCTGCGTAGCAACGCTGTAATGTTTTAACTATGAAATAACGTACTATAGTGCGCGCAAGGTAACTCTGCGCGCGGCAGAAATCGGAACTAATCCATATGCCGCCATCTTGTTGTTTACGTCAGATGATATGAGAGTGTGTTGTGTTCCGTGTTTTTATTATTTTCAAAGTTAATAGTCGCTATCACCATGCCGAAAGTGATTAAAAGTGCTGGCCGTGATATTATCTTGAAGGTAAAAAGTGATTGTGAAGAAGAACGAGACAATAACGGGCCTACAATTTCGTTTTACAAAGTCAGAGCCCGCGCTGCATATTTGACAGGTTAGTTTTAGGGTTGCCATAACATTAAAACTATCTTTATTTTCTGGTTTTGCTATTAGCTTTTTACTACACGTGTACAAATACAGTGTAAACTACACAATTCTACTTAACGAAAAACTTTGTAAAACGTAAATATTGTAACGTTTTGTTGGATTAACATTATTTTCTATATATTGAAACAACATAACGTAAAGTTTGTTGTGATTTTCTAGCACGTACTTACTTACTGTATTTCCCTATTATCGTCCTAATGCTATGCTATTCTATAACAAAATTGCCCTATTGTATTCCAACAGACAAAACTGCCCTTGAGAGGATTCTAATTTCTAAATTTTAACTGATTACCTGTAACACTGTTTATATTATTATTCTTACTTTGTTATAGGTGTTTCCGAACGTGCTGTCACCCAAATAACTAAAGAGGGTATTGCTGCAGTAGCTTCATCTTCAAAAATTGTGATACCCAGAAAAAAAGGAACCGGAAAAAAGTAATAGATGATTTAGATTAGACGATTTTGATAAGTGCGCTATAAACAACTATTAAATGAACATGGGGACGAGGTTTTACGTTTACCGCCTTACCACTGTGATCTCAATCCAATAAAAAACATTTGGGCAATTGTGATTGACTAGATTAGAACATAACCACAGAAGAGTGGTTCAATGTATGTCTACATGTAGAAAAAATTGAGGACAAGTATTTTGAATCAGACTAATGACTAATGGATATAGAAATGGATAAATTTATAATTAATGTCACAGACGACTGACCAACTCTTCAATCTAGCATGAATGAATGGATGAAAACTCTTTATTGTTCACCATAACTTAAACCAAGATATTTATATAACGTGTTTTCTGATGAAGATGTTCAAATGGAAGGTATTCACCCATTACAAGACCATTCTTACTCCAAATCTAAAATATCTACTATATATTGAATAAAAGACTTACAAGGTTATTGTGGACTTTTAATTTTTCCTTTTTTGTTTATTTATAGATTGAATAATAAAAGATGAAACATTAATTATAATAAATAAATTTCATCCTTGGAAAATAATTTATATTTATGTAACTTAATTGATCATAACTATTTTGTAATTATATAACTAAGTACCTATTTAAACTGTTTAAAATAGAAATAATGATTTATGAAAGTAAGTTTTAGTTTAAAAATATTCACTCATTATCCCGTTTTCCGCTACATGTGGTCTTTGGAAGAGGTTTAACTGGCAACATTAAATACGCCACCCGTCGCGCGCAGAGTTATCTTGCGCGCACTATAATAAAGATTTGACATGTAGTATTGTTAGTGACGTTAAATATCCGTCAATAGTTCAGGTGTAAATGTCAATGTCAATAACTATAGAATAGATAAGACGCATTTGGACACTCA
Organism: Dendrolimus pini; assembly: GCA_949752895.1. Lineage (NCBI taxonomy): Eukaryota > Metazoa > Arthropoda > Insecta > Lepidoptera > Lasiocampidae > Dendrolimus > Dendrolimus pini. The sequence goes on along the minus strand of OX457137.1, from coordinate 17,166,590 downwards.
CTAACTGTAACATTAACGCAAGTGGAGACGAAGCATTGGGAGAAGAGCCGAGACAAATTAAAAGAAAAAAATACAATATTTTTTTTCTTCGTTTTAAACATAGCATCGCACGAATTATTATCAAGCCAGTGTCAAGATTTTCAAGCTTTAAAATTATATTCGAGACCATAGAGGTAAGGCTGGGCCCGTATTACATTAGAATTAGCCAAAGTGTAGGTCTTCTACAGGATCAAAAAGGCCAATTTTCAACAGTCATCAATGTTTTTTAAAAATATAACTGCACTACCTCCAAGCTTTTGGCAAAAATTTGGGAATGGATTATTTTATTATATATACTAGCTGACCCGGCAAACTTCGTACCGCCTCAGAATCAATAAATAAAATCTAAACGACGGGACGAAAATCAAACGTTTGACATTCAAAACCTAAAAAATAAGCGAAACTAACGAACAGCAATTGATTTATATATATATATATATATATATATATATATATATATATATATATATATATATATATATATATATAGATTGCAAAAACACTGATTATCTGTAATACAATATTATGCTTTTGCATATTACAAATGTTTCGTATAAATAAAAGTATGCGGAAATAATAAAGTTTTCACGTTAATCGGAATTAAATTATCCGCCCACACGCTTTACCTTGCCTCACATGATATACGCAGATTAATATTATGCGTTCTGCATACCATATTGAACACAGAGCAGATTTCTTTTCCAGGTTCTAAATTTAATGAATAATGCTGTTTATATTCTCCCACATGTTTCATGATTGTGTTACTTGAACATGTTTCTTTTGGTAAACTTGTAAAACGTTTTGGTTGTACAATCTACACACAAAGCGTTGTTCACATCTTTGTTGCATGGCCATTGATCGCTTTATACTCATCATTCCTGGCTGGTCGATGTTACGTGGCCTCGGAGACCAGAAAGTCGTTGACAGGACAATAGAAACCAATGGCTTCATAAGACTTGGCCGCACCAGTGCAGGGTATATGATATGACTTTCTTGCAATTTATCAGCTTTGTCCTGGACATAGGAGTTACTATGTATGCAGTTCCTGGTATGTTGTTCCGATTCTGCACATATCCACAGAAGCATTATCAGTAAGCAGTCTCTAAAAATTGGCAGACACTTTTTCTTTCTTAATATCTCAGTTAGATTTGAACTATACAACAATAATATTGTTACGATTTGTAGGACTAAAATTAAAATGCTCTTGGAATTATTATAGAGTTTATTAGAACTATACAAACACGTATAACACAGGTACAAATATAACTGAACACAACCAGTCCAAACGTAATGCACGATTCAATAACACGCGCAAAGTCCGTCACTAAATAGATTACCGAATGTACACACGTCTTGCTTCTTTTGTGATTATCGCTCGACTGCCTCGTCCATAAATCGAGGCATTGCTTTATACTGCACGGATACAATATGTCTCCTCGGCCGCGTGGACCGGATTTCCTAGACTCATACCTGGCTAATGACTGCCATAAAAGATTACAATACACAATGGGCTGTTTTTCTAATCACAAATTTTAAACACAAAGTAAAGAAGAGAAGTCCAAATGCCAAAAAGGTAATAAAATGTGTTTCTACAGGATTGCACGTGTGAATTTATCTTTGTCGGGATCTAGGTCGTAACAATATATACTAGCTAAGCATTGAGATACCAAAAAAATTGAAAGTTAATTAAGTAATTTGAAGGGATCGTTTGAAGCTGGTTTTTTCGGAATAAAATGTCGCAAAAGTTCCAAAGGAAAACGTCAGATTTACCTCGCTCGCGTTTTTTGATTGATTACATCCTAATATGGGATTATTCCAATTCTTTACTACATATAACTGAAACGTTATAAACATTACTTGTTTACGTACAAAGTCTATGTTTGTTCATTTACTACAATTGTTGCGGCGGCGCTGGGTTTAGTGATAAGCGGACTGCTTCAAAGTAAGGAAATAAGAGATTGGGACAAATTATGAAAGGGAATCGGAGAATAAGCACGCACTCACCTGATTAATGGGCATGAAATAAAGCTGCTCCTCTTCTCCACTATGCACTTCACTGGTCTCTATTGTACTTGATATATCGTTTATTTTTATAATGTATTTAATTATTAATAAATGTGGCGAAGTAATGGGGTTTATATCATTTAGAGTATTTATATTAATTTATTAAAGATATTTACATTGTATTTGTTGTTTAAGAGCCTGTATACTTCTAATTCAAATCGGTGTTTCACATAGTTTACCCCCGCGCAACCAATGTTTACTTCGATGGGACAGCGCCAATTTAAGGCGTGCGTGCGTGTGGTAAAATATTGTATATCACCGAACATACGCTACATAACATAAATAGGTGTATACGTAGCTAACGAACATTGCACGGCACCGATATCACACTATTCATGCGGCTGAGAACAAGAGGAAGCGAGACAAAACACGATAAAGTGAGAGAAGTTCACGTGGATAATAGGTATTGAAAATTCGACACGAGGTACTAAACATGTTTGGCCTAGTGGTTTTCTAATAATAAGGTAGTGAGGAGGTTGAAGACTCGATCCCGCACACGGGTGGTTTTTTTTTTCTCTTTTTGTAACTAATTTTGATACGTTAAACTTTATTCTAATGATATTAGTTTTTAGATGTAAATGTTATAAAAATCATTTCATTGTATTATGGAACAACAATGAATTCATATTATCCCTATTGATATTATAAATGCGAAAGTAACTGTCTGTCTGTTTGTTCCGTTTTCACGGAAAAACTACTGGACCGATTTGGCTGAAATTCATTTGATATATATTTTCGATGCTGAGAATGAACATAGGATGCTTTTATCCCGAAATATGGAATAGTTTCCGGGATAAAAATATATTTGTCTTTTTTTGTTTGTTATCCTTTTACGGAAAAACTACCGAACCGATTTAGTTAAAATTCGGTATAATGGATTTATGTAATCAATATTATGGGTTATCCCAAAAAATGGGGTAGGTTTTTTGTGATTTTCCATTTTGGTCATTGCAGCCATTTCAGTCATTTCAACCATTTGGGCCATTTCAGTCATTTAGCCATTTCGGTCATTTGAGCGATTTGGGCCATTTCAGTCATTTCGGTCATTTGGGCCATTTTGGTCATTTCGGCCATTTCAGCCATTTCGGTCATTTCAGCCATTTAGGCCATTTCAGTCATTTTGGCCATTTAGGCCATTTCGGTAATTTCGGCCATTTCAGCCATTTCAGTCATTTTGGCCATTTAGGCCATTGCAGTAATTTTGGCCATTTAGGCCATTTCAGCCATTTCAGTCATTTCAACCATTTGGGCCATTTCAGCCATTTCGGCCATTTTGGTCATTTCGGCCATTTGGGCCATTTCAGCCACTTCGGTCATTTCAGCCATTTCAGTCATTTTGGCCATTTAGGCCATTTCGGTCATTTCGGCCATTTGGGCCTTTTAGGCCATTTAGGCCATTTCGGCCATTTTAGTCATTTCAGCCATTTCGGTCATTTCAGCCATTTGGGCTATTTCAGTCATTTTGGCCATTTAAGCCATTTCGGTAATTTCGGCCATTTCAGCCATTTCAGTCATTTCAACCATTTAGGCCATTTCAACCATTTAGGCCATTTCGGCCATTTTGGTCATTTCGGCCATTTTGGTCATTTCGGCCATTTTGGTCATTTCGGCCATTTCAGCCATTTCAGCCATTTCAGCTATTTCAGCCATTTGGGCCATTTCCGTCATTTTGGCCATTTAGGCCATTTCGGTCATTTCAGCCATTTGGGCCTTTTAGGCCATTTCGGCCATTTTAGTCATTTCGGCCATTTCGGTCATTTGGGCCATTTAAACCATTTCGGCCATTTCAGCCATTTCAGTCGATTCAGCTATTTCGGCCATTTGGGCAATTTCAGCCATTTCATTCATTTCAGCCATTTCGGTCATTAGGGCCATTTCAGCCATTTCAGTCATTTCAGCCATTTCGGCCATTTCAGCCATTTCAGTCGTTTCGGTCAATTCGACCATTTGTGTCATTCAGCCGTTTGATCATTTAGGCCCGTTCGGCCAAATATATTTTCATATTGGAAACTATCTCATTTTTCGGGATGAAAAGTAGTTCTTGGCCACCCTCGATATTAAAATAACATAATTATGTACCCAGTTTCATCCAAATCGGTTCAATAGTCTGTCCATAAAAGGATAACAAACAGAAAGACAAATATGCTTTTGGATTTTTTTTCGCGGAACCCTAAAAACGTAGCCTAAGGTACTTCTTATAACATCAGCTATCTGCCATTTAAAATTACGTCAAAATCGATCCAGCTGTGTCCGAGATTATCCGGAACATCCAGACACACAGACAGACTGACAAAAATTCTATAAATAGCATTTTCGGAATCTCCTGGTCCGATTTTTTTTTAATTTATTTTGAGATTTCAAACAGGCACTTCACTTTGCGTTTTTGGAATCTCCTGGTCCAATTTTTTAGTTTTTATTTTGACATTACAAACAAACCATTTGTTTATCTGTATAGATAAGAACTTTAAAATAAATTATAATAGATAAAAGATAAAACATAAAAAAATTAGACAGAAAAATGAAATGAGCACTCGAACCATGAACTCTAATCGTACGTGTACTAGTATCAACTCACTCTACCACAATAACATTGGAGAAAGTATTGAAAGTTTTGTAATATTTATAACTCTACTTATCCACGTGTCAACGTAATTTTCTATGAAGAATCATAGATGGCGCTTTCGAATTTTAATGTTACCGGTAAGATTGATTTAAATACGTTTTATTGTCGAAATGAAATATAAAAATTTAGAAAAGTATTTTTATTGCATTTTATAAAATTATTTAGGAAGAGAAAAAGAGCATTTTATCAACTTTCATATCAAAATAAAAAAATCTTCTAGATCAAGTGAAACTAGTAGGGTTCGAACCCACACAGCTAGTGATTTAGATCAGACCTCTACCGTATACGCCAAACAAGTATAGCGCGACCGCCTCAAAATTCTTGTTATTATTGCTCCTTCGTTTATTTAAAATTATTTTTCAATGGCGGTTGCGGAGCAGAGCAGCGCGTGCAGTTTAGACGAAAGCCTCGGGCGTTATGATAAATTCCATACATTGGGACCGGCAGGCGGGATTTTTTTTAAATAAAATAATTAATTACTTCCAAATTAAGTTAAGTAACCCAATAAAAGATCTATAATTGAATTTGTTATAATATAATATGTTACTGTTATTTATTTTAGCGATGTACGATTAACAGTAATAACAATAACCAAGATTGAATAACTCGTTTAGAGGTTACTTTGCAATTATTTTCTATCGAGAAAATTTATCGTAAATGCGTTCTGAGTACAAAGTTTACGTCAGAAATATGATCAAGATTGACATATATTTTTTTCACCGCAATAAAGTGTGTATAACTACTGTAAAAATGGTTGAGAAAATGATCTAAAAACGCATTCTGTCAGTTATCACCTTGTTAAGTGGTGCTATGATGACAATGAATGATTGACGTGACGTGCGAAAAGGGAACGCGCCGTCAGATTTGAAAGAAGAATTTAAATAATAAAAGAAAAGTTTGTATATGCCGAAAGAAGGTTACTTGGCGATACCAACAATATGAGGTGCAGAATTCTTCTCATAGCAAAGTATTATTAACAATATGACTTGTTTTATTGTCTGTGGCAGGCAAACTGGCAGACGGCTCACTTTATGGAATTTGGTTACCGTCGCCTACAGATAACAACATCGAGGGCGTTGCCAACACGTTGCTGACCTTTAAGAGGTATTATAACGACCTTCTTAAACAACCCCATGTCGTAGCGCAAATGAGAAATCGCGGCGGGAAGTTCCCTTCATCGCGTTATTGTACGCGAAAGAAGCGTTCCAGGGTATTATTATCAATATTATAAGATCAAAACATGCCATGTCTGCATATAGTCAAGATCGGGGGAGCGATATTAATAAAATATTAATTTACTTATGAAATTTATTATAAAATTTTAACTATCGGAATCCCGATTTATGACTAATGACTTAGCTTAATAATTATGGGCCTTACTTATAATCGTTTCTTAAATTTAAAGAAACTGATTAGTGAAAATCTTACCCATAAACTCCTCTTTAGCCGAATACGTTAATCATTCAAATTTCGTTTATCTGTGCTCCTCTTCGGCAAGCAACAGTTAATACACGTTTATAAGTGAAAAAAAGAGATATTAATTGATTAGGGACTGATTCTGATTCTCTTACTTAAGAGATGCCTAATCGTTTCTTAACGAGATTATTATAAGTAAGGCCGTATGAGTCTAGACAGGACTGATGTACACTGCTTATAACTGCCTTGGACATGAGTCCTGCCGCGGTGACATCGTCTCTTCTCCCGGTCACCTGTGTCGGCTCTAGACAATAACATCCGTTTGACCGGGAACAGGCAGTGTCAGCATTCAGGTTCTCACAATGACGACGCGGCCCGGGGCAAAATGCATAACTACATTGAAGCTATTTAAAAACATGCAACTGGAAAACACTATATAAACAATGGAAAACACAATGCAACTTTTTGCAATCACGCTCCATAGGATCATCAATCAATCAATCAATATCTTTATTTGCAAGAATGTAGTTTATACAGGTGTTATACGATAGGTAGATGCACAGTACATTCTACCACATAGTGGTGTACAAAATGAATGAAATGAAATTTAAAATTAAATTAACATAAATATTCTAATGAAAAAAAATGTGTGCGTGTACTAGTGTACACACGTAAGAAGTGAAACTTCTTTATGACCTTATTTGTCGAAAAATGATCTACTTATATGCAACTTTACAGAAATTGGTTAAATAAATAAAGCCCGTATCACGTTCGATTCGACCGTGTACCACGGTCGAATGGACCGTGGTAGGGGCAAGAAAAAGATGGCGCGTAACCGAAAAAAGTGACGGTATTTTTTTTTTTCCAACGCCGATAAAGAAGTTTTACTCCAAAAAGTCAATTTTCGATAAAATATAAGTAATTAATGTGAAGAGAAATAATAGCAAATAGATCACTCAGATTTTCCATATAGATAATAACGACAAGCACTTTTTTAAAGAAATTCATCTACAGTATAGAAACACTCCTTGATCAGCCACGTTTATAATATTATTTGACAAAGAGTTATAAATAAGAGGAGCCATGTAAATACAGTTCCTTCTGAAGAGATCCAGAGAAGGCACAGGCATCTATATGTTTACTTGCGACCCAAGTCTCGCGTTAACATTATTAAGTTCTTCAAACAAAGACCCATTGAATTAGATAAACTTAGCGATTTCAAGTATATAGATACTAGCTACAGTAAGGGTAAGGAGATTGTGAGATTTAAAAACCGGTTTGCACGATTACAAATTGATTCGTTCGAAAGTTTTCCGTTCTTACACGAAAACGTTTCCGACGTTTGTAAAAAAAACCCTACTTGTTAGATAGATAGATAACTTTTTGTTGTTCACCAATAACAAGTTATCTATCTATCTGACTCCATACACAGAAGTGTTAAGATATCCATATGCAAATTGCACTGATGACAAACAACCTATTAACAGCAGGCTCGCCAGTAAGCCGTGTAATCTAAGATAGAACACGCATGCCTACGAAGCTATTCATAGCCGCCAATAATCTATGTTTCTATATGTGAAAACGTGAAGATACTAACTGTTCCGCTCCCTTGCCGCTCTCATAATATATTGAACATGCAAATAAGATCGTGGAGCGGTAGCGTCGACATTGTAGAAATACAACTCTATCGTATAAGTGAGCTTACTATCGGGGTTGGCAATAAACTGCTTTAAATATGTTTTGTTAAAACATATGTGCTTATAGAATATAGAGCCTAGTGTGCAGTGGTCACGTACATACATGTACAAGGAAGGTTTCCAAAGAGGTGAAGAACTTCTACTGATTTTGTTAATTACGGAACAAAAGTTGTATACACGAAAATACAATTATATATGAAAAACTACCATAGTTTTTATAAAATACGCCTATGATATGCCCGCGACTTCGCGAACGCTTGACTTGTAATCCCGCGGGATTCTCGGGACACAAAGTATCGCAGTTTTTTTAAAAAAATGTAAGTTATCGTTTTAGTCGAAACTGTGTCAGATTAAAGCAATTTTTATGCATCCGAATCTAATCCGTGGAAATAATTCCCGTGGTATTCCCAGAATAAACAATGTCACATGTGTTATAAGTTCTGTCATAATCAGTTCATGGAATATATTAAATCACTTGTTATTCATATGACGTCATTTTTTTTACTCAAATGTTTTGTTATATTAAATTCGCTATCGAAATGAAAATCGACTTATTTAATCTGGCCATTTTAAATAATTCCCAGAATAATTGCCGTGGGAATCCCAGGATAAAAAGTAGCGCAGAGTTTAAGTTTAATAATTAGCTATTGATCAGCGAAAACCGCATCTAAATCGGCCAAGTAGTTTTTACGGGAATCTCGATCAAACAGACAAACCAATGAGCAGACAAGAAATCTAAAAAAAATATTGCATTGTGTTCTCCATCCTTTATATAGTTTATTCCAATTGGATTTTTAATAGCTTTAATATACAGACACGGCATGTTTAGAATTTCGTAATATTACTAGCTGTCCCGGCAAACGTTGTCCTGCCTTGAAGAAATAAAATTTAGAACCCGATTGCAGCGCCATCTACAGGGTCCAATTGTGAATCTAAACCATCCTCGAATCCACTTGAACACACACAAAATAATTCATTCAAATCGGTCCAGCCGTTTAGGAGGAGTTCACTGTCAACACACGTACAGAAGAATTATATATATAAAGATAGATATCACACGATATCTGTGTTAAATACATTCTCTCTTTTCTTTTACTTTCTCCCAATCACTAGGGTCGGTATAATATGTCTATTTCTTCCATACTCCTCTATTGTGTCATACATCCTCTGGTGCGCAGCTCGGCGCACAGAAGGTGTATGTATAATAATTATCTTACGCTGATGGCGGTCAAAACATATGATGTAATGAATCAACTTAATGTAGGTGGTACTCGTAGTAGTTGTATATATAAATTAAACAATATTATTGGTAGCCTATAATGAATGTGAACTTTGAATGGAAATATATGTGCACTCAGCTACAACCAAAATGAAAGAGAAACAAAAAGCAACGACAGTGTTGCAAGTTTTAAAATTAAAATTAAAAACATTCTATGTTGGTGTTGCCAACACTCTGTCATACCACAAATTATCATCTCATAACTTTTTTGGTCTACATTTACATTTGTACTTATCAGTCTTCCAGTTTAACATTGAAAGTGACCTGAAAGAAATGAAAATACCATACATCAATCACAACATTGTCATGTCAGCTGAGATTATTACGATCATTTCCTCGAATGTACCATATCAACAAGATACCTATTCTGAGACAGTGCAGCATCATTACTTGCACGAACGAAATGAAAAGAATTTAAAAAATAAAAACCCATGTTAAACGTTTTACAGTAAATTATAAAGCGCAAATGAGAATACCTTGCCTTAAAAATGTGGTTATGAAAATAATTTTAATTACATTTAAAACAATAACTAAAAAGCTATTTGACTTATTAAGCTTATGACGCCATTAGTCACTACACTCTTACAACATTAAAGTATATATAATGTTTTGTAAGATGAAATTATTTTACTTTATTTGATTGACAATTACACTCCAGTGGTTCCGCCCACATTTCGCCTCAGGTTCTAATAAAATAAGAAATGTCAATAAACTACACCTACTCTTTATTAATAACAGAGGCAGTGAAGTGAAGGCGTGTAATAACAACATAACAGCTATATAAAATAGCACCCACACAGGAAAAAGACTTTATGGTAATAGCTTTCGAAGATTATGTTCTCAGCGAGGATTAATACGAGTAAAAATAACAATGTATACGAAATTAATCCTTTAAAGGGAGTTAATTACCTACGTCCACATTAAGCGTGCTGGAAACCGAAAACGAAGATAAGTAGAAACGTGGACCTTAGGCCCCGAAGTGATAGATAGGTTCTTCTACTTCTCCTGTGAGCGGGCGGTTTCCGCAACTCGACGACATAGCGCTTATTTTGCGTACGAGTGTGGATGAGGCCTTACTCCTTCTAGCCAAGCTCCTCCAGAAATTCCACCAGTTTTAGTTTGATTGATAGGTTGACCAGTATTCAAAAATTTTCTCGCATATTTTGACATTCTATTATTTGTAATATATTTTATAACTAACAAAAATTCTTAAAAAGTGAAAATGAAAATTAGTGTATTTATTTCAAAATATTTTTTCTTTCTTTCAAAATGGAATGCTACAAATTTCTTATTAAAAGTCATGAGTCTACTACCGCTTCCAAAGCATAAAATTGCTTTTATATTTTAAAGGAGACGAAGCGGCGCATCAAACTCCCCAGCAACATATTTTTTTATATATTATAAGTTTTCATGCTTAAGTTTTAAGTTCTTTAGCTATAAATCTGCACTTAGGTTCTCGCATATGTGCACCACACATATGAGTTTGTGTAACAGAGGTAATCAACCCAGGATACCACGGTATTTCTAACTATCTCATTGCCGGCAGATGGTCATGCCACGCCGCCTTGAGTGAGGTCTTACGGAGGGTGCTTGCCACCGCTAACGTGCCGGCTTTATTGGAGCCGAACGATATTGCACGTGCCTATGGTAGGCATCCTGACGGAATGACTCTAATTCTCTGGCAGCGTGGCCATCCTTTGGTGCGGGATGCAACCTACGTAGACACGGTGACCGCATCCCATTTACCAAACACGTCTAGTTATGCCGGTTCGGGGGCGACCAGAAACAGCTGAATCACTCAAGCGGTGGTGAGAGTTATATGTTTGTGCCGCTTGCTGTCGAGACGCTTGGACCGCCCGATCCTGAGCCCTAGCAAAGTTTATCAAAACGACTCATTGACTCTTAAGGCGATCAGAGGGCTAGTGCTTACCTTGGGCAACATAGCTAGCCTTCTGGGCACCTTACACATAGAAGACGGTGATCTAGGCTCAGCATTCTAGTTATAGTCTTGAGGGACCATCGGTAGAATACTATACAAGTAAGTTAAGTTTTCTTTTATTGTATTCGATTATTTATACATTTCTACATTGTACTAGCTAATAATTTATTAATTTAAATTGCCGTAGTCATTTACAATTTTAAGTAACTGTCAATATGGGAGTTGATTAAAGTTGTGTGGTGCTTCGATGATGGTTACTCCGTTGGATAGGGTGACGCACCACTAGCGAGATCCCATGTCCAATCGCCGTGAGGGAAATACAAAATAAGACGACGACTTGTTGTACCCTCGATTTATTTACTTGTTCAATTAATTTCAGACTATATATACATAAAAGTTAACTGCCACGTGAAAATATGTAAAACGCGAACTGCCAGTCAGACAGAAATGCAGAACCGTGAATGGGAGGGCCTAGCGTAACCAGCCGCTTAAAAATGGTATCATGCTAAACTACCCTCTTATGACGCACGATTCTTTACGAATAGTCGCAACATTACTTCATCGTGGACTATGACCAATAACGGACGTCAAAATAGTTGAAGTTCATCTTATAATATTATCCGTGCAGAAATAATATAATTTCCTGTGATTGGGCGGCCTGTCGTAAGAAGAAAAAATACCCCATAGCCAGATGTTGGCTGTTTGCCCGCCTGGCTACCACCCTTGGTCTAGAGTATGCCGCCATAATAACCTTGAATTATGTTACAGCATTAGTGGCTAGACTTCAGTCTGCCCTTAGAAAGCGGCAGCTCATTGGTAGCACCTTTAGTGTTACAAATTTCCATAGGTGATGGTAACCGCCTTCCATCAGGTGGGGCTGTCTCATAAAAATAAACTAATTATTTAAATAGGTAAAGATGATATTTTTGGGCCGTTGCTATATTTTACTGACTGTCCAATTGTCTTACTATCGGTTAAAATTTGACATAAGTTTCATACAAGAAATTCCAAATTTCTACCGAAAGTAGCGTATCCGCTTGAATATTAAGATATAGGTGGCTCTCCAAACGCTCTGCTATAAGTGAGTCTTAGAACATGCAAGCACGTAATTGCAGTCGCGCTCCCCATTTTCACTTCCGCAATAAAAACCAATAAAGAGGGGAGCGTGGGGCAGCGACAACAGCAATACAAAACGAGAATACTAGAAAGGAACGCTTTATTGGATGACCAAAAAAGTACAGGACTAATATAAACGAGGGTTTACATATGGAGCACATGGTACCATGCTTTGATAAATGTGTTAAATGGCAGCCCAATTTATATTCATTAATTTAGAATACAGACATGGGGCGATGTTGTACGGTTTGTAATAATAGCCCATAATTAACGTAACGCGGCCAACCCTCGCTTAATCGCGAAACAATGAAAAACCTTTAGTCTAACGTGTTCTGTTTTATTCATGTCTAGTCATTCTTCTTCCCGCAATATCTCAAAGAAAAGTACCAACAATAAAATACTAACAAGCACACTCACCAAGCGTAAATCTTCTGGTTATAACGCAGAAGGAATGCTTTTCTGCACTATCTCTCATCCTGGAGGAAGAACCCCGCAGGGATTTCATTAATTTTATCCACGTATTGTTAGAGTACATAAGACACTTGCCATTGACAAGTCTTCACATTCCAATAAATCCACGATCTAGAAAAGTAAAATATTTTAGAATATAATAAATATCCAAACAACATTTATACAGTTATGAGGATTATAATCGAACATATATAATTGAAGAATTAGTTTTAATTATAAAAAAATGTAACCTAATAAAGTCTTTAATATTGTACTAACATATTAAATCATTTAAGACATGTTTGTTTTTGAATATGTAAATAAATTTCCAACTAAGGGCCATGAATAAACATAAATTGAATATTATCCCAGTTAGACGCGAATGGCTCGGCGACACGGACCATGTCTCCAGGCAATTGGCTTAGCCTTATTTAATTTATATCAATCAAAATTATTCAACTCTGGGTGTTGTAATTTTATACCCTTCTACTGAAAATATTCACAATATCAGATTATTTGGTTACGTGGAGTTCTTTGTGACAAAATTCACGATTTTAGAAAACCTACCTTATTGTATACGTATATTATATTTATGACTATATATATATACATATATATATATATATATACCACCACCACCACCTACATATCGCCTGATTCAAATTTGTTTTTGATTCAGGTTGCCTGGAAGAGATCGCTTTGAGCGATAAGGCCGCCTATTGTATCGCCTAGAAAATATTGTAAATATGGTATATTTTGTAATTATATGTTTTGGTGTGCAATAAAGAGTTAACTCTCTCTCTCTCTCTCTCTACCATACTTCTCTTATTTATTATGTATTTTGAGATGGAATTTCTAAAACCTTTAAAATCGCATGATGCTATTAGATTTCTGTGAATATTTCTAATTGGATAAATATTCACGATTCCAGCTACAAAAAATCCGTATTATTATGTTATTATTATAATAGTATTGTTCTTACATTACTTAGTAATATATGGTAACATTATATTTATCACTTTATTTTATCCCCGTTTGGGTCTAATTTTTAAGAATCTTGAAATCAGTTTTTGCTGTTCGTGCCCTAAATGTCCTTCACATTTCTATCCTGTCAAACTATGACTAGAAATAATTTATGGTTTATTTTCAGAAGCATACTTAAATAGTAAGTATTATGTATACCGATTTCTACATTTTCTAAACATTTTAACACAATATTCACTCTTTCAAGAAAAGTTTTAGCATGTTTCTCTCATAGACATTCGACAAACACCCTTTTCTACGCTTCAAGCTCACTTCGCACTAAAATGAATTTTCATACATATTAGGTTTATAATTTAGGGTCGATTTTTCGAACTTCAGATAAAAGTTATCATCGAATAAATTATAACCTGACTTAATTCAAAAGTGCAACATTTCAACTGTTTTATTCATGTAATGGTCATTTTGAATTTTGCCATGTTGTGTTTTATTCTATCGGCCCTTAGAAAACTTGTTATTAACTAAACCTAATTATTGTACATTTACGGTCTTAATAATATTGAGTTGAAGTAAGTTTGAAAGCTTCTTTAAGAACCATAAAGACGCCTCAAACTCAATATGAATAAGACCGTTAGTATTCTCCGAGCTTATGTCATTTTTTACCAGTATTAAATCTAAAATATAACAAACCCTTTTTGAGAGGTCATGTACAAATCAAGCATCATTTTCTGCTCACAAATTAAATTAAATTATACCTACGTTTGAAGCGTTATGAACAAGAAATAAGATACATTCATTACGTTTTGGTCAAGATTTTAAAGAATGAGGTTGTGAAGAGGCTTTTAACGAAAACAAGGATTACTTGACTCTCTTCTGGCGTTCTGAATGTTGAAATACGTATTATAATAATTATTTTCATTTGTCAAGTATAATCCCCGCACTTTAAGATGTACAAATGCGGTGTAAGATTGTTTGTTTCTGAATAACAGATCTTTAGGATTCACTTAAATAGTTGGAAAATGTGTATTTAGCTGTTTCAAATACTTATTTAGTTATTATTGATTGTTAATGGCGAGTTTTAGGAAAAAAAATACTAAATGGCTTGGCAAACCTAGTGTTCGACAATTTCATGATTATTTGATGACAATAGGGTTATAAAATAACTATGCATAATTACGTTTTTATTAATTAACTTAAAAAAATAAAAGTAAATTATAAACTCATCTTAAAAATTAAACTACACTACAAAAAAAAAAAAAACAAATTGGCGTAGGAATTTGAGTATCTCTTTAAATTTATAACTAATTTGGCTAAGCAGATATGTTTTAAACGATAAAACCTCAAAGGGCTGATGGTTTTTAGTACGAAATTTCGAGATCTCAAATCGTTGATACCATCTTCAATTTGAATAATCCAATGGCAACAGATCATGTGGTAATGGAAAGCAATAAAAAAAGGTTTAGTAAAACGTCCGTCACTAATTTACACTGTATTAATAAAAAAAACAAACCCTTATTTATTTATTGAATTTAAATTTTAGCTGATATTTAAAGGCAAGAAGTGATATTTATTTATTCAATTACAATGTCATTGCGTTTTGTTTAATTGTTTAAAGCCGTCGTAGTTGCTGCGAGATGGTTGCTGTGTGTGTGTCCGATCCGATATATTAAAATAGTTTTTAAATTATATATAATTGATAATATACTATATAATTATATCAATTAGTCTAGTAGGTATTGGTCCAACCATTCAGTCGTCGTAACAATTTAGTTAGATGAAAAAAAGGTTTTGTACTACATTGCATAAACAAGTTCCTCGTACTTGACAACAAACAACTTTTATCATCTCTAAATAGTCGCAAGATGTTCATTCGCAAAACTGCTATTTAAATCGAGTTCATTTATCCCGAATGCTCATCTACTGTTGTATACAAAATAAAGGGAAGAAAACACAAGATATTTTCATCAAATACTGATACAATCCGTCTGTGGTACCTACTTCTTAGAAATTAGGTCGAGTGTACCGACACTGGCCTGCAACAGTGTGGACATAAAAATAAAGGTCATATACCGAGGTCAACTTCTAACCATAAATAAATTATTCAATTAACAAAAGTCTAAATTTAATTATTTATTTTAAAAGATTTTGAAATGAAATGAAATTTATTTGCATATGACATGGTACAAAAAAATACAGGTCTTAAGTTATACATATTGAGTTCACGTGTTCACCAATAGGGTGTGCAAATATTACATCTTCTTAAATTAAAATATTGTTCACGTTGAACACGAAAAATTAAATTAAATTGTTGTTGTATGTCAAAAGGTAATAATGTCAAATAATTAAATTCATATAAATGTCATACCACCTCATCTATGTCTTGTTCCAATTAAATTCTACATTATTCTGTAATGATGTACAATAAATTGTTATCTGTCTATCTATCTATTCTATATTATTTGCATATTTAAGGTAGATATATCCCGATCGGGGATTTGCACTTCGCAAAGTTTATATCTCATCAGTCACCACGTTGTTCTATAAGATTTACAAAATGACCACATTAGTCGGTAATTATGTTAGTAGGTTGCAGAAGTTCTTCATAAGCTAATTTATTTAGGAAACGAACAATAACATGATAACAATATAAAATTATTAGCATAATTTCAGTTACTTTTTCATTAAAAAATAACATGTCTTAGATTTAGAACTAAAATTGAAATAGTGTGTGTAATATACAACGTCAAATAATATAAAATGGTAATATTTAGTGTCATTGCCAGAATTATTTAAATTTAACAAGTTCAACTGTGCATTACCTCAAGGCACTCCTTTGAGACCGTTAATTCAAAAACCATATTAGAATGAAATGTTTTTTTACCTCACCAGCCTTCTTCTACAGAAAGCATTTCAACGAAAAGGTTTACCTTACTGAAGGGAGAAAGGGACATGCCCTTATGACTCTCGAGGGTGTCATCTCAGATGTGTAGCCACCTGTTTTTTTATTTCACATTCATTTTTATTCTCATCGCTTCAAAGTGCCAAGGTTTCACCCTTTTCCCTGTCACTTCCAATGTAAGAATATGTTAAACATTCCTTACTAGAACAGTTACGTGAGATGAAAGACTGTACACTCAATTTAACGTTGAAAGGGACTGTTCTGGAAGGACCCGGCAACCTAGTGTAGAAATACAGTCAGTAACAGCTGGCTTAGGGTTGTCTAACGCTATTTTCTAATGTTCTTGCAATTGATAAATGTGCTTTTAGTAAACGCTGTTATTTAAAATAAGCTGAAGAAATTTATAAATAATCGAATACAATAAAAGAAAACTTAAATTATTTGTATTGTATTCGACTCATAGATCATCCCTCAAGACTATAAGTAGAATACTGAGCCTAGATCACCGTCTTCTATGGGTAAGGTGCCAAGAATGCTGGCTACGTTTCCTCGCTGGGTCGTCATACTGATCCGTTGCTCGAGGTAAGCACCAGCCTTCTGATCACCTGATGAGTTATTAGTTAATTACTCGTTTTGATAAATTTTGGTAAAACTTTAGGACCCCTCGGTCGAAGCGTCTCGACAGCAAACGGTACAAACATATAACTCTCACTGAGGGTTGCATATTTGCGCTGCTTGAGTAATTCAGCTTGTTCCACCGCCAAATGTGTGTGTAGATTTAAATAATAGGTGGGTATTGAATTCCCATGCTCACCGTTTAGCTCGTGGAGAACTTATCCTTTATAATCATATCCTCTATATACTTTAAGATATCAAAATGTTAATAAAAATATATAAACATTAAAATTAAATTCCTGTTTTAATACGTAAAATATTATTAAAATCCGCTAAACCGCTGAGCCTTCTAAGATTTTTTTTAGTCCAGACTTAAGAATAATTCTAAAGAATGTCGTTTATTATTATGCATCGTATTGTTATTTAAATTTTGATATTTATTTTGAAATTACAAACAAACCGTTGACTTTTAGTTAGTATTATTATTAATTATAATACTTAAAATGACAAATGGAAAATCAAAAGTAAAATATCTGAAATTTCATTACAATAGGATAGAATTAACAACAGCACGGTATATACTCGTACAGCTAAAACACGTAAAACTCCAGAGAATTCTCTCATTCATTTCCCAGACACGTTTTACATAAAACATACATTTCCTTGAAATTACAATGGGAGCCAAATTATTTATTCGCAAACGGTTTAACCTAATCTAAAATAAGCACTTCACAAGTTTGTGACTTTGTAGAATTTCTCTGGGTTATATTTGGTTGTAATGTCGTGATAAGAAAGTCATTCATGAGTTTTGTCTAGACAAGGGAACAGGTTTTGAGTAAGTTATTGTGATACGAAAGCGATGTCGAATTTGAATAATTGTGAATTCAAGAAAATATATTTTTAATATTTGCAAAAAATGTAATAAAGCCTTGCATAGTTATGAAGCATGTATCTAAAAGTATTAATAGATCGCGATTATAAAATAGTGTTTTCTCATCATTCACTTTTCAATGACCAATATTAAATTTAATTTATCTACCGTAAAATTTCAATTACATATTTCAATTAATTAGTGTTTACATCTTCGCGATACTTAAAAGTAATAACGGGCAACGACGAGTATTTAAATAATCAAAAAATCGCAATCAACCCAAAATTACAATAGATTCAATAAATAACGCACTCCTTAATGAACAATCGAGATGTTTTACGATTGTTTCGAGTCAAATTATTCGAAACGACTTTTGGCTGACAGACCCAATTTATAACTCGAACTCTTAAGTCGAATTATATAACTACATTTCATTACGAATTTACGACAACTGTGACCCAATCGCACTAAAAATCATCGACTACGAGTAAAAACCGTACATGGCTATCTAAAATGTTCAAAACGTGAAAGAAAAATAAAAATTTCAAACTAAAAAGCAAAAATGAATATTTAATTGACTTCTTTCTACAACATCTTGTAAGCAGAAGTAAAGGTTCATTTATACGTGTGTATTTTGTTTTTGTTTTTGATAAACAAGTAAGGTATATTGTGCTACTAAAACCAAGCCAACACACCTGCAATGTCAGTGAAAGACGGAATAAGCAGCTAAGAGGTTCCTTTGAGACACTAATGTTGGATTATACGATAATAACCCACGTAACCCCTCTTTCCGGAATAAACTCCCGCAAATTTATCACTGTCCGAGCGTACAATAATTCCTTGCCCCATATGTACCAGCCACATTTATAATTTAAGCGATGGGTGGAAATTATTTATGTACTTTTATATTTATAACTTTTTGGACTCCATTGGCATTTTGGTAAAAACAGACCCCATAAAAAAAGGCATGTCTATCCGTCTGTCACAGCCATTTTTCTCTTAAACTGTTGGATATGATCGTTAAATCCCCGTTGCATTTGGAGCTTTCGCATCGGGGCCGCCTTCCTACTTTTTCTTCTCCACTTCACTCAATCTTCGGCATTCTTTGTTTTGAGAACATAGGTATACATGTATCTATGGACACTATATGTACTATGGAGGATATGTATGTATAGGTAAGATGGAGAGGTCCGTCAGTGGGGTAAGGTCATATTCTCTCATTTTTTACCTTTTTAAAACGGAATTTAATGCCAACTAAAATTCGAAAACAGAGTTAAATGGCGTCCTAGCTTTACTGACCGATTTCTTGTCGTCGTAGCTATTCAAATACGGAAATAACGAGAGATGTACGGAGCTCCCCCACTGACGGACTTCCCCCACCTTGAATATATACACATACCTACATGTCCTCCTTTACGACCTCAAGCGACCATTTATTTCTATGAAGAGTGCTGCATTGTGAGACAGAATTGATAGTCTTGATGGAGTCACGCGAATAAACATTATTACAAGATGTGCAAGTACTCCGTTAACAAGTTCGCATAGAACCAGGAAATCATGTTCACGTACATCTTCAAGACGGCGGACTCGCGACTGAACTAAAGAAGGGCTCTCGAGTAGAAGAACATGTTTAATTTTATTTATTTAAGGATCACCAACAGTGTTTACAAGAACAGGCTGACTATAAATCACATTGCAGTGTACAAACTGCTTAAAAGGTGAAAACCGCTTGCACTGTAATATTTTCACTGTTATTATGAAATTAAATGCAAATAATAATACTAGCTTCTGCCAGCGACTTAATATATATTGTTTAAAAAAAAAATTGTAAAAAAAAACCCGATTTTGGAACATTCTTCATTGGTGCTCCGCTCCTATTGGTCTTAGCGTATTTATATAAATCCTATAGCCTTCCTCGCTATATGGGCTACCTAACACTGACTGACACTTTCAAATAAGACCAGTAGTTCCTGAAATAAGCGCGTTCAAGCAAACCAACAAACTCTTCAGCTTTATATATTAGTATAAGATTTAAGTGCTGGAGGCTAAACAGAACTACAAATACAAAAAATAAGAAAGCAATGAGCCTGTATAAAGGCAAGAGGCACTGACATGTTGCATTTAAACAGAACAGATGTAAATCACAAAAATAAAATAGTTAAGGTACTGAAATCAGTCTTTGTTGGTCTACGTTCGCGGACAAAATATGCTGCACTATATGTGTACAAAAGTAACGTACAGTATTGCTCGTGGATACATCTGCTGTACTTCAGTAAGCCCACTAGTGCTGCACAATTCTTCGTGAACAAATGTGCCGGACTAGATTTTGGTGGAATCGCGCCTCTAGAGTTGCGTTTCATTTCATACAGAAAGTATAAAAATAAATACGGATGTAGTAGTCTAGTAACAAATATGTGGTTCCTCATAAATTCATATTGTTACACGCCGACAAAGTGAATGCACATCTGGTTTATTAACTTTCCCCGCATTTGTACTTCTTTTGTTTACTTTGTGTTTAAAATTTGTAATTAGAAAACAAAACATCCTATTGTTATTGTACTTGTTTAGGGCCGCAGGTGTGCAGATTACGTTTTCGCGGTCGAGTGTTGTATTGTATAGTTAGTATAAAACAATGCCCGAACAGAGGGGTGGGGCAGTCAAGCGACGATTACGATACGAGCAAGACGTGTACATTCGATAAGCTATATAGTGCCGGACTTTGCGCGTGTTTTTGAATCGTGCAGTTTGTACGGGTTTTGTCCAGTTATATTTGTACCTGTGTTATACGTGTTTGTATAGTTCTAATAAATTCTATAGTAATTCCAACGGCATTTTAATTCGAGTCTCGCACTCGTAAAAATATTCAAATCCTAGTTTAAGGGCCACTAAAGTTACTTACACTTAAAAAATTCACCTGCCTATTCATATGGGAATTTAGATTTGTTTATTAGAATAATTCACTAATGTATATCCATATCTATAATAATATAACCCATTGTACAACCTTTTAGTAAGTAAGTTTTTTTGTGTATTTGTATTATTGTTTTCCATTTAATGTTGATGTACAATAAAGAGTATTGTATTGTATTGTATTGTATAAATTTCTAAGCGTGCCATTGAAGCTATTTAAAAATAACATCTGGAATAGACTATGCAAACGATGGAGAACACCGAGAACACGTTGCAATTTTATATAGATTTCTTATCTGTTTCTCGGTATTCAGACACAATACGCCTATTTCGGTTCTGGCTTCAACACCTTTGGCTTTGTAGATAGTTGCCATCAACAACAACGACATTCAACATACGTAAACGTCACATGAAAAGTGACAGATAAAATGTCACTTTACTAACTTGTCATGTCACTTCATTACATACGTTCAAATATACCAGCGTAACGATTATTGTGCAAAACGAATTATACGAATTAATACGAAAAACCTATCATTTTTGATATCCACCGTTCCTGCGTCTGCAGTCGGTTTGTCTGTTTCTTCGAAATTCACGTAATAACTACTGAGCCGATTTCGATGCGGTATTCTCTGATCGTCAGTAAATTCTTAGACTAATACAATTTAACTCCCATACGATTTTTTCACTGATCGATAGCAAAATTTACGTAATAAAATGTGTGATTTTTTCATCCCGGGAATCCTGCGGGAAGTATGCCGGAAGTGATTTGAAGTTGTCTGGGTGTATAAAGATTAACTTATTCCGACACAGTTTTCCCAAAAACTAAAACTTCACAATCATTTTTAAATGCTACGGTAGTTTCTGCCCCGGAAATCCCACGAGAATTTCAGTCGCGGGCATATCCTAGTAACACATAAGACGATATAATACCTATAAAAACATTACAAAAGCAGTAGAACTTTACATTCAAAGTGAGGAAATTTAGTATTAAAGATTTACCCAGAGTTTTCAAGACGTAAGCATAACGATGTTACCCGATCCGTAGAATAAAGCTAGTGAATACACAATTGTTCGTGTAATGTTACCTTACATTGTCATTTGCCGGTTGTTCCTTGAAAGGCCGTGGGAAGGTGCAGGCGGAAGCTTTTCAGTGTGTTACTATGAAGCCTCGTTAATAAGCTTTCGGTAATAATTGCAGTTTATTTCGCTTCACAAAGCGGAATTACTACTTCGATTGTTTAAAAAAACATTATTAAAAATTCTCTTGCGTAAATATTAGATAGATATGTCAAAGAAAGCTTTTCTGCTTTACCCTCTGTTTTCAAAAGCTTTTTACTCTTATTAGGATTCATTTAACTTCGCACGGATAAAAGGACGTCTCAAACTATTTTTTTATATCTTTGGAATGAATTTTGTATAAGATTTTCAGAACAACTATTTATAAAATGTCATCGCCCTCGATGTAAAACTTAATCCCGTAAAGGAATAAACAAGCAATGTTGCTTTCATATTTATATATTAATATGGATAAGACTTTTATGTAACCTTTTCTATCTTAGGGAATACTAAAACACTGGAGAACAGAGATTTGCAGAAAAACCTTTGAAATATTATGTGCAATCAAGTGAAATCGAGGCGTTTCGTGGAAGGCTCGTATCTTTCCCGCGTGCCATAAACCATTCCATTCAGTTTTATGCTTTGCACGTTTTATGATTTTCACTGCTTTTTTAGCTTCTGCCGGTCACCCCGAGGTAGGGTTATATTCTGAAACGATTATAGAATTTTAATATACTTATATTAATCTCTATATCTCTTTAAATATTAGAAACGCGAAAGTTTGTAAGAATGTATGGATGTATGTTTGTTACTCTTTCACGGAACTACTGAATGGATTTTGATGAAACTTTACAATAATATAGCTTACACAGATATAGTGTGTATTATCCAAAATATAACGATTTTCCACCAGCAATGAAACCGCGGACGCAGCTAGTATACTTGTATTTGTATATTATACTAGCGGTCCAGGCAGACTTGTCCTGTCCTGAAAAAAATCTATGATCCCATTCTAGTGCCTCCTATCGGTTCCAATTGTGAATCTAAACCATCAGGAGACCCATTGACACACAAAACAAACTATAAAATGTTCTTTAGTTTTCGCGACTTGTATACATAATAAAACTACGTTCTAACGGTTTTAACGTCGGAATAACCAAAATCAAATAAATTACTGCGCTTAAAACCGTTAAAACGTAGTTTTATTATTTGCACAAAACAAACATTAAAACCGCTCGAGGAGATTAAAAGGATCCTAGAACCCGATCCCAGCGCCATCTACCGGTTCCAGTTATGATTCAAAACTATCCGGGATCTATACATACACACACACAAAAAATTCATCAAATTTGGTAATGTCATTCTCAAGTTATGCGCCTACATACATTCTACGAATCATTTTCATTCATATAGATTTATTATTTTTATTCATCTTAATTTTGAAATATCACAATAGATTTTTTAAATTTCTGTTTCATTTTTCACGGTATAGGTTCGCGTTTGGTAGGTATCACACCTGATGCTAAGTAACATAGTAGGATGTAGCACGCTTACCTAGTAAATACCTAGCTTGAAGAACACTGGTTTATATGAATCGCGGAACACAGACGCCGGCAAATTGTTCCACTGGACAGCGGCGCGCGCAATAGAATGGTGGAGGCAAAACGTTTTGTTCTAGCCAATCTTAGGACCACCACGTAACGATGGTCCAAACCGGTGCGTCTGGTTGTTCGATCATAGAAAGGGGATGTGGAACTAAGTGGTGAAGTCCATAACACACACTCCAAAGTGTATCCGATAGAAAACCGACAGATTTGCTACTTTGTGGCATTGCTCAAACATCAAGGAAAGATTATGCTATTTCACGCTTTTTACATATTTACGACATGTAAGCTCGCACGTATAGAAACTGAAGCTGCCAAGTTTTGTAAGATGATAAAAAATATCTCAGTCAACCTAATTGTCCGCTCCTCTATTGTAAAAGTTTCAAAGGAACTCTCAACACTACGATCTGAAGAATGGAGTCAGTATTCCATTTGATTGTTCAATTATAAATTACTCGCGAGATCCTAAGGTCTGTTGAAATGAAATACTGCTTCATTCAGATAATTTAAATTTAAACAGACTTTATACAGAATAGCTGTGAATAACGAAACAGCGAGAAATCCAATAAATTATTCGAAACTAGAACTAAGAGAGTTGCAGTAAGACCCCGCTCTATTATAATATAATTTAGAAATTCCACTTCTTTTCTATTTCCTATCCATCAACCTTGTTAGGTAGTAATAATATGTGTTCCTTCTGGTGGTCTTCTTCCTCTTAGCCTTTTGAGGCGGCGAGGAGGTTGGGGCCTCGAGGAAAACCTCTTTGCCCCGGCTTCTACTCGACGGACAACTATCCGTCGGTGGCGGGGCTTGGAGCCATTGGAGCCTTCCTGACGGCGGTCTCTCAACGGCTCTCATTGGCCAGTCTGCGGCATCCGATGGCCTTCGCGGGCTTTGCTAATATGTGTTATGTACTTTACTTGTTCTATTTGCAAAGCGATTTTAATCATTATTTTGCATGTTGATTTCTTAATTTTTTAATGAGGAAATATACATACTAACTTTAGTAATGACTATATTTGCGTCGTCTTAGAATGTCGTACATTTTTTATCGTAAAATGAGATAAACCATAAAAAATATTATTTATTTAAAAAAACAGTCGTCATTATTATTCACAGAAAACGAAACCAGTGGCATAATTCGGGAATTGACCATTGCCCAAGAGTGGGCACGCGACCTGAGGTTAGCTAAAAAGTTTACGACACAGACGGTTGTGTCGCCGACATACTAGGTTTTAATTATATCTCCTAATTTATTTACAATAAAACGTAATAAGCACAAACGGTACACTGTAAAGTCAATGCATTTTTGGCTAGAATGAAAATTGTTTCATCACCCACATGTAATTATTGCAATGCAGAAGATCAGACAATTGATCATATCTTCTTTAATTGTATTCATTTCTCAATGGCTAGACTTGTGATGATCGATTCACTCCTCAAGATTTATAACGACCCTGGAGAGATCCCGCGCTCCTCCCAGGACTTATTAAGAAACCTGGATACTTATAAAATTATTTATAAATTTTTGACTATGACTGGATTGGACTTGTAAAAATGGAAATGGACACAGAGTACAATACATTATAGATATATTGGATAAAATTACATTTGACTTGGCTTAGGCCTTTTATAATAACGATGACTTCATTATAATGAATACAACTGACAAGGCTGTATGGACTTCGTTCTTTGCCTGCCTTTGTGGCAAATTTGAAAAACAACAACAAACGGACATCACTCATGAAGAACTTACAAACATCCCAATGGGAAGACTTGCTGAGAATAATCATTCCCAAGATGAACGCTTCAGAAATCCAAACCCATGTCCAGCTTTTCGGCCAAGTTATCCAAAAGCAACGACAACTACAACATACTGGATCAAATAAAATTCTATTCTAATAATATGGCGTAAATAATCAAACTTAATTTGTAATGTTTGTTAATTTGCTTAGGTCAAATGCAAGCTGAATAAGAACTAGTTCCTTTAGAAGTTTAGTCTCACTAACACTAACTATACATAACACAGCCCGCAAACGTCTTAATGCTGGTCTCGGGCTTCCCTGGAACGATCAGTGTACCCACCACGCTTATCCAAGGCGGATTGTCTGGTTTGACACATCGGGTAACCTCGATGTGCAGGTTTCATGACGATGTTTTACTTCACCATTAGTCCTGTCTGGTCTGGGAACTGAGTAAGTGGTAAATGCTTTCCGGCCAGTATTAGAAATCGCACCCTTTGAGTTTCAGATGCGAGTGCACTAAATTAACCTTTTCTGACTTATTAAAAACTAACTGATATATTCCCAAGTAATAAGAAGGATTACTGGCGGAAATAACGATAAGGCTACCATATTTCTATAAAATGTATCTTCATGTACCTACACCGCATAAAATCCTACGCTACGCCAAACACTTTTCCGGTCGAAGTAAGCTTTTTCATCCGAAGTGAAAGGGTTGAAGTAAGTTATTCCTGCTCGCAATTGTTACTACTTGTTTCGTAAGGCGTTAGATATGAAGTTACAGGAATTCCAATAAAACCAGAAACGGGCGTTATAAAATTTATTCAAGGCCGGCAACGCGTTGGTAATATAGTAATGCAAACGTCTCCAAACTCCCTCCCCCATACCACTTTGCCCCTCCACTACTTAAAATTCAATGTCCAGATATCTGAAGCTTATCCGAGATATTAAACATATATATAGATTATTAAATTTTGCCTCTGTAAAGGACCGGCGCTAAATAGTACCAGAGCCATCACATACTATCAGATGGAGCGTCTGCCTGTTTGCCTACCTCAGGTAATAAAAAATGGCCACCTGAGAAACTGGATTCTCGCAATAGTATAATAGCATTATTATTACTCTAAATTGTATATTAATCTAGACATTATTAGTTTTAAATTATATTATTTTTAACCGACTTCGAAAAAAGGAGGAGGTTCTCAATTCGTCGGGATCTTTTTTTTTTTTTTGCTTTTTTTATGTATGTTCGCCGATTACTCCGTCATTTATCATCCGATTTACGTGATTCTTTTTTTGTTCGACGCGGAATAGCTTCCAATTGGTCCCCTAAAAATTTTACATAGTTTGGCCTAGTAGTTTTCATTTTATGAACATTTTTCATGAAAATAATTTTCACTCCGTTCCATATGTACACCGATTACTCTGAGATTTATGATTCGATTTACGTGATTCTTTTTTTGTTCGACGCGGAATAGCTGCCATGTGGTCCCCTAAAAAATTGACATAGTTTGGCCCAGTAGTTTTCATTTTACGATCATTTTTTTGTTCCCGGTTCTTGGGACCTTTATTTTTTAAGAAGCGCGGCACCATTCGTTGGTCCACCCATACATAGCTAGACTGAAACATTTAGACACTAAAAAGTAACAAATAAAAAATAAAAACTTCGTTTAAAAAAACCGACTTCAAAAACTAAAATGTATAAAATAACTTATTTCTAAAGCTATTAAATATTAATATATATATATATTATCTAAAACATCTTGAAGTCGGTGCAAAGCAAAACATAAAAATTACTATATTTTGAAAATTACTAAGCACCGACTTTAAGATGTTTTAGATAATATATATTAATATTTAATAGCTTTAGAAATAAGTTATTTTATACATTTTAGTTTTTTAGTTTTTTGTAAGCTACATATGTGGCAGGATACATACCTAATTTGTTATTATTATGAACATCATATTCAAACCTGTATACACAAAATAAATCACTTTTACTTTGACTTTGATAGTTCGGCTTAGAGTTATCTCATTAAAACATTACATATTTCTCACACAGAGTTGAAGGCACTGAACTGAGAGGACACAACGCTATTCAAAATAATTGTATGGTTCAATTTTATACATGGATCACTGATTGATCCAAATTGAAAAATAATACTTAGTGGTACGTCTCATATCGGCTTGTCATTATTAGTTCAATTCAATTAAAAGGAAGATAGTCAAGTCCTGTCGCCCTTTGGAATGCGCTGCCTATGAAGGTCAGAAGCCAGAACATTACTGACCTTTAAGAATCTACTCAAGAAGCACTACCTTTCGTTAAACAACTATGCTTATCTATATACAATTATTTAACTGTTATATAATTATTATTTATTATATCAGTAAAATATATATCACGAGTATGTATATATTTATCTTTCAAAAATGTCGACAATTGTAAGGTGATCTCTCGCCTATATTATTTATAATCTATACTAATCGATATTATCATATAATTAAATATAAGGCATAAAGAAACTAAAACTAAAATAAAATATTAAATTAGGCACTAAAAATAAACTAAGTTATAAATAGTACAAGCGATTATAGACTGCGTAACATATTACCAGGTGGGAGCGTACCCAGAAGCTGGCTGCATTGCTATTTTGAAAGATATCAAAAACAAAAGGTTATTATATTTATTATGTTAATTAATATAAAGTGCTTGTCACATATAATGTTAACAAATATATTTATCTAGATTGTTTTGTATATACGTATATATATTACTATTATATTTATATATGTATTAATTTTTAAAATAGTGTAAGTATGTAAATTTAAATTGTACAGTCCTATCTTTTTCTGCTCGTCCTACATTGCCAGATTAGTTAAGAATTTCTTTTAAGCTAGGTTGCCTGGAAGAGATCGCTTTTAGCGATAAGGCCGCCTGTTGTTTTGCCAAGAAGTGTTGTAATTATGCATTTTGTTTTTGTATATTTTTTTTTTGGTGAGCAATAAAGTGTTATCTATCTATATTTATATTAAATTTTAAAATGTATTTTAAAAATCAATAAATACTTGAATTTATACACCGCTAACATAGCCTGATTAGAATAGAATATTACATAAGTTATTATTTATTATTAAAATGTAAGTAATCGTATAATAATTATGTAAACCACGATCGCCACTCCTAATCAGCAATATTCTTGCTACGGGTTGTCTGGAAGAGATCGCTTTTTTGCGATAAGACCGCCGATAGCGGTAAGTTCTCTGTAATAGTGTACAATAAAGTGTTATATATCTAAGTTAGGTTGCCTGGAAGAGATCGCTCTGAGCGGGTAAGGCCGCCTATTGTTCTGCCCCAAAACATTGTAATTAATGTATTGTGTCTGTTATTTTGGTCAGCAATAAAGTGATCTATTTATCTATTCCCTATGGTGGAACTTAAATTGCGATAACGTTACAGATATACGACATTTTATGCAGATATGGCGATAGGTTTAATGCGTTATTTAAGATGCGACATTGTTAATTACGTTATATAATGATAGATAGCGAATGTACAGTGTACACATTAATGTAGCTATTCGATAACGGCATTATTTTTAAAACTTTAAATAAGACAGCCACAGTCAATATATTGTACGTATATATGATCTAGACGCCGACAAAAACAAATTCACACCTGCATACCTGTAAAAACACATTTTATTGCCTTTCGGCCTTTGGACTTCTTTTGTTTACTTATTTATTGGCATGCGTTTACTAAATATTCTAGAGAACAGTCTATTGTTGTATTGTAACCCTTTATGGCAGTCATTAGCCAGATGTGTCGGATTTAAAGTACAAACTGATTCTAGGAAATTCGGTCCACGCGGCCGATCAGACATATTTCATCTGTGCAGTATAAAGCAATGCCCATTGAGGGACAAGGCAGTCGAGCGATAACCACGAGCGAAGCAAGACGTGTGTACTTACTTACTTACTGCTGCGGCTCACTGACCCAAAATGAGTCTTGGCCTCCGAAACGAGAATACTCCACCCCTTCCTGTTCAGCGCTGTCTCTTTCCATTCATCGGCATGGAGCTCGCGCAGATCAGCCTCCACTACGTCCATCCAGCGATATCTGGGCCTACCAACTGGTCGCCGTCCCGCTGGTTTGCCCAGATAGGCTCTTTTCACAGCGCGATCCTCCCCCATTCTGAGTAGATGGCCAAGCCAGCGCAAGCGATGTGCCTTGCTCTCGCCTATTATATTGGGCTCATCCACCAGTTCTTGAATTTCGGCATTTTTACGGATCCGCCAGTTGCTATCGCTTCCCCGTGTCGGACCCAGGATCTTTCTTATGACCTTTCTTTCAGTCACTAACAGCTTGTTCTCCTCCTTCAGTGTTAGCGTCCAAGCCTCACATCCGTACATCAATATTGGACGTATGACAGTTTTATATATAAGACGTGTGTACTACAGCATCATCAGCAAACAAACAAGCAAACTTTTAATGACGGACTTTACGAGTTTTTTAGTAATTACGACCTTCTGCATTACGTTTGAACTTGTTCGGTTATATTTGAAGTTGTGTTATATGTGTCTGTATAGTTGTAATAAACTCTATAGTAATCTAACTGCATTTTAATTCGAGTCCCGCGACTTGTAATAATATTTAACATTACCGCAGGTGGGTCCACAGCATTAGAACACAATAAGCAAGAAATTAAACAACACCATTAAATTGAATGATAATAAAACGAAACCAAAACAGACCTGAAATACACTTTAATTAAATAATGAGCAGATCCAATATAGTCTTATTACGTTCCAATAATATAATACAAGGAATTCTGTGTAAAGTTCTTATCATTTCTATTAATATTCAAGCTTCGCAGGCCGTAGTCATTAAAAATTATTAAGAATATAACAATTACTGTTAAGATTGGAATAAAATTAATAAAGGAGATGAAATTTCCTTTTCTAAGTACTTGATTATATTACACCCACCTAATACATTTCATTGCTTTTTATTCCCCGAAGTAACTAATTGGACTCGTATATCAGCTATTTATATCAAATTGTTTGGGCGGAAAGCTGCTCTCCTCTTTTGTAGGTGTCAGTCTTTAGCAACTTCACTTATATAGAGCGAAGTTTTCGGTTATTCAAATATGTATCTTCTACTTCAGCGAATCAATGTGCATGACTGGACACAGCGCTGATCGTCGGGCCAATGGAATGGGGGACATCCTACGTTACATTTACCGAGCCGCGGCCTCCACTTGAAGAAACGTTTGCTTTAGAAGCCGTCTGTCCTGCATTTTTTTTTATGACAGGAGTTCAGCAGACAGGCAGACGGCCCACTTGATGGAAAGTGGTTACTACCGCCTATGGACATTTGCAACATCAAAGGTGCTACAAATGAGCTGCTGCTCTCTTAAGGGAGACGGGAACCTGGTCACTAATGCCGGAACACAACACAAGGTTGTTATGGCGACATACTTTAGACCAGGGGTGGCAGCCATCCAGTCGGGCAAATGCCCTACCACCTGGCTGTGGGTTGTTTTGTCGCCTCTTACGACGGGCCGCCCGGCCGCAGGAAATTGTATTCTTTCTCCGTTCCTGCACGGATAGAATATATAGATTAGATAGACATGACTGCCCCCTTCTATTTCAACTTATTAATTTAGCGAGCTATGTCAGTTACCTTGGTTCTTTTACAGATATCCTTATTTTGTATTTTATCCATAAGAGTAACACCCATCACAGCTTGCTCCATAACCCGCTAACGACTTTAAATTTGTGGACCAGTTCTACTATCGATGTTCACGTCATGACACTGTATGTTATGACGGTTAGGATGCGCTTCCCAAAGACTTTCGTTCCAGGCATTGCGGAATGGTCGAGGTGAAGACTTGACAAAGCGTGCCGTAAATATATGTATAGTCTTAAAAAAATTTAAAAACTTGCAGTTAGTTTTCTTTATTGTATTATATCAGTGGCGGATTCACCAATAGGCTGAGTAAGCTGGGCGGCAGATTTTGAAGGGGCCGCAAATTTCGAGCCAATTTTTTTTAATGTTTTACAGAAATTAAATAATTTATATTTATATACTTAAATGTTCCTGATCCATCACCTGAAGTCGCATCCCACGTAATAAATTCTCAAATTATCCAATTTCTATTACTTTAATCAACCCGCAGCAATCATTTTTTTTCATTCTTGAATGTACGACCCGTGTGCATTAACATGGCAAATGGCTCGAAAACAACCCTCGTCCCGCTGCTTTGTACTGTCACGTTTAAAGCATCGTAAAGTAGTATAATAAAAGAAACTATTTAGTGCAAAATAAATGATGATATTCAAAGAACTAAAATAAAATTCATTTTTTTTGCACTAAGTACTTTAAACGTAATTTATTCGAGCCAGGTACCATGTTAATCCGCACGGGTTGTACCTATTGTTAAATCAAAGCATTTCAAAAGTAGCAAGAAGAGAGAGCTTTTGTGCACGGTCTGGCCAAAAATCATAATTGAAAATTTTTGACAGAAAAAT
Organism: Dendrolimus pini; assembly: GCA_949752895.1. Taxonomy (NCBI): domain Eukaryota; kingdom Metazoa; phylum Arthropoda; class Insecta; order Lepidoptera; family Lasiocampidae; genus Dendrolimus; species Dendrolimus pini. The sequence goes on along the minus strand of OX457137.1, from coordinate 17,134,755 downwards.
TACATAATCACAGTATATATTGTCTTTCTACACTTCATTAGCACACACATATCATCTAAATGTAAATATTTGATTTCGTGTATAAATTAATTATTATATTCGTGTTGAATACAGCGTAGCTTCAAAATGTTTCCATATAAATTTCACCGCTATTGGACCCAAAGATATAGCAGAAAATTCCTCAAAATCAAAATATAAATGTGTTTGAGATATGTTAGCCATAACTTATTTATTGCTCAATCGATTTCAATTATCCTTTTGGCATTAGATTCAGTATAAACTTAAGATAGATATGATTTTAAACTAGGGTATTGATTTGTAGAGGTCGGTAGGGGCGTCAAAATTTGAATAGCCTACAGGCGACAAATGTCTAAATCCGCCCCTGATTATCATCGTAATAGCGTTGTAAACAGTACTGTTTCGACGATATTTTTTGAATATTTTTTGTTAAGATATGGTTAGGATTACATGAGTAACTAATAAAATCATATCAAATATTTATTATCGTCCTTTATTAATTAGGTTTATGGCTTGTCAGCTAGGCCTTTAAGCCAGATCTTAGTTCACAATATAGTTTCTTCACTTTCTTAAGCCTATGTGAAGCACAGCTGAACTGTATGTAATCAGCTAGTACCATTAAACGGAATTCTTGTGACGACTCAAAAGGCCACATTTGACTATACAGTTCACATTTCTCACAAAACACATAATTGCTACTCAAAAACTATCAATATCCTACAACTATTGTTCATTTTAGAGTAATTTTAAACATTTTTAGAAAATAAAACTGCACAGCACAACATCTCCTTTCAGTTCCCGCCAAAAACTCATTACCGTCCTTCAAATTTCAGTCCGTGGTCACACCGAGGTCCGGGTGGAGCTTCAGATGGAACGGTGGGCTGCAAGGGGCGGTTCAGTCCGCCTGCGATGCGTCCACGATGTACCTCCCCATCTTCTGGATAAGGTGGTCTTCCTCCGTCAGGGCACAAAGATCTTCCAGTACATACGGGACCGGAAACCGCCTTACAGGAATTTCACGACGCCCGGAGCTGTGTTGAATGTATGTAGTATTTTACCTATATTAGTAAGCAGAGGTCTTAGTAAATACATCTATTACACTAGATGTAAACTAAATTAGAGCACGTGAGATTGTTTTTTTCATTCGCAAACGAGTACTTTCTTTGTTTTCGTAATTTTTCTGACTGCGAAAATTATACAAGTCAAGAAAGCCATAATACATGTAACTTAGGTTTGTTTTTTAATGTAACATAGTCGCGTAAATTTCTAAAAATTATTAATCTCTTTCTAAATTTGATTAAGACATATGAAGTGTAAAATTCTAATAACATTTGGAATTACAGGGTTTAAAAAATATTTTCAAGGTAAGTAATTAAGTTGGTTTGGTTAATATCAGTTGAGTAGTTTTTGAGATATTTCTTGCTTCTTTATGGTGAAGCCAAATGATAAAAACAGTACGCATGTGTCTTCTCTATGAAATACTCCATAGTTGAAAATTGCAATAACCCACTTTGACTGCACATCAACCATACTTACGTCTCTTGCCAATAACAGAAATCGTATTAAACCTGAAACATTTTGACTTTTATTTCACAATGTTGACATACGATAGGATCTCTTGAGTGTGTCGCATCTAAGAGCTTTAACACGAAAGCAAATAAACGTTTTCGAGAGTACGAATAGCAGGGTTCACCCATATTGAACGTTGTTGCAATTGGATTACTTGAATCAATATTGCGAGAATGTTGCCTACATCTTTTTACAGCCGACTGCCTGCCATTAACCCTTTGAGGGTACTGCCAAGTACTTATTCAATTCTCTTTGAATGTTTGTATATATCTAAAGATTTAGTTCGATGTACTAAATAAGAAAATTAAGCAAATATAAATCCTAGTGTTTGGGACTCTAACCATCTAAGTGACTCGAGCGAGTCGTACTTTTGGCGCCCTAACATTACGAACGGCAAAAATACAAAATCATCTATATCAAGAGTTTATATTTATAAAGATGGCAGTAACTTTGGTTCCCGAACTAGCACTAGCCGCGCGTGTATCGCGAGGAATAAGGAGATGGGATAAGGGAATATGAAAATGAACTATAGCAAGTCATATAGCGTATTAAAATTATTGTTTGTACCGTGATTTAATTATGTCATAATATTTCATGTTTTTTTGTTTTATATTATATTATGTGACAAATTAATGCCACTGAAACTAAAAGGTCTGACAAATAAACCGATCATGTTATACGGGTCCGAATGTTGGGCCACCAAAGTGATAGACCACATAAGTCTCCACTCAGCTGAGATGATAATGCTGCGATGGATTTGTCACGTTTCAAGAATTGATAAGGTGAGAAATACATAAGGGGATCTTTAAAAGTTGCACCCGTCACTGAAAAATTGCAAGGAAGAACGAATTAACGTGACAAAAGAATGTTAAACTGCAATATTGATAGATACAAATATAACGGTAAACCCACAAAAGAGATGAACGGATTGTGTGAAGATATGTGGTGTGACAGAGGACGTATGTCAGAATAGAGAAGTATGAAAAGAAAAGACATATTTTGCCGACCCCAAATAATAGAGAGAAGGTGAAATAAAAGAGAGAGATTTTAAAAGTAAGATGACAGTATGATAGTTTAGCGCACACTTTGTGATATTGTGTAATATTTTAAAATTTATTGTAACGTGTCATCTACTCGATTATATTACATTGTTTAATAAGTTTAATTTTGCTCATATTTTTGTATGTTATTCAACATTTACACTTTACTTTTAAATAACCATTGACTGAGAGTAATCCGAGACGAATCGGTAGAGGAACCTCAGGGTTGATAAAACTTTATAAACTCGCCCGTAAGAAGTTCGTTTGACATTATCAACCAAGTTGAAATACTCGTAGATTCGACTTATTTGATCTCTTAGTTTGAACTCATACATCATGATGTCTCAAAGATTTGGGTCATCGCGATTTATTGGAACATGTTATTACGAAGATTTTTACGAGGGAATTTTTATTGTCAAATAGACACAGGCGCACCTGATAGAAAGTGGTCATCGTTGTTTATGTACTGTTATATCGGAAGCACCGGAGAGTAAAAAAAACTTTTCCGAATAAACACTAATATTTTAATAAATTTAAAATTTACACTTTTGGATAAAACTGAGAATTAAAACTAAACACGGAATTGAAAAGAAACATAAATCGGATCAGAGATTGAGTCCAAGAATCAGAGGTCCGATCAGGTCTGAAGATGTAGGAAATGAACTGCCTGTCGATTGAATCCGATTGTGAGATCTGCCAAGCAAAACAGGATGGCAACATGATTCTTGGCTCATGTTTCTTTATATTTTTGTTAGATCCTTTTAACCGACGGTTATAACAATACGTTTGCAACACCAGGATCGTTGCTAATGTGTTGCCATCCTTGCAAAAATTATTACACTCTTTTCAAATAACCCCATATAGTAGCGCAAAGAGTAAATCAAGACTACAAGTTCCGTCGAAGTCCAACTTTTACGAGTAGTAAATATGACCAAGATGTAATTCAGATCATTTCAGTAGGTATTGTAGTTTTAGACCATCTCTTTATTATGTTCCTGAGCCAAAATCAACAATACATTAGTTATGAATACTCTAGTAGTAAGAATGTATACATTAATCAGCACGGCTTCTACTCATCTAGCCCACTGAAAAATTATACAATTTATGATCGGTTCCTATTTCTTTTTATTCAATACTTGCTTTAACGTTGTTTAAAATTACTTATGTGATGCTTACGTCAAATTTTAACCACGAGTAAGGCGAATGAACTATTGATAAAATACAGAGACCAGCCATTATTCGGTGGACTAGATAAACGATTATAAATATTCCCAATAAATACAAAATAGTGGGCAATTTATTTTTGAAAGTAAGTAGATAAGTAAGTAGATATTGATTAAACGTAAACAAGAGTTGTAGACTATTGATTGTTTTTAGTAGATGAATTATGTTTGAACTACTTTCCAGCTATAGATCTCTGTCGTTAGGCTTCAGTAAAAAATCTATAATCTGGCTGAGGCTTCTGTCAAGACGAATATATAAGCTACAGTCCGATCAGGAAGGTCTTCATCATGCACAGGTAAATCTTCGCCATGCGCACCGCAAAAGAATGGCCCTCATTGCCGGAGCCTGTCTTTCCTGATATTTACAACATGGGTTTTCAACCGATTTACATGGGACTTGAAGATTCAAGTCCCATGTAAATCGGTACCTTCAATCATGCTTCATCTATACTACTATAAAAAAATATCTGTGGACCGTAAGGTATTAGCTCTTTTATATTGGTTTGACTTCAGCCAAGTGCCTATTTATTTAAAGGTTATTTAAATACTTGTACAGTTGCGGAATGATAAGGTTCGTCCATCACCTTAAATTCAACTTTTACTTGCACGAGCACAAGAAACACTACTGCCAATATTCAAATAAATGTTACGCTTATTAAAGTAGACACGCGAAAAAACAAAATTGCAATGTTGACGACAATAACCGCAGCTGAGATTAATAATAATAAGTATTTTTTTTAAAGATTTTTTAATACAAGCTTTTGGGATCCTGGATATCATGTAGCAGCAGAGTGCTAGCCAAGACAAGTAAAACGAGCCCAAATACGACGGGTCTATCTTGTTTAGTACAGGAGTTCCTATCGCCACGTTCCGACTCCATCATCAGATCAGCGCCGTGGTACCATATTATTGTATTGTCACGCGATATACATATGCGTGCAAAATTTCAGCTCGGAAATCGGGAAGTTGGTCAAATTTAACTTGCAAGATTCCACCCGAACTTACATCCCGAGTACATACTTACATCCATTGCAAGTTAAATAAAAGCTTGTAAAAAAAAAGAGAAATTATCATAAATATTAAAACCAAAAAAAGAATTCAAATTTTCAATTAAGAATCTGTGCCAGTGATGAAAAATGTTCCACAAAAATCCATCTTCTAAAAAATCCGAGCCGGAAAAAAAGGTAATAAATTTCAATTTAATCTACCGCTTCAGCTTTTACCAAATGCAACCAACAAATGAATAAATAATCTTCATCCACGCAACGAAAGTTTCCTTGGATATTTAATGAGTTATTTTACATAAAGTTCTATGGAAATATGCGACACAGTTCTTTACGTGCTTCCTCATTTACGAAACGGAGATGGTGATGGTAAGCGACACACGTAAATGGGTATAATTTTTCACTATATTCCCCTCAAATTAATGGCTGTATGCATTTGGTGTTATATCACGCAAATAGGAGCCTTACTACCACATATAAAAAAAAACATGTACCTATATATATAACAAAACCAATCGTTTTGTCAGGTTGGTAGGGTACATCTGTTTGAATGGATACCATCCTTTTTTTTTAACCGGTGGAATTCCGTTTGAGGCCTAAGCCGCGACAAGGGCAGAACCTTGAGGGGATAATTCGCGACCTAGTGGGATTCGCCAGATCGGGGGTGGCGCTAGTAGGCCCAGTCAAAACCGATGCCATGCTATTGCCACTCCCCAGTTAGGGATACCCACTAAACCCCTGGGCGTTCCGTCCTGCGCCTTATGCCAGGGCTACGGGTATATGACCTAGACTCTCCGCAGCCCTGGCAGGCGTGGGCCTCACGAGGCCACTTCCACCGCCGGGGGACTTCCTTTTATCCCCCGGCATCTTCAGGCTCTGTGTGCATGGGGCGGTTTATAACTCGCCCCACGGGAGGAGAGGTGAGCGCGCGCGGAACACTCGCGCTCTCATCTCGACGGCATGCGCAAGTGAGTGAGAACCCGTATACCCCAAGGGGCCCCACCTGCACGCCCGCTTACGGTGGCCGAAGGCCTTTGCTGGCCCTCCGGCGCCGGCGCGTCCCCCTTAGGCAGGAGCGGAGCCGTGACGTGCGCTCACACTTCCGCTCCGCCTCCTCCTTTGCAAGCATAACATGCTCGCAAAAGAAGGAGACAGCATCCCATCCGGTGGATACCATCCCTGCTCTAGAGTATAACAACTTGAGTTGTTTATGGGATTTAGTGGCCAGGTTCCAGTGCCCCTTTTAGAACTCTCGGTGTTACAAATGTCTATAGGCGATTGTAACCGTTTCCCATCAGGTGGGCCGTCTGCCTGTCTGCTGAACTCAACTAAAAATTTGTGTTGTGCTAGTTTATGCTAGTTCATTGACAACTAAAGTGAGAAAGAATTGATAGTCCACCAATATTAAAGATGTAGGATAACTGCTGCCTGCTATAACTGGAAATAATTATTTAAAATACCTATGTAAGGTATAAATGTAATTAGTAAATGGATGGGTATATACTTGTTTCCAAAGTTGTAAAAAATGTGTATCCCGTTCAACTGTTGACTTATGAAATAGAAAATTCTGAAAACAATTAAAGTGGTACAGTTTCAAAATTTAAAATACACTTTGTGTTTTAAATATTTCTTTAGAATTGTTAATTTTATTTATTGCAGGAGTTCAGCAGACAGGCAGACGGCCCACTTGATGGAAAGCGGTTACCATCGCCTTTGGACTTTTGCAATACCAAAGGTGCTACAAATGCGCTGCTGCTCTCTTTAGGGAGACTGGAACCTGGTCACTAATGCCGAAACACAACACAAGGTTGTTATGTAGGCATACTCTAGACCAGCCCGTGCCCTACCTCCTGGAAAATACGTATATACGTATATTTGAAGTACGTACATATATGTAGGTAAAAAATAATATATAAGAGAAATACACTGCAGCCCTATTTGCTCTGCAATTAAGGAGGTTAAATCATCGTAGTTCATTAAGAACCTCAATTACCCGCCCAATTATAATCTAACCCAGTTTCAATATTAAGGAAAACAACCCACTAATAGGTTTAATTTTGTAATCTTATATCAAAACAAAACAACCGTTTAATTGTATATCAATAAAATTTATCTTTCGGAACTATTCGATATATCATAAATACTTCAAGTATGAAATATCATCAGTTGCATAATTAAATCAATTAATCATTGATTATTTGCTCGAATATAGTTTATACAGATGATATATAATTGTTGATGAACAGTACATTCTACCACATAGTGGTATACAAAATAACTTAAATAAATTTAAAAAATCACGTAAAACGATACAACGATTCATTTGAAATAATATTTGAAAAATGCATTTTGCAATTTTGTTATTGTTTTTTTATTTTACTTGGCACCGACTTCAGTATGTTGTAGAAAATAGTTATTTTATGCTTTTTAGTTACTCTTGAAGTCGGTTTCTTTTTTGCTAGAAATAGCTATACTGAATCCAACGCAAAAAAAATCGTCAATATCGGTTCAGGAAAAAACCTTATGGCTAAAAAGCTGAACATTACACATTTCTTGCCTGATTTTAATTAATGTTCTGCTATATCTTCGGAATCTAAAGTCTAATAGCAAAAAAATGTATATGGGACAATTTCAAAGCTTTACTGAATTCAACGCAAAAAGATCATGAAAATCGGTTCATAAACATATGTAGGTACCGAATAAATAAACATAAAATGAAATGCACGAATTGAGATACTCCTTTTTTCGAGTTGGTTAAAAATATAAATTGACATTTAATTCTGTCTATGATAGCATATCTCATTTGCAATTCTGTTGCTAATTTCAAGGAATTTCGGCAATTGCAAGATAAAACACGCAGTCGAATTTCCAAGAGTAGGCGCGTTGGTCGGTAAAATGCCGGGCGGGGTTAATTTTCCGGGTCAGCGTTACCTTATAGCGAAGGGCTGGCAAACCTATGGTACGCTATATTAGTTATGAATCGGAATAGCTACAAGTACTTATATTTACCTAAGTTCTCCGTTTTGTTTTAGCGCATTATATCATAGAAACAACTGTTATTATTATCAATTTATAGAAGTATCGAAATATACTTAATAATATGAATTACTGATTTTTTTATTAAATTAAAATAATAAATAATCTATCCTAATATGTATATAAATGTACAGAAAAAATCAAAAAGAATCAGATTTTTATTTGCGGTTTCCTTCTTCATAGACTTGGTAATGAACAAATTATACTTAGTAAAATTTGATGTATATCAAATTTAACTGTTAATATATGTATCCATAATATATTTTTTACTGAGGATGAATATGGGATATTCTTAACCCAGAAATGTGATAGCTGGCGGTGCATAATCTTCATGTGCAGAATTCTTTGTAAAGCTTGTTTTCACCTTCACAGCTAATTTGATAAGTAGTGGTGAGTGAGTGACTAGCTAGAGTTATAATATAATCTTGCACCACTTATACGTTTTTTTCTAACCCCATGAATATACTGTTTTAAAATCACTAACAAGACCATTAGTTAAACACACATTAATTGATTTTTATAGCTTGTATATAGTTTGTTAGCGTTTGTATTTTCGTAAGAACGACCACTAGGTATTTAGAGACACCTAGCCAACTTATAACCTAGCACTATCCCATAATCTATGCATTTTGTAGTACACTTTACTGAGAAACTATCACACTTTCAGGTTAGGACTTTGATATAATAATTTCAATTTATTTCTAGATGTGTTATCTATAATAAAAGTATTATTTCATACATATTAAAAAAGTTGAAGTTATAAAAAAATATTAATAGAATTTTATTGTATTCTTAACGCCATCTATTGAAAATTATAAAACCAATAAGACATGTGGAATATCAACTGGACTGTTATAACGCCGTTCGAAAACTAAAGAACTAATATCGATGTAAAATATAAACAAAATGTTTTTTAACCGACTTCGAAAAAAGGAGGAGGTTCTCAATTCGTCGGGATCTTGTTTTTTTTTAATTTATTTTTTGCTTTTTTTTATGTATGTTCGCCGATTACTCCGTGATTTATGATCCGATTTACGTGATTCTTTCTTTATTCGACGCGGAATAGCTTATAATTGGTCCCCTAAAAATTGTACATAGTTTAGCCAAGTAGTTTTCATTTTATGAAAAATTTTCATGAAAATAATTTTCACTCCGTTCCATATGTACACCGATTACTCTGAGATTTATGATTCGATTTACGTGATTCTTTTTTTGTTCGACGCGGAATAGCTGCCATGTGGTCCCCTAAAAATTTGACATAGTTTGGCTTAGTAGTTTTCATTTTACGAACATTTTTTTGTTTCCGGTTCGTGGGACCTATATTTTTTAAGAAGCGCGGCACCATTCGTAGTTCCACCCATACATAGCTAGACACTAAAAAGTAACAAATAAAAAATAACAACTTCGTTTAAAAAAACCGACTTATAAAACTAAAATGTATAAAATAACTTATTTCTAAAGCTATTATTATTAATATATTTTATCTAAAACATCTTGAAGTCGGTGCAAAGCAAAACATAAAAATTACTATATTTTGAAAATTACTAAGCACCGACTTTAAGATGTTTTAGATAATATATATTAATAATAATAGCTTTAGAAATAAGTTATTTTAGTTTTTTAGTTTTTGAAGTCGGTTTTTTTAAATGAAGTTTTTATTTTTAGTTAAAAATACGCCGGTATAATAATCTTAAAAAATATTTCTAGATAGAAAACTTCGCGAGCCCTCCCAAAGCACTGCTTTGTGCTAGTACATAGTCTATTTTGGCTAGATGAGCGACTATAGGTCAAAACTTATTTGATTCAAAAAACATAAAAATAACATTGAAGAAAAACTGTTTCAAACCCCTGGCGTAGAGATGCCACACAATTCAGGTTTCGTTTGCATTTTGTTCCCCAGAACCAAGTGGTCTCAGGCCAGTGTTTTGTTTACTACGCGCGTTTAAGTTGCAAATGGGTACCCTTTGTCCTGTTTACTTATAAGGTCTATAGTTCGTCCATTAATTTTCAACAACCCATCTTCTTCAAAGGAGCGGTGTTCATAGTAGGGTACATTCGTATAGTATTTCTATATATTAATTAAATTATCTATATTTTTTAGCAAATAATTTTAAGGTGATTTACGACATGGGGTATTTTAAGAAGAGTGTTATTAAAATTTTTTCGAGGCCGGCAGCGCGTTGGCCGCTTCCCTGGTGTTGCAAACGTCCATGGGCGTCGATGCCCAGCTTTTGGGAGTCTCTCAGAATCGGAATTATGAACGTCGCCTGCCAATATAGTTTTTATAATATATTTTACATTAGTAATAATATGAGTGCCCACAAACAATATAAGGATGTTCCCAACTTCAACACTAAGCATAATCATAGACTGATACATCTTTCAGATTACCAAAAGTACTGTATTTTTTCTTGGGGAGTCAATAAAATTCCGAATGAAGTGTTAAATCTGCCCTTCATTAAATTCAAAGCTAAATTGAAATCTTACCTTAAAAAGGGATACTACGTTATTGAAGAATATTAAAATGATAAAACTGCATTTACGTAACCGCTCGCTCCAGCCTTTTATATTATCTTCTGTATAAGGTTTAAATTTTGCATAACATGTAAGGAATCTATGGAGATTTGTCGCAGTATGTATTCTTCTTCCTATAGCATTATTGCGACGGTAACAATATTTTTTGTTTGTTTGTTACAACTCCATTCATTCTTTAAAAAGTAATTGTAGTACAACTTCGACATATATTAAAAAAAGAGCTTAACATGTAAATAATAATGATGAAAATTCTTACTAAGCTAGACGTGTTGCTGGGGAGTTTCTTATCGCCTCTTACCCTTTAAACAGTGATAACACATTGTGGAGTGGTGTACATAAGATAGGAAGTAGATTTAGGGCGGCTTGCATGACGTTCCTTAATTTTATTTAAGAAACACTTAACGCATTTACCGCCCTTAAATACGATAAGCGTCTTGCACAACGCTAAATTTACTGGTAAATACGTTTACAGAACTGTCAAAGTTAATCATCCAAAAATGGCTATTTAACTCCTTAAACGCGTTTAAACATTGTCACTCGTATGTCTTTATGAAATTGTCACTTATAAAAAGTCAATTACAGATTGTTAATCGTACATTATTTGCTTTAATTATTTATCTCAATTCTAAATACCCATTATTCGTCCAAACTAACATGGTAGCAGAGTAATAAAGTTAAGGAATTGGATCCAGTAAAGGTATTTTAACTAGGAAAGAATAAATACAATATTCTAGCATTGTACTCGACCTGATGTTCACAATGAATAAGGCGATCGCAGAGGCTGCAAGGTAAAAATAATACACCTGAGATGGTAAAAATTATATCGTTTCGTATTGAGACAGCGTGCAGGGCAATACCCGGCCGCTGAAGAAATTTTGCAAGGAAAACTTCAATAGCCCGATGAGCCTGCAGCATCTGATGGTGCAGATGCTAAAGCCAAATATGACATAAATTTACAACAATTTCTAAAAATTGACTGTGCCGTTTCAACTCTGATGACGACAAACATGACGGATGAGATTCTAAAACAAGTTATGCGATATAAAAGCGCTAAAGAAGTATGAAGCAGCGAAGACAAACTTATGATCTTTGTCTACAATTCTTTGATTATAAAAAGGACCCTGAACGTGAGATGGAAAAGCATATATCTTCTGCATTAAAGAACATTTCAATAAATCTTTTCGTAAATTAATATTTATTATTCTTTATGAAATTGTAAGTTATTAAAAAGTCAATTACAGATCATCACTCGTGTTTTATTTGCTTTATTTATCTCAATGCTAAATACCCATAAAATCGAAAATAAAATTGCACAGCAAAAGATCATTCTTCTAAACTTAACCAAACGAACAAAATTTCAAATGTCAATTTGAGATAGGCCAACTAAAATCCTTTTTACGCAGGAAATAACTAACAGTAAAGCTAAATTTTGTGTGTTTGTTCGATAAAATGTACCGCCACGTGAAAAGAATCACATCTGGCTGTTTAACCGATGGCATAAATACATTTTACTAAATGACATGGGAGAGTGCGTCGTGCAAGACAACATTAATGCATTTACTATTAAACGCGTTTAGAGAGTAAAATAAAATTAACTAATTTCATTTAAAGGCGATCGTTGTGCAAGCGGGCCTTAAATTTTGATTTACATGTATGACTTTCAAAATGTTCTCTAGTAAATAAAAATATTTAAATTTGGAATTTGGCAATAAAAGTGTGTATTTATAAATTAGTGTAACTATGAATACTTAAATTGTACAGTTCTGGCTTTTTTCTGCTCCACCTACATCACCATATTAGTTAAGAATTTATTTCAAGTCGTGTTGCCTGGATGAGATCGCTCCTAGCGATAAGGCTGTCTATTGTTTTGCCAAGAAGTGTTTTTATAATTATTTATTTTTGGTGAACAATAAAGTATTATCTAATCTAATCTTTTCGGTCTGCAACAAAATGCGCATTTGGCGCCAGTCAGAATCCAAACCTTTGACTAATGGTTCTGTTACCGAGTCCCACTTTCTGCTGGTGCCTCTTTGGAATGGAAGATGATTTTAAGACGAATTCGTACTTGACAATGACTAGATACAAGTATTGCGCCAAGCTATTTGTAAAAAATACAAGAAGTTTATAGAGGTAAACCCCTCTAGTTACATAAAATATATTTGAAATGATACCTTTTTTAGCCACGGTAGTTCTTTGAAAAATCGTGACGCCGTGAATTTAATAATTTAAGCACTATTATTATACAAATAGAGTTGGAAATGTTTTGAAGTTTTGAAGTTCATAAATCAAATTGAAACTAAAGCATTTATTTCCTATTTTAGTTGTCATAACCCTCTCGTGACATTTGTTTAAAGTGAAAACATGGAATCACACACACACACACACACACAGACACACACACAGACACACACACACACACAAATTTTTTATAACGGAAACATTGAAATCAATGCATTCAGAGAGCCGTAACTGTGTCGGCTAGTTAAAGTTGCAACAACATTTTAAAACCGGATGATACTTTATTCGCTACAGCAAAAACTTTTTATTGTCTTTTCACATTTCTTCCTTTACGATTTGCATTCATAAGAAACAGGGGTTTGTAACCTCCAAAAAATATACTCTTTAACAATTCGCGACAACTCTCATTTACTAATACTTCGTATCTGATAGAACTCTTACTGTAAAAAAGACATTAGTGTCAAACGAACGTTCGAAAATTTCTTTAAGGCCACCAGCATGGTGTTTTAAACGTCCATGCGTGACGGTGTCCACTTTTCACCAGGGGTCCAATTCTGCTATTACTATCGCGACAAAATCGCTGGACACTATCGTCTCAATCGTAGCTTTGCCAAATTTCAGAATTCTGTTAATTCCAATGGCCTACCCGTGGCACACCACTCTAACTTTATAAATATTGTTACAAATTTGTAGGGGATTTGTAGGATGAAAATTTGAAAATTCCGTTGGAATTATCACAAGGTTTGTTAGAAGTACGCACACGTAATTCACAGTTCTTACAAGTATAGCCGAATACAACAAAACCAAACTGTAGGGCAGATAATCGTTATCTCGTAAATCGCACATAGTTCGTCGTTATAAGATAATTGCTCCGACAGGTAACGCTTCGTTCGCAATCAGAACACGACTAACTTCTCGCTCGACTGCCCGTCCCTCTCCATTTGCAAGTTAGACATGACCTCCTAACAGTATACCTACTATTACTTTGAATTATTAACTTGTCGGCTCAATGGCTTCTTTTGAATTTAGAATTTGCATGAAATAGTTTACAAACGAATAAGGTTTTATGACGTCTAGCTGCGGCGAAAACTAAGAGATTAGCACAAACAATAGACCACTAAAATTCAAAGGGATAATAAGACACCTCGAAAGGATTACTCGCATCAACAATATTTATAAGCGAAAACTTGTCATATAAATGTTTAAAGTTTTGGTAGCTTTTCAACGGCATTTCTGCTAATGGGTATTAACATTTTTTTCTAATATTATTCCGCCCCGATGATATCGAGAAGATTTTGTGGATTTAGTAATAGAATACGCATTGTCATCACTGTTTCAATGGAGTCGTACTTTGAATATCTTCGCAACGCCAAGATATTAAAGTAACGCAATTGGGCCCCTGGTGGGTCGCCTGCTTGAGGTACCTACCTATAAAAAGAAAGAATTTTCGATGTGGTTTCACACGAATAAACTATGGACCTTAAATATACATATCTACTGAGAACTATCCCATTCTACGGATTAGTGAGTATACGATATACAGTGCAAACTCCATATAACGTCAGTGGATTTATCGGCAAACTCCATTCTTCCATGCAATGACACACTCTATATAGCACTACACCCACTCTCAATAACGACAACAATTAAGTAATAAAAAGTACGTTTTAAGGTGCCAAAATTAGTAAAAGTTGCGCAGCTGTGTACGTTCTTTTATCGCTTTATTATCCTAGCCCGTAATAAACTCGACTGTCGGCATCATGCATACCAAAATTTCTGAGAAATGCCGATATTTCTAAGTACTTCCTTTACCACTAAGACGCCTCAAAAGAGACGCAAAAGACGTGAGACAAAAATAAGAGACTTCTCTGCATTTAACGACAGCTCTCTATAACGCCATAAAATGCACAGGCCTTTCAGTGTCGTTATATAGAGTTTACACTGTATATGTCATAATTATTATAAATGTTCACTTTACAAAGTGCTATATTTTAATAATGGAATTTCTATTCATTTAGCATAAAATATAATTGATATCAAATCTTTTAATATTAAACTTTTCTAAGCCATCTTAAGGTTGTCTGAAAGAAATATCTTTTAAATAAGTAAACAGTCTATTGTTTTTTTTAATTATTATTATTTTATATTGCAGGAGTTCAGCAGACAGGCAGACGGCCCACTTGATGGAAAGCGGTTACCATCGCCTATGGACATTTGCAACATCAAAGGTGCTACAAATGCGCTGCTGCTCTCTTAAGGGAAACTGGAACCTGGTCACTAATGCCGGAACACAACTCAAGGTTGTTATGGCGTCATACTTTAGACCAGGGATGGTAGCCATCCAATCGGGCAAATGCCCTACCACCTGGCTGTGGGTTGTTGTGTTTGCTTACTATCTTACCGACTATCGTTAATTTTCCTTAGCAAATGAATGGTCGGTAAGACCGACCATCAATCTGGCAGATGAGTTACTACAAATTTTTAATGGGAATTTGCTGTTCAGTGTTTTATATAATTTTGGTTAAAAATTAGCAATACTTTTCATTGTTTTTAACGATGATTTGTATTTTTATGTTGATAATCTCAATATTTAAAGAAGAATATACCTCCTTGAGCTGCCAAAAGAACTTGTCGTCACGTACAAGTAAAGAAAATTTAAATTATTAACACTTATAAACCGCGGTACGATAATTAGTAAATGTTAGATAATAAGGTATCTTATAAACATGGCAAAAATTTTGAAACTAGTGCAGTGAAGGAAACTTAGCTTATATTATATTCCTCTCAAGACTATAAGTAGAATACTGAGTCTAAGTCATCGAAGTCAATGGGTAAAGTTTCTAGAAGGCTTGCTACGTCCCTGGATCGCCATACTGATCCGTTGTTAGAGGACCAGCCCTCTGATCTCCCGAATAGTCAATAATTCGTTTTGAAGTAAATAAATAAATTATCAAAGAATAAACCTACCATTACTCAAGTTTAACTGGAAACGGCATCAAAGTGCTTAATTTAATGCAAACCTGCAATCGCTTTAGTTAATTTGTAACTTGCATTTTCTTGCATGTGAAAACTTCATTTCGTTATTCTAGGGCATATCAAGTTGACCTCGGTAGCAGGTCAGCGCCAGCAGTTAGGAACACTGTATACCTACACATTATACATGTAAATCTTTCTATAATATCTAATATTATAAAATTCTAAGCGTGCTGTGTCTATACAATGAAGCTTTAAAAAAAAAACAAGTAGAGTACCACAACGATGCAATTTTTTTAAATTTCTTGTCTGATTGTTCGGGATTCCCATAAAACTACTCGGGGCCGATTTCGAAACGGTTTTCGTTCGTCGACAGCTAATTTTTAAACTTAAATTCGGCCCTACTTTTTATCCTGGGAATCCCGCGGGAAATTTTCTGGGAATAATTTAAAATGGAAAGATAGACAAAACATTCGAACTCCAATGTGATTTTTTTACTGATCGCTAGCAAATTTTGTTATAAAATGTGTAGTATTTTTATTCCGTGAATCCCGCGGAAATTTTCCCGAGAGCTTTTTGAAATTGTTCGGATGCATAAAATTCAACAATTTCCACTAAAACGGTAGCTTACAATCTTTTTTAAATACTGAGATATGTTGTGTCCCGGGAATCCCGCGGGAATTGAAAATATTTTTATTACAGTTTATTTTTGTAATCAATGTAGTTGTTATAATATTATGTCTAAGTTTGATATTCTATTGTTCCAGATTGCCCTCGCCACAGAGAATTCAATAATACTTCAGAATCTGGACTTTGCTGCTAGCGGAGAGTACTCCTGCGAAGTTTCTCTCGACACGCCTATTTACACGAAAGCGTCGTCAGCAAAAGAGTTAACAGTTTTCCGTAAGTTATTCTTGTTTTATTTTTTTTAAACTTAGTGCGAAATGGTACGAACGCTTTAGCTCCGAGAAGTTTTTGAAGTGAAACTTCTTTATCGGCGTTGGAAAAAAAATTTCCGTCACATTTTTCGGTTACGCGTCACGTCACATTTTCCACAATGGAAATGGATTGTGAGACGAGCATTGTAATATTTCTTTACTTTATTGTGTTTTAATTAATATACGAGTTCGATGATTTATAAATCATTTATTTGGTATTGTTACGTGCGTGCGGGGGTACGCTCTTATGGATTGGAAGAAAACACCAATTTTTAATTTAAACACTTTTATTGACTTACATAGCCGCACGTAATACCTCTCTGCAGGGTTGCCCCTATACGCACGACCAACGATGCACAGTCCCGACGATAAGTAGTCACACTCACAATACCGTCGCCGATATTGCGTAGACCACCTCCGATATTATCCCGTGTAGCTGGTTTCTGGTTCCTCTCCCGAACTACGCTACACCTCCTTCACGTAACTAACCGCTCAACTTGTAACTAAAATCACAACTAAGCTCGTCGGTGTCTTCTATTAAAATCTTCTGCCAACTCTTTCGTATCGCACTTGTCGCTCCACTGTCTTGAACTGAACTCAACTCAAAAACTCCCCGGTAGGCGCGCCTTACGCTGTTTATATACCCGGAAGAATTTTCTAGAACCCATCTATCTATCTATCTCTCTCTCTTCTTTCATCGTCTATCCCTTTCTAACATCTATCTATCTCTGTCTTTCGCTAATTCTCTATCCCTTTCTAAACTTTTCCTTCTAGAATGTTCTAGTTTTTTCTAAAAGTTCTAAAACTAACTAGATGGTTCCACCATCATTCGCCACAGTATCCTACATAATATTAATATAAGTGATCAGCAAAATCATATTTTAACTTTATTTAACCAATTTCTGTAAAGTTGCATATAAGTAGTAGATCATTTTTCGAAAAATAAGGTCACTAAGAAGTTTCAATTCTTACGTGTGTATGTACACTAGTACACGCACACATGTTTTTTTTTACTAAAGCTTGATCTATGTTTGCATCTGTTAACTAGTTAAATAAATCGACAACTTACCACTTAACTAGAATAAGTTTCTACAAATGATGATAAGGATTTAAATTACCAGTTTTGCAAGTTAAATAATGTAAATCAGGCTAACTATGCTAACATTCTTGATAATTTAAATTTGAAATGAACAGAACCCGAACAAACTATCAGATGTATCCCTAAGCCGCGACTTTATATATATATATATGCGAGTATATATCTACGCCGCCTAAGACCCGCGTACAGTGTATCATCTATGGCCGGGACTGATAAATGAGCACGATTGTCTTGGACGCGGCTTCAGTACTGCCAACTCCTAGAGACATTTCTTCAGTAGAATACCGACGTGTATTGGAATGTTATCTTCAAAAAAACAAGTATTTATGATAATTTAATTTATATTTTCTGTTATTTATATGATAAGAAACAGTGTGATAAGGGAGCGTTGTGGTTTGAAAGACAAGTGTTGAAAAAGGAATCTTAAGGTGGTTTGGGCATGTAGAGAGAATGAATGTAAGCAGAATCACAAAACAAGTATATGACAGCAATGTGACTGGTAGAGTCGGCGCCGTTAGACCGAGACGTACTTACCATGATTAAATTGAAGATATTTTGAAGAAAGGTCAGATAAAAAATCGAAATGTGTGCTGGGACACATATTAGAAGTGAAACTTCAACGGACAAGTGGAAAAACGAACCGGAACTGACAGGTGGAAAAGCGAATTGCAACGGATAATTGGAAAAACGAATCGCAAATGTCAAGTGGAAAAATGAATTGAACCGGACAAGTGGCAAAACTAATCGCAACGGATGAGTGGAAAATCTTTAACTGACAAGTGACAAAACGAATCGCAACAAAATTTTTACTTGAAGTTTTACGGGCAGGTTTTCAAATTGGACAAGTACATTAACAATCTGCCCGTAAAACTTCAAGTTTAAATTTTGTAGCGATTCATTTTGTCATTTGTCAGTTAAAGATTTTCCACTCGTCCGTTGCGATTCGTTTTTCCACTTATCCGTTGCCATTCGTTTTTCCACTCGTCCGTTGAGGTTCGTTTTTCCACTCTAACCGTTGCCATTCGCTTTTCCACTTGTCAGTTGTGGTTTGCTTTTCCACTTGTCCGTTGAAGTTTCACTTCTAATATGTGTCCCAGCACACATTTCGATTTTACGCAGGTTTACTGCTAGGCACATTTTGATGGTGTAATACGCTACACACGCACTAAACATTTTTTTACGTCAACACTTGTCGTTCTTTGTCGTTCACTTGTGTTGTGACTTTCGAAAAACTGAACCGTTGGCAAAATTTTCTTGTTGTTAATTTGTTTCCTTAACAAACTAACAACAAGAAATATTTTTTTATACAGACCACAAATAGAGGCAGTGATGCCCAGCCACGTGGAAAGCAGAGTATAGTTCGATGCAAACTTAAGTTTGCCTCCATTAATGGCGGCTCGGAATATCGCACTTTCCGATGCGCAGAACGCGATTTCATGTATTAGAGGGACGAGGCTCGCTCTCTCGTCCGCTTTCTCGTTTACGGGACTTCCCCGGCTCACCAGGCCTGCCACTTTAGCGCTTTCGAAACTAGATATAGCGCTTTTTAGGGCAACCTAACTCCCAATTTTATTAAACTACTTCCAGCGCAAAATCTTGCGCTTTTTATAATACGAAATATCTAATTAATTTTATAATAAATATGTATGAATATCTGTACTAATATTATAAAGAGGAAAGATTAGATTGTTTGTTTGCATTGAAGAGGCTTCGAAACTACTAACCGATTTGAAAAATTCTTTCACTGTTGGCAAGCTACACTATCCCCGGGTACCATAGGCTATATTACATTTACAAAAAAAATAAGAATCCTTCCTAAAACTCCAATATGTAACCAAAGGTGTAAAAAAATACCTAAAATCGCGTGCGCTGCGAAAACTACTGATGATAGAATAAAATAATGTACTACGACTTTGCAGAACACATCATTATTTACAAAAAGTGTTGCGTTAGTATATGTCTAACTATTATACTTATGCCACAATAAGTGTTCTTTTATTTTTAAAATTTTATTAAAATGCCGCCGCTAGAAAACGCTCTTTATTTTGTATCTTGGTATTCATCCTTATCAAAATAAATTACTTCATATTCAAGACTGCTTCAATGCCTTTATATAAGTTTTTGAAATATTTAATTCAGACATTCCATTCGAAAGATATCACGAGTTTAAAAATCTAAGAAAACGACGCGGCTGTGACGCATTTTCGTGAGCGAAAAATCGTAAGACCCCGTCTATATAGAAGTTTCACTTCAAAAGTAGTTTAAATAAGCGTGTATGTATGAAAAGATTAATGAAAGGTGATGAAGCGAAAAGAATTTGACAGGATCGTAGCAGGTGGAGATCCATCGTCTCTGCCTACCCCAATGGGAAACAGGCGTGACAATATGTATATGTATGTATTTCCTGTTCTTACAGTGTTTTTAGATTTTTCTTCGAAATACATCCAAGTTTCTATCAAACGTCCGAACTCTCAAGGACGGCCCACGATTACGTCGGATAGTTTGCACAAATTAGTGTAATTCGTAGTGGAAGCCGGGTCCGTAAGCCGCATCCTACAATATGTTCGGAGCTTAAAAATTCCAGATCTCTTGGTATCGATCCTAATAATAAACAAACAAAATCACAACTCGTTTCTATAAATATTATTTATTTATTCGCTCATGCAAACTGAAACGGGGTAACTTTTGCAATTCATACATAATTGATTTAAAGCCGCTAAAATAGGCATAAAATCTTATATGAAAATATCCATTTTCCCCGAAAAACATCATCATTACCAGCCATTTGAATGCACGATGTGGGCCGGCTGGCCCGTGACGTGAATTTAGAATCAGCCTGAGGTCTACGACGGGCTGGATAAACGATATATATCGTTGTCATTACCGTATATAATTTGCAACTATTTATGTGGTATTCAGGGAGTAAAAGGAACGATTCACTAAAAAATCGGGCAAGTGCGTGGTAGTAAACGAAGTATTAAGGGTTCCGTAGAGATAACACACATCTACTCGTTTTTAGTGTTCGACTACAACAAACATTAAATGAGTGAGAGTGAGTGAGTGAAGTGAGTGAGTGAAAATAATTGGAAGACCCTTTTAAAAAAAAAACTATTTACTTAAAAGATTATGTTCTAACTTAATTTTATTGTAAGTAATTTGGAAGTTTTAAAAACTTTTTATTTCAGAATATTACACTTTGCAAATTTACGGGATAGATTTTTATGATTTTGTAAGCCAAAATACACCATGTGACTGAATTCTTAAAGTTATCAAAGAGCATCGTCATAGTCTTTTAAGCTTTGACGACTGATATACCACACGACTGCTGATATAGAAAAAATGATTTCAACCCTTGGTTATAATGGCGGATATGCGTAATTTTTAACCGTTTTGCAGTTTTAATAAACTATGTCTACAGTACCATATGAACTAGTTTTTAATAAATTTTATCCATAGACAATAGACCTTAAACTGTCTGAGAAAATGAATAAGACCATCAAAAATAGATAGACATCCAGACAGACGGACGAACGCGACGGAAAAAAATCATTTTTGTTAAATAATGCTACAGAATCCTAAAAGTATATTTGTTAATATAGCTTCAGTCCAATTATATACCAGTAATTATTTATTCATACTTTATATTCTTCTTGTACTAGATAATTTGAAGGTAGTAAACCTACTTTTTGCTAAATAAAACCTTTAATATGTTATTCAGCTTTCCTGTAGATCTCCCCTGCAATAACACTTCATTCGAATCCGATTTCGTCCTTTCATAGAACGATTATCTTAAAAATACCAATTCCAACTTGTACATTTTATAATCCAAAAGGTCGTCGATTTTGTCTCTTTAAAGCTAAAAAACAGATAAAAGGTCAAAGTGAAGTTATTTTGTGAAATGAATCGGAAAAACGTAGGCGTACATCTCGATAATCAGGAACGTTTAAAGGCTATATTTCTCGAATTTCTTTGATACCGATATTATTATGGGAGCATTCTTATAAAAAACGTGAGCGTTTTCTGATTTTCGGTGCAGCAGTGGTGCGGAATTAATATGCTCGGTATACGCGATACCGAAAGTTTACCGATGGCCTATCTTTCTACGAGCGTTTCTTAAGGCTCGGTTCATATTGTTACGAGTTGCAGGACTTGAATTAAAATGCCGTTGGAATTGTTATAGAGTTTATTAGAACTATACAAACACGTATAATACAGGTACAAATATATCTGAACACAACCAGTCCAAACGTAATGTACGATTCAATAACCAAAGTTCGTCATAAAATAGATTACCGAATGTACACAACTCTTGCCCCGCTTGTGGTTATCGCTCGACTGCCTTGTCCATCAATCGAGGCATTGCTTTATACTGCACGGATGCAACACGTCTGCTCGGCCGCGTGACTGAATTTCCTAGAATCACACCTGGCTAATGACTGCCATAAAATATTACAATACACAATGGGCTGTTTTTCTAATCACAAATTTTAAACACAAAGTAAACAATAGAAGTCCAATTACCGAAAAGGTAATAAAATGTGTTTCTACAAGGCTGCAGGTGTGAATTTGCCTTTGTCGGCACCTCGGTCGTAACATTATTATGATGCCGTTCACGGTTTAATCTCGCTCCGGTCTCGGTCTGTTACTGATCCGATCAAATATTCCTAAAACAAGAAAGAACCAAAGAATTCGCACTATGCTATCACTCTTGTTCGGATCCAATATCATGCCTATACCGGTTCGTTGAAAAGAATATTTGACTGAAGCGAGATCGGACCTGTCATGACCTGTACCGTCAGTGTGAATACGTTTTTGTTTCAACTCCAGACTAGTAGTATAGACACACCAAGATTTGATCAGGCCAAGGCCGGGGAGAGATTGAATCGTGTAACGGCATCATAATGCGAATTGAGCCTTAGGAAACGCTCATAGACATATGGCCTATATATAGGTAAGCTTTTTGTCAAACTAGTATTGTAGGCACAGCGAAATTTGATCGGTCCGAGAGCGGAGAGAGATGAAACCTTTTTGTGAGACTAGTATTATGCTCGCAAATTGCTATTACGCTGGAACCTTGTCAAATTAACATTCACGTGACGTCATCCGCAACTCGATATGTACGCGTACTCGCCGGCCAGTGATGCTAACAGTACTGAGTGTTCGGCTACGGTTACGTCACCAAAATGGCGGCCAGGCGCAATAACAATTTGCGGGGATAATAGAGTAGACACAGCGAGATTTGATCGGACCGAGAGCGGAGAGAGATTAAAACTTTTTGTGAGACTAGTACTTTAGACACAGCGAGATTTGATCGAACCGAGAGCGAACAGAGTTTAAACTCTTTTGTGAGACTGGTAGTGTAGACATAGCGAGATTTGATCGGATCGCGACGGGAGGGATATTTAACCATGAATAGTATCATAGTGTTGTTACTCGAGCCTAAATTCGCTGTGTATCAGTACGAGAGCGACACACACCCAGCGAATCAGGTAGCACTCTAAGAAGTATAGATACTGTATGCTTTGGGTACTGCGTATACTTACTGAGCATATTGATTACGCGCCCCTGCTGCTCCAATAAAACAAAAAGCGGCCTTAGGCAAATGTTATAAAATATGTAGGGTTAGTCAAAATAATAAGAGGATGTTTTGATGGATGAAACATAGTAATCGACAATGTAATTTTACTGTAAAAGCTTAATAGAGTAATAAAGTTATTTTCGCATTTATTATAGTTTCAAGTATGGACTCCTTCAATGTGAACAATAATTGGATATTATTTGATTTAAAGAACAATTGTATGTTTATGTTGCATATAATTATCTACTGTTTAGTTTTTACATCAGCCATTTCTGTCTCCACTCGAATTGCCGCAAAAACATAGATCGCCGAAAAGAAAACAAATTATCAATTATACAAGAACACAGCTTGGCGTCAGTCAAAGACATACAATTTGATTAAGGCTTTTGCTTAAAAAAATATTCTTATAGTTCATGGATAATTAATTGACACTGGGCAGGTACACAAATCGTGTTGACACGTATTTAAAACAAAAAAAGGTTATTGTTGAAGATTTTTACAGCTCTAATTCATAAATAATTTATTTTACATAAATTAATGTAGGTCGCAATGAAATACAAAATGAATCTATCCAAATATGATAATATAAATCATAACATTCGTGATGTTTATTGAGAGAGGGGATGATCCATATCTATCGCAGTTTCAATTCCATCTAAGCTGGGTTCCGACATTATTGGCCTTCGGAGATTTATGTCATGACTTATGTATGACTGCTTCCACGAGCGGACATTAGTTTTGCCTTTTATACCTACTGCAACACTCAGAGAGCTTAAAAGATGATTATCTTTAATTATAATAAAAAACACGTGGCCTAGTACGAGTCCTGTAAGAAAAAAATGCCTAAATTGCTATTTTTTAAATTGAATTGTGAAAGTTTTTAATATAAGGAATATTTTTCTTGCTCAGACAGCTTTACCTCTGATGATGAACCTTCACTTCAAGCAGTGCTAAATAACCGTCTTTCAACTGAAACACAGAACTTCAATGTTTTACATATCAACGCGCAGAGCATTCCGGCTCATTTCACTGATATGCTGGCGTCACTTAATCATGATAATGTGCACGCTATAGGTATGTATTTCTGAGACTTGGCTAAACCCCTGTCTCTCTTGTCCGTCTTACACCCTTCCGGGTTTCCAGCTAGTCCGTAATGACCGAGTTTGCACGAGTGGCGGAGGTGTCGGTATTTATATTCGTGACTGACGTGATTTAGATCCCCTTCAGAGTAATAAAAATGTCACCACAACCGTGTCCGCCTGATTCTGGGGAATATATATTCGTAGAAGCCGTTCTTGGACACAACCGTATACTTCTTGGTGCATACTACAGTCCTTCCCTTCGAGTAAATTTTTTCCCTTCTTTTGAACTATTGTTAGAGAATTTCTCCTTATCTTACGAGCACATTATCATTATGGGTGATTTCAATACGTGTTTACGTGACTCTCGTTCTTTACATTTTGAAAATATTATTGATTCGTGCAATTTTACAATTCTTTCGCTATCTGCGACTCATCATTTTCCCAACTCTACCCCATCTCTTCTTGACCTAATTTTAGTGTCTTCTCCTTCCTTTGTTTCCACTTTCGGCCAATAGACGGCGGACACCTTTTCTTATCATGACTTGATTTACATCTCCTATAAATTGCGTCCACCGAAGTGTAAAACCAAAGTTATCATGCAGCGTAACTTTAGTAAGATAGTAGTGGAAAATCTCACTAGAGATGCCAAGGAAATCAATTGGTCCAAGGTCTACAATGCAGTTTCTGTCGATGAGAAGGTGTATGTGTTTAATACAGCTCTAATTGAGTTGTATGACTCTCATGCACCTATACGTCCGATAAAGATTAAGCATCTACCTGCTCCGTGGCTTACTGAGGACATAAAGTCATTGCAAAAAAAAAATGTTCAGCCCGGACTAAATACAAACGTAAGCCCACAGAAGAAAACCGTACTAAATTCATAAAAATTCGTAATCACTGCGATAGAGTGTGTAGAGACGCACAACGCCGTTATATCCATAAATCTCTTGATATTGATGATTCCACTAAGATCTGGAAGTTTCTTAAATCTCTAGGAGTTGGTAAACCTTTGAAGGATTCCCTTCCTAAAGACTTAAACATCGAACTGTTAAACCAGCACTTCTCATCTTCTGCCAGATTTGATAGGCAATCAAAGTTAAACACTTTACGTGATCTTTCAAATTTATCAACTCCTGTTTATCCTTCATTTGTTTTTAGTCAATTCTCTGATTGTGATGTTAGAAAGAGCATTCAATCCATTAGTTCCAATGCGGTGGGTTGTGATAGTATCAGTCGCAATATGATAGTTCCTATATTGGACGTTATCATTCCAGTGATCTCGCACATTTTCAACTGCTCTATAACCTCAAGTACATTTCCTGAGATCTGGAAACAAGCCCAAGTGATTCCATTACCTAAAAAAGCATATCCTGTTTCATTTTCCGAATATTAGGACGATATTCCTTATTTCCATTCTTCCTTTCCTATCCAAGGTGTTCGAACGACTTGTTTATCAGCAGTTCAGCATCTTCCTTAACACAAACTCCCTAATCAATCCTCTCCAATCCGGTTTTCGTCCTGGTTATAGTACTACCTCTGCATTGGTAAAGATCACTGATGATATTCGTTACGGTATGGGAAACGGTCTGCTAACTATACTATCGCTTCTCGATTTTAGCAGTGCCTTTAATAATGTCGATTTTGACATTCTACTGGGGATTTAATGCTCTCTTAACATATCTCCAACGTCTATTGACTGGTTTCGTAGTTACCTGTTTGGACGACGGCAACGCATTCGCTACGATGATGTTTACTCATCGTGGTGTGACTTGTCTGCTGGTGTCCCTCAGGGCGGCGTGTTATCACCTCTTTTATTTGCTATTTTCATTAATTCGATCTCCAGTAACCTTTCTTCGTCATATCACCTCTATGCAGATGATCTACAAATTTACACACAGGCTAATTTAGATGGACTACACAAAGCAATTGAAACTTGTAACCGAGATTACACTAAAATAGTTGAATGGAGTAAAGCCTACGGTCTATCCGTAAACCCAAAAAAGACAAAAGTTATTATAGTTGGTAGTTCACGGCAAATGTCCAAGATAGATTGGTGTTCTCTTCCTGAATTTAAATTTGACGGTGTAAAAATCGATATAAGTGAAACTGTAAAAAATCTTGGGATTGTTATTGACAGAGAACTGTCTTGGAGACCGCAATTGACCAATCTTAGCCGAAGACTCTTTGCGTCGTCAGCTTCGCTTAGAAGGCTTAAAAATTTCCTACCTACTGGTACAAAAGTTATGCTTGCTCTGTCTTGTCTCTGTTACTACCCATACTTGATTACGCTGACGCCAGTTATCTCGACTTAACCCAAGAACAACTGAATAAGCTCGATCGACTTCAAAATGCCTGTATTCGGTTCATATTTGGGTTGCGCAAATATGACCACGTTTCCGAATATCGTAAGAAGCTTAAATGGTTACCTATACGCCTTCGCCGGAATGTTCACTTGCTCTCTCTTTTGTACAACATCCTTTTTGATCCTCGTACTCCTCCTTATTTAAAGGAACGTTTTGACTTCCTACATCTTTCTCATTCCCGTTATTTGCGCTCTAGTAATAATCTCTCCTTAATGACACCTGTACACACTTCTTCCTTCGTTGACAACTCTTTCACGGTACAGGCTGTCCGTTTATGGAATTCACTGCCACTCAACATCAACACAGGCTAAGTCAGTATCCTCGTTTAAAATCATGGTTTTTAATTATTTTTGGTCCTCTCAGGTATAATAGTGCTGCTTTCCTGTACTTATGTATTATGATATTTACTGTGTTTATATAGTATATAATTAAGATTTTTATTTATTAATCTTATATATTTTTGAATATTGGAACGTAGTTCCTTATCGCGCGGTACGAATGAGGGCTAGACGGAAAAAATTCTTACGAAAAAAGTTGTCACGACAGTTTTTGAACTTGCCAAGATAAAATGCAGTTGCATAACCCTTTATGCCCACGCAGTTAGAGTTTAATTTGGAGTACATTATTATTTAAATGTCATGGGTTGCTGACGTACAGATAGCATTTGCGGACATATAGAGTCTTAATGTCATTAAAATAAGGAGCAATATCGCGAATCTGGTTTAAAGTTAAATTTGTTTCAAGAGTCGAATTGCAGGATGTGATTCGATTTTTAAATTTTAAATTTTTAAATTTAAATTGTTTCTTATATTGAAGTAAATAGGATTCAAACTTACTCATTTACTATTTTGTTGAGTGTATACAGGTTTTTTGTAAATAATAAATATGGAACTTCGTTCCATCCGGGTGTCCCTTGACACCTCTCAAGTTTTTTTTATATTATGTATTGTCTACATCGCCACTGTCATCTTTTAATTATTTTCCTTAGTTTAAGGGGTTGCCTGGAAGAGATCGGCGATAAGGCCGCCCTTTGTTCAGCATTTAATGTATCTAGTTTTTAAGAACGTAGTTTTAATTTTGGTGAACAATAAAGTGTTTTCATTCATTCATTCATAAGATTAAAATTAGATTCGATTCAGTACCTAATTGATATCTGAGATGACCAGACGGCTTCTGCCTCGTTTAATGAATCAGTATGGCGATCTAGCAAGGTAACGCAACCAGCCTTCTGGAAACCTTACACGTTGACTTCGATGACCTCAGCTCAGTTTTTTTATTTTTTTTATTGCAGCAGTTCAGCAGACAGGCAGACGGCCCACTTGATGGAAAGCGGTTACCATCGCCTATGGACATTTGCAACACCAAAGGTGCTACAAATGCGCTGCTGCTCTCTTAAGGGAGACTGGAATCTGGTCACCAATGCCGGAACACAACTCAAGGTTGTTATGGCGACATACTTTAGACCAGGGGTGTTAGCCATCCAGTCGGGCAAATGCCCTACCACCGGGCTGTGGGTTGTTTTGTCGCCTCTTACGACAGGCCGCCCGGCCGCAGGAAATTGTATTCTTTCTCCGTTCCTGCACGGATGAAAAGTATTTTGCTTATGTTATGATGGAATTATAACTATAATAAAACATATGTTGTTTTCTTCAATGTACCAATTCATAATTTAATGTATATATTTTGTAAATAAATATATTATGAAATATATAATATAATATAATTATATGAAAAAAAACTTACATACGTACTCGTATGTTAGAATATAATTTTTAACTTGAACTTAATAAAATTCTTCTTTTTATTGACCATTTTTAAAATTTTAACTTTTTCTGACTAATTAATCAATTGGACAGAAATTAGACAGACTAAGGAAACATATATGGATAAAATAATTTTCTTTAAATCTTTCAACTACCTTCCTATTGGTCTGGCTGTGTGCCAAATGAAATGAAGCATGACTCGTAACGTCCCCGTTCAACAGCAAAAATATACTAGTGTTTAAGGTATTTTGCAGAGTTATCATTTTACTGGGTAACTGTCATTTTTAATTCTTTCTCCATGGCAAAACTTAAAAATAACACGTTTTCCTTACCTCACCTTGCAAAAAATATGATAAATATAGGAAAAATGTTATATTGATTCTAAGATTAATTAAGTGACAAAACATCGCATTCTCATTGGCATGCATATCACGGTAGTACTAAAAAATAAATGTCTTTGTAAATATAATTAATTATTCTTAGACTTCCTTGGCCCTTGAGGAAAACGATAGCACAAAACATATTTATGACCTATGAATATGCAAGGACGACGACGGGTATTCGACAATCTTATCTGCTGCATAATTAATTAAAAATATATTTGCAGATAGACGATGAGGTGATTCAACTATTTTAAATAAATAAATATAAGTAAGTATAAGTAAGCATAAGTAGTAGCGCGGTGGAATGCTCCTTAGTTTCGAAGGGAAAATCTTCCGCTAAGACCAGCCTCGTGTTGTGGCCCCAAGGCCTGACTATTATTGTAGGAAATTTGTATTTATTTTTGTGTGTGAAAAATGTCTTTCGACTTCAGTTATTGCACAGCGCCATCCATTGGTCTGTAAATGTTTCACTACTACAAATTAAATATAATTACTTATCTATAAACATATGTAGATACTAGTCTATAGTTATAATATACTTTTTTTACATATATAGAACTTCAGATATAACTCATTTGTTAGCTTATTATTACAATAAAGTTATTATTTAAATTTAAAATATACAAAACAATTATTTAAAAATATCTTTATATAAATATTGAAAAACTAAATATTTTTTTGTTTTTGCGTAAAATAAATATATAATTAGGCATAAACCATTCAATCAACGTCAAAAGATTAATTAAACCTACTTATTTGGTTAATTTTTGGTTTTTTGTAAGGAAAACCCAACGATAATGTAAATCTAAAACTAACAAAGCCATAAATCTCACAACAAATCCTAGGGATTAATTCCTACATTACAGTAACAACGTTTTATTAACAAACTTTCGGAATTAAACAGAATTAATTGAATAATCACTCATTAATCAAGCATTAATCCATCCTAATGACAGTCATAAAAACTTTAATCTGCAAGTATCAAAATTTGATAGAAATATTCAGAGAGATAAGAGTGGTTTATAAGCAAAAGTACGTCCTAAAGATGGCACATCCTAAGAAATCATAGAACGATGCGCGTCCTCAGTGTTTACTGTTTAGTTGTTGTACAACTGGCATGGGCAGTGCAGATAAGAGCGGAAGGGTTCGAAGGATGGCACGAAAACGTCGGCATCAAACATGCTCAAGAAATAAAAGAGGCCGAGGATGCAGCAGTAGAGCTCAACAGTAGAATTGTTGGAGGAGTCATAGCACCAATGAATTTCCACCCATACCTAGCTGGCTTACTGATTGATGTCGTAGGCTTCTCCGCCCAATCTGCTTGTGGGGGGTCAGTGCTAACTAGGTCCAGGATCCTGACCGCGGCACATTGCTGGTTTGACGGAAGAGCACAGGCATCGTTCATCACAGTCGTTCTCGGCTCCCAATTCCTCTTTCACGGTGGATTAAGAATACCAGCCGCTGCTATTGCACTACACCCTAAGTACAATTTTAGAACCTTTGCCAATGACGTAGCAATGATACATTTGGCACGACCCGTGCAGTACACGAGCGCCATTCAGCCGATATCACTGCCATGGGGCCGCCTTTTACATAATATGGACTTATCAGGAAATTGGGCGATGGCAGCTGGCTACGGGAGGTACTCAGATGCAACTATCCCCACAACTAATACAATGGCACGGAATGTTTTCCTACAGTTAATTTCGTTAGGCCAATGCAGGGCCACGTATGGCAATATAGTGTTGGATTCAAATATTTGTACGAGCGGCGAGGGTGGCGTGGGTATTTGCCGAGGTGACTCCGGCGGCCCCCTTACAGTGAATTACATGGGACAAGATGTTTTAATTGGTGTCAGTTCATTTGTGGCCTACGATGGTTGTGAATTAGGACATCCTTCTGCTTTTGCCAGTGTGCCTGCCTTCCTTGGCTGGATTCGAGCGAATCTATAATTTTATCTGTCACGGTCGACAAAACAATGTATGAAATTATATAGAAGAAAAACTAAATTAAAACAATCTTTATCTCAATACATAGTTTTATTCACACTACACAAAATAGAGGGAAAAAAGTGACGCTTACAGCCGGGCTACAAAACAAGGTCACAACAAGCAGGCAATGGAACCCGTCCATACAGCCTTATATATATAAAAAACCAGAACAGGTGATTTTTATATATTTAAATACATTTTTTAAGAATTCATAATATAATTATTACTTCTGTGAAATCGATATATTCTGGCGATTTAATTATAACAAAGTCAGATTTTCAAGCAACTTATTACTATAAAAATATTCATATTAACATTCCAATTTATTGAATACATAAAAATAGAACTTCAATAGCCAGTCGTAGAGTTAAAATGAAAATGCTGACGCATTATTTCGCAAGATTAAACGCGAACAAAAAATATTCGGGGATTTCATCAAGTTCCACGCGATCTAATTAGCATTTAAGAGATATCTGTAGAACAAAAGGAGATGTAACTCAGACCTTGATGAAATTCAAGTCATGTTCCTGGAAATAAAGGCAGGGGCATGTTAATCGAAAATTAAAGTCGGAGGGTAATGGGACTAACGGCTTTTGTGATTGTGGTAGATGTGGGACGAATCAATTATTTACTATACTACCCAAGGCGGGCGGAGAATTATTTTAGATTCCAAAAGCTATATAGATTACTACATAATATTAATAACATAGTACTAACGAGGGATGACAGTATTAAAATAAGTTTTAAGCAACATTTTGTGATAGACAAATTAAGTATAAGTTGTTGGTTTTTTAGTTTCCAATTCAAATCTATACCTATCAACCCTCATTTTACAAATATATAAAAGTTTTATTTTGAGTCATTTGAAATATTTGAATTTGATACGTACACATAAGGTTCTTATTGTACTAGTCAACAGTGATTTTGTTGCCCTGGATATTATAATGGCTTCGAATAATTTTATCTCAACAATTAATGAAATTGTGAATTATTTTGGAATATTGGCTATAGTTTTTTTATATATTTTTTATATTTAATTAATGTATATAGACTAAAAAATAGGAAAAATCTGGTCAGAGAAACACCTATAAGATTTTCTTCTATATTATTTTTGGGGAAAATTGCCGCTGTAAAGACCAACAGTAATCTGCCGTCATGTAATGGTCCCGACTACCCTGGTACCATTGCACCATCAGTATTAGATGTTGGTAGAAGTGCTCAAGATTATCAAGAAACTCTCAAGATTATCAAGAAATCTAAACCACTTGACTGTGGAGAAAGTTTAACTATACTATATTCAATCTAAAAATATTAAGAACCAAAGCCAATTCAATACTTCCATGAATATATTCGCAAATTGTGTACTAGAAATCATAAAAACACATAGTACAGGCGACAATTATTTTTATAAATTTTGTTGACCTGCACAACTTACATAACTAGCTTTAGCGACCCGCTAAAGCGAATGAGTGCGGCCTTACAAAAATACCAACTGGACGTTTCTAATATTCTAATCACACTACTCTGAATTAAAGAAAGGTTTCCAAAAACCAGCGTAGTGTAGTATACCGTTTTAGACATTAAAGAGAAATGACATGTACACGTTATTTGAATGTATCAACGAATCCAGTTTGTGTTTTATTGCTCTTAAAATGTATATTGGGTATCGATGATAGCATCATAAATCAGGATTGTAATTGGGTAAATGGTATCTTTTAAATATAAATATTTACGTAGGATTAACTTGTTACTGATTTTCATATTTGTAATATTGTTTAAATATACTACTACAAATACACTATTTGTCCATAAATAGCTATGTCTGATTAACGCAATATAATCATGCTAATACATTTATTATAATAACATATGTATTTTGTAATATATTATTGTATATTTTATTGTGTAGGTATGTATTTGTATATTTATTTGTTAAATTCGTTTGAGTACCTATTTATGTGTCCATTGCCTTTTTCCTGCACCACCTACATCGCCTGATTCACATTTGTTTTTGATTTAGGTTGCCTGGAAGAGACCTCTTTGAGCGATAAGGCCGCCTATTGTATCGCCTAGAAAATATTGTAAATATGGTGTGTTTTTGTAATAGTATGTTTTGGTATGCAATAAAGAGTTATCTCTCTCTCTAAATATTTTACACAAAAAGGTAATTTTAATATACAATTTAAATATGCCTGATAAACAATTAGTCATATATTACAAGGATTATACATATTTATGCTTATTATAATATTTACATGTAATAATATAATATGTATATATAGACAATTCTATAATATTATAAAATTCTAAACACGCCGTCTCATTGAACATTGAAGCTATTTAAAAAAAACAACTTGAACAGAGTATATAAACGATGGCGAATACGATCCAATTATTTTTAGATTTCACGTAAAAACTACTAAGCTGATTTCGATGCGGTTTTCGCTGATCAACAGCAAATTCTTAAACTTAAAATCTGTGCTAATTTTCTCCCGGGTTTTTTTTGGAAATTATTTAAAATGGCTATATTAAAAAAAACAAATTCCAATGTGATTTTTTCACTAAACGATAGCAAATATCATGTAATTATTATTCAGATGGTTCTCGGTAATTTTTCTGAAGTTACCTTCACTACCTCGGGAGTTCCCCAAGGATCAATTCTAGGTCCTTTATTATTTATTATCTTTATTAATGACATTAGGTCCTGCTTCCATTATACTAAGTTCCTACTTTATGCCGATGACTTGAAGGTTTTCCGTCGAACATACACACATACTGATTGTGTTCAAATACAAAAAGATTTAGATCGACTCACTTCATATTGTCTGAACAATCATATACTTTTAAATATAAATAAATGCAACACGATAGTTTTTACAATAAAAGTTAATAAAATCAATTATACTTACAAGCTTATGAACATGTCCCTCTCTCAAACTGAAAACGTCAAGGACCTTGGGGTGGTGTTGGATAGTAAACTACATTTAGATATTCACACACAACAGATTATTCGAAAGGCTAACAAAATGATGGGTTTTGTTAGTAGAACAAGTAAATTCTTTAATAGGCCACGGACATATCTTTATCTTTATAACACGATTATCAGACCTCAAGTCGAATACGCCACTCAAGTATGGAATCCTTTTTATAATAAATATACAGATGCTATTGAACGAGCTCAAAAAAGATTTCTACGTATAATGTACTATAGGTGTAGTAGCGGCCATCTCCCATACTCTGAATTACTACTTAAATATAACCTACTGTCACTCTCTAATAGACGTCTTTTACTGGGTGCTATGTTCCTTTATAAATTTTGTCACAATTACATAGATTGCTTGCCTGTTACTAACACTATTTGTTATTGCGTCCCAAGGACAGTACTTAGACGCGCGGTTAAAATTGGGCGGCTTTTTTCTACGACTTCCTGTCGTACAAACGCAGGACTTCGTGCCCCAATGTACCAACGCGTCAACAACTACAATATATATTTTGAAAACATCAACATATTTGCACTTTCCTTGGGTGCTTTTAAAAAACATGTCATTAACACCATTAAGGACCATACACTGTAATTGTGTTTTTTTTTCTGTCAAATTGTATCTGTTATTTTTATCCTCCACACATAATTAAATGTAAATTATGTATATAAGCGTGCTGATTTGTTTCTTTTGATTGAGAGCGTGAAAGTGAGTGTGTGTGTGTGTATGTATGTGTATGTGTGTGTGTGTGCGTGCGTGCGTGTGTGTGTGTGTGTGTGTGTGTGTGTGTGTATGTGTATGTGTGTGTGCGTGTGTGTGTGTGTGTGTGTGTGCGCGTGTGTGTGTGTGTGTGTTTGTTCCGTTTTCCTCTAAAAATTGTACACTACCATATTGATATTCGTGGATAATGTAGTAGGATAAACACTGACTTTGTACTATTTACCTTTTTTTTCTTATTTAACTTTAGTGTATATCTGTTTATTGTCCTTAATAAATAAAATAAAAAAGTAATAATATAAGTGATATTTTTTTATCCCTGGAATCTCGGGGCAAAATTTCCCGGAAGCGGTTTGAAGTTGTTCGAGTGCATAAAATTTAGCTTATTCCTACACAGTTTCCATTAAACGATAGCTTACATTCCTTTTTAAATGCCGTACTTTGTGTCCCAGGAATCCCACGAGAAAATAGACTCAAGCGTAGACAAAGTTGCAGGCATAAGCTAGTACAAAATACATACATACAAATAAATAATATTAATAAATAAATAACAAACAAAGTAATTACATAATTGTGTGTATTTTATTTCCATAAAAATTCAAGTATATATATTTGTATATATTAATTACAATGTTCAATCCTCTTTCATTTTGTACCCCACCAACAGCCCCAGATTAGGTTGATTTGACCCTAAATATCATTTGAATAAATCCCAAATACTTTACTCACTACGCTCATAACTATGACAGTTGTAATATATTATTATGTTGGAATAACCCGCTTTTATATAATTATTAATTCATATTTATTCTTTATTCACAATTATATTTTACAGCACTTTTACAGTTACTACTAAATCATATATTGTAGAGTAGTAAAACAGCGTGTACACCAATTCTATTTGTGACCGGAAGAAGAGGTAGAATATTGCCAGTAATATAATATCTTGACCATTATTATTCTATTCAGTACGGCAATACTGAACAACAGTCGTAAAAAATCTTATTCTCTTTTCACTAAACCCTTGAAAACACCATTCAGACTACGCGCCTAAGTAGGTTATAAAACGAAGGTTGCATTCAAAATGGCGCACTCTGCCTAATTAACAATATCGGCATTCCTTCACGCTACATCGCGAGTGCTTGTAATAATACACCATGAAAGTTTTGCTGTTTAAGTTTCTAGAATGAAGTTACATAATCAGAAAGAACCAATCACGACAGTTATAAGATAAATGAGATGTTCGTAAAAAGCTATGTAAAATGGCTAAGGATGCCTGTTTTCTAGCAATATTTTTAACCAACTTCAAAAAGGAAAAAGGAGGAGGTTCTCAATTCGACTGCACGCGATTTCTTCGTCGATTGTGGATCGATTTTTAATTATTTTATTTATTTATTTTGGCATCAAACTATACACATTACACATAATACAAAAAATATAAAAAATTGAACATAGATTGATTTACATTAAATTAGTTTAGCACCCAAAAATGGTTATTTATAAAAATAAATGCTAAAAGTGCTTCCAGTGGGAATGTACGTTACACTACTTTAAATATCAAAAGTAGTGAAATATTTTTTTTGCAATATTTCATTAAGTTTAATTTTAAGTCTATTTAAAGTTAGGTTATATATGTCTATATCAATAAAGTTGAGATTATAATATATATTGATGCAAATGAAAAAGAAATAATAATGTTTGAGTATAATCCTACTCCTAAGGTAGTAAGTACCATTAAGTCAGAATCTTGTGAGTGGAAATCGTGATCAACCCTCAAATGTTAAAAGCACGTATAGCGTATTTTTTTTCTAAAGCTATTCAAGTATTTGTGTCATTCAAAAGTAGAAAATAAAAATAAGTAACATAACACTAACTTTATTGAAAAGTAAATAACGCTTAAGCCAAAAATAAATATTTCTAGTAGTAGTTTATATTTAGGTTTATATTTATAAGTTAATTTATTTTTAATATTTAACTATATGTTTTAAAGCTTTTATAATTAATAAATAAATATTTCTACATAGAATATGTTGAATTCGTTGCCAAAATATTAAAAAACAATAACATATTTGCAAAATAAAGTAATTTTTATATTTTACTTTGGACTTACTTTAAGATGTATATCATATATAATATATTCGTATAATATATTCATTTTTAGCTGTTTAGTTACATTTGAGGGTAGTTGAATGACTTAATGAAAACTCTTTATTGTTCACCATAACTTAAACCGAGACATTTAATATGAATACATTTCTATAGGAATAATGGGCGGCTTTATCGCTTATAGCGATCTCTTCCAGGCAATCCTGTGTCCAAGGAGACATTACAAGAAAAAATAGTATTTGGTGGTATAACTAAATTAAAATTAATTCAATCGTAATTAAAGAAAAAAAAATATCAACAATATTAAACTAATATAGTTATACATAATTATATTGATAAAAGTAATAAAATAATTTTTAAATTTAATTTAATATAGTAGTTATGTTTTTTGATATAAAAAACTTCGATAGTAAAAATAAAGTTTTGATATAATATTCTCTTAAGTTTTCGCGACTTGTATACATAATAAAACTAACTTTTAACGGTTTTAAGCGCGGTAATTTATTTGATTTGGGTTTAACGTTTCGGCCGCATTTCATGGCTGTGGTCACGGACGACAAAGGTGACATTTGTCCACGAGTATTGTTAAAGTTTTATTAAGCTTACCGCCAACTTGTTCATTTTAATTATTTAGTTTTAATTTTGTTTAAGGTTGTTATTTACAGTTTTGATATTTTTAGTACATGTTATGCACAGGCCCAGTTCTACTATTACTATCTCGTCGAGATAGCCGGGCACTATCGCCTCAATCGTAGGTTTGCCTGATTTCAGTATTCAGTTAGGTCCAACGGCATGCCCGTGGCATACCACCCTATCTTTGTAAATAACTCGCAAAATAAACATTTAAAATTTTAATAGCTTTTTAATTTTTAATATTCATTTCAACTAACACCATTTCTACTAATGGTGATACCAATTTTTTCTACTATTATTCCGTAGTGATGGTACCGAGAAGATATTGAGGACTTAGTAGATTACGAATTTCTAACACTTTGAATATATTCGTAACGATAAGATAAGATAGGTATTGAAATAGCAGAATTGGGCCCTAGTTCTTACTACTTAACTCACTTTACTGTACTTCATACTACTTTGCCAATAATATGGTTCTGGTTTGCGTCACTACGTTCAATTATGGATTAACGATAGTAACGAAGGCTCCATACAACTTGATTTATACCGGCTTCATTTTCAAAGTATCGTGGTTACAGAGCTAGAATTAAATAGTATAATTTTATGTCTGCAGATCCTCAAAAGCACCACCCACGCATCGATTACCCCACCCGCTACCTCGATTTTGGAGAAACTCTCCGAGTGAACTGCACGACCGCACCGGCCTTCCCTGCGCCACACATTACTTGGTTTATTAATGGCCGAAAGGTGATTTTTTATTTACATTAGCTACGTTTACATCTTGGTTGTTTTATATAAATTTACAAAGATCTTTAGTTATAAGTACATATAGTAATAATATAGCCTTAAATCTGAGATGAGGTTGCCCCTAGATGAAATCTCTCTTCTCAGAGTGCTTCCTGGCAAAGACAGCTCATGCCAGTGCTGCCTGTTTAAGACAACACTTCGCCTGTAAAATTAAGCAGAAAGCCTGATCTCGTTCTCTTAGCACTTCCTCTGCCTTCCCCTACTCCTTTTACCAACCCTAGGGTGTCAGTGGGTCACTAGCTTGCTCTTCTTTAGGAACTTACTTCTGAGCATATACCCTGTCCATCTCCATTTCTGAGAATCTGAGAATTTTTCACGGTATATCTATTTTTTTTTTTTAGGTCGTATGTTTTCGATGTTCACTTTATCTAACAGTTTGATGCTCAGGATGCCACGTTCCATGACCCGTTGGCATTTTCCTAGTTGGTCTCTTTTATACGTACATAAATTATACTGAATTATATAATGTTATTATATTAATTTAGTTATATAATGACTTTATAAAGTAATAGGTACAATAAAAAATCTCAACTTATTTATACCGTCTTCTATGAGTCTGGTACCCAGAAGGCTGGCTACGTTTCCTCGCAAAATCGCTGTACTGATCCGTTGTCCGAGGCACTAGCCCTCCGAGCACCCTTTTTATTTTTTTATTGCAGGAGTTCCACAGTCAGGCAGACGGCCCACTTAATGGAAAGCGGTTACCATCGCCTATGGAAATTTGCAACACCAAAGGAGCTACAAAAGGGCTGCTGCTTTCTTAAGAGAGACTGGAACCTGGTCACTAATGCCGG
Organism: Dendrolimus pini; assembly: GCA_949752895.1. Lineage (NCBI taxonomy): Eukaryota > Metazoa > Arthropoda > Insecta > Lepidoptera > Lasiocampidae > Dendrolimus > Dendrolimus pini. The sequence continues at coordinate 17,095,884 of OX457137.1, read as the reverse complement.
AACACAACACAAGGTTGTTATGGCAGCATACTCTAGACCAGGGATGGTCGTCATCCAGTCGAGCAAATACCATTCCACCTGTCTGTGGGTTGTTTTGTCGCCTCTTATGACAAGTCGCCCGGCCATAGGAAATTCTATTCTTTCTTCGTTCCTGCACGGATATGCACATCATGATAATGCACCTGAAGCATCAATGAGTCGTTTTGGTAAAAGTACATAAATATCTCCTACACAGTTTCCCAGTACAACTTGTTTACACGCAAACATCTGTAGATTGCAATTCAGATTAATCCTATTGTGAATGTAGTTAAGACACAAATACATATAAATTTTACAATATAATAAATAATGCACAGAGAAACACACACGTTGCATATTCCCAAGTTAAGCAAGTCATGCTTGTGTTTGGGTAATATACAAAAAACCACTCTAAAGCCAATCCCACAGGCCCAAACCATTGTAAATAAGGGAAAGTTCCTTTTACGAAATGTATCATGCCAGGAACCGTATCCGGAACATCTGCATCCTAGTAAGCTCGCCCAGCAAAGGCTCAAACCACTCAACCATAAAGACCTTTATTACTTGTATGGAGTACATTTCAAATATTTAATGAGTAATAATTAAACATTTATCCGTGCAGGAACGGAGACAGAATACAAATTCCTGCGGCCGGGCAGCCTTTCGTAAGAGGCAACAAAACAACCCATAGCCAGGTGGTAGGGTATTTGTACGTCTGGATGGCTACAACCCCTGGTCTAGGATTGGCCGTCATAACAACCTTGAGTTATGTTCCGGCATCAGTGGCCAGGTTCCAGAGAACGGCATCACGTTGGTAGCTCTTTTGATGTTACGAATAGCCATGGGCGATGGTAATCACTTTCCATTAGGTGGCCGTCTGCCTGTCTGCTGAACTCACACAATAAAAAAGGCAGATATAGTTACACGGCGTTACCTAATCAATATCTGTTATGATACATGGTAGAGTCACATTGATGCATTATGATTGTTTTGTTTAGGTACAGCTCTTAGGTCCGGCTCGATGGATATGATACCACGCTCTCCCGAAATGACGGCGTGAATCTCACAGAATATTGGCGGTTAGCCTTAACCTAATCGTGTTTAGTGCGATGAGTGAGAGTCCCGATGGCCCGTTTCTCTCAACACCACCACCAACACCATATTGCATCTCCTCTATTTCATTTCTCCTGTCTTATCCCCCTCTCTCATCCCCATCATCTTATTCCAGCCTAAAAGCTTGCAACGTATTGGCTTCACCCTTGGTGTTACAAACGTCTATAGGCGACGGTAACTAGTTTCCATGAGTCCGTCTGTCTGTTTGCCAGCTTTGCAATAAAAAACGTATCCCACGAGTCATGATTATTTTTAATGCGTATTGGAAAGCCTCACCCTTCACGTTCTCAATATAAAATACTAACATATGTTTATTGAAAATAATTTCAGATGGACGAACTTGTAGCCCATTCACATAAGTACCGTATACTCAGCAGCGATCGCTCTGGAAGGAGGGGATTGCAAAGAGCCTACGAAAAAGATCCGCTCAGTACTTCACCGTCCCTCGTGGCGTTAACACACGCTTCACATGTAGCAACTAGACCTCCTGGTTGCAACGTTAAGGAAACTCAGGTAAATATAAGTTAATTATAGAAAATCTATAACATTATAAAATATAAAAGTGTAGTCTTTTGTTTTTCAGATCTTTTGTGTTTGTCCGTTTGTTTGGGATTCACGTAAAACAACTGGGTCGATTTCGATGCGGTTTTCGCTGATGGATAGCGAATTCCCGGACTAAAATCTGCGGTACTTTATATCCCCGGAAATGCCACGGGATTTTCTTAGGAGCGGCTTAAAATAGCGCGGTTGAAGAAAAATCCGGATACCGATGTATTATTTTCACTAAACGGCAGGAAATTGTCTGTCATAAAATATGTGATACTTTGTATCCCGGAAATTCTGTGCGATGTGTTTCGGGAATGATTTCAAGTTGTTAGGACGCGTATAAATCAGCTTATTCCGTCCAACGTGAACGAAGTCGCCGGTGAATCCTAGTTATATAATGAAAAAAGCCGTGAAACGTTAGTGAGTGCGAGCGCGATGCCATGACCGGAAGGCAAAGGAATGTGGAAGAAGAAGCAAGGGGAAACTTACCTCGCCACCAGTCCACCGCCACACTGCACTCGTCTAAGGAGGGGTTCACACACTTCACTAGGATTTGATTAGGAGAATTAAAGTTATTTCAATTAAATTAAAAGTGATTTTCTTTATGTCGTGTTCCAACTATATTTACGACTAGAGGTTCCGGCAGACGTTGTCATGCCCTAGAAAATTAAAAATCTAGGACCCGATTCCAGCGCCACCTATCGGTTCCAATTGTGAATCTAATCCTTCCGGGGAACCACTTTAAGACACACAAAAAAACATCAAAATCAGTAAAGTCGTTCTGAAGTTATGCGCGTACATAAGTCATTTTAATACCTTTTAAAAGTTCCTTGGATTTCTACAAAATCAGTATTTCAAAACCAAAATTAGACAAGTCGGCCATTCTCGAGTTTTTGTGAGACTGACAAACATCAATTCATTTTTATATATAAACAGCACTGACACGTTACGAGTGTTTCTCTTGTTTTGCGCATTCTTCAATTAAAATTTATTATTTTTCTTAATGCCGAGGACAAAGAGTATATTGAATATATGGCCGAGGATGAGGAGGGAGGATTCACAAGATGTTCCTAGACGCAACCAGTAAATAAAGGGCCCATTCAATATCCTGCATGGCTATCCGGCGGTGGGCGGTGTTTGCAGGACTCAAAAGGCAACCTGCTCGGTACTGCCGAACGCAATATAGGCCGCCATGCAGGATAGTGAATGACCCTCTTAACACTCGAATCTCAAACTGGCAGTTCCAATGAGACGTGGTTGGGAATTCTGTTCGAGAAACCATGGACGACTTAAGCAGTTTCAAAGAGTACATCGAATATATAGAGGCAGTTTCCTGGCATGTGCATATTATGAAAATTACCCCATGCTGACTGTGAACATTGTGATGAAACCTGCCAAATTAAAGTATAACTCAAACTCTACCATCGCCTTTTTTCAGAATTTTTCGACCCACAGTTCCAAAGTTGCAATAAATGCAATCATAATTCATACTTTCAAACCACAATAGACACATTTTGAAAACATTCTTTAATTATTGGTAATTATAATGAAATTATTTCCTTGATTACAGATAGGCGAAATTAACAAATTGATAGAACCAAACGTGGTGTATCCAACAAGCCGCCATAAAAGCCATAGGCCTTTTCGCAAAGAACTCTACATAACGATATCAGAATTACAGCTGGTTGCAACTGGGAGACTCGAAATTACATGCGTCAGCACAATACCAGAGTTCAGGAGCATTGAGGATAAGTTTGCTGACGTCAGGAACGATACTATTATTGGTAAGTTTGCAAAACAAGTGGCCATGTGCGAGTCGTGCTCACGTTTCTGAGTTCCTCCTTTATTATTGATAATAGATAGATAACACTTTATTGCTCACCAAAAAAAATACAAAACAAAATGCATAATTACAATACTTCTTGGCAAAACAACAGGCAGCCTTATCGCTAAAAGCGATCTCTTCCAGGCAACCTAGCTTAAAAGAAATTCTTAACTAATCTGGCGATGCAGGTGGAGCAGAAAAAGATAGGACTGTACAATTTAAATATACATACTTACACTATTTTATAAATTTAATACATACATATATATATATATATATATATATGTATGTATGTATGTATGTATAAATATATATATAAATATATACATATATATATATATATATATAATAAAACTACGTTTTAACGGTTTTAAGCGCGGTAATTTATTTGATTTTGGTTTATCCGACGTTTCGGCCGCTTTGCAGTGACCGTGGTCACGGAAGACAAAGATGACATTTGTCAAACGTGTATTGTCAAAGTTTTTATTCAGCCTACCGCCAACTTGTTCATTTTAATTATTAAGTTTTAAATTTTGTTTATGGATATTATTTACTCTATGGGAGCCTAATCTAATTTACCACCGCTTCACAACATGTTGGGGCTTGAAGAGAAGAAGCGGCGCAAGAAACTCTTCAGCAAACATGCCTAGTTCTAATTTTTTTTAATATAATATTAAAATGAGTGCAAGGAAAAAATAAAAGAAATTATCAGTTAAGTTGGTTTGTTTCGTTGCACGCAGAAAGAGCTCACAGTGTCTTGAGGTCTGGCAGTTGGTTTTTGCTGGGTTTGGGTCTTAATAGTACCTGTAGAACTGTCGAACGGCCTCGTTCTCACGACATCTTTAGTTATTGCAGGTTTAGTGGGCGTCATCAGGATAAAATGCGAGCATAAAACACAATAGCCACGGTTTATACACTTTTAATTTAGATTTGATCAACATTATGACATAGTTTAGACCGAGCAGCGGGTTCAGGACACCCGCTCATACTTTCAACTTCAATACTTTCTTTAAAACTCTCAAAGGTCCAACTCGACCTGTAACCACCAACCAAATGTGTCACAAAAACTCCTCAGTCTACCCAAGTAGATATTACTCAAAGTATAGAGGGCGCTGACCCCGCTCCGCCATATGCTCTGCTCTGATTGGTCGTTTATTAAATTACAATATTCATAACTTTTATTAGGTTAGAACGATCTTTAAGTTATAGAAACATTCAACAAATCAAATTAAATTACATTAAGAATTTTAGAAGTAATTAAAATGTAAACAAATGATATTGTGCGTTATACATCCAGTCAACGATACGTCCAATTAAAGCTTCCCTCCGACATATATATATATATATATATATATATATATATATATATATATATATATATATATATATATATATATATATATACTTATATCTATGTATATCTTTGTTTCTAATTGAGTGGGAGTCATAATGCTTAAAATGCAAATGCTGTTCGGATTGCTATTGCACTCATTTTCGAAATATTTGTACAAATTATACAAATTTCTTTAGTTTGGGAAGTTAAAAGCTTACCTCGACCACGTTGCAACATCGGAACCAATTTTAACTAAGAAAGTTAATATCAGATAAAAAACAATTAGCGACAAATAATAACTGAACCACATTTAAAATCAATTAATTCATAAATTATCAAACTAAAACCAAATAGTTAGACCAAACAGTTAGCTTTCTAAATAATATGAAAATAAAGTATTACATTTTTTTTTCAGTGGACGTCATCCAGCCAGCAGTAATCTTCCAGCCATACGAGAATCTCACAAAAGCCGACATAAGCACGTCGTCTGGTAGTCGTTCAACAATTGCGTACAATTTGTGCTTAATCTCTTTCTATTTAATAAAACTCGCTTGACACTTAAATTAAGTTGTAATTCATCTAATGGGCTGTGATAAATAATTTAATGTTCATTATAATTACTAACTTAACTAAGTTATCTTGTCGCGTAGTAAAAAAACTCGTAAGTGTCAGCTCCGACGCACGACTGGAGTTTACTCCTTAAACATTAAACAACGTATGTACGTGCGCGGCGACAGCGACCGAATAATTGCAGTTACAAGAAAAATATACATGTTACAAACAGATAACTATGTAGCCTGTAGAAAATACAAGTATAAACACAACACACTCGCAAACATATTTTTACAAGTTTGAAATTATAAATGTAACTAGGATATGCCCGCGATTTCGTCCATGCTTGAATTCCTTGGGATTCCCGGGACACAAGTATCGCAGCATTTAAAAAAAATGTTAAAGCTATCGTTTTAGTGAAAACTTTGTCAGAATAAGCAAACTTTTTTGCACCCAAACGAGACGGAACGGAATTTCGAGATAATAATATCACAAATTTTATTACATAAAATTTGCTTTTTCCTGATCAATGAAAATCAATGAAAAAATTACATTGGAATTCGATTTTGTTTAATCTGGCCATTTTAAATGATTCTAAGGAAAACTCCCGCGGGATTCCCAGGATAAAAGTTTTTAAAATCATAAAGAAAATAAGAAAGATAAAAAATAAAGAAATCTAAAAATAATTGCATCGTGTTCTACGTCATTTATATAGTGTATTCCAGTTTTTGTTTTTTTATCAATTTTAATAGCTTCAATGTAGACGGCATTTTGAGTATTTTATAATATAGATATCAGATCGCCTGATAGAAATGTAAAGTTTTGCTGAAACTCACCTTATTAAGCAAGCTAATATAGGAATGGTGAACATTTTACATATATATTACCACATAAATTACGTTAATTAACAGAAACGGCCGGACCGATTTGATTTTTTTGGCTCTAATACAATGTGGGTTAAAAGAAAAAAAACATCAAATTTGAATTACTCTTATGTTATTTCACACCTCATAAGATTTCCATTCCGAGAGCCATGAAATGAAAATGAATTGTTAAGGAGTAAACTCCAAAAGTATTGAGAAAGTTAACAATAGTTTAGGTGAGAAATCGTCTGATATAGCAAAAACCTGCCCAATAATTGATTCTAACCCTGGACATTAGAGATGGAAAACGCGACATGGAATAGCATGATTGATTTTAATAGTTAAATTAATTGCGACATTATAAAAGTAGTTTATAGCTTGATATTAATTTATAGATTGGTAATTGAGGACATTAATCTTTGCCCGAATTGATGGCTATCGCTGCGATAGTTTTACCTTAGGCATGGATTATAAAGGCGAACGCGCACATACGAGTATACAACCCGCAAGAGTTAACTTGAGACTTCGCTCGGATCACGTAAACGCGAGGTACTGACTTGATCGTATGTGCTGATGGCGAGAGCGGTAAGAAAGCGGGGGTCGGGAGGCGAGAGCGCATTCCGCTGAGGTCTCAAGTTAACTCTTGCGGATAATAATACTATGAGCCGCAGGATCTACAAGAAACAACTTTCTTATTTGGCCCTTTTACAGACACACATTTAATTTTCAGGTATTGCATTATCGTCTATACAAAAATTACGTAAGCTCAAAGGCTATTTTATTTTATGTATTTTAAATTCCATCTAAACTAACGCTATCTAGCGTTAAAAGTTACCCGGACCATTGTAATTGACTTGTTAAGTACAGTATTATGATACCATTTTGAACGTGTTTACCCAAGAGTAACGATGAAAATTGAAAAGAATAGTATGATTTTTATTAAAACGGTTACTAGACAAGAAAAGAATAAAAAACAATAATAAGGCTGTTTCATCTATTTGCTCAACCGCAAAATTGGATAATGCGTTACGCTCCTACGGAACGTTTGTCTTTTAAGCTACGATAATTATGTTACGCTTACAAAACTTTTTGAAATGCAAATAAAATTATGTTACAGATAGATAAATTAAAATAAAAAAAAGTGTGCATCTCGAGACACCCGAGAGAAGTGATAACTTAACCTGCCTACCGCTGCCATATGACTGACAGACTGGCGCCGTAACGCGTTACGTAACGAAGCGGCATAAGAAGTTATCGCTTCAAAAATGTGTAAAATTGTATTCGGTTACCTATAAATTATGGAGTGTAAAGAGGGCCAGTTTATATGGTAGGTAAACTGAAAGTGTCCAATGCGTGTTCCAATGTAAGCGAACAGCGAATAGTAGTCCAAAAATCGACCAGAATGGCGTTAGTGTACATAAAGACCGCCTATAACTTAGCGAGTGAAATGTAATGAGTTTTAATATTTAAAAAATTAAAAGTTATCTAATTTTTGTGTCGATACGTTGGCGGCTTCCCATCTTCCAAATACAGCCGTCACTGCCGGGGGAGATGCCACACTTCAAGAAACCCTGAAACGCCGCAAATATGCATCCATCGGCGACGGAAATATATTTGTGGCTTTCGGGGTTGAGACTTTGCGGCCATGGGGACGTGAAGCTTATCAACTTTATCGAGGCTCGCGTGACCAAAGGGCTGGCCTATATTTAGGGCAACGAATAAGCGTTGCCATACAACGAGGGAATGCGGCCAGCATTTTGGGAACGCTCCCCACCGACAGCGATTTGGACTACATCTTTTACTTGTAAATATGTTTATAGTAGTATTTAATTTCTAAGTTTTTGTTTCTTAAATTAATTTGAATTTTTGTGAATCTTTAATAATACTTTAAAGGCTACGTTCCATTAGGGACTCACAACGGCCACGTTCACCACCGCGATTTATCCCGTTCCGCTTGCTGTCCGGCGTTACAATCGTAAACCCAAGTGGAACGGTTATTCGACCCACCTCTTGACACAAGTCATTGTGAGCGTTGTATGATCGAAAATGACGACGTCATTAGTGACGTTTTCGCCACGACCTCAACGACCGCGGTCGCCTTGTGGAAAGGCTAATTGAGCATGTTGGGCGTTGTGAGCTACTAATGGAACGCCCTGAAGGTGATTCTATATTGTGTTCCCTATTCTAAACGCTTTTTTAATTGTACCCTCTACCTACAATAGCGCCACCAATAAAATACCTTTTAACGAACTTACTAACAGAGATGACCCACCCTATCTATAACCTGCACCTATATAATATGACTAAGACGGATGCGCTGGCGTATATTGCGCGTTCACCTTAAGGTTCAAATACAATGATGTTTCAAAAGGCATAACTTTAAAATGCATTACTATTTTATTGGGATCAATATATTGTCAATATAGATAGTAAATATTAGAGCTAAGAATTCTCGCCATACACTAGCGTACTTGAATATTGAAGTTTTAGAATAGTTGACTTCCATAAAACATGTGTTATTATTTTCTATAAGGGATATATTATTATTTTTTTCGAGTGTCCTCACCCATCTTCGACATGAACCAAGAACTGATTAATATCGAAGTTCAAATCTCAAGGTAATAAATATGATCAAAAGTTTGATATTTCGCCAAAAGCTTTAGAATTGAAATCAGCGTAACATCTTAAGTATAAATTACGCTCAGGGGAATATTCCAGAATGTTCACTGAAGCCAGAAAATAGGCTGTCCGAGTAAATCTTCTTATGATGTTATTTATCATTGCGTAAATTTTATTTTTATTTAAGTCACTCGTTCTGGCTAACATATCAATGATTAATGCTCATTATTGTTATCAATAAGGCAAAAGAAATACATCAGAAGCTACAGATCATTAAAACAAGTGGTTGCGAAATGATGCGTTCAGGAGACTCAGCTAGGTCAAATTAAATCTATACTAATACTAAAATAATAAACCTAACCATCTAATTAACTTGTTCGGATGTTTGTTTGCTCACAGCAACAGCTGTGGAAACGAATCGTCTATCATCAAATTTCAATTTATTATGAATCTTCAATGCATTCTTTACTCTTTTTGACCTCAAAATTTAATTAGATGCATTAATTGTAATAAAATATGTTGTAAGAATAATATGGTATTATATTTATTCGAATGCAGTACCTAATGCATTAATATCATAAATCTCCTGTAATTTATGAAACTAAGTGTACTTATAAGAAACGTGCCACGACCATCAACGAATGAATTAAATAAAATTATAGTTAAAATAATAATAGTGTGTGATTATATTATAAACACGACTATTAGTAAGCTATAATAAAATGATTTATAGAAAAAATATCTTATTTAAACAATACGTCCTAATATAAACAATCATTGAAGAATACTAGGTATGACAATCTACGTCCCCAGGGCAGTACAATATTTATACAAGTAAAAGGCAGTCAAAGAATTTTTTGAAATTTAATTATTTCTATCATAATATTCTAAGGGTAGGATGATAAGATGTCATTTTAAGAATTTTAACGCCTGTTCGTTTAAGTATATGAAAGATTATTAGAATTTATTCTAACGTGTGTCCGCATCCCTATTTATAGTCTTCATTCAATGTGAAGGATAGTTTATTGAAACTATATATATGAAAAAACGTGAATAGTGACATGTGACGCTCTCTAATTGACAGTTAGGTTATCTTACATAATTAAGTTTTTAACTGTGCGATTGTAATTCCTAGTATTCTTTTATAATTTATTAAAAACATGTTTAAGACGAGTACATATTCCTCGACATTGAAAAACCACACGCACCAAAGTAGTCATAATAATATGTGTGGTGCGATGCGGATATAATTGATTTGTCGTGATAGGTGTCGTTTATTTAGATGAACAGAGTACCTGTTATCTTAAAAATTCAAGTTTTACCCTGAAATGTAAAAAGTTCTACCCTTTAGCGCTGAATTTTAAGGCGATCCCCGCAGAGCCCGGATACGATGTCCAAACACATTCCTCTGCGTTAACAACAAAAAAATCTTAAAGCTCTTCTGAAAAATTTACTTTCATCTGTTTATCTGGACTGACGACTTGTAACTTTGGCGCGTGTGGCATTTACGGCCTTGTTGGGTGTATACCTACTGTATATTCCTCTAACTCCATCTGATGACCACTTTCTAGAACGTTCGTACTTATGAAGAGAAACGATACATATCAATTAGACTTTTAATTGATAGGTAGTTTAATTAGCTTTCGAATTTAAGATAAATTACATTTAGATATATACCTACTGAAATGGTAAACTGCTTACTACGTTTTCAAAAATTAAATCTGTACATTTTATTTATAAAATACAATATTAAGATTGTAATAGTGTTGCCGAAAAAATAACTATCTTCCAATTTCTGTAATAAATATATTATTTTTAGATGATAATATCGTTGTTAAAGCTAAGAGCAGCTGAATCTCTTATTTAAATATTTTTTTTGTATCGTGATTGTTTTTTAGCCCAATCTGTACTTTAACATTCTGTTCATTTACTATGCCTATGTGCTTTTATGAAAATCAAAACAATAATGCATATATTTATTATGTAATAAAATTATGTTAAATTAATTGTAGTTTTACTTTAAAACTGTGTCCGTCTCTTCATTCGGGTGAGACAAATAAAAAAAAACAACAACAACAAGCGAATGCACTATAGTATTTCTTATTCGATGACGTAAGGGTTCTGTATAACCCGTGCGCGTTAACATGGCACCTGGCTCGAAAACAACCCTCCTCCCGCTGCCCCGCGCGGGGCCCCGCTCGCGTCGTGCGAAACCAGTAGTGTGAGCATCACTGTTGTAGTTGTTAAATGACGATATTCAAAGAACTAAAATAACATTAATTTTTTTACACTAAGTAATTTAAATGTAATTTATTTGAGCCAGGTGCCATGTTAATTTACACGGGTTATACAGTATGTCCATATTTGCTGTCATTTTGCTAAGGAGTCCTAAAAAGCATTCAATCGTATATTTTATGCTTCATAATCAAAAACAACGCATCTGAACACCAAATTAATTTTCGTAGAAATATTAACTGAAGGAAGGTAAGCACCTAGACATCGATATTATTTCTCAAGACCTGCTTATCGATATCACATACGCCTATGTATACATACTACGTAAATCTAAAATAAGTGTAGTACTTATGTTTTATGTCTCAATTACTCGATGTATGATTTCTACCCCAACTTATTCTGGCTGGACGGGTTTTGTTATTATTTATTTTTGTTTGTTTTGTTTATAGTACCTATAGTTTTTAGGTTATCTATAAAAGTCCAAAATATATATTGTAAACTCATTCTTTTATTTCTTTTGTAAAGCCATTCCACCACTGTGTAGAGACTAATAGTATACCTACTCGTTCCTGAAAATTTTCCTCCTTGGAGCCGGTGGTTTCCGATTAAAATATCTATGGCATATATTCATATGGGCGAAATTGACGAAGTTATTAGAATCCTTATTTCCATAACAGATATGAAACCCTGAATATATTTCGGCAAAATTACATGTTCTTTAAAATTAAGCAAACGGCAAAAACGGCTTATTGTACACGAACCTCATTAAAGTGCACAAATGTTAAGATAAGACTAACTATAACAAGTGTGTCGTTTAAATAGAAAAGCATGTTATCGTCTTATCTTTTTATTTGACATAGATATTAAATAACAATAATTACAGATATAGTTACACCCACGTGTAATCCATCTTATAGTTCGAACATATTATTTTCATTTTTGGAAAGTATCTTAAAGGAATGATCAACTCAAGCTAACCTGCTCAGTTGGATAATAATCTAAATTATTGCAAACTATAATATACACATGGTTATACTATAGTTAATAGTATATTATAAGCAAATAATAGAGACAAAGTTTAATTTTTTTAAGTGTCTGTATATACTTAAGTGAAGTAATTAATTAAATTGAATTAATTAATTACTTAGGTAATTTTAACCTAACCTAAATTAACTCATTTATAGTTGTTTTTCTTTATGTACTACACACCAATGCTCAGGGCAGACATTGAGGTGCAAACACCATTGCTCAGAGCAGACAATGGTAGTGTAGGACTCGCGATGACTGACGAATCCCCACTAAAATCACCCCGATGTTACTATAGTTAGTAGAGCTTACGCAATCTTTAAACGTCAAGTCTTGTGAAAACTTGAAGGAACAAATCAAATACATACCTTAGACTTAAAGATTCCAAGGTACGAACTAAATAACACAAACAAATATTATGTAAAAATAGACACGTAAACATAATGCAGAAAGGCAACTTAATAAGCAACAAATATACATAATAAACACATTAAGGTTATTTACATTATTTATTACGGCAATAATTAAATAATTTCAATACAAGACTGTTAACCTCAATATTTTGCCCATTTCTTGTGCATATATTATAAATCTATTTTATCGCTATTTTATAATGAAATAAACCTAAATAACAGCCGAATATACAAACACTACACTTTTTAAAAGCCTTTATCAAAAGCATTCCCAAATATTTTAATGAGGTCCAGTAAAGTGGGGCTAACGGGGCGGAAAGTGTATTCTCGTAGTATAAATTGGCCACAATTTCATTTGATGTTATGATAAGATTTTCACTCTTGTAGGCAAACGTTCCATCTGATGATAAGTAGTCGCTGTAAACCATGATTTTTACATCACTAAGCGTTACCTACATCGTTGAGAGTAAATATCTGTTTACGCTCTCTTCGAAGAGTCCCATATCGTAATGTTCTGGCAAAATCATTCAAAAGGGTGGTCATACCAGTTTACACACCAGTGGGTTTATCCTTGTGGGCAAGGATAGCCCTTAAGTGGATTACCTTTGGATAAAAAAGGGTGTGTGTGGGACTCACCGGCCTACAAATACCGGCATATAAATACCATCCACACAGCACCCAGTTCCTTATAGGATCCATTATGTGGGCTGTGGGTTCGCTTGCTCACGCTCCTCCAGCACAAGCATAACCGCTGCCACGATTGTGGTAATAAATGAAGTTTGGTTGGTGCATTGTTTATATTTAAAAAAAAAAAAGTATTATATCATAAATATTAATTAGTCAAAAAAACAACGCTGTGTTGATTTTTATAGTAAACACTACAGTGTCCTTGTAATGTTTTGATACTTTCGTAGTATCACTACAAAACTATTGAATATTTGCATAAATATTTATTTTTATGTTTACAACATTCACGTGCGGTAAGGTTACAATAGATAGCAAGCGAATATGTAATTTAATAACGGAGCACACCATATTGCTTCCGATTCGCTACCCTCTCCTACTTTTTATTGGTCTAAAGCTGATATTACACAATGCAACCATATTGAATCAATATTGTTCAAAGAACTGAAAGAATACGAGAATATTCATTGACATCGAATGAGACTCTTATGTGGAACACTGATCGCGTCTTCCAAATCGAAAGACATAAGTGAATCGTGTAGTATCAGCATTACAGTTACATTTTAAACGGCATTTGAACAGTCATCTGTTATAAAAATAAAATCACAGTTCATATAACAAGTTAATTTTTGGAATAGTGCATAAGCTACTTATATCTAGAAAATGTAGTGTTTAATTTCTATATTGCACAATTGGGTAGTGACATAAAAATTTTGCTAACAAACAATTAATATGGTGTACAGATCTACACAAATAATAATTCCTCCCAATGTATGTATGTACCTGTTGTGCAGTAGACCAATTTTATTAGACAACCGCATTGTAGGCAAACAAAACAATACTCTGCCTTTTACGCTTGCGAATATAGTTCAATATAGATCATTTACATGTCGAAAACCGATCAGCCTTATTGCGCAAATGGAAATTAGTAGATAGGAATTATAATTTGTGTACTACTTATTATAAATTATTACAAATAAGATACTTTCTTATTACAATTTCATTTAATTCAACTCTTCATAGACCTTATCAATACGCTTGCAGTAATGACAATAATTCTATAATAATAATTATTATTATTATGAAGTCAGTAAATAATATTTTCTTAAGTTTTCGCGACTTGTACACATAATAAAACTACGTTTACCGCAAATTACCGCGCTTAAAACCGTTAAAACGTTTTTTTTTTTTATAATACACCACCAAAATTCTTATATTTAAATTTCGTTTAAAATCTCCTGACACCGGGTTGCCTGGAAGAGATCGCTATAAGCGATAAGGCCGCCCATTGTTCTAATACAAATGTATCAATTGTCTAGATTTAAGTTTATGGTGAACAATAAAGAGTTTTCATTCATTCATTCATATGTGAAATTACCGCGCTTAAAACCGTTAAAACGTAGTTTTATTAAGTCAGTAAATATTGTAAAGTCGTCGAATTGTATAGGGTAGTCTGGAGATCGCCTATGGCGACAAGACCCGCCCGTTGAACTTTAATTATTTACAATAAAGTTATTCATTCATTCATTCATTGAAAAAAAAGGACAGATTCAAAGAAAATAATTATAATTTATAGGCGCTACTTTATAATGTTTATGAACTTACTATTTATTATATTAGGTCTTAATAAATGCGAATAAAAGAGTAAGGATAGCTTTACTGTTACAGTTTTTCTTAAATGGTGAAGCAATAAAATCCAAAACGTTCCTTAGAATGCAAAATATCAAAAACATTAATGTTAAAGTAAAATAAGCCTTCTTAAAATAATAATGTCGAATATAATTTCCCCTAAATTATACATGAAAACTTTAATGCATATTTTTATAAAATTTCCACATTGTTGCTTCCTTTTAATACCCGGTCACTGTAGTTTTTATTGTAAATAACTTTATCATATAAATCATGACCTATAGAACCTGTTTAAAAGTAGCTATGAATGACAAAAAATATGCATTTATAGACAAACATAATGAAGCCGTGTTGACACGATCAAAATATGCTCGGATGGAGGACACTTGTATGAAAGAACTTCACGCATATCTTTTTACATTATTCTGATCTTACTGGTATGCTATCAATCTGTTAGTTTTCAATAGATTATCAAAGTTAAAGACGTGAAGCAATTGAAGCATTTATTTATCTATAGAATCATCCAAGCAGATACGTAGGTTGATTTTATAAATACATTGTACGCATTTAAGCAAGTTATACTTGTGTTATGGGTAATATACAACGGAAAACTTTTGCCGATTGCAAACACCCAGACCATAGTGCATACAGGACAGTTCGCTGACGAAACTACCATCTCGGGGATCGAACTTCTAGCCATACGTTTCAATGAGTTAGGCCGACAACCGCTTAACGGGCGTCCTTTAATTACGTGAGGCGTTTAACGGTGGGCTTCGAGTCGAATCTCATCTAATCGTACTTTGGGGAGGGGTCTGTACTGGTCGATTGCGAGGTAATTGAGTTAAATTAAATAAAAGATGTTTCGTCACTAAAATATGACTCAGTCTTACATAATTAATTGTGATTTTGCGTCCGTTTTGGTAGCACAGTAATGTGCTACTTTGCGACGTTTGGTTACATTGTATTTATTTTAATACAATGCATTTAGACAACACACATTTTGAAAAATCTCACTTGAGATTAGGAGACGGGGAGAGGATTGATATTCATTCACATCCCCTCTGGTAAGATGTAGTCTACTAGAGGGGATGAGGTGCGGTCAGAAAATCGCCAAGAACGCCTCACGTAAATAATGGACGCCCCCTTACTCGTTAAGAGTTGACTACGATCCGAGCGTACTTCATCAGATAATGTCCGAAAGTACTTGGATTGCCAGTTGCTACGATACGAGAAGCGTCCAAATAACTGTCTAGTGCACTCCGAGCATACTAGCACTATGTTAACGCGGCATTATAATATCAAAGTGAAGAAATTTCAAAGTAACAGGCCGCAATGAACGCGTTTCACTATTATAACTCTATCAAAAATCTCTATCACAGTAAATGTACTACAAAACTGGGTAACTATGAAATATTTAAACAATCTTGCACGAGTTATGTAAGTAAATAAATAGAATTATATTTTTTATTCAATTAAACTGTACTACTGTTTAGTTGCAGTAATTATTCCTAATTAATTACTACAGTTCATTGTAATTCGTACCCATAACTGCCACACCCAGAGTTTAATAAGTAACAAATGCGTTTATTCTTTTAGTGCATTATGTAGCATCATTCAATACAAAAGTATTAAGTTATGAACATTGATTTTAATCAAGTATATTAAATATTATAGTAACTATCCTAAAAAAAATTAGTAATATATTTTTATTTAAGTTAATCTGAATTTAGGCACTCTGAGTGAGACCGTAAGGACCGTATCAACTTATACACTAGCGATTTGCAAGTTTGAGAGCGTCTTTCATATCGCCATGTTCGCATTATAGTATAATACTGATGTTTGAGAACATAATTTGGATATACAAATATTTTTCTATATATATGAAGAGTTATAACTCCGCATGACATTTTAATTTTACTTGTTACAATGTCAAGCGTCGTTTTCGGCTGACACCCTATAGAACTGAAGCCCCACTTACAAATCGCTCCCGTGATAAGACAATAACTTTGTTTTTCTTTAATTACCCTTTATTATCAAGCTGTTGTACAATCTGATTTGATACTACTTTTGTAGCTACTGACGCATTAGGGATCAAGAATCTATCCATATCCTTAATTAATAGATTATCCCCATCTGGTATTCCATACTTGAAAGTGATTAGTTCTGGATGCCTCTTTTTGGCTGTTATTTTTACAATCGTAGACAGTGGCCTTCTCGACATAACCTTCACATATCCGCGCCTATTTTGTAATTCGCGCAAAACAACTAAATGAGTTTCAGTTACTACTAAATAAGAATCGTGCATATATCCATTAAGTAAAACTTCTTGACATTGAAAATTATCGACAACATTGTGCTCTTTCAGGAAAACATTTAGTTCAACTATTTCTTCTAATGAATTTGAATCTGTCACATCCCGCCTTGAACTTTCCGATCGCGAGTCATCATCTTCGTCATTAATACTGAACACAGGTGGAACATTTCTATACCTTTGCTCCTTTCTGTCACCACTGGAAACATGCCATTCACCATTGGTAGTCTGTGTAGAATTCGGATTCACAATATATTCAATTAATTTGCCTTTCACTTCTTGGCCTTTAGTCCTCATAGCTAAAGATAACTTGCTAAATAGTTGTTTTGCTGGTGTATTATTATCCCTCACTTTAGTTGCAACCTGTACTTCTGTTCCATTGTTGTTATTTGGAGCACAAACTAAACATTTGTTTGGATTGTGCTCCTCCAAGCAGTCCATCATGTAAGGCCCAAAATAGTCATGGATCGCTACAAAACCACCATCAAGCATAGACACATGTTTGGTATTTCTTTTAAGAAATGATGCAACAACCATGTGTGCATAACTGTCCTCCTCTGTTCTACCAGAACCAACAAAGCAAAGATGTTCACCAGCTGCCAAAGAACCAGCTGCTAATGCTTGTCTTTGAGCATTAAGTAATCCTTGAACAGCAGTATTAAAGGCAGCAGGCTCTTGTAACATTAAATTACAATCAAGATGAAAGGCTGTTGATAAGTGACCAGCATTATATTGTTCTGCAGGGCGACAATCAACTAAAAAGAATTTAACAGAGTTTCCATCTGCAATGTCTGATGTTGCACTCTCTATTAGCTCATTGACAGCAACTGGCAAACATAATGCTTGAGAGAATAATTTGGAGTTTATATCCACACCAGTTTCTGAAAACAATACTTCTAACACATCTTCCCTAATAGATTGTGGGGTTTTCAATGAGTAGTAGTGTGCCAATGAACAAAAATCTGAAACATCATTAGCTTCCAGAAATGATGGCATAGCACTCAATGTTTCTATTATTTCAGATCTGTCCTCATTCTTCATTTGCAACAACTGTTCTCGAGCATTGATAATCATTATTAAACAGAGGAAAAAGATAAAAAACTGATCAGACCTTTGAAAGTACAAGTCCCACATGAAAAGAACAACATCTAAATTGCACAAACCAGCAAATAATGACTTAAGCCATGGCAAACAATACTGTTCAGGGGTTATTCGTTTTGTATCCAAAAAAGAACATAACTCAGGGTCATGATACTGAAGTATTAGTCTCAATATATGAAAAGGTACACCATTTTTGACACAGCCTCTGGGAATGTAACGATTTAATAGTTTTTCAAATAAATTATAAGTATCCGATCTGGGAAGCTTTAGACTTAAAAGTGGTAATAGAATATCCATCCAGCCATTGTTAGAAATGTAACTAAGTGATTTTGATTTACAATAGAATGTTATGATTGACTCAATGTCAGAGATAACTGATAGTTTGTCATCATCATCATTACCAAGTCTCTTTACAAATATCTTCACATCATCCCTTAGCTGATTTTGATTTGGTAAATCAAATATTTCATCAAACAGCAGTAACTGGTTGTTGGCATCTTGACAGTTTAGGCACAGAAGCCATACTTCCGGGCGTAAGTTTTCTGGAATCTTTTTACCTTTTGTAAGGACATTTAATTCCTGGGGTGTGCAGCCATCAAGGAGGGCCGACTCCAGTTCTATTAGCCTGCAAATATATAACTATATTAACTATAAATTAGCATGAACACCTGAGATGTCGACGACCCAACCATCCTTGTCGTGAACTTTTCATCTACCCTCATGTTGAGCGCCCACTGTTGGGCAAAAATAACATCCCGAATTTTACCACTAGCTATCGTTGCTGTGAAATATAATGAAGAATTCAACGGAAAAGTGTTTTTTCAAAAAGTTATGTAATTTTTTGTTATTTACCTTCCTCTTTTTTATTGTTACCTCTTAAGAATTAAAAGTCCCACATTCCAGGGTTTAATAGAATAATTGCTATTTCCATAAGAACGCCAAGACCGAGATTCGAATATTACTTCTCCTATACTATATTATGCAAGAATATAAACAATATCAGTCGTAAATTTATACTACATATATACATCATGTTTTTTTTTCCAAAACAATGTTTTTTTAAATATGCAGGTATATAAGAATACACTTTTGAAACATAAAACTTGATATATCTATACATATTTGGTATATCTATGATACACAAATTTTAAGTAGTAGGCTGGTGCAGTGTGGAGGGGGAAGTCATACATACACATACTCTACCCCTATGGTCCGGAGATCTTGAAATATTATTAACTTTTTAATATACATATCCTCACTTATTTTGTTCATTAATATTGCACTTATATCATAGGTCCATAGTTGAAAAATCCTTACAAAGTTCATAAGAAAGCCAGTAACCAACAGAAAAAGAACCAAAAAAACACCATAAATTATCAAAAATTAAGAAAAATCAAAACAGAGCACATTCCACATACAGTACAAGAGTAACAGTGAAAATACACTGACGGACTCATAAACTGCATCAAAGTAATAGACGACTTTGAAATAAATATTTTAACCACGTATGCAAACTTTCTATACAGATTTAAATTGAAACATCTAGATTGGTTCGTGAACTTTAAAACAGCGTAGGGTCATATCTTTAAGTTTAAGTGTGTGTACTGGAAAGGACCTTAAGACTTTTCTTGAAGAAAAAACAGAAATTTAAGGAAAATTGGTTTAATTTAAAAATTGGTTTTAACAATAGACACAAACTTTATGCAAGGGTTTATTTATGTTTCTGCCCTTATTACGGATTCTAATCGGTTCCGCATAGATTTTAATAGGGTTATTAAAAGATCTTGCGGAATATTGTCCCATTCTTCTGAAAGTGCTGTTCTTAGTGCTGCCACTGTCGTGGGCAAAGGGTTTCTCGCATATACAGCTCTTTTTAAATTGTCCCAAACATGCTCAATGGGATTAAGATCCGGGCTGCGTGCTGGCCAATTCATTGTACGTATCCCAACCTCTTCGCAATATTGTCGAACTTGTGCAGCAGCGTGCGGACGGGCATTATCCTGCATTAAAGTAAAATTTTCGCCTATGAATCCCATGTAAGGCACCAGGTGATCTTCTAAGATCTCTGTTATGTAGCGATGTGCAATCAAACCCCCTCTATTACCGTTTTGATGGACCATGTCTATGAACACAAGTTCTGTTCGCCCGTTCATCGATATGCCACCCCAGACCATACACGAACCGCCTCCAAAAGGAACACGCTCCTCAATGCAACTATGAGCATATCGCTCCCCACGTCGACGATAGACTCTTCTGCGACCATCTGCACCATATAAACATGTCCTACACTCGTCCGTGAACAATACGGAGGTCCATTGCTCTTCTGTCCAATTCAGGTGATCATGCGCAAATCTTAAGGGAGTTTGTCTGTGAGCTACAGACAACTTAGAACCATTTGCTGGTCTAAAAGGGGTGACATCCGCTTCCTTTAACCTTCTTCTTATTGTTCGTGCACTCACATTTACTCCACGCACTTCATCGAGCTCTTTTTTTATGTTAACAGATGTGAGGAAACTATTTCGCAGGGAAGTTGTAACAATAAATCGGTCATCACGACCGGTGGTTGCTCGAGTCCTGCCTGTACCACATCTCCTTCTGTAAGAACCTGTCTCCACAAACCGTATATATATTCTTGAAACCGTAGACTGGTTTAAATTTAAATTTTTACCAATCGTTCGTTGATCCAAGCCCTCCCGCACCAATGCTACAATTTGAGCCGCTTGTTCGGACGAAGTATCCATATTATGGTTCAAAAACTCTCGATGACTTATAAAACTAACCCAACAATTCTGCTGGTAACAATAATTCAATTGATAAAAGAATAAAAAATCAATGAGAATCAATTTAAAACTTTGCTATAAATAACAGGCAAATCTGATACTACGAGTAAATTTTCTTTTCCCGGCTATATTCATTTGTTTTACTGCAGTTCTATTTTTAAATTTTCCTTTTTTTTGAGATTAAGAGCCAGCCTCTCCATATTTATATAATTTAATCTAAAAAGTTTGCATTCTTATTTAAAAAAATCATTTCAAAGTAATCCTGAACTTTGATGCAGTTTATGAGTCCGTCAGTTTATTTAAAATGGCGACCAATAAAGACAAAACTGCAAATTGTGTATATGAAATAAATATCATATAGTTACAGTCAGTTCTGGCACTCACCAGCTGCTACCACAGGACCCTCACTTCGCTCTGTCGGCTTGTGTGCTTTGGTCTAAAGATTACCTAACCTAAATCATTGTTCTCGACCACTCACCAGCAATCACAATAATATTAGTAAAAAATAGGTGAGGTTATTGTTTAAGTTAATATTTCAAGAGCTCTGCACCATAGGGGTTTTCAGAAAAGGTAAGTATACCTTCTCCACTACCCACTCCACTCACTCACTACTTAAAATTTGTGTATGTGATATTTGAGTAGTAGCCTAAAACTTTAATGTACACAACCCTATTTTTTGTTTCTTGTTAGAACAAGCAAACTTTTTGCACAACAAAAACAAACAAACAAAACAAACTTGAGCATCTGAGAAATGGTAGACCGTTTCTCAGATGCTCAAGTTTGCCCGAAAAAAAAATCCTTTATGGTTAAGCTCTTTACACATCACCACTATTTCATAGTATATTAAAGTTTATTGTGTGCAATAAAGAAAATCTGGCAGGCTGTAGATCTATGATATACAAGTATTATCATGGGTCGGGTGTGATTTACATATATGTCCCCGGAATGATAAGTAATGAGGGGGGAGGGGGAGGGGGGGGGGGGGAGGGGGAGGGGGGGGAGGAAACTTACCCCTTGTGCAACTCCTATGTGGCGGAAATGTATAGTTCCTGAGTTATTAATGTTTTTGTCAATCTAACCTCACTTCTGTTTTTCACTAATATTTCACTTTTATATAAGATAAATAGTGAATGGTTACCAGTCGGTTCTGGCACTCGCCTGCCGCTGCCGCGGCACGCTCGCTTGGCTCGCTCGGCTCGTGCGCTTTGGTCTGCACAAAACCTAACCTAACCGACTGTTTAAAACTCCACATATTTAAATTTTCGGATACATACAGTCTCCTATTTAAATAAATCCCGTCGTCTTCACAATGTACACTTTCTGGTGCACAAAAAAACCTCTCGGTGACAAAATTACCAGATCATTGTCGTGAATTTTAAACTTCGATAATTAATTGAATATGTATTTTTTCCGCTCAAAACCAAGGTAAAAGTATAGCTTCTTTATACAGGAATTTCAAGTAGCGGGGTGGTGAAGTGGGGAGGGGGGGAGGAATACTTACCTTTACTACAACCCTTAAGGTCCGGCGATCTTGAAATAAACTTTTTTTTAATAAAGATAACCTCACTTATTTTCACTGATTTTTTCACTAATGTTGCACTTCTATCATAGGTCCGAAATCGAAAAATCCTTTCAAAATTCAAAAAAAGCCCGTAATCAACATAAAACAGCCAAAATAACCCAAAAACCAGCATAATTGGATAAAAATGAAGAAAAAACACAATAGAGCACATTTGTATACAATACAAGAGTAACCATTCAAAATGGCGACCAATAAAGACAATATTTTTTTTACGTAATCGCATTAATTTATATTTAACCAATATTTAAAAAAATCAGCAGTGTATTGAAATAAAATTGATATCATTAATATATTAATTCATTGTCATATTAGAAGCCAACTTGCTAGTCGTCCACTAAATTGATAAATAAAACAAATGTTTCATATGAAACTTTCAAAGTGTCGTAACTGTCTGTGTGTACAAAAAAATAGTAAATGGTTACAGTCGGTTCTGGCACTCGCCGGCCGCTCCCGCGGCACGCTCGCTTCGCTAGCTCGGCTCGTGCGCTTTGGTCTGAATATCACCTAACATAACCGACTGTTTGTGTATAAAATAAATA
Source organism: Dendrolimus pini (assembly GCA_949752895.1). Classification (NCBI taxonomy): domain Eukaryota; kingdom Metazoa; phylum Arthropoda; class Insecta; order Lepidoptera; family Lasiocampidae; genus Dendrolimus; species Dendrolimus pini. The sequence continues at coordinate 17,072,715 of OX457137.1, read as the reverse complement.
GTAAATGTAAAATAAAAAAAAATATTTTTTTTTTCATACAAATATATCGATTTCCGAAAATTATATAAAACAATATGTTAATTAATTCTAAATCTTGACCTACAAGATTTCGAATTTCTTACTTACAAATTGATAAGTATTAATGACATATTGATTAATTTATTTTTATAATCACACCTTGTTAGCCAAGCCATTAAAAACAAAAGTGACACTAAAAAATGACACTTTTTAATCAATCGAGGAGTTTTTGGCGGGAACTGAAAGGGGATGTTGCGCTGTGCAGTTTTATTTTCTAAAAATGTGTAAAAATACTCTAAAACGATCAATAGTTGTAGGATGTTGATAGTTTTTGAGTAATAATTATGTGTTTTTGTGAGAAATGTGAACTGTATAGTCAAATGTGGCCTTTCAAGTTTTCACAAGAACTCCGTTGAATAGTGTGGGTTGTGTAGCCTACAATACAACTGCGCTACTATACGAAGATTTACACATCAGACTTGGCTGTATGGACTACTACTACTTAATTAATCAATTATATATCTAGCATGAATTTGTATTTAAGCGTCAATTAAATTTGAAACTTTATTTCTACATTAAAAACAGTTTTAGTGTTACAAAAAATTCTAGTGGTTATACGTAATTCATGAGTACATTCATAAACAATTCGTGAGTACATTCATAAACTCAAATCACGGTTTTTTATTATCAAAAGTGGCACAATTTTACAACAAAAATAAGTGAGTTTATGATTATAAACTAAAAAAAATTTAAACCCTCCGGACCTTAGGGGTTGTCGTAGGGGTAAGTATACCTCCCCCCTATTCACTACGCCCACCCACAACTTAACATTTGTGTATAAGATTCTTAAGTAGCAGCCAAAACCAATTTCAGTTATTATAAATAAGTCTTAAATATATTCCTAAAAACATTAACCATTAAAATCATCCAGGAAATCATCCGGGGATATATATGTAAACCCAACCCGATATAACTATACACATAAGGTGACTTTTCATCATAATAGTGGTAAAAAAGTAAGACTACCAAAAATGGTAAATATGGATCAAGTATCTTTTACAGGCCCAAAATTATTTAATTCATTATGGTATCTAATGCAGTACACAATCTCTTGACTGAACATTTTATGCATCAAATTTTGATGATAGTGAACTTATTGACTGGTTTTTACCATGTCGTATCGTCCTCTTCAACAGCCATTGATACTGTAGTAAGTCAATTTTGTAGCAAATTTACTTTCATTTGTAACTATAGATCATACGCAAAACACTTCGTTTAATTTAAATTTATATATTTAATCACTAATACTGAAAATCAATATTATTGTTACTTTTCTTGTAAATATAATTTTCACTCTGCGCATTAGACATACGTTTTATTTCATTATTTGCAAAACGTTAAACGTCAATTTTATTTGTCAATATTGACATTAGACAGGACAGCACCATCGCTGTCAACAGTCGTTCATCAAACTTTTTTTTAAGTAGGTTAGCGAATGGGCTTTATCCAAGCTGGACCTGTGTGCTGTGTGTGAGGCTTTTAGGAAAATCCGTTTCGTCTTCTCATTATCCTTAAAAAAGTACTTTCATGAAAAAGTGAATAAAGCCCAACACCAAATCCAATTTCATCAAATGAACGCCCATGGTACTATTTTAAGTACCGTTACTTTAACTATTACTACTAATTTTAAGTTACTACCTTTTTATAGTGATATCTACGAACGTATTTTGGAGGTTTTTCCTTGTGTATGACCAAGCAACAGTGCCAACAAAAACAAAAGAAAATTGTCTTTCTTGACTTCATATCGAACAAGATCGTCGAGTTTTTAAGAGAATTTAAGACCTTTGGGTTAATTAAGGACTATCATGATAGTTTCAAATTAATAATAATAAAATAAATTATTCTATTAATTTAAAGGATTTTTTTGTTTATTAAATTGGTTTTTTAATTTAATTTAATTTTTGATATTTTTGAAGGTAATTGAAAAAAATTGTGTTTTAAGAAGCATGTTGTTTTAAGTCTAGTGCTTTTGACCCAAAAGGCTACCTATTATTGTCCTTTTTTCCCCTTGTTCACGTTCACCTGAGACAAGAAAAAAATCATAATTGCGAAGTTACTTCCTTTAAGGCTCAATTTTTATAGTTCAAAGTCTTGGGTTTCATCATTGAAACCTTTTTAAGGACTTTGGGCGTTTAATTGAAGAAAGCGTTACAAAACCTAGACGTTAGGATAAAATAATATATCGCGTGGTGTAGCAACTAGCAAACTAAAATGTCGTTTTGACTTTGACAATTAACTAGTTCTCTTTATTTTTAAATCCCCTCCCGACCCCCTTTCTCGTTATTTGTGTTGAAACTTGAAATTGATTTTGATTTAAATCACAGATCACATAGGTGACATTAATAGGTTTGTGTGATATGTGATACAAGAGTTACAGAATATAATGTACATATCATTTTAAAGAACAAGTATCCAATTATTCATAATTTGTTGTGAATTTATTTCTGTTTAATTTTAAATTTGATAAAAAGTGAATTAATCTCTATATGTTAATATAAAAATGCAATAGCTTTTTAAATATGCACCAGATTTTTATATCCAGTAGTTATTGATAATATTACATGAATAAAATTACGGGATAAAAATGAATCAATGCCACAAATTATTCCCAAATAAGCAAGCGTTCATTATTTTCTCGCTATACATTATACTTTTCGTATTTCAAGGTAAGAAAAACAAAGTTACTTGGCCTTTAAATGAGTTAAACAATTATGAAGGTTTTTACATAAACATTTTGAAATATTTACTTTTCAGGAGTTTTCGTAACTGCCTCTAAAACAGTGAATGGTGACTATGACTACAATACAACACTTGTTGTGTTCTTATCTGAGTTGCTCAAACTTATTGCATCTGCAGTGTTATATACATATAAAAGAGAGTAAGTATTTTTAATAATTATTTATTTTAAAATTGCCTCAGTTTTGATATAAAATACAACAGAACTAAACTTTAGTGGGGTTGGGTTTACATATGTCCCCGGATGATTTCCTGGATGATTTTAATGGTTAATGTGTTTAGGAATATATTTAAGACTAATTTATAACAACTGAAATTGGTTTTGAGTGGAAAAAATACATATTCAATTAATTATCGAAGTTTGAAATTCACGACAATGATCTGGTAATTTTGTCGCCGAAACTTTTTTTTCGTTTTTGACGGGATTTATCGAAATAGGAGACTGTATGTATCTGAAAATTTAAATATGTGGAGTTTTAAAGAACCGACTGGTAAACATTCACTATTTATCTTATATATTAGTGAAAAACAGAAGTGAGGATTGACAAAAACATTAATAACTCAGGAACTATACATTTCCCGCACATAGGAGTTGCAGAAGGGTTGAGTTTTCCTTCAAAGTATAACTTGAGGTATATATACATATGGGAATATGTGTGTATGTGTAACTTTTTAAATTGTGTATTAATTTTAATCCGAATAATGTAATTTAATATGTATTAATACTATGGGACATGTTTTCCTGAAATAAAATTATAAAAAAATAAAATATGCACATTTAAGTAATTATTACACTACACTGAATTAGGGCCCTTTATTTAAATCGACCATGGTGTAAGGAGTTTTTGGCGGGAACTGAAAGGAGATGTTGTGCCGTGCAGTTTTATTTTCTAAAAATGTGTAAATTACTCTAAAATGAACAATAGTTGTAGGATATTGATAGTCTTTGAGTAGTAATTATGTGTTTAGTGAGAAATGTGAACTGTATAGTCAAATGTGGCCTTTTGAGTTATCACAAGAACTCCGTTGAATGGTACTAGCTGATAACCTACAGTTCAGCTGTGCTACACATAGGTATAAGAAAAGGAAGAAACTATATTGTAAACTAAGATCTGGCTTAAAGGCCTAGCTGCCAAGCCATAAACCTAAATAAAAAAACCAGGTGTAATAAAAAAAAAGAGAATCAGAATCTTTAGTTAGGCCATACCAACCCTCTGTACCAAGTCCCTAAATTAGTGTATTATACAAGGTGGGCCAAGAATTAGTTAACATTTAAAAAAATCTTTAAAAAAAAAACCATTGACATATTTTAAAAATTGTTTATTTACAAGAAAGCTCGTTACTTGGAATTTATTTTTTTTAAATAATATCGTCTAAATGGCCACCGTTTCGACTTTTGCACTCTTCTAAGCGAGTACCTAAATTTTCGAATACTCGACGGAAAAGAGACTGCGAGATTGCCGACATTTCTTCGCTGATTTTTTCTTTTAGTTGACTTAGTGTATTTGGTTTATTGATGTAGACACGACTCTTTAAATACCCCCATAAAAAGAAGTCTGCTGGGGACAGATCTGGGCTTCTGGGTGGCCATGGGATGTCGCCTTGTCTGGAAATCAGCTTTTCCGGAAACATTTCTTTGACCACCGGCAGGGACTCGTTGGATGTGTGACAAGTGGCTCCATCTTGTTGAAACCATGTGTTACGGTTGTAGCCAGCAAATTCTAGTAGCATGGGTGCCAAGAACTCCCGTAACATTTTCACATACTCAGCAGAATTAACAGTAACCGAATGGTCATGAGAATCTTCAAAAAAGTAGGGTCCAATGATTCCTTTTGCTGAAATTGCAGCCCATACAGTTACCTTAGGAGAATGAAGTGGCCTCGCGTGTTTAGATTGAGGATTTTTGCTGCTCCAATACCGGCAATTTTGTTTGTTGACATGTCCGTTGAGGTGGAAATGGGCTTCGTCGGAAAATAAGAAGTTATCAAAATTACTGAAACGATCTAACATTGTTTCGGCATACGACTTACGCAAATTCAAATCATTAGGTTTTAGTTCTTGCACTATTTGGATCTTATATGGATGTAATTTCAAAATACGGCGTAATGATGTGCGAGATAATCCTAATACAGCCGAACGTTTGCGCGTCGATAAATCGGGATCACGTCGAACAGAAGCGGAAACTTGCTGCACGTTCCCTTCGCTCCGAGAAGTCCGTGGGCCGCCGGTTTGCTTCACATTTAGTGTAGATCCCGTCTCTTCGAACTTCTTCACCCATTTCTTTATTAAAGGAGCACTCGGACATTGACTTAAGTCGTGTAAATCGTATTCAACGCGAAATAAGCGTCTCACAGTAATGAGCGAATTTTTGTTTAAATAAAATTGTTTTACACAATAAGCGCGCTGCGGCCCCGTAAAGCGATCCATTGCAACTAAATTTCCGAGAAACGAGCTAGTGGCAAGACCCCTCCCCGCGCCCCGCACGGCTTGTGTTTGCGCGGAGTGTTACTTTCAAATGTTAACGAATTCTTGGCCCACCCTGTATAAATGGTCTAAAACTGTCTAAATATGAATGCTAGCTGGGCAGGATTTAAACCTATTCCACTGAGATGAGTTTGCTGCACCACAAAATTATACCTAGGTAGGTAACTTAATCCAATGTATATCATTGAAACTAATGTGCATATTATTATTCAATCTGTTTATTCTGCCTTAAGTGGTTACAAAAACACTAATTTTCTCTCTTGGGTGAGGGGTGCTAAAATTATAAGTACCTATTTGATTAATATATGAATAATTTTCATTGGAGATTATTATGTGACTGAAGTGTTTACCCTAAATAGATATGGTATCATTGTGTATAGCCTCAATTTATTTTATGCATTTGATATAAATGTAGAAATATGTTGTTGTTTATCCATGCAGGAATGGAGAAAGAATACAATTTCCTGTGACTGGGTGGCCTGTCATAAGAGGCAAAAAATACTCCACAGTCAGGTGGTAGGGCATTTGCCCAGATGTCTATCACCTCTGGTCTAGAGTATGCCGCCATAACAACCTTGAGTTGTGTTCCAGGATTAGTACAAGGTTCCAGTCTCCCTTAAGAAATCAGCAGCGCATTTGTAGCATTTTTGGTGTATCAAATGTCTATAGGCGATGGTAACCGCCCATCAAGTAGGCCGCCTGCCTGTCGGCTCAACTCCTGAATTAAAATAAATTGCTACACAGAATATGTAAGTTTTTTCCATGAAAGGCTGTTTCTACGAAATAGGCATTTATTGTTACCACTTTTAGATTACCTATATATTATACTACAACTTCGACATGGCCAGTTTTTTTTATTTATAAGTAGTTGAACTTTATGGAGCAAAGATTAAAATAAATCTTTTTTGATTTCAGAAACAAACCACATTTATTTAAAGCAGTATTGATTAACTACAGACTTCTTCTGTTATACTTCATTCCATCGCTGTTATATTGTTTTTATAACAACTTGGCATTTATTAATTTGTCACACTATGATCCGACATCATACTATATACTTCTACAATTTAGAGTAGTTCTCACAGCTTTGCTGTTTCAGGTTAGTAATTTTTTATTATCATATTTTATTCATTATCATTACAAGGTATGGTAGCTGAGTGCCTAAGACACCTGCTTATCATTTAATAACTGGGTTTGAATTAGAGAAGAATACACCTAGATGATTTCTCTGGTGTATGGCGATGCTAAGGGTGCAGGAAATAATACTGAGAGAACTTCCTGAACTGATTATGAAGCCCAACAATTCACTTCTGACAATAAAAATGTGTATAGGCTGTTCCTCTGGGCAAACTGTGAGACTTATATAAAATATTTCTACTATGGTCATCTTAATTATGGGTCTCTCTTAAAAATAATACTGATGTGACTACTTCACAGTAAAGCAGATGGGTTTTTTTTTAATTATTTAAAGAACATGTTACAATAGTATTCTATTGTAAAATGAATTTGAATAAATAGATTCAGAAATGATAGATTCAGATTATTTATTGTTTTATAGAACTTTATAAACTTTTATCGGTCAAAGATAATAAAGGTAGTATTGTGGTTCATATAAAATTAGTATAAAAGCGTAACTACGAGATAAATTGCGGGGGTGGACATGTATATTTACATATTATATGCGCTTGTATCTCTGATCCTAATTTCCAGTGCCATGATCAACATTATATATATATATATAATATATAAAAATCATATTAAAAGCTAACAACTCTTTTACCGATCAGATTGTCTTAAAAGATCGAAAAGGTTAGCGATCGAGTTCTGTCTGTATTTTGACCAAAACAGAACCTCTATAAAATCGTCATGTTAGTATGTTACAGTCAAACTACTGGATTTTTTATACTAGGATTTATCGCTTCCAAAACCATTGTATATGATTGTGCCGCCTAACTTCGGAATTTTGCACCATGGTGCAAAAAGAAAATAAGGCTTAACAATATTTTCAATGAAAATTGGTCTGAATAAGAATACATCTTAGATATTTTCCTTTAAATGCTTTATAGGGTACAATAGTGAAATTGCAAAATCAGTAGACGATCGTCATCTCTATGGAAACTATTACCGTTCATGGACTATTAAAATGTCCTTAATCATTTTTTATAATTAATGTAATTCTTATAATTGGTTGTATGGAATATCATAGGTTGTTAATAAACGAACTTTAAAAATATATGTGTTAATTATCAAGGTCATTAAAGTAAGGGATATGGGTATTTCTTGACAGGAAAATATTTCTAAAAACGTTGGCGAGTTTTATTAACAGAATTCAATATTTGGCTTATTAAAATATACTCTGATAGCCTTTCCTCAGTTCGCCACACAGTCTTCGCCTAAAAAAAAACACAACATGTAGAAATATAATAATCTTTATAGTAGTTTATATATTCTAATCAACCATGAGATACTGTAATTGATGTTAGAGATAAATTTGGATTTATTTAATTATCAGAAAACGTCCTAAGCGAAGTCTGTCTTGTTAGATGTTGGTGCTGATGAATGAATCCTCCGTGTTACATCTTTCTTTTAAATTACTTGATGATCATCAGTCTTCTTCCTTGAGTAGTTCAAAGTACCACAAGATCCAAATGTGTTAACGTAAGTCCTAAAGATTTCAAGGCCTTTTGGACAGAATCCACAAAACTTTACTTTTACTTCTAGTTTTAAAATTTGAAACAAAACAGGCAGTTGTTTTAGTTTTATTCTTAAACTCACTCTTCTTTTGCCCAGTACATATTTGGAACTCAGTCGCACATTTGGTGACTTCTGTCCAGGACGTATCATTTTTTGACCACCAAACTAATCTAACATTCCTGATAAGCAGATCTGGTATATCAGAATAGAGCTTATAAGTAGATGTCTAGTTAAAAAAGGCGTCTAACTTCGTATTCCAACCTGTAAAGTTCTCAGACGACTCCATATTTGTGTAAATGTATTTTTGTTAAAGGTAACTTAGCTTCGAGACGTTTTTGCGTTAGTAGTAATGTACAGTCAGCACATAAATAAATCAACTAATACTTTTTATACATTTTATCGGCAGGTACTTAATATGAAACTAATAATATCAAACGATATTAAAATAATAAATATTAATATTAAACATAATTTGTAATACTAAATCGTTAGTCCCTGTTCTGAAGAATGACATTCGTTTTCTGATAGCACCTTTCCGATAGAAAATTATAAGTAACAAGAATGAACTACAAATAAAATCAATTCATTCATTAATTATCAAAATTAAACCAAATAGTCAGATCTCACAACAAACAATTAGCAATGTAAATAATTATTATTTATTTGACTTTCATCTTTGACTTTTGATTGTATCTATTTTCTTCTTCAAAATGTAATGAACCTCTTTTTGCCGTTTGTACAAATAATTTTAAATTTCAAGTTAAGAATTCCTGTAAATATACAAATATTACTACAAACGCAAAAACTTCTCGAAGCTAATTTACCAATAGTCAGATCCTTGTTTCGCTAGATTAGATATTGATCCAGTGCAACAAGGATCTGACTATCAAAGATACGTTTACAGAAATATCAAATAGTCTAGAATTTCCTCCATTGAATGACATCAAACTATGTCAAGTCTCCTTGAAAGAAATATTTGTTTGTAGCCGTATAACATTTGATCATTAAAAATTCCTTTTGATGGAATTCTTTGCCCTTTTCCATAAAAGTAGAATGGGGCAAACTCGGTAATGTCTCCATTGTAGCATTTACGCACGTATTTGCAATCATTAAGAAATTTTTATTTTTGCGGTAGCCATAAAAGAATTTGTATGATGTGTGTGCAATGTGCAATGATGGCTGTATTATGTTCAATAGAAATTGATTGTGCGTGAGTGGATTTTAAACGATGAGTGCAAGTGCTAACAAAGAGTTGATTAAGAAAGAAATGTTATGAAAATACAAGAGTCAAAAATAATCTGGAATATGATTGTATCTAATTTAAGTTTCTTTGTTGTTTTAGTTCTTATTTAAAAAGAAGTTGACTCTCATTCAATGGATCTCACTAGCTATACTCACAGCAGGATGTATGATCAAGAACTTCGACGCTGGGACCGTAAATGCTGACTGCGAGAAAGATGTGTTGTCACAAATATTTAACATATATTTCTTATCGATAAACTTTCAGAATTTCTGCTCATGTTTAGCTGGGACTTACAATGAGTATTTGTTGAAAACCAAAGGTTCGAATGTGGATATCTTCCTGCAGAACGTCTTCATGTACTTAGACTCTGTTATATGCAATTTCTTTATTCTCATGTTTAAAGGCGAATTAGGTACAATATTCGATGATTTCAACTGTCTCTATGACACTTTTGTTATACTCATTATAGTGAATAGTGCTGTCGTAGGTATCGTAACAAGTTTCTTTTTGAAGAATCTCAACTCGATTTTGAAGACGTATGCTAGTGCATTAGAATTGATTATTACAGCATTAGTATGTTATATATTATTTAAAATCCTTATAACATGGTTCACCGTTATATCTATTTGTCTAGTCAGTGTTGCCGTGGGGTTATATTTCAAAAATCCCGTCAACAATGTCATTCCTACTGCTAATACAGCCAATGCGAAGGATAAAGAGCCGTTACTCGAAGTGGTTTCAGGTAAATGAAGTATTAATTTAAGGTAAATTGATATTCGATGTATTATAGATGATATTAATGTTATTGAGGAGCTGCTATCATATTTTTGTAATTTTGATCGCAACATTTTGCAATTCATTTTAACTGAGTTCTGACAAGACTTGAATAAAAATGTAGAAATTTTGCAGCATTAAAAGTTTTAAATACTCATCGACCATGTTCAGTTGCAGATTAAATCAAAGCGATAATAAAAGACCAAGCGCCTAGTCGTATAAATAGCCAATTGCAAATGGTACTGTGCATATTGAAGTAATAACTTCTTATGGGAGGGTAAGCCGCTTCGTTACGTAACGCGTTACGGCGCCAGTCTGTCTGGCTTCCCTTTCTCTCACTTTAGGTTAGTTTAAGTTATCACTTTTGTCGGGCGTCCCGAGACGCACACCCTTTACTTTTTAAATAAAGTTTGTATTGTGTCTACATACTATAATGATTGTTATGTATCAAAGAGCAATTTCTTTTTAAATAATAAATCTACGGACATATATGCCATACAAAAGTATACTTATATTGTGAGAAAACTGCAACAATGTTCTAGACTAATTGATTGGTCAGTAAAATATTAGGTTTTTAGGGATATGTTTCAAAATTTTGGTATGGCTTAACAGCTTTTTTTACACACCTAAGAAAGGTCGTTGATAGTTCTGATAACAACAGTACCTACATTAGCAACTTAGCAAATCAACCCATGCAAATAATCTAGTGTATTAAATATGTAAGTTCCTGAGTTTGGAAAATTATGTGAAAAACGCTGTTAGACCACACCTTAATTATAATCTCGTAGAAATTCATAATAGTACGTGATAGTCGCATTTTTTGTAGCATTGTTGATAATAGTTTGATTTTCGAATAAAGTCTTGACTTGCATTATTTTTGTTCTAGGCGGATACTATTTTTGTAGTGATATAATGTGATAAAATATTGAAATGTAATATAGACATAGTCTGCATTTCGGCCATCAATATATAACGTTATTTTTGGTATACGCAATATACGAAGCACTTATAGCGTCCTCCTTGTGAAGTAAAATCTGAAAATTAACCTTACTTAAGATAAGTAGTCCATAGCTGAAAGGAAGAAACTCGGTATTCTGGTCAATGGTAACCTACCTCCGCCAGGGTAGCACCAGGTCGGCGAGTCCCACACGCCCTCACCGTGAAATTCTCGATGAAAAGTTGTCTTAGATAACTACAAGACAATTAAGTACTCCTATTTTTCTACACTTGTCCATCATACTGACATAAATATTGTCTGGTGATAATATTATTTTTGTTCTAGATATTAGCTTATCGAATTGTACTGTTGATTATGTATTATAAGCAAGAGTTAACTTGAGACCTGAGCGCAATGCGCGCGCCCTCCCGACCCCCGCCTTCTTACCGCTCTCGTCATCGACGCATACGATCGAATCAGTACCTCGCGCTAACGTCATCCGAGCGAAGTCTCAAGTAAACTCTTGCGAGTTGTAAAATATAGTGCTTCAAATTGCGTATATCAAGATTAGCCGTCTATCGTCACGGAAATAACGGTTTTGCGAAGGCTCATGTTTTCCCGTGGCGATATTATAGTATTTTTTTTTAAAAGTACTTTGATTGTAGTAAAAATTAGATAATTATTCCTTATCGTTTAAATTATTGTATTTTTAATATTAATCAATCGTATTACTTATGATTCTAAGATTCTACTCTTATGGCCAGTTCCTATGTCTCACTATTCATTCGCTTGCTCAACATCGGTTAAAGTTTTGACATTCCTAGTACGGAGCTAATTTAATCAAATTTTAACCCATTTATAGGTAATTGAACGGTCGGTTAGATGTAGGAACGGGCGGGTAATATCCCACCACCGAAAATAGTAAACGCTAGAGCTCTTGTAAACCATTGCTATTCATTTACTTTTACATATTATAATATTGTAACTGCAAATATTTGTAATACGATAAACGATATTTATTTGTATTACTTTTCCGCTCGGATCCTCAAATATGAGTCATAGGATACAAAAGATAGTTCTTTGATAAGAATAATATAACTAAATAATAATAATGCTATACTGCTGCTTTTAGTTAGCATTTCAGTTACAACATTAATTTTCGTTGGCGAGGTAATACACAAAACTATAAAATGTATCAGAATAATTGAATAATGTAATAAATAGGTATGTTACGTACTACAAATATATAATTGGCAATTTAAATTTATAACACAGTTATAGCTACAATGAATAAAATTTATGTTTAGGTAAGAATGACTAATGTATTACTATTATTATGTACCATTAATATCTTATATATTGTATTTGAGAGGCTAAGAGCTGTAATCTTAAAAACTAGGGTAGGGTTTTTATTAGGAATTAGTACTGTCCACCAAAGCGTCACACTGTTCTTTTAATTAGCTTATCCAGGATGACCGGAGTACGGCGTAACCAACGATACTACTAGCAATTCTTGGCCCGCTTCCATCCACTACAGCGGTTGCCCGCTTGCGCAGTGGCGTTGGGGTAGCGTAGTGGGGGCGGCCCGCCCCGGCACTTTTTAGGGGCGACAAAATTTCACAATAAATAATATAAATATTTGAACCATTTCATATTTTTATCGCAACTACAAATTCGGACCGATTGAAAAGAGCATTTTTCATTACTTATTCTGTGTCGAATTTGGGGAATCCCCTTTCTTTGAATGATATTTTGTAGCGACTGTTGGTAAAATAAAAGAAAAAGATTTTTCAAAATTAGTTTAGTAGATCCAGAGATTACCCCCTACAATGTCACAAACACACAAAGTTTACCTCTTTATAATAGTAGTATAGATTATAGTATGCATTACTAAGCATACCTAAATAAAAGGGCGGCAAAATTGTGTTCCGCCCCGGGCGGCCGTCACCCACATTACGCCGCTGCGGGCAAGCCCCTATTTTTATCTTCTTGTTTCCTCCTTGTAAGCTAGGTACGTGCAGAATATCCATGTACATACGTTACACATTTTGGTGGCTTTGATATTGGTGACAACATATTCTCATACAAAGAAATCATATGTATTATGATTAGATATAAAATACTCTCTAGACTAATATTTTAATTAATTGCAGTGTGATATTGCAACACTGAAAATCTCGAAATTATACTTAAGTCATTGTATACTAGGTGCAATGTTTTGAACATATCCAAAGAAATAATCTCGCATTGAAATGTATTTATTATATGAGTCACAATTTTAATAATTAGCTATGAGTGTAGGATAATTATAATTATCTACTAACTTTATAAAGTACCTATATTTTTAGATACACTAAAATCTAGAACGAAAATGTTAAAGCCAGAATAAGTTTCTGTAGTTGGTGTTATCTTACCATGTATTGTAGTCTACGGTCATTGCCAAATACTCAGTGGCGGATTTGCAGTCTTGGCCGCCCTAGGCCCCAGGCCATGTAATAAGTACCAGCCACCCCTTTCTCAGCACCCATCATATTGAGTACATAATGAATTTACTTTTTTGCCAACTCATCGAAATCGATTCATGCGCGAGCTTTTGGAATATTTACGTATTTTGAGTTATTTCTTGTCATCATCAATGATTTTTTTGTCAAGGTTGGCCGCCCCTAATATCTGGCCGCCCTAGGCCTGGGCCTCCTAGGCTTTAGGGCAAATCCGCCACTGCAATTACTCCTAGCCTAGTTGTCTCTAAACAATGGAAAAAGTATGGGAAACCAAAGATCTAGATACACTCCGCCATCGCGGGAAATTTCCGAACTCATTCGAAATATTTGAAAATTTATTAGAATATATTTTTTATAGTACTTTTTAAACTACAACTACTAAACACAAGTTTAAAGTTAGTACATAACTATTAACATAGTTTTCGGCAGCGATCTTGAGCTGTCGGCGGAATGTGGCCAGTGTGATGTGATTTAACTCGTAAAGGACAATATCTCGTCGTACTTTGCAAGCGAAAGAAAAAGGAATTTCATTTGTGCGCAGGCCGTAAACACCGCTCAAGAACAGTGCCGGGTATTATACCTGTGGAGTATTAATTGTTAAGTTTAATAAATTATTCTGTTTTGTTAAGTCAGTTGGAAGGATGACTCTTAAGTTTTATGTTTGAAAAAAATTGTATGCGAATCTTATAGAAGCGTAATTAAAATTTTTAAGGAAATATTAAATTTCATTTTCCTCATATCGACATCACATTTTAATCACAATAACTACGTTTATGTAATTGAAATCTTTACAACTTGTATACTCGAAATACACAACTCGTATACTCGAAATCCTCTACACCAAGGCTGGCCAATAGATTTTCCAGATGAGCAAAATTTCTTAGACTGTGGCGGCGCCGGGCCACCGGTACTCCCATATTCATAAGGTAATTTAGACAAAATATTATTTATTGTACTTGACTTGTTATTTATAAATGAAATAAGATAACATAATTTTTATTTTATTTAATGTGATCTGTGAAGAGGTTTTCCTGAAAGTAAATTGTCGATATTTGGTTTTAAATCAGAAGTTGATAGTAAAATCAAATCCGAAATGTGTTTGTCAGTGAGAGATGTGCGATATTTATTTTTAATGTATGATAGAGTTGAAAATGTTTTCTCACACACATAGGTGGATCCAAACCTACTTAAAATTTGCATAGCAAGGTCGCGTAATGTTGGGAAATCTTCACAAGAAACTTTTTTCCAAAAATCGTAAATCGTAAATCGTTTTAACCGACCAATCAGGTGCAGGCGACGACACCGCGCGCCCCGGCTTGCCGCTGGCGGGCAAATTCAAATGCCTTGGCGGGCCACTTTGTGGCCCGCGTGCCTGGGTTTGGCCGGCCTTGCTCTACACTAAGGGCCGCTTGCATAACGATCGCCTTTAAATAAAAATAGTTAATCATATTAAACTGCCTAAATTCATTTTACACAAAACGTATTGACACTTTTACATTGATTTAAATATATTTAGCGGCAATTTTGCGTTGTGCAAGACGCTAATTCTATTTAAGGGTGTTAAATGCATTTTGTGTTTCTTAAATAAATTTAAGCAACCTTATGCAAGCGGCCCTAAGTAGTTCTTGTAATTTTAATCGTGTAAAGTCGCGTGCTCACCTGCGAACCGTAACCGTTGCAGGTGCTGTAATCAAAAAATATCGGCGTACACATAAGAGCACGTTACTATATTCGCTCTGTTACTGAGGCCTCACTTTTCTTCCCTTTATTTTCGTTTGATCAGCCCGAAAGGATAAATGAAATTTTAGATTACAAGAAAGAAAGAACAGATTTCTTTAAAACTAAAATAACTTACTTCATATAACAGAAAAATAAATGAAATATACAATGGAAAATGCATCTAGATATAAAGAAAAACAAGCAAACGAAAAGTTCTAAAACGAAAACGAAAGACGTTTGAGAGTTACGGCTCGCAGGTATACGCGGCTTTACAGTTCTTGCCATCCACGAAGACAAGCGAGCCTGATTCCTGATTGCACGTGTATGTAGTGAAACTATACACCTCAGTACAATATTTTACCCAGCACCATATTAATTTATTCAAAAGATAAGGAAACCTAATGATACACAAAAATATTAGTATTTTCATTGTATAGTTAGTTGTGTGAGATGGCCGTCGGAGGAAGTTTTAAAAAACCAAATATAATTGTTACACTTTAATTAAATTGTTACAATAATAACTTAATATGAATTGATCACGATGACAAGTTATGACCGTGTGCTACCGCGATTGGAGCCAGGCTGTCTTCGATCGGTCATCAGGATGGTTCCAAGGCTTCCCAGGTCTCCACTGAGCACTTTCTCACGCGCAAGCACGAGTCACTCACAGGTGGCTTAAGTTTTCTTTGAAGTTTAAGCTGTTGTATAAGAAGTAATAGGGTTGCCGCTTATGTGTGGAAAACCGTAAGTTTACCGCACATTACAAGTTACAAAATAGAAAATGTTAGATTTATTTATATCTTGAATAAATTGATTGGGTGCCGATTATTGGGTTGGGTGCCAACAATAGTATAGTATAGTTTACCCTATATAATCATTGGGATAGTGTGCGTGTCTGACAGAACGTCCAATCGTAGCCGCATTTAGTCTCGCGCATACACAGATACGTGTTGGGGTAATTCTTCTTGTTGTTGGGCGATTGTCCAACGCGCGTCATTGGTTGCAACTAGGTGTTTTTTAAATAGTTCTAGATCATTCATATTTGACTACAATTTGGTACCTAGTTGACAATTTTTGAGAAACAGGTTTGTTTTGAGCCTTATGGTCTATTTTAGCCAAAATATTAATATTTCAGCAAAAAAAACAACATTAACATATTTAATTTAGCAATTTTATAAATATTTTGACATTTCGTCACAAAAACGCGTCAAGCTGTCATGGCGTCTCGCATGACGTCACAGTGTGCAAAACAAACATCTGTTTCATTGAAGTGTTATCTGAGAAGTCATTGATAACTTCTTGTGTTTTGCACGCTATGACGTCACGCGCTCTGATCGGCGTTTATTGTCACGTGGCTAATGGCTGCAATATAACAATTTTATTTCTCAAAAATATCAATTAAT
This sequence comes from Dendrolimus pini, assembly GCA_949752895.1. Lineage (NCBI taxonomy): Eukaryota > Metazoa > Arthropoda > Insecta > Lepidoptera > Lasiocampidae > Dendrolimus > Dendrolimus pini. The sequence goes on along the minus strand of OX457137.1, from coordinate 17,056,146 downwards.
ATTTAAGTTAAAACAATTTATTTTTGTCATATTTAGATCGTAATCTACGATATATATTAAAATCAGCCTATATATTTCGTACTGTCATGTACCGTAATACGGTACATAACAGTACGAAACGGAAAGATTCTTAAAAAGCTGTAATATTTTTAAAGAAAACTTGGTTGCGGCGAATGATATGCGCGGTTGGAGGCAGGTAATCACCCGTTGACCACAAAAAAAGCCAGCTAGATTTCGTGAATTACAAGAAATATGCTTCATTTGAATTGAACTTGTATCTTGGCGTAACGCGCTCGCCGTAAATGTGATAATATACTGTCTACTCAAATTGAATCAATTTGGTTTAAAGACGCAGAAAGAATATAACAGAAATTACATTGAATGATACAATTGTATGTTTACTTGAATCTCTGGTGGCTTAATCCAAGATAGTAATAACAGTTTATATTATGTTCACTTTCAAAAATGCGGCGTTTGCGTTGTACAGAAATAATGTTATGATTCCATATAAATATGTAATACTGTGATTAAATTCCTACGTAATGGACACAGTAATATTGTCACACTCATGATTATATTAAGCGTGTGTTCAATTAAACTTTGTATAAAACTGAATTGAGTTTTATTTAGTTTGTAATCAATTTAAATTAGATTATTTATATATTGATTATGTTCCTAAAAAAAGCCCACATTAAGCCACAGAGGACACTGTCAGTCTGCGACTCACCTGCGACTGTGCAACTTTAGCTAGATTAGAAGTTTATTTGATATGCGATATGTCACACGTGATATACCTATTAGAAAAACAAATCTCTTCGAAATAGATACAAATTCTCCGAGTCCTTTACTGAGGCGGTAAAGACCTCTTGCCGCTTTGTAAAGGACTAATGAAATATAACTTTGTAATAGTTACCTTACATATTTAAAAATCAGACATGTGAATATAAATAAATTCATTTATTTTTCTGTGGAGCTTTAAGCGTCTGACAAAAGTTTTGGTCCATGGAAAGTGTCTGACACTTATGATACTATATTAGAATACTATTCTACAAAACATTTATATAAAAATCAGCCATGTAAATCTAAGTAACTCTTATCTTTAGTTGCCTTTCTTACCTGGCCAGGTGTCATAAAGCGAGCTCCACAAGCACGCAGGTATTCAAAGATCACGAGACGCTACTGAGAACCGAAGGTTTCTTCTATGTGAAAATAAGTTTTGTCTGATCGCTCTGGGATCTTAATCTATTAATACAATTTTCTAATATAAAAGTTGCTGAATTTGATCAGTTTGAACGAAAGATGCTATTTTAATGCTCGAAGAAATGTTCGACATTTTCAGTCATTCGTAGTCCACTGCTGACCTCCCTAAATATGTTCGCGCCACTCAGTTCAAATTTTGTTCTGTCAAATTGTTTCCTAATCTACCCGCTTTTCCTAACCTCAATATCCAATCGCCTTTTTCCAGCCGCCATCTTTCGTTCCATCCTTCTCGCACTTTACTGATCCTATTCGTCTTTACGACCCTTGTACGGCAACTCGCACGCGCCACCAATGCATACAAGTTCATTTGAATCGCGCTGCGTGTGTACGTATAATATCGAATGTCACAAGAAGTAGACCAGCCAAAAGATTTGCTGCAAGGCTAATGACTTTTCAGCACGCAGTCAGTGCAATCCAGGGGCACGGCGTTCAATCTCCCTTCTATCAATAACAGCAATCCTAGACCGCCAATGGATGCGTGTTCAGTTTCCAACGCTGGGCTGCCGCGTTGACACGCCACATATCCCGCTTTCCTCATCCAGCCCCTGCCGTCGGCCTTACATAAGTCCTCAGTCTACCAAGGTTTTGAGGATATCAAATTAAAACAAAACAGTTCATTTAACAAAAATAATTTAATTATTATTCAAAATTCACCAAAAAACAACTTACACTATGTGATATTAATTAGACTAGGAGATTAATATTATTAGCAATAGTTTTCACTATATCAAAATACAACACGTTATTGCACAAGCATAATATGCATACACAATAACATGATAAAATCACAGTATTATCTAATGTTCCACTTAAGGCTAAACAACAGTTTATTTTCATACTAAACTTAATTATTTAACCTAATTAATATTCCTGAAGAAGAATGATCGACCTTGTATATAGCTGATATAGTAAAATTAATGCAATAAGTACCTTAGTAATACAAAAGAATTGTATGAACGAGAAAAACAATAGACACGAAAATTGTAAGAATAAAAAAATAATTCTCAACACTACTTGAATATACTATGGTGTTACAGGTCACGTATATATAGCCACTTTGATTTCATTCATTATTTAAAACAATGTTCCCCTAACTATTTTGACTCATAATCACCTTACCAATTTTTACTGCATTCAGTAGACCCCTATCTTCCTAACCGACTTCAAAAAGGAGGAGGTTCTCAATGCATCGTATAAATGTATATTTTATTTATATATGTTCAGCCATAACTTGTTGTTTCTGAACCGATTTTGATAATTCTTTTTACGTTGGATTCAGTATAGTTTATAGTTGGTCTCTTACAAATTTATAGCGTATAAGTACAAAAGCACACAAAGAGCATACTTATAATAAGTTAAAAATTTCGTCACGACTTCCTTATATGAAATTCACTATTGGGGACTCCTATTTTTAGCTCGCGGACCATTTGAAGTTCGATATGGGCCACTTTGGGTACCGATTTAAAACATACTTGTATCTACCAAATCATTCAAAATTAAAAAATAGTAATAAGTTTTTGTGTAAAAAATATGTTTTAATTAAACGTTAAACTGGACAGAAGAATTAACTGTGGCGCCATCTAGGGTTTTGAAGCTTTTCAGTCACATTTTTGACTAAACAATTGTCATATAGTTCTAAAACGGAAATTATAAAAAAAGATAGATGTATTTACAAATTAATTATTAAAACATTTGACACGTTAATCTAAAAATGTAATCTATTTATTCTATACAAAATTATTTGTTACTTTTATCTTTAAATCAAGTAAGAAAATCAACTGACGTTTAGCCTTAAATTGGGTATGTCCTATCAATCGCAATTCATTCAAAAGAAAAATTGTTTATAAATTGCACTTGTACTCTGTTCCATTTTATTTCTTTCAAATCGTTACCCCTACCCTTAGGTAACATACCCTTTAACGAATTAAAAACACATAACAGACAGTAAGTACGCCCAGACCGGAATCAAACCTTTTTTTAACCGGACAGTCAAAATTAATTTATAAATAAGGCCACAAGAATCATCGGAAATTATTCTCTGATTTTTAATTACCTGGACTAAAATGACAGCTGCTATCGATCTTTTTTTTATTATTATTATTTAAAGTGAGTTGTGTGTGAGTTGAATTCTATATAATTTATTTATAACTCATTCGTAAATTGGTCCAAATTTGTAAGATAAAAAAAATGATCGATCACAGATGACATCAAGTCCAGGTATTAAAAATCAGAGTATAGACAAAAATTAGGGTATTTTAGATGCGTTTCTTTTATTTTAAAATAGTCACTTACACAGTCGTACTGCGAATGTCAAGCATATCTAAATGTAGTTATAGGCGCAAGAGACTCAGGGTCCCTGATACTTGACAGATCTGAATAATTATGATTATGTAAAAATGATCATTTGTAACCAGCAGATGTGCTTTAAACTGCTCAGAATAATACACTAAACACTATTCAATTAAAACGCGTAGCCACGATCAGAGTATGGTCGGACAAAATACACTTGTACACCATGTGAGTAGACATGGCTAGTGGTTTACACTCATTTGAGCTCAATCGTATCAATGTGTTCATTTTCAAGTATATTTTCGAGATTAATGATGTCAGACCAGTTAAATTTATTTTTTTATAGTCATTCGATCAGATGTGTCTCGCAAAAGTTGAGCACGGTCCGAATTTATTCTGATTAAAGACGAGCACAGTCCGAGTTTACTCGGATAAAAGTTGAACACGGTCCGAATTTACTCTGATTAAAGATGACACGGTCCGAGTTTACGCATATAAAAGTTGAGCACGGGCCATCAGTTGTCCGAGTAGACTGGGGTTGTCAGTTACCACGATACGAATAACACCGAGTGCATTCGGTCCGAGCGCACTCTGATCTTTTTTTCATCACCTCTTTGTGTATTTTAACGCAATACTTGTCCGAAATGCGACTGACAACTGTCGTTCTATAATCATTAATACAACATTAATATAAGTGAAACTGTGATCATCAATAGGTCATACATAATTAATAAATTACGAACATTTTAACAAATAGCTTTGATTCGCAACTCAAATTCAAATACTACATACAATTCGTCACTATAAGACCGATGACACACGCACTGGCATTATTGACCTATATTCATTATATTATCATAGATTACCCAAGCCTATTTTTGACAGTTCTCATTACTACATACTTAGGGATTGAAATCTCCAAATCGTTAACCAGGTCAACCGATTATCACGATAAATCGATTTGAAATTGTACGACTTTGTAATCGTTTGATTTATTTTAAGTTCATTATTTTTTGTGCCACACAAATACCTCACCAAATAAATTTGGAGCGCGAAAGTTTTGTCTCGCATAGCTTTTCGCGTAAGGCGTGCATTAATAAAACACCACAATTAATGAATTTAAAAAAAAGCTGGATATTATTCGTTCACTTTGTAAAAAAATACATATTTAAAGATGGATATATAAATTGTCTTTTAGATGGTGACAGTTTCATAAATATACACTTGATAGTTTTGCGTGATTCTGAGTTTTTTATGAACATTAGACATAATAATAATATAATATCAGGCCATACATGTCCTGGGCTGCTCGGCTCGGGCCTTCTATTATAAGGGAGGAAACGGACAGTATACTCGTTCGTAGTTTGACACATCGGTTATATCGATGTGCGGGTTGCATCACGATGTTTTCCTTCGCCGTTGTTAGCACGTGGTAATTGTAACAATAAGTACATTAGGTAAAAAAAACTGCCTCAGTAGTGTATGCGTTCCGGCCACGATCGAACCCTGCTAACGGTGAAGGTAAACATCTTGATCATAAAACTTGAACATCGAGATTACCGATGTGTCAAACCTAACTATCCGCTTTGGCAAACGTGGCACGTATACTGTTCGTTCCCCTATAATGGGAGGCCGAAGCCCAGCAGTGGAACGTTCGCGGGCTGTAATTATTATAATAACTAAAGCTATGAACTTTTCTATTCATCCGATCATGTCTTCTTATTAATACTGATAAAAAATAATATAACAATACATATTATCTCCATGTAATTTATTATTGCATCTTCAAATTATTATTGCCATAATAATCCGGTCAGGAATCTCAGTGTGTGTATCATGGCCTTAAGTCAAATACTAGAAGGAACAATTATATGTCTTTGGTTATATTTAAATGGGTTTATATAAGAGAGTTGTGACATACTTCTTCCTATACCTGTGAGTAGCAGACAACACCATCACACCATCTTTGATCGACAAAGCATATAAATGGTTTAACATCACATGGTTTGGCTCAGGAAGTAATGTTGGTTCACACTGTAAAAAATATGGAAAAATGTTATTATCTATTGGAACGAAGTTCCTTATCGCGCGTTGCGAAAGGGGGCTAGACGGAAATGTCCACGCGTTTAAAAGTTATTCAAGATCAAAGTTCAATTGTTCAAAAATTTGATCGAATTTTATAAATTACACCGAAACTGTTGCTTTCAGTGTCAAAATAAGGATCAATTTTTTTGTCAAATATAATACAGTTCAGAAGGATTTATTTGAAGGCAAGCAGCGAGCGCGAAAACTAGCGTTTGTACACGAGCACGTATGTCGTGCGTTCGTGTTGAAGGCGTGAGTCGGACTATAGCCGAAAATCAAAAAATGTTATCAGACCTTTTTTGTAGAGCGTTCAATTCTCTATAAAAATTGGAACAGCGATTTATCAGTCAACCAGTCGTTTGGTATAAAAATCAGAAGCAAAAATTTTTTTTCCTGTGTTATTCTTATGGGAATTTAAAAAATGCGATGAGGACAATCTTACTATTAATATTAAGGGCTCATCTTTTCACAGAATTTTTTTTACACCCAAAAGAAACTTTTGAGCCTGTTTGGAAAAAAAAATATGTATGTGTGTGTGTGTGTGTGTGTGTGTGTGTGTGTACTCTGTCTGTCTGTCTGTTCCGTTTTCACGGAAAAACTACTGGACTGATTTGGCTAAAACTCAATATATATATATATATATATATATATATATATATATATTTTCGATGCCGAGAATGAACATAGGATACTTTTCATCCCGGATAATGGGATAGTTTATGTAAAGGTTATCCCAGAAAATATGATAGGTTTTTTATTTGTGATTTGCCATCTTCGTCATTTTGTTTATTTTGGTCAATTTGGTAGTTGTGGTGGTTGTGGTAGTTTCGGTTAGTAGTTTTGATAATTTTGGTAGTTGTGGTAGATTTGGTTGGTAATTATGGTAGTTTTGGTAGATTTGGTTGGTAGTTTTGGTAGATGTGGTAGTTTTGGTAGTTGAGGTAGACTTGGTAGTTGCGGTAGTTTTGGGCATTATCGTGGTAGACCACGCCCATATCTTACATAACGCCCAATATCAATATGGTTAGTAGTTTTGGTAGTTGTAGTAGATTTGGTTAGTAGTTGTGGTAGATTTAGTTGGTAGTTTTGGTAGATGTGGTAGTTGTGGTAGATTTGGTAGATGCGGTAGTTTGGGCGTTGTGGTAGATATGGTTAGTAATTTTGGTAGATTTAGTTGGTCGTTGTGGTAGATTTGGTTGACAGTTGTGGTAGTTTTGATAGTATTGGTAGTTTTGGTAGATGTGGTAGATGTGGTAGTTTTAGTAGTTGCGGTAGTTGTGGTAGATATAGTTAGTAGTTTTAGTACTTGTGGTAGATTTGGTTGGTAGTCTTAGTAATTGAGGCAGTTGTGGTAGTTTTGGTAGTTGCGCTTATTTTGGTAGTTGTGGTAGATTTGGCTGGTAGTTGTGGTAGTTTTGGTAGATGTGGTAGTTTTGGTAGTTGTGGTAGTTTTTGAAGTTGCGGTATTTTTGGGCGTTGTGGTAGATTCGGTTAGTAGTTTTGGTAGGTTTGTTAGGTAGTTGTGGTAGATTTGGTATTTTTGGTAGTTTTGGTAGGTGCGGTAGTTTTGGGCGTTGTGGTAGTTTTGGTAGTTGCGGTAGTTTTGGACGTGGTAGATACGGTTAGTAGTTTTGATAGTTGTGGTAGATTTGTTTCGTAGTTGTGGTAGTTTTGGTAGATGTGGTAGTTTTGGTAGTTGTGGTAGTTTTGGTAGTTGTGGTAGATTTGTTTCGTAGTTGTGGTAGTTTTGGTAGATGTGGTAGTTTTGGTCGTTGCGGTAGTTTTGGGCGTTGTGGTAGTTTTGGTAGTTGTGGTAGTTTTAGTAGTATCGGTAGTTTAGGTAGTTTGATTAGTTGTGGTAGTTGTAGTAGTTTTGGTCGTTTGTTGTTTACAGATAGATAGACGGGGGATATATAAATAAAACTAGAACGGGTTGAAATACTGGTTTGTATGGGAGACCAATCATTTCTCAATCATCAGCAATATCCGGAACTTGTGCAGAAACACTGTCAGGATTCATTATTGTTATTTTTTTTCTCTGACAGACAGACAGACGTCTCTATTTCTCTCTCTCTCATTATTACTAAAATTGAGCCTACTGATTAAGGTTATATTACATTATATTTATTATTAGTAAAAAAAAAAAAATTATAACTTTAAAAAAAAAATTACAATTCCTTCACTAATTAATCGAAAGGAACTTCGTTCTATGCGGGTGGTGTACCTTGACACCTCTCAAGTTTTTTATTGCTTCTGTTATATCTTCACCAAAAATAACAACAGAATTTTTGCTGGCAACACATAAGCTCAGTCTTACATCTGGAATTATAGCCTCTCAGGCTAGGACTTATTTGCGTGCTTGCAATAGGATTTATTTATATACAAAAATGGATGGGTACAAATGTAATTGACCAAAAAATATGATGGATGGATTGTGTGAAAGATGATTTATGATATGTGGTGTGACAGATGATGTATGTCAGAATACAGGAGTGTGGAAGGAAAGACATATTATGCCGTACCTCAATTAATTGGGATATGGTGAAAGAAAAGTGAGAGAGAATAGGATTTATTTATACCGGACTCAGTTGGGAAAGAATGTGACCGGTATTAACAAATCATAGTGTAATTTTAGTCTTAGAGACTTACATGTGCAAAACTTACAGGTATTCGACTGGACTAAGGGTGACTAGATAATATGATTACTTTTAACTTGTCAACAATTTGAAAATAATTTTCGAGGGCTATATATATTTACACTTACTGGTAAACATGAAATATCACTTGACACAGATATTAAGTGCTGTATGTATTGTATGTCGATTAAAAACAAAAAGACGTGTGTCGCTACTGAGATGACGATATAAATCGCCTTGGCAGAGAGTCTAATAAAATATTCTTCAAATAACATATTACCCTGTCTTTTTATGAAGTTTAAATCGAATATATATTATACTAATATAGAATAATAAGCTATTAAATTTCCGTGCAATTAAATTGGCTACTATCTGTACGATGTGACTCAATAGAACACAACCTAAATGTCAAATTTAAATATATTTTCCACTGAATAAAGTCAATAAAAATACGAGACACGATACCGAGATGAATAACTAATTGAAGAATCCCTAATAACTTGATCAATTGCTATAACACACACACAATGAAAGAAAGAAAAACAAAATATTTGAATAAATAGCGGTGCTTACATTGCTAACGTGCATCTTAAAAATAAAAACATTTTGAGAATCTGTACGCCGCATTTTCAGTACACACGCAATAAAATATCCTACTCTTGATGATGAAATAGTAACAAAGTTTTATGTATTTTATAAGTACAAATATACAAAGTTATGTAAATATATCTAACATAAGCTGGTCCACAGGCTAAAGAAGTTTGGGAACTTTAAGTGAAGTAAGTGAGTCTTTTAACTTTAACTTTAAGTAAGTATTTGTTGTTACTGGGTATTGTTTGCCACTTTTCATCAGAGGGACATCATCACAATACTTTCTTAACTAGGACAACAAAAAATAATACCATGTACTTACGGATAATGGAGTATCCTTGTTAAGTATCACTTGTAACAAATGCGGTGGTAAAATAGGTGGACCCGTCACCTTCTCCCAGGGTTTTGATTGAGGTATTTCCTGAAAAAAATATGTCTAGGATATTGATGTAAGAAGGTTGCCAGACATATTACAAGTGAAAAACTTAAAAATCAATAACACCTACCTCATTTTATAATTGTAATGCCAAGAAACTAGCACAATCTTTATTAAGGCAGTATTACCATAAATTATAGCAATTCCAAACTCAAACAGGGCATGTTCGAATCCTGACTAGAACTTATGCACCACTAAGACATTTTTTTGACCTAATATGCATATTATATATATTGACTACATGCTAACAATGATGAAGTAAAAAATTACGATGAAACCTACACATTAAGATAACCAATGTGTCAAACCTGCCCACCCGCCTTGGGCAAGTGTGGCGGGTATACTGTCTCTTTATTTATACTCTTTTATGTTTTTTTAATACATATACATGTATAAAAAATAAAACATTAAAAAATATAAAAAGGTAATGTCCGTCGGCAGCAGGGCCTAGGCTCCAGGCTACTGGCGGTTAGGACTCCAGAAATAGGATCTTCCTCACAATGCGTGCCGTGCTCAGGAGAACCACCTTCTATATGCTTCTGTCGGCACTTCATCCAGTTACCGAGCGAGAGCCTCTCTAGATGTTGGTTGAGGCACTTCGCTACTAGACTGTTAATGGACACCTCTATCGGTACGCTGATCTTTGACTCCATATGCCACATGTCAGTAATCTCGTGCATAAGGTCTAGGTATTTCATCACTTTTTTTACAGTCTTGTGGAATACTTACATTAATGAGCATTGTAATATTTATATTATCATTAATATCTTAGGGTATAAAGAATATTATGTATAATTAGCAATATAATAATAAGGGATTATGTACTGACTATTCTTCAATCAGCTTGTTACTAATTCATGACTAATCCTGTACTACCAAAAGATTTGTTGATGTTAATGAAATTTTACAGAAATAGGTTGTGTAATTTAGACATAGGCTACCTTTTAGGCCAAAAACAATATTTAATAAGGATTACAAATTTGTATGAACATCTCATAATTCCTCAATTTCAGGATACAACAAATATTTAGGTTTTTGGTAAGAAGTTAAAATTTGCATTTTTACTAACATTTAGAAAGTATAAATTTAAAAATGGACTAAGTGGCAAAAGCTAGTATGCTATAAAAACACTCTTCAATACATCACTCTTTTGAGTTCCTTCCGAAACTTATTGTAACTGTTCTCTAAAGTTTAAATAATGTCTTAATGCAATCTTTACCTGTGAATACTCTGTTTGTGCACTACTATGAATCCCTTCACTATCCTTTGCCAGGGCTTGGAACACTTCAAAGTCTGACATCTTCACTGTGACCAAATTATTTTTGGAACCCATGCCATTGTCTATAACTTTCTGAAAAAATAAGTTTTTCAGTTAATATTATATCTTATTATTTTGAGTCCATTAGACAATCCCAATCCACTGCCGGAGATAGACCTTCCTAAGTTTACATAATATATATATTTGTCTTCCATTTTCCTCATTGGTCTCCTACCAAGGCCTTTGCTCAACTCATTGGTCTACTGGACTGAAGGCTAATCTTGGATTAACAGAACTAGTATCCCTTTCAAGACTCATCTACTCCATTAGCTATTGGTAAAGTATGATATATCACACATATATTAATGAATGAATGAATATGCTTTATTGTATTTTAAAATATAAAAGTTACCAGAAATAAAATTTTACAATACAATAGGCAGTCTTAAGCTATTAATGATTTCTTCCAGACAACCTTTGGATGGACAAAAAATTTAAGAACAAAGGTATGTTGCATTATTCTCACTACCCAATCAGTATCTTATAGATATATACATACATGACATAATATACATACATTAATAAAAATATAAAAATTATACTAATATGAATATTATGTAAATAAAACTGTAAAGACAAAGCCAAAATTTTGATTAGTCAGGTTTAAGTATTTATTACTTAAGAATACAATGGAACATAAAATTAAAAATCTTGACATTTTTATTAAGTTCTCTATAATACTGCATGTGCAAAATATCTCATTACTTTTTCAAATTACTAATTTTGCAAGCTATGTTAGTATTAATACTATTACTAATCAAACAGTGCACTGATGTCGGAATTTACTCATCATGGTTGTGGTATTCTGATTACTGTGAGTTCAGTTTGCTTCAGCAGGTACTGCATCATCATCTCATTTATAATACTATCTGGGGTAAGTGGGGTATAGTCATGGGACACCTTTTATTTATTAAGAACAGATCCAAACTTTTTTAATATGGTAAATGGTAATTTTTTTATAATCACCCAAAACTCACTTTATATCTCAGACAATAAATAAAAGTGTCTCAATCTATATATGGCACCCATGTTATGAAATAAATACTGGATTCACCTAAGCAATGTTTCTGTTATTAGACCAAGTAAACCCTTAAATTTTTTAGTGAGATTTTTGTATAGGTACTGCATTGTTCTCAGTTTATTTATTTTTAATGTTTTGATGGCACATCAAATGGTATAAACATCATAACTAGAAATTAAGAAGTTTCAAAGAAAAATATATTTACTAAGCCATTCTAAGATAAGCAACACCAAAATATTACATATCTACAATTTAAAATTGAAGACCATTCAACAACATCACAACTTACCACAGTGGGGTCATGTCGCCATTCACCATCAACAAAATATTTATACTGATGCTCCCCTTCAGGTAAATCAATAATTGTTACAAAGTCACCATGAGATTTTACCATTGGTAAGGTTTTCCAATCTGTGAATGTTCCACTAATGAAGACCTGAAATATGTAAGAAACAACAGTTTTACAATAACTTAAATTTGACTTAATTCAAAAAGGTGGGGTATACTTATGGGGCACATTTATTTATTATGATTAGATTCAAACTTTTTTAAATATAGGTTAGAAGGCTAAGGTGGTGCGAAGCAAAGTAGAGCTCCTGCCTTCATGGTTGTTTTTTTTATAACCACCCAGTAAATTTTATATCTCTAATAACAAATAAATGTGCACTATAACTACACCTCACCCATTCAATGAAAAAACAGATCCTTTGTTCAGCCATTATATTTCATTGAATTCATTTCATTAAATAATTAATTTTTTTTATTGCTGAAGCACAGCAGACAGGCTGACGAGATTAGCAATACCAGAGGTGCTGTCAATGCGCTATCGGCCTCGAAGGAGAAACTGGAACCTAGCCACTGATACCACACAAAATTCAAAACTGGAAAAATTACAAAACCCATTCCCTTTTACAGATAAATATAAACACATGTGTTGGCCACATTATTTCTTCAGCGAGATGCAAGATACTTAAACAAATAATTCACCTGCTTGCCTCCTCCTTCCCATTTAAAAACTGTTGGCAGAACCTTAATTTCTTCAATCGTTTTAGAGTCTTCAGTCAATGTATTGGACCTTTCTCTATGTTCAGTATATTCCACATCACTCTCTGGCACCGCCTTTGTATAATATGGTGCCCCATCTTCAATATTATTGTCGTCTTCTCGAGTAGTGCGATCGTCGTCTAATTTCTTGTCGAACGTAAACGCCTCACCCTCTTTAACTGGTGAAGCTGGTCCGTGCTCCTGTGTCTTGGTTGCTGCATCCCGCTGCCATTCTTTGGTTGGATTACTTCCTGCGTTTCCCATAACGACCTTGAGGAAATCACAAGGCGGAGATTTTCACGGTAGCTCATTAACTTTGTTATTTAAATGTAAACAACTTTAATTTATTTTAAGTGATTCGTTATCTATGAAAAATGTTCTGAAGGCTCTTGAATCTGTATTGCTTTATGTAATAATTTTTCTTCTTTTTCAAAGAATTGAATCTTTTCTTTTATACTTTTGTTTGACTTGTAATCATTAAAAAAAATTGACAGTACCAGTATATATAAAGTACTCTGTGATTGACAGCACATGTGTCATTTGACATAAAGTTGTTGTTGTTCTTGTTTAAAAAAAAACACTTTTACTATTTTTCACAACTTATAATTTTATATTTTGTATTCGGTGTGAATATTTGTACGGGTACTGGACGAATAAATTATATTTATTCGTACAGACATTCAATTATTTATTAAAAAATAAGAATGAATTGGATGATTAGCTTGTTTTTTAATTAGGTTAGGTTAGGTTTTTTTAATGACATGTTTTAAAGAATTAATGAAAACATGAAAATAAAAATAAATAAATAAATTCTAAAATGAGGTTGGGGTATAGATACACGGCACATTTATTTATTATGAACAAATCGGAATCGGGTTATTTTTTTTATAACCACCCAAAAATAATTTTCACTCAAAAATAACTTGTATGGATTGGAAGAACTTCGTAAAATACTTATTTTCAATCTATAATTAGGTTAGGTTAGGTTTTTTTTGGCCGAGCCTTTTTAAGAACATTTTTAGTACCCGTATTAATAGACTCAGCCATTTGACGTGACTATTTGTAGGGGCACTGGACGAATAAATTATATTTATTCGTACGGTACCCGTACGAATAGACTCAGCCTTTTGTATTTAGTTATGTCCAAGTTCACAAAATCATGAGATATTTTTTATCTAGCTTTCGTCTGATGCGAGATTGCTTTAATATTTAATGTATGTCTTCAATTGTATTCTTATAAATTAAATACATAGGATATGGCTGAAAAACTCGTACCCGAGGTCGTAACGTTTCGTAAAGAAATATGTCATCATATTTTCCAAACGTCAGTGTTGCCAGATGGGGGGATTACCTGCAAATTCGGGGATTTTTTTGACGTCTGGGGGGAGATTTGGGGTAAAGATTCTTTGGGGCTTTCGGGGGGGAAATATTTTGTTTTGAGAAATTTTGGAGAGATATTTTAAGTATTCGTTAGTATTGGTAATTCATCTACAAACACAATTCTCATCAATACAATTATTATATCTAAGTCACAATACGGTATTATTACTTTATCTTAGAATTATACTCTACTAGTGAATCATACTTCAATTCAATAGTTAATTTTAATAATCCAATTCATTCGTTCGTTCATTTACGTTATTTATTTATTATGCCGTCTCTACTCGTCGTATCCCATAGGCTACTTTCCGTTAGAGACTGACAATGATCACGTTCACAACTGCGGTTTTTCCCGTTTCACTTATTTGCTGGCGTCACAATCGGAAACTCAAGTGGAATGGTTATTTAACGCACCTATTTACACGGGTCGTTGTGAGCACCCCGTGAGGGAAAATGATGACGTCATTAGTGACGTTTTCGCTACGACGGTGGTTTTGCTTTTTTCTTTCTCCTTTAAAATAAGTAAAAACTATTTTGGGGATTTTTTCTCAAAAAGCTTATTTTTGGGGTTTTTGAAAAAAATTTCGGGTTAATTGTCATGGTCATCTGGCAACGCTGCCAAACGTTGTGAAGGAGTTTTTGGCGGGAACTGAAAGGAGACGTTGTGCTGTGCAGTTTTATTTTCTAAAGATGTGTATAATTACTCTAAAGTGAACAGTAGTTGCAGGATATTGATAGTTTTTGAGTAGAAATTATGTGTTTTTGTGAGAAATGTGAACTGTATAGTCAGATGTGATCTTTCGAGTTTTCACAAGAACTCCATTGAATGGCGTCGGTTGTAGCCTGCAATACAACTGCGCTACTATACGAAGACTTATTTATTAACATGTTTCCGACTGAAAGACTTTGATTCTATGGTCATGAATAAATTAATTTAAAAAAAATCAAAATGTGAATGACAGTGGAGTTTTTGGCGGGAACTGAAAGGAGACGTTGCGCTGTGCAGTTTTATTTTCTAAAAATGTGTAAAAATACTCTAAAACGAACAATAGTTGTAGGATGTTGATAGTTTTTGAGTAATGATTATGTGTTTTGTGAGAAATGTGAACTGTATAGTCAGATGTGATCTTTCGAGTTTTCACAAGAACTCCATTGAATGGCGTCGGTTGTAGCCTGCAATACAACTGCGCTACTATACGAAGACTTATTTATTAACATGTTTCCGACTGAAAGACTTTGATTCTATGGTCATGAATAAATTAATTTAAAAAAAATCAAAATGGAATGACAGTGGAGTTTTTGGCGGGAACTGAAAGGAGACGTTGCGCTGTGCAGTTTTATTTTCTAAAAATGTGTAAAAATACTCTAAAACGAACAATAGTTGTAGGATGTTGATAGTTTTTGAGTAATGATTATGTGTTTTGTGAGAAATGTGAACTGTATAGTCAGATGTGATCTTTCGAGTTTTCACAAGAACTCCATTGAATGGCGTAGGTTGTAGCCAGTTGTGTAGCCTACAATACAACTGCGCTACTATACGAAGATTTATAAATACATCAGACTTGGCTGTATGGAGTATGGACTAAGATTCCTTTGCCTGCCTTTGTGGCGAACTCTACTATAAAAAAAAGAGAATGACAGTTGCTTATTGATTTTGTAGCCAATTGTAGCTCGTAAATTCAATTCCACAGAGTACATTGAATATATGGAGATTCAATTCAAATCAAATCAAACCACTTCAAAACCTCGTAAGGGTAAATGTGTTCTGTGTTCGAAACGGAGCAGAAAGTAGTTGAATAAAATAAATGCTGGCCTAGCACCAATTGAAATCTGAGATATATTTCAAATAATGAATGATGAAAAGCAACCACTTCTTA
This sequence comes from Dendrolimus pini, assembly GCA_949752895.1. Lineage (NCBI taxonomy): Eukaryota > Metazoa > Arthropoda > Insecta > Lepidoptera > Lasiocampidae > Dendrolimus > Dendrolimus pini. Next base: position 17,040,209 of record OX457137.1, on the reverse strand, counting down.
TTGGACCAAATACTCCTACGGACACTAATATTGATGTGCAAAATGTGGAATTAGTGAGTGAACCAAATGTGTATTCTGATGAAAAGCCAACTAAAAGTGAATATCACCCAGCTTCAGAACGATGTTTAGAACATCCAACCTCGAATTTCGATACCTTAATTCATCTTTTGAAGGGTAACATTGGTACAGGTATTCTGGCTATGCCAGATGCTTTTAAAAATGCCGGCCTCATTTTCGGTAAATATAATAAACAAGTTTAAATATTTGTCTTTTTTATGTTAAATTAAATTGAAATAACCCTAAACTTTCATCTCTACAGCATACAGAAAAAGTATGGCTAAATCTTGTCTTGAAAAAAATTTATTCCTGTTTTAATGCAACCTAAATTGAGTTGGAGTTAATTTTATAATCTGAATTCGGACTTCAACAAGGAGTCTGTAGTTCCTGTAATAAAAATATTTCCTTTTCATTCAGAATCAGTTCAAATGTAAAGCCATGAAGAATGAATAGACAAATAAAAATACTCTAAATCTTGTAGATTTAAAATAAGAAATTTAAGTATTTCCTATTTTTGTACAGGTATTTTCGGTTCTTTATTTATGGGGGCATTATGCACACATTGTATGCATATGCTGGTGCAATGTTCTCGTGAACTATGCATTAGAAACCAAAGACCCGCCTTGAGTTTCTCAGAAGTTGTTGAGGATGCTATTTCCTCTGGACCAATCTCATTACGGCCATATGCTAAAAAAATGAGGTAAGATTTGTTTTTTGCATATTTTTTATGAAAATTAAATGTGAAGTAAGATATTCCACTTATGAAATAAATTATCATCAAAAAACTATTTCAGGACAAAGATTATATTGATTTTTGTTTTCCTTTAAAGCCAGAGAAATTGTTTATTTGATCACCACATGATAACAGCTTAGATGAAACTTTTAATTAACAATGTATACCATTTTACCCCAATGGGGTGCACAATTAGTATTTTCAGGTACAGAGTAAAAGCACTTATCTCATAATCTTCACAAAATCTGTAAAGTATTATGTAAATTATTGTATATTTTTGTAACAATACCAACACTGAATAAAAAACCTATATATAATTTTGTATTTGAACACCTATCACCAAATAATGACATTAAATTAAATTCACTTCTTAAGTATGTGCTAGAAGAAATTAATATAGTATCCTAAATTTAATAGTATAATAATAAACAGGATAATTAAAGTTATATGTTTTATTGTTTTTTAATATTTTCAGTGTGAAATACATATTCCTATTTATGTTATTCAAATAAAGGTAGGTGCCTTCACTAAAAAGAGGACAGTTCTTAAATGCTATTATGATAATGTTAATTATTTATATATTTATGTATAACAAATTTCTACAAGTATTTACACATACATAAATATTGTCACGCCTGTTTCCCATTGGGGTAGGCAGAGACGATGGATCTCCACTTGTTACGATCCTGACAAACACTTTTCGCTTCATCAACTTTCATTAATCTTCTCATACATACACACTTATTTAAACTACTTTTTATCTGACTTTTTTTCAAAATATCTTCAATTTGATCATGGTGAGTACATCTCGGTCTACCAGCACCGACTCTACCAGTCACATTGCTGTCATATACTTGTTTTGTGATTCTGCTATCATTCATTCTCTCTACATGGCCAAACCACCACCATATAATATTTACAATACATACAATAAACAATGGATTCCCGGTCACTGTTAGTGGGAAGTGTTCCCAAAAGGCTGGCCGCATTTCCACCCTGTATGGCAATGCTAATGCATTGTCCAAAATACAGACAAGCCTTTTGGTTATGAGAGACATTATAATATAATATAATAAGTTTTAATACAGTTGATAAGCCATGCATCCTGGCGGCCCCAGAATCTCAACCCCAAAAGGCACAATTTTAATTATTTCATACACAATATGTTTTTAAAATAAAACCCTAAAAGAGTGCTGAAAAGCTGTGGCTAATACTAGAATACATATATATTTATACATGGTTTTGGCCTCGAAAACCATGATAAGCTAGAAAGATTGAACACATATTAACTTGTAGTTATAATAATGATTGAAGCAAAGCAACAAAATGACAAAATAATTTAAGTCAAATTAAGTTAATTTTAAAACTCATTCAGGTTTTAAAAGGTACATGTTCTTATTTTCATGTATATATTATTTACTTTGTAATATTTTATTAAAATACTGTTTGATAGTTTTTTTTAAATAACTACTTTACTACTATCTATGAAATAGTAGTCAGAGTTGACCACATTGCATAAATTTGTACCTTATCATTCTGTTTGTGAAATATTCCACAAAGTGATAAGGCAAATACAGATATAGTGGATCATATTAACATAACACAGTCCATATCCTGCTCTAATACTTGTAAATTACAAATAATAGAAATTCATATATGTATTCATTAAGTCTTTCATTTAATTATATTATAATTATCCTATAAATATCACACTGCTCCCTGCCATGATTGTTCAGGTCATAAATACGTGCAAATTTCGATCCTACCCATGCCAGACTGTCAGAAAATTCGTCTACAAAATTTACTATACCAGAAATTGAAACCAGATCTTCTGTGTTCCAGTGAATTAGGCCAGCAAACCCTTAACCCACTCAACCAGAAAGCCGTCAAATTGAATGCAGTGTCGCACATTGTTCCTCTGTGTAAATACCAAGTCACATTCAAGCAATTTTAAGCATTTTTATGACGAAGGTGATACAATAATCTCATTGTCATAATTCGAGACCACAAAACGTGGTCGTCCAGTTTTACAAAACTTATAATTCCGATCGGCAATTTTCGTTTTTGACATGTAAAAAATCTATTATGCACTTTATTCGCAAGCGGAAATGGCAGAATATTTCTTTCTATGAATTCTTAGCTCTGTTCCGCTTGCACAGTTCATACACTATCCCGCGCTACTAAATCGGACTACTGTGCAGGTACATCGGGAAGAATTCTTAGTTGTGTAAAACTGCGTAAGCGACTCTCTTCCATTTTATCCGCGATTTCACGGACGTAACTACAGTAATTTATAAGACATAATTGTATCCCTAGAATTTTGTGTGCGATAATCGGATTCTGCGAAGGACTATAATGTTGGACCATATTATAATTAGGGGTGGCTTTCGCAAGTGAAAACCATCACTTTTCATTCATTTCATTACCTACATATTTATTTTGCGATAAACGTAAAGTATCTAATAAAATTTTCCCTTAACCTAAATAATCGCCGGTCAGTAAGCATTTGTATAAACAAATCAAAAGATAAACATTGCCGATGTACAAGTTATGAATAATTCATACCAGTTTTACCGATTAAGTAAATATAATATAATTAGTTTGTTAACAGCTTCTAATAGTTTGATGCATCCTAGTAGACAGATGCGCGCCAGATCTCCCTAGCGCTGTTATGTATACAGAGAACGTTCTGCAAATTATATCTTGATAACAATACCTTTACGCAAATATATTACGGAATATACCTAAAGGTCCTACGCCGTTCGGCCGAACTACTTTGCAAGTTTGCATGCTTCATTTCATAAGCGTCATAAATCGAACTTCTTGCAATTCCAAATTCAAAAATGAAATTGAATCGGTTATATTATCATTTTTAAAAAATTGGTCAAGTGAATGTCCACGAACTATGAATCGTTCCTTAGATATGACCATACTGTTTTTGTCAATCAACTACCGCACCATAAAAGAAGTACCTCACATAATTATCAGAAATTAGTCAACGGATCGTGTTCAAATATTTGTTGTTGAAAATGTTTTTTATTTGTCAGTTTCATTTTCAGAATTTTCCACATAATCGTTCAAAAATTAGAAGACAGATAAATACACACTTTTACGACTTTAGTGGTGAATATCTCGCCATTGAAAAAAAGTTCATATCAGTTTATATTATGTACGGCGCCACCGTTAATTAGAGATCTTTTTCGATTTAACTATACTATTATGTAGCTGCATGTTCGTCCTTAAAGAGTATTATAGAGTGGCCAGGTTCGAGTCTCCCTTTAGAGAGAGACACATTGGTAGCACCTTTAGTGTTGTAAATGTCTATACGCGATAGTAACCGCTTTCCATCAAGTTAGCTGTCTGCCTGTCTGCTGAACTCATGAAATGTAAAAATAGAGTAAAGGCCAAGTAGTTTTTGAGAAAAAATACTATTATAGACTTAGATCTCCTCAAGTCACAGATCCGGTGCTCAGCTTTCCTAGTTACGATAGAGCTGTGACATACATAAATTTGTTATTATGTAGATAGACGGACATGACAATTTTCTAAGGGCGCCGTTGTAAAAATGGCTACGGAAGTCTAAAACGGTCAAGTGAGTCCCTCTTCAGGCAGAATTAAGGTTCACCCGTACTATAAGCATCCACTGTTAGTCCCTAAAAAGGGCTCTGATTCTAAAATCATATTCTTCCACTTTATTTCTCTTAAGTAATTATTTTTAGTGCCTTCATCAGGTGAAACATTTAGATACCAATATAATATAAATAACAGCCCATAAATTTCCCACTGCTGGACTCGGGCCTCCCATTATAGAGGGAACGGACAGTATATCCGCCACGCTTGTCCAAGGCGGCTTGGCAGGTTTGACACATCGGTTATCTTAATGTGCAGGCTAGGACTAGGTCGTCGCATCGATCGTGAAGAAAGAACAAACGCACAGTTATATATGTATTATTATCGATGTATTTCAAACAAGTTACGCAACGTAATAAGATGCGTAACTCGTTGTCTGGGAATGTCTTTGAAGGAAAGAATTTCATTGGGAAGGTTTTGCATGACTGGCATGTTAAACAATTCGTAATTAATTTATCGAAATAACATTTTATATTGCTTATATACCGACGTACAAATGTACGATCGGTTTAATGAAAGCAAAAGAAGCGAAAAGTATTATTATGCCGAAAGCATAGCAAGTAGCGATTTAGTAGTTATATCTGCCAGCCATTATGGAAAACAGGCAGGGCAATAGCTATAGCCAGTAATAAGGCAAATTTTAATCGATTTGGATAATGATGATAACACTGATCAAGTGTTTTTGTTGCCCTGGATATTATAATGGCTTCAAATAATTTTATCTCAATAAATAGCTGTGCCCGCGATGCCGTCCGCGTGGAAGTTGTTTTCAAAGCCCCCCGATTTTGAAACATTTTTTATTGCTGCTCCGCTCCTATTGGTCTTAGCGTGATGATATATAGCCTTCCTCGATAAATGGGCTATCTAACACCGGAAGAATTTTTCAAATCAGACCAGTAATTCCTGAGATTAGCGCGTTTAAACAAACAAACTGTTCAGGTATATATATTAGTATAAGATTATTGAAACTGTGAATTATTTTGGATTATTAGCTATAATTTTTTTTATTCCCATTTTTATACAACACTAAAAACCAGTAATTATGAGATAAAACATAACAATTTTATACATTAATGTTTAATATTTATTGAGAAATACTACTAATCATTTTGTTTTATATAATTAAAGTATATAGACGTAAAAAGAGAGAAAACCTGGTGAAATCTATCTTTAACTTCAGCCAACCTTCTATAAGATTTTTTTATAGTAATTTTGGGGCAAATTGCCGTTGTAAAGACCAACAGTAATCTTCCGTCATGTAACGGTCCCGACTACCCTGGCACCTTTCGACTATCACTATTAGGTGTTGGTAGAACTCACCCTGTTCAAATTCTCAAGATTATCAGGAAATCTAAACCATTTAACTGTAGAGAAAGTGTAAATTTATGCTCATATTCACTCTTTTAGATCTTAAGATCGAAAGCGAATTCAATACTTCTATGAATATATTCGCATATTGTGTACTGGAAATTGTAAAAATCTGTAGACATATCTAGGGCAACATTTTTTTTTTGACCTGTGTAATGAATAAAAGTTTAAATAATATTTTCTTAAGTTTTCGCGACTTGTATACATAATAAAACTAAATAATTAAAATGAACAAGTTGCCGGTAGGCTAAATAAAACTTTAACAATACTCGTTGGACAAATGTCATCTTTGTCGTCCGTGACCACGGCCACTGAAAAGCTGCCGAAACGTCGGATAAACCAAAATCAAATAAATTGCCGCGCTTAAAACCGTTAAAACGTAGTTTTATTATAAAAGTTTAAAGTTAATTAATACGAATCAACAGAGAAACAAGGGTATATTACCAAGCTAAGCAAGTTGCGCTTATGCTGTGGAGTTGTGGGTAATATAGAGCAGAAATCTCCAGGATCGTTCACAGTTTCTGTTCATGAAATTTACACAATTGTTTTGCAAAGCGAAGCTTTCCGAATGTGCCTTTAGACGTTTGCAACACCAGGGACCGAGCCATCGCGTTGTTATTCTTTAGGTTTGGATAGGAGAAGTAACATGGACTAACGGAACTCTTACTCACCACAAGAAACACGATTAGATCTCTTATTTAAATATTCATCAATTTATTGATTGCCTTTTTTACTTTACAACCACAGATATGCGTCTGTGTATGGAATGTATATTGTCTATTTTAATAATAATCTTCGTTTTTTAACTTAAAACAACAATTCATTTTATTCCATTGTTTCAGGAATATAGTCAATGTATTTCTTGTGATAACGCAACTGGGATTTTGCTGTGTGTACTTTTTATTTGTTGCCTCTAATCTCCAAGATACGATGAGTATATTTCATGTACACATCGGTGTACACGTGTACTTGGTGTTATTGTTCCCGTTCATACTCGCATTGGCAATGGTGAAGAATCTAAAGTATTTGACTCCAGTGTCCCTGATTGCGTCTGTGATGACCGCTTGGGGCTTGGTGATAACATTCTATTATATATTGCAAGACCTACCTCGCACTTCTACTGTGGATTCAGTGGCGGATTGGCATCAACTACCTTTATACTTTGGCACCGCCATTTATGCATTCGAAGGGATTGGAGTGGTGAGTTATTTTGTCTATAACTATAGCTAGGATGTGATCTAATAAGTTGTCACATATTATTTTATCGCTTAAAACTTGGCTAATATCGCTGTAAAAAGTAGTGCGTTATTATTAATGGACGGATCCTATATCTTAATATTTATTTATTTTGGCATTACTTCCATAAGTATGTATATCTTAGTATATCTTATGTCAAATTTTAACCAATAGTAGAGCAAATGAACGGTCGGTAACATATAGAAACCGGGCCTAAAATAACAATACGTTGTAAAGCAGCGGTTATATTAGCAGCAAAACGGTTCCTTTAGTTTTGATTTTTATGATATGGTTTATATTAGACTAGTTGCATTTGATTATTAGACTGTTAGTTGTTTAAAATGGTTACAAACTTAAATAGCTATAAGTTTATTAAAGTAGTTTTAAATGCTTACAGCAATTTATTCATTTTTAAAACTATTTGGCAGTCTACATTGCTAATGTTAGTGACTTTTTCAACACATATTTGTTCTCTCTCATATAATGATAGTGGTTTGGGCACAATTGTTATAATATGTTATATGCAAATATTTGATCCCAATGGATCTTTTGTAAGATTTATTGCTTAGTTTTACTGCATGCCATATTTTATGTAATATACATTTTTAGAGAAATCCATGAGTCTGCAACACTGCAGTCAAAACTGGGTCAACCCTATTATACCGCCCACACCCCGATATCATGACGTCATGTTCTAGCTCGTAAACCAGTTATTAAGCTCAGTGACTAAGTGATCCATAAATTCGTATACAATTGTATGTGGAACATTAACATTCGGCATACGTCATGAATCCTATAGTCATAATTATATTATATCACTCATTGCCGCGCCAGGCGCCAACCATAATCAGCGCCTTTATGTGAAACCAATGAAACGCCTCTTTAATTTTGTAATTGATTACATCACTCTAATACCATTTGGAAAAAATTGTGTTAGGTCCGACGCACGACCGTACTTGTCCGTGAATATGCAATTCTGCGTCTGAATAAGGGCGGTTACATGATTTTCTCATTTCAAAACACCGTATCTTACAGTGATGTATATTATATATATATATATATATATATATATATATATATATATATATATATATATATATATATATATATATATAATTGAAACCACGTATATAGTGACTCATCACGATGTCTCAGAAACTATAATACCTATAGACTTCTTGAAATTTGGCATGGACCTTCCTTTCGCCAAGTAGACGTCAGCTAAGAACAGATTTTACGGCACCCGAAGCGGGCGGGTAACAGTTAGTTGTATAATAAAAAACGTATCGTTTTTGCTTTAACGCTTGTATTATTTCACTCATAAAATTTCCATACCGGGGCTTTATATGAAAATGAATTGTTAAGAAGTAAACTCCTTAAATTTTTAAAGAAAACTCTACTTTATATTTATTATTTTTATATGTAAACCTGTCTGCATATCTCGTTGTCCTTAGGGGCTATGTACTATCAGCTATCTGTATATGAATTCATAAAAAAGCGCCGATAGTATTACCTAAATCAAAATTTCTATACGGCAGTACTTGAGGACTGTATGCGATGTACACATTGCACTTAGGGGCGGCTCGGCCCTGATACCACTGTCGTAATTTCCATTCCCAAAATATATATCAATTCACTAAGTGTTAAACACTAACGTTGAAAAAGTGAGAGCGGCCATTTGAGTGAGATTGGAAACGGTGAAAAAAATAGTTATTGCTTCACTACTCATGCGCGAAATTTACGACGTTCGATGTAATTCAAGGTTTTTATTATGAGAAATGCTTATAGACAATATAATAATTTGTGAATATTATTATATAGGTAATTAAAAATATAAATAAATAAATCGATAACACTTTATTGCTCACCAAAATAAACAAATACAGAAACAAAATATATTAACAATACTTCTTGGCAAAACAACAGGCGGCCTTATCGCTAAAAGCGATCTCTTCCAGGCAACCTAGCTTAAAAGAAATTCTTAAGTAATCTGGCGATGTAGGTGGAGCAGAAAAAAGATAGGACTGTACAATTTAAATATACTTACTTACACTTATTTATAAATTGAATACATACATCAATATGATAGTAATATATACGTATATATACAAAAAATAATATACATAAATTTCATTTCATATTCATAATTTTTAATATTATTATAATTAAATATTACTAAAATATATATTAAAGTCATGAATCACGGTTCAATGGATTAGACCTTGAAATAAATTATGATAATTTTGGGGAGTGCTGATTTTGGCCGATGTCAACTCTTAATGCGACGGCATGTTATCACAGAGAGTATTTTTTTCTGTTTTATTTTCTTAAAACTTCCTAATTTTATTTTTTTGAACACTGTTAATAATCGTCTGCTGTTAATAAAGTAAGGAGCACAGGAAATTTCGTCATTGAGAGAAATAAATATCGAGGCCTTGAGTCTCGTTTCATTGCATGAGTTCAGCGAACAGGCAGACGGCACACCTGATGCAAAGCGGTTACCATCGGCTATGGATATTTGCAACACCAATGTGCTGGCGCTGTCTAACGGGGGACTGAAACCTGGCCACTAATGCCGGAACACGGCTCAAGGTCGTTATGGCGGCACACTCAAGACCTGAAGGGGTGGTAGCCATAGCCCGCGTTAAGCATGAAGATTGAATCAATATTAATATTTTTAGGTGTTACCCTTGGAAAACAATATGAAGACTCCGGATGATTTTGGCGGTTGGAGCGGTGTTCTTAACACAGGAATGGTGATCGTTGCAGCTTTATACACTGCAATCGGTTTCTTTGGCTACCTTAAATACGGTGATAAAGTTGAAGGGAGCATTACACTTAATTTGCCGAAGACTTTGTAAGTTCTTCATTTTTTTTTCTTATAAACTTGCCACATCAGGACATTAATTTTCGTTCATGTATATCCAGTAGTATTTGAATGAATGAATGAATATGCTTTTGTGTTTTAAAGATACAGTTAACAGAAACAAAATTTTACAATACAATAGGCGGTCTTATCGCTATTAGCGATTTTTTCCTGACAACCCGACCTAGTCTTTATTGATCAATATTGGCAAATTGAACAATATCTGTATTGTTAGGTAGTGGTTTGGTCAAACTGAGAAAAATAAAAATCGGTAGGGGGGGGGGGGCACAATAATGTACGTAACTGCGAGATGAAAAAGCAGGTCCTCAGTAACTTGAAAATTCTAGCTTATAGAGTTTAAAAAATCTTCGACGACATTAGTTTGAGCAAGATCTGTTGGGAAGTTCTAGAGAAAGCTGTTTAGTATTTTTTATGGTTTCGTATCCAAGACAATGACAGTGGACTAGGGGTATGCGAATAATTCGAACTTACGAATTACTTGTTCCGAATCGAATATTAATAATAATATTCGATTCGAAACTCGAATGGAATAATTAGATTTTTATCCGAATTATTCGCGAATTATTATACATACATACATACATAACTTCACGCCAGGTCCCTTGCGGGGTAGGCACGAACAACAGAGCGCCATACAGGCTTATTCTTACACACCTCACTTGCTTCTTTGACATTCATAGCTCTTGTCATGCACGCTCGTCTGTTCTTAAGGCTCCTGACATCACCTTCTGCTAATACACGATCAATTTGATCATGGAAGGTGTGTCGTGGCCTTCCGCGACTTCTGCATCCATCCACTTTTGCATTGTATATCTGTTTAGTCATTCTTTCATCATACATTCTTTCCACATGCCCGAACCACCGGAGCATTCCTTTCCTTACCTTCACCCCGACACTCTCTTTCAGACCAACTCTCTATCTTACTTCGGTATTATGAATTATTATATTGTTCGCAAATTTTCGAGTATGTTAAAACATTTCACGTGTAACCTTTTTCTTATAGATTTTTTTCAAACGGTAAGTTTTCGAATTATTCGATTCGGACGATATTCGCACACTCCTACAGTAGACATTTATCACCTTCACGGAACCAGACACTCCCCATTTTTAGAAATAAAACACATCAAAACACCGTACAAAAATTAAAATTGCTTCTTATTCAGTACTCTAAATAAAGACCCCTCAATCGTAGATTCAAATAACATTTATATTATTATACTAGGATATGCCCGCGATTTCGTCCACGCTTGACTTTAAATTCCTGGACATAAAGTACCGCAGCACTTAAAAACCAATGTAAACTATCGTTTTAGTGAAAACTGTCGGAATAAGCTAATTTTTATGCAGCCGAAGAATTACAAACCGCTCCCAGAAAAATCCCCGAGGGATCTTTTTATCCCCAGGATAAAAAGTAGCGCAGATTTGAAGTCTAAAAATGAACTACCAATCAGCGAAAACCGCATCGAAATTGACCCAGCAGTTTTTACGAGAATCCCGAACAAACAAACAAGAAATCGTGTTCATCGTTGATATAGTCTATTCAAGTCGTTTTTTAAATAGCTGTAATGTACAGACAGCATATTTAGAATTTTATAATATCTTAGATTGGAGTGGGTTTTCCCATAATATTAGTTTTATTACCGGAATATCATTTGCATCGCAATTTTGCTGTATATTAATATGCCATGTGAAGTATTAATGTCGCAGATAACATTTGAAATTATAAATCGACCTTTCAAAAACTTCTTTTTAACATAAATTATAAACAAATTATTTTTCCTTATCATTTTATTGTCTAATTAGTGATATAAAATATTTTCTGTTAGTGACATAATTATCAATCGAGACTGTTATCTATTTTATATGATATAACTATAATATTATAAAGAGGAAAGGTTTGTATGTTTATAACAAATATTCTCAAAAAACTAATGGACCGATTTCAAAAATTATTTCACCATTACAGTGCTACATTATCCCTAGTAATATAGGCTATATTTAATTTAAATAATCGAGTTCTAAATATTTTTCAAGGCAAAACGACGTCTGCCAAAACCTCTAGTATTATATGTATATGTAAAGTTAAGTGTGTTTGATTTGGTTTTTTCTACCTCATCATCAATATGTACTGATTTTCATTAAAACTGGTATCTAAATGAAGGTAGTTTTTATTTTAAAGTGTTCCAAAAGTCTCTCGGAATATGTATCCAACATTTGCGCTATATCGAGTGGAAAATACTAGTAGGTTGTAGAACTTGTAGTAGACATTTGTTTTTAAAAAGTATATCCTTAATTCTTAAAAGTCATTGTAACCCAAATTTCATCAAATAAAAGCCTGTTGAAAAGGGGGCAACAAACTTGTATGGATTTGTATGGAATATTTCGAGAACATAAATCTGTTTTGAGTGTTCGAAAATGAAAATCGCTTTGACCGTAGGCTCCTGAGGCTATGAGCCTCTGCTCAAATAAATTTTGATAAATTTTGGTAGAGACCAAAATTTATCGAAACGACTCATTGTCTCTTCAGGTGATCAGAAGGCTGATGCTTACCTCGGCCAACGGATCAGTATGGCGATCCAGCGAGGAAACGTAGCCAGCCTTCTGGGGCACCTTACCCATAGAAGACGGTGATCTGGGCTCAGTATTCTACTTATAGTCTTGAGGGACTATGGGTAGAATACAATACAAATAAGTTAAGTTTTCTGATCTGATTCTGATTTATAATTGTTCCCAGAAATCCGTGCCGAATTTATCCGTGCAGGAACGGAGAAATAATACAATTTCCTGCGGCCGGGCGGCCTGTCGTAAGAGGCGACAAAACAACCCACAGCCAGGTGGTAGGGCATTTGCCCGACTGGATGGCTACCACCCCTGGTCTAAAGTATGTCGCCATAACAACCTTGTGTTGTGTTCCGGCATTAGTGACCAGGTTCCAATCTCCCTTAACAGAGCAGCAGCGCATTTGTAGCACCTTTGGTGTTGCAAATGTCCATAGGCGATGATAACCACTTTCCATCAAGTGGGCCGTCTGCCTGTCTGCTGAACTCCTGCAATAAAATATAAAATAAAAATAAAAAAAAACAAAAAAAATTTAAGCAAAAATATGAAATACAATAAACTAAAACTCACTTTTAAATATTTTTTAATAAGACTATGTGTTGATATACAGGTTTCGCTAGAGCAGGTGTGGCTAATTGAAATCTTGGCTAGCCAAGGCACTATAAAAAAAAAATGTAAATTATTTCTCAAACGAAAAATAGAAGGTGTTAATTTTACAAAGGCTGTTTTTTATGTTTGCTAATAAGCAAACTGGCAAACGGACCACCTGGTGATAGGTGGCTACCGTCGCCCATGGACATCTGCAACACCAAGGGAGCCGATGCGTTGCCTACCTCGTTGAGACTTTAGGTATCTGTTCACGCCCTTTTTGAAGAGCCCCATATTGAAGGACTTTGGGGAAACCGCGGGAGGGAGTTCATTCCATAACTTGGACGCATATGGCATGAAGGAGCGTCCGCCACGTACCGTGGAGGACTTCCATGTGTCTAGAAAAGGTGGATGAACTCCCAACCGCCGGCGAGTGGTGCGATGGTAGTAGGGCGACGTAGGCACCAAATCAAATAGCTCATCAGAGCACTCCCCTATTATTCCACTATTTATTATAATAATAAATAATATTAAATTACAGATTGGCCCAAAGTGTAAGAGCCGCTATGGCTGCTTCAATTTTCTTGTCGTACGGCCTTCAGTTCTATGTACCAATGAATATTGTTTGGCCTTACGTGAAATCGAAGTTGGAGTCTGAAAAGGCACTGAAACACGGCGAAGCGGTAACCCGATTTGTTCTCATCACTCTCACGTGTAAGTATGCTAATATATTCGTTTAATAAAAAGATGTTCCAGGGGATTTACGCACATAAAATTTTATTTTGCATAGAATCGTTTATAAGAATCATATTCATCTTTCTAGATATTACCATGAAATATATGTGAAATAAATGATATATATGTTCGTTCTTACATATATAAATTCAGACACGGCATGCATGAATTATGTGAAGTATGACATGATGATTTGTGTTGTGACAGAGAACGCCTGCTAGAATAGAGGAGTATGGGAGGAAAACACATATTATGCCGAACCCAAATGATTAGGAGAATGTGAAAGAAAACAGACTAAAAACAATTCGAACTAGATTCTACGAAATTTTTAGTAGAAGAATTTAAGGAAACTTTAGTATTATAACAAATCAGATGCCCGAACAGGCGAAAATAAAAAATATTTTGCCTATTGATATGCAAATAACTAGAAATATTGATGAAGCACTCCGAATGGAATTTTACGGTACAATTAGTTAGTTACCTTTATAATGGCTATCGATTATATTGTGACCGCAAAAACAGCGGTCAGCAACCGATAAACTGGTCAGCCTACATTTTTTTGATCTTTATATTTGCACTGAAAACTAGTTTGGTACATTTTATTTGCCAAATCCACATACTCCTACATAATAAATAATTAGCTACGAATATAAAAAAACCAGGCGTGTTACATCTCGATATTGTACAGTCCAATGCCTCATTGTCATGGACAATTTCCCGGAGACTAATAATAATTGGGAACCTTCCTAACTTGATACCACATATCATGTGGTATCTCCAGCAAAATAAATAAATAATAAATTTATTAGAGTAGTACTGTTTTTAAAATACTGTACTAGAATTAATTCAAACTTTTCTCGAAATTTTCCTAATATTTACTACGATAAGTACAAAAATAACACATTTTTATATATTGATCAATTTCTCTAAAATCACTTAATGTTATCTCAAACATAAGTTGAACAAAATTTGTTCAAGAATTGTAAAGAAATTATTAAGACTTCCAGACAAAACAGCTGTTTATGATTTTACTATAATGAATATACATATCTATCCTATAATAAATATGTAAACGATTCTAGATTGTACAAATCGTTTAAAAATGTGAACAAAATCAGGGGGACCAGCAGATTCCGAAAATGCAATTTTTAGAATTTTTGTCTGTCTGTATTTCCGTTTGGCTGTTAGAGTGATCACGTGAAAACTATTGAACGAATATGAAAGAAACTCGAAATTGCGCTAGCTTATATCCCGAAAAGTATCCTAAGTTATAAAGGATACTTTTATCCCGATACATGACGTCGTTCCCGTGGGATAGACGAAAATAGCGAAAAAGATGGCACTGCGATCGCATCTTTTTTGGAGACTACTGAATGTTTTTGAATGAAACTCTACATCCTGCTGGATACATTTTACATCCTTGCCTTAAAATAAACGGATTATCAAAATAGATGATGCTGCAATCGCGTTTTTTTCAATTCACTAACAAATATCTACGTTGTCATAAATAACATGTCATTCATTATATTACTTCAAATCAGGCTGGCTTCGACTAGCCTCTATGTTTTGCTAGACAGTTGTGTAGACTATATGGATTTAGTTTCTTTGTTATTATAGTGAATTTAACAAGAAAGAGTAAATTAAGTTTTTACGTAAGTAACATATAGCTGATCTAACCTTGTTACCTAAAGCTGCGGTCAGACACAGCGATTACTCGCTGCGAGTACAATCGCCGCGAATAATAGTCACAGCGACATTTCGCTGCCTGCCTGTCACACACAGCGAGTTCTACACGCGAATTTCGACAGTCTGTTGGTGCGCAAATTCAAAATGTCGTCTGCTCGTCGCACGCGTCAGTGTATTCGGTTGACATGTGCAGAGTTAGCAAACCAAATGCTGATTAAGCTCACAACCCACAAGAAGCGAAAATGGGTTCTCTTCGTATTTTCTATACACACCCAAGAAACGAATTATATCGTTATTTCCCCACTTTATAGAATCTTTTTTTGGTTGACTCATCATTATATACTCGTATTTATGCAGCGACAAAACGACCTGTAGCACAGACGTGTCTAGTCTAGAGCGGTGCGCGGAATGGCTATTCGTAGCGAGTACCCTGTCACACAGCGAATTCTCGCGGCGAATGCGCATTCGCCGAGAGTAAAATTGAACATGCTCAATTCAAATCGCGTCGAATTCAACTCGCGGCGAGTGAGTCTATTCGCAGCGAATAGCCTGTCACATACAGCGAATACTCGCGGCGAGTAGGTATTCGCAGCGAGTATTCGCTGTGTGTGACCGTGGCTTAACTGTGTGAAAGGAAACTGTACCAATATTGTAAGTTTAGGCTGTCTGGTCGCAGGTTATCAAACCTTGACTCAGACATTATATAACATCGAATTGACTTCACATTCCAAATATATCTATTTATGTGAACCCATTTTGTCACTTTCAATACCTCACAATAAGCAAAACACAGTTATCAATTGACATAAATTTCGCGTTTACAAATCGTATTGTAATGCGAGTACTATTTGAATATGTTATCATATTAATGTGCGTTTTGTCACTATTCGTCTTTAAACGATACAGGGAAAATTGGAAAATAAATATTATATTTCAATAATATTACAAATGTTGACCTAAGGTTTACTGTTGTAGGTACCTATATCAAGTATAATAAGAATTATAATTCATTACTTTCATGTTTTCTTAACCCTATAATGTATCGAAATGAAACAGAAGAAAACTTCAGATTTACCTAGTGTTTTAATCAGTAAAATTTGTTTGAAATCCGTTGAGTACTTTTGTTTGAGGCAAACTATCAGGCAGATTAGCAGGAATTACTTCTTAAAATTGCAGTTTAAGAATTGATAATGAATATATTTATTTGAAAATAGAATATACATTCTGTCAAAAAAGTATCGGGAATCGATGATTTTGTTTATGGTTCCAATTTCAATTTTTGTTTTTTTGTTAAATTGGCACAACTGTTTTGTTATTTTGGCACGGAGTTCGAGTTGCACCGGTTATTTTTTACATTAAATACAGTGCTATGTTTAGTTAGATCGTATCTAGTGTGTATTACGAATTTCATAATGGACATGAACTTCGAACAAAGAGTTTGTCTTAAATTTTGCAGCGCCAATGGAATTCTGTGTTCGGAGACACTAGAAATGTTACAGTAGGCTTACTGTGAAACGGAGAGGAGGCCAATTTTCGGTCCCCAATGCCCAATATGGTTAAGATGGCCCTGTGTGTAGACCCCTTTATCACTATAGATAGTAAGATAATACAGTGAAACCTGGTTAAGTGAGACATCAAGGGACCTGCAATGTAGTTTCAATTATAGAGGTATTCCACCCAATACCCAGTGTCTCAGATATCCAGGTATAAATAAATACCTGGCTCATTTACAGAGGCTTCCATCAATAGAGGTCAGAATTTGCGGGTAGAATAATAATAAGTAAGTAAACAAACAAAACGATGTTATCTCAGTTATAGAGGTCTATGCATATAAAATTCACTCGCTGTCTCAGTAATAGAGGTAACATGATGATAAATCGAAAGAACGAATCCCAGATATAGAGGTTTGCTTCGTCCCACTAACAGGGGTATTTCAGTGCCAAAGTGTTGGGAACTCAGCATGGGTTCCAGTTATGAAGGTTTCTCACTTATCCAGGTCCCACTTAACCAAGTTTCACTGTATATGTGTAAGATAAAAGTCCCTTGTAGTAAGTTAATATAAAGGATTTTTTGACAGTTACGGCGGCTGCGTTAATTCCAAATTTGAGTGGAATCATTTCATTGGTCGGCGCGTTCAGCAGTTCTGCCCTCGCCCTTATATTCCCACCGTTGATCGAGATAGTGACATTCTGGCCAGACCAGTTGGGCAAAAACGACTGGAAGCTATGGAAGGACGTGCTTATAGTACTATTCGGTATAACCGGCTTTGTATTTGGTACTTACAGTAGTGTTAAGAGTATATTATACAGCCCTTGAAGCAAATGTGTAAGTAGAAAATATATTTATGTGGTAAATTGTATTTATTAACCAAAGATTTTATATTATGATTGACATTTAAAACATGACAATAATTACGTGTAATATTTATTAATTTTTGACGCTCTTACATTATTATTATTGGTATATGTTTACAAACCCTGTTATGACTTTTTTGTTACTAGACATTGACAGATTTTTATATTCGGTTCTTACCTTATAACCACATCTGTATAATTTTAATCGATTTGATGACTCGTTATTTTGAGCGAAAACTATGATATATAAATAAACGTTGACGCTAAATAAATAAATATAGTTTTAAGTATATATAACATTAACAAATACTGTGCTAATACAAAGTAATGCTACGTTCAAAATATAGAGATCGAGTGTCTTTGTCTACCCTTATGGGAGGCATGCGTGTTAATATGTATGTGTGTACAGAAATGTATGGTAAAGGCAACTGCTATCACGAATTGTACATAATTATAATGTAAACCTTTTTCGCATCAAAGGTTGGCCCTCATTTGCTTTTGCTTCTGCAAAATATAAGAGATGTTATATATGACTAGCTTCTGCCCGCGACTTCGTCCGCGTGGAAAGGAATCCCGCGGAAACTCTTAATTTTTTGGTATCAAAGTATCCTATATCTTGCCTAAGGATATACGCTACCACCATAGAAAATTTCATTTAAATCGGTTCAATCGTTTCAGAGTTTAGCACGTACAAACAGAGAAACAAAATTTTTTTTTTAAATAGTTCTATTTCGCTTCTTAGATCACCCTGACTCGGTTTTTAGCAATTTTTTTTAATGGTACAGAAATTCGACCTCTACAGTTTTATTATATATATAGTTAAATATAACATGGTTGCACAAATGCACATGCAACAAAGCAAGTTTCGGATAGACTAAATGATACAGATGTGGACCTACATTTATTTAGTTAAATTGGACAGAATCTTTAATCAGTAGCTGTCATTTATTTTATGAACTGATCTGCAAGATATAGGTATATTACATATATATATTATTTATGTTATTGATTCATTTGAATGTTTTAAATTCCGATAACAATATGTTAGATTTGCATTTAAAATTGTGATATCTATGTAATAAAAAATAAATTAATATTATGTATCATAAATTAAATAATCTCGAGTATCCGCAGTACTTGTTGACGGTTCGAATAAATGCAATGTAAACGGATTGTATTATAATTTTAGTAGTCCTATTTTTAAACAAATAATTTATTTTTTATACTACTTTTAATTTTTGTTAATGTGTTTAACATTATTAATTTATTTATAAGTTCTGGAATGGCATCTTTTTTAAAACTATGCTCAAACTTTCTAAATTATTATAATATATTTTTTCTTGTTATTATGTTACACTAGCTGATGCCCGCGACTTCGCCCGCGTGGTGCGGTTTTTTAACTATCCCACGGGAACTCTTTAATTTTTCGGGATCAAAGGTATCCTATATGTTGACCAGGAATATAAGCTACCACCATACAAAATTTCATTCAAATCGGTATCGGCCCCGTCGTTTCGGAGATTACCCGGTACAAACAGACAGACAAACAGAGAAACAAAAATTTGACAAAAAAATATAAATTAGTTCTATTTAACTTCTTACATCCCCATGCCCCCTGGGTTTTTAGCATTTTTTTTTTATTGTACAGAAATTCGGCCTCTACAATTTTATTACAATGTTACATTTCTTGAAATCGAAGTGCGTCTATTTCTTTTCCGCGGGAATGTTTAAATAAATGTTTAAACTGTTACAAAATGGATGGAAGCAAAAAACGTTTTAGCTTTTCTTATTGTGAGCACAACCAATAATATTTTCTTGAAACTACTTTTTAAATATTAGAGGTGGATAGGTCCGAGTAAAATTTAGAGCTGCATTAGGGTTGCAACCTTTTTTCGAAGAAAATATTGTATTTTTGCTTTTTGACCGTAAAAATATAATAGTTTTGGAAAAATTAGATGACAGTATCGTACATATTTATTTTTCGTTAATTATTCTATATTTTATTATTTCATTATTACATTTTCCAATTGTATTTGTTACTACTACTTATATTGGCCAACAAAGTTCTATTATTTTTAAAATAGTAATAAGCGCGACAATTGAATTAGCGATGAAAATAAAGTACATTAAGTACTATATTATTTTTCTATAATATATATATACTACAATTGGTTAAATATAGTAGAATACTATACATAATAGTACGGTTGGGAACCCTAAGCTGCATGTCAACATGCATCCGCGTCTAAAGATGCTCGTACATCCAGGTCCAGTGCCCGTAAGACCTAAGTCATCGGCGTCAATGCAGGACCTTGTAACTACAGTCGAAACCGGATATAACGACATTGAAGGGACCGTATACTTCGGACGTTATGTCCGATAGTGGTTATAAGCAATATACACAAGTACATAGCATATTAATAGTCAGTAACGCGTAAACACATGATCTACGCCAAAAGTTTTAAAATCAACCTGTAATTCACTCGGTCAACTATCGCACTGAATAAGTTGTAAAACATGCAAGGTCAAATGAGCGGGAAAGAGGTTCGGATAAGGTAGGAGAATAATAATCCTTCTTAGGCTTAATAATAAGCCTAGTCGTTATAGCCTAAGAATATCGATAAACTTTCGTAGTTTTTAAGCGGTATGTCGCTGTATCCGATGTCGTTATAGGCGTGAACTTATTAGTTTATATAGAGATTCGGCCGGGACCTTGCCATTCGGTTGTTATAACCAATCGATATATTCGGTTTCGACGGTATATGTTTTTGGAAGATTATTTTCCGTCAAAATTGTGATATAGGTACATAGAATTAAAATTGCTTCATTTTACTGGCACCTACTGGGTTCTAAGCGTCTTAGATTTACTTAATTGTAATTGATGATACGCACGCAGATCTGCCACTCAGTACTCGGATGCGTGTGCATGTGGCTTCAAGTCTTGTGGTCCTCTGCAGTGTTAGACCTGTATCCGAATTAGCGTTGGTTGTACATCCATCAATAATGCGACGGATGCAAGTCCGAGGATTCGGATCCATCCGAATCTACCCATCTTTAATAACTATTGCCAGCATCAAAATCTTGTCATTAACATTTCTAATTATTATGAAAGAATTTTATTAATGGAAACCGACATTCTACTAGATTTTGATCTGATTATATAGCACAATAATTTTACCATGAATGAAAAATACAGAAATGACAGTCTGCCCGTAAAAATCGAAACTCAGAAAATCTCCAGAATCCTACAAGATGGCGCCACATGTCATTCTTTTGGACCAAAATAGATTTCAAACTGTTTTTGACTAATTTGGTCTAATGGCCTGGCCAAGGACTCGGGTTAGCGACGAGCGACACGAAATCTTTGGGCTTCGCGCGTGACGAGTGGTACCATGCTTCATACATCTTCCAAGTCCGTAGCCAGGCCGTAAATCTTTTAAATTATAAAACGTCAAAAGGACATGGAGCCTTCTTGGCGTGTAGAATGTAATCACTGACAGTTACGTTTTTTACTGGGCAATTGTTATTTTTATGCTGGAGCTTAATCTGTGTTATTGTTGAAGATTTAAGCTGTGGACCATTTCGTCTTATTTGAAACGTTAAGAAATAATACGCTATCTGTCAATATTTGACACGTCATTAACAATGTCGCTTCTCATTAAACCCATGGCCGTATCTGCGTGAAACGGCCTAAATCTTTAAAACTAACGCAGATTAAACCCACCTCTATATTTCTAACACTATGCTTTTTAGCTGTGTATTTTTTTCTAATATGTCTAGTGATAGTATATGTGATATAATAATATATTTTAACTCTGTCAATGTGATAATGTATATTACGTTTCTAGTATTTTAATTACTTTACGGCCGGTTCCTATATATTCAATATGCATAACTATGTACTCACACACACGCACACACCACACCACACTTCACTACGTCTTCGTGCGTCGATTACATTTTTGACACTGACAATAATTTATAACTACCTATATTACCTTTCATTTTTTTAGTACTGACCATAATCGTTAATCGTGTACTGTTATAAAATGTATCGTTTATTAATGTATTGTAAAAAAAGCTGTTGTTCTTTGTTAAATAAATAAATACTCTTGCCCTACCATCGGTTGAATTTTGTCGTTAGATGTATGGAGCTTATGTCAAATTTTAACCGATAGTAAGGCAAATGAACGGTCAGTAAGATATAAAAACCGGGCCTTAATAGTATAAGGACCTTCATTGGTTATAAGGACAAACATAAGGCAGCTGTTCAAACATAAAATAGATCTATTCACTGGACTCTTGAATAATGGTTTCATATTAAACTAGCGATTAAATTGGTTTACTTTTATGTATAAATGATTTCTCATTAATAACAAATTAAATAATGTCTTGTGAAAATTAATTATATAAAATTATGAAAATGAAGTAGCATTAGCTTTATAAAAGTAAATGTCACATTAAAATTAAAAATCCTCGTCCTTAATTAATTCACTGTTATTATTTTTATTTCAATTGTTCCTTAAGTTAAATGATATTTAGTTCTTTGAATGTGGCCGGTAGTGTCAGGCATTCGAAAAGTTGGGTATAGATAAATATATTAAATACTATATTCATGCTTAGCGTGATCTTGGTTTTTAGCTGTCATTGATTTAATCTAGGTTAATGAAGTATTTATTGCTTATAAAACTTGTTAAAAACAACTGAGGTAAACAAACGTCGTTGTTTCTGGGGACCTTTATTCATAACAGTTATACGAGGTTTATAGACTCGTTAAAAAAGAATTTAAAACTACATAGTCGTATTCTGAATTCCATTATGAATAACACGTTAACTAGCCTATACGCCTCGCCTATTGTGAATAAAGGAGTACTATGTATTTATTTTAATCGTGTGTATTTTATACTTTTATTTTTAATCAATTTTAAAAATAAAAGTATAGTACACACGATTAATGTAACAGTCATGTTTATCAATACCTACTTGTATCGAATAATATAAAAGTAATGCTGTAAATCGATTTATCTAAATACGTGCATATGTATAGTGAACGAGCACGACGAAGGATCTGCCAATTGGTGGCGCAAATCTGAAACTTTTCTGCAAACAATATTATACTTGGATGTTTAATTATCTGGACTAAAATGACAGATGCAATCAACCTTCTTTTTTATGCTGTAAGTTTGAAGCAACTCGCCACTGGGAGTTAAATTTTATAGAATTTCGTTTTTAAATTTGTTGAGTTGTTGATTCAGCACGCAACCCACTTATGAATAAAGTAAAGTACATTGACACTTCACGTTATAATATAACCACATTAAAGGAGTGAAAAATAACATGGTGAAAGTGAAAATGTATTAAAGCATTTCTGGATGCTTGAACAATTCGAAGAAAAATAAAAACAAGTCTAATTGTGTAAAATTAAAAAAAGTTTGTGTAAAACGTTATCACATAACCATGGAAAGTGAGTATTCGTGGGAACGCTATAGAATTTTACACCATTTGACTTACTTTTATGTTTCTTTGAAGTTTTCGAGCATCCAGAAATGTACCAATTTTCACTTAGTTAAATATTATTTATCACCTCTATAATGTGAATATTTTGTAACGTGAAGTTTCAATGTACTACTAGTATTGTCTGCATAAAAGATTCGGATTTGCGCCGCCAGTTGGCAGATTCATCATCGTGCACGTTTCTATAGTCAACCAAGAAAGTTCTTTACCACCAGAATGTGTGAAAAAGCATGTGAACGGCTTGTCAGTGGCCAGTTTGCGCACAGCCTAAGAACGAATATCATTTGCAACTCATAAATTAACAAGATCTATTTTCACTTTTAAAACCCTATGTCATAGTAACAACGGGTTGAAATATATTCCAAAACAATTTCACTAAGACTCGGTCTTTCATCGAATACGAATAGTTCTCGGAACTAGTAAAGCACTTTCTTGGCCGACTATATATACCGCACCTTTACAGACAAACCTTTACTGGATGATTTTTTTGAAACGCATATTAATGACATAGGTTATCTTGGTAGTCTAAAATAATTAAGTAAATATAATGCTTTGAGAAAACGTGTACAGTGATTTAATTATTGTGAATTTTTATTAATAAAAAACAAAACTGAAATGTTTCGGTCCTTGTTTATTTTTTTACTTTTGGCGCTTCCTTTAAAATGTATCCTAAGCTACCGCAGCGTCGCGTCGCCATTATTATCCGAATGTTGATGGACTTTTGTTGAATACAGGTTGAATTTGACGTTTCTATGAATATCTCTATAGAACCTAGATGGCGTTACTATAAATGTTTTGAACTTGCTAATTTACAATAGTATATCTAAACAAATTGAATATGTTTGTTAAAGAGTGATAATTAAAGTTTAATGGAATAGTAATATGATTTGGCTAAACAGAAACAGGTGCACAACAAGAAGTGTTGATAAAAACATATTTTTGAATTGTTTTTGTATTTCAAATTTGATGTATTTATTCAGTAACGGTTGGTGTAAAGGTACAATGAATTATATATCTTAAAATATTTTCGACATATTATTATTCCTTTTTGAATAGCTTAATGTTGTATAATTAGATGGACGTATTTGTAAAGCTTTAAATGTGACATCAATATTAGTTCCTGTTATAATAATTATGTTAATATTTCTACATTTTATATTTGTTGTTTGCCCAATGATGATGAAATTATATTTTTAAAGTTTATGTGACTTCAGTTTATGAAAAATTCGAGTTACCTAAATACAGTATAATTAAATTATTAAATAATAGTAAATATAACCAAAAGTTCTTAAAATAATTGAAATATTATTTAATCTCTCTTCTTCATTAAAAATGCTTAGTTCTAAATGTATACTAGATAATTCTAGCTTTTGTTGGTCGTATCTGTAATTCTTAATATGTCCATATATGAATAGAATTGTATTAACTGCTCAGAAATATAATATTCGAGGTGCACTTGTAATGTTTTATTTATGCTTATTGATTTTCCAATTTCAGTCATCTTTTTGAGGAAAGAGTGTGTGAGGATTTTTTTTAAAAATTTTATTCAATTATTATAGAATGGAATATATTGTATTGTACACACAAAAATTGTACATAAAAACAAGAACACTAATATATTATTACACTCATAGCGATTTCGTCCAGACAACCTCTAAAGGAGGGGTATACTTACTTGTTATTTGACCAAATCGACAATATCGACCAACTTAACCAAAATGACGAAAATGGCAAATCTCAAAATAAAAACCTATCCTACTTTCTGGGATAATCTTTACATAAATCTATCCCCAAGCTTATCCTATTATCCGGGATGAAAAGTATCTTTTGTCCACCCTCGGTATTAAAATGACATATATACCGAATTTCAGCAAAATCGGTCCGGTAATTTTTCTATAAAGGCATAAAAAACAGCGAGATAAATATATTTTATCCCGGAAACTATCCCATTTTTCGGGATAAAAAGTATCCTATATTCATCCTTGGCTTCGAAAATATATATATACTCAGTTTCATCCAAATCGGCCCAGTAGCGTTACGTTACGTAACTAACGTTTACCGCGTTTTATTTTTAATAAAAATAAAACTTCAGATCTTAAATGTTTTGAGATTTCGTCATAGATTAATACGACATAAGAGAATGAATTAAAATGTAGTTATTTTTTATATAAAGGATTTTTTTTATTGAAATACGTTTCATACCATTAACCTGTAAAAAATATGTATATTAACAACTAAATAAATTAATTGTTATTGGCTTTCAGTTTGTTGAGTTCATTACAAGTTACGTTCTATAGAGTCTATAAATATCGTAGACAGAAACCTAGTATTCTCTGTCTACGATATACCTACAGTTAATATACATAGTTGTTAATATACATATTTTTTACACTATAGACCACACTCTTTTCTTAAGTGTCAAATCGGGCTTTTTTATTTTATAATTATTATAACAGTATTAATTAATAAAGCAAGAATTCAGAGTTTGTGTTGAAAATATCAACTAGTATATATTAGTGAAATGCGCTTTGCCTGACCTTACCATGACGATATTTATGAATATCTATCACTGGATACATATAAACATCGTGCCAAGCCATATTTAAAAAGCGGAACAATAATTGTTTTCGTTTGAAATCATATTTAGACAAAATGTCTTATTTAGCCAAGGTACATAAACTAAACCGAAGAAACTAAGATTATTTAAACAACTAAAATAAAATTGTATATTTATTTGAAAAGGTTTAAATTTATTTTAAATTTTAACTTTCAATAAATCTAGATAAGCTATACCCAGATTTATTGAAAGTTATAATTTTAAAATGAAATAATCAATGTAAAGAAATCAAAGACAATCATGGGTTGAATTTCTAAACGAAGTAGAAGCACTGTGAGCATTATGGTGAAATGTCACACACCGACAACAATTAAAAAATGTCGGAATCGTGTCAAGACGTTAATTGTCACGGAAATAATGAATTTGGACCAGACGAATCACCCACCAAACTTATCGTCAATTACATTCCTGAAGTCATGACGCAGGATATGATGTTCTCGCTTTTTTCGACAATGGGTAAATTGGAAAGTTGTAAATTGATAGCCAACCGAGGCTATGGATTCGTCGAGTACACACGTCCCGAAGATGCAGTTAAGGCAAGGAAAGCTTTCAACGGTCTGTTAATGCAGAATAAGACGCTGAAAGTGTCACACGCCCTACTAAATCCAGAGTTAAAGCCCCCGTCGAAACCAGAAGCTGACTGGAACCTCTACGTATGTAACCTGCCTAATGAACTGACCTTGCAAGACTTACATGGATTATTTGCACAATTCGGCAAAATAGTTAATTCCCGCATAGCTGCAGGTATAGCGTTCGTCTTATATGAACACCAGTATGAAGCGGAGAGAGCCATTCAAAATATTAATGGTTCGACACCACCGGGCTTTTTACACCCTTTAACAGTTAAGTATGCTAATAAAAGCAATCCAAATAAACATAAAAGCAATAATAACAATAATTTTTCTAAAAATCCTTTGGCAAAGCCATATCATTGGATTAATCATATGAGTGCTATGGGAGACCACAACTCCCCGAGCACATGGTCTATTTATGTATACAATGTTGCCCCAGAGGTAGAGGAGTTGACTCTGTGGCAGCTGTTCGGTCCATATGGTGCTATTGTGTCAGTTAAGATAATTAAGGACCACCAGACTAATAAGAGTAAAGGGTTTGGTTTTGTTACTATGAGAAATTATGACCAGGCAGCGATGGCGATACAAGCATTGAATGGGTATGTTCTTCATGGCCAACCCCTGTCTGTTAGTTTTAAGACCCAAAAGAGATAATGCCTATGTAATATTTTCATAAACTTTACAATATCAATACAGTAATAACAGACAAAAATACCCAATTGACATTGACATAGACACCACATTAAATAGTTTTCAAATTCAGAACACAGTCCAGAAATCTGGACACCTCACTCACAGTAAATTGTGAACACAGTTGACTCTTGTTATTAAAAATTATTATATTACTTTGAGCTATCAACATTGTTAAGTTTGTTTAATGAATAATAATAATTTATTCAGTTTGCTCGTTAAATATTTCAAGTTTACTAGAATTTTAAGATATGTATTGAATATGAATGTTGTTTGAGAGTTCAACATCAGTTGTGAGCTACATGCTTTCATTGTGTTTATCTATTGTTTAAGTGTAATAAATCAATAAGAAGAAAGTGCTTTTACAAGATCTTATTAATTGATAAGCCACTGAGATGTTTAATCAGCTAATAGTTTTAGTTGTACACTTTTTATAACATGATGTCTATTTAGGTAGTGAAAACGAAATCTAGAATATATCATATTTATACATTTAGTATAAAATTTGCTGAATTAAAGTTCATTTTCACAATTTTAATAAGGTTTTTGTTTTATTATCCTTACATACACAAGATGTGTTGCCAGGTGGTAGGGCATTTGCCCGACTGGATGGCTACCACCTCTGGTCTAAAGTATGTCGCCATAACAACCTTGAGTTGTGTTCTGGCATTAGTGACCAGGTTCCAGTCTCCCTTAAGAGAGCAGCAGCACATTTGTAGCACCATTGGTGTTGCAAATGTCCATAGGCAATGGTAACCGATTTCCATCAAGTGGGCCGTCTGCCTGTCTGCTGGACTCCTGCAATAAAAATAAAACAAGATGTAGAATAATGTAAATATTTAATAAAATCCTATTTGAATTGTAACATGTCAAGGCTTACTTTTAAAAAGTGCTTTTAACCAAAGTACCATTTTTACTTTTGAGAATTGTGATAACATTTATAATGTAATGTAAAGATAAGGGCAAAATAGGCCACTCAAAGAATAGTCTTATTAGATGTTTTGTTTGTCACTATTTAACCATAGCATACTACAATATGACCTACTTTTCTGTAGAAGTATATAATATCTGCTCATCCACATTCCCTGCTGGGCTACCTTAGTTTAAGTAACATATTGCTTGTGTTCATAATATGTACATTGTAAGCACTGAATACGTTCATTTACAAGTTGTCATATGTATAGTTTAAATATGATAATCAGTATAGATTAGAATATAGATTTTTGGGTGATTTTTCAATCACCAGATAAAAGTTATTCATAGAGCAAAGTATAACGTGAAACAAATTAATAGTTGAATGGCTTCACTTTTAAATTCGCTCAGGTAATAATTTATTCAACGGATAATTATTATCAGATGATTGAAAAACTGGCCCTTAGTTAACTACACATCTACTCTATATATTTCTTACAATGAACTATTTTTCCCACATAATTGTTCTGTTCTTATATGTCTACTATACAGTTTGCTCATCATATGTATGTTAATGACACATACACAGCAAGGAAGTTTTTATGCTGTCCATTATTGGATTTTTTGAAATAATACTTTACAATAAGACTGCCTATTATATATATCACTAATAAAAAATGTATACTGCTATAACTTTTATATTTATGCAATATATTCTATTATGTTCACTATGCTCAGGATTCGAACTCATATCAATGGATGGTGCTTTAGCTACTGAGCTGCCACAATTTTGTAATGAAAGCATATTCTTTAATTAATAGATATAATAATAAAATACATACAAATATATATATATTATCTATCCATAGTCTAAGAATCCTTTTACCTAAAATGTACTTTAATCTGTGTATATTTTTAGGTTTTCATGTTAGGCATGGGTAACTCAAGCAAATTTTCTTGTGTCAGTTCAGTAACTCAGTTGCAACACTGAGTTAACTCAAAACTGCACTATGGCGACGGCAACATGGCACGCGCAGTCTTAAAGCGCTCGCCACTAGGTCAAGAAACTAGTAGCTTACCTATGCCTCATTACATTCGCTACATACACCTGGTGTAGTGAAATGTGTTAATGGAATTACGCGACGCAGCGCAGTCTACTCGTGTCCATTTTATAGCTAGGTATTCCTTTTATGGTGACTGATGTACTTAAGTTGTTTCATTCCATTTATGTGGTTCAAATTTGGCATAGAACATACAAACTTATAGATGTTCAAGTTGAACATCTATAAGTTTGTCAATGACTAAGTTGAACAGTTCAACTAAGCGGCATTCATTAAGCATAGTCATTAATTTAGAGGATTTATCAGTTGTTATTCCCATACATGTATATTTTGTAAGTCGTTGACAGGATAAAAATGAATCCATACTTAATATAAATGGTGTTGTAGTAAATAAATTCATAGTTAATTAGTACATTTAACAACAATCCCAATACATCCTTAATTTACAAATATAATTTAAAGTTATATTACCAGGTTTAGGCTAAATCCATTTACAAAATAAGAATAATTAGTGCTCAAATCAATAGCATTAACTTAGTGATTACAACGCCATCTATGTTATACAAGGATATAATTCATCTTCAGATAGCCGACAAGATATTTATCGTCCCATGAGACAAGTTGTTAGATGGAAGAAGTATACATCTATTCCATGGTTGTAAAGGGTGCAATTTTGCCCTAGGCGCTGATGGACCTTATTTACATGCTTGGTAAACATTGTGGTAAGTATATTCGTAGCTAAATGAACTCACAAACACAAAGCCTAGGAAGTATCATTTTCTTCGTATAAAATAATTTTTTAAGCACAAAATCCAAACAAACGTGGCAAAAATAAATTTTACATCATTAATTAACCTCAGCTTTAGAGATGTTTTGGATATGGATAAGGAATCCTTTGATATCAGTGTTGGGGCAACACTGATAAGAAGCAAGAGAATTGAATTGGATTCGCCTGACTCTAAGAATCTCATCACACCATTTCATGCAAAGCTCATCAACATGTAGGCACAGTTGCGGACGTAATTCGTAGTCATCATAGCACATAGGTATCGAAAATTAGGTAAATGTAAGATTTGAGACTAAAAATATACCTTTTTAGATAAAAAGGCCTCACAGAACAAGTTAGACATTTAAATGGTGATGATACAATACAATATTTTTATTTAAAACATTACACATTATATATTTTCAAGCTAAGCAAGTTACTTGTGTTATGGGGAATACATATATCACACAGAGTAATTAACGGCAAAGCTCGTTTACATAATTAACCGAGTTAAATTTGTAAACTAAAACTAAATTATCGAGTCCCGGCGCACTCGAACCTACAGTCCTGCATTCCAGCAAACTACAGCGGTTAGACGTGGGTTCGAAGCCTAGAACAATCCATCGGATGTGACTTAATGTGCATAATTTATCGGTTATCACGCGCCGTCAACATTATCAAGGAATCCTACACGCATCGAGATGTCGAATGTGTGAAACCTGCCAATCCGTCTTTTACAAACACGATGAGTAATATCGGAACGCTTAGGGATGTTATAACTTTTGTAAACGTAATTAATTATCTTAGTAAACGGATAGTTGTAGAATAGACAGTTTTTCATAGTAAAAACATTATAGCCTTTTGAAACTGAAGTATAACAACCATGTTACTATCGACACTAATATTTGGTAGGTAATCGTATACTAATATTTATAAAGCTGAAGAGTTTGTTTGTTTGCTTGAACGCGCTAATCTCAGGTACCTACTAATGGTCTGATTTGAAAAATTATTTCAGTGTTAGATAGCTCAT
This sequence comes from Dendrolimus pini, assembly GCA_949752895.1. NCBI lineage: Eukaryota > Metazoa > Arthropoda > Insecta > Lepidoptera > Lasiocampidae > Dendrolimus > Dendrolimus pini. The sequence continues at coordinate 17,009,214 of OX457137.1, read as the reverse complement.
TTATCGGGTAATAGATAGCTATAGGCTATAATCATCACGCAAAGACCAATAGGAGCGTAGCACCAATGAAGGATGTTTCAAAGTCGGGGTTTTTTTTTTAAACTATTCCACGCGGACGAAGTCGCGGGCAGAAGCTAGTATATAAATGATCTACATTGAAGAATATATTACACATGTATTAATAATATAAAATATATATAGTATTTTTTTAAGTTTACGCGACTTGTACACATAATAAAACTACGTTTTAACGGTTTTAAGCGCGGTAATTTATTTGATTTAGGTTTATCCGACGTTTCGTGAATGTGGATTATCATACATTGGGCAAACAAAGAGGAGCATAAAAACACGGGTAAAAGAACACATTGCTGACATGAAACACACAAGGTCTACGAAGTCTGCGATCAGTGAACACACGCTGGATAAACCCAACCATTACATCAGATTCGATAACCCACAAATCCTCGCGAAAGAGAATCGTTTCATACCAAGAATGATGCGTGAGGCTATTGAAATCAAAAAACACCCAAATTTCAATAGAGAAGATGGTTGGCAGGTACCACCTGTTTGGGATCCAATCATCAAAACTATTAAGACCCAAACCCAGCAAAAACCAACTGCCAGACCTCAAGACACTGTGAGCTCTTTCTGCGTGCAACGAAACAAACCAACTTGACTGATAATTTCTTTTATTTTTTCTTTCCACTCATTTTAATATTATATAAAAAAAAAATTTAGAACTAGGCATGTTTGCTGAAGAGTTTCTTGCGCCGCTTCTTCTCTTCAAGCCACAACATGTTGTGAAGCGGTGGTAAATTAGATTAGGCTCCCATAGAGTAAATAATATCCATAAACAAAATTTAAAACTAAATAATTAAAATGAACAAGTTGGCGGTAGGCTGAATAAAAACTTTGACAATACACGTTTGACAAATGTCATCTTTGTCTTCCGTGACCACGGCCACTGAAAAGCGGCCGAAACGTCGGATAATCCTAAATCAAATAAATTACCGCGCTTAAAACCGTTAAAACGTAGTTTTATTAAATATATATAGCTTAAAACACAAAACCATAATTACAATATAAATAGGTAAGGTAAGGTAGTAAATATTAGTGTCTAAAGTTCTCTAGCAGCTGCCATCTTCTAGGTAAGCGTACGCCATCCTATGCTCATATTAAAAAAATCAACATAATTGCGTCAATTTGATTTGGTTGAAGATTTAAAAGGACACGGCAATATTGAATGACTCAATTTTACCTTTATGTCGATCGGTTTGGTTGATTCGTCCAAATTGAAAGAGAATTGAAGCTTGTAATATCAGCATTATAAACATAAACTTGAATCATTCAATGTTATTGAATACCGTCGTTTTCTGTCAACCAAATTGACTCAGTTTGGTTGTTCCGTCTAATAGCCAGCATTAGCTCACGTCCGTAGCAGCAATAAGGCGCATGCCCAATTTCGCGCAGTTAACAAGATCAATAGAAACTTGCCGTGTGTCACGCGATTTGTAGCGTTTTTTCAGGATACTAAAATAGTTTCTAGTATAAAGTATTGAATTTTATTGCCGTTTAGAGATTCTAGCTATAGTAGTTGAGTAGTAACGGCCGTGGCGGACGGCGAGGGTGCTGCAGTGGCGGGAGGCGCCGGCCTCGCCGTGAGTAGCAAGGTAACGTACCGTAGAACAAAGACACAAAGCTATCTTTGTACATAAAAAATCGAAAAATAATCTATTGATTCACTAGTAAATTGTATTACCTTGCATTTTAATAGAAGAGTATTTTTATACTCTCTATTCGATATGTAAAAAATCAACTATTGTCTGTTTGTGTCAAAACTCGAAAAGCAGTCTATGTATCTACTTGTCTCATACGTACATTGAGCCACAGAAAAGCGTGGCCGGGTTTATCCGCTAGTTTATAACTACATATGTACAAAGTAAAGGTAGGTAATATATTTCTTACAATCGCCTGTTTTTATCTACCTGCTTAAATAGTTAGTTACAGTATAAGTTTATCTATTGCCTATACCTAAGTATTATGACTATGTGAATTCAGGACCTATTTGTTTGTTATAAAGTTGATTTTCGAAACTATCTAGTTGTATCATTTTATTTTCTCGATAATGAAAGGAAAACTACCTCTTATGATCTCTTACGATGTATGTATATTACATAATTATAATTACAATATAATCATTTATGGATTTGAGATAAAAGTATAACATTAAAAATCTAAACCTAAGCTTTTGTAATCTAGTGTCGTATTTACGTAAGTATTGGCGCCCAACTATGCACTAATTGCGCCCACTCTAACTCGTTGAATGGCGAATCGAGTAAAGATTTTTTTTATTCGTATTGTATTTTATAGAGATATCTCTCAAGCGGCTCAAGTATAAGTTCTTGCACAAAGTCACTTATTTCATTTGGGCAGAGTGGGCACCCACGATATACTATTAAGATTGATTCTAATTTCATAAGTTTAGTATATAGTATAGTACACAGTCGTCGTCGTCAGCCATTCGCAGTCCACTGCTGGACGTAGGCCTCCCCAAGTCGGCGCCACCACTCCCTGTCCTCTAACATCCTCATCCAGCGCTGACCGGCGACCTTGCACAGGTCGTCGGTCCTGAGCCAGACGTGACCGGCCCACTGTCACTTCAGCTTACTAATTTTGCGAGATATGTCGGTTACCTAGGTTCTCTTACGGATATCCTCGTTTCTAATTTTATCCATAAGAGAAACGCCCAACATAGCTCGCTCCATAGCCCGTTGAGCGACTTGGAACTTGTGGACCAATCATGCCGTCAGTGTCCAAATCTCGGCCCCGTAGATCAGGACGTTTGTTGTATGTTTAGCATCTCTTCAAAAATACCAATACCGGGTAATGCAACACCTTTGTTATTAGAACCCCTTCGAAACTGAAGCGTCCCCAAGGGAGGTTTCGGCATCAGTGGCGAGGTTTCTGTTGCCCCTTCGTAGCCGGTAACACTTCTGGTGTTGCTAATGTCCATAGGCGGCGGTAACCACTTTTCATCCACAGTTAGGCCGTAAGCCTCTCTGTTGTGCTTCAGCAATTAAAGAAACCAGTTACTACATTTTAAGTAGGAATGGAAAATCATTATATGTAACTCGAAACGTTGTTGTATGATTTTTTTACTTTAAGCGAGTATATATATATAATATCATATATATTTAAAACCAAGTTTCCAATGTAGTTATAATAAATAATGATAATAAAGAAATACCGTATAATAAAATAAAATAATTAGACACGAGCCCTGTTTTGGATACTTAAGATAAATTGTTATCTAAAGCTATATGGGGAATATTTAAAACTAAATACAATTAAAATTAGACGACAAACAAAACTAATTTAACTTAACATTTATTACAATGACTTTAGTAATTAATACAAGAAATGAAACCTAAATTATAAAAATATAATAAATTAATAAAATAGATAATGGTTCGTTTCGTCGGCCTTGTTACATTTCCAATTGCCACTTGGATAAATATACAAAATATTAAAAGTCAGGGTCTTTAGTTTACGTAATGGATATATCATCGCATTTTACCTTACATTTTTGAGATAAGAAAAGTAAATTTACGTACCTTTATGCCTTTAAGAATCGTGATTACCTACGTTAGTAAGAGAGCGTTTCTCAACATTTTTGACCAAAATAATTTTGAGGTGTCTCTTATTTATCATTTGGGTTTAGTGACTTCACAACTTAACTAAAATTATCTATAAAAACACATAAAAAGTAAATACTTTTTCCTAGGACTGAAACTATAATAACTTATTTCTAAAGCTATTATTATTAATATATATTATCTAAAACATCTTAAAGTCGGTGCTTAGTAATTTTCAAAATATAGTAATTTTTATGTTTTGCTTTGCACTGACTTCAAGATGTTTTAGATAATATATATTAATAATAATAGCTTTAGAAATAAGTTATTTTATACATTTTAGTTTTTTAGTTTTTGAAGTCGGTTTTTTTAAACGAAGTTTTTATTTTTTATTTGTTACTTTTTAGTGTCTAGCTATATATGGGTGGACCTAAGAATGGTGCCACGCTTCTTAAAAAATATAGGTCCCAAGAACCGGGAACAAAAAAATGTTCGTAAAATGAAAACTACTGGGCAGCTATTCCGCGTCGAACAAAAAAAGAATCACGTAAATCTAATCATAAATCTCAGAGTAATCGGTGTACATATGGAACGGAGTGAAAATTATTTTTATGAAAAATGTTCATAAAATGCAAACTACTAGGTCAAACTATATAAAATTTTTAGGGGACCAATTAGAAGCAATTCCGCGTCGAACAAAAAAAGAATCACGTAAATCGGATCATAAATCACGGAGTAATGGGCGAACATACATAAAAAAAAGAAAAAAAAAAAAGATCCAGACGAATTGAGAACCTCCTCCTTTTTTCCAAGTCGATTAAAAAGAAATTTAGTAGAGATTGTAATGTATGGAAAATTGCTTTTCCCAAAATGACAGTACTTTTAACTCAATTGTTACTATCATTATAGAACTTATTACGTTAGGAGTTCAAAGGCATAGTTTTACAATAGAATATATTTTTGAGGGTTTTACACCATGAGTTCGTCACTTCCGTTTTTTTAAAAAAGTGAAACCTATAATATAAACGGGGATCTTGGGATTTTCTGTCACAAAAAAGCGTTAGGGCCGCGTGGAGGAGCGGCATAAATTTAGACTAGACGTGGTGAGAGGCGGCATAATTTTAGAGTATACTATGGATGAGTTTTTTGGTTCCGGATCGAATTCAGTTTGGGTTGGGTTTACATATATATCCCCGGATGATTTCCGGGATGATTTTAATGGTTAATGTGTTTAGGAATATATTTAAGACTTATTTATAACAACTGAAATTGGTTTTGAGTGGAAAAAATACATATTCAATTAATTATCGAAGTTTGAAATTCACGACAATGATCTGGTAATTTTGTCGCCGAGACGTTTTTTTACGGGATTTATTTAAATAGGAGACTGTATCTATCCGAAAATTTAAATATGTGGAGTTTTAAACAGTCGGTTAGGTTAGGTTTTGTGTAGACCAAAGCGCCAGAACCGACTGGTAACCATTCACTATTTATATTATATATACCTAAGTGAAATAATAGTGAAAAACAAAAGTGAGGTTAGATTGACAAAAACATTAATAACTCAGGAACTATACATTTCCGCCACATAGGAGTTGCAGAAGGGGTAAGTTTTCCCTCCCCCTCCCCCCCCTCCCCCGCTCATTACTTATGATTACGGGGACATATATGTAAACCACACCCTTCAGTTTTTTTGTTTGATAAAATAAAATAAGTTAAGTAAAATTAATTTATTAAAATGTATATATATATATATATATATATACATTTTATAATTATAATGTAAATCATAATTTGCAGTAACCCTGCGAAAAATCGAAATGTGTGCTGGGACACAGTAGAAGTGAAACATCAATGGACATGTGGAAAGTTTTCGAAGGTTTTCAAATTGGACAAGTACATTAACAAGCTGCCCGTAAAACTTCAAGTTAAAATTTTGCAAAAAATATATCATGATCAAGAAATTTGAGAATTGTTCACGAACGGTTAATTCTTTGATATACATTATCAATGTGATTAAACTGTAATGCTGAACAGTTCTGGTTGTGGGTATGCAGGTGTACCCAAGTCCGGGGGCGGCGCGCGGCGTGTGGGCGCTGCCGCAGCCGCCCCCTTGCACCATGGCGGCTGAGGAGGCTCTGCCGCCGTGCTCGCCCATCTCACCAGACGCCCCGGCGGCACCTCCAAGAACTATCACCAATATCTACCACCAGTCAGATCTTCACCAACTGATCTTTGAGGCTGTGCGATCGGGGTAAAGTATTCGTGATCTAACACAATTTAAATTCGATAGTTGTTTAAAATCCAGTTCAACATTTTCGAGTTTATGCCGTGTCGCCTGCACGTCATGCAACTTATTGCATGTATGCTACTTATGCATATAGGTAACGACCTCGCCCGCGTGGAATTTGTTTTCAAAACCCCTGATTTTGAAACATTCTTCATTGGTGCTCCGCTCCTATTGGGCTTAGCGTGATGATATATAGCCTATAGCCTTCCTCGATAAATGGGCTATCTAACAATGACAGACTTGTAGAAATCAGACGAGTAGTTCCTGAGATTAGCGCGTTCAAGCAAACAAACTCTTCGGCTTTATATATTAGTATAAGATGAGCTGCTGAAATTTGTGTTAACAGAGAGGTATCAGAAATAGAACGCCTTGTGGAGAAGCTTGGTGTCGAAGTCCTCAGTGCCCGTGATCAGCATGGCTACACTCCAGCACATTGGGCAGCTCTCGATGGCAGTGTGGCCGTGATGCGATATCTGGTGGAGCGGGGAGCCCCTATCGATCTATCTTGTCTAGGGACACAGGTAAAAAACTTCGTTGAAGTAAACCCATTGAGTTATAGACGTTTATATGATCTAAGATTAAACCATTTAATTTTCTGAGATATTAAGTATTATAAATGTTCGTTTCCATTATTAAAATTATACGAAACTTTAAAATAATCAGTTCTTTGGAGAGACCATTAGGAGGAATTCTATCCGTACAAAAACGGAGAACGAATAAAATTCCCTGCGGCGAAGGGGCGACAAAACAACCCACAGCCAGGTGGTAGGTTATGTGCCCGTCTGGACGGCTACCACCCTTGGTCTAACTCTAGAGTATGCCGCCATAACAACCGTGCCAAGTTGTGTTCCGGCATTAGTGACCAGTTTCCAGTCTCCCTTAATAGAGCAGCAGCGCATTTGTAGCACTTTTGGTGTTGCAAATGTCCATAGACGATAGTAACCGGTTTCCATCAAGTGGGCTGTCTGCATGTCGGCTGAAATCCTGCAATAAAAAATAAAGAGACAAACAGTTTACCAGTTTCAAATTACTACAAACCCATATGAACGATAATAGGAACATGAATGTAGAGAAATCACCGTTCTCTTGGAAGTTCATTATATTAAAGAAGATTCTTTTATTATTTACTATGTCAAGGTTTTCTATTACTTGTAGGGTCCTCGTCCTATACATTGGGCATGCCGTAAAGGGCATGCGTCGGTAGTACAAGTTCTTCTACAGTCTGGGGTGGCTGTGAATGCGGCCGATTTTAAAGGTATTTATTGCCAGCACACGAATTCATAATAACATTGTATCACAAGACTAATGCACACATGAGTGAATAGTTATGCAGTCAATTTAAGTGTACATTTCAGACTTAAAGATTTGACGGAGCGACACAGTCGTATTGGTGGTGACATGGTTTTTTGAGGTGCCGACAGATGAATATGTGCAGTTGGTACGGTCTTATTTAAAAAAATGATCCGATTTGAAAAAAAGACGACACCACAAATAGCTGGGTTTGGAAGCATTAAGTACTTGGCTTCATCATATTAATTTTAGTACAGTATTATAGTATATATTATAAAATCCTTCTATTCGTGTGGGTGTCATGAAAGTGAATTTTTTCGTGCGCTTGAGTGTGTCCCCGGATGATTAACATTTATAATTGGCATCGGCAGGATTCATTCAGGATCAGGCTAGAAAAGAGTTATAAGATCTTCCTAAAGGGCCATCCACAAAGTACGTTACACGAATTCCATGATTTTCCATATCTCCTCCGTCCTTGTCACAGGTGGTCACAGTCCTGAGACTCATCCCGCCCTAGTGTAACATCACAACAATCACATTTCAACCCATTATTCTCACCTCCCCCCCCACCCTTAAAGTGTAATGTCATTCTTGGATGACCCTAAACTGGACTGACTTTGTTGAAATTTCTTGGGTGTTTGAGTGGGTCCCCGGATAGTCTCGATTCACAATTGGACCCAGTAGGTGGCGCTGCATTCGGGTTCTAAATTTATTTATTTTTAGGACAGGACAACGTATGCCTCTGCTGGGCCCGCTAGTTGATTTTTTGTTGATGAATTATTTTCGTTCTAGAATTCTAGCAAACATATAAACTACATACTTTTTATTACTTATCTGTGGATTCAAACTTTAAAAAATCTTTACAAGAAAATACTTAAATAATACAGACTCTGATTTAAAATAAATGTAACCTATTAATTTTCGTTACTAAGGTAGGTAATTATTATGTGTGAATGTTACAGGTCTCACTCCACTAATGACGGCTTGCATGTATGGAAAGACAGCAACAGCGGCGTATCTTCTAGGGATGGGCGCTGCCACCAGACTATCGGATATAAACGGAGATACCGCTTTACATTGGGCAGCGTACAAGGGTCACGCAGACCTTGTCCGTCTCCTCATCTATTCAGGAGTGCCTTTGCACTGCACGGATAATTTTGGATCTACTCCATTGCATTTAGCTTGCCTGTCGGGGAATTTGACTTGCGTGCGATTGTTATGTGAAAAAGTTTGTATTGTTTACAATAGTCGTATCGAGGGCTTCATAACAGATGGGCGTACAGACAAAAGGGCAGTTTTACACAAGGGACAAAATTGTGAATAAAACAAAACCATTACATTTCTATTTAGGTACACTTGCAAACTGGTAAGACTTTCTGAATTGTAACATGCATAGATTTTAGTAAACAATAAAAAAATGGCATTTTTGCGTATACGCCTATTTGTTGTGAAGCCCTCGATATTATACGTGACACTTAGGGGTCTGAAGTTGCTGATTTTTTGGTGAATCGCTTAATGTAATTGACACGTGTCCAGATATAATAGGTTTACTGATAGGTGTAAGAATTAAATAAAATACTAATTTATTTTGATCTCTGTTATCTATAATATTATAAAATTCTAAAAATACCGTACCTGTACATTAAAGCTATTAAAAAAACAACTGGAATATACTAAGTATATAAACAATAGAAAACACACTGCAATTTGATTCACGGACAAACTAGTCGGTCGATTTTGATGCGGTTTTCGCTGATCGTCAGCAAATTCTTAGATTTAAAATCTTCGCTACTTAATATCCTCGGAAACCCGCGTAAAATCGCCAATTATTTTCAAATTCAAAAGTTTTTATTCGACATAAGTTCCACTGGAGAACACTTTTTGAAGGTCATACAACATATAGGTTAAAATTTAATTTCACTTCCTAGTTTATGTACACATTAAATTTATATATCAAAATATACTAAAAGTAGGCACTATAAACTTATAGTTATACTAATATAAACTATTTCATAATGTTACATTTACTTCATGATTTCTTAGCAAACAGGCACGTTTGCGATTCGCGAGCTTTGCGAATGATCGAGGATATGATGATAATTTACGAAGGGGTCCAACTATGATGCGTGCCTTAGACGCCATTTTCTATTACTACGCTTAGATAGATTTTCTGATTCACTATCCATTTTGTTCCAATTACCATGCGAAAGTCTACACATCGAGGTTATTGATGTTAGAAAACCGCTAGTTCGCGTTGAACAAGGGTTGCTTGGTTATTTGTCCGTTCCCTCAAAACTTGGGCGCTTGAACCTTGCATTGATTTGGATGAATATGGACTAATCAACTACGAATGCATCACACGTTCACACGTAATAAAACGAAAGTATAATTGAATGGTTACGAGCAAATTAACTCTTAAACCTTTGTTCTTAAGAGTTATTTTAGTACTGAAGCCTATTTTAGAATTTAGGTCATTATCCAATTAAACCTGGTACGAGTTAAATATTGTATTAAATGTTAGCATTATGCTTAACGTTAAAAGGGATGTTGTAATTTGTTTATTCCTTTTGTCTAGGTAAAAGCAGAATTGGAGCCTCGCGATAAAAATGGAAAAACTCCGTTAATGTTGGCACAAAGCCATCGTCACGCGGAAGTAGTGAAATTGCTCCAAAAGGAGATGAAACGCAAATCGCATTGGATGCCACCACTTTCTGAATTGTGGGCCTTACTTTTCGGAGGTGCAGGGGATTCCAAAGGGCCGCTACTATTCTTCTTGATATCTGTGCTGTTGTGGGGGTATCCCATGTATATAATCAGATGTATACCACTAACCTGGAATACTTTACGACTGTCACACTATTGTTTCTTGTACTGGAACGGCATTATGTGGGTCAGTTGGGTGATAGCCAATCGGCGGGACCCCGGCTATATCCCGCAAAACTCAGAAACATACTACAGGGCAATAAGGCAGATTCCGTATTACGACAAGTGGAAGAAGAGGAATATGATACTCTCCAGACTTTGTCATACTTGCCGCTGTTTACGACCTCTAAGGTATTTAAGTTCTAATAAAAATTACTTCTCTAAGACTGGTGTGCACCGACTTTTAACCGACGGTTAACCGAAAATAATCACTGTTTCCATACATTTTTGGCAATTATTTTATTTTAACCATTGGTTAAAAGTCGATGCACACCAGCCTAAGACTTTTCTAGAAATTCCAGATCCAGATTTTTTTATTGTTGTGTTGCACAACAGACAGGCTCAACTGTGTTTGAAAGTGGTTATCATCGCCTATGGACATTAGCAGTACCAATGGTGCTACAAATGAGCTGCTCTCTCAAGGGAGCCTGGAACCTGGTCACTAATGCCAGAACACAACAAGGTTGTTATCGCGGCATACTCTAGACCAGGGGTGGTTACCATCCAGTAGAGCAAATACCCTACCACCTGGCTGTGGGTTGTTTTGTCGCCTCTTACGACAGGCCGCCCGGCCGCAGGAAATTATATTATTTCTCCGTTCCTGCACGGATAAATATCTTTATTTACTCTGGTCTGAGTCTGAGATCGGTCCTAGAGTTTGTCATTGTATTAACCCACCCATAAAACAAACGTGATTTACGTATCTTTGAAACGATATCTATGTATATAATATTTTCTTAAGTTTTCGCGACTTGTACACATAATAAAACTACGTTTTAACGGTTTTAAGCGCGGTGATAAACCTAAATCAAATAAATTACCGCGCTTAAAACCGTTAAAACGTAGTTTTATTAGATATCTATGTATACCTACCTATTTTCCGATTTATAAAAAAAGACGTGTGGCACTCGGGAACTGCCGCGGTAAAGCTATTGCATAGCATTTTTTATCAACTTATGCTATTATAATTATATATTTATTTTTATTTATGCAGTATATTTTTTCTTTGATATTAATTCAAGTTACACTTTTTGAGCGTGGTGACCGATAAGAAAACAAATCACCTATGTATACATATATACCTACATGTATACTTACGGGGCGCAAATGCGGTGAGTGTGGCATTATAAAGATATGATAGATACCTATACATATACTTTCTCATAAACAGCTGCTTATGTAATCGTCCGATTTCGGAGCAGCTCGTCTCGATCCGTGCGAGCTTCGTACAGTCGTACCATATACATACACGTTAAGCGAACGCTCGGCCGAGCTACATGGTAGGCGGAGTGTTAGGTTTTATTTTCGTTCCGGAATTTCTTGATTCGGTCGCCGCGCTCAAAGCCCGCGATAAAAGCTTAAAGATGTGTGTGTACAGTTCACACGGAGTAGAAGCACCTAATCCAACATGTGACAAAACTTGGGAGGGATTCTACATTTCGTGACGTCACATTTCATATACTAATATCATTGTTACATGTTCAATACCCGATACCCAGTTTAATACCCGATATTTGAAGTATTAACGAAAAACCTCAAAACATTTCCAACTCTAGTAATTAAGTATAGTGTTCAAATTATTGAATATAATATATCTCTCGGAGACTTCGTCCTATGGATTTATGTGTTTATCTCTTTTTAGCGTCGCTTTTTTGTTTCATCGAGTTTAAAATCACGATTCTAAAGAAGTTTCACTTGAAAAATATGTCAATCTTAATCTTATAGTGAATTTATCGTGACACATGGCTATTAGTCTTGAACGGGAACAATAATTTTCAAAGCAATTTTTGTTATGCATCACTTTCACTTCAATTTTCTTTCGTGTAATCTTGCTTATTACAGTAATGTTAACGACGCCTCGTCACGTTATTTGCGTCCTTGTGTCCACAAAACGCTTGGAAGCGTTATTCGGGTTCATAAAAATTAGCTCATTCCGGCACAGTTTTCACCAAAACTATAGCTTACATCTATCTGTAGATCTTTATTTGCTTTTCATATTTTTGATAAAGCTAAACCCATAATGAAGGTTAGCCAACCGCGATTACGAAGGTATGAAGTTCTGTGTTTAAAGTCAATAATATAATATTTGCGTGTCAGTATAAATTCGAACACCAACACAAACTCTTTTCGTCACTAAGTAAAGCAAACTTTTTGGTTTTGGCCTATAATCTGCAGACTAAACGAACAAAATTATAGACTACTTGAATAAAAGTATCAAATATGCATTTGTTCAAAACTTGTGTGCGTAAAGTTATGCAGTATTAGTACAGTACAGTAGGTACCTATTCTACACGTGGTTTGCGTCTGTGTAGGTAATAGTGACGTGTCCACTGGAAACTATTCCACCTTTATCCGTACTAATCCGTCTATTTACAGCCCCGAATCTAGAGGGGGGGGGGGGGGGGGCAAGCCGGGATCCAATACACAACTCATCACTAACGCAACTTGGACCACTGAGACGTCCAGTACTTTAAGAACATAAGTTACCTTTCGCGGAGTGCGTACGAGTTAGTTTAGATACCACAGAGCAGCGCTAGAGCGGTCATTGTGGTGTTCTTTCTGGGAGGCCTATGTCCATTACTGGGCGTCTGATGGCTGAAATGTGATGATGGTAAAAATAATAGTTTAAAAAAAACTAAAAAAAATACGCTTTCATAAAAAAATCCAACTAAAAAACAGAAAATAATATTTAATAAATTTGGTTTCTGATGAATGGGGTTTTACCGTAGAGTGCAAAAAAGAAAAAGCGTGGGGTGTATTCAAAGCGCTTTTTAATTTTTTAATTATAATACACCCCACTCTTTCTTTTTTGCACTCCACGGCAAGACCCCATTCATCAGAAACCAAATTTATTAAATTTTATTTTCTGTTTTTTTAGTTGGATTTTTTTATGAAAGCGTGTTTTTTTTTTTTTTTTTTTAAACTATTATTATTTTTCCTTTTTTAGTTGATTTTTTTATAATGTTTTTAAATACAAGCTTTTGAGATCCTGCATATCGTGTAGCAGCAGAGTGCTAGCCAAGACAAGTAAAACGAGCCCAAACACGACGGGTCTATCTTGTTTAGCACAGGAGTTCCTATGTCCACCTTCCGACTCCATCATCAGATCAGCTCCATGGTACTATATTATTGCATTGTCATCGACCTTTGACAGGTGTGCAAAGTTTGAATTAAATCTGATCGTTCAAAGTAGTACAAAATCGAGCTCAAAGGGGTCGGTTACAAACATACATACATACATACATACAGGTGAAGCTAATAAAAGCGTGTTAAAAATATAGGCGAGTGTGTGCGGCATATTTCAGTTTTTGTACCCTATCGAAAAACTTCAAGATCCGGGGCTGTTTATTTAATAGATACTAAGTTGGCTTGGCTAATTGGCTTCCTGTTCCAAAATCTGCTTGCTTAGTTGACTTCGTTCTGAGAACTCGGGGTCCGATCTACCTATTTTGAGCGTTCCAGTCTATAGATTGATAATTTTTACAGGGCCAAACATTGCCGCATATGCAAGCGTTGCGTTGCATACTTCGACCACCACTGTCCTTTCATTTACAACTGCGTCGGAGTTCGGAACCGGATGTGGTTCTTCCTCTTCGTGATGAGCGTTGCGATAAACTGTACACTTTCTATATACTTCGCCTGCTATTGTTTATTACTTGAAGGGTTCGGATTGCTTTATGTACTGGGATTGCTGGAAGCAATTACTTTCTGTGCGCTTGGGTGGATCCTTACTTGCACTTCGGTAAGTTATGAGACGCAATTATTGGTGGCGGACAAATAACGTCCGAAATTCCTAAAATATGATCATATAATATACTAGCTTATGCCCACGACTTCGTCGGCATGGAATAGTTAATAAAAATAAGAATAAAAAACCCGATTTTGAAACATTCTTCATTAGTGCTCCGCTCTTATTCGTCTTAGCGTGATGATATATAAATGGGCTATCTAACACTGAAAGAATTTTTTAAATCAGACCAGTTCCTGAGATTAGCGCGTTCAATCAAACAAATAAACTCTTCAGCTTTATATATTAGTATAAGATTACTCTACAATTTACGTCGATAAATTGTTGTGTTCGTGTTTTACAATATAGGTAATCTGATTTCAGATCTTACACGCATGTATGAATTTAACTACAAACGAAATGTTTAATTACAAGAGGTATCCCTACTTAAGGGACAAGAGAGGTCGTTATCAGAATCCATTCTCGCGAGGACCCATCATGAACTTGATAGAATTTTTCGTGTGCCTCCCCGACAAATGTGACGAGCAAGATATTTTCCACGAAGAAAGCATATGATGCGAAATGCTTTGACAGAGCGATCCGAATTTAGCAAGAAAGAGCAGGAAAGATACGATGCTGTAATATCACCAATGAAGTATACCTAGGTACTAAAAATTACAAATGCCCAGTGAAAAAATTACTCTGAATTACCAAAGAATGGTGGAAGTCATTCTCTTATTGACAAAAAACCGAAGAAAACTGCTTTCCGATTTGTTGGCGCGGAAGCGACACACACCGAGCGAATCGGGAAAACGCTTATAGTTGAGGAAGCTTTCAGTACCGCATTTATTGACTCGCATCGACAAATCAAAAGACTGTCTGAAGTAATGTTTTATTAATTAAAACATATTTATAATTTTTTATTACAGTATTTACAGAGTATTAAGACATGACGTTTACACAGATATAAAACGGTTCATTTCTGCCTTTTAAATTCAAAAGTGATCTATGTAAACATAATATTCAGTCAAATCGATTCAGTTTGATAGTTACGTTTAATGTAAGCATTAAAAGAGTTTTACGTATTGATAGGTATAACGAATTTTATATTACGTAAAAATTACCTACATCATTAGTAGCGACATTCTAGCTAACAAAATGAAACTAAGTCTCCAGGGTTAATAAAGTATTGGTTTTGTCATGATATCAATATTTTTTTAAATTGTCAGGTTAATCAAAGCCTACTTGAATTTTAATATCGCACATTAAATAATTATTGTTTTCGATTGTAATATTCAGGAGAGATGTCTTAAAGCTGCTAGTGTTATGTGGTCGCTCTAATTTGAATGACTTGCTAGAAATTTATACGTGGTCGCTCTACTGTGAATAACTTGCTAGATATTGCCGAGGTTCATGGTAAAATCAAATAAACAATTTAAAATGTTTTCTCACCGATCTAGGATTAAAATAAAGAGTTTTCAAAATATATTTTTCCTGTGATATGATTCCAGGTCAAGTTACTAAAAAGTGAAGAAAATTTTATCTCAACTTTATTGCTTAAATAAATAAATAAAAAACAAAAATCTTAAATCCTGTTTATTATTTCTAACCCGTAATATTATTATTGCATTTCAAAAATATAATTTCCCTTCAGGAACAACCTATTTAAATAAAGTTCGATATCTTGCTCGCGCATTACATTTTTGAAGATATAAATTAACAGAATACTAACCACGATAAAACTGTGAATATTTCACAAATGGATAACCATATTATATATATGGACTATATATAATATGGTTTTGATATTATATATAGTCAAGGTGTCGAAGTCCGTCAATGGGGTAAATTCATACACCGCTGTTTTTAAATTTTTATAAGGCCAACTAAAATTCGAAGGCAGAACTCGATGGTGCCTTAGCTTCACTGACTGATTTGTTATAGTTGTAGGGTCATAACTATTCAAACACGGAAATAATTATAGGCGTATGGAGTTCCCTCACTGACGGATTTCGCCACCCTGACTATATACATTTCATTTTACTTCTATACATATTTATATATGTAAATACTATTTGGTGAGAAACAATTATACATACCTTGCGTTATCAAAATTATTTTGTTAATAATTTTATTGTTAGGAGTTATGGGATATAAATATGTCGAAGTAAATTCTGACAAATCTACAAAAATATGGTAAAGCGCGAGCTTAAAATAAGAAACACAAAAACGACATTCTCTTTTCTTTCACCATATCCCAATTACTTGGGGTCGGCATAATGTCACTTCCTTCCACACTCCTCTACTCTGACATACATCTTCTGTCACACCATATCATCCTTCACACAATCCATTCATCTTTTTTTGTCTACCTATACATTTGTGTCTATCTATCTTGTAGTTTAACATACTTTTTGTCACGTGACTTTCAGCCCTCCTCATTATAATGCCCATACCAACTTAATCTTCTTCCTCTCACTTTTTCAGTCACAGGAACAACTTTCAAAGATCCCCTGTACTCATTTCTAACCTTATCAATTCTTGTCACTAAATTGTCGGTCTCAAATTTTCCTTATTTAATTATTTAAAATGTAATAAAATTACTACAATAGTGCGTGGAAATGTAAATCAGTAGTGTATTTTCTCTATTTATTTGTATCGCTATATTATACAGCTATAAAGAAGTATGGAATAAAACACCAATTTTGACTTATTCAAGTGTAATTTATTATTCGAACAACATTAATTACTTTCAAATATGGAAATGATACAATTTTGATAATTAGACAATAGTGCAAACCAAACGCACATAAAATTTGTAACTGAAATTACACATTCATAATACGAGCAAAAAGCAAAATTCTTGTTAAAGCAATATTAGTACAACACTACGTGCTTAGTAGAATTTTACGTGTCACAAACTTTTTCATAATGAAAAATGCAAACAATCAAAATACTTTAGAATAAATTGTTTTGTTCAAATCTCAATTACTTATTTTATAACTACATCCTTTAATATCACAAATCTTTTCGCACATCATCAGTCCATTAAATAAAATAACTAAATACACTCGATGTTGCCATTATTAAATAATAAATTTGTAAACACGTAACGGCAAGTTAAACTTGTAAAGCGTCTTAAGACTTAAAGGTTGCGAATATTGACTTTACGACATGTGATACATATTACATTGAATGCTATATATCTAAATAATAAAGCTTACTATATAATAAGCTTAGACCAATATTTGTATTCGTCTAAGACACTCGTAAAGTTTGATAACTCGTCGTTACATCGTTATCAATTCCAAATCCTGATATGTGTTTTTTATAAAGTAAAAGCACAGTCGGCCGCATTGCAAATGTCTTATATGTCAAAGTTATAAAACGTGGAATTAAATTATCCCGGAAGCACTGATATCCTTTAAAGGCATCGTATATTAACTCAATAAATACGATTTTATATTTTTTTATAACCACCCGACGGAAAGCGATTATCATCGCCTATGGACATTAGCAACACCAAAAGTGCTACAAATGGGCTGCTGCTCTCTTCAGGGAAACTGGAACCTGGTCACTAATGCCGAAACACAAATCAAGGTTGTTATGGCGGCATACTCTAGACCAGGATTGGTAGCCATCCAGTCGAGAAAATACCCTATCACCTGGCAAAACTAATCTTAACTTACTTCTTATTCTTAACCTAAAAATGCAGTGCTACTAAAATCAATATCTCCAATCAAAATAGTCACAGAACAGAACAGATTCAAAATACCCGCGACTTTTTCTACGTTTGAATTGACATTCCCGCGGGATTTCCGGAACACAAAATACCGCAAAGTTTGAAAAAGCCAAGATATCGTTTTAATGAAAACTGTGTCGGAATAAGCTAATTGTTACCCACCCAAACAACTACAAACCGCTCCCGGGATAAAAATATCATACATTATATTACATTAAATTTGCTATCGATCAGTAAAAAAATCACATTGGGGTTAGATATTTTTAATCTGGTCTTTTTACATCATTCCCAAGAAAATTGCCCCGGGAGTCCCAGGATAAAAAGTATCGTAGATTTTAAGTCTAAGAATCTGCTGTCGAAGCATCGATATCGGCCCAGTAGTTTTTACGTGAATCCGGATCACACATACAAGAAATCTAAAAATGCATCTCCAATCGTTCTTCATCGTTTATAGTCTATTCCAGTTGATTTTTTTTAATATCTTCAATGTTAATGTTTAGAATTTTTAGTTATAGATGAGGTTAACCAAATTTATAGATATTAAAATGTATTAACTTGAACTTCAAACCACTCTTCATTAACATTTTGCTTTTTTAAATAATACTCTGCTCATCTGGACCAACGATATCTGAAGCTATATTTCAGCAATATTCCACAAACAGGATGACTATACTTCGCGCGGTTTTTGCAGTGTGGACGAGTGTGCTCTCTCCCTAACCATCTTTATAAGCATGGAAGGCACCTAGGAACGACAATCTAGAAACATTATTCGGGGATTGTGTTACAAATTATTCGTTTCATTTTTCTCTAGAATTTTAATAAAATAAAACTAACTAACTACGCAACGTTTATAACTTATTGGAATAAATCAGCCAAAAGTAGAAAGTCATACTAATTTTGTTTTCAATTACACATTTAAACAGAATACTAGGCTCCGAGGCTACTGTTACAATCGTGTCAGAGTGGTCATAATGGCACCATAATAGTTGTTTTTGTATATGACGCTAGTGAACGAACATTTCGACAACTCTGCCATAATTTCCTGCCAGATTAATTGATCACTGGCGTCATAATGGCAGTATAATAGTTACCTTTGGTACCGACCATTGAAACACAATTATAATAGCAAACTTGCAGTCTAGAACAAAATCAATAGTTTCCACACACGTTATGTACGTAAAATTACTCTCAAATGGTACTAGTGAAATCAGACTAGCAAACAAGGTGAAACGAATCAAGACACTAAAGTAATGTACTGGGATTTTCATTCCTCCATGTTCCATGCCCTGAGTGACGTAATTCATATAATAAACTAGTACATAACGTTATCTCGCACGTAGCTACTTAAAGATCTTTAAGATCCGAATTCGAAATAAATAAATTAAACTAATTACACTGGAGCAGAAATCATAACAGTACATTTTATTGAATCGTTTAATCAGCGAGAACTAATAAAATTATCCATGTTAACGAAATTGTTATGGCCGTAAAGTAAATGGGATAATTTAAGCCTTTAAAAGGCTATAAATATAAATAAGTGGATAACAATACTGATGTGTTTTCATTCAATATCACAATAAGCACATACAGTCAAAAATATTTACTATTACTTCTTCATAGATTATCTTAAATAATAAAATGTGCTTAAAATTCAAGTGTTACTTAACTATAAAAAGGTTATATCAAAAGCAAATTAGACTCCATAGCAGTCAAGTAATAAGTTTATAAATAATATTTGAGTTTATGAATATGAATTTGACAACATTAAGATATGATGGGACATCGTAAAAAGCAAGCATCGCCTGCAATCATCATGGCTTCAAAGATAATGACACCATTTTTTAACTCGATAAACTATCACACTAACACTAACATCATGGCTACGTTCTATTAGAGACTCACAACGACCACGTTCACGACCGCGATTTTTCACGTTCCACTTGCTTGCATTACAATCGTAAACCCAAGTGAACGGTTATTCGACCCGCCTCCTGACATGGGTCCATGTGTGATCGATAATGATGACGTTTTCGCCAGAACAACGACCGCGGTCGCCTTGTGGAAGGGCTAAGTGAGCATTTTGGGCGTTGTGAGCTACTGATGAAACGCGCTGGTTATGATACCCGTTTTGACGTTTGCCCGATCATGAAGTTTTGAATAAATGAATAGCTATATTTGAAGGAGCAAATGACTCTTATTTATGGTTAATAGTGATGTGCAACAAGTCATAAAATCTATCGAACGTACAATTTTGATATATAAAGTGGACGTTTATAATAGTTCGTCTTTGCCTGTTTATGTACCTTAACAAACAAATCGACGGCCTCTGTGGTTCTCACTGCAACGCAGAGGCTCGGGGTTCGATTCTTGGTATGGTAAATTTTGGAATCGAATTTTCTCCGTTATTGACTATGGTCTGGGTGTCTAGGGTTGGCCCCAGAGTAGTCCATAGTATATTACCTATACCACAAGCGTAATTTGCTAAATTTGGGACATACAATATGTGTGTTCGTCTGTCGATTATTATATTATATATATATATATATATATATATATATATATATATATATATATATATTATATATAATCTCTTCCTGTTTTAACTAACAAAAAAACAGTGTCAATATGTATTGTACAATGTTTAAATATGGCCTTGTGTCATTTTTTTTCTGTATCTTTCTGTAGGAATTTGTTTCTTGTGTGCAAATAAAGTATGTATATTCATTTGGACATTTAGTCCAGTGAAATATATTCAATAAACATTTAACGTTCGTTTTATTAAAACTTTTTGATCAGCTGCTACTTAGAATACTCAATAACTTACACGTCATTATATTTTTTCAATAATAAATTGCTATATTTCACATCACTATTGTAATGTGTCAAGACGGCGATCATAGCCTGCCGTAGAGGTATAGTAAGTACTAGATGATTCCATAGACTATGGTGATAACGACGAATAATAAATAGTACAAAGCACAAATGAGGGTTGTTCAAATAAAAAATAGGTTCAGCTAGTGATGGACCTGAACATTTTATTATCGATGTGCATTCAATTGATAAGTGATAGCAAAACGCACAATTGTTCAAAATTTCAAGAAGACAATGATTGTTATAATAGTATATCTTATAAGTATCCAAGCACCTCTATCTATGCAACAATAATTTTTGTTTTCAAATCACTAGTAATCAGATCTCTAACCAAATTTTTTTGTATTTAGCAATAAAAATTCATCATTGAAAATAGAAAGTATTTCTAGTAAACATTTTTTGTACTTTTAGTACGACTTAGGTCATTCAATGGAACTGGAAATTTTAAAAAAATACTGCTAGTATTTTTTGCAATCGAACTGGTTACAAGCAAATAGCTACAATATTTTTCGTGGCTGTAATTGACTACAGAAGATAACTCATCTAATGTCTATGGCTACAAGAAAATTCGATCTGTTCGTGCTTCTGATTGGCTATTAGAAAAATATGGCTACAAATAGCAATAGAATGTAACTTGGACTGTTACAATTGTGTACAGAAAATATTAGATTTTGACACAGAGTATAACTTCATTATACTGTTTATGCGTTTATTTTACTTTTTACGTTTGCATTTTTATCAAGTTACATATCTCTTGACAGTAAAGCCCACATGAAACAAATGAGATAATTGTCGTATTTTATTGTTGTGGGTGACGTAATAGTAATGTTCTGTTAGTCATGTAACGCACAGAATATTAAACCATCGACACTACGTAAATAAAATCGTGGAATAAATCGAATACTTTCGATTTATTCCACAATATAGTATTTTTAGCAAATATATATATATATATATATATATATATAAAGACTATATATAAGTTACACTGATTAAAATTTATTTATAAATGAAGTCTATATTTATAACAAATCGAGTCGGTAACATATTGGGACATGATTAATTTATCCGTCATCGAGCTGTCAAAAGTAAAATAAATGCTTGGGAACGGTACACACATCTGAAATTTAAGAAGAGAAAGCACTTAACAAGTTCCCACATTTCTATTAGTAATTGCTGACAAATGAAAATATTTGGTCTATATTCGGTATATGACTGACGAATGGACTTACTATTTTCTGTAGCCATGACTGGCAACTGAAAGTACTTGTTCTATCTTCCATAGCCATTAAGGAGAAAAAATTGTTGCGGAAAACTAATCGTCTTTGGGATTAATGCGGATGGCCGCGTTGATCTCCTCCTTGGAATGATCTTTGTCTCCCCATCCCCATAGGTGATGAGACCCATCACCCGTACGCTTAACCCTATTCTGAATAATCTCATCCGAAACCGTCTTCATGTCATACGCCCACCCAATCTTCGCGAAGAAATTAATAAAAGTCGTTGTGAAATTCAACCTGTTGTTACCGAGTTCGGCTGTCTTGTAGTCCCATGGGAAAGTGTGGTGATAGTTGTGGAAGCCTTCGCCAAGGGCGAAAAGGGCCACCGAAAGGTTCTCAGAGGGCTTGATGCTTTTGTCGTAGGGCTTGTCGCCCCATTTGTGAGCTGCTGAGTTGACGAGCCAAGTCACGTTGAGGATGACCGTGTAACGGAATAAGGCCGCCACCAAGAACGCGTTCGACCACGTCTCGTTCCACAAATACACAGGAATCACCGTTGGTAGAATGAAACAACCCAGTGGCATCAGTAGCAGATAGTACCTGAAAAACATATTAAATTTGTTTTCAATCTATTCTAATAACATTGAAATAAATGTAAAAAATACACGACAGTTCTTGTTAACAGTATCTCTATGATTGTTTGAAAGGGTTCAGAATAGTTTGTAATCTGTGAATCGACATACGATAGAACCCTCGCTATAAGTAACAAAATACGATGGTTAATCATTTCATTAATCATTAATTACTGAATTACATTTTACTGGCCTTCTTCTATTTTATAAATATTTTTAATTGTACACGAAGAGCGATCTTAACACAGGAAACAACAGGAAATTAAAAATAAAGAGTATAGTCAACAATAGGATTAAATTATTTATTGCCGTTGATGCAGCCTAACAGACAGAGGCCCCGCCTCATCGTTAGTTGCCTTCGGAGCGTTCACTCCGACGCCCAGGGTCCGCTTTCCTACTTTTTCTACTCCACTTCGCGCGCTCCTTCAGCATCCCTCGTTTTGAGACAATTGTTATGGATGTCAAACAGTCGCCGCGCCACATTGAGTAGTTACTGTTACCTATGGACGTTTGCAACACTAGCAGCGTTGCGAACGTGCTACCGACCTCGAAGGGATTTTATGACGCCGTTCTTAGACAGTTCGTAGCGCACAGAGAATACTTCTACGGGAAGTTTCCTCCAGATCATTATTTCACACGGAATAAGCCTGTGACAGAATCGTTGCTTAGTTGATAGTCTTATCCGTGCAAGAAGTAAGAAAGTATACTTATTACTACCGGCCTATCGTATGAGGTGACAAAACTACTCACAGCAAGTTAAGGCGTTTTTCCGTCTGGATGCCCTATCACCCCTAGTCTACAATTTAGAGTGTCGCCCTTTCAAGCCCAGCAGTACATTGGACATTTGTAAGACCAAAGGTTCTAGACCTTTGGTGAAAGTCTATAGGCGACTGTTAGGCTGTTTGCCATACTCCAACAATCAAAAAAGTTGAGTGTGGCGACTCAACGTTGGAATGATAGAGTGAAAGCATTTTTTGACGAGGAGAAAGCCACTTACGGACTTCTCAAGGCATGGGGATCACAGAGAGGACGTGTGGAGACTCGCCGACCTGGTTCTACCCTGGTGGAGGTAGGTTACCACTGCCGGGATACCCACTAAGACTAGCCATTATCTATTCGCCTATAGCCATGGCCGCGGGAAATGTTCCGAGTGGATTTTGGTAGGCACCGGCCATAACGGCCTTGTCCATTGCTACAGCAGGGCGCAAAGTACCCCGCGGCGACAGATCTCTTCGTCTCCGCGTGAAAGCTGACCAGAACAAACTTCAAGCCAACAACTGGCAATACACTGTCCAAGACAGAAAAAAGTGGTGTCCTCTCGTTTCGGAGACCAAGAGTCACTGCTGGTCGCTGATCCAACGGAGTTAGTTAGTGGTAACTCAAGCAATTGAAGACGAATATACCTTCGATGCCGAGCGGTGCGGTTGTGAAAAGGAGTCGTTGGATGAATTACAAAATATTTTTAATTATCAACTTAATTGTATAACCTTGACTCCATTGCAAATATGGTTACGTTCTGCGAATTGGTCATATCGATAAAATACCTAAATGCAGCATTATTACAAACTTTAGTAATTTCCCAATGTTAATATGTGTAATATTTTCGAAATGTTATTAGTCAAATTATGATATGCTTTTTATGATAATATTGCGGCAGTCCGGTTCTGTTTTTCCTAATAAAATTTTATAACGTAGCTATTACTAATATCGTAACGACTGATTCTATAAAATACCTGGTTTTTATCAACTTAGAGCATGACTACAGATTAATATACCTCGCACAAAAATTAAAGGAGCAAAAATTTTTTTTCGGTTTATTTTCAACGGTATAACTTGAAGAAAAATGTGTGCAGCAAATTGAAAACAGGCAAATTGTAGCTCCAAGTGTTTAGTTTTCGAATGTAAGCTTCAAGTTAATTCAACTTTATTTTAATATTTTTTAAACTTGACACGAGCACTTTTCGCTTTGATATCGGTCTATGAATGGAAAAGGATCATTTTGCCTTTGTTTATCTACTATAGACTAAAACCATCAAAAATTTTATTTCCCTAATTCTCTCCGTCTTTATCGATACGCGAATTACTTTTCTATATACTTTTTTGTCGATTTTTATGATTAAGCACCCTAAGCGTTTGCCTGCTAGTTCACTGGAACGCAGAGGCCTGGGGGTTTGATTCCTATCATGGTAAGTTTCATAAATAAACTCTCTGTTGTTTACTATGGTATGTGAGTCTGAAATCTGCCCCTAAGTGGTCCCCTTATATATTACCCACAACACGAGCATAACTCGCTCAGATTGGGAGTATATTATTATAATGTTTTGTCTGCTGAGTATGTCGGTCTCATTTTACAGTAAATCGTTTGTGAAACTAAAATTAATTTAATTTATATTAAAAAACAACTTACTTCTTTTGAAATCTGAGGATGGGATCGGCGTACAAGTCGCTGATGTCGAGCCCCTTGCCCTTTTTCTTGAGCTCCGGATGTTTCCTGACCAGAAGCCAACCAATGTGTGAGAAGAAGAAGCCCCGCGTCGCGTTGTGGGGGTCGGCGTCCGTTTCAGAGTACTTGTGGTGCATACGATGGTCGCGAGCCCAATCTATTGCTGAATCCTAAAAAAAAACATAATATTTGACCATAGAAAACCTTACTGCCACTCCATTGATAGTACCGGTGGTGATCAGAATATTGGGGTAAAACAGTTAGCCTGGAGCTAATTCGCCCTCCACCTATCCCACCTTCCTATCCAATGGCCTACTTCCTCCTCCCCATACCACATCCTAAAGGCAACGCGTTATCTTCGCTCTGGGTATTAAGAGAGAGATATTTATATGCGGTGCTGGCAGTAACCATATTTTATTAGCTGGGCCGTCTGCAATTACTAGCTTTGCAATTAAAACAATGCGGGTTTGAAATATTCGTAATGTTGGTGAGTACGTTTCCAGCATGTAATTAGTATAATACTATAAGATAAGTGAAATATTTTATTTTAAGAGGGAAATCTAATTGAGGACTATCGACCAGTGAATCTTTCACGACTCCACCGCGGTGAAAGCGCCGTAAGTTCGTGTGGGATTCACTGCGATACCTGCTCCAAAGAAATGGTATGACCACCCGAGTCGCGGTTACTAACAAGCCATCGGTGTTCCTACATTCGCCTTACGCCAAGGTTTCGAGTAAACGGCGTCACCACTTCGTGAGCCCTGATGGACGTTGGCTCTTTATCCTCTTTCACTGCACCCCGATGTCTACCTTCTCTCTTTTCGTAGGGGGGGGGGGGGGGATTCTAGCTCGTCCCACGGGAGGAGAGCTGGCCGTGTAGACAAATCATTAGTGCGAAACAAATACAATGAAATGACAGTATGGGAATGACATAATACTTCGCTTAAAGATATATGTTATTCCCATACATTTTATATTCTTTTCGTTTAACGGTAATGCCAATTACGGTAAGTTCTGCAGGGCTTGAGTTCGCGTGCAACTCGGGCGCGCCCCCATTTCGACGACACTATTATCCTTTCCCCAGGGGTTAAAACCATTTTTAATTTTCAGTAATTTTAACAATAACATAAAAATTGTCACTGATATAAGGATTCAAGATTTTAATTGACCCAAAAAAAATTAAGCCTACAGATGACTACTGAGGCCAGATCTCCCTTTAGAGAGCAGCAGCGCATTTGTAACACCTTTGGTGTTGAAAATGTCTATATGCGCTGGTAACCACTTTCCATCAAGTGGACCTGTCTGCTGATCTCATGCAATAATAAAAAAATACATAGTATAACATCCGGCGATAGCTTGCATAAATCCCTTGTTTGATTATCGCTTAGCAAACATTCGAGATAAAACATGATAACCAAAGAGGAAAATTCGACACATACACACTTAACAAAGCATGTATTTGTGTAAAAAGCCTTCAATAATACAATAATAATCATGAAAATTATGGAAGGAAAAACTAATAAAAAATATTAGGTACATGCAGGACTAGCATGATACATGTACGTTTGGCGACACAAGTGTTGTATTACAAATACACCTTAACAAGCGTAACTATAGTCGATAGGCGTATCTAACGTACATTAACTATTGTTAATTTTCAGAAAAAATTGTAGTATTTTCTTTCAGACCACCTTTAAATGAAAATAATATATAATACTAGCTGTATTATATATGAGTCGTATAATTCCAATACCCGCCAATTCCCTTAAAAACCAAAATTATGTTATGTATGTTTCTGGGTAGTCTATCAAATTTCTCGTATGTCATTTTGTTCGTTTTATACCTAAAACTGCCAACTTCCAACTAAATTTGACGTCAAACTTTGGAATTTGTTCCAAAATACGAGATATTAGAACACTGTTTTGCTTTTACTGAAAATATGTTGCGTGTGGATTTAGCGGATATTGGAATTATACGACTCATATAATATAGGTGGTATAGTATTTTTTAAAGCTGTATCATAAAAACAAAATTAGAGGTGACTACCTTTAACATTTAGGGGGATGAAAAATAGATGTTCGATTCTCAGACCTACCCAATATACTCACAAAATTTCATGAGAATCGGTCAAGCCGTTTCGGAGGAGTATGGTAACTAACATTGTGACACGAGAATTTTATAATATATAAGATTATAAGAAAATGTTTTAGTTATTTTTAATATACGTTATCTCTGAGATTTCCAAAACGTGGCAACTGTCGTGGAAGCGACTACCTGGGGTGCAAACCTTAAGAGTGTAGAGAAACGAAACAACATATTATACTATAATACAATCTGTAATCTGATTTTGAATGACCTGGACTAAAATAACCGCTGCGATCGACCTTTTCTTATGTTGTATACTTGGAGCATAGTGTTGTAGTATGGCTCATTCAAGTGAGTTGTGTGAGTTCAATCAACAATTAACCAAGGTGACTTGTCCTATATAACTCCTATAGAAATTTATAGAATTCAACTCACAGTGATGTGTTGGATCAACAACTCACTTATAAATGAGCCATACTACAACACTATGCTCCAAGCTTGCAATATAAAAAAAGGTCGTTAGCGGCTGTCATTTTAGTCCTGGTAATTAAAAATCAGAGTATAGCAACATTACATTTTTCTTCTTCTTATCCTTTCAAGAAGCGCAAAATTACATACAAATATGTATGTTAGTAGGAAGGCAAAGTGTGGGCTTTTAGTAGGCTATGCAATACAGAAGGCGAGAACTTGAACTATCAGACAATTTTTCAAAACCAAGAAAAATACTAAGCATCAAATTTAGTTATGATATACGCATTTACTTATCTGAATCTAATAATAATATTGTCTGAACAGATTTTAGTTAAAATGACCATGTACTGTAGATATTATATCACTGATTTTTAAGTGGTTCCGTGGCTATATAACTGTAGTGGAACACTTACAAAACAATAGATGGTGCTGTACAACAAGTGAGGTCGCAAACAATTGTGGAAATATACAAATTTTCCAACAATAATAGCTGGACCTAGGCCTTCAAGGAACAACAATAGCCTCACTGGAAGATATTCCTTTGAGATAAATAAGCATTCCATCTCGCTCTTCCACCTAGTCGGGACATTCCTAGATAACCTATTTTAGCTGGGAATGAATAATGAATTACACAATACATAATTACAATAATGGATACAGAGCAAATGACAATAGTTGTAGGTTTTGATAAGTATTACTAATAATTACCTGAAAGGCCAATGTGTTAAAGAGAACCAAAATAAGGCGTAGTGGCCACTTGGCTTTGTATGACTTGTGAGCCCATAGTCTGTGTGCTCCGGCCGTAATTCCAAGTCCCGACATTATATACAATATGTAAGCTGTAACAAAGATAACTTAAAGTTAAAATGTGTTGTGGAAAAGTTTTGGTGACTAAGTTACTTAAGCATTCAGATTGTATTCCTTTATGAGTATTTCAATCCTGGTAGAAAGCATACTAATGGAGTTTTTGGACTTAATTGTTACAACTCACGTCCCGACAAAAACAATATCCACCTGCATATCTGAAACAAAGCACATTTATTACCCGTCGGCATTTCAACTAATAACTAATAACATTGAAACTATTGTAATTCTTTTATGATTGTCTTCTTTTGTTTACTTATTGTCATATAGCCTATTGTTGTATCGTAATCATTAGCCAGGTGTTACGGATTTTAAAGTACAAGCTGATTCTAGGAAATTCGGTCCACATTGCCAGGCGGACATATTTCATTTGTGTAGTATAAAACAATGGCCCGATCGAGGGAGGGGGCAGTTGAGCCAGAACCACGATCAAGGCGAGACGTGTGAATTACGACTTTCTGCATTAAGTTTGGATTTGTTGTGTTCGGTTAGATTTGTACCTGTGTTATACGTGTTTGTATAGTTCTAATAAATCCTATAATAATTCCAACGGCATTTTAATTCGAGTCTCGCAACTCGTAACAATACTATATTCTCTATGTGCTAACAGTTAATGCAAATATCACGAGGAAACCTACACAACTAGATCACTAACATTCGGCACTTGCAAATTTGCCTCCAATGAAATGGCAGATATCAGTGTTCCCTTGAAATGCAGAGGTTTATATCCAGAGGCTGTAGCTCTGGTTCTCTCACTTTTTAACATACACTCTTCAACTAATAATCTTAACCCCATAAGGTACATCATAATAGGAATAGCCACTAGCAAGGATCTTAACTCTGCATCTGAACAGCTACAAAAAGGACTAGACGAAATATGGCGTTGGCTTAACAAATGGAAAATAAGGGCGAGTCCATCAAAATCTCTACACATAACATTCACATTGAAGAAAGGAGACTGTCCTCCTGTACATCTTGGAGAGAATATTTTACCACATAGTGACAGAGTTAAATATCTGGGAATGCATCTTGACCGCAGATTAACTTGGAAGTATCATGCTCAAACCAAGAGGGACGAGATGAATCTAAAGTACAAGACTATGTTGTGGTTACTTGGACGTAATAGTAAGTTGTCTATAGACAACAAGTTGCTTATATATAATATGGTACTAAAGCCAATATAGACATATGGGATTCAAATCTGGGGTAGTGCAAGCAACTCTAACATTTCTATGATACAAAGACTGCAAAATGTCATACTTCGCACTATCTCAGGTGTGCCAAGTTAATGCAGCGTACGTACCCATCTCGGCTGAAGAGGCATGATATCCAAAAGTTACAGGAGAGGACTTCTCCATAAAACAAAGAGTAGTGTTCTGAATGGAGAACACACTCATTAATAAAAATAAATCAGCACAAACCATTCATTTAAAGTCGGGTTGCGACTGATTGTGGATATATATATATATTAAAGTAGTAAAGTGCCTTATTTATTTAAAAAGTTAAAGATAACATAAAAAACACTTCTGGAGTCATAAGAAAAATTTAAAACTATCCAACTCTGATAATAGATTTTTAAATTATATCTGTTCACAATATTATAGTCACATTAGTGCATAAAATATATTACAAAAGAAATAGCAATGAAGTGCTGCAGTTTACATAAATATTCGGAATTTTCATTTGCGCAGATAAGGCAGCTTGGTTTGCAACATGTAAAATCCATATAGAACTTTATGAACCAAAGTAAAAGGCAAAATATTGTGTTTAATGCATTCTTAGCTCTGTCTCACTTACAGGATTCGTACACTGTTGTGCACTATTAAAATGGGTCTACCGCACAGGTACATCAGGAGGCATTATTAGTTTGTTACTGTACTTACCAAAAATATCTGTCTGCCATTTTGCAGAGAAAAGGAAAAGGTATCCTCCATATAAAGCTGCAAGGTGTAAGTATGCAAATAATAGGATGTTACGCCAGACTAGCTTCTTTGGGTAATTGTCTGCTTGCTGCACTGGTGTAGTTGGGAGGGCCATGTCTGGAGTGGTTGCATCTGATTCAAACAGGACTCCATTCACGTCTGCTTCTTTCGGAGCCATGGTGTGGCGATTATGTGACCTTTAAATTTAAAATATGTGTGTGAGAATAAGCCTGAATGGCACTCTGTTGTTCGTGCCTACCCCGCAAGGGACCTGGCGTGAAGTTATGTATGTATGTAAATTTAAAAAAAATATTATTGCACCTCCTAATGCCCACAGTCTTTAAAAGTGAATGGCCATGAACTAAGTTCAAAACATAATTTATACAAAGCCAGTAATTCGATAGTAGCAGTAATGAAGTGTCCTATTTTGCTTTTAATGGGTTTTAGGATGATAATAAAATTAGTTATTTATGCTACTAAGTGATTTTATTTTTATTAATCATCAATTTCATTTAATTTTCGAAATACAAAAGAAAAATGTTTCTGTTAATCTACCTAAATTCAGGTTAAAAACTGAAAAAAAATTGTTGATTTAAAATTAAATACCTATAAAAATTGCAAATTATACATAAGAAAAAGGGGAAGTAATTATTTTGTTCATTAAAAAAATGAATGTTTTTAATTAATTTACTTATCAGTAAATTTTACATAAAAAAAAAATACAATTTTTACATAAAAATATGCTATAATTAAGCATCCATTAATAAACAAAACATAAATTCTTTATCATATAGCAGTGTTTTTCAACGTGTGGGTCGCGACCCCCTAGGGGGTCGCCAAGCCTCCTTGGTCGCGAAGCTTCTGTAGCGGAGTTACAAAAGGTTGGTAAAGCTACTGCAGTAAAGTTTGCAATATTCGTAGATTCATCAAATTGTAAGAACACAAAATTACTTTCTTTTATTTTTACTAAGACTTGATCACGAACATCAGTCGCCATATCGCTTATCTCGCGTTGAATGGTACTGCCAGACAGAGGTATACTTTTGAGTTTTTCGACTTCGTGTTTGCCAAACATAACCTCCGCCATATCTAATGCCGCTGGTAAAATCCAACTTTCGGCAATAGTATTGGGTTTTTCTGATTTAGATACAGGAAGAGCTACTGGATAGCAAAACTTTCTCATTTATGTGGGGTGGGGGCGGAGCGGCCGGCATCGGACGTGGTTGTACGTATGCGCGTAAATTGCGGTATCTATTGCCGACGCAAATGATGTAAAAAAAATCCTACTTAATTATGTATTTAGTCGAACCCTAATTATGAAAAAGAATTAATATGTTGGATTGAATATTTATCACAAACAAAATACATACTTTTTTTTTAAATAGCTAAAAAAATAAACTTTTATAGGGAATCCAACTAAAAAATAGAAAATTAAATTTGATAAATTTGAATTAAAAATAGTGTAAGAAAAAAATGATTTTAATGTAAAAAAAGCGTGAGGTGCATGGTATCAATAGTTGTAAATATTTTATGAACAGATATGAGTAAAAGGGTTATTTTGATAATATCCCGAAAAGCACCCCACGCTTTTTTTTAAATAGAATCATTTTTTAATTCAAATTTATTTTCTATTTTTTAGTTGAATTTTCTATAAAAGCGTATTTTTAGTTATTTTTTTAGTGATTATTTAGTGATTTAATTCCCTTCTCCGTGGAAACTTTGAAAAAGAATTAAATACACTCTTATGATAAAACGGAACATTATGTAAAAATAAGCTTCATAAATACAAGCTTTTGAGATCCTGCATATCATGTAGCAGCAGAGTGCTAGCCAAGACAAGTAAAACGAGCCCAAATACGACAGGTTGATCTTGTTTAGTACAGGAGTTCCTATGGCCTCCTTCCGACTCTACCATCAGATCAGCTCCATGGTACTTATTGCATTGTCACGCGATATACACATACGTGCAAAATTTCAGCTCAATCGGAAACCGGGAAGTCGATCAAATTTAACTTGAAAGATTCCGTTAAATACTAACCATACGTATGAAGCTAATAAAAGTGTATTAAAAAGCAATGGCTAGGGGGGTCGCGAAATATTTCTTCCTACTAAAGGGGTCATGTCATGAAAAAGGTTGAAAAACACTGTCATATAGGATCCCTAACATGTTGCAGTTTTAAGTTTACATTTCTATAAAACTAAGGTTGTCATAAAAAGTTTACATTTTGGTTAATTAATAAACAGCAACAATATAATATATTCTTAAATTTTTGGGAGTTGTACTCATAACTAAAACTAAGTTTTAAATGCGGCATTAATCACTTATTTGATTTTTAGCCTGAGATAATGGCCACTTTTTACTAAATTATTGAGATAAGGGGAAGGGTTGAGGATTTGCATATATTTAATATTTTTGAAAAAAATATATTTATAATTAAAAATATTGATACCTCACTTATGGCCACTTCCTATATTTTGTTCATTTGCCTTACTACCCGGTTAAAATTTGACATAGGGCCCATACAACTAATGTCCAAATTCAACCAATGGTAAGGCAAGTGAATGAATAGTAAGATATAAAAACAGGCCATAAATTATATTGTTTAACTTTAACAACCACTCAACCACTTTTTAATTATTTATTTGGACAACACAACAGATAACAATCAGTAATTTATTTTTATAATATAGTTTGTAAAATATTATGTCTAGATTCAAATCCAAGAGTGCTAACACATCAGTGTTAAAATTATATTTTCGCAAACAAAATTATGCAAATAATGTGAATAAATACTTAAATCTAGGACATTCATTCTAGTGACACATTATAAGGATAATCGATGAGGAAAAAGAAAGCATTAAACAAATTACTTTACTGTGATCTTTCAGCATAGAAATACAATGTTAAAAGCTAAAGGTTTTGCATTAAATATACCTATCTAACTTATTGTTCTTTATAGACAGTTGGGTGTAGATTTTGATTCCCATTTCTAGTACAGAAAATTATATTAATGCAAATTAGATGCTGCACGAGTAAATACAAAAGACTTCTATACAAGGGTACCAAACCTCATATCTAAGATTTTATAGTTTCTGGAATAATCAGCTCCAACTTGGATACATGACAGACATTAGAATAAGTAATACATAAACTTTACTATTTATTATTTTACATTACTATCGGTAGAAAATTGACAAGTAAAAATTGACTAAGCAAATAAATGGATGGTAAGAAGGTACTCTTTTATCAGCTACCTACCTCGCTTTTAATTACACAATATTGGCAAAATGAATGCTGAAAATGCATTGCACCCATTAACAAAGTTCTATAAATGTATCTTTTAACTTTTAACTTTCAGAAAGATAGCTACACTGTTTCTTCCCTTTATACTAAAACATAATAATTATTATGTAAGCAATCAAAGAATTATTTCAAATAAATATTAAATTAAAAAAATTAATTAACGCACAATGAATTATCTCACAGTAAAAAGGAATTTACATCACTTATTTCACTTGTCTATTTCGATAGTTTATTTGTATCTTTAGTGACGAAAAATTCTTTAGTTTCCAATAAACAACAATATTATGAAAATAAAATATAACAACAAGGCAGATTTAAAATTTAAATTAGGTAAACAAACAAAAACATTATGAACAAATAAACTAAAGTAGGACATAAATTTAGGTAAATCAATCCTGAAACACTGCTTTTAACTCTGGCAAAGAAATACGGGAAATACCTTTCAGGGCAATTTTCAATTTCACTGCTGAAATCCATAACGGGGAAAATAAATTAATAATAGAAAAAGCTTGTATTTGAAGTTTAGACACTGTTATTTAGCAGAAATTTAATGACGCTTTTATTTTAGCTTCAGCTATTTTTTATTTTCAGGCCACGACTTCACGAAAAAATCAAAAAGTGTTTTTTTATTTCTCTGACATTGAAAGTTCATTGAAATATAGTGACGTGACGCAACGGTGACACTCTACATGCGCGCTGCGCTGTCGTAGTTTAACGAAATAAATACATTAATTCATCATCAAATGTTTTTGTTTTGTGCGCGATGCAAGGGTTGCTAAATTAATAGTGATGAGCTGTTAAAAGGAAAATTGTTTTTCTTCATCTTTTCATTATCTTATTTTGCTTTTACAATCTAACTTACAAACACAGAATGAGCTTACCAACTACAAACGTTGAAATTAAAACTTAATAGGTAGGTACAAACTTTGGTGAGTACGTAGTAGCGTATTGAATATTTTATTAATGAATCCAACATTCGATACTTAATATTTTATAGATGAGATCCTCTTAACATGGACCGGGAGCTAGTTCGTATCTGGGACTAGGTTTTTGAGGCGCTAGAGCTTTTGTACAGTACTATTTGAATGATACCTTAATATAAAAACATACGAATATCTGGCTGAGAAGTATTGGAAATTAACCGAGCCAGAATTTTTCAATGTTTTATATTAAATGAAAATTTTAAAATTTTCCAGAAAAATGGGTATTATACTTCAGACATTCTGAACATTAGATTGTTTAAGTTTAATAATTGAGAACTCGAAAAATATTATAAATATAAAAGCCAGATCAAATAGCTGGGTATAAACGTCCGTCAGGTGCCCCTAAACTTGAAACAAGTAAAAAATATCCCATACAGTGGAATGGGGATTGT
This sequence comes from Dendrolimus pini, assembly GCA_949752895.1. Lineage (NCBI taxonomy): Eukaryota > Metazoa > Arthropoda > Insecta > Lepidoptera > Lasiocampidae > Dendrolimus > Dendrolimus pini. Next base: position 16,974,421 of record OX457137.1, on the reverse strand, counting down.
TCACAAAAAATTACCCTCTGATTTTATATTTTTATTACGTAAAATAGGGTCTTTTAAGATACTAATTTGAATATTTTTGTATTTTAAGAGTTAGTTTTTTTATAATTCGATTTTAAAATTATTTCTCCGATGACGTCATAAGGGACAAGTTTACATTGATTTATTTTCTTAGAAAACAAAAATCATAAAAGAAGTTTTAGTTTTATATATATAATCATAGTAATCTGTGCTACTATTTAAATGTCACTGTCATTACTCATTACGTATCGTGATCATTTTGGTGTTTTTTTTCGCTAGGCTTATAATTTTTCGTGTTCAACCATTATTATTTTCTATAGTTATCGTTAATTTTTTTAAAGTGGTCTTTAGGGAAAATCCATGTTACAGAACTTAAATCAAATAATGTACAGCTAGATATTTTTTTATACCTGAAGCAGGCAAACAGGCAGACGGCCCACCTGATTGGATTTAGTAAGGTCAAATAAAGGTCAAACGCATTTCTTACAAAATACAAGAAGATCGTACGTTTTTTGGAATTTTAACTAGACAGAAATGATTAGGGACACTATTCCTCGAAATGGTTTTTCAAATAGCTAGATTGAAAAAAAGTGAACAATCCCAATTGAGGACCTCCTCCTCCTCCTTTTTGAAGTCGGTTAAAAAATGGCCGAAACTTCGAACTATAAATCGAATAAAATGCCGCGATTAAAACGGTCAAAACGTAGTTTAAATCATATGTACTAGTCGCAAAAACGTAAAAAAAAACATTATGTATAACTTCTGCGCGCAGGTTTGTCGATGACTAATTATTGTCATATATATTTATGTAAAGTATATACAATAATAAATTAAAATAATACATTTATTGCAACAACTATTTATGTACCCGTTTTTGTCAACCCTACTGACCATCGACGCGTGACATCATGAGGTTATCGGCAAACCTTCTGCGCACGGGTAATAAATAGTACCTAAATATGTATTTTGCTTTTATCAAATTCGCTATGAGCAGTCTAAAAATTTGCTACGTTTGAGCTGTGACTACTAGGTAGTCACTAGACACCACGTTGTTTTATAATAATGTTTACTTAAGATGACCTGTTTCACCTTCTCGATTTGAAATTTTGTTATAAGCACGTAACTAGCTCTTGCATTATTATACTTGTCGAGAAGATTAGCGTTCACGTTATGAAACAAAAAAATCACCATTTAAAACATTACTGTTTAACAAACGCACATGTATTGAATTAAAAGTGATTCTGAATAAATAAAAAATAAGGTTCGGTAATTAGAGATAGTCGAGTCCTTAACAATTAATGGAGGATGTGAAATTAAACACTGCCTCACTCCATAAGATCGTAGCTTGATTTTATTAGGGTTGAAATGCTTTCTCTATAAACAGGGTTTTTAACGTAAAATAAAATGTTATGATTTAAAAGTCAGTCAAGGTTATCCATTGTAGGTTTAAATTCAGATAACTCAATTTATTTTTGAATTGAAATGCATATAATTTATAAAATATAGATTCCTTAGTAATTTATACTGTCCAAAAACCGATAAAATTTATTAGTTAATCTTTTTATTATTATTTCAGTAAGTACCTAATAATCAAATTCCTCTTAGCTGTTTTCAGTTAAAGTGGTTACATTTCTCAGATGGTTATATAAAAGAGTGATTGTTGAAGAACAAACAAATAATAATCTAAAATTAGCGTTCAAAGATGAAAAAGCTTTACATGCCTCGTAGTCACATCGTTTCTTAAAACTGCACTAATATTTCAACTTACTTTTTGCAATGTTAAGTGAATGTTAGCTACAAAATACCGCAGTGAAAATTAAACCTACTTACACCTTAGCAACCATTGCCTTGGATACTGAAAGCATAATTTCAAACATAGGTATTCCAATAGAATTTATATTTATTATTAACTTTTAAAATACCTGCACGTTGTAAATATATATCTCCACTAATACCCAAAACGCAAGAACTCACCGGTAATTAAATATATATTTTTTCACTACACAATGTCATTCACTGTTAACTGTAGTAGCTGCTAAATTATAGTGTTTATATTTTGTGAATTTATATGATATATATTATGAAATTCGTTATTTCGTGATGTCTATATCACGCCGGCTCCCGCACTATTTACTACCGACTATAAACGTGTCGGACTATGGCCCGTCTGCAATGAATTTGCGGTCGTTCACGGGCTCACGGTTATTAGGCGCGACCGGCGGGGGTCGCCTCGATTGGACGTTGAGCGTGGCGCGATGAACACGTCACTTGCTCTAACCCATCACGTAGCACGCTTCGTGGCTGTGATCTGGGGCCATACCTATGTATACAAGTGATTCAAGCCTGAGGCGGGTGTTCGAAAACTAGAATTGAAAGATTTGATGAAGCCTTTCTAGAATTAGCGAAGATACGTGTCCATTTTCATATATATGACGCGATTGTTGCACAAGTTTCGAGTAGGTACCCAATTGTTTTGGTATGGTGAATTTCCAACACATTATATCGCAAAAATATGATTACAAGTTCAATGTATATAAATTGGAGGCGATTAATTAGATACTTATCCTTGAACCAATTAAGGGATTGAAAACATTTCCATTAAAAGACATGGATACAATATTACAATTAGAGCTTTGTTAATAAAATTAATAATTATCAATTACCACTACAACGCTTGTATAACGCGCATTGGCTAGTTTCACCTATCGATAATGTCGGTGTGCAATACGATGTTTTCCTGTACTCTCAGCACATACTTACCTATTAATTATAAATCTTTGATTATGTAGACAAGTACATACATAAACTATCAAACAGTGCAACTTTTTTGGTAGCATTCGAACTCGCAAAATTAAGAGAGATGCTGGTATCTTAGCCACTGAGCGGTAACTTGAAAATAACGTATAAGGATCTGGTACCTATTTTGAAATAATAAATAGGTTATAATTATAGGCTACAATATCAAACTAAAATAATAAAACTACGTTTTAACGGTTTTAAGCGCGGTAATTTATTTGATTTTGGTTTATCCTTCCACCCATTTTAATATTATATAAAAATTTTAGAACTAGGCATGTTTGGTAAAGAGTTTCTTGCGCCGCTTCTTCTCTTCAAGTCACAACATGCTGTGAAGCGGTGGTAAATTAGATTAGGCTCCCATAGAGTAAATAATAACTATTCACAAAATTAAAACTAAATAATTAAAATGAACAGGTTGGCGGTAATTTCAAAATTCCATTTATTTACTCATGTGGCGGTAGGCTAAATGAAACTTTAACAATACTCTTTGGACAAATGTCACCTTTATCGTCCGTGACCACGGCCACTGAAAAGCGGCCGAAACGTCGGATAAACCAAAATCACATAAATTACCGCGCTTAAAACCGTCAAAACGTAGTTTTATTATGTATACAAGTCGCGAAAACTTAAGAACATATTAAAATAGTAAAATTAAATACTAAAAATAAACTAACTATTTTGAGATTAAATTCCGAATGAGGACTGTTTAGGTTTAGCCATAGGATCAATGAACTTGTAGCAGACGAGTCCTGGAGTGGACACCACGGCACGACAAAATATGTAGTGTAGATGCCCTCCAGTCCAGTAGACCGACTCGATCAGTCATGGATAGAGGTTGAGATATGCCGGGACCGCGACACCCCCAGGGGGTGCCGCCCTGGTCCCGTCGTACAAGGAGATGCGTCCGCCGGGCCCCGAGTGGCCACTGTCACATTCCCCCCTTCACTCCGTGACAGTGGTGTCCCACCTATCCACTCCAAATCCTTATATTTCTTCCCCTTCTTCCCAAACCTTCTCCCCAAACACCCCTCCCTTCCTACACGACCGCCAGCATCGAGCTCTGCTCCGCCCAGCGCGGTTCTGCTAATCTCGGTCGGTAGAGTTGGAAAACCCTGTGGCCGGTGTTGATACGGTGGGAGCGACTCGATCGCAGCTGTTGCGTTATAGGAAATATTACAGAAGGGCGTGATGCTGGACAAGGAACAATCCTTATTTTACTGGATTATGCTCGGGCATTTGATGCCATTAACACCAATCTACTAATATCGAAGCTCGCATTTTATGGATTTTCACCGGACGCAGTAGGATGGTTTCATAGTTATTTGTCTGACAGGAAGCAACAGGTTGAAATTAAAAGGCCTGATGGGACAATAGTGACTTATAAACCACTTCACTTTGCAAAAGGATTTCCGCAAGGCTCATTTCTTGGACCACTTTTATTTATCTTATACAGTGCTGACATTATTGATAAATTTCATTTATATGCTGATGACATTCAGTTGTATCTATCGTTCAGGCCTAACAGCGTAAATGAAGCGGTCGAAAACATCAACAGTGACCTCGAAAGAATCGTATCATGGTCAGAACAAAATTGTTTGGTCTTAAATCCTATAAAGTCGAATTTCATGATACTTGGTAGTCGCCAACAAGTCAGCTCAATAAAGGAAGGAAGTCCTACGATCAAAATAATAGATGAATGTATTATGAATGTAAGTTCGGCTTGTAATCTAGGACTTACCATCGATTCAGAATTACGATTTGAATCACATATTAATAATGTTACGAGAAACTGTTATTATAGGCTGAAAATATTATATGCTTTAAGGAATTTTATAAGTGTAGACGTGAGAAAGAAACTGGTAAAGAGTCTAGTCCTTTCGAAACTAAATTACTGTGATACTGTATACGGACCATGCCTGCTAACAAGAACGGAACGTCTTATACAACGCGTACAAAATTATTTTCATTCAGATTTTGCTTTTAGATACCTAGGAGGAGTCATATCACACCATTTCTTAATACAAACGATATTCTTAAGATGGCAGCTAGAAGAAAACTTCACCTAGCTACCCTATTGTTTGGAATAATATCTACACGAAATCCAACATACTTATATATAAAAATGGACTGGAGACAAAATAGGACGCCAGAATACAGTGCACGTGTTGTTACTAAGCCTTTAGTGACGTCTACACATAGGACAGCAGCGTTTAGGGGTTGTTCCAAATTTGCAGTAACTCATTGCTGGAATGATCTCCCACCAACTTTAAGAAATATGCAGTCAGCAATTTCATTTAAAGTTCAATACAGAAAATATTTGATGGCGGAACAAAAGAATGACCCCTACCACAAATATTAATTAAAGTGTTGAATTCAATGTGGACTTGAAAATAACGCATAGCCTTTTTTTCCCATAATACATTATGTAATTTTTATTTTTTTTATTTTCACAGCACTGTTTTTGATATATCTTTAAGTCTTTTGTAATTTCACTATATGGGTGATTCTACGATAAGAGGTAACTTGTGCGGCAATCCATTTAAAACAGTTATTTTTATTCTAGTTTTTCCATTTTTACAAAAAATCACATAATTTTAATATGCTTTATTAAATACGTTTGAATGCCTAATTAAAATATATTTTTCTAAAATTCATTACAAAGTCTCTACCCTGGCCGGTCCCCTTCCTAGTTTCAATAAAACTTTCAAACAATTTATATGTTTGTTGTAAAATATGCTTAATTCAAGTATGTTTAATCGGAATATAAGTAATTATACTTAAATATTGTTAACGAAAAATAAAATATTTTTTAAAATTTCATATAGTTTCATAGTTTCAAATTTTGTCCCGCTTTTTTTGTGTATCTACCCTGGCAAATTTTGATCCACTAATACCAACATAAATTCCACGACGGCCATATCGGAAGTAGCTGTCTACGGTATCTATCAGCGAGAAGTTAGCCTCACTAAACTTGTAAGGTGTTTGAGCGCTGCCATTTTTTAGTTACTGCGACGCAACCGTGCGATGTCGTCCTTTTGTAAGGTGATTGCGTCTCTCCCCTGGTTAGTCATAAAACTTATAATATCCATTCAATTTGTATGAATTTACTGTTCCAATTAAACAATACAGTAATAATTATAGTGCGATGTACAATTAACCTAAAAAATAATCCGGTCAGTTAATACAATTGAATTTGTCATGAAAACATCTCTACCCTGGCGTATTTCCCCTGTCAAGATAACTGCCAGGGGAGAGAGTCAGTGACCAGGAAAGATAATAATCATCATAGTATATTGTAATAATCGCAGATTTAGTTACAAAAATTGTTATTATATTAATGTTGTTATTACAGAATATGGCGCCACGGAAAATGTTAACACGTGAAGAAGAGTTACAGAAGAAACTTGAAGCAGAGAGGCTGCGATATCAAAAAATTAAAAATGATCCAGAAAAGTATAAAAAGCAACAGCAAAAGGAAAAAGAAAAATATTTAAAAAAGAAGGAAAAAGGAATCATCAAAACCATCGAACATATGACTCCTAGAGAGCATCGTAAGGCAAAAATAATATGAAGAAAAAAGCAAGACAGCGTAGGCAACGACTTACTATTCAACGACTTATTTTTTTATATAGGCAAGAGAGTGCCTTTAATTATTTATGTTATTTTTCATTTTGTAATGTGATTAAAGTACGTTCATTTAATGAACTGAATACAAAATGTGATACAAGCGTATAGCTATAGGTAATATGAAAATTTACCTGATTATCTGAGTCAAATTAACACTTAAGAATAGCTAGTCTACTTAATTAGTATGAATAAAAGAATATTTTATAATTTGTTGAAGATACAATAGCAAGATAATTTACATAATATGTGTATTTTTGTAAGAGATACATACTTGTTTTAGAAAAAATGCCGAATATGATAGTCTGATTAATGATTAATATGATAGTCTGATTAATGAATAATATGATAGGCTGATTATATGTTAAGAACAGTATTTAATAAAAGTTGATTTTATTCATTTTATTGATTTTATTAAGTATACTATTGTATCAAATTCTCTCCCCTGGTCCAATAAGTATCTACCCTGGTTCTGATTTCTCTCCCCTGTCCGATGTATTTACCCTGGTCTTCGAAAAATTAACAAAATATGTATAAAGTGACTTGCCCTGACGTGAGAAGGTAAATAAATAGGACAAAAATCATAATATAAAGGTTTCATGAAAAAACTCCGGCTTTTCTCCTTGGCCGTGTTCTCTAGTACTTAAAAACCTCTTATCGTAGAATCACCCATATATACCTATATGATTTAATTTAATAATATTACTATATTTATTTTTCTAATATAATCACAGTATATTTATGTGTTTGTATTTGTGTATATGCTGTATGTTTTTATGTGTACATGAACTGATATATATATATATATATATATATATATATATATATATATATATATATATATGTCGCAGAACGGCCTCGTTCTCACGACATCTTTAGTTATTTCAGGTTTAGTGGGCGTCATCAGGATGAAATGCGAGCATAAAACAATAGCCACGGTTTATACACTTTTAATTTAGATTTGATCAACATTATGACATAGTTTAGACCGAGCAGCGGGTTCAGGGCACCCGCTCATACTTCTAACTTAAAACACTTTCTTTAAAATACTCTAAGGTCCAACTCGACCTGCTGCCATCAACTCAATGCGCCACAAAAACTCCTCAGTCTACCGAAGTAGATACTACTCAAAGTATAGAGGGCGTCTGACCCCGCTCCGCCATAAGCTCTGCTCTGATTGGTCGTTTATTAAATTACAATATTCATAACTTTTATTAGGTTAGAACGATCTTTAAGTTATAGAAACGTTTAACAAATCAAATTAAATTAAACTAAGAATTTTAGAAGTAATTAAAATGTAAACAAATGATATTGTGCGGTATACATCCAGTCAACAATACATCGTCATATCGTCATAGTCATAGCTTACCTCCGACATATATATATATATATATATATATATATATATATATAGATATGTTATTGGGTCAAGTGTTTGGATGTTGGCACTTAAAATATAATAATATGTAGTAGGCACCGCAATATCGGGATTAAAAAAAAATCGATACAGCACAATGCTGTGTTGTCAACCTCGTTGGCTAAAAAACTCGACGTACGAGCCTTTATTTGTTTATTTATTATATATGTTTATGTGTAAAAAATTGTCAATTTATTGTGTTTTTTTCTTTTATGTATAGCGTCGTATTTTTAGTCAATAAATCTTTTTCTTTCTTTCTTCTTTTTTTCTGTTGCGATGGCTCTCGCAGAAACGCGGGACTCTGACCTTCAGATTGCGGGCTGTCAGCCTTCACCCCAATGCCACCAGTGTGGCGCGCTTGACACGGCGTTTCATACGCTAGTCGAGTGCGCAGCCTGGGCACCACAGAGGTTTGAACTCGAGACAATAGTAGGTCCGATTGATTCGCTCGGCAGCCTGGTGCAAGCCATGCTGCATAAGATATGATCATTGGGTGGGTGCGGCTAACTTCTGTGAGACAGTGATGTCTCTAAGGGAGGCCGCTGAACGAGATAGGGAGAGAAATAGAATTGCGCGAATTCATGCCCCTCCACGTGGGCGCCGGCGTCAGCCGGGAGCTCGGAGGCGCAGATATGCGCATGATTTCCTTCCCTGAATAATACCGCTTTAGGCCCTCAAGCATCAAGGGAGCAGAGGAGTCTTCACCCCTGTCGTAGAAGTGAGTTAGCTCTTCCAGGGGCTTTCTCAGGCACTTTTGCGCTAGGATCGGTGTGGGCATAACTACGTTCTAAGTCTCATACCTTTCCTGCCATAAGCGCGGGGCATCGGAGGAGGGTGGTTTTAGTGGGTATTAGCCATTGTACGTCCAATGGTAGTCTCCACACAAGCTCATCAATTACTGTTTGGATTGCCCTAAGTGGAATGCCTCCATGATTGATAACGGTCTAATCCCTTGCAAAGGACCCAGTATGTGCGTAAATAGCATTTACCCCGCCTTAAAAAAAATGCCGGGACCGCGATAGGTAGATTAAACTTGGGAAAGCCTCCGTCCAGCGTTGTACTAGCAATAGCTGAAGAGCTAGGAAGTAAAAAGATCCGAAGATTACGGTACATACATACATATAATACACGTCACAAACACATTTTTTTTAACCGACAGAATAGGAGAGGTTTTCAATTCGGTGGAAAAACTTCAACTGACAAGTGACAAAATGAATCGCAACAAAATTTTAACTTGAAGTTTTACGGGCAGATTTTCAAATTGGACAAGTACATTAACAATCTGCTCGTAACACTTCAAGTTAAAATTTTGTTGCGATTCATTTTGTCACTTGTCAGTTGAAGTTTTTCCACTTGTACGTTGCGATTCGTTTTTCCACTTGTCCGTTGCGATTCATTTTTCTACTTATCCGTTGCCATTCGTTTTTTCACTTGTCCGTTGCGATTCGTTTTTCCACTTGTCCGTTGAAGTTTCACTTCTAATATATGTCCCAGCACACATTTCGATTTTTTGTTACTGAACCGATTTTGATCATTCTTTTTGGTGAATGGATTCAGTACAGCTTAAGGATAGTTTCAGTAACACCAAAGTGAAAAAAAAGTCTAGCTAAAAAGAGTAGGCTAGCAAACAAAAAACAAAAAATTTTTTTTTTGCTTTTTACTTACATTTCAAGTTGGTTTCTTTTTTGCTAGAAAATGCTTATTCTCAGTTGTTGTTGTTTACATGAAATACATTTCTTGAGCCTAGAAACGGTGAAATGGCAACTGAGATTAAAAGTTGCCGTAGGTTTTAATGTTCTTGGACCTTGGCGATTAGTATTTCCTCTAGCAAACATTATCTCTAAACAATGCAATGTCCATATCCAATAATTCATTGAAGGACAATGCATGCATGCAATGACTGATGAATCATTGTATATTATCTATATATATACAAAAGTATTACTTAGATTAATGTGTCTATCGCCAATTTCAAAATAAAAACCAACATTAAAGTATAAGCTTTTTTTAATTAATAGGTCTTTGTCGCTTAAGGACAATGCTACCCTGGAAAATACTATTCATTTAATTTTGTAATCTAAAACAAAACAAAAAAATGTAATTTCTTTATGTTAATTATTAATTTTATCTTTATTTAACTAGTTTATGAATTTTGACGTCATTCAAGTATTTTGTCGGGCCCGACTCGGCCCGACAGAATACAAAGCGACTTTAGACACGTGCCTAACAAATAAATCTTATACTATATAAAGCTGAAGAGTTTGTTTGTTTGCTGGAACGCGCTAATCTCACGAACTACTGGTCTGATTTGAAAAAAATGTCTTAGATAGCCAATTTATCATGGAAGGTTATAGGTTATATATCATCACGCTAAGACCAATAGAAGCGGAGCAACAATTAAGAATGTTTCAAAATCGGGGGGTTTTTTAACTTACGTTTTTTTAACTATTACACGTGGACGAATTCGTGGGTAGAAGCTAGTGTTTGTATAATTTTGGATACGGATTTCAATTACAATGTGAGAGATTAACAACTAATTTTATTCAAAATTTTCGCCTATGCTTATTTCAATTGTGAACGAAGTCGCAGGGCATATCTAGTTTATTATTAGTACAGTAAAACCTCTGTAAGTCGAACTTGAAAGGAGACGCCCAAAAAAATCGAGTTATATAGTTTTCGATTTATGGAGGATTTCGACTTAGCAAATTTTATAATTGAAGTACTATACTCTGAAAGAGAGTGCCGGGGTGAAGGTAAGGAAAGGAATGCTCCAGTGGTTCGTGCATGTGGAAAGAATGACTAAACAGATATACAATGCAAAAGTGGATGGATGCAGAAGTCGCGGAAGGCCACGACACACCTTCCATGATCAAAATTGATCGTGTAGTAGCAGAAGGTGATGTCAGGAGCCTTAAGAACAGGCGAGCGTGCATGACAAGAGCTATGAATGTCAAAGAAGGAAGTAAGGTGTGTAAGAATAAGCCTGAATGGCGCTCTGTTGTTCGTGTCTACCCCGCAAGGGACTTGGCGTGAAGTTATGTATGTGTGTTATGTAGGTATTATTAGTGAATCATATATGAAGGTAGTTAATAAACAGTCACACGTAACGAGATGTTTGATTTACGCGAGCTCCCTACACTACACATTCGACTTGTTAGGTTAAGATTTATCCTAACTGATTTAGATTTAGAGAGGTGAAATAAATAAAAATCCCACTAATTATAGAGTTAAAAAACTTTTCAAATATTACTATGTCCGAGATACAGAGGTCTAATTTATTATTTCGAGTTATAGAAGAAAAATAAGTACTGAATTTGCTTATTATATATATATTATTTCAAGCAACCGAATTATTTGGGGCACATTTGTGAAGGAAAGGGAACACATTTGTTTTCGAGTTTGGGAGTTTTTCGACTTATCGAGGATCGAATTAAAGAGGTTCTACTGTATTTACTTAGCGCGTATGTGACCTTAGGTAAAAGTTCATTTACAAATTAATGGGAAACCTTACTGAACTGAAAGTATTGTTAATAAAGATATATTTCTGACCTTATCACTCTATTGTTAATTTTAGAAATTCATGACCGATCCCTATATCTTGCTATTCATTCGGCTTTAGATGAGTGGTGGGTATAAAGTCCGTTCCCCTAATAAATTGGGAGGCCGGAGCCTAGCACTGAGGCAATTATGAGCTGTTATTATTATACATCTTGAAATGTATTTCATAATTAATAAGTCTAATTAAAACATAAATCTTTAAAGACATAAATGTAAGAAACTCTTTGACACTACCCGTGATCAGAAGGCTGGCTCATATTTGCACTACAAATAAGTATTGCCATACAGCGTGGCAATGCAGCCAGCAGTCCGGGCAGGCTCCCCGTTGGTATTATAGTGATCTGCTACATAATGTATTTTAGTTTTAACGTCTTTTTTTTCGTCCTTTAATAATTAAAAAATATTATACATAGGTACATATACCTATTATGATTCAGTCAAAAATTATATAAAAAACAATTTGTGAAATTGTTTTCATTTTTTTTATAAACTTACCATCGACTGTTGTATTTTAAAAAATTGTGTTAAATCATTTGATGAAAATAATTTTCGTTGTTTTAAACTTTTAATTTTGTAAAACGAAAATTATTAATAAAAAAATGAAAAATAAACATTTTCTAATTTTTCCAACGGGGTTCTATTCTAAAGCCTTTCAAGAATTGCTCCAAGAAAGGAAAAAAATCTTATATTTATAGTTTAACAATTATCACACTTGCAATGTTCATGTTCAAGCAAAAAAAAATATATTAATTAACTTTAAATAACTAAATGAAAAATTATTATTTAAAAAAATTTCAAGCAGATTATTGTTCATTCATCTATTCAGTTAGTGCCTGAATTTCTTCAATTTTTTATTTTCATATTTAGTATGTTTAAATAATATTTATTCATTAAAGGGCCGATGTGGGTGTGGCTTGTGTAAGCCAGAGTACCCGTTTTCGGCCGTATTTTCATCCCGCTGGGAAAATTATAAATATTGATCTTACAGTTTCGGGAGTCGAGACTTTTTTTGGGAAATTTCCTCCTCTTTTCGAATCTTTTTTCAAATTTGAAAAATCTTTATTACTTTTTGAGATATTTGCAAAAAACTAAACCCCCCTTTTTTTAGTTAATTGTTAATAACTTTACAATTTCTGCAAGCGGAACTTCATTTTTTTCAAATATCATCTAGGTGCCATTCCGAATCGAATGACACCTCATTTATAATTTTCAGAGACTGCTGAAAAAAGTTGGTCCAAAAGGCACTTGTTTACTAGTCTATAGGATCCGAGCAGGTGAATGAATGACAATGAAAATAGGGATACTAGTAGCTAAGAATTACGTGTTCTGGCTCACCCTAGTGACCCTTAACTCAATGGCATAAGGTTCAAATTAGTGCAAAAAAAATAATATTTTCTCGACTAAGTTTACCAACCGCAAAAGCGTGTTGAAGGGCTTCTGGCTCACCCAGAACCAGTATAAGTTGAGCTCTGGTTAGTATCGGTGGAGTATGGGTGTAGAGCTTCAGTTATGTTGGTTTTGAGTTTACCAACCGCAAAAAGCGTAAGGCTTTCTGGTTTACCCATAACCGTTATAAGTTGAGCTCTGGTTAGTATCGGCGGAGTATGGGTGTAGAGCTACAGTTATGCTGGTTTTGCCTCGATTGAGCTGTGCATGCATACGTTTTTGTGTGTGACGATGGGTCTTGGAGGTCTGGTTTCTGGTTTGGTCGAGGACACCCTCTGCGACGCCTGTTGGTGTTGTCGGTGGTAAAGGTGATGGTCGAGGACACCCTCTGCGACGCCGGTGTGGTAAAGGTGATGGTCGAGGACGCCCTCTGCGACGCCGGTTGGTGTTGTTGGTGGTAAAGGTGATGGTCGGGGACGCCCTCTACGACGCCTGTTGGTATTGTCGGTGGTAAAGATGATGTTCGAGGACGCCCTCTACGACGCCTGTTGGTGTTGTCGGTGATGGTCGAGGACACCCTCTGCGACGCCGGTGTGGTAAAGGTGATGGTCGAGGGACGCCCTCTGCGACGCCAGTGTGGTAAAGGTGATGGTCGGGGACGCCCTCTACGACGCCGGTTGGTGTTGTCGGTGGTAAAGATGATGGTTGAGGACGCCCTCTGCGACGCCGGTCGGTGGTAAAGGTGTTGAGGATGCTCTCTTCGGCCTCGGTTGGTGTTGTCGATGAGGCTGCCCAGAGCTTTGGGTTGAAGTTATTGCACAGTGATGGCACGGGTCATAGAACTCTGGTGTTGGTCGCTGCGGTGTGGACCGGATATATTCCGTTGATAAAAATAAAATGCAATCTATTGTGTTATATTGTAACGATTTCCGGGTAAATCTTCTATTTATAACCTCGTTGACGTGAGTAGATAGGAATTGTCAGTGAAAAAGTGTATTCTTCATACAAAATGTATAGGGAAATAAGTTTACCAACCGCAAAAAACGAGTTAATGTTGTAAAAATTGTTGGTTCTGACTCACACATGAAAAAGTGGATTCTCTATACAAGATGTATGGGGGAATGTGTTTACCAACCGCAAAAATTGATACAGTTATGTTGGTTTTCCGTTGTTTGAGCTGTGCTTACATAGGTTTAGTGGGTGTTGATGGATCACGGAGATCTGGTTTTGGTCAGTATGAATTGTCGGTTCAGGATCATGGATAAACTTGCTTAAGTTGAGCTCTGGTTGGTATGGATGAGGTATGGGTGTAGAGATGTAGTTATGTTGGTTTTCCCAGGAAGAACGGTGTTTGAGCTATGCATGCATAGTGTTTAGTGGGTGACGACAGGTTTTGGAGCTCTGGTTTCTGGTCATCCAAGTGATGTTGGGGTGGAGGTTGATATATTTCGAAGGGGGTGGTGAGTAGCATAGAATTAAGGCTTCTGGACCACCCTAGTGACCCTTAACTCAATGGCATAAGGTTCAAAATAGTGCAAAAAAATAATGATGTATCACAATTTTGGCAGGTTGCTGTGGAAGTGAGGTTCGCGTTTCGAGGATGCATCGTTTCGATGTTTGAGGGCGGCGGTCGAGGGGTGGTCGATCGCAAATTTGGTTGCTTGTTGTAGAAGTGAGGTTCACGTTTCGAGGATACATCGTTTCGGTGGATGAGAGCGGTGGCGTGGAGGTCGAGGGGTGGTGGATCGCAAATTTGACGGCTTGTTGCGGAAGTGAAATAATCTCAAGGTTGGAGACCATCGTCTAAATTTAAATCATATTCATTGAAAAAGTTAGGATGTCATCCATTGATAAGCAAGTAATGCGTATGCAGGAGTATAGATATTTTTTCACAATAATGTTGCATAATTATATCTGGGATTTTAATTACAACTAGTGTCATCATGCAAGATGTGGAATAGGTAATCATTGTTTATTATGGTTAGGCCTGTTCCTTATCAATATGATAAAGACAAAGTTGTCTTTGTTCTATGTTTAAGGTAAAATTGAAATAAAACTCTTGCTTATTGTATGTTGTTATCTTTATTTATCCAACTTGTAGAATTTATACCGAACCACTTTACAAGAACTTTATCACCCTTTCTTTTCAACACTTTCTCCACTAAGTATACATCGGGATATTTAACTTTTTGCAATTCATGCTCGTAGAATCCCCCTAAGACGGGGTGGTTCTCTTCATCTTGAAGGTGATAGGTTATTGGATTGGTGATATTAACTTTAACAATTTGAAATATTTCTGCACTCCAATTTCCGGTATAACCTTTGGGAGCCTGAAGATGATCCATGGCAACAACATGTGCAATGGTTTAATCAGTGTGTTTATGTAAAACAGAGGAAATAAAACAAGTTTAAATACAAAGAATGCATTTTTTTGTTTACTTAGAACTATTACAATTTATTTCACAATGCCCCCAGGCCAATGTGTTTATGTTATCATTACAAATATACCTTTTATCATCATTCCCCGATATGACTTTTTTTCTTTTCACTTGTGTATAAATATTATGCTTATCGCTAGTAAAAGTAATCATATCGTCATATAGCTCATAATCTTGCCCTAGAGCTTTTCTATAATTTTCAAAATTCAACTTTCTGACAATTGCTGCAGACGTGCCTTTATCTTTTTTAACGACGTGATCGTTTTGGAAAATATATGCATACATTTTAGATCGAAGCCCTATGAACTCCATAACGATGCGCCCGTTGGTTTCATCTTTCATTTTACCAACAACCTTCTTATTTGCTAGAGGTAGATTATAGATATTGTTTAGGGGAAAATCGGAGGTATCAAATCTGTCCTTCAAGTCGCATTTTATGTCTTCATAAAAGTTGTCTGTTTTAATTTCATATATAAAGGAATCGGTGTCGGTGTAGAGCAGTTGTACATTTGTATTATATTTAGGCTGCATGTATGAATAGTGGAAGTCATACATAACATACTTTGACAGTTCTAGTACGGTAAATCCTACATATATGGGTTTATCATACAACAAAGTGGTTTTATTCATTTGTATCGCTACAAAATTTTTCGAAAACACCTTACAACTATGAAAGTTGGGGCGAGCAATGTATCTCTCAGCACCGTAACTACACTTGGTTTTTGTTCTTTTATCACTCCACATGTTGCATAATTTTACATCGACTCGTTTAGCTACATTTTCTATAGTTTTACCAAATATGGAGTTATTCATTAATTTATAAAAATCTTTTTCAAATGCACTCGTCGCCTTGGTTCTCATTGAGGTATTTAAATCGATATAGGATTTGAGCCAAGGTGATTGGTTAAAAGACAAAATCCTATGAATTTTTTTACATACTAATCCATTTTTCATACATTGTTTTAAATTCATATAATGTATAATATAATTTGTTTTTTCGTTTAGAGTGAGTAAAAGTTTTTTATTTTTCGAATTAGGGGGTGCTTTAGATTCGGCACAAAAGGGATAGTCACTGTGTAAATTATGTAGGGATTCGGGATACTCAATATCTACCTCTAAAAAATAACCTATATCAGAGTCAGGTTGTTGTATGAGTATGTCGAACGCATCAACTTCACTTTGCGATAACCATACAAAGTTAGCGTGTGGGAGATATTTACTCATGGCATCGCCATACAAATTATTAACATCCAAGTAAATAATGAATGTAGAGTCGTGTGTGGGGTTGTATGTGTCTAAAAACTTATTATTGGCTTTACAATGTCTCTTGGAAACTTGGCTGATTCCACCCCGAATTCCAGATTGTACGAATTGAACCATTTCATAGTCGGTGAGAAGTTCAAGAGTCACTCCAGTTTTTTTCATCATAGCATCCCAAGAGAGGGAGGGTGCTGTAACATATCTACAAGGGTCCAGTTGGTATGCACTCATACATATACTGCGAAAATTTTCAAAAACTGCCGTCAACAATAGGACATCAGTTTTGAGATATAAATCACAGTATTCGCCCAAAGTCTTTATGTTAAATTTTTCCCACACCATAAGGGCGTGAAGATAAT
The DNA here is from genome assembly GCA_949752895.1 of Dendrolimus pini. Lineage (NCBI taxonomy): Eukaryota > Metazoa > Arthropoda > Insecta > Lepidoptera > Lasiocampidae > Dendrolimus > Dendrolimus pini. The sequence continues at coordinate 16,957,562 of OX457137.1, read as the reverse complement.
CATCGTCAGATATGTCTGTCTGGGTTAGCTCACTAAAGAATGCCTCTTTGGGGGGTAAAGATTTTTCTTCAAGTTTTTCCCAAGAGTCGACATATTCATAGGGAAAGACACCCTTTCGAGTCAATAAGTTCTGTTGTTCGGGGTTAGGGAAGTAATTATATAGTATTTCTAATTCGTTTTTAGAGAGATTTCTAACTAGTTTATCTAAGCTTGAGGGCATAAATTTGAAAGAGTCAACAAATCGTAAGGTGATTTCACGTTTACCATCATCTTCTTTGAAATATAACTTTTTACTGAATGTTATGTATTTTTCCTTGTTACTGGCAATACATTCAATGCGTTCAGTGTCCTTATCAGCCAGCTCTTTGATAAATAAGTGACTATCATAACCGCTTAAATTATGGAAAAATATGGGGATATAATTTGGGTTGGAAAAGTTAACATTACATTTATTATGCACCATTCCTCTAATTTTCCCTGTAAAGTGACAATGATCAACCACCTTGACATCCATCGATTGAAAAGGTTGTTCGCAAATATGACAGTTGGGTGCGGATGTGATTTCAGGAGTTAAATTGTTCTTGTCATATGGTATTATCTGCGAGTAAATATTCGCAATGCGGTTAGCATCTGAATAAATGTTATCTATAAACTTTTTTACACAATCTTCACCACGATATGTGACGAATTTTGACAGAGACGCATCATAGTTACAATGTAAATAATAAGCGAAGCTACATGGGACATGTTCATGACTAAAATACGTATTCTTTTTATGCGTATCGTTAAGAGGGCAGAGCAACGATTCAAAATCAGCATAAATAACAAATGGTGCGGGCAACTGATTATGAAAGTTTTTAAAAGTTATATACTTATTTCCTATAGTAGGTAAACTGATTAAGGCTTTTGCACAACCTCTTGTCTTATGAAGTTTCAATTTACACTCACTTGAAAAATGCATTAGACAGCTATCACACAAAAAAAATGTTTTCTTGTCTTTCGTAATCTGTGAATGAACTAGTCGGGATAAGTTTTTAATCCAACAGTAGTGGGATTTATTACCATTGTCAAAAAATAATAGGCTTATACAACGTTCATATGATCTTGATGATATACACAACGGCACAATATTTTTCTTCTCCACTCCATATACGTTCACGCGTAGTTTATTCATAGTTTCAAAATGCTTCACTCCCTTTAAATCTACAGGAACTCTTATTCCCCCCGTATTGAGAACGGTCTCGTAGTGTGGGTAAGACGATTGGCGATCCGCGTTTGCATCTACAGGATAGAGGGCACTTACCACCGCCCAAAAGAAGCATGCACCATCTCGGTTTTTAACATTAATACATGCGTGCTTATCCTGAATCCATTTTGGAAGTGGTATGAACGAGGACGCTCTCATAGGCGTATTTTTGTTAATATTAACGTCCATGAACTCTATCTTTTCCAAAGCCCATCCACTATCCTTTTCTTGAAACTCTTCACATTGCTTTAAAATGTTGGAACAGATATCCTCATAAAAAGATGATAGGTTTGAGGAAATATCTAAATTAAAATTCTTCGTGTTGAAAGACTTCAAGTCTCTAATCACTTCTTCGTCTGCTTTTACAATAATAAATGTGCAAAATAATTCCAAATTCACTTTAATGTGTTTATATGTTTTCAACTCGAGTGCAACTAACTGTTTTACCTTAGACGAAGCCCCGTCCAAATATTGTCGAGGGTCCAAAATCGTCGAAGAACCGTTTATTCTATACGATACAATTCTACACTTGAATGCCGACTCGATAACGTATGTGAAATAATCACCACCTTCTTGTTTACACAGCAATTTGTGTCTCTTCGTTCTGGAATGAGTAATTAATTGATTGCTGGGAACCTCTAAGTTACAGAACTCACAACGATACATGGTTACCGACAGTTGGAAACTAATTATTTTTTATAAACCACACACTCTTATCTATATTGCGTGGGTGGAATGAAAAGACCAATACATAGAATGTTACATTGTGTTTATTAAAGTAAACATGAATAAAACAAATATTCAATTAAATAACACTTAATTTCATGGTCGACAATACAAGTTCTATCATAAATGTTATCCATTAAAATACAAGCCTCATGCAGCGTCTTCACCCGGCTAAGCTTAAATCGCCTTCTAAAGAAATTCATTCGGTTCTCGTAACACTCCCTCGCTCGTTGTAATTGTTGTAAACGTAAATCAATGCAGTTTAGCATATGGTTTACGTGCCACCATTCTTCACTGGAGATGCTCATTGTAGTCACTCCCACGTGTATCAAAATGAAATTTTTAGACTCGCATACAAAAGTGATCGCCGTACACGGTTCTGTCGGTATGCAGCCGGTCGAAAAGAATTTTGATATTTCAACACTGTTCTTCATGAATATGGTGTTCCATTCCTGTCTTCTCAGCAATAAACGTCCACTGATATCAATATACACCTCGATTTCTCCATCCACCTGAGTTGATGGTTTCAAAAACGTTGCAATATAGGGTATCGTCGGTGCGGGGAGGTGGTATATACTTTTACATATTTCAAAACTGAAACATGGGATTGACGGGGTGTATGAACACATCTTGTCTCCTCGAGTGCTGATGATGTACTATACAGCCTGTATTGAAACAGGAAGTCGTTCAGAATGAGACAGTAGGCGTTCGATGACGATCAGGTTCGAAGTGGTTAGCCCATTGGAGCTCTTCGATGACGATCAGTTTAGCCCATCGGAGCTCTTCGACGAAGCGGTTAGCCCATCGGAGCTCTTCGACGACGATCAGGTTAGCCCATCGGAGCTCTTCGACAACGATCAGGTTAGCCCATCGGAGCTCTTCGACGACGATCAGGTTCGAAGCGGTTAGCCCATCGGAGCTCTTCGACGACGATCAGGTTAGCCCATCGGAGCTCTTCGACGCAGATCACTGCCAACGGGGAGCGTGCCCAGAAGGCTGGCTCATATTTTGCACAACAAATAAGTATTGCCATACAGCGTGGTAATGCAGCCAGCCTTCTGGGCACGCTCCCCGTTGGCAGTGATCTGCGTCGAAGAGCTCCGATGGGCTAACCTGATCGTCGTCGAAGAGCTCCGATGGGCTAACCGCTTCGAACCTGATCGTCGTCGAAGAGCTCCGATGGGCTAACCTGATCGTTGTCGAAGAGCTCCGATGGGCTAACCTGATCGTCGTCGAAGAGCTCCGATGGGCTAACCGCTTCGTCGAAGAGCTCCGATGGGCTAAACTGATCGTCATCGAAGAGCTCCAATGGGCTAACCACTTCGAACCTGATCGTCATCGAACGCCTACTGTCTCATTCTGAACGACTTCCTGTTTCAATACAGGCTGTATAGTACATCATCAGCACTCGAGGAGACAAGATGTGTTCATACACCCCGTCAATCCCATGTTTCAGTTTTGAAATATGTAAAAGTATATACCACCTCCCCGCACCGACGATACCCTATATTGCAACGTTTTTGAAACCATCAACTCAGGTGGATGGAGAAATCGAGGTGTATATTGATATCGGTGGACGTTTATTGCTGAGAAGACAGGAATGGAACACCATATTCATGAAGAACAGTGTTGAAATATCAAAATTCTTTTCGACCGGCTGCATACCGACAGAACCGTGTACGGCGATCACTTTTGTATGCGAGTCTAAAAATTTCATTTTGATACACGTGGGAGTGACTACAATGAGCATCTCCAGTGAAGAATGGTGGCACGTAAACCATATGCTAAACTGCATTGATTTACGTTTACAACAATTACAACGAGCGAGGGAGTGTTACGAGAACCGAATGAATTTCTTTAGAAGGCGATTTAAGCTTAGCCGGGTGAAGACGCTGCATGAGGCTTGTATTTTAATGGATAACATTTATGATAGAACTTGTATTGTCGACCATGAAATTAAGTGTTATTTAATTGAATATTTGTTTTATTCATGTTTACTTTAATAAACACAATGTAACATTCTATGTATTGGTCTTTTCATTCCACCCACGCAATATAGATAAGAGTGTGTGGTTTATAAAAAATAATTAGTTTCCAACTGTCGGTAACCATGTATCGTTGTGAGTTCTGTAACTTAGAGGTTCCCAGCAATCAATTAATTACTCATTCCAGAACGAAGAGACACAAATTGCTGTGTAAACAAGAAGGTGGTGATTATTTCACATACGTTATCGAGTCGGCATTCAAGTGTAGAATTGTATCGTATAGAATAAACGGTTCTTCGACGATTTTGGACCCTCGACAATATTTGGACGGGGCTTCGTCTAAGGTAAAACAGTTAGTTGCACTCGAGTTGAAAACATATAAACACATTAAAGTGAATTTGGAATTATTTTGCACATTTATTATTGTAAAAGCAGACGAAGAAGTGATTAGAGACTTGAAGTCTTTCAACACGAAGAATTTTAATTTAGATATTTCCTCAAACCTATCATCTTTTTATGAGGATATCTGTTCCAACATTTTAAAGCAATGTGAAGAGTTTCAAGAAAAGGATAGTGGATGGGCTTTGGAAAAGATAGAGTTCATGGACGTTAATATTAACAAAAATACGCCTATGAGAGCGTCCTCGTTCATACCACTTCCAAAATGGATTCAGGATAAGCACGCATGTATTAATGTTAAAAACCGAGATGGTGCATGCTTCTTTTGGGCGGTGGTAAGTGCCCTCTATCCTGTAGATGCAAACGCGGATCGCCAATCGTCTTACCCACACTACGAGACCGTTCTCAATACGGGGGGAATAAGAGTTCCTGTAGATTTAAAGGGAGTGAAGCATTTTGAAACTATGAATAAACTACGCGTGAACGTATATGGAGTGGAGAAGAAAAATATTGTGCCGTTGTGTATATCATCAAGATCATATGAACGTTGTATAAGCCTATTATTTTTTGACAATGGTAATAAATCCCACTACTGTTGGATTAAAAACTTATCCCGACTAGTTCATTCACAGATTACGAAAGACAAGAAAACATTTTTTTTGTGTGATAGCTGTCTAATGCATTTTTCAAGTGAGTGTAAATTGAAACTTCATAAGACAAGAGGTTGTGCAAAAGCCTTAATCAGTTTACCTACTATAGGAAATAAGTATATAACTTTTAAAAACTTTCATAATCAGTTGCCCGCACCATTTGTTATTTATGCTGATTTTGAATCGTTGCTCTGCCCTCTTAACGATACGCATAAAAAGAATACGTATTTTAGTCATGAACATGTCCCATGTAGCTTCGCTTATTATTTACATTGTAACTATGATGCGTCTCTGTCAAAATTCGTCACATATCGTGGTGAAGATTGTGTAAAAAAGTTTATAGATAACATTTATTCAGATGCTAACCGCATTGCGAATATTTACTCGCAGATAATACCATATGACAAGAACAATTTAACTCCTGAAATCACATCCGCACCCAACTGTCATATTTGCGAACAACCTTTTCAATCGATGGATGTCAAGGTGGTTGATCATTGTCACTTTACAGGGAAAATTAGAGGAATGGTGCATAATAAATGTAATGTTAACTTTTCCAACCCAAATTATATCCCCATATTTTTCCATAATTTAAGCGGTTATGATAGTCACTTATTTATCAAAGAGCTGGCTGATAAGGACACTGAACGCATTGAATGTATTGCCAGTAACAAGGAAAAATACATAACATTCAGTAAAAAGTTATATTTCAAAGAAGATGATGGTAAACGTGAAATCACCTTACGATTTGTTGACTCTTTCAAATTTATGCCCTCAAGCTTAGATAAACTAGTTAGAAATCTCTCTAAAAACGAATTAGAAATACTATATAATTACTTCCCTAACCCCGAACAACAGAACTTATTGACTCGAAAGGGTGTCTTTCCCTATGAATATGTCGACTCTTGGGAAAAACTTGAAGAAAAATCTTTACCCCCCAAAGAGGCATTCTTTAGTGAGCTAACCCAGACAGACATATCTGACGATGATTATCTTCACGCCCTTATGGTGTGGGAAAAATTTAACATAAAGACTTTGGGCGAATACTGTGATTTATATCTCAAAACTGATGTCCTATTGTTGACGGCAGTTTTTGAAAATTTTCGCAGTATATGTATGAGTGCATACCAACTGGACCCTTGTAGATATGTTACAGCACCCTCCCTCTCTTGGGATGCTATGATGAAAAAAACTGGAGTGACTCTTGAACTTCTCACCGACTATGAAATGGTTCAATTCGTACAATCTGGAATTCGGGGTGGAATCAGCCAAGTTTCCAAGAGACATTGTAAAGCCAATAATAAGTTTTTAGACACATACAACCCCACACACGACTCTACATTCATTATTTACTTGGATGTTAATAATTTGTATGGCGATGCCATGAGTAAATATCTCCCACACGCTAACTTTGTATGGTTATCGCAAAGTGAAGTTGATGCGTTCGACATACTCATACAACAACCTGACTCTGATATAGGTTATTTTTTAGAGGTAGATATTGAGTATCCCGAATCCCTACATAATTTACACAGTGACTATCCCTTTTGTGCCGAATCTAAAGCACCCCCTAATTCGAAAAATAAAAAACTTTTACTCACTCTAAACGAAAAAACAAATTATATTATACATTATATGAATTTAAAACAATGTATGAAAAATGGATTAGTATGTAAAAAAATTCATAGGATTTTGTCTTTTAACCAATCACCTTGGCTCAAATCCTATATCGATTTAAATACCTCAATGAGAACCAAGGCGACGAGTGCATTTGAAAAAGATTTTTATAAATTAATGAATAACTCCATATTTGGTAAAACTATAGAAAATGTAGCTAAACGAGTCGATGTAAAATTATGCAACATGTGGAGTGATAAAAGAACAAAAACCAAGTGTAGTTACGGTGCTGAGAGATACATTGCTCGCCCCAACTTTCATAGTTGTAAGGTGTTTTCGAAAAATTTTGTAGCGATACAAATGAATAAAACCACTTTGTTGTATGATAAACCCATATATGTAGGATTTACCGTACTAGAACTGTCAAAGTATGTTATGTATGACTTCCACTATTCATACATGCAGCCTAAATATAATACAAATGTACAACTGCTCTACACCGACACCGATTCCTTTATATATGAAATTAAAACAGACAACTTTTATGAAGACATAAAATGCGACTTGAAGGACAGATTTGATACCTCCGATTTTCCCCTAAACAATATCTATAATCTACCTCTAGCAAATAAGAAGGTTGTTGGTAAAATGAAAGATGAAACCAACGGGCGCATCGTTAGGGAGTTCATAGGGCTTCGATCTAAAATGTATGCATATATTTTCCAAAACGATCACGTCGTTAAAAAAGATAAAGGCACGTCTGCAGCAATTGTCAGAAAGTTGAATTTTGAAAATTATAGAAAAGCTCTAGGGCAAGATTATGAGCTATATGACGATATGATTACTTTTACTAGCGATAAGCATAATATTTATACACAAGTGAAAAGAAAAAAAGTCATATCGGGGAATGATGATAAAAGGTATATTTGTAATGATAACATAAACACATTGGCCTGGGGGCATTGTGAAATAAATTGTAATAGTTCTAAGTAAACAAAAAAATGCATTCTTTGTATTTAAACTTGTTTTATTTCCTCTGTTTTACATAAACACACTGATTAAACCATTGCACATGTTGTTGCCATGGATCATCTTCAGGCTCCCAAAGGTTATACCGGAAATTGGAGTGCAGAAATATTTCAAATTGTTAAAGTTAATATCACCAATCCAATAACCTATCACCTTCAAGATGAAGAGAACCACCCCGTCTTAGGGGGATTCTACGAGCATGAATTGCAAAAAGTTAAATATCCCGATGTATACTTAGTGGAGAAAGTGTTGAAAAGAAAGGGTGATAAAGTTCTTGTAAAGTGGTTCGGTATAAATTCTACAAGTTGGATAAATAAAGATAACAACATACAATAAGCAAGAGTTTTATTTCAATTTTACCTTAAACATAGAACAAAGACAACTTTGTCTTTATCATATTGATAAGGAACAGGCCTAACCATAATAAACAATGATTACCTATTCCACATCTTGCATGATGACACTAGTTGTAATTAAAATCCCAGATATAATTATGCAACATTATTGTGAAAAAATATCTATACTCCTGCATACGCATTACTTGCTTATCAATGGATGACATCCTAACTTTTTCAATGAATATGATTTAAATTTAGACGATGGTCTCCAACCTTGAGATTATTTCACTTCCGCAACAAGCCGTCAAATTTGCGATCCACCACCCCTCGACCTCCACGCCACCGCTCTCATCCACCGAAACGATGTATCCTCGAAACGTGAACCTCACTTCTACAACAAGCAACCAAATTTGCGATCGACCACCCCTCGACCGCCGCCCTCAAACATCGAAACGATGCATCCTCGAAACGCGAACCTCACTTCCACAGCAACCTGCCAAAATTGTGATACATCATTATTTTTTTGCACTATTTTGAACCTTATGCCATTGAGTTAAGGGTCACTAGGGTGGTCCAGAAGCCTTAATTCTATGCTACTCACCACCCCCTTCGAAATATATCAACCTCCACCCCAACATCACTTGGATGACCAGAAACCAGAGCTCCAAAACCTGTCGTCACCCACTAAACACTATGCATGCATAGCTCAAACACCGTTCTTCCTGGGAAAACCAACATAACTACATCTCTACACCCATACCTCATCCATACCAACCAGAGCTCAACTTAAGCAAGTTTATCCATGATCCTGAACCGACAATTCATACTGACCAAAACCAGATCTCCGTGATCCATCAACACCCACTAAACCTATGTAAGCACAGCTCAAACAACGGAAAACCAACATAACTGTATCAATTTTTGCGGTTGGTAAACACATTCCCCCATACATCTTGTATAGAGAATCCACTTTTTCATGTGTGAGTCAGAACCAACAATTTTTACAACATTAACTCGTTTTTTGCGGTTGGTAAACTTATTTCCCTATACATTTTGTATGAAGAATACACTTTTTCACTGACAATTCCTATCTACTCACGTCAACGAGGTTATAAATAGAAGATTTACCCGGAAATCGTTACAATATAACACAATAGATTGCATTTTATTTTTATCAACGGAATATATCCGGTCCACACCGCAGCGACCAACACCAGAGTTCTATGACCCGTGCCATCACTGTGCAATAACTTCAACCCAAAGCTCTGGGCAGCCTCATCGACAACACCAACCGAGGCCGAAGAGAGCATCCTCAACACCTTTACCACCGACCGGCGTCGCAGAGGGCGTCCTCAACCATCATCTTTACCACCGACAACACCAACCGGCGTCGTAGAGGGCGTCCCCGACCATCACCTTTACCACACTGGCGTCGCAGAGGGCGTCCCTCGACCATCACCTTTACCACACCGGCGTCGCAGAGGGTGTCCTCGACCATCACCGACAACACCAACAGGCGTCGTAGAGGGCGTCCTCGAACATCATCTTTACCACCGACAATACCAACAGGCGTCGTAGAGGGCGTCCCCGACCATCACCTTTACCACCAACAACACCAACCGGCGTCGCAGAGGGCGTCCTCGACCATCACCTTTACCACACCGGCGTCGCAGAGGGTGTCCTCGACCATCACCTTTACCACCGACAACACCAACAGGCGTCGCAGAGGGTGTCCTCGACCAAACCAGAAACCAGACCTCCAAGACCCATCGTCACACACAAAAACGTATGCATGCACAGCTCAATCGAGGCAAAACCAGCATAACTGTAGCTCTACACCCATACTCCGCCGATACTAACCAGAGCTCAACTTATAACGGTTATGGGTAAACCAGAAAGCCTTACGCTTTTTGCGGTTGGTAAACTCAAAACCAACATAACTGAAGCTCTACACCCATACTCCACCGATACTAACCAGAGCTCAACTTATACTGGTTCTGGGTGAGCCAGAAGCCCTTCAACACGCTTTTGCGGTTGGTAAACTTAGTCGAGAAAATATTATTTTTTTTGCACTAATTTGAACCTTATGCCATTGAGTTAAGGGTCACTAGGGTGAGCCAGAACACGTAATTCTTAGCTACTGATACTAAACAGCAATTTAAAAATGTATGTTACGTTTCATTTCGATATGTTGCTAAAAATAAACCAAGTGTGAGTTCAAGGATAATATGAATAAGTATTATAAAGTTTAGATCCCACGCGAACGAAGTGGCCATAGCTAATTATTCCTAAATTAAAACAATGGTTTTGTTGTTTATTCATAATTTCCTTAACAATGACAGTAAAGCGTAACAAAAAATGTATGGATACTAATGATAAAACAGAAAAAGTGCCTGATATAAGCCACAAAAACACTTATGTATGACAGGAGTGGAAGATTACTTGTTGTGTTACAATATCATATTTTCTTATCATAAGTGCAATAAAACAGACGCATTTCATCATTCAATTATTATGCTAAATAGGGAAAAACACTTAAAGAAGTCTGTCTGTCTTGTGGCCGATTTGGACGAAAGCTAAAATGGTATAATTAGAATTTTGAAAAATCAATTACTCTTGTTAGCAATCGGTCTGATTTTGAAAAAATAAACACAGTTGTATTATTGAAGTGAAACTTCTTTATCGGCGTTGGAAAAAAAAATTACCGTCACATTTTTCAGTTACGCGTCACATTATTTTGCAGGATGGCCGAGTGTAGGATGGTGGTTGCGGAGCAACGAGTAGTTGATAGATGGATTGTGAGACAAGCATTGTAATATTTCTTTACTTTATTGTGTTTTAATTAATATACGAGTGTGATGGTTGTGCGATTGCCCCTACCACGGTCGGTCGACCGTGGTACCTATTTTCAATTTTCAAAAAAATAGCTATTTTCGTTCTTTTTTAAAAAGTGAGTAAGAAAAGATTGTGAAATACTACACAAATGCACATGCTTTTCTCTAGCTTTAGGTAAGTTAACCCTACCCCATTTGAACATATGAAGACAACAATAAAATGAGTCACACTTTGCCGTTGTGCAGTCACGGAAAACATGCATGTTACAACTAATGATAAGTGAAGACTTATTGTGAGAAAACTCAATCTTTTTTATTTTAGGCACAATTTTATTTTATGATAAAATGGAATAGAAACCTATAAACTTCCCAATCCTAAGTACGAGCATCTCAGTTTCAAGGGAATAGATAGTATACTTACCACGTTTTTCTAAGACGGATTATCGGGTTTCACATATAGGTAATCTGGACGTCCTGGTTTACCTGCAGTGGTGGAGCAAGACCTAAATATCACGTAAGCAACATACATGGCGCGAGGCCTTCTGGTAAGCAAAAAATTGTTTTATTATTATTCCTGGAGTACAGCAGACATGCTGATGGCATAATTGTGATGAAAAGTGGTTACAGTTACCTATAAACATTTGCAACACTAAAGGTGCTACCAATGTGCGACGGGACCCGTAGATGGGGCGCTGGAACAAGGCCGCTAATGCCGCAACACAACTCAAGGTTGTTATGAAGGCATGCTCTAGACCAGTTGTGGTAGCCGTCCAGACGGACAAATGCCCTACCACCTGGCTATGGGTTGTTTTGTCGCCTCTTACGATAGGCCGCCCGGCCGCAGAAATCTGTATTCTTTCTCTGTCCCTGCAGAGATGCTTCCACATTCATCATACGTACCGTTGAAGAATGGAACTCTGTACCGTCGTCTGTTTTTGCCTAAAGAATACTATCTAGACGTCTTTAAGTCTCACGTGAACAGGTATCTTCTAGGTAAGCGTGTTCCACCTTAGACTGCATTTTCGCCTGAGATAAAGCGCAATGTCGGTCAAACGCGAACCTATTCATTATAAAAAAAGATATAGATTTGAAAAACAATTGAAACTACTGGCACTGGCTCGGTGGTGGTTCCTCATAATAATAGCCGCGAATGTCGCTATCCGAAATTAAACAGAATTGGTACGAGTAAGGATTCATTGTTTTTATACGCGAAATTGTTTTCGATTTTTGTCTACGAGGTGCAAGGCCGTAGGCGATGACCCACGTTGCCCACGCTTTACGCCGCCTCTGTTTCCTTTATCGTCAGCACGTGGTACTTAATTGTAACAATGTGCACATTAGATCAAACTAGCTTCCGCCCGCGACTTCGTCCGCGTGGAAAGTTTTTTTAACTATCCCACGGGAACTCTTTAATTTTTCGGGATCAAAGGTATCCTGTATGTTGACCAGGAATATAAACTACCACCTTACAAAATTTCATTTAAATCGGTCCAGTCGTTTCGAAGATTAGCTCGTACAAACAGACAAACAAATTGGATCGGTTTTAGCAAATATTTTTAGCAGTTTTATTATATGTATAGATCTGTCTAAACTATGCATACTTCCCGGTCAGATTCGAACTCACGTCATTAGAACATTATAACTGCTAACGGGTGCGTTAGCAATTATTATGTTGTTCTAAGCTACTTATACTTCCATAATTAGAATACTCATGTTTAAACAGATGCTTGATGTAATAATCTAATTAGAACATCGTCATGCGCTGACAGGTCTCGTTTGATCAAAATTACATTTCGACTGGTTATCTCGATCGATGCTTTTGTTTGTAATACTTATTTGTTCTAGAATACCAGCCATTGGTTTACGTCTATTTTCTATTAATAGCAGTGATGCTTCATGTTAGATTGAAAGATTGATAATAAATATCAGATAGGTAGTACAAAATAGGATTGGCTAGTTCTATTTAATATGATTACTATATGACTATGGACTAAATTAAATTTCACAGCACTTTTTGTATGCCCAGCCAATGGCAAGTTTCTAAAATAATCTTTAAACAAATAGGTACCAAGAAAGTTCAGGAAAATTGTCGATCTGTGACTAATGCTAAACGAGGATGGTCTTGTGGCAATTCGACAACAGGTCATATTTCATTAGCGATTGCGATTTTCAACACAATATCAATACGCTACAACTAACTGTAAACATTTTATGTAAACAAAAGTGGACAGCTATTTTCGGACTGCCTCTGTGGTTGAGCGGGCTAAGCCTTTGCCGGCCTACTTCACTGCAACGCAGAGGCTCTGGGTTCGATTCCTGGTATAGTAAATTTCGTAAACGTATTTTCTCCGTTATTTAGTAGTACGTTGTATATTACCCATAACAACCGTAACTTGCTTAGTTTGGGGATATACTTACAATATGTATGTTTGTCTGCCGATTATTATTTATTACTAGCTTCTGCCCGCGACTTCGTTCGCGTGGAATAGTTTAAAAATAAGTAAGTTACAAAAACCCTGCGATTTTAAAACATTCTTCATTGGTGCTCCGCTCCTATTGCTCTTACCGTGATGGTATATAGCCTATAATCTTCCTCGATACATGGGCTATCTAACACTGTAAAAAAAAAACAAATTGACCAGTAGTTCCTGAGATTAGCGCGTTCAAGCAAACAACCAAAGAAACAAACTTATCAGCTTTATATATAATATATATAAGATAAAACTCTCACCGACACCAAACCCTGTCAAAATCTCCGCTTCTATTATGTTACGTTGCAGAGAAATTACTTTCAGTCTGTTATAAGCTGTTTAAGTAATTAAAGCTTTTTAACTCCCACGGGAACTCTTTGATTTTTCGGGATGAAAAGTATCCTATATGTTGACCAGGGATATAAGCTACCACCATACAATATTTCATGTAATTTGGTCTAGTCGTTTCGGAGATTAGCCGGTACAAACAGAGAAACAAAAAATTTGAAAAAATCTAGATTAGTTCTATTTCACTCCTGACTCGGTTTTTAGCATTTTTTTTCATTGTACAGAAATTTGACCTCTACAATTTTATTATATGTATAGATTATTATTTAAAAGGTTCCCGCCATGGTCTGGCAATGTTCCCGGCACGGATCTTGAGCGGTAGTCTCTTTGCACAGGTGATGCTATATATCGATAATATTCAATGTTTTTGTCCCTTCAATCGGACAGGACAAAAATAAATAAACTTGTTAGTAGGTATATTGTAAATCCATACTATTACGCCAGTTTCCAATAGGTACCGATCATCATGAAATAATGCCTACACTTTGTCCAGAGGTATAGAACAGTACATGCTATACTTCATCTTTATAACAATACCGTTCCTGAAGGATGAAAAATAACTTTTAGACAGTAGTTGTATAAACAATTACGGAATACGTAGTTAGTGAGTGGTAGGTACATAAAAGGAAATAGTAACATTGGGTCATCATCCAAAAGTACTGTCCTCGACGGATAGAACAAAAGTTTACGGGCCGCTTGCATAACGATCACCTATAAATAAAATTAGTTAATCATATTAAACTGTCTATATAAGTTTTACATAAAACTTATTGACAGTTCTTTAAACATATTTAGCGACAAATTATGCTTTGTGCAAGACGCTAATTGTGTTTAAGGGTGTTAAATACGTTTTGTGTTTCTTAAATAAATTTAAGCAACCGGCTCTAAGGCCCTCTTGCATAACGATCGCCTTTAAATAAAATTATTTAATCATATTAAACTGCCTAAATACGTTTTACACAAAACGTATTGACAGTTCTTTAAACATATTTAGCGGCAAATTTTGCGTTGTACAAGACGCTAATTGTATTTAAGCGTCTTAAATACGTTTTGAGTTTCTTAAATAAATTTAAGCATCCTTATGAAAGCGACCCTAAGGGTCGAAGTCAAATAAATTATAACCTGAGTGAATTCAGAAGTGAAACCATTCAACTGTTTTATTAATACATCTGACATTTTTATTTTTCCATGTTATATTTTATTCTACGAATAACTTTAAGTCTGGAAAATCGGCCATTAGAGATATTTATGCTCCGTATTGACTCTCTACCTGATCCTATCAGTCCTATCTTTTTCTGCTCCACCTACATCGCCAGATTAGTTAAGAATTTCTTTTAAGCTAGGTTGCCTGGAAGAGATCGCTTTTAGCGATAAGGCCGCCTGTTGTTTTGCCAAGAAGTGTTGTAATTATGCATTTTGTATCTGTATTTGTTTTTTGGTGAGCAATAAAGTGTAATCTATCTATCTACCTCAAATAAATAATATTTTTTACGTTAACGCTTCCCGAGGCCGACAACTGAATCGATTGACAAATTCTACAAGTTGTGGGTAAAAGCTAGTAAAAAATATTATAAAAAGGGTAAAATATTTATTTTTAGGAATATTATCTACATTTAAAACTACTTAAATAAATCAATTTCTGTACGCGTTCTATTTTTAAAATGATAAGTCATGAGATAATAATCGACTGGGCCATTTGGATGTCTCAGGCGGGAGAAGGGTTGAAGGACAGAGCAGCAGGTCCTGTATCGATTGAAGACTATAAGACCCCAGACAATTTAGCACCCACTCATAGTTCACTGGCACGACGGAATGTTCCATTGCAAGATCTGAAAGACAAACGTACCATTTCATATCACACCATCAACGTATACACTACGCAATTTATACAAATACTACCCGCAAAATAGACTGAATGATATAACAATACAATAAAATTGTTAAAGTAGCCTTTATATTAGCAAACACACTAGAATTATATCTTGATAATGCTGTCTTCTATGGCCGGTTCCTACATCTTACTTAATCTATGTGCCTTACTGCTGGGTAAAATTTGTTATAAGCCCCATACGAGTAATATCAAATTTAAACAATAGTAAGGCAAAAATGAATAGTAAGTATACAACTGGTGGATTAACATCCACTTTCGCAGCTTCATGTTACGAATATAACAAGTGTCAAAATAACGTGAAACCTCATGCCATGCCATGTCTTGCACACGTGTCAATTTTGCAATGCCATTCTGAAGCCACTTATACGTTCTCTGTGATATTTCGCTTTTTATATCGCAGGGGAATGCATTTATAACGATAGTCCACGAGGACATGTCGAGCCGGCTTTTCATATACCTATCGGGAAGGAGTGGTGAGATGCCGGCCGCAGTCTACCCACTAAAACTACTATCGTCACTCTGTGTCTTGGTGAAGCGCTATGAGGTATGTGAGAAGCATTTCACCATGATGCTTCGACGCAAATCGTCACGATGGGGTGCCCCTGGGAACATGGCACACCACGTCCCTGTGTGTGGCTGGCCAGGGAAGTGATTCGACCTCAATTTCTACTTCGTCATTGGAAGGAGTCGAACGTAGCGACGCGTTCGATCTCCTATTTGCTGTTTGCGATGGGATTCCGCTAGCTTGTCCTCTTCTCTAAGCCGCCTCCTTCTGCAGCCTGACTATCTCCTAATTTCAATCCTCTATGGCATAAAGGAATGAAATTATAAGAGTATGTCATCCCCTAATATGTATGTAATATGACATCCATAGAGTCCAGAGAGTAGGTAATAATCTTACCAATAACCGAGTCCTATCCTTAGATGCATTCCTATAATGAATACAGGGATAAGCGTCGGTTAGTGACACGACACAAAAATATTTGATTGACAAGAACTTTACGTGTCGGCCTTCCTATGACCCGACCCACCCTTATTTTCCGAGCTGAAGCCGTTTGCAGAGTTCGGGGACATGTTTAACAGTGAGGCAGTGTGGGACTCACCGGCTTTTTTGTCGGAATAACCACCAACCACCCCCGTTTTCCTCCTGACGTCATATACCAGGGCCACGAGAACGGGCCGTGTCCGACGCCGCAGCCCTGGCTGTCATGAGCTCGCCCCTGTATACGGGTGAGTCTCTTCTTGGGCCGGGGAATGGTGCCCCCCCCCGGTATCTTAATTTTGTTTTGAATCGAGAGGGGTGCGCACAAAACACCTCCGTGCCCCCTTCTCGGTGGCCTGAGTGCGGATGACGGCTTAGTTGAACTATAACCCACCGATGCAAATTTTTCAAAACGAATATGAAGTTGAATTTCGTGAATTTTCTTTTATGTGCTAATAGAAATTAAACCTATGTAGTTATTTGTGAAAACTAACACCTTAACGAGACAAAGCCTCCTTCCAATAATGTGTTACAGTCGTTGTAATTACAAACATACAAGCTTATAAAGAATTTAATTCTGAGAATAAGTCTAAAAAAACAATTTACGTATGAAAGAGCAAATCACTATTGCGTAATTTTTAAAACAAAGCATAAGTGTCAGAAAGTTGTTTTTCATCGAAATATCAAGTATCTGATAATATTCTCTGCTTATTTACAAATAAGATTATTGATTTTGATCTAATAATAATAATTAGCAAGAAGTCTTCGTTCGAAAACAATTTGAAAACTTCGTCATTGTAGGTTAATTTTAAGAAATAAAAGTAAATGAAGTACTGCTACTAGTTAAGACTAGTTGTGCCTGCAACTTCGTTCGTAAGGGTTTACACATATTTGTGTTTTATTTTAGAATTATAATAAATAATAATCTTAGGCTAAAAGTGCAGTTTAATAGCAGACAACAAAAAATCGGTATTTATATTTTATGAAAAATATAAGATATAGCAATGGAACATATACAGGTAAATAAAAGTAAAGTGTCTGTTTGTGATATTAAAATAAACAGCTTTTTAACCGACGTCAAAAAAAGGAGGAGGTTCTCAATTCGTCGAAATCTTTGTTTTTTTTTATGTATGTTCACCGATTACTCCAAGATTTATAATCCGATTTACGTGATTCTTTTTTTGTTCGACGCGGAATAGCTGCCATTTTGGTCCCCTAAAAATTTGACATAGTTTGGCCCAGTAGTTTTATTTTATGAAAAAATTTCCATTCCTTTCCATATGTACACCGATTACGCTGAGATTTATGATCCGATTTACGTGATTCTTTTTTTGTTCGACGCGGAATAGCTGCCATTTGGTCCCCTAAAAATTGACATAGTTTGGCCCAGTAGTTTTCATTTTATGAACATTTTTTATGAAAAAAATTCCAATCCGCGCGGCACCTTTCGTAGGCGTACCCTTAGGGCGCGTTCCCACTATGTCGTAACGATTAATTTATAGTTGGACGACTGTAGTCTCTAGCTGTTCCCATTATAACGATTGTTTGTCGTCAAATTTTTTTATCGTTTAACGACTATCGTATCTAGCTGTTCCCCTTTGGATCGCGACATTTTATCGTTTCACGGCAGTCGCTTTGTCGTTTACACATCATTAGTGAGGGGGTGTAAACACGTGTAAACGACGAGACGATATTTCTATCGTGGCTACGATAGATTTGCCGTCACGATGTAGTCGTAACGATCTTTTATTGTTTTACGACTGTCGTGCTAGCCGTTCCCACTGTCATGACAATCTGTCGTCACTGGAAAAAATGTCGTAGACCACAGTAAGTCATGTCGTGTCATGTGTTCTATATGTGAACACCTCCATTTAAACATATAAGCCACGACACTTAAAACTACACAATTATCTGTCGTCACGACATAGTGTCAACGCGCCCATAGCTAGACACTAAAAAGTAACAAATATATAAAAAAAAACTTCGTTTAAAAAAACCGACTTCAAAAACTAAAAAGTATAAAATAACTTATTTCTAAAGCTATTATCATTATTAATATATAATATCTAAAACATCTTAAAGTCGGTGCTTAGTAATTTTCAAAATATAGTATTTTTTTGTTTTACTTTGCACCGACTTCAAGATGTTCCAGATAATATATATTAATAATAATAGCTTTAGAAATAAGTTATTGTATACTTTATAGATTTTTAGTTTTTGAAGTCGGTTTTTTTAAACAAAGTTTTTTTTATTTATTTGTTACTTTTTGGTGTCTAGCTATGTATGGATAGACCTACGAAAGGTGCCGCGCTCCTTAAAAAATATAGGTCCCAAGAAACGGGAACAAAAAAATGATCGTAAAATGAAAATTACTGGGCCAAACTATGTTAAACTTTTAGGGGACCAAATGGCAGCTATTCCGCGTTGAACAAAAAAAGAATCCCGTAAATCGGATCATCGGTGAACATGCATAAAAAAAAGATTCCGTCGAATTGAGAACCTTCTCCTTTTATTGAAGTTGGTTAAAAATAGTTTTAGTAAATTTAAGTTATATTTAAATTACTTAATAGTCTTTTTAGATTAGATTGCTAATATTAATGTGGTATTTTTAAATATAACATTTACGAGAAAGAACTATAAACGCTATAGATGCGTGCGAAATATTGAACGTTTCAAAACTCAACCATAAATTGCGTTCTCTTTGCAATAAAGTAATTAAGAATAGCGATTATTTGTTTATTAAATTTAAGATCACAGCGTTGCTTCATTAACAATTATTTTGATTCATCTCGTACATTAAATCTTCTATGCTACTATAAATGAAGTATCTCTTTGTGATTTCAAAATAAATGGCAATATTTATGCCAAAATTGCTATTGAAACGCAACCAATTCATAAATTACAGTTGTAAGAATTTTTGTTTGTTACACTGTCTCGAAAACGGCTTAAACAGGGTCTTGATTTAGAAGATATGGATTTACGAAGTCCCTATTAATATTAGCTAGACCTTATTAATATTATAACGCAGCTGTTATAAATGTAATAGTTTCTGAATTTTTTGCAATAAATATATTGCGCCAATAACTTTTGACAAACTTTTAACAGTAAAAAAAAAACTCTTCTGTATAAATTCCAAGCCTTCTGCTAGTACACGATCAATTTGATCATGGAAGGTGGGTCGTATTTAATTCATGTAAATAAATAAATAATGGACTTACAAACAAAACAATCTTCTTGTGTATTATCCGGTTCTGCCAACAACAGTGCTGGTTGGTTGGGGTTTTCGGTGACTTGAACTTGTTGTACGCTGTTCACGACCTGACCTCCGGAACTCGCCAACATATCCTAACAACAAAACAATATTAATATCTATCTATAATATTATAAATTTCTAAATATGCCGTGTCTACATTGAAGCTATAAAAAAAAAACAACTGGAATAGATTACATACACTATAGAGAACACGATACATTTTCTTTTGTATTTCTTGTCTGTTTTGTTCGGGATTCACATAAAAACTACTGGGCCGATTTCGATACGATTTTCACTGATCGACCGTAAATTCTGGGACTTGAAATTTGCGCTACTTTTTATCCTGGGAATACCGCGAAATTTTTTCTGAGAATTATTTAAATAGACCAGATTTAAAAAAATCAAATTTCGATGTCATTTTTTCACTAATCGATAGCAAATTTTATATAATAAAATGTATCATATTTTTATCCCGGGAATCCCGCGGGAATTTCCTCGGTAGCGATTTGAAGTTGTCCTGAATTTGCTAATTCCGACACAGTTTCCACTAAAACGATAGTTTACATTCTTTTTTAAATGCTGCGATATTTTGTCTCGGGAATCCCGCGGGAATTTCGGCTCAAATGTGGACGAAGTCGCAGGCATATCCTAGTATACTAATAAAAGTGAAACGTCAATCTGTGTTTTCCATACAAATGCCAAAATAAATGAGAAAGCTACTTCTTACTCCATACACAGGTGAATTTTTCAAGTGCGAAAAACACGTTAAAGGAGTCTCTGGGTCGAAATTTTGACGAATAAAGCTAAAGCGGTATCATTAGATGTTTGAAAAATCAATTACCTTTTTCAGGAATCGAGTCGGCTGATTTTGGAATAAAACAAACACAGACTGTATTATTATTATACCAAATCATAGTGTGGCTTATAAGTATCAATTTCTGTGAAGAAATCTCAAACGGAAAACTACAGCCATACAATGTAGTTGAAGGTCAAAAACCTTTTTTAGTATATGTCATTATTATAATCTATTGAGATTGTAATGTATTGACATTCCTGGGGTTGACTGGAAGAGATTGCTTTTTAGCGATAAGACCGCCCTTTGTGCACAATGATACATGGTTTTAGTCTGTAAGTTCTTCTTTTGTATTGGTGTGCAATGAAGAGTTATTGATTGATTTATATTGATTAACAATCTGGTGAGGTATCATTTACTTATTGAAAAATGATAGATTGACAGTGAAATACTAACTCCCATGGGAGTAAAAGTGGTCCCTTTCCCCCTCTACTTTTCAAGTATCAAATGGCAAAATCTTTATTCTGTTCGTTATCATGTAGCGCGAACCACGGGTCCTCAGAGATTATCAGCAATACACTGACCACGGATACTGAAGCGATTTCGCCATAATGTCCGTGAGAAACCAGACAATATAGAGATCACTGGGAAAGGTGAAGGCAAGAGACCTCGTGGTAGATCTTCAAATAGGTGAATTGACAGAGTTGCTGATCAGCTGGACATGTCGATAAATTCGGCCCTCCACCATGCTTAAAACCGATATCAGTTGAGAAGAGAACTATTCGCTGCTACCAAAGTCATGGTCAGTGAGGGAACTACTTATAGCCAGTTCCTATATCTTACAAACGGTTCATGTATGTTACTATCGGTTAAAATTTGACACAAGCACTTTAGACCTAATGTCAAATTTCTATTGATGGTGGCAAGTGAATAAATCGTAAGACATAGGAACCGATCTTTAAAGAATAAGAAGATCCAGCAGTTTCGGAGAATTTCTTCTATTTATGTATTATTTTTCCGGCATTTAATTATATTTATTATTGTAATTTTTCTACTTTACTGGCCAAATATGATGCACCTTTACTTTTATACCATGACGCACACTCTGATATGTAAATATTCATGGTTAAGAAATAAATAAACTTTGACTTTAATTTTTTCTTCTTCTTTAATGGCCAGTTCTTATAACTTAATTGATTGCTTGCTTGCTCTACAATCGGTTAAATTTTGACATTATTTGTATGGAGCTTAATGTCAAATTTAAACCGATAACTAAGGCAAATGAACGGTCGATAAGGCATAGTAACCGACCACTTCCTTTCTTTCACATAAATGACTATGACATTTTTGTATGTATAGGAACAAATAAAAAAAACTTCGTTTAAAAAAACCGACTTCAAAAACTAAAAAGTATAAAATAACTTATTTCTAAAGCTATTTTTAATTATAATATCTTATTTTTAATATATATTACCTTAAACATCTTAAAGTCGGTGCTTAGTAATTTTCAAAATAGAGTAATTTTTATGTTTTACTTTGCACCGACTTCAAGATGTTTTAGATAATATATATTAAAAATAAGATATTATAATTAAAAATAGATTTAGAAATAAGTTATTTTATACTTTTTAATTTTTGAAGACGGTTTTTTAAACGAAGTGTTTTTATTTGTTACTTTTTAGTGTCTAGCTATGGGTAGGCTTACGAAAGGTGCCGGACGCCTTAAAAAATATAGGTCCCAAGAAACGGGAACAAAAAAATGATCGTAAAATGAAAACGACTGGGCCAAACTATGTTACATTTTTAGGGTCTTCCGTGCCCGCGGCCACTGAAAAGCGGCCGAAACGTCGGATAAACCAAAATCAAATAAATTACCGCGCTTAAAACCGTTAAAACGTAGTTTTATTAAGTATATATACACAAGAATACAAACACGTGACAAAACACTCATGACAAACACGTGCCAGTCATGTTTTTACACCAGGG
Organism: Dendrolimus pini; assembly: GCA_949752895.1. NCBI lineage: Eukaryota > Metazoa > Arthropoda > Insecta > Lepidoptera > Lasiocampidae > Dendrolimus > Dendrolimus pini. Next base: position 16,935,014 of record OX457137.1, on the reverse strand, counting down.
CAAAGTACAAGTCGCTCTAAATAATGATTGCATGATATTACGTAACGTGTTGACAAAAACATTAGGTGAGTAAATATGACCTTTTGCACCTTGTAAAATGTCGAAAACCGAATAATTAGTTGCTATAACTAATTATTATTTCCGTCTTGATGGACGGTTGACGATTTCATAATCTCCCTGCTACATCTGGGATTATATTGGATGTTAGTCGGTAGTTATAACGGCAAAAATAACGTTGTCAATGATTAGCTACGTTAGTATATATTGTTACATACCGACAAAGAACGCACACCTGGCTGTCGTAAAACGCAGTTTATTACCTTTCCTGCATTCGGAGTTCTTTTGTTTACTTCGTGTTTAAAATTAAAAACATCCTATTGTTATCGTACTTATTTTATGGCCGTCACTAGCGTCGAACTAATCCTTGTTTTTTTTGCATTGCGTCGAAGCTTGCCAGGTGTGCGGATTAACTCAGTGAACGCGGCCCCTTTGTCGGTATTATATAGTTTATAGTAGGGCCAACGAGAAGCGATACCAAATGTAAACAAAACCAATGCAAGGTCATTAGAAAATACAGGGGTGCGTAACTTTTTGAAAGTTGTATTATATATTTTAGTAGACAATTTATTTATTAATATGTTATTCTAAAAATGTAACAATTAATATAAAGAAATTGAGTTGAAATGAGAATAATAATAATGTTTATGGAAATGAGGATAAAAGTGAAACATTTTTTTAAAGAAATCATTGTTTATTCAGTCTGACGCCGATTGTTCTGAGTCTGTAGAATCAGAATCTGTAACATGTATAATAAATTTATCCATCACGTCATCTACAATAAAATCAAGTTTGAAAAACTTCTCTTCTTCTTTATGAACGTGCTCCACGCATTTCTTCCACGGATCAGGCGTGACTTTCGCCATACCCTCACTTAATAGTGCCTTTACTTTTGCAAATTGAAACGTAGTATTGTTTCTAGCTACGTGCCCCTTTACATCAGCCCAAATCAACTCAATTGGGTTTAATTCACAATGATAGGGAGGGAGTCTTAGTACTTCGACGCCATATTTCTTTGCCAATTCGTCTACGACATATAATTGATATTGGTTCTTCACCATTTTTACTCTATTTAATAATTGTATTTTGAGTTCCTTTTCATCGAAACTGATATTTTTGTTACGAAGCCACTGCTGAATGTTAGCCTTCAACCATGTTGAGCTGGGTGTTTTTTCCTGTCGCCTAGTAGTAAGGCGCGTCATCCATGACGACAACTGCATTCTCGCCTAACTTGGGCAATATCTTCTCAAACCAGTTTTCAAAATGTGCAGCATCCATTGATTCGTGATAATCACCGGTGCCTTTGGATTCAAACACCCAGCTACCGTCTTCCACAAAACCATCCTCGTTTCCAATGTGCACTACGATTAGTCGCCGGCCCTTTGAGGTAGGATTCTTCGCACCTGTACTAAGACCTTCTAAAAACGCTCGCCGTTTTGATTTTATTTCGGTGTCAACCCAGGTTTTATTAACAGTGTGACCTGAAAATAACATACAGGATACAATAAAACATAGGCAATACTACAAATAATAATCTTACACAATCTTTCAGGCAGAAATACTTAGTTTTGATTATGCGTTAAAGGATAATAACCCCCCCCCCTCCCCTACTGAAGATAGAAACTCTGTGCGCTCAAGTGTATTTTTTTTTAACTTAAAATTACTAACCTGCGTTCACCCATGTTTCATCCATATAAAAAATACGCCGATTCTCCTCTCTGTATCATCTCTATCAATCAGTGCATTATTTCTTTGCCTCTTGATATATTTAAACTTTAAATGTTTTAATATTTTTTGGAAAGTAGTCGTTTTGAAATTTGGTAGTGTATCGTCTTCATTAATATCTGAAAGTACTTTTTCCACTGTAGTTCGCCTTTAATGAAGAAAGCATGTACTTTTTTGCGTATGGCTGATTTAGTAAAATCATCGATTTTGTCACTAAACGTTGGTCTAAGTTTGGTGGTGACAGGAGGAGAAATTTCGCCGTGTTCTTTATAGTCCTTGAGGATTCTATATACTGATGCAACGCCGATACCTAAAATACTAGCTGTTTTCTGCGCCATCTCTTTTTTGTAGGGGTATTTATCCTTAGGCCCAGTTTCTTTAACATATTTATAGGTGTTAATAACCATATTTTTTTCATTTACCGTAAAACTAGTCACCTGAAATTGAAAATTAAATTAAAATGATATACTTTATTCACGTGCATTTTTAATAAATTAAAAAAGTTTTATTATTACAGTTGTTGTTTTTTAAATAACTTTAAAGTATACTGTATTTAATATCTATCAGCTAAAATCCAAATATCAATGCAATGGTAAAATATTTCCTGTACATACCTTTGGGCGTTTCTTTTCTGGAGAACTAAAATCTGTTGATTTATCTCTCGAAGTACTTGGTTGTGGCTCCATCATTAACCACTCTTAATAACAACAAACAATATTCAACAACAACAATCTAACAATAATTAAATAAACAACGAAAAATAACAAAACTTCTACAAATAACAAGAATCACCACGAGCGCGTTCCGAAACGGAATGAACTAAAAACAGTAACTCTTACTATAAAATGGCGCCCGAATGTTGGCGAACCCGTCTTGATCTTACGACAAAGACAGACAAATTACGACAAATACACGAGATGGAAAGAGATAGATAATAGATTGTCAACTCCACAGTAGTTTTTAGGTGAATGACCTTTTGTATCTGGTCTCTTTGGCCCATGTATAGTATAAAACAATGCCCGAACGGAGGGGGGGGGCGAGGGGGGTTTAGTCAAGCGACGATTACGATACTAGCAAGACGTTTGTAGTACATTCAATAAGAGATATAGTGACGGACTTTGCGCGTGTTATTGAATTGTGCATTACATTGGGACTTATTGCGTCTAGTTATATTTGTACCTATATTATACGTGTTGGTATAGTTTTAAAACATTCTATTGTAATTCCAACGGCATTTTAATTCGAGTCCTGTAGCTCGTAACAATATAAAACGTCATCTGTCAATGTTTAACAATTAATAACTTGACCTTGTAATTTGAAAATATTTGATTGGTTATGGGGCCGGCGAACAATGATGACTCACTGAATTCTTAACGCGAATGAAGTATAGACGTATGCAGCTCCCATAGGATCTTTAAAAGTTGCACCCGTGACTGAAAGTTTGAGGGGAAGAAGACTAAGTTGGTTTGGGCATATAATGAGGAGGGATGATAGTCACGTGACAAAAACAATGTTAAACTACAAGATGGATGGGTACAAATGTAAATGTAGACCAAAAAAAAGATGGATGGATTGTGTGAAGGATGATTTGTGGTTGAAGATGTATGTCAGAATAGAGGAGTGTGGAAGGAAAAGATATATTGTGCCGACATCAATTAATTGGGATATGGTTAAAAAAAGAGAGAATCGTCAGATAAATACACGTTTTATACCCCCAAGCTAAGCAAGTAACGCTTGTGTTACTGGTGAGATATAATAGATCAACTCTGGAGATGATCCCAGACTCCCAAACCGTAGTAACGAAATGTTAATCAGCCATATAAAAATCACCTTCAAAGCATCTTCATCGAGGATACTGAACGGCGGCATGCAGAAGAACTTGAATCCGGTGAACACTTTGCGTTTCGAAGTCCGTGACCGCATCGGACCTGGCTCACCAGTACTGTCCAGAGCTTCGAAAAATTCCTAAACCCAAATTAGAAACATATAAGTAATAATGAATTGATATTAAACTAGTATACATATTCTATGTATTTATGCTATAAACACTTATTGGAGTTTACTCTTCAAGTATCGATTTTCATATAAGGCCACCAGTATAGTTTGATGAGGAGTAAAATTTTAGGGTTTCTGTCCAGACCAGATGGAAGTGTGGATTGACTCGTAGGAATCTTGTGACACCTTTTTTGAAAAACCACATGCCGCAATAAAAAAATCTATTATGTATATAAAAAATCTAACGTATATTATACTACTACTTACTTCGTTTACGACTCTCTTCTCTGCCAAACACTTCTCAACCCAAGCGTACGAAACAATCCACTTCGAAGCCGCCAACGCGCGTATGTATTTCACAGACCTGTAAAAAAATACTTCATTAAATCAATTATTCTTTATAGAAATGTTCTTAATGTTTCGTTCTTATATCTTACAATGGACGCGTTCCGTTAGTAGCTCACAACGCTCAAAATGCTCCGTCAACCGTTTCACATGACGACCACGGTCTTTATAGTCCTGGCGAAAACTTCACTAATGATGTCATAATCTTCGATCACACAGCGCTCACAACGACCCATAGCAAGAGCTAGGTCGAAGTGGGCGTTGACCATAGAGCATTAATTCTCTCTATCGATTGAAATTGAAAAAGACACGATTTTCAAATCAACCAATGACATTTGTGTATTTCGTCATTTATGACATCAACGCTCTATAATCCATTCCACTAGTTTATGAATGTAATGCTGCAAGCAAGTGGAACGGGAAAAATCATGGTCGTGAACATGGTCGTTGTGAACATCTTGTGGACTCTCTGTATTTAGCTGAAGTTCCGCAGGTGTGTCGTTAGATGTAAAACACATATGTATTTGAAAATAATGTGATTTTTTGAGTTAATAGTAGCTAATAACTGAGATTTAAATCAAATGAAACATTTTATATCACCAGACAAAACATAAACGTTAAACTATCTATCCGTGCAGGAACAGAGAAAGGATTCAATTTCCTGTGGCCGGCCGGCCTGTCGTAAGAGGCGACAAAATGACCCTCAGCCAGGTGGTATGGCATTTGCCCGACTGGATGGCTACCACCCCTGGTCTAAAGCATGTCGCCATAACCTTGAGTTGTGTTCCGGCATAAGTGACCAGGTTCCAGTCTCGCTTAAGAGAGCAGCAGCGCATTTGTAGCCTTAGTTGTTGCAAATTTCCATAGGCGATGGTAACCGCTTTCCATCAAGTGGGCCGCCTGCCTGTCTACTGAGCTTATGCAATAAAAAAAATTTAGAGTTTGAATAACGTATGAATTATTGGTTAAACAGTTTTTATAATTATTTCTAGATAGCCTTCATCTCAAATAATCTTAAAAATGTAGGTCATTTAACGCAGACATGGTGATGAGTTTAGAGCGTTATTTAAGATGCGACATTGTTTAATGACGGCTGGGGTATAGATACACGGCACATTTATTTATTATGAACAAATCCGAACTTTTTAATATAGGTTACAAGGGTAAGGCCGGCGCGAAGCGAAACGAAGCACCCGCCTTAGCCTTCGTGTTTATTTTTTTTTGATACCCACCCAAAATTAATTTTATATCCCAAGTAATAATCTATACCCCCACATCTATGCACCCTTAATGACATTAAATATTGACAGATAACGTATGTATATACACTAATGTGGCTATGAGTCAACGACGTTATATTTTAAATCTTAAACACTAACGCAGATGAAGCCCCAGCATGTAAGTATGACGATTTTAAGGTATTCATAATGTAATTAATAATATGATTTATTAGACCGCTTACACAGCAGATTGAGAAGGAAAGCAGACCTCAGCAAAATTATTAATTGACTAACATAAAGCTAGAATATTCCTCAGCCAAGAAAATATCAGACAAAACTTCTTGAACACATCTGGTGTCATCTTTCTATATCTAAGCGCGTAGCTGAAACCCTGTTGCAGCCTCTTAAAATTGAGTTTTTCAAATGTAATATTTTTAATCGTCCCATTTTATTATAATAATGTTATAATAAATAAATAATAATATAACTATTTTATAACCCAAAATTCACATAGAATTTCACTATAAATTTACCTCCTTTTTAAGGATTAAACTAGATCAATTTTGTCATTTCCAAGTCCCTTCCAGCAACTTAAAAAAAATTATATGTATATGTGTACCAAAAAAAAACATGGATATTTGTATTAAAGAAAAAAAACGAGCTCGCGAGCGTACACACTAAGATATTTGGTTACAGTAAAAATCTTAGTGTGTACGACTGTCTGTAACTTACAGCTCGCAGGTACGTATCGAACGCCGGCAACGTGTTCGTATCGATGATATGTTGTCATCGTGGCAAAATCTCTCTGCCGGGGTTCCTCAGGGCGGCGTTTTATCTCCTCTTCTATTTTCTATTTTTATAAATTCTATCTCGAAAAACTTATCTTATTCCTACCATCTCTATGCAGACGATTTGCAGATTTATACTCAGGCGCCTAAAGACAACTTACATAACGCTATTAAGCTTATTAATGATGATCTGAACCGCATATACAACTGGAGTACTTCCCATGGACTTAGAGTCAATCCCAATAAAACTCAGGCCATCATCATTGGTAGCTCGCGAGCCATAGCAAAAATAGATTTTTCACTGCTTCCCGGTGTGATCTTTCATGATACGCCTATTCCTATAAGCGATCAAGTAAAGAATCTTGGAGTAATAATGGACAAGGAATTGTGTTGGCGACCCCACATTACTGAACTAAGCCGCAAGATTTTTGCATCCTATGCATCCCTTAGGAGACTGAATAATTTCCTTCCGACTGCCACTAGGATTTCGCTTGCTCAATCAATACTACTACCCATCCTCGACTATGCTGATGCTTGCTATCTTAATCTCACTCAAGAGCAACTTATTGAGCTCGAGCGTCGTCAAAATATTTGCATAAGGTTCATATTTGGTTTAAAAAAATATGACCACGTTTCTGAATATCGCAAAAAACTCGAGTGGTTGCCTATCTCACTTCGCCGGAATGCTCATCTTCTCAAGTTACTATATCGTATATACCTTACACCCCTCCTTATCTTAAGGAATGTTTCAACTTCCTTCATACGTCACATATACTCAGTTTGCGCTCCACTAATAATCTCCTGTTAATGGCACCTGCACACTCTTCAACATTTTATTCCAACTCCTTCGCTATGCAGGCTGTCTTCCTTTGGAACTCTTTGCCCACTGACGTCAGAAAGGACAAGTCTTTTGCCATATTTAAAAATTTACTTTGGAATCATTATGTAAGTCTTACACAATAATGTATGTGCTATAGTTTATTATACTTTTGACTGTAATCTGCTGTCCATGTATGTCATTTTTATTTATTTTTTCTTTTATTGTACTAAATAATAATTATAGATAATTTAAGAATTCCTTTTAAGTCAGGTTGCCTGGAAGAGATCGCTTTTAGCGATAATGCCGCCTTTTGTTTTACCAAGTAACTATTGTCTTGTTGTGCATTTCTTCGTAATTTTTGTTATGGTGAACAATAAAGTGTTGTCTATGTCTATGTACCTACGCGGCAAGTAATTCATTTTTAAACATGGTGGAACGCCATTACCACCTACAAACACAAATTAATATCAAAATATACATAAACTAGCTGTACCCGGCGTTGTAATACCACGTAAAATAAAAAATAGTTCGGTTGTACATTGTTTTTTGGGCCAGCAACCTTCGCGGGCGTCCTCAAAACGCCCTACCGAAGTTTCAAAACAATGTATTCAGTGGTTTAAGAACACATAGAGGACAAATATGAAAACTTTTATTTCGATTTACATACATTATAAACTAGTGTAATGAAGAAATAAATTTTAATTATAAACAAACTTTAATTTTTTTATTGCAGGAGTTCACAGACAGGCGGAAAGCGGTTACCATCGCCTATGGACATTTGCAACACCAAAGGTGCAACAAACGCGCTCTCTTAATGGAGACTGGAACCTGGTCACTAATGCCGGCACACAACTCAAGGATGTTATGGTGGCATACTCTAGACCAGGGGTGGTAGCCATCCAGTCATACAAAATACCCTACCACCTGGTTGTGGATTGTTTTGTTGCCTCTTAGGACAGGCCGCCCGGTCGTAGGAAATTGTGTTCTTTTTCCGTTCTTACACAGATAAAATGTTTAATGATAGAAAAAAGATGTTTAATTTTAGAAATACAAAAATCCAACTTCAAACCTTGTATTTTTTATTTTACCAAGCTACTTTCGTATAAGTATAATAATTGCGTCAAACTTTAGTGTTTGAGAATTTTAGCAATGTAACACTAATTAGTTAGGTGGTAGGTATTTCTCCTTTCATTATCTATACATGGTTACTAATAAAAACTTACCTCTGTGACATATTTTCTTCGTCCACACTCACAACCAGATGCGTCAGATCTTTCGTGTATTTATCAACGTAAGCCCAATTATTCTCTTTGCACAATATCTTCAATTTCATCAATTCCGTGCCATTCAAACACGAACCAGCAACACAATACTGTTTCTTCACTGAAACCCTCTCTGTCACTTTTGGAGTACATTCAAACGCTTTCAGCATAATTTCTTTTTCTTGAGTATTCTTAGCTACTTTATCAATGGACGAACATAAAGTTTGTTCTGGATCGTCTATGTTTTCTGTATCAAAATTAAGTGATTTCTTAGCTACAGGTGTAGATCTATGAGTTATAGCTCCAACAAATTTATCAATAGACATTGGTGTCTCTAAAGAATTTTTCTGTAATGTTTTATCTACAATAGTCGTATTTGGGATTGAATCTTCAAAAGTAACAATTTTAACACTTTTAACTGACGAAGAGAATTCCGTGCTTTTATTTTTTGTTAATGATCCTGTTTTGGAATCTATTAATTGTTTTATTGATGTGTTTGTCTTTTGTTTGATTTTGGGAAGTGAAATATTTCTGCAAAAATGAAGAATATTATTAAGATTGTCATGGTCACCACAAAAATTGTGAGCTTACAGTGTTAAATACTTATAATAATTTATTTTATACAAATAATTATTATTAATAATGTTACAAGTTAGCGGGACACGAATTAAAATGCCGTTAGAATTATTATAGAGTTTATTGAAACTATACAAACACGTATAACACAGGTACAAATATAACCAAACACAACAAATCCAAACGTAATGCAGAAGGTCGTAATTCAATAAAACACGCAAAGTCCGTCACTAATAGATTTCAGAGAGTACACACGTCACGCCTGTATCGTAGTTGTAGCTCAACTGACTCCTCTCAATCAGGCCCTCGTTTTATACTTCACAAATGCAAACGTGCCCGCCCGGCAACGTCGACCCAATTTCCTAGAATTAGCTTGTACTTGTAATCCGCAACACCTGGCTAATGATGCTCCTGAGCAAGTGCAATAGGACGTATGCCAATAAATAAGTGAACAAAAGAAGACGATCATAAAAGGATTACAATTAGTTCAAATGCCGACAGGTATACAGATATTTGCTTTTACAGAATTGTAGGTGGAATTGGTCTTTCTTGGGGCCAAAGTTGTAACAATAACATTTTAGTAGATTAATTACAATTCACTCAAAAACTTAAATTAGTAATGATATATGGAACTACTCATACAATAAGAAAAAGTGGAACTATCATGGGAAGACATTAGAGTACATATATTATCATTTATTCCTCTCTCCTTGTCTCATGGCTCTAGTACCATAATTAAAGTCTTTAATAAAATAAATAATACTGTATAAATACTTACTTTTCAGGAGTTTCTTCAACAACACTCCTATCCGAATCATCATTGTCATGTATTGCCATCTTTTCATGCGCATATTTTTGATTATTCTTTTGCGATTTCATTATATTTGGTTTACTAGTACTTGGTGTGAATTGATCAATACAAAGCACGGATACCGCATCCTGGCGATAATAATTAAAAATAAACAAAAGAGGACTAAGAAGATAAATTATATTCTGCCTTTTTCTCATAGATGGCGCAATCTCGATTTTGGAGGTTTTACAATATTTACTACATCTTAATACAATTTGTTTCTTTATGTGGAATGAAATGACGCTATGTGCTACATTTTATTATCTATACTTTAATAAATCTGTAAATGGTTCGAGATTGTACAATGCGTTTAAAAACGTAAAAAAATCAGGGGGGATAATTCGGACCAGGAGATGCCGAAAATGCAATTTTTACAATTTTTGTCTGTCGGTCTGTTAGAGCATCACATGAAAACTACAGAACGGATTTAAATGAAACCCAAAACTGAGCAAGCTCATATCTCGGGTCGTAACTTAGGATACTTTTTATCCCGATAAATGAAGTCATTCCGCGGAGAAACGAAAATATCGAAAAAGTTTTTTGCAAACTACAGAAAGTATATGAACGAAACTCGACACAGAGATGACTTATATCCCAAATCAACACTTAGGATACTTTTTATACTAGTAAATGATGTCATTTCTATAGACGGTTAGCTAAATAAATAGCGCTGCAATCGCGTTATTTCAATTTACTATCAAATACCTATGTTGTCATAAACAACTTGTCATTTGTTGTATTACTTCAAATTGGATTGGCTTCGACTCGATTCGCTTTGACTGCCCAGCAAAACATAACTTTGCTGGGCAGGTGTCTAGAATATATCGACTTAGGGCCGCTTGCATAACGATAGCCTTTAGATAAAAATTATTGAATCATATGAAACTGCCTAAATAAGTTTTACACAAAACGTATTGACTGGGTAGACAGAGAAATTTACCTAGGTTTCTCTGTCTGCGATTGACAGTTCATACATATTTTATATTTTGCGTTGTGCAAGACGCTAATTCTTTTTAAGGGTATTAAATGCGTTTTGTGTTTCTTAAATAAATTTGAGCAACCTTATGCAAGAGGCCCTTAGTTTCATTGTTATTATTATATGTAAAAAACCGAATTAAGGTTTTGTGTAGTAAAATAAAGCTATTGCCTGGGGTTTGCACGCGGTGCAAACTCTAGTATATTTATATAATAATATAACGGAACGGAACTTTGTTTCGATCAGGTGTCCCAAAGACACCTCATGCATTTTTCCTAATCAGTATACCAAAATAAACGTAATATGATTACAAAACTTATATTTTCTAAGTTGTGTATGAAAACATACATACCTCAACATTTTTTGGATCATCCCAGTTTTGATTTTCACTATCCAAAAATGAGATACTATTTTCAAAATTTTGACATACTTTAGTATTCTTCTCTATTTCTTTTTCGGGGTTTTGAGAATTTATTGTATTATTTGATATTTTCATTTCTTTATTATTGTGTTCAGTTTTTTGAGAATTACGAATACATTCAATATCTTCATCAATATTAGCAAAAACTTGGCTCATTATATTATCATATATGATAGAGTCACTATCACGTATGGTATTAATTTCTTCAAATTTAGCCTGGCTTTTTTCTGTTTCTTTTTCAGGAACATATTTATGTTTTTTGTTCAATGATGATTGATCTTCAGAATCATTTTCTCTTTCCTTTCGTTTTGTCATATATTTCTCATCTCTAAATTTCCTACTGCCCACAGTAGGCATCAATATTTCTGAAGGAGCCTGTTTAAGTACAAGATCTTCAGATCCTTTGACCGATTCCGTTTCAAATATATCAGCATCGTGCACAGAAATTTCCTCTGGTTCTACCACATTTGCTTCCTCTAAAACATGTTTTTCAGAATTCAAGTCTTTTTCTTCTTCATTTTCTAAATCTTTGCAACATTCCACTGCATTAGCCAATTCCTTTTCAACAGTTATAACTTCACCTACTGTTTCTGTTTCTGCTGATGCTGTGTGTTTTTTAGTTGATGAGGATGACGATTCTGGTTTACTGACAATCTCATTTAGGTTAAGAATATTTTTTGATGTTATTCCAATAACATTGCCTTGGTTTTTCTTCAAATTTGAATCAATATTTTTCTCAGATACGTTTTTTAATGTAATGACTGAATTTGTTGTAATGCTTGGCTCTTGAGATCGTAAGTCTGTTTGAATTCCTTGATCAGTCATCATTTTCATACATACATCACTCTCCTTTTTTTTAATTACAATATTTGCTATAGTGTTGCCCATTTTTATAGATATTTTAATATCATCATCCTCATCCATTGTTTGTGGTTCGCTGATATGTTGTGATATATTGGTTTTATGATTATCTTCTCCCTTTTGCCTTGGACACAAAGGACCTTTTTTAAAGAATGGCATTCTCATTTGTATTTTCTTATTAGTTGTATCTTTTTCAGTATTTTCGCCAATATTTGATATAAGTTTCTTTGTCTTATTTTGTATGACTCCTCTATTTTCAATGATATCTAATTTATTATTGTCCATTTCTTTACTAGAATGTTTATAGCAGGTTTCTGTATGAAGAACAACAGCATCACCAGATATATTATGATTTGTTGTTTTGTTATGTACAGGAATTACTTTAACATTTTTTTCTTGATTTTCATCACATGGTTTTTTCACTTCCTCAATAGTAGGATTATATTCTCCTTTATCTTCTTTACCTTTAATTGTTTGCAACAGATAAGTGTTATCTGTACTATTAGACTTACTGGACATCTCCTGAACATGTTTACAATTTTCAATAGAAACATCTAATTTGCTACTTCTCTTCCTTGGGTTATTTAAATCCTTTTTCATTCTTTTAACATTATTCCAATATTCTTTAATTTTGTTGACTTTTGAATTTGTGTCTAAATTACAATTATTAATATTTTCTATATCATCTATACTTTCATCCTTTTCAACAACCTTATTTTTAGCTTTTCTTTTTCTTGAGCTCCTGCGAGGATTTTCTGTTGAATATTCTTTGTCATCAAAATTAAATGGTTCTACATCTTTTGGACCAATGATGTTCTCTCTTTTTTTGTCATTATTGACATCTGGCATTTCATCAATCACATCCCAATCATGTTGTGATACTGCTCTATACACTTTTTTTACTGGGTCTGCTGTATTGTTATTAGTCTCATGAATTTGTACTTTGGTAGTAACTTTATGTGTACCTTCATACTGTGTACAACTTGGCTCCATAGACACAGGTGCTGAAAATTGGTTTTGTGAGTTTGCTAACCAATCTGCAACATTCTCAGTGTCTTTTTTATTATCTTTGTTTTCTAAGTCATTGTTGTTAAATAAATATTCATCCACTGGAAATAATAATTAACATGTTAATAAAAAAATATTGTTACACAAAAATATAATTTATAAATTAAACAAACAAACACACACATTGTATTTTCTAAAGTAAGTTACGCTTGTGTTATAGGTAATATACAACAACAATATTGGGGTCAATCCCAGACACCCAAGGGCAGCATAAATAAAAATAATTCATTATCAATATTTACCCTACTGCATTCACTCCAGACACTTCAATACCGGGTAACAAGATGTAACCCTTAGACCGCTTCATCACAGAAGCATAAGCAATACTTACATTATACAATAAAACATTTATTAACAATATTTTAAAGAATTATATTGATTACTAGCTGTCCCGGCAGACGCCGTCATGCCCAGAAAAGCTTCAATCAATATGCCGACAGCGCCACCTACCGGGTCCAATTGTAAACCAACTCAGACACCTTCTTTGGCTCATGCACAACAACTACATATAATGTTTGTTTTTATAATTATATCTTTATATAGAAAATATGTCACTGAACGCCTCTTAAATAGTTAGACTGATCTTATTAAAAAAAATTGTGTGTTCAAGTGGATTTGATAATGGTTTAGAATCACAATTCGGCCCAGTAGGTGCTACAGGAATCGAGCTCCAGGATTTTGGCGATTATTTTTATGATCCCAGGATGCTTTACTTTCACAGTTGGGCCCAGTGGTACTACAATCGGGTTCTAGATTTTTATTTTTTAAAGCAGGATAGTGTCTGCCAGGCCCGTTAGTTTACTATTATTATATAGTTACAATTATTGAATTAAATGCTTTGTTGCTTGATTTATTAAAATTTATTTTTGCAATAAACTAAACTAAGGGCTAATGTGTGAAACATAAGGGTTATCATAGAATGAAAATAAAAACTGTATTTATACATACAGTTGATGTTAAAATGTTGAGTAAATGCATCCTTCAGGGCATGAACACTCTCCCTTCTTAATTGCAATGGTATATTATGTTTCAATGTTTTATGGTCCACCTGGCTATTGCAAAATGGACATTTATGACGTCCAACCCAGCATTTGTGGCAGAGGCTATGACCACAAGCTGCTGTATATGGTTCTCTGTAGTAATTACAACTGAAATATCACATACAATTATTATGTTTTTTAGACATGATTCAGAACCACATAATTAGAATGACCAAAGGCTTGTTGTGGCTGTGTTGAAGTCACATGGAAAGTATTATTGAAATAATTTGGTGTTAGATATATTTGTAGTAACTATGAGAACAATATAATGTATCATACTATAATCATTCTGGTATTATTATGAGGGGTATAAGGCTTTTTGTTTTAATGTAATTTTAGTAGTAGAGTTTAAGTATAACATTTCAATTTATATCAATATTGGAAATTACCTATAAAGATGTACTATTATTCAATTATGTACCACATTTGAAAAAGAAAAAATAGACATTCAATTATAAACCAGGTTCATATTTTTTTCCCTTAAGTAATTATGATGGAAAAAACTAATGTTAAGGCACTTACAAAATGGTCTTTAAAATAAATAGCCTTTTAAAATGTATAATACTAATGGATAACTTTTACATTGTAAAATATTTTCAATGGAAACTAGAGCAAACTTAAAAAAATATAATTATAAACAACAACAAAAAATAAGTTATAAACAATATAATTAAAGACTGTGTAACAAATCAATACCAGATGGTAGTGTGCCCAGAAGGCTGGCTATATTGCTGTGGTCTATGGTGATGCATATTCCTTGGGCGAAATATGAGCCAGCCTTGTAATCACAGGCAGCATTGAAGAGTTTCTTACTAATATGTTTGAAGAAACTATTTGCCAATGGACCCCATGGACATTAAACATTAGGTTTCAATTTCAAAAGGTACATGTAACCCCTTCGTAAGGTTCTATATTTGCGCTGTTTGAAAGTTTACAATAATGGACACTGAATTTTTATGAAAATCAAGTTTAGGGGTATACATACGCCTTATATATAGACACTAGACCTCTAAATTGGTCTAGGAAACAAGTTTTTAGGGTCCACCAACAAGTTTTGAATGAATAATGGGAAAAACAAAAATATGTTTGATAAACAAGGTTATGTCACTTTTGTTGAAAAAAACTTTGATTTGTCTTTAGGAATACACTTACACATGATATATAAACACTAAAACCGTTTTTTAGTTTAGTAAACAAGTTTTGAATTAATTATTATAATTTTAAAGTACATAATAATAAATCACAGTACTGTCACTTTTTTTCACTTTACAACGATAAATAAATGTTACGAAATCAGTATGTCAATAATATCGATTTTTTAATTTGAATATCATTCGATATTCCAATAATATCCATTTTGAAATACAAAAATTATTGTTATTGCTTATATATTACGAGTTTGAATGAGTAGTATTTGTAATCGATTTATTTTTATTACAAACATCGATGCATTAGGCGGCACTATGAATATTTAGCCGCCTTTTTATTTTTTAATAATGACAGTGTTTCTTGCGACCAGTAACTTAAACGGTGAGTTGGTTGGGTTGGGTTAGTGTTGGGTTGGGTAGAACCGACTGGTCACCATTTATTTATTGATAACTATTTAAATGGTGGTTACAACTCGGTTGTGACATTTGTTGACTGCTGTCATGGCACACTTCCTTTGCTCGCTAGGCTTGAGGCTTAGTCCGCGTTTTTAGACTGTATTAAATGTTTTTTACATTGACTACTAACTTTTCTTCTGCATTTATCATCTTTAGACACAAGAAATAAGTACACCATTTTGAAAAAAAATAGTAAACTTATGTTTACAAAAAAAACCATATCTCAAAAACTACATGTCTCCTAGACATGGGGGTTGCAGGAGGGAGAAGTACTCTTCCCCCCTTCCCCCTCCACTACTTAAAATTCAGTTTCCATTATTGTAAAGTTAACCGAAAGTTTTTGTAGAGGCACTGGCAGCCTTTAACTTATTCGTTGGAAGATGTAACGGCACCAGTGTCAATGCATGTCACATACCAAACAAGTGGCCATTCCATCTTCCAAGGAATAAATGAAATACTATCAGACTTTTTGCCATATTTGCATACCAAGCCATATGGCCGGTATGCCGACCCTGACATGAATGCAGTGCATGATGTTGTTGAGGCTGGCATGGCAATAACTTCGGCATTTTACCCAAAGATTTGTTATTGTTTTCAAACAGAATTAGTCATCTGGAGCATGCATAAAGTCATTTTAATTCAGAATTTAATTGTTTGATTTCTAAGATTCTGAGTTATTACGTTCACTAAATTGGTGTTTGCTTACCATTCAAAACAAGTGACATGCCTAATTTGTTCACAAATATAATTCGTGACTTTAATTTTCTCTGTCGGACTGATCATGTTTGCCTCTTATAAACCTGTAAAGAATTGTGAATTTATTACTGTATGTAAAACATCAGTTATTGAGGGAATCTCTTGATGTTTATTGGTACACTAAAGCCACTCTGCAATGACGACTCAACTGTAGTTACTTTCCAGGACGGACGGACCCGAGCCCACCCACTATTTACATAAAATATGTGATTGTGACGAGTGATTTAGGACTTGTTGTAGGATCAAAAACCGTTTTTTGTTAAATACTGTATTTCGTTCGAACTCACCATATTATTTATTATAGAACTCGTTTTACCTCGGTCGGCGATTAGTTTTCTCCATATATTCAATGTACTCTGTGATTAGTTTCTTGGCTAGTTTTTTTTGCTTGTTTTCCTTCGCGCCACAACTCGCAAAACATAAATGTCAGTGTCATAACAGTCAGTACAATTACTTTTTCTTAGAGATTTTTTGCGTTCTATTAGTAGGTACGTATTGCAGTAGATGTCACTGTTCTCAAATTAAACACCAAATGAAAGAAAATAATATGTTTCGTTATACGCAGTTGTTTTAATACTTGTTTAAGAAATATTTGATATGTTATTATGTTTTTGCAAGCCATATCAGCTAATAAATATATTTTAAAATATGTAAATTCTATTCCTCACCTTTTCAAATTATAAAGCTCTTTTTAACTTTAATTACTGGATTTTTGATGAATTGTCGATATACTAAAAACTTATTTCAAAGATGTCAATTATGTCAAAACCAAAACGACATTCCGATCGATACGAGTCACACTCGTGAACGTATGTACTTTGTTTGTGTTTTGATTATTTTTCGACAACTTTGTTTGATTCCTGGACTCCTAAGACTTCGCTTATCACGTTTACTAGTGTTCTGTGATTACGTTGAACTTATAAATGTACCCCGAACACCGATTTGCCTAACGATTTGTTCTCTGGTGACTTGGATTATGGCTTCTTCTGAAAGAGGTTTTTGTGTGCCCAGATGCAGTAAAACTTGTGAGTAAATCATCCTAACGGCACCAGATTAGATGTGGATATAAATGATGTTATGAAAATGTATGCCTTTAAATATTTAAATAAAAGGAAACATAATAAATCACGCTACCGCTAAATTGTTGTTTTATTTACTAACAAATAAACATTTTTTGAAAAGGCTTTTGGGAATTGCAGGATTTAAATTATTAACTCCCGCAATTTCCAAAATTCTGATATAAAAATCAAAATAATACTAGACGCCCTGGACGGTTTTCGCCGTTGAATAGTGTCGTATACCGATAGAGTGCGTTAGTATATATATTATGACTGTTGACTCTATACCAGTATATATAAAGTACTCTGTGATAAATGTATTGACATTGACACTTGAGTTGACGGCGTTGACATTACGCATACGCTGACTGATATAATGATTCACAACCTGCATGGCAGTTTATTTAGCATTTCGCCGCATAATGTAAGATTGTGAACGTTGTTGCAGCCTGTATTGCGTCCAGCAGCCACTGCAGGATAGTAAATGAGCTTTTTATGGTCTATGCATTTTAATATAAGTAGCAGCTGACGGACGTGACTGACGGGCGTGGCTTACAACGTATCTAGATAAAGATAGTCCATTGGAGTGAGCAAATTAAGTGGTAAGTCGCGGACGTGACCTAGGGCGTTCGGACATCCTAACGGTCCAAAAGCAATCAGGAGACTCAAGACAGGAGAGTGTGTTACGGTTCAGCTGTGCACGTTGTTCGAACGCGTTTGTTAGTCGCGGCTGAAGGTTGAGTTTTGTGTGTGGGTACCTTATAAAATGTACCTAGATATAACGCGTTCCTCATGTATCACACAAACTCACAACGCCCAAAATGCTCCGTCTGCCGTTCTACATGACATGTCGATATGGTCGTGGGGAAAATGTCATTAATGACGTCATTATTTTCGACACAGCACTCAGAATGACCCGTATCGAGAGGTGGGTTGAAGTAGGCGTTGACCAGAGAGCATTAATTCTCTCTATCGATTGACATTGAAAAAGGCGCTATTTTCAAATCAACAAATTATATTTTTCTATTTCGTGGTTAATGACATTAATGCTCCATTATCCATTCCACGTAAATTTATTTTTGTAACGCCCGCAAGAAGGTGGAACACAGTGATGCCAGGTGCACTGTAATTAGAGTAGATTTACTGTAATTTTACTGATTTTGCTGTACACTGTATTCGAAGTATACAGTGAACAGCGAAAAACGTAGTTTCTTTTAATATTAACCACCAAAAAAAAGTAGATTCACCATTCACTGCGTGCAACGAACCGCACTGTGTTCTACTTCAAGTAAGCATTACATCTTGGGCCGGGGAATTAACAAAGGACGGAGAACAGATTATTGATGACTATTATTTGAGAAAATTGAGATGTTTATATTTAGCATAGTATTTGTTTACTATAAGCTACCCTTGTAATGTTGCCGATAATAGTAGGTAAGTTTATAAGTTCATTTGGAAATAGTGGCTACATTGTTGGGATTAATTGTAATATAATTAGTATTACTTTTAAAATAGCAGAAGGTGACGCCAGGAGTGAAATAAAAACATGGTGAAGACTTTTACGGACAAAATATATAAAAATGAACCCATAAGTGACAGTAATACAGATATTGATTGACAAATTATATGTAAATTATAATAGTGATTATTAAATACATTGATAATTCCAATAAAAGTATGTTTTTTTTCATTGTAAAAACACTGTAATGAGTTTTATGATTTACTGTATTTTCCTACCGATCTACTGTAATTTTACATACAAAACACTGTAATTTTGTCAATCCAACCTGGCAACACTGGAACAGTGGCGGTCGTGAATATGGTTGTTGTGAGTCTCTTGTGGAACGTAGATATTTGACTTTGGACTGAGACATCACTTATTGTCAATGTCACAGTCTTGCTATAAAACCGTCAAAAAATACATATTTCGATTTCTAAATCCTCGGCAAGTTGTGCGTGCCGAATAAATTTAATTTTAATCACTATTGATAGTAGCTTTACAGCAAGTAAGTTTATAACTATAATAATTTTCATATAGTGTTCCCTGTTTAACAAAGTCCTTATTATACCTTGTTGAAATTTTAATTTTAAATCATATTACATAATCCTATGTTTTCAAGTATGTAAAGGCTATGCTTTTCATAAATTATATCATTTTTAAATCTAATTTCGTATCAAGCGTTGTTTTAATCATGTTACTGAGTAGTTTGTCTTAATTTTTTTTTATACAGTTGTTTGTATTAGGTTATATGCATTTTTGCATAATTATTTAGAACAGAATAGGACTGTGGGCTTCAAGATAATTAACCGGCTTAATTTATAATTGGATTTCAGAATGGCATTGGCATTCCGTGGTACATTGAGAACCCTAGCAAAAAGGCTTCAAGTCCGCACTTATGCTGAAGCAGCTAAAGGCGATGAAATGGCTCTTACATTTGCTGCAGGAAATAAGGTTTGTCTCAGTTTAAACTTAAGTTAAAAGTATGAACTGCTTACATTATGGTGTCAGTGGTTGGTTTAGCCTTTACCCACTTAACTCATTGCAATACAGAGTTTCCAAGTTTGATTTCTGGTTTACCTTAGTTGACAAATGAGCTTTCTATTAAACCATGTACACAATTAACACTGGTCTGGGTGTCTGAGATCAGCCTTAGATTAGTCCATTGTATAGTAATCATAAAACAGGTGAAGAATTTATTATGATGTGTGTTTGACTGCTGAATATTTCTATAATTTTAAAATATAAAAACAATGAGTGTATACTTGTTAATATAGTTTTATTATAGCTAAGTAAACCATAAAGATCTTATTTCCATTGTCATATCATTGCAATGGCCCCGTGTTTTAAATGGCTGTGTAGTAAATTCTGGTCTGGAACTGGTTAGAAACAACAACGTGTGAACATTTATAAATTTGTAGGTAAAAAAAAATATAGTATTTAGCTGACTCATCAGTCATAAGTTTAAAACATTGACACTGTGAAAAGCCAGTTCTATTCTTCACAATAAGAGGCTAATGAATTAAATACTGTAATCGTTTATCATCATAAAGCGGGGTTGGGTTTACACATATATCCCTGGGTGATTTCCTGGATGATTTTAATGGTTAATGTGTTTAGGAATATATTTAAGACTTATTTATAAAAACTGAAATTGGTTTTGAGTGGAAAAAATACATATTCAATTAATTATCGAAGTTTGAAATTCACGACAAAGATCTGGTAATTTTGTCGCCAAGACTTTTTGACGGGATTTATTTCAATAG
This sequence comes from Dendrolimus pini, assembly GCA_949752895.1. Classification (NCBI taxonomy): domain Eukaryota; kingdom Metazoa; phylum Arthropoda; class Insecta; order Lepidoptera; family Lasiocampidae; genus Dendrolimus; species Dendrolimus pini. The sequence goes on along the minus strand of OX457137.1, from coordinate 16,914,328 downwards.
GAGACTGTATGTATCCGAAAATTTAAATATGTGGAGTTTTAAACAGTCGGTTAGGTTAGGATTTGTGTAGAGTAGAACCGACTGTAACCATTCACTATTTATCTTATTCTATAAGTGAAAAACAGAAGTGAGGTTAGATTGAAAAAAACATTAACTCAGGAACTATACATTTCCGCCACATGGGAGTTGCAGAAGGAGTAAGTTTTCTTCCCTCCCCCTCCCCCCTTCCCCCTCATTACTTATGATTCCGGGGACATATATGTAAATCACACCCAAGTATCCTAATGACTGGTGCCATTGTCATCCATGTAGGTCCTTCCCTGTGGACTTGCAATTCAAACTACGTAAACCATGCAGAGTGGCATTGTGACATTGAGACAGTCGCTCATACTGGCAGTGGTGCATAGTGTGGCGGTTAAAGCCAGCCTAAATTGCTTTACATGCTAAATACTTAAAATTTCAAAACATGTAGGCAAATTCAGTTTGTATAGACATTGCTGATTCAGTAGATATTCCGGTGCTATAGAGTTCAAATCTTATATCTGCTTGTTTCTTTTTTAATGTTCTTGTTATTTTTACTAGAGTTTGCCCGTAGCTGTGTCCTAGGTCAAACCCGAGTGCATACCTATAGTTTAAAGAGCAAACATTAATACAGGTTACATTGTATTAAATTTTTAAATAAGTGCTAGTTTACCCCGGAAGATTCACTTCATTTTTTATTGCAAACTATCTTATCTCTCTGGATGAAAAGTATCTATGTTCATTTTTGGTATGCATAAAATTACAGCAAAACCAATCCAGTACTCCAGTAGTTTTTCTGTGAAAGCTTAATAAATACTCACACTGAGTTAATATCATATTTTTTCTGGATATTGAATTGTTGTATCTATACACTTGAGAAATGATTGGTGTCTCATACAAACTTTCATCCTCTATTTCAACCCATTCTAGATTATTTTTTACGTTAAAAAGTAGTAGCCTGTGTCAAGTCTTGTCTAACATCTGTAAACTACACAATGATGAAAATGACAAATGTCCAAAATCACCAATATCACCAAAAATCGACAAAATCACTAATATCACCAAAATTTCGAAAATCACCAAAATTACCTACTAAAATCACCAAAATGACCAATACTACTAATACAACCAAAATGACATAAATAGCAAATAACAAAAAATCTATCCTACTTTCTGGGATAACCTTTACCAAAATCTATCCCATTATCTGGGTTGAAAAGTATCCCTTGTCCACCCTCGGTATTAAAATTACATATAAGTATACTGAAAGTTAGCCTACTCGGTTCAATAGTTTTTTTCATAAAAACATAACAAACAGATATAAATATTTTTTATCCCGGAGACTGTCCCATTTTTGGGATAAAATGTTTAAGGGAATATTATAAATACTTTCAAATTTATAATACACTTATATTCCCTTAAACTTTTATGAATGGGCATGGTAAAAAAAAACTCAAGTCATTGTTTTTAATAGTATAAGTTGTAGAGTGTTCTACTTGACACATCATTTAAGGCAAACATTTAAATTCTGTGTTTATTTGCTGATGTTATATTTCATTGAATTTCTTTCTTTTACAGGTGTTCTACGACAAAGTAGTTGTAAAACAGGTTGATGTGCCATCTTTTAGTGGGGCTTTTGGTATTTTGCCTAAACATGTGCCCACACTTGGTAAGTGGGCATTTTTTTTTTGTGATATAGTCTGATAGTGTGATGAAAAAATTTAAAATAAATTTTTGGTTGAACAATCAAACGGGTAGGTAGTCTGTAATTAAATCAAGTAATTTAAAAGATAAGTTATTATTTTGAGTGCTTTTAAGATATTTAGGCCTCCAAATAAATAAATATATGTATTTGAGGTAAATTGACATCTGTCAATGTCTTAAAATAATGATAATAAAGTTAGTTGAAATAAAGGCTATTTTTTAGTAATAAGACATTTAAATTTAGTTAGTTCATTATATTTATGGTAGGAATTTTCAGATAGATGGATAGCCAAGAGGAAGGATAATTAGGTTAAAGGGTTCAGTTATTGCTTATGGAACCTATATATAGAGATAAATGATGTGTCAAACCCGCCAACCCATCTTGGACAAGTGTGATGGATGCACTGCCTATTCTTCCTAAACCTGGGGAGACCCGAGTTTATGGACTTATTTTTTTACAGAATTATAAAAATAAAATTGACTTAAAATGATTAATGTAAGGATGGGGATTGCGAGAAGACATTTTCTAACATAATTATGTATAGTAGAAAAGGATCCATAAAAATTAGTTTAAAATAAAATTAAATTGGTAAATTATTTCTATAATATGATAAATCTGTGATGGGGTTTAGTTTGTACAATAGGTTTCAAAATGTGAAAAAATTCAGGGGGGCTAATTCAGACCAGCAGATTCCGAAAATACAATTTTCAGACATTTTCTCTGTGTGTCCATCTATTAGACCACCACGTGATAAAGTATGAATGGACTTAAGTCCATTTAAATGAAACACGACACAGAGCTAGCTCATATCCCGGCTCAACGCTTAAGGATCCTAAGTGTTGCAGTTTAAGTGTCGTTTTCGGGGATAGACGAATATAGCAAAAAAAGTGGCGCTGCCGTCGCGGTTGTATATTGCTGTCGTTACATTTCACTACCAATACGTCGTCGTAACCACAACGCGAAGTTTCGCGTTTTGAATTTTGAACATTTGAATAAAGTTTGTCATTATAACTCGACACAAATTATAATTCCAATCGGCAGTTTCTGTTTGCAGATAAGGCAGGTCGGTTGCCGACATGTAAATAATCTATTATTTTATTTAGTAGTTAATAAACTTATTAATAAGATTGAAAAGGAATGTAGTGTTTGTATTTAGACAATTTAGTTGTGTTTAGTTTTCCCGTCAGAAGTTTCACAGTATTAGATATATTAAGTAGTTATTTATTTTAGTATAGTGTAACACACCATCTCTTCTGTTCTTTTTTCTAGATTGTAAGTATCCAGTTTTGGTTAAGATTTATTGTATGTATTGTTAAGCCTTCAAATTGTGGATATACTGTTGGATACTTTTAATAATAAATTGAAAAAAAAAATAAAAAAAATATCGAACTTTATTTGAAAGCGCAAAAGGCAGAGTGTTGCTTGCTTGCGTTCTTAGCTCTGTCCCGCTCACACGATTGTTAGCACTGTCGCGTGTACTAAAATTGGTCTACAGCGCTGGTACATTGCGGGATTATTAGTTGTGTAAAACTATACATGAATAATGATTATTTCAGCTGTACTGCGCCCAGGCATTGTCACAGTGATCGAAAATGATGGCAAACAGAACAAGATCTTTGTCTCTTCGGGGACAGTCACAGTCAACGATGATTCCTCAGTACAGGTAAAGAAATATACTCTAATTTTTAATAATTCTGTAGGTTTCAACTCAGAGTGGTGAATTGTTGATTCAACTTACATAACTGGCTTATGAATCCAAGAAAAGGTTGATCACAGCTGACATTTTAGTCCGGGTAATTAAAACTCAGAGTATAGTTGGGTATATTGTTGGGAAGAACAACAGTACTAGGTGCTAACTCCCCTATGTCTAAATGTGTAGAATTCTCAACAGCAGCAGTGATGTTACTGACATTCACTTTGACTCAAAAAAATCATTTTATAAAAAGATTCGTTTAGCCCAACAGGACACAAATTAGACAGACTAATTTAAAGACCCTACACATTTTTGTTACATTTATTATTAGAATCTAAGTAAATAACAGTGAAGAAATTATACTGCAAGTTGTGTTCACCTATAATTAGTTTTTACGTTGCATTGTAAACCTTAGTCATAAGTCTAGTAACTGATTAAATGTATAAAACTGTTGGTGATCCTTATTTAAATAAAATATTTTGTTACGCTCTTTTGACGTTAAGCCTTTTTATATTCTTACCGTCTTATTCATATTAAGTTAGGGCGAGTCTGTAGTCTTCTTTAAGAACCTTATAGTTTAAATGTATATTTTTAGGTCCTCGCCGAAGAAGCACACCCACTAGAAAACTTGGACCGTGGTGCGGCTCAGGAGGCACTCAGCAAGGCACAGTCAGAATTGAGTTCCGCAGGAAATGAGAAGGTATTTCTAAGAATATATTTATAATTCCTGTACACTGTAGTTGTCTAGCTTAATGATTTAAGTTTTAGTTGAATTCGTCGTTAAGAATGTATTAAGAATGGACGATTGTCACTAGTATTTTTCTTCTTCCATGGTATGTAATAAACAGTAACACAAATGTTATAATAAATATTAACATTACTTATATAATAAAGACATTTTAATATCATCTCAATTTAAAACTCTACCTAACTATAACCACAAAAATAATTTCAATGAAAAAAAGCTTTTTATGTCTATGATCGGTATTAAAACTACATTTAAACAAATTGCAGCAAAACTGATCCAGTATAAATTTGGGAAATTATTAGTCCCATATAACCTCTATTTCAATCAGTTCTAGTTTTATTTATCTATCTCATAAGCTATATAAATGACGAATTAAACAAAAATGGCGAAAATTATGAAAATTGCGAAAGTGATGAAAATTACCATAATGATATCATAATTTAAATAAAACGAAGTGGTATTCGATTGACAAGCCATTAACACTTTATTCAAGACGGAACAACATGGACGCCGGAACCACAGACAATACATATAAAAAACCATAGTGTTACATATTGTTACTACTGTTACTAAGAGAATATCATCTATATTTAATGTACACTTTATAACAGATAAAAATAACCTTTACATAAATCTATCCCATTACCTGGGATGAAAAGCATCCCTTATCCACCCTCGATATAAAAATTACATACATACCAAATTTCAGTGTAATCGGTCCAATAATTTTTCCGTAAATGCATAATGAACAGAGACAAATATATTTTATCCCGGAAACTAGCCCATTTTTTGACTCCTTTAACAAAACTTATTGTCATAATTTTGTATACAAAATTTATAGGGCCGCGACGCTTTGTAAGATAATATAAACTATTAAAACCTGTCTCAACTGATTTGAGAGGCCTAAACTGAGTTCACTATTTCACTAGCGCGCTACCACATTTTCGAGGATGTAAATCGACTGAATTTACTAACGACCAGTCTATGTATTCTATGAATCTCCATGATAAGAATACGAATTTTTACAGAAATTTTATTTTGATTAATATAAATTTTATATCTAAATATCAACTCTTGTGGAAAAAAACTAGGTCCTTTTATTATGTCATTCTCTAGGTTTAGGTTATGGCGAACAATAAATAGTTTTCATTCATTCATATGTATTAAACGTTTTTTGATTTAATTCAAATTATTTTTTGTGTAATTGTTATTTTATTTTATTTAAGGGGCTATCAGCTGTAGTCCTACAAACTGAAGTTACAGAGATAACTAAACAATAGCTAATATAATAATTCATAAGCCTCCACAGATGACAGGAAATACAAAAAATAAATATACATTTGTTTTAGAAAAATAAAAAATAAAATGAAAAAATTGTGCATTTACAGATGCTTATATTGTTGAGATTCATAGAATACAGATTTGGCATAAGTATCAGTCAATTTATATCTTCAACGTGGTAAGCGTGAATGAGATAGCAATGTCCATTTACATCAACTCATCTATCAATTTTAAATATGTTAGTTATATAATTAGTTTGTGTTTAATTGGCATGTATTTTTATATGTTTTTTTTTTCATTTCAGGCCAAAGCTGAAGCGGCCGTTGCTGTGGAGGTTGCCGAGGAAATCGTGAAGGCGGCGTCAGCGTAAATGACTGCAACAGTTCGTACAATATTAGTGCTAAACAATATTTAAAAGTACCGTTTATGTATAAATAAATACAATATCCACCCACATGATGTTTTTACTTGTAATATTATTTGTCTTTCAGTTTTATATTAAATTTAAAGGGTTACATAGTCATTTTTGATAAGATGTAAGGTATCTCCATTATGCAACTATACAATCGTCGTAGTAGATGTTCACTTTCCGTGTAAATTGTGTCCCCCCCACCTTAGAGAGGGTAGGGGAGAGGTTAAAACTATGTGGTAGAACATACTGTTACATACATTAAGAATGTATAGTCTAGGAATATTTCCAACGAAAATGCTTTGAAGGTGTATTGTATTAATTCGTTTAATTAGTTTTTTTTACACAATACTCGCGCTGGTTGACTTGACTTGACTTTTTAATTGAATGGCAATTGGCTCGTTCTTTATCGAACCACCATTACTGCCAGTGTCAGGTGTGGACTCGCGCTGGTTACTTTGAACGTATATAATGAAGTGACATAATAAATTACTAAGATGACATTTTATCTGTCACTGTTAATGTAACGTTTACGTATGTTGAAAATTGATATTGTCGATGGCAACTATCTACATAGCCAAAGGTGTTGAGCCAAAACCGAAATAGGCGTTTAGTGTCTGAATAAAGGGAAAGTTAATTCAATTCACGAAATTAACTACCAGGAAATGAAATTAATCTGCGACTTTTGTGTTCCAACGTGGCGGCTCCACGCAGACTGAAGGTGGTAAGGTAAGATCTTAAAATCTACTAGGACATGCTCGCGATTTCGTCCCCGTTTGACTTGAAATTCCCGAGATAAAAAGTAGCGCAAATTTTAAGTCTGAGAATTTGCTTTCGATCGGCGAAAACCGTATCGAAATGGCCCAGTAGTTTTTTTGTGAATCACGAAGAAACAGACCATATTCAATGTACTCTTTGAAACAGACAAGAGATCTAAAAAAAATGGCATGATGTTCTCCAATCTTTATATAGTATATTACAGTTTTCTTTTTAAATGTCTTCCTATGTACACGGCATGTTTAGAATTTTATAATATTATAGATTATCCCTCTACTAAGCTCATAGAATTTAAATTATTTCTCTTCCTGGATAATAAAATGTTGTAAAAATCTTCCTGTATTGGTTCCGGTTTGAGGAATAATGGGATTGATTAGCCCCAGAGTTCCCTATTAAAAGTATAACTTAGTTTGTAAATATACAATGGATGTTAGTCTGCAGATATACAAATAAGGATTAAAAAATAAAACAACATCGTACGGTTGACGACTGAGTAGTAATTTATTAAACACAAATCAAACACTTTGGTACAATCATTTGCGGGCAGCAATTTCGCAGCACCTCGCAATAAACCAACTCCCTTAAATAGCAGCAAACCAAATATAAAAGGACGTAAGTAATAGAAATATCGAAACATCGTAATAAATAATGTTAATGTGCAATTACATTTAATTTAGCATTTGTCAAATTTATCTCATTACATAGAATATAATTTTATATACTTTTTTTTAACTTTATCGAAACGTTCTAATTTGGAAGGATAAGAGAAGAGATTGGTTGCTAGGAAGTCGCGAGAACCTAACTACAAGCCTACGTCGCAAGCTTACACGACAATGCACAACACATAAAGGGAAACATCGAATAATAGACACGACCGTGTCTTAACACTTAAAAAGATCCGATATACTCCGTTTCACATGGTACGAATAAGAGATGGCGTTGTAATCGACAAATTAACATTATATTTTTTACAGTTCCCTTTTCCTGGACCATTACCACATAGGCGATAATTTTAATTTATAATACACCACAATTATCTTATGTATAATTAAAAAAAATATATATATAAATGTCACATCAAACAGAGTTGGATTTGGAAAAAAAGTGGTAGACATTTTTTTCCATTTGGTAACGTATTTAGAGAAATGTGTGAAACTGCTCCCAAAATATGAGCATGTGCTACGTGTTTTTAAAGAGTATGAAAAAATGTAAAGTGAATTTATTTACAAATACATCATCTCTTTAGGACCAAGTAAAATAGGGTGTCTATCGAATCTTCTTAACTATTTGCATAATATTTAAGGATTAAATTACGATTATGATTAATAAAAATGCACCTTATCTCCTACATAATTATTATTTAAAAAGTATTACTTTAATTCCGTGTATTTCATTTGTTTCAATTTAAACATTATAGTTTATAGTGTTTGTTATTATCAATAGGTAACTTCATTATAGACAAGTTGTGTTTCCTTTAACAGTATTAATTTAAAAGTATACAAGCAAAAACGACTATGTCCACGAATGTAGAATTAAAATATTATGAGAAATAAAGTTTCGCACGGTAATTATCTTTTAACTTTACATTTTAACATCACTATCAATTGTTATGAATTAATCGGAGCTTGCATTATTTTTCTTTATCTTAAATGTTTAATTACAAATTAATTAAATGTTAATATGGAAATTGACACTTTTGCTTATACACCGATCTATTATATTATTATTGAGGCTTAAGAATATAACCCTAATGCTGATTAGTTTTTTATTCCCATATTATCATACTGTAGTTACAGTCTAGCTACTGATTATTATAGTATTTGTTTGAAGAATTGATTATTAAAGATTTATTACTAACCTTAACCTAAATAGTATAATGCTTAAATGCGAGTCGAAACAATAAAACGATACATTATGACATTAATTACACAAACTATGCAATCAACGTAAATGTTAAAAAGCATTTAAAACCATTGTAACGTAATAAGGAAGCATCATTGCAGCCAGAGGGCTGTGCGGTTGTCTTATTAAATAGGTCAAGTGTAAACAAAAATTCATGTTAGTATTAATTACAATAAAAAAATAGAAAATGGGTAAAAAATATCACATCATTATGTTGAGCTTAATTTAAATCAAACTGTTCGCCTCCCCAAAAACCAGAGCATTCGTCCTCGTTAAATATGTTTAAATTAAGCTGAACAAATCAAATCAAAATATGTTTTCAACCCCACCATGATCCGAAGTAAGCGCGTCGATGTTTCATACACATATAATGTAGGAATGGGTTATTATAATGACCACGTCACCTGTCTAAGCAAATATTATAAATTTCAAATAACTACCACAACCATAATTTACTGTTTCAAATGGTAACAATACAGAGTGACGCATCGTCGATATCTACGCAAGGACGGTAGGCGCTAATTTGTACATATTCATCAACACCTTCAGTTTACTTCGGACAATGATTACAATAAAATAGGGCGTGAAAACAGAAATACTAAAATTATAACTAATGCGAATTCCGACCAACTAAGTTGGGATAATTTTAAAAAATAATAGCAACATAAACCGGCGACACACATGTACTGCGGTAGAAAACATTTAAATTTGGCACGAGTATTACCATCTTGCTGCATGCGCTTAGTACTGTAACTTAAGAATAAAGCATTATTGCAAATAATAGGCGAACTATGCGTTGTGCATCAGCAAGATGGTAATGTTCCCTAAAATTAAACTAGAAAATGTAGTGTCGTGTGCCGCAGTGTGTAAGCACGGGGCGAGTTTACAGATTACACTGCCACAGTATCGTAGGCTGTGAGTCCCCGCCCGTGGACTGCTTGCTGGGGGACTGGGGTGGCTGTTTCTGGTCTGTAAACACAATGCTCATTCAGTACACCTACTTTTGCACAGAAAAAATCTTTAAAAGTGTTTCAGTCAAAGCTATAGTTCAAATCAACTATAAAGGTAGAACCTAAGTTTGTTGTCTTGTTTTACATATAGTTCGTTTGCTATGCTTTGACTTAATTTTAAACTGGTGACACACAGGGCATTTCTAGACAGAATTATTACTTGTATGGAATCAAGTGTGCTGTCAAATAATTTCATACAAATTTTAGCATTAATACATTTCTAAAAGATATAATGCGATCTAACAGAATTGCTATTGTGATATTTATTATATTAAAGGGTTCATCACTGGCATACTAAAATTAGGGCGAGTGCATATTCTAGGAATGGTATATACAATGCACTTGCATTTTATTTACAAAATTATATCAGCATCAACAAAAAGAAAGCCGATTTGCTCGGGGAACGTAGCGCTATTTATGAATCAAGTAGGGAGTGTAGCGTAGCAAAGTCTATATATGAGACTTCTAGTAAAAATGCTTCTAACATCAAATTTCGCGTACGATTTAATTTCATACTATTTCTTAATAGTGTGCTAATATTTTAAAATCGAACACGATTACATTTATGCAAATCCATTTGGTAAAAATATTTATAATAAAATTAACAAGAAAATGCGCTGTAATAGATATGAAACATGTCATGGCATTTTGGAAATGAAATGGCAGGAATTGGTAAAATAACATTTCACAACTAATGCGGGACAAAAGAATATTTTTCACCTCTTACCATTCAATCTGCAAAACAAATACATTTGAGTGTGCGGTTTGGTTCAACGTGTGTTAGCCACAAAAGGTTAATAGTAACAAAAGTTCAGGCAAAAAAGAAAAGAGGCGTAAAAAGTTATAAAAGTCATTGTTAACATACTTTGACTTACTGTTTCCTGTTGATAGACCACGGATGCAGAACATATCACATGCTTAATAACGAGCACACTAACGAATACTTCAATTTATAATGTACTACCTAATTACCCAACTATTCACGAAACAATATATTCGTGCCAGCAGACACCCACAAGGAATCAGCTGTATTTAGTTTATTGGTGGTGTTCAGTGTGCCTGTGAGCTGAGCTATACGTACTTAAATATTAATAAGGTACCTAAGAATTTCTTTGTCTATGTGTCCATGTCACCAATTACGCCAAACTTTATAGCCCTAGATACAGAATGCTGCGTAATAACAAGCTTTGTATGAAAAAGCGGCTATTGCGCAGCTACCTATTGCTAACTAAAAACAATTTGATGAGGACTAAACAAATACATTTAAAGTTTCAGTTTTAGGCACATGGATTATATTACAAACAATCTAAGGGTATCCTAACTGTCAGCCTTCCCTTTCAGACAAGATTTCCTTTAATGCTTCACGTAAATGGTATTACGGCCAGTAACTATATTCAAATCCTATTTATGTGTATTTGGTAACAATGTAATTTACAATAGGTAATAATTTAATATAATGGCGGCCAAGTTTTGCCATATTCTGCACTGGATTTCAATAGGTAGCTAATCCTGTATGTATATATATAAATATCACATACTTAACTTTCAGTACAAAATTATTACTAAGTATAATCAAAAATACACGTTCATGTCTTGACCACACCGTGTCCTATGTGAAGCACAAAATTTGTTCGATTATTAGTTTTATTACAAAAAGAATTTAAAACCCTTGAAATAACTGGATTTTGGTGATTGAATTCTTGTTAGTCTGTGAGTGATACTATCCTATTGTCCCTAAATATATATAATTTTTTGTGTTTGTCAGACGCACCCAAAAACCAATTATTAATAAGAGGTTTACTTAAGAGACAATTTAACTTTTAGTTTCACCCCATTGTCCACGTAACTGCGCATTTCGTAGCAGTTAGTGTAATACGATCATACTAAACTTCACGTTCATTCGAGCAATATATAATTGACGAGTTACATAATAATATAGATATTTTATGTACTAAATTAAATAATAATATTTAATTGTGCATTAAGTTAACCAATTATTAAGGCCTCTGAGTGCTGTTGTGAATTTGTTAAGTTTAAGCTTGTGTCACGCAAAGACTAACCTTTCGATGAGTTTCCTCATTTCCTCGGTGTGCATGCCGTCCTTGGCAGTGTGGGCCCTCACTGCAACAACACACAAGTCACGACGCGCTCTACTCTAGCCACGAGACCTGCCTGCCCACTACACTTATGCATCGAACAATACACAACTATGCACTCATATTAGCTCTAATAGTCCGTAATATATCAAATATGTAATTATCTGTATATAAATGACCCGCCAACCCGCCTTAGACAAGCTTGGTAGGTCTATAATCCGCTCCCTTAAAATGGGGAGAGGTACAGTGGTGGGACTTGTGTCATTTGATATTATGAATATAGTCTGCATATTACCTCCAGACAGCTGCTAAATAACAGCGATTATTAAAATATATTTAATATAATTTTCTAGAAATCTAATAATCGAATGATGCGATAGCATCGGACGAGAATATTACAATAGGAATGACAATCGTTTTGTTGAATATCAACAAACACAGCTGAAGAAACAATTATCACATCTTGAATATCGAGTCTTTGCCGCCATTTTATCGTAAGCAACTTATGGACATAAGTACATTTTTTATTGCAAAAGGCATTTTAAACTATTATTTTGTTTTAAGATGTTCAGTTTTTGATTCAGTAGGGTATAATCTAACTAGAACTGAGAGTCTCAAAATAAAATAATAGTTTAAGATACCTTTTGCAACAAAAAATATACTTATGACCAAATGTCGCTTATGATAAAAATGCTATAGAGGCTCAATATGTTGAGGCTCAGTATGTAATATATTCACAGGTAAAGGGCCTACATTTTACCTGTGAATATATTAGTCGGCCAAATAGATATAAGTTCGATGAGCGCACCAATTGCGTATTATTCGATAGCCTTCGTTTTCAAAACACTAATTTATCTACAGAACATTTCATAAGAAAGAATTGTTAAACACATCACGTCTAAACACATAATAGAAATTTTGAATCACATTTAAAACATTTCTCCTTTATAAGAATCTGGCAAAATCAATCAAATCGATAAAAGAAATGCTTTCGATTTCTGCAGTATTGATTATGCCAAGCTATAGAAATTGTATAGAAAAGAAAGGAAATTTTGAAGAAAGTATAAGAAGCCAATTGCCGTAACTTAAAGCTTAATTATCCAATTCGATAAATAAATTTATAGCATGCGGTCAGTCACAGTTATTAACATAAAGATAATTAAAATAAACACGTTTTAAAATATTTTACCGTCTTCTGTTCAGGTGACACCCGAGCAAGCATGGACGAATTTGGAAATTATTTCATAATTTAGTTTTATTATTTTTACATTATATCGATGTCATACTTTTTACATCATCGTATGGAATATTAGGTACATAATTGTATATGAAGAAGCATAATTTTGTATAATAGTGGGCAAACAATTTGCACACAAATCCTCATAGTGGATGTCATTCTTTTAGTGTATAACTGCGTAGATAATCACGTTGCACTGCTCTCTCGTTCTCCTTGTCTATTGGTTGCCGCTGCTGCCATGTCCAGTTGTCCGCCAAAGAGTTTGAAGAAGTTATTATGGTCATGACTCTGTGCAAGTTATTTACCCGTTCCACTCATTTATATACCATATTCGATCTAAAGTACCGTTTTGTGTGTATAATTATATAATATTTTACAATAGGTCATCGAATTGAATGAATCGATATAAAAATTATGTTCATGAATAACGTAAAAAACTCAAAGGTGCATTATGGACCATATTATGTGGTGTCTATCGCAGAAGTAAAAAATATAAATACTTATTTGTATTTATAATATTTATTACGCGAAAACTTTGTAACAATCACACGATTATAAAGATTTGACTGGAGGTAGATACAAATACTCCAATAACTCTTTACAATTTATAAACAGCCATTTAATTTTTACATAATTTCCGCGAAACGTATATTTTATAGTGCTCTCATATTGAAAAAAAAGTATGACATTTATGATTTGTTGTGAAAAAACTTTTTTTTAATGTGTCCCTGTCAGAAGCAGTGGCGAAGCGTTCGCGTATGCGTATGCGCATTCCAAAAATGTATTCAGCGATTGTGAGCTTTTGTAACATAATGTGCTATATTTACATATTTTATGAAGTATAACATTTAAGTTACGATATATTTAATAATATTAATGATGATAATATCGTCAATATTATCTCACGCTTAAAAATTCATTTTGTCCGTATTTAGCATTACAATAATATATTTGGCCATTGCTTTCCGAAAAAAATGATTTTAGTTCTCTTTTTAGACTAGCCAAACGATACTGAGATGAACTTAAATGTAAAAGTAAGGCCGCGACAAATCTAAGCTAGATCACGGCTTTTGTGGGTAATAATTATGTTCTGGTTTGCAAGTTTTGTACATATTTTATTCGAAATTATCGATGTCAAAATACTCAAGTTTCTCACTATCCGCTTGAAATCCAATGATTTCATGTGATTATGAATGACATACCGGGATAGTTGCGTGGTTGGTCGCATTCAGCTTCGGAGATCTCGTTCGAGTCCTTGCTCTCGTTGAAGGAGGATGAGCAATTGTTGTCGTTGTTCGCGTTGCGTGGGGGTGGTGGGGGAGGTTCGGGGGAGCCGCATTTCCTGGTTCCTATTCAGTTATAATGAAGTATATTATTATATCACTACAATTACAACATTTAATCAAATCTACTTTTTATCACACTAACAGAAAAATCGCCTTTTTCCTTTAGGCCCTACAATTTCTCGAGAGAAAAAGAAAATGTGGAACGGGTTTTTGTGTTACTTTTGTTGCCATGGTCTCGTGACAGTCTCTCAAGAATGTGGCGGTCCTTTAAAATCAGTGAGCAACCGTTAATTTTACCCACTCAATAAAAAACCTATTTTGAATTTGGAACGCTCCAAAATCGCATTAAAAAAAAATGATATATGAAACGTTGAGAAACTGATATAGATACGCAAGCATTTTATTTTAAAAAACGATTAGATTTCTAATTAAATTGTTGTTTTCAGTTACATAGGCGTGTGTACAGCTCTTTAAAATTCGTAAGTCTATGCTGTTCCTTATTGATTTTTTTAATATCAATAACCGAGAAGATATTCGCTTCCAAGGTTATAATTAGCGTCGCATCACTTTGCTTTTTGAAGTATGGGCGAGAATTGTTTTGAGTAGTTTCAAGATACGAGGTATTTTCGATTGAATATTTTTAAGATTCAGTAGTAAAACGACAATAAAAGTGGAATTTGTAACCTCGACGACGCCCAACTTACCAATGCTGGGCCTGGATCCGTAGTGGTCAGAGTAAGGGGTCCCGTACGCGCCGGTGTACTGTTCGTCCTCGGGTGCGCAGCAAGCTGGTTCATCGTACTCGGGGCCGCATGCGTACATTGGGCGAGAGTAGCGGGCGCGCTACCACAAATCATTAGTAGCGGATAGTCACATTGACTGAAATACTTTTTATCATCTTACTTGTATAAACAGTAATTAAAATTATGTTAGAACAACGCGTAGAAGGTCGTACTTAATTATAACAACATATGTTAGTAAAAGACCTTTTTTGTCCAAATTTCTAATAGGACCTAAATATTTCAAATATAATACATATACATAAATGATGATTGAAATAAAAACAATAAATGCGACTTACGTATTGATCCTCTTCAGCGCAGGTGGCGGGGTCGTCGTATTCGGGTGCCGTCGAGTAGATGGCGCTCTGTCCGCCTTGGGAGTTCTTGCGGGCGTAGCGGCTGTTCGCGCGGGGCTGAAACGTCAGTGTAACGTTTATTGACTGACACTATAGTATGTTTAATAATTTAACTCAAGTTCCAATGAAATTATTTTACTGACCACAATGCCTCAATTGAAAGGTATTTCGTTCTGATCCCTTTAAATACTTAATACATTTAACAAGGAGGATAGAAGGAAATAGAAGTACGTACCTGTGATTTAAAAAATGACCGCCTAAAAAGCATTACATTATGTTGGTGACAATCTTTTAGGTACAACACTAAGCACGATAAATTTCTTTAAAGTAACTAACTAACTAAACGAATTAAGAATAATTCGATATATATACCAGCCCCATAGATAAGTAGCGCTAAACGAATAGAATGAAAATGTATGTATGTGTAATGTATTCACCGTTTTTAGCACATGGTAATTGTAACAATATACATATTCGGTTAGTGGTGTATGCGTTCTGGCCAGGATTCAAACTCACGCCCTTTGAGTTCGGGATGCGTGCGTTAGCTATTACGCTACCACTACCATAAGAGACTCATAAGATCTCTTAAATTCCTGAACGTGTTAAATTTAATTTACTCACCATGCTCTGCGATCCGGCTCTAGAGTGCGCTGGGTGGTGGGGATGTGGGTGAGGGTGGGCCAGGGTGCCAGCGTGAGCCGGGTGGTGGTGGGGGAACGCTAACGCCTTAGTTGGGTCCATCTCTTCGCGGAAGCCCAGCAGGTGGAACGTCGCGTAGGGGCAGATCTCGTCTTCCATGCCTGGAGTGTATATTACATATGTTTTTAATTGCTTACTCATATCGAATATGTTGTTTCCGAATACAACTGCTCTCAAACGCGTAAAGATATATTTAATATATTTTATAGTAATTTCATTAAACAATAACCTTCTTATTCGCAGAGAGTTAGAGAAAAAGTGAACCCTTCTCTATGGTTCTTAAAGAAGCGTTCAAACTTACTCTATCTCTCTATGAATAAGACCGTAAGAGTATAAAACAATTATTGTATTTAAGTGACGACTTTTTGTATTTTTAGAGTTCCAACATATTTTTATTACATTTATAGAATCATGATAAAAAAATATACTGATATTTAAAATGTACATAGAACAGATATAAATAACAAAGCATATCCTAAAGTAGCAGCGCGTAAGCCGCGAAAATGAATTTTATTCATTCACTTTTTACTCGTTTGCCTGCTGTTATTGGTATTTAGTCTCTGTAAATTATAAGTAAAAATAAAGAAAATACATACATACTATAGATCTGTTTAAGACATGGTGCGTAACAAAATGATTTAGAACATAAGTACTTATACTTTATTATACCTAATGTACAATCCTGACAATTGTATTCGGAAATATGTTTGTATGGTTCAAGCATTTATTAATGATCAGTCAATATACGGTCTTATTCATAGAGCGTTAAAATAAGTTTGAACGCTTCTTTATGGCCCTTAAAGATGCGTTCAAACTTACGTAAGCTCTATGAATAAGGCCGTCAGCATTTATAAATTCGATCATACGTTAAACTCCATGCCACACAACTCACTTATGATATTGACATTCGAATGTATTTTATTTCTGTTATTCGATATTAGTTTCCTAGATTATTTGAATTAATAATTTTATCAACAATAATTAGTAATCGCAAAAGTTGTATTTCAAATTTTAAACAGGTACATTAAACTTGTTTATGACATGTAGGAAGCCCTTATTAGCATGCTTAATGTTAAACCAAAATAAGTGTTAAAAGTAAAGCAAATAAAAAGAACAAGTGTTAGATAAATAAGCAAAAGAAAATATATTAATACATCCAAATGCATCTGATGGCTGATTCTACAAAACATTTTCAGTAAATAATTTAGAAAATTTGAGTCACAATTTAAACATAGAATCGAATAATCATTATACTGACATCTAGCGATGTCATGTTGACATAACACGTATTTCAAAAGACTATTTTGATCTAATACTTTCGTAAATTTTAATTCAAGATTACATAACAAGAGCTTTAAATTGCAAGTAGATTTTTATTTTGTAGAATTAGTCCCAGACACTCGGTTTTATTCATTATATTTTATTATACTATTACTTACGCACTCAGCAGGCAATGTTAGGACTTAGAAGCACTCCACTCTGGTTAATTTCTTTATAGTAATATAGTAATTTCAATCAATGATCAAAACATTATTTTATTGATATACGAATTATTAAAGATATTGAATTGGTTCATTTTATTGGCAACTTATGTTAATTGTTTGTTTTGATCATTCATGTGTTGAACAAACGAAAGGAAAGCCTTTAAGTTTTATTCACCGTTATATGCGCTTTGTTTGTCATGTAAGTTCTCAATAGTTATTATAACTACTTTATTTGCCCCATATATTTTGATCACAAATATATTTCTCATACAAAATAAGTTATTACACAGTTTGTTGCGGTTGCACACCTAAAACTTGAAGGAGTTCATGGTATAAAGATTAATTATATAAATATCTACATTTATACAAATAAATGATGATACAAAATCAGAATAATAATAATAATTTGCTCCTGACATACTTCGTTACGTAAACTTTAATTTTAAGAGGACATTATCATTATTATATTTATCCCCATAGAACTTAGAACCCGAATAGGTGCCAGTAAAGTGAAGCACCTTAAAGTAGGACCTAAAAGTCTTGTTCGCTTGTCGATGCGACAGTGTGGCCTCAGGGTGACGAATTCCGATAGTACCAATTCCCTACTTTTTAGAGACTCTTATTTACTTGCAACATTATTTGTGCCTTTGTGTGGGTGTGAGCGAAATTTATTACGTGGCGCCCACGCACACGTCGATTTTGTGCTTCAATTAACTCTGAATGTAATTTTGTAGGAAACTATCTCTCTACGTTTTAATTTATTCCATTATTCTTTAGTTACACATTTACTTTGAGCTTTCGTTTCGTTGTTTCCATTTTTAACAAAGATACCTGTAGATATGGTGTCTCCGGATCCGGTTCTGCGCATGCGCGTACGCCTGATGCGCTCGTAGTGGTGCCTGCGCGGATCCCACGTCGAGTGAGCACCCACTGAACCACACTACTTTGTTACGCATGCGCTACTGATAACCTCTAAACACCGAAGCGTCCTATAGCCCATTGAAGACGTATCGAGGACCATTTTAAGCAAGGGATGAGGTGAGCGCGCTTGCGACTTGTGAAAACAATACACCGACTTGTGCTTTTTTTATTGAAAAGACTAAGAATAAAGAATATTTTTGTTTATAATATTAATGTAATAGATAAGCTATTTAACTTCTTACAGAAATTACGTCATAAATCGCAAGGCTCATACAAAATCTAGATAGTTTCATAGTTTTGTAAAAGAATAAAAAGCATCACAGTTGGTTCAATGGTCAACTACCCTATTGAATTGTATTCTATTTTATTTGAAACATGTATTGTTTTCAAATTTTCAAGCAGACTCAATGGTGCGAACGTATTTTCATACTGATAAAAGGTGGTCAAAGGGACGACAATGGCAGATTTAAAAAATAAAATAAGTTGCAGAAACAGTTAAAGCAATATATAAAGAAGAAACTGAACAACTGGATTAATTTCCACTTTACATAGCGGGATCTAAACAATACAAAGACACTGGACTTTCAAACCTCTGAGGAATTTGTTGCCACACACAAGGGTTTGTATTGTTATACCCTTAGTAATTAGATTGTTAGAGATTTTAACCAATATAACAAATAACTCTACGAAAAGTTTGATGGCATGATGTACAATGTTAGCCTTAGCCCTTAACCAACCGTACAATATTTACAACAAACCAATTCTTTTGAGGATTAAACAGAAAAAGGAATCTTCATTTTAAACTTTTTAATTAACTAATTGACAAACCGAAAGTTACTATTCATCAAACATCAGTTCTTCAAAACAACACTGGCAATGTGTCAAGTATCAAATAATAAAAGAAAAACGTGTAGACGTGCATGGTGATACATACAATCCACTGTTTGCTTTTTTATATTATTACACAAATACAATTATATTATTGTATATTCATGATTAACTGACAAATTAATAAAAAAAAATCAATCTTTTTAAATATAATAAATATCATCATGTGTTTTATACATAAATACTAATTCACGCGAGTTTTATGCTTTTAGCCAGTGTGATATAGAAATATTATTTATTAAAAAACAAACGTAAATGAAAAGACAATGACACCACAATAAACGTTTTTTACCCAAGATTTGCACGCGTTTGATGGCCAGCTCCTTTATCTTGCTAATCAGTAACCAGCCTTATCATCGGTTGAATTTTGACATCGCTTGTATGAGCTTACGTCAAAATTTTAACCAATGGTCAGGCAAATGAGTGGTCAGTAAGATATAGTAATTTTGAGGTAGACTGACTAAATTGAAATATGGAGTGGATCAAGGAGAGGGAGATCTTGATAAAGCTGATATTGAGTGAATTAATGAATGAAAGTTCTTTGCATATATATAAGTTACATATATACAATAGGAGGTCTTATCGCCGGATATCTTCCAGACCATCTTTACAATGTTTGAAAATAATACACTTATCATAGATTAAAAGACAAAGACAAAAAAATATGTTGAATGTCATTTTTTTTTAAATTAAACGTCAATAAAAAAAAAATTAAATGTCAAAAAAAGAATTAAATTGAACGTATTGAAGAAAGGTTTATAGTACTCACTAATAACCGCTTGTCTCTTAACACGGTCGCAGGTGTTGTAGTTTGAGCCGGGGACGGGTGGCAGCTTGCGGTTGGGGGGTGCAATGTAGCCAAGTTCGTCGCGGAGCCCGCCTCGCTTGTCCAACGTACCGCCGCCGCCGCCCAGAGCCGCCTGCGATGCGTTGTATACCGCGTCATCTGTATTTAAAAGGTTTTACTCTAGTGGAAAATATAAATAGATAGACAACTCTATATTGTAAATCAATACCACAATGTACTTTAAAACTATAGGTATATGATTGTACACAAAGGGCGGTCTTGTTACTAAAAAGCGATTTCTTCCGACAACACCAAACAGTAAATGCTTTATTCCGAAACAATGACAATAAGGTATTTGACAGCTATATAAACTTAGTTTTTGTCTCCGTTCAAAATGCCAAAACCTTTTAGATTTTGTATAAAAATAGCTATGACGTCATTTCTTTAAAGAATCAAATAGCGCATTAATTATTGTTAAAGCAATAATGAAAATAATTTTTATCATGACAATAAAACCAAAATTATATTAGTACTAAGTAGCTGTCCCAGCAGACGTTGTCCTATCCTGAAGAAATAAAGTTTAGCACCCGATTGCAGCGCCATCTACGGGGTCCAATTGTGAATCTAAACCATCCTCGAATCCACTTGAACACACGCAAAAAAAATCATTCAAATCGGTCCAGCCGTTTAGGAGTTCACTGTCAACACACGTACAGAAGAATTATATATATAAAGATATATAGCAAGAATTTTTTTGTTTTCTTTTTGTATGAATATTGTTTTAGAATTCTAAAATATGCTGTGTTCATAAAAAGAGGAGGCTTTATTATAATACCTCAGTAACATCTTTTAAAATATGATAAAAAATAACACGAATTATTGTCCATATAAAAGACAGCTTAGACGAATATTCGATTTGTTAAAATAATGTTGTCATAACTTGCAGAGTTTATACAAAATCTAGGAGGCAGTGACGTTTTATAACGTGATAAAAAATCTCTTAGTTGATTCGAATTCCAACTTTTTATATTATATTATCATCTCAATAGGGTATTGAGATGCTAATCCCTCCAAATTACTACTCTCGAGATGATAATACTCTAGAGTTAGAGTGCACAAAGCGAAACGGGGTTACACGTTAAGTTATTTTAATTGCACCAATTAATATTAAGCATCGGCTGCAGGTAAGAAAGGTCCAGAAGTTAATATGGAAGGTCTATACCATGTCATACAACATATTATGACATTGGGGATTCGCTCTGATGAAGTTCAATTTAATGTTTTAGGATCGTAAACTTATATTTGTAGTTCGGCCGCTCTTAGAATGCGTACCGTTTTCGTGAACATAATTGGTGGATAACATTGTAATAACGAAGTATTTATCTATTATATAATAATAGTATAAAATTCTAAACATGCCGCATCAGTACATTTAAACTATTAAAAAAACCCGACTGGAATAGACTATATAAACGATAGAGAACACGTTGCAATTTTTTAAATTTCTTGTTTGTTTGTCGGTTTGTTAGGGACACATAAAAACTACTAGGCCGATTTCAATGCGGTTTTCGCAGATCGGCAGAAAAATTATAGACTTCAAGTCTGCGTTACTTTTTATCCTGGGAATCCTGGGGTTTTTTTTCTCGGAAGAATTTAATATGGCCAGATTTAAAAAAAAAGAGTTCCAATGTGATTTTTCACTGATCGTTAGAAAATTTTATGTAATAAAAAGTGTGGTATTTTTTTATCCCTAGAATGCCGCGGGAATTTAAAGCGTGGACGAAATCGCGGGCATATCTTAGTAGTTTAATATTGTTTTACTATATTATATAGATGAATGAATGATATTGCAAATAATTGTAAGTAATTTTGATGATGTTTTGATGACTTAAATTAAACTAAACAAATTCCATGCATTGTGAATATTATGTAAATAATTCAAATTCCCACACTCAGAGACGTTTAGATTTTTTATTCTCTTTTTAGGTCTATAACATAATTGAAAAGCGACGTAAAAGTCAGTCATCAAATATAGACTTGATAATAGAATTGGTCTTAAATTTAATTCAGCTTTAAGTTCTCTGAGTGTGGATAGCAAATAGTGAAATACGAATGAATATTTAAAATTAAAAAAGGAAGCGGTGGTTATGTCACCATACATACAATAGCCGTCCTTCTGACCTCGCAGCCTATGGGGTGTGTTCCTTCGGGCCAACGTTAAGCAGATAACCACAACACCAACAATAAAGACGACGATCGTGGCCAATATTGGCACCAACACTTCAGGTTCGAGCCAAGCCTTCACCCAAGGGGGTAGTTCCTTGTCGCCGTCTCCGTTACCCGGTAAAGGAGCGATGGTACCTATATTGAAAGAAGACAATTACCCTTATGTGGATCCCTGGCACCTCGCACCACGCAAACCACAACGATCGCAATGATGATCACCAGTATGGCCGCGATCACTGGCACTATTAGATTGAGGTGTGAAAGGATGATCTTGAGCGTTTGTTCAGTAGTAAGCGTGTTGCCGCCGACGTCACGCGCGGGCGCAATCGTACCTGAAATGCAGAGCCCATTTACACCAATTCATTATCTTATTATTAAAATTGTAAAACAAAAAAAACGGCAATGCATTTCAGGTACGAATTTGTTATTCAATTATTAAAGGAGTAAATTTATTTCTTTAATCAAAAATACTAAGCGTGGGTGCTAAGATGTCGAAGATAAGTCTACTTAATTTTCATAATCACTACCCCGCATCTCATCACTAACTTCGCAAGTGTCGCTAACAAATTTAATAATGTCTGTTCAAGCCTTCTAGACATGTGGCTAAACGAATAGAATAGAAATTGTATGAGAATGACATATCAATCAATCAATCAATCAGTTTTTATTTGCAAAAACAAGTTTCCAGTATGTTTTGTCATTTACATGACGTGCAAATACATACACTCACATACCCTACATAATAATATATAATACTTAGTGTAACGATATATTCCCATATATTTTCTACTCTATTCGTTTAGCGCAATGCCACTTGTCTACAGAACTAAGTTAGTTTAGTACATTGACTCATATCTATGTCTTGCATAGGCCACTTTCTGAACTAAAGTATGTTCTTGTCATTGTAGAGAAATAATTTGCTTGGAACGTGGATCAAAATAACAAAATAACAATACTTACCTACTTATAAATAATATAATACACTATAAATTAAAGGAATTATTGTATATAAGAGTCCCTTAAGAGAGCAACAGCGCATTTGTAGCATTGTACCTTTGGTGTTGCAAATGTCCATAGGCGATGGTAGCCACTTTCCATAAAGTGGGCTGTCTGCCTGTCTGCTGAACTTGTGCAATAAAAAAACATAACATATAGTAGTGGCGACCGAGGGCAGAAATTTCTGGCAGCGTAAGCCAGCCTCAAGACTTTTAGAAAAAGGTAGAAGATTCTGGAAGGAAAAGACAAGGACGGATATATTTTAGAAAGGGATAGACAATGAACGAATGTTCTAGAATAGAATGTTCGGGAAAGAAAAGAAAGAGATAGATAGATGTTAGAAAGGGATAGATGTATAAACGAAAGTTCTCGAATAGAAGGTTCGGGAAGGAAAGGACAGAGATAGATAGATGTTTAGAAAGGGACAGATAGTAAATAAAAGAATAACAAAATTATGGATTCCAGAAAATTCTTCCGGGTATATAAGCAGCGTAAGGCGCCTACCGGATAGTTTTAGAGTCGAGTTCAGTTCAAGACAGCGAAGCGACAAAGGAAGAGTTGGAAGAGAAGTTTAATAGAATACAGTGACGAGTTAACTGGTGAATTTAGTAACAAGTTTGGTGGACAGTTAAGTCAAGGAGGAGTGTAGCGTAGTTCGAGAGACGAACCAGAAGCGAGTTACACACAATAATATCGGAGGTGAGCACTGCAGTAGCAGGAGAAGGTCTACGCAATATCGGCGACGGTGTTGTGAGCGAGACACCTTATCGGGACAGTGCATCGTTAGTTGTGCGTATAGGGGCAACCATGCAGAGAGGTATTACGTGCGGCTGTGTAAGTCAATAAAAGCGTTTAGTTAAAACTGGAGTTTTCTTCCAATCCTAAGTGCGTAGCGCCGCACGCACGTAACAATATAAACACAACATAAATGCATCTTTGAAGTTGGTACAGGTTATGGTGCAATACGCAATTATATAAGGTTCACAACATCGTATGTGCACAACTGAAAAGAGAGAGTGTTTAGCTCTCTCTCACACTACATACTAGCAGGGATAATAATAATATAATAATAAATTAAAATAATAGTAAAATCTTTATTACATATCCATTACAACATTTTTGCGTTACAAGTAAAAGATAAAAAAAAAGAAATAATTTACAAAGAAACGTAAGCTGTGAATTCAGGTGGTTGCCAAGACCCCTTACTAGGAAAACCTGTGTTACAGTTAGTATTGGCAGCCACAAATAAACTGGAAGGTGGAGTATTAGAGTTGAATTCTGGATGAATAATGAATCATTACATTTAGAAGCTAAATCTTGGCCAATGTTCACTAAAAACGATTGACTGTGGTTACAGATTAACTGGGAGTGGCATTTATTTTTAATAATGAGTTTGATGACAAAGATGTACTAGTAAGATTTGATAGATTATAAATGATTTTCCAGACAGCTTTGCTATTTTTCGCTTTTTCTAGTAATCAGATGTGTTCTTTTAAGACTTTTAAGGAGTTTGTTTAAGAATTTTCTATAGCGTTAGTAACTGATTCGTAATATATTGTTACTAGGGTCTGTTTTAAGTTTAAGGTGGATTGCATCTTCTTGCATCCATGGTTTAATGGTCAGTATAGATCGAGGGACATTAGAGGTGTTTGTGTGTGTTTTTATTATACATGTCAATTTCATAAAATCAAAATAATTAATCTGTTTTGGTCGAAAAAGAAATTAATAACTGGACACCGATTAAACTGCGGATTGATCTAGATAGATATTGTGGTCGGTGAGGATAAATACAATGGCTTTGATACATAAATATTCTGGTTTTGTGTTATTTTACAGTTATTTAAAGCTAAACACAATTAACAAAAAAATGACATTAATTACCGCCAGTCATGGTGAGTGTTGCAAATTCGTATTCAGCGACGTTAAAACCAGCGTTGTTGTGGGCTGTGATCCTTAGCACGTACCATGTAGCGGGTTCCAAATCTTTAAAAAATAAATGAAATAATTATATTTCTATAGAATAGTAGAATCTGGAATATTAACGTAATATTAGCAAAGGAATAAAAATTACTGTTCCCATACTAAATCTGGTATGGGTAATACTGAACTCGACACAGAGTTCTGTTGTATATTATCGTTAGCCAAGTGGTAGGGCACTTGTCCGACTGGATGCCTACCACAGCTGGTCTAATGTATGACGCCATAACGACCTTGAGTTGTGTTCCGGCATTATTGACCAGGTTCCAGTCTCCCTTAAGAAAGCAGCAGCGCATTTGTAGCAAATTTTGGTGTTGCAAATGTCCATAGGCGATGGTAACCGCTTTTCATTAAGTAGGCCACCTGCTTGTCTGCTGTACGCCTGCCTAAAAAAAATTTAATACTTGTGAAATCGGGTAGTTTAAAAAAATTAGGTAGTTAAACTCAACGATAGAGTGGGCCCTTATATAAACATTTTGATTAAAAAGTGCTACTCATTTATAGATTTGCCCCAATGTATAAATGGATTTATTTTTTTAATTTTAAAGGCAGAGTACTTTTATCATTAAACTTACCGAGTACCACAAAGTTGCCGCCTGGTTTTACAGCGTTTGAGATTTGGTTCCATTCAGCTGCGCCTCTGTTAGTAAACATAAAAATGATGTATTTCCACATCGTTACACAAAAATGGCACAATATGTGCTTTCTGTACAGTCTAGAGCTGGGCTCTAGAAGATAATTTTCATTGAACAAGTTGACTTTGCACAAAGAGAATAATAAACTAATTTTGTAATTAGTATGCGATGTATTGACGTTTATAAGGTGTTTGATGGGAAATGATAGGCGACTTAGTACTACTGTGTAGTTTATTTTCTAACTAGCTTCTGCACTAGCTACTGCCCGCGACGTCGTCCGCGTGGAATGTGTTTTCAACACCACGCGATTTTGAAACATTCTTCATTGATGCTCCGCTCCTATTGCTCTTAGCGTCGAGGCTCGATCGTCTTGGGCTATCTAACACTGAAGGAATTTTCAAATCAGACTTTGAGACAGAATTTTATATATGTATATGTAAAATTAACAATAATTATACGATATTGATAGAACGTGAACGTAAGAAACGTGAACTGTGTAGTCAAATGTGGTCTCTGTTGATTGTCCTCAGGCGTCAGTCAAAGACCTACAATTTGGCTGAGTTATACTGAAGAGTTAATACAAGAGACGAGGTTGTATGGTCTCAGATCTTAATGTGTGTGTGTGTGTGTGTGTGTGCGTGTGTGTGTACTTATGTACACGCGTTAGAAGTTATACTTCTTTGGCGTATCAAGATAAAAATCTTTTCAAAAATTTTATATTTTGCCTTATTCTACGTTTGTAGAAAAAATTACACTAACAATAGAAAAACTAAAATGTTGACTATAGCTAACTTTATGGTGCAGGTTTTTCGTGTGAAGGTGTGCTCGCGCATCGTAAAAGTATAACTTCAAAACTAAAATGTTGACTATAGCTAACTTTATGGTGCAAGTTTTTCGTGTGAAGGTGTGCTCGCGCATCGTAAAAGTATAACTTCAAAACTAAAATGTTGACTATAGCTAACTTCAGGGTGTCGGTTGACTATAGCTAACTTTATGGTGCAGGTTTTTCGTGTGACGGTGTGCTCGCGCATCGTAAAAGTATAACTTCAAAACTAAAATGTTGACTATAGCTAACTTCAGGGTGTCGGTTGACTATAGCTAACTTCATTGTGTAGGTTTTTCGTGTGACGGTGTGCGCGCGCATCGTAAAAATTTACTCTCATCATTTTTCCCTAACGCGCCTAAAGAAGTATAACGTCAAAAAGTAAAGCGACAGAAGCCTGTCCTGTTGTAATAATAGAGGTCATATTACTTCTTCTTGTTCTCGACGACGAAGTGGCTCATGGGGCATCCGCCGTCCAGCCATTGTTTGAGGTGCAGAGTCACGGAGGAGCTGCCAACTTCGATGAAGTCCGCGGCGCGTGGGACCGGCGGCTTGGAGCCGCGAGTGCGGGCGATCACTACGTCGGACGCCTCGCCGGTGCCAATACTAAATTCAATAATTCCATTACATTTACAAATAAAGATAGATACATACATAACTTCACGCCAGGTCCCTTGCGGGGTAGGCACGAACAACAGAGCGCCATACAGGCTTATTCTTACACACCTCACTTGCTTCTTTGACATTCATAGCTCTTGTCATGCACGCTCGTCTGTTCTTAAGGCTCCTGACATCACCTTCTGCTAATACACGATCAATTTGATCATGGAAGGTGTGTCGTGGCCTTCCGCGACTTCGGCATCCATCCACTTTTGCATTGTATATCTGTTTAGTCATTCTTTCATCATACATTCTTTCCACATGCCCGAACCACCGGAGCATTCCTTTCCTTACCTTCACCCCGACACTCTCTTTCAGACCAACTCTCTTTCTTACTTCGGTATTACGAACGCGGTCCGCGAGCGTCACTCCGCAGATTTTGCGCAGTGCTCGCATCTCGACCGCGTTTACTCTACTTTCATGCTCTCTGTTCCATACCCAACTCTCGCTTCCATACGTGAGCGTAGGTACTAGCACCGCGTTGTGTATGGCAAGCTGGGCTTTCTGGCTGAGGTTCTTAGCGCCTAGAAGTTTACCTAACGCTCCATTCACACTATTCCCCAAATTTACCCTTCTTTCTATGTCAGCGGTGTACCTTCCATCCCTGCTAAAAGCACATCCAAGATATACAAACTCATTCACTTGTTCCAGCATAACATCATCGACCATTATCCTTGCACTCGTTCTGGTTTCTTCTCTTTCAAACACCATAACCTTTGTTTTCTTCGCATTCAAATGTAAGCCTCTCGCCTGACAGTCATCTTTCATCATTGTGACTAGTGTTTGCAGTTCTGATGGCGATTCGGCTAAAAGCACGGCAAGATAGATAGATAACACTTTATTGCTCACCAAATATAAAATTTCAAAAAATACAATTACAATATTGTCATGGTAGAAACAAAAGGCGGCCTTATCGCTCAAGGCAATCTCTTCCAAGCAACCTAACTTAATGAATAATTTAATCTAATCTGGCGATGTAGGTGGTGCAGATCATTAAATATCATAAATAAACATACTTAAACTATATAATTTATAAATAAAATACACATACTTAAACTACTTTATAAATTAAATACATACATACATATATATTAAATAGTCTATAATATAAGAATTAGGCATAGTTGTTTAAGGAAAAGTAGTGTTTTCTGAGTGCGTTCTTAAATGGAGATTTTTTGATTTATTTTTAAAATCAAAAGCATACCAATGTTTGTCTATTGCAAATAGGACGCTATGGCTGACATATACATAAAATGAAACTTGTAGTATTATTGTAAACTTGCGTACGAAATAAATATTAATTTTAATCGGGTATAACAATATGTTTAATAAATAACCATATACTTTGAATCACGATGTTTATTTATCTATTTATGTAATTTCTCACATAATGTAATATTTGAAATATACTGTAAGTAGTGTCGAATTTGGTTACATAATATTGTATACATTATTTTAGATTAAATCTGCCCGAAATAAAACCGTATTAAATGTATTTTCAATTTTCTACTGTTATACTAATATAATAATAAAATTTCAAAAAGGAGGCAAGACAAGAAAAACTTATGGCACTATATATACACGTACGATGTAGGAGCTCTTTAATTATGTATTTGTTGGGCAATAGTCATTTCGAGTATTCTTCTTCCATGAAAATTTTAACATACAAATTTAGATGTAAAAATACGAATATTTTACCCGTTGTAAGCCGTAACATAAAGTTGATATCTTGAACCGCAGAACAGGTTTTCCAAAGTGTATGTATCAGTTGAACTTGGAATCTGAAAATAATATAAAATACACACGTCTTCAGTGATATAAACATTTTTTTGTACAGAACATATTTATATAAGCAACTTTAAAGTTTTATTTATATCTTCAAGTCAAGATACAGGTGGTTAGGGCTCTAGTGACAGAAACGAATCTCACGATTCGTGCCGTATTCAGGATTATCGTCTTCTGTATCTAGCTCTTCAAGCAGATATTGGTCGTTGTTTTTTCCTATAAGACCTTTTAATAAAATGGTTCTTCATTTCACTCTTCACACAACCTATCTTTTACCGTTTCATCATCATTTGATCTATTTGAACTTTAAAACCGGCAAAATACCTGAACAGTTTCCCAATCGCCGAACTCTTGTTTGTAGTGGATGGTGTAACCGGCAGCAGGCGACTGGTCTTCGTCAGCAGATGGCTTCAGGCGGAGAGTCAGGGACGAGACCGATGAGGACGCGATGCTCAGTTGAGGTGGGAAAGGAGGCGCTAATGACGAATTATAAGGATATTACTTCCTACAACCTTCCACAATGTTTCATTTGCGGACCTTTAGTATTCCTATCGGATGAAACTATTTAAATATTCCGAGATAAATAAGTGCCTTATACACATCTTTGTTATTGTAATAATATTTAACAGGTAGGGTTATAACAAATTGTTTATCGTTTCTTTCCTAAGATTTTTAATAAGCAACGAACAAGAACCTATACAAATATACAGGTGATTTTTTCAAGAAGCCCTCTATGAGCAATTTCGAAACTATAAGATATAACGAAAAATGCCCAAAGGAGACTTCTTTGAGTACGTTTCGCTAATCTTAAGGGTATATTCGCTATATCCACACGCACACAACCACACACATACATACATGCGTGCGCATTTACACATATACGCAACATCACTATAAGAAATACAAGGCGCAAATGGAGTTTTTGGCGGGAACTGAAAGGTGATGTTGTGCTGTGCAGTTTTATTTTCTAAAAATGTGTAAAATTACTCTAAAATGAACAATAGTTGTAGGATATTGATAGTTTTTGAGTAGTGATTATGTGTTTTGTGAGAAATGTGAACTGTATAGTCAAATGTGGCCTTTTGAGTTGTCACAAGAACTCCGTTGAATGGCACTAGCTGATTACCTACAGTTCAGCTGTGCTACACATAGGCTTAAGAAAATGAAGAAACTAAATGTATATTATAAACTAAGATCTGGCTTAAAGGCCTAGTTGCCAAGCCATAAATATAATTTTAAAAAAAGGCGCAAATGAAATCATACCAAGTACAGATAAGGTGTGCGTGACGGTGTCTGTTCCGAACTGGTTGTCCACGTGGCAGGAGTACTCTCCGGCATCCTCGCGGGCGACTCCGGCGATTTGCAGGGATCCTTCGGGCAATTGGCGGACGCGCTCTGAAGGCTCCAATGGGTGGCCTTTCACCTAATTCAGAAATATTTATAGATAACTTTTTATTGTTCACCATTATACAGATAGCTTCAGAATAGTACAATTCTATTCATACAGAATCCATGTCCATGTGGTATATTTATACAGTTTTACACAACACTGTTGTCAAGTTAAAGAAGGAATTTCAAAGGCCTCCATGGTGTAGTAGGCTTTTTTACCGGTCTAGCTCACTAGAACGCAGAGGTCCTGAGTTCGACTTTTGACATGGTACTTAATTTTCGTAAAGAAGCCTTCTATTATCTATACATATAAATAAAATTGGAGTGTCTGTTTGTAATATTGAAATAACTGCTTTTACTACTTGCATATGAATATATATACGGTACATACACCAAAATAACATTTTTTACAATTTTTGTCTGTCTGTCTGTTTGTTCCGGCTAATCTCTGAAATGGCTGAACCGATTTTGACGGGATTTTTATTGGCAGGTAGCTGATGTAATAAGGAGCAACTTAGGCTACTTTTATTTTAGAAAAATTCTTTTGTTTTGGAATTATGACGATTATTAA
Source organism: Dendrolimus pini (assembly GCA_949752895.1). Lineage (NCBI taxonomy): Eukaryota > Metazoa > Arthropoda > Insecta > Lepidoptera > Lasiocampidae > Dendrolimus > Dendrolimus pini. Next base: position 16,883,184 of record OX457137.1, on the reverse strand, counting down.
TCACCACGTAGACCGCGAGGCACAGATTGTTTATTATATGTATAAAATATGTATATGCCTGTCGAGAGTGGTAGTCGATGGGGCCTAGAGTGGTTAACTGTGTTGTATATTAACGATAACACAAGCGTAACTTATTTAGCTTGTGGATGTGCATTTTGTGTATTGGTATGTCGATTTAAAAAATCTTTTCCACTTTCGTCTGTATATTATTATAGCCATGGAAGTAGAATATTAAATACACGTATTTAATGTGTAGTTATTAATAATTATTTCGACCATATTCTATTCATGAATATCAAGTGAATACAGGCAAAACTTTACCTACGTAATAACTGTTGGGGATTATTAAGTTTTGATAAAATGATAACCAGTTTGAAATTAAAATATAGGGACAAAGTACAAAGTTACCTTCCACAGAATATTGGGTTGTGGGTCGCCAACAGCGAGGCAAGGCAGTTTCACATCTTCCTTATAAGTCGCAGTGAACGATTCGTCGAATGAAGCAATTTTTGCTGGCACTGTACAACAATCATAACATTATGAATTTAGGAAACTTGAAAATTGATAATTTTACTGTGCAGTTTCCGAAAATTTTAGACAATTGATTCATAATAATTACAACCGAATTTTCTCATCACGCCGATGAATCGAAAATGTCCGTCCTGGATACGGACGGTCTCCAGATTGACTATTGAACATTGTCCCAATTTGATCAATTTATCATGCCAAAAGTAATATGACATGCCGACAGTTATTATTATTATATAAATTTCTGTGCTTTGCTCGAATTTTTATATCCCAGGCAATAACCTCGATCAATAATATCTAGGTAATAAACCCCCAATCTACAGACCCTGTCCAAGTCGGATTCTAAAACATCGACAACAAGTCAAAATCGTCTATAGTTATCGATCTGTTTAAACAATCGATTTAAAACATCTTACAATCGCGCATCGCTATCCCAATAAGTTTGCACATTTGTAATTTAATGGTTTTTATACCTTTATCACTTGGACTGCACGAGGCGGTAGCTGAGGATTGTCCTTCACCAATGATAGTAGAAGCGGTGACCCAGAAATCGTAACGTCCGGCTTTCAGGTCGGTGGCGGAGTAGCTGGTCTGGGATGCTGGGACCTTGAAGTGTAACGATTTGGAATAAAGTGAACATGTAGAATTTTCACAGGTAGGTAGTAATTCAGCCATTACCTAATAAATTTATGCATTTTACAGTAAGGGATATGCGATTTTGGTAAGATCGACCCAAAATTCTCATTGTTATTGCTCCTTCATTTATTTAAAATTATTTTTTTAATAGCGGAGCTACAAAAAAGCGACACGTCCGTTGAGCACGAAGCCGTCCGGCGTAATGATAAATTCCATATATTGCGACCAGCATGCGTTATTTTTGAAGTCATTTATAAGAAAATAATTAATTACTTCCAAAGTCGCTAAGTAACCGAATAAAAGAACTATAATGATTATATTTCTTATAATATAATACGTTACTGTTATTTATTTTAGCGATGTACGATTAACAGTAATAATAATATTAAAGATTGAAGAACACGTTTAGATATCAATTTGCAAAATTATTTCTATCGAGAAAATTTATCGAAAATGCGTTTTGAGTACAGGGGTTACCTCAGAAATATGATCAAGATTGACATATATTTTTTTCACCGCATTAAAGTATGTATAATTACTGTAACAACAGCTGAGAAATCGATCAAAAAACGCTTTTTGTTTGTTATCTCGCTGTTAAAGTGTCCAAACTCATTGGTCGTATTTTAAATTTTTAATTGAAAACTACTTTAGGTGCGCTAAAGTACTTTACACTTATTCAGTATTGAATGAGACTGCGTGACGCTTCATACTCGGCTATGTAACGCTCGTTCGGGTAAAATCGGCTCGAGTCGACTAAGATAGCGAGAGAGATATAAACAACGCGTCACTGCTGTACTCATTCGGCGAGGAGCGTTACGTATGATTGCCGTAACTGTTAATTTTAACTAATTGCTAAATATGATAAAGGTAAAAATGAAGACAAGGGTTACTCTTAACACGCTTAGCTTGGTTATAACTTATGTAAATGGGACTCTTATACCTTGTTGGGATGGGGTTCAGCATTTTGGGCCTGTGTGTAGACATTATAGTGGGTGACAACTCCGTTGGGCTGCGCTGGTGGTCGCCACGACACGAGGATTGAGTCTTGTCCCATCACTAAAGCCTTCACCGCGCGTGGTGCTTCGGGAACTAAACATTATATCGTTTTGTTAGAAACTTAAAGAATGGTTAGATCACGTCAAATGGACATTTCCCAGTTAATCACAAAATTCAAGGTTATATAATTTAATGCAAACTAGTCACTATCCTTAAACCCTGAAAGAGATTGTTAAATTATTGTACTACTAGCTTTTGCCTACGACGCTACGACTGGAATAGTTACTTTGGGCTAACGGTTACTTTACCCCGCGACTTTCTTTACATAGAGGGTAAAAATATTTTAAAATCTTAATGCCTGCCCGCCGGCCTTGCACATCATAAATCGCGCGTAGCACTTGTTCATTATTATGCTGCGACGTTATTTAAAAACTGCGATATCTCCTAAGATAATAATTGAAATCGAGTGATGTAAATGACAATTTTATTTTAAATTAAATACTTGTGATGAGTAAGGTATATTTATTTGCATAAGGATTAATTATCATGTTTATAAAAACTCCTTCGCAAATAATGCATTATTTTAGAACATATTTTGGTTGATTTTTTTTATACGTTTTAAATGGAAACAATTCTGTCACACAAGATTTTTGCGAAACTTTAACCGTTTACGCAGCGCACACAAGTTGTCAACTTGATGATTGCTTTAACGTGTCGTTTAGTACTATTAGTGCTAAGTATTGCCATTGTTGTTGTAATCACCTATATTTAATTTACAGTCCATATAATGTATATGAAAAAGAGGTGTTTTATTTAAATAAACTCCACGCACTTCACAGAAGCATTTAATGAAATACATCATATCTTTTAGCTTCGCAAAAAATATAATATCTCTACATATTTTAGAAATCAATTTGCATTAAAAATCTTCTTTAGCTGTAACATCTTAAGCTCGAATGGTGTTCAATGGAACTAGTATTCAATATGGATGAAAGATCTTACCGTCTTGTTCAGTTTGGCAGTGGATGGGTGCAGATCGGACGCCGTCTCCGCCGTTCGTGGTGGCGAGAACTTCCATCGAGTAGTTAGTGAATTTCTTGAGGCCATGAAGAATGGTTTCGCTACTAGCAGTTATCTTTGTGTCCTTTGTTTTCTCGTCTAAAAGCATTTTTTAATTATTGTAGAATCAGAAAAGAAAATGTAGGCACCTTTCAACCAATTTGGTCCAATTTGGTTGATTCATCTAATATTGGCGTTACTGACGAAAAGACGACTGTTGTCATATTGTACAGAATTAATGGCAACACTGATAAAGCGTAAGAAGCCATAAACTTTAAAACTATAATTACCCACATTTAAATAAAAATTTAGCAATTGACATTTCATTTAGTTATAACGCTTCTCCAAGCACTTTCTACAGATGTTAATGTTACGTAAATAAAACCAAGATTAATCGACACTAGTGATTCCTAGCGATCAAAGTGGAACCAATGTCCAGAGCAACATATTAAAGTACCAAAAATGCCATTCCTAACATTCTTCTTTTGTGGTAAGTCACGCCACATCTATCGCGTTGTACGATCATACATAATGGTTCAAACCAAAAAAAATAAGTCAAATTGAAAACCACCTACTTTATTGAAGACGGTTAAAAACAACCCTATCTACATAATTATAGTTATAGAATTGGGATACAATATATACGGATATATTATTATTAAGCCGATACATACCATACCAGGTTTCGCTTGGCCCGTAGATGACTTTGTATGCCTTGATGAGTCCGTTAGCAGCAGCAAGAGGAGGGGAAATCCAAGACACGCGAATGGTCTGAGCCGTGAGGGTGGTGCATAAGACATCCTGGGGCGGGGCTGATGGGGCGCCTTCTGCGGTATAAGCTCGCACTTCGCCAGAAATTGGACCAGATCCCATCTTGTTGAAAGCCTGAACTACCATTGCGTACTGGGTGTATGTTCTGTTGACAATGGTTTTTCATAATGGAAAGTGGTTGCTATCGCTTATGGATATATGGAACAGTAGAGGTACTACCAAGACCAATATGCTGCCCCCTGAAGCAATTTTTAAACACCTTTTGTAACATACATTTCTTTAATATTCCTAATCAGGAATATTAAAGAAATGTATGATAAAAATGTTTTTCTTTTTTTACCTAATTAGGTAAAAAAAAAAAACTGAAGATACCGCTTTAGTTTCCATCTAAATCAGCCCCGAGATTCCTTTGAGTATTTTTTGCTATATTTTATAATTTCGAGTATAGTCATACATACAGGATCATTTGAAAAATTCACTTGTATACATATAAATTATCATGCTTGTTTCCTGTAGGGACCCTGACACCTGTCGCTTAATTTACTTTCATTAACAAAAGCCCATTTTATACTGGTTTGAGAAAAACTCAATTGGGAGCTCATTGTAAATTCTTAAAGTGTGCTAGGCAAACGCTCTTGAGAATTTTGAATTTACAGTTATGGTATTTAAATAGCATATACTGCAATCAAATATTGGATGCAATAAATTGAAAATTGGTCTCAGTTTTTATTGCTACTATTCTCTATTACTATTCTCAGTCCAAAACGAATTACAACGAAGCGCAGTGTAAGGCGAAAAATGTTTTCATGTTCCAATCCCACCTCATTTACTACGATGAAATCCCATTATAACAAGAAAACAAGAGCCCAGTACCTACTAGTATTTTCATAGGCTAAAATTATTCTTAAACAATGTATGGTCAAAGACAAGTCTTCTATGTAGAGAAGAAGCTACTTACTTCAAATTAAGAATGTCAAGATGATGTTCTTTGCCAGATTCCTTTGAGATGTCCACAGTTTCAAAAACATACGACTTGTTGCTAGAGGCCAGTTTGTATCCAACGTAGTATCTGGTGAAAAAACACTGAGTCATTGATTATACTGGAAGCAAAAAATATATTACTTTTAGATAAGGCACGACCAGAAAACTGTGATATTGCTTAGCTTTATGAACGCCACGTGCATGGCATACTTGTAATTGCCAAAAGCTGGCAAACAGACAGGCAACTATGGACGTTTGCAACATCAGGGATGTTACCGGCTTCGACAAAAAAAATTATGACACCATACATGAAACATACATATATGTTTCATTAGTAGTAGTATATAAAACTAGAGTTAGCTCCGCAGCTGCGCCGCGTGTCGTCCACAGGCAATAGTTTTATTTTTCTTACACAAAAACTTAATAATTTTTTTACATACAATAATAACAAAGAAACTATGTCCATATAGTCAAAACAATTGCCAAGAGAAACATAGAGATGAGTCGAAGCCAACCTGATTGAAGTTTTACGACGAATAACATGTTGTTTATGACAACGTAGGTATTTGTAAGTAAATAGAAAAGACGCGATTGCAGCGCCATCTATTTTGCCATTTTTTATATTCTATGTAAAAGATATCATTTATCGGCATAAAAAGTATACTGAGTTACGCCTCGGAATATGTGCTTATTGTGTGTCGAGATTCATTTGAATCTGTTTAGTAGTTTTCCGTTCCGTTTGAGTCATCTTTCATACACTCAATAAAACAAATATGGTGTAAATAGTTATAACAAGTATTCTAATGAAGACATTGCTCACCCCTGAAGTTCACCATTCCAGTCCTGTGGTGGAGGAGGCTTCCATGTAACACGCAGTGTGTGTTTGTCAACAGCGTCAACTTTAACATCTTGAGGGGGTCCCGTGGGAGCTTCTTCGGCGGTGATAATTGTAACAGTTTCTGATGGTTCGGAAGTGCCAAGTTCGTTTTCGGCGACGATCCTAATGTGGTATGCAGTTGCAGGCCTAAGACTGAATACACCGGCCTCCGTTGCGTCTCCTGGTACGAGGACTCTAGAAAGAGAAAAATATAAATATGAATAAGTACAGTTAATAGAATATAATACTAACCTACTGCTGTATATTAATCAGATTTTGGGTTTATAAGGAGAAATCTTTCAAAAAGATTAACTATATCAAAAGGCATGCTTACACTAATTTAATAGATTACTAAACCCAAAAAAAATGGAATATATTCGCTAGATTAATGATTTGAATTTAATGCAAAGGATTTCGAAAAGAGGATACTTTTAAAGAGATGCTGATTTAAAGTTTCCGATTGGAAAACACATGTAAAGGTTTGATTTTTAAATTATCATTTTCAAGGGATACGACCGAATGATGCGGCTTATAAATACCTGTCAATATCCTTTTCCCAGTTGCCCTTTGCGCGTTTGTATTCAATCAAGAACTTCTTGATAGGAGAGTTGCCATCGTAAGGTGCCGCCCACGAGAGTTGCACAGTCCTTCCAGATTTATCCAAAACTTTCAAGCCGTAAGGAGCTTCAGGTACCTCTACAATAAGAAATGCAAAAATGTCGAGAGCTAACTTCTTAAATGTCATTTTAATATTAAAGTCTTTAAGTTCTTTAAAAAGTCAGGTTACAAGGTCTGATCCCTTTACCATCTACTAATATCAGCAAACAGGTACAGGATATACCTATGATAGACTTTGAATTTCTACTTAATTATTTAAGGTTATATGTCTTAATACACTAGTTACCCGCACCAGACTCTTTCTGCGAATTTTCGTCACTTACTTTTTTTATGTATTTCTACTATGTGTACAATCAGGTTTGAACTTACCTTGGATGATCATGTTGATGCTTGTATCATCGGAGCCAAAAGCGTTAGTTGCGACGCAAGTGAAAAGTGCACTATCAGATCTTTCGGTTCTCCTAATACTAAGGTCAGAAACTACACCGCCGGGCAAGATTTCTTCACGAATAGTGTATCGAGGATCTGATTTTGGCTCAAGGCGTTTGTTGTTCATGTTCCAAATGATACCAATTGGCTGAAAACCATATTTTATTAATTAGAAACTGTTGCATAAAATGGAGCCGTAATTTATTGCTTGGGGTTTCATTTATCTATCACGAAACCTAGGCTAGGCAGATAGATTTATTTTAATTGGCTGCTTAATACATGTAGTGGTAAATAATACCTTTTCTCCTTTAGCTTGGCATTGCAGAACAGTTGGTTCACTCCTTCGGGCAGTTTGATTCCTCATTTTAATTTCAAATTGGGGTGGAGCTGCAATAGTTCGTCAAGTTAGGCACTTATTACTAACCCTAATTTTAAACATCTTTTCATTGAACATTTTTAAAGATTGACAACATACCCTGAACGCTGATGATAATTACAGCGGACAATCCTGCCCCGATTCCATTCACAGCTTCGCACAAATAGTAACCTTCATTAGTCTTTTGAATATTCGCAATAGACAAAGTGCCATCCTCAACTTTAACGTTAGGGTCATTTGGCTTAAGGTCTTTGTAATCGGCTGGTGCGTCACCTGAAGTATAAAAAAATGCTGTATCAAACTTCAATATATTTGATTTCTACTCTTAAAGCTTAAGCAGATAAATGTTAAAGAACCCCTTTCAATAAAAAACCCCTATCTTAGGGTTCCGTAACCATTTTGACGATATCGAAACCCTTATAAAATTATCTACGTCTATTTGTGTATGTACGTTCAAGTTGTTACATCTTTATTTTACGAGAATTATGTGACACGCGCGTGAGATGTATAGAGACCATGATAATAAATGGATTTCAGACGTATAACCTCTTCGTTATAATCACAAGAAAATCGAATATCACTACTGCTGACAATGGAACAATTATTTTTTGTTTTGCATGTTCAAAGTTACTAAACTCACCTTCTGCCCTCTTCCAAGTGACTTGGGGCTTAGGGAAACCATCAGCTTTGCATTCAACTTTAGCATCAGAGCCTTGGGCGAAAGCTTTATCAGTGGGCTCAAGAATCCAGCGTGGGGGCACTGAAAATGGCACCAGAATATTACAACGGCTGTAAAGGGTCTCACTAAAATTCAAAACTACTGATGTTAATTTGAGATAAATGTAAAGATTGGTATGTTAAGATCATTGTGACAAAAATTAAAGATTTTTTAAATTTATTAAAAATTTTATTCTGTCAGCTTTAAAAGGTTGTAAAGGCAGAGTTTTAGTTTATCATACTAAAAGTTATTAACTGAGTGTCATATGTTTGTCTTCATCCAAGCATTAAACACCGGTTTTATCTTAGATTTTGGCTTTAGAGCCTTAGGACCTTACTGTTACTGTAACTAGCTTTAATTTCTCATCTAGTAACTAGATAATGGACCATTTAAAATTTACTTTGGTTATAGAAACGGATTAAAGAATTTATTTATTTTGAAGATCAAGTACTAGTTACTCATTAGTACGTTATTCACATGGAAGATAAAATTTGACCTCGTTTAAATATTTTTTGATATATGATTAAGTATTGTTTTCTTTGTATTTAATTAGTACAGTGTTTATATCACAGCCGCATAATTTTGTTGTAAAATATAGCTGCAATATTTACTCATTACTTTAAATGAATTATAAAAAGATTTTAAGTTTAGATTTTGCACTAGTTAAAGTAGCATAAGTTCTTAATCTTCAAAACAGTACTAAAATGTATATAGCCTGTTTTCGCAATAATGAATGAGATTTTACGCATGTTAAACCGTATCTCTAATGAAATTATTTGTTTAAGTTAAACAAAATGACCGCTATATAAATTTTAGGTGGCATCTTAAATGTAAATTTTGCAAATAAATATGCAAGCATTGAATTACAATATATGTAACAATAAATTCAACAGAATATGTATTAATAAATAAACGAATTAAAAAGCATTTTACATAACACGGATATGCAACATATAGTCTTGTCTGCTGAAGTGATTATTAACGTAAACTAGTATGATGTATGTAAGTATTAATATGTAAAAACCCGACGAATTGAGAACCTCCTCCTTTTTTTGAAGTCGGTTAAAAAGTGAGTGCCAGTATCAGATTGTTAGGTTTAATTTTAATGATAACTTCAACAGACTTGTTAATAAGCCAAGCACTAAGCAAGTAAATTAAAAAGCAGTATAATATTATGCAAATTAATCACGACGAAATAAATAAATAGACTGGATCCCGAGGAAAGGCAGGAAAGGAAAAATTAAACATTAATGCCGGGAAAGGATTGAGAGGGATTATCGATGATAGCCGCAGCCGGTGCCTATGAATGCATGATCAATTTAGTCAGCCTATAAACTGGAAGTCCAAATGAGAACTAATATCAGATATGTATTGACAAAACGACGTAGACTTTATACTAAGGAATTTTAGGAACGTTTCCGTACGGTAGGTATATTCTGAACCTATTCTAACCAACGCCCTATTGCAATTAAAATATTTAAAGCATACGATAACGAAGCTACGCAAAGCTTATCCGTGCTAGGAATGGAGGGTACACTGAGGCGTGTAAAATACTCTTGTACCGTGAACTTCTAGGAAGGCGGTATAGTTGGATAAGCCGGCAGCGTTGCGCGCGATACACGCGTAAGAGCCACTGTGGACCCACCCTGCCGGGTCAATCAAGAGCAACGAAGCTCTGTGGGCTATCTTAGTAGCAGTTACGCCGTCTTTTTCCTTAAGAGGCTGGCCCTCAAAGTACCACTGAATATCGAGAGGTAAATCACCCTGTGAGACCAAACAAGTGACTTGGCTGGCCTGCCCAGCGAATAGCGGAGACTCGAATGAAAATGGAACTATGCGGGGCAATACTGGAAATAACCACAAAATTCGGAGTTAGATCTATCAATGACAGGCAATGTTAGCAATTGTGAAAGAGTAAAGAATGAAGAGTGATATTTGTGAACGATCTTTCCATCCTTGGTGCAGTTGGTGTGGTTAGTCTCCATTATTAATAGTATTTTATGGCAGCAATATAATTATTTTATCAGTATAATGTAGACGTGCCATTGACGACGAGTGTTGCTGCGTACTCCGCGCGACCGGCCGCGTTCTGTACTATGCACGTGTAGTTTCCCTGATGATTGGCGGTCACGGAGTCGATGGTGAGTACAGAAGCGCGGGGGCCTAGCGGCATCGTTGTTATGCCTCGTTGGAGACTTGAGTCTATAGTTTCACTACTGAACGTCCATGATATGTCGAGTGGGGTATCGCCCTTTGTAGCAACACAGTTTACGACGGCTGTGTCACCTGGATTCGAAGGCACGTCGCCGAAACTAAACGGCATTATCAACGGTGGAACTAGGGAATTAAAAAGTTATAATGATATGAGTGATTATTGGAAACTATCAAAAAGAAGTCGAAAGCTTAAACTTATAAACATTACTATTTCGCACCCCTTACAACTAATTCAGTGGTGTGTGACGCAACGCCCGCTGCGTTAGTCGCAGTACAGTTATACAGTCCAGCATGGTTTGCATCAATAGATTCTATTGTGAGAACACTACTCCTTCGGTCCATATTACGGACGCGAGCACCCTGAACATGAGCGACTGATCGATTGTTGACAGTCCAGTCAATACGTACAGGCTGATCTCCGTGAGTTATGATACATTGAAGAGCAAAGTAGTCGCCGAGAAAAGCCGGTTCGGTACCGGCATCGAAAGGTGCAATTTTAGGAGGAACTGAAACAAATGTAATCTAATTGACAAATTAATAGAAAGAATTCTACTTTTATCATGTTTAACGACTGACCGTAAACTATCAAATCTGCCGAGTAAGTATTACGCCCTGCACGGTTTTCTCCTACACATGTGTATGAACCGGCATATTTTGCATCCACGGATTCAATGATGAGTAAACTACTTCTTTTTGAATTGGTCAAGAGGTAATTATTGTTCCTCTGCGAGATGGGCTGTCCGTTAAATAGCCACGTTATAGTTAAAGGTAAGTCTCCGAAATTTACAGTACACGCAACTTGCAAGTATTCACCCACGTTAGCAGGCTTTTCGCCGAAAGAAAAGGGCAACACATTTGGAGGAACTGAAATGAACCAATAAAAATAATGTCATACGTAAGTTTAATGATGAAAATATAATGAAAACATTCAGAAAGAAATGGACAAATGACAAAAGGTTATGAATTATAAAACTGAAAAATATGCACCATTTATAATTAAAGTGGACGTATGGGAGTGAATGCCGGCTTCATTTTCAGCAAAACACGTATAGTTCCCGGCATGATCGTGTGATACCGAGCCAATACTAAGTATTGCACTTTTCTCTCCAATTTGGAATACGGTTACGCCAGATTTAGGCTTAATTGGTTCATTGTTGAAATACCATCGTAGATGCAAGGGATGATCACCCTCAATAACGGAGCAGGGTGCAGTGACGACTTGTCCAGAATTCATAGCGACTTCCCCGAAAGAGAAAGGTTGGACCACGGGAGGAACTAAATATAAGTTAAGCAACAGCCAATTAAATTCTAATGATACAAGTACCAATGACGTTAAGGTGTGCGGTATGACTAGTAGTTCCCGCCCGATTGGTTGCTGAGCACGTGTAATTGCCACTGTTCTGACCCAATGCATTAGGAATATCAAGCACAGAAACACGTTCGCTTAAGGTTGTTGTTTTAACTCCCATTCTATGATTCACAGGTGACCCTTGGAAGCTCCAATTTATAGCTAATGGAGTATCTCCTTTAGAAACATGGCAATCAAGGTGCACAGACTCTCCAGCAAATACAGCTTCGTCCAATTCAAAAGGTTTAATATGAGGGACGACTGAGTGAACAAAAAATATTAAATTAGTCATATCGAATATCATGCTAGAACGATCTATTAGCAATACCCTTAACGTTAAGAGTAGTAGAGTAACGATCTTCGCCGGCTCTGTTTTTAGCTATGCATGTGTAATTGCCACTGTGCGCTCCGGTGACTGCCGCTATCGATAAGAATGAAGTCTGCTCGGCCATCTTCATTGTTTTAATTCCCATATGAGTTGATAAGTCTTTTCCCTCAAAAGTCCAAGTAATTGCCATTGGTCGATCTCCTTTACTCGCGTGGCAGGTCATTTGTACGGATTCGCCATAATAAATAGATTCTTCTATCTCGAACGGTAGAATGTGAGGAGGTACTAATCAAAACGAAAATATCTAAATTAAAATCTAAACGTGCATTCTAGACATTTAAAATCCTAATGGACAAATTATTACGGAAAGGGGTCAAATAGGGTACCATGGATGTTGACAAGAGCAGAATGATTCGCACTTCCTGCCCGATTACTGGCTGTGCAAGTATAATTTCCGCTGTGTTGGCCCATCACAGTTGGTATACTTAAGACGGAAGCTTTTTCTCCTAATTTTGTTGTCCTAATACCCATATTGTTATTATAAGGTATTTGTAAGCCCTGAAAACTCCATGTGATTTGAAGGGGTCGGTCTCCTTTGGATACATGACATGTGAGATGTACTGATTCGCCGGCGAATATAGATTCTTCGACTTCGAATGGTATAATATGAGGAACCACTAAATTAAAAAAAATAAAAATAATTAAAGATAAATCATCTACTAACTTATAAAGATAAGAAATTATAATACACACAAATCTAAAACGATGTCAAGTGTACCGATAATTTTAAGTATAGTGGTGTATGAAGTAGATCCCGCGGGGTTTTTTGCGATGCATGTGTAATTTCCACTGTGTGCACCAGTAACGGCAGGAAGCATTAATACAGACGATCTATCACCCACTTTTGAAAATGTTCCTAACTCCCGGTCGAGCGCATGTCCGTTAAACTCCCATTTTATTTCTAAAGGCCTGTCTCCTTTTGATATATGACACATCATTTGTACCGATTCCCCGGAAAATAGATCTTGATCGACGTCAAAGGGTAAAATATTCGGCAAAACTGTACAAAAATAAAAAAGGGGAATAAAATAATATACAAAACAACTAAAATCAGAAAGCATACGTCCATAAAGATGTATTGATTGAACTCATGCTGATTCTATCAATACATCTTATATTTTGGCGCAGCGTCGAACATAAGACTAGTTTGGTTTATATGACAAACGAAACTGACCATGAACGTTTAGGACTGTGGAATGGTTAGTAGACCCAGCTCTGTTTGTGGCAACACAAGTATAGTTGCCGCTGTGGCTTGAAGACGCCGCGGAGATTGACAGAAATGACGTTCGCGATGTCATTTTAGTGGTCATAATGCCGAGATGTGATGATGTATTTTCGAAACCATGAAAGTGCCACTTGATATCAAGAGGTAGATCACCCTTCGAAACATGACAATTGAGTTGAACCGTTTCGCCCGCAAACACAGATTCATCAGCCTCGAAGGGTACGATGTATGGCAATACTGTTAATACAGAAGGCCATTATTATGATGAGCCAAGCGTGCAGCGTGCGTTACAGGCAGGGGTATTTAGCTATCGACTATAGAGATACCATGAACATTAATTGCTGTTGAGTGAACTGCCAAGCCGGCATGGTTGGCCGCATGACACGAGTATTCGCCACTGTGACTTGCTGTAGCACTAGATATTGTCAGCAATGACGTTCTGTCGCCGATCTTCATTGTAGTTATTCCTTTGTGAGAGGATAATTCCTCTCCATGAAAACTCCAAGTAATAGTAAGAGGTCTGTCGCCTTTAGTAATATGGCAGGTCAACTGTACCGATTCACCAGCAAAGACTGGCTCTTCGGCCGTGAATGGGGCGATGTGCGGAGGAACTGGATGGGATATTAATAAATAAAACTTTAATAAAAATGAAATTAACTACTTGAATCTTACAAAAACAAATATACCCTGAACGTTTAATATAGACGTATGATCGGTGCTGGCTACGATATTGGAAGCAGTGCAAGTGTAATTCCCAGAATGTTTGTCTGTTACTGCAGGAATTGCTAATATAGTACTCCTGTCCCCTACTTTAGTAATTACAACATTGTTGCTATTTGTAAGAGGCTGGTTTTGGAATGACCACGTTAACGTTAATGGCATGTCACCCTTCGGAATGTGACACATTACTTGTATGCTCTCTCCATAAAATATACCTTCGTCAAAGTCGAAGGGAGATATGATTGGTGCCACTGGAAAAAATTACCGGCTACACTGATTACCACAATATTGACTAAAGTAAGCGTAATTATTGAAGGGGAAATGATTGAATAGGCTGTTGCTTGCGACTGGAGCAAAACATAAAAGACAAACAGATCACCAAGACGTTATATACCCTTCACATTGAGTGTTGTGTGATGGCTAGCACTGGCAACAATATTAGAGGCGGTGCACGTGTAATTGCCAGCATGTTTAGCCGTTACCAAAGGAATTATGAGAGCTGACCCCATATCCCCAACTTTCAATATGTTCACCCCAGGGAGTGAACTCACTTCTCTTCCATCAAAAGTCCACTTGAAATTTAAGGGTTTGTCACCCTTCGATACGTGACACATTACTTGAACTCCCTCTCCATAAAACACGGATTCGTCGAACTCAAAAGAATTTATAACAGGTGCAACTGAAATAATATTATATTTTAAATAGAAAATTTTGTCATTATTTGACTCTTGTTGTCGAATGGTTCTTACTGGATGTTTAAATGCAATATGACCCGCCAAAGTTACAAAGGGGACTGGAGCAAGATTAAGATAAATAAATACATACATATTAAGTTAAAAAAAAAGGCAAGCTCTTCTTCATGAAATACGTGTACCGTTAACAAATAGCTGCGCAGTGTGATTGACGGATCCAGCGTCATTATTTACCAAACAAGTGTAGTTTCCTTGATTCTGATGGCTAACAGACTCAATACTCAGTTGGCTGGTTCGTTTTGTGCTTAAAAGGGACACTTCATTTTCACCAGACTTTATTTTATTTCCATTGAAAAACCATTCAATTTTTAACGGTAAGTCGCCTTTACTGACTGTGCAAGTCACAAGCGCCATTTCTTGAGCATTCATTGGTTCTTCACCGAACTCAAAAGGCATTATCTGCGGGGGGACTGAGAGGGAAAAAAGGATTTAGCTAATAAGCAAAAACAAATACTAACAGCATTCTTCGGTACAGTAATAAAGTTATTTAGGATTAATTTGTGTAAATAATGTACCGTTAACATAAAGCGTCGAAGTGTGGTTGGTGCCGCCTGCTCTGTTTGTGACGACGCAAGAGTAGTTTCCTTGGTTGTGATGTGTCACTGATTCGATACTCAGTTGGCTCGTACGTTTGCCACTTGTCAATATTACACCATTCACCCCAGTTAGGATAGGGTTCTCGTTGAAATACCATTTAATATCAAGGGGTAGATCGCCTTTGCTTACAGTACAAATTACCACTACCATCTCTTGGTCGTTGATGGGTTCGTTGCCGAAATCGAATGGCATTATTTGTGGTGCAACTGCACAAAATAGTGTTTTGATAATTAAGCTCATTTAAAGGTTTGAGAACTATGTTATTCGGGAACTCCATGTTGCCACACACGAAATTTGATCGAAAGTAAAATAAACATACATCATTAAATTTTTCCTTTCAAGGGTGGTGTTTTTATTTATAAGTAAATAGTATTTTAGTGAAAAAGTGGACTGAATGAAAATAAAGGATTTATGTAAATAGTACATTTGAAATATTTAAAAAGAAAAAAATATAAGCAATAAATATTAAATCACATACGCTTTAAACCGAATGATCCGTGCATGACACAGCTGTAAGCATTATAAGGTGATTTTAGAAAATCAAACGTAGACTATACCGTTTACATTAAGAACAGCACTATGGCTACTACTGCCAGCCTCATTTTCCGCGATACAAGTGTAATTTCCTATGTGTTCGTGTTGAACATTCTCTATGCTTAAAATGGATATTCGTTTCCCGTTACGGTTGATTAAAACATTGTTTCCAGAATGCAAAGGTCGGTTGTTTAAATTCCAATAAATTTTCAACGGCAAGTCACCTTTTCCGACAGTGCAAGTTAAAGACACAGTATCACCTGCATTCAGGACTTCTTCGCCAAAACTGAACGGAGTAACTTGTGGAATCACTGGAATTATCGATTATACTTCCATAACAAAGTGCTTCTTAACTAATATCTCAAAATATGTAGTGGAAAAAGAGTGAAAATTTTGGAGTAGTGAATAATTGGGACTATCAATTCCAGGATGACAGGAAAGGATTTACTAAATATTTAAATAGCAACAAAAACTGTCGAATATGTCTTTCAGTAAAATACCATTGACCGCTAATTCAGCGGAGAAGTTTGCATAACCAGCTCTGTTGAATGCGGAACATGTAAACAGCCCTTTGTGTATTGATGCGACGGAGTCTATTGAAAGACTACTCGACTTATGACCAATCTTGGTTACAGTTATTCCTTGGATCTCATGAGCTGGTGTCCCATTTAGATGCCAAGTAATGTTCACCGGAGAATCTCCTTTTGTGACCATACATTGAATGCCAACGGTGTCCCCGGCATTAGCTGGCTCCTCTCCGAAAGTGAATGGATGGATTTGAGGAAGAACTATTGTAAGGAATTTAAAAACTCGTCAAGCAAGGTATAAAACAAATATTGAAAAAAATATTTGTAAGAATGATTAACCGTTAACTTCCAGCGTCGCACTATGGTTCACTTGCCCAGCTAAATTTTCAACATGACAAGTATACATTCCTCTGTGTGTACCATTCACGGAATCTATATTCAAAATAGACATTTTGCGGCTCATACTGCCGATCGCAATCCCTATGTTATTATTTTGAGAAATCAAAATTCCGTTCAAACTCCAGGAAAATTTAGCCGGAAGGTCCCCTTTATTCATAACGCACTGCACCGACGCAGTATCACCAGCATTGGCAGGCTCATCACCAAATTCGAAGGGAGATATCTGAGGTGGAACTAAAGTGATAAAAAAACTCATTAATGATAGATACGAGTAAAATAAAAAAAAAATATAGAAAATTAGCGAGCGAACCGTTAACACTGAGAATTGTAGTATGATTGGTGTGGCCAGCATCATTTCTTATTTCGCAAGTATATGCGCCTCTGTGAATTGACTTCACGGCTTCAATGTTTAATATTGAAGTTTTCTTGCTTATTGTTGTTAGCACTATTCCCATTGCATTGCGTGGTCTAATCTCTTCGCCGTTGAAAAGCCATTTAAATTTCACGGGAAGATCGCCTTTGCTCATTACGCACTGCACAGATGCGGTTTCCCCTTCATTCAAAATTTCCTCTCCGAATTCAAAAGGCGTGATTTGCGGGGGGACTGGGGCATGATCGCAAAATAATATTAGTGAATTTAAAGTAGTGCGACAAAATACTTATATAAATTAATGGGGAAAGCAAGCGGAATTAACTTCGGGATGTACCGTTAACTTCAAGAACGGCGCTATGGTTAGTGATGCCTGCTGAATTCGCCGCCACGCAAAGATAAGTGCCCCTATGTACGCCACTTACTAAGTCAATATTCATAATTGAGGTCTTTTTGCTGACGGACGTAATAATGATTCCAAGGTCATTGTCATTAGCTAGCACTCGACCGTTGAAGATCCAGGTGATGTTGAGAGGCTGGTCGCCTTTGCTCACGGCGCAGGAGACAGTGGCCGTATCTCCGGCATTAGCCGGCTCTTCGGCGAACTCAAACGGCAATATTTGAGGTGGCACTGTGCGAGAACTTGGTGGGTTTTAATTAAGCAACGTGCTGGTCGTGTGTGGCAAACGATGCAGCTTTGGCGGGCCTACAATACTTGTATTACCTGTCCTAATACCTAATATACTATACGAAAATATTTTACATGGCCACATAAATCTGAAAGAAAAAATGATTAGAGCACAGTCAAATCATTACATGAATAATGCCTTAACACGATTTGTAGATGATTTTAAAAATTCTATTTTTTAATTTATTTTATGCTATTATAAGAGAGGAAGGATGTTAAGACATTATTGGATATAAGTCATTTCTATTCGATCGCTTGCTCAATTTCCATTCCCTTGTATGGTTTTGTGTTTTATGGCCTTACTTATAATCGTTTGTTAAATTTTAAGAAACTGCTCAGCAACTGATTAACGAAAATCTTACCCATAAACAGGAGTTTAAGAGGACTTATCCTTAAGAGGACTTAAGGATAAGAGGTGGTGGTAAAGTAACTCATAACTAAATGTCAAAAATAACTAATATCTAGAGGCAGTTTAAGTGACTGCTAAGAGGCAAGGCAAGTTTTATTTGAAACAGCCATTAATTAGGGGCTTAAGAGTCTCTTATTTAAGAGATGGCTAATCCTTTCTTAACGAGATTATTATAAGTAAGGCCCTTAATGTGTTTATTTTATAGTGGAAATAAAATTATCTTAACCGATTCTATATATTTTAATCATCACACTGAAAAATAATTTCGTGGAAAATAAAACATTTTATGTTAAGCTACTTCACTTTAAAGAAGCGACGCTGTAGCCGCTAGTGGAAATATCTTATCGGACAATTAAGCAGGCGATTATCAGTTTGTAAACCTACTTGAATTGAGAAATTAAATTGAAACAATGTCTTTTTGTAAAAAGTATAAACACTTTTGCATAATAAACTTGTATTATATTTTTATTTAAACAATACTGACATAAATTATACTTAATTTATTTATTGTTTGAAATTAATTATTTATAATTTAGATTTAATAATTATATTGTTAATAACTATAAATAAAAAAGACATCATTATCACAAAGAAGTTCGATGATAGTGTGTAAAATCACTGAATTTCCAAATTTAAAAAACTGAAGTGTATATGGATTTCCATAAACATCAAAACATAGCGTATTTATTTTTAAATTTTATTCAATATTGGATTAAAGACGATCAAAGAACTTCTTGTACATTAGGAACAGCCTATAAAGCGAATTCTAACTTTACCTATAATCTGATTTTCAATTATATCGACTAAAATGACAGCTACGATCGACTTTTTAAAAAATTCACGACCGACTTGTTACGAGTGGCTTGCAACATAAAGGTCAATTGCAGCTTTCAATTTAGTCCAGGTAATTAAAAATCAGATTACAGGAACTAACTCAACAGGTTTTGTAACGTCCTGTCAAATGGCGATAAGTATTTTTCAAAAGTATTGCCGAAATACATAATGTAACAACTTTGTACAGTCCTATTAACTGGTTTAGGTTTGGTATTCAGTTACAGATATGTTAATATTCGCTCTATAGATTTCAAATTTAATATTTCTCGAGGGATTCTAAACTCACCCATGACTTGAAGTTCTAGGGTTCCTTTAGCGGTGTATCCCTGTGAATTCTTGGCCACGCAGGTATAAGTCGCTTCGTCGCTCAATCGCTCCACATTCTCGATGACCAGGGTTCCGTTGGGGAATACTTTCTGTTTGCGGTTGATGGGTAGCACTCTGAAACCCATATAGACATAGCTATATAATATCAGTCGTTAAAAGTCGTTGCAGGACTTATGCCTTTCTATTTTGAAGGAAGCCTAAAGTGCTTTTCCAAGGATTTTTTATTGCTGAAGTACTGTGGAGTAGTAGATTCACACGGCCCACCTGATAGAAAATGGTTGGTTGGTACTAGTAATGTGCTGCCGAGCCTGAAGGGGACTAGTTTGTTCTGGCGGCATACTTTAGACCAGCGGTGGTGACTATCCAGACGACCCAATGCCCTACCACCTGACTGTGGATTGTTTTGTCGCTTCTTATGACAAGCCACCCGCTCGTAAGAATTAGTGTTATTTTGCCGTTTGTGTATCGATGTTAGGATTCGTAAATTAGTTATATCAAATTGCAAAATTTCTTAAAAGATTTATCTATTGTTTACTTCAACGCCAAAAAATCTGTAAATAAAACGGTCCATGGTACCCGATCGGGATTCAAATTTGAGTAAAGCTGATTTGTGATGACTACAATTCAAATCTGAATGAACCCCGAATCCCAAAAGGCAGACCAATCACGGTTCGCAACGTACCTGCCGTCTCGTTCCCATACAATAGAGTCAATAGGGTATCCGGCAACGGGGCAGTGCGCGACGAGCGTATCGCCAGCAACGACGGGGCGCTTCTTCATGGGTCGCACGTAGGGTAGTCCGTAGATATTAACTCGAGCCGCGTGTGAAGCACTGCCCACCTGTGGACATCATAGTAATTTGTGAAATAATTGTACATGTAGCGGGAAATTCAGTCACATACCTATTAGATGCGGATGGAGCTGGATTAAGCTTATTAGAACAGCATGACAGCAATGTAAAGAAATGTCTTAAAATATTCGTGAACCAAGACGAGTAGCTAAGGGAAGGAATATTTTGCGATGATTGTTTGTAAGTTCTTCAATGCGACAAAAAATAAAAGTTTGAAACTTTTATGTAGCAGTTTATTTATTGAAAGTGGGGGTAGTTTAACGGCTAAAGTTCCCATGTCACCTTACAAAGACCAAGGTTTAGAATTCTCGGCAGAAAGTATTCGTATAAACAATTACAATTGTTACATGCTGATGGTAAAGAAAAACGTCTTAACGAAGTCTTGTATATCGATGTAGCAAATATACAAAGAAAGTTAATTTCACAATATTAGTATGAATATTTTACTTTGTTTAGTTACAGCCCTTTTCTGTATTTCTACACATTGGTCATGATTCGACTCCAAGTAATTGAAAGAAGAATACTAAATTACCATGATTCGTAGATAAAACGATGATCATTAAAGTCAGTTGTAGTACGCATATATTTTAGCAGTGTAGGAGTTTAATAGTATGGAAAGAAAAACAAACCTTGCTTGAAGCGATACAAGTGTAAAGTCCTCCGTCGTTGGTGTGCACAGATGAAATATTAAGATGAGATTCGACGTTGCCATCAGCGGTTACAAACTGGCCGATTTGGAGACGGTCGCCGCTTGTAAGTTTGTCACCATCCAAAAGCCAAACAATGTCGGGAGTTGGATTGCCAGATGCAACGCATTTGAGCCGAAGAGATGGTCCGGAACGGAAAGTCTGCTCACCGAAGCTGTGGCGGATTAGTGGTGGTTCAACTGGAATATTATTTAATAATAGATAAGTAAAAGTCAATTCTACATCTTTAATTAGAGTTCTAGTCTTGGAATAGTAAAAGAATTGGGAATAGGCAAGTATTAAATTTACACCAAAGCATCGACAAATAATAAAAGAGTAACAGAACACAAAATCATATAAAAACTGGTCCAAAAATGATCTCTTCTAGTCAGAACCGAATCTAGTATTGATCACTCTGTAATACTTACAGTGATGTAATTCTTTGAGATAAAAATTACTAGTAAGTAGGTACCTACCTATATCATTAGTTTATGGCAAGAAATTTATATTATTTATAGCAGTACCTATATATGCTGTTAGAAACGTACAAATTGCAGACAAAGTACCTTTACCCAAAAAAAAATCATTTAATTATGCTACATTGTAAATGGCGTTTAAGAAATATATTCTGTCTTCTTATTGTATTCATAGACAAGCAAAAGCAAAGTGATTACCCAAAGTGTATTGTCAAATTTATTTAAATTCCATCGTATCGTTATTTTAGAAGCATAAATTTCATCTTTAGTCGTTCATCTTCTTCAGCTCGACTTTAATCTTCATCTAAAACAAAGCTAAAATAGTAACAAATACATAAGGTTTTAGAAAATTACTTACATCGTCCTCCAAGTTTGAGTTCAGCACTAGCGCCGGCACTTTCTTGGTCGTTCCTGATAAAGCACTGGTACATTCCCTTGTCTTCCTTCTTTACAGATTCGATCCTAGAATAGAAAAAGTTGTGATAGTAAAAGACAAAAACAGAAAAGGATTCAGTACCCAAAAACGTATCAACTATATTAAAAGTTTTAGTTAATTCTGAAATTCGTAATTATTCCAGTGATTTTACTTTTTTTTTAAATTGTCACTTGTAAATTAAAACAATATTTCACTTTCAGTATATATTTTTGTTTAAAAGAGTTCAAGCTAAAATTAACACTATTATAATGGATGTGAAATAATATCTTTTGTTTGATCCACTACCATAATTATTATCATAAATCAACTCAAGGTCTCGGTTATTTGGTCCAGTTATTCTAGAATAACGTAGTTAGTTAACAATTTATTTTAAAGTAACCAGAATAAAAATATGCAGTTTAGTTTCAAAGTCGGGTGTGAAATAAATAAGTCAATATACTAATTTAATTAAATTTACCTTAATGTAGCGTCGTGGTGTTTCATGTCCTTGCCATCTTTGAGCCAAGTGATAGTCTTGACGGGGTTGCCTTCATATCTGCAAGTGAATACCGCTGGCCTGCCGAAATCAACAGTTTGTGTCGCTGGTTCAACGGTTGCTTTCAACGGAGCAGTCACAGTTAAAACAGTTTCCACAGATTCACCTGGAAAATGTGATTAGGTTTTACAAGCTTTTATTTAACTTGCAATGGATGTACCTATGTATGTATGTATGTAAGTTCGGATGGCATCTTGCAAATTAAATTTAATCAACTTCCCGGTTTCCGATTGAGCTGAAATTTTGCAAGCATATGTATATCGCGTAACAATGCCTTAGTATGGTACCGTGGAGCTGATCTGATGATGGAATCGGAAGATGGCCACAGGAACTCCTGTACTAATGAAAAATAGATCCGTCGTGTCTGGGCTCGTTTTACTTGTCTTCGCACTAGCTAGCACTCTGCTGCTACATTATATTCCGGATCTCAAAAGCTTGTATTTAGAAACCTTTTTAATAAATCATATTTATTATCTAAGATCTGTATAACGATTATTTGGGAATGATAAATTAGTAAATAGCGCAAAGCTCCCAAATTGGGAATTTTTATATCACAATCAGACAGTGGCTTATACCGTCACAACGTATTCGTTTATTATCGTTTCATTGAAAAATGTGCATAAATAAACTTTCTTCTAAAATATTTTTGAAGTCTGCCACTACCCCATCTTCTCTATCCCATCCTAAAGGTTCGCTTCACCCCTGGTTTTGCAACCGTCTATAGGCGATGGTAACCACTTTTCATGAGATAGCCTGTCTGTCTGTTTGCCAGATTCGCAATATCAAATAATAAAAAAGATCCACTTTAATTTTTTATGATTGCATTTATTATATTACTTATTGTAATTTTAATATTCATTTCTGTATTGTTACTTATAAGCTGATATGGATATATAGATATGTATTATTATTTTTATAAAAGTTACAATATGACAATTAAATCATGAAGGAAAAATAATTTTCTTCACGGCGATTGGCATGAACTTCTTAGCAACCGAATTTACGTCATTGACAATCGTAACACAGTTAGGTATATGTATACTTTCATTCAAGACGATATTGAGGATACTTTTATTTTGAAAAATGGGAATATTATTACCGGGATAGTTTACTATGCTATTTACGTTTTATAGTTCTTGTTAGTATGATACTACACAAATATAGAGTGCCCATTAAAAATCCAAACACTCTATTTGTCGTATTGCCTTATCCTTATACAATCACCTCATCACATTCACTAACATAATATATATATATATATATATATATATATATATATATATATAACATTCCACGTTCCATTTTGGTTCAATAAAACTTATAAAAGTACATATAACTTACCTCCAACAGAGTTGTTGACTACGCACAAATATTTTCCAGAATCCTCAACTTTGGCCTCTTTGATGATAAGTGTTCCGGAGACTTGTTTTACTCTATCATCAAGTGTTACTAGCTGTTTCCTTGTTGTTCCTTCAATAAACTTGTACCACCTGCAACAAAGGAGACAATGTTCAGTCATTTGGAATCATTTATCATCTATTTATTAAATTCTCTATTAAGTTAGGTTACTGAAACTAATTGCTTAACTAATCGTTTTGGGGAGCAAATTGTTAGTATAGTATTATAATTTAATTTAAATAACAAATCTATAAACCAATAGTCGAAATCATGAGAGCTGGTGCTTTAGGCATAAGGTTGCGTCTGTAAGTTAGACCCACCTGAAAACTGGAACCGGAAAACTTTGACTTAAACAAAGAATAGTTCCCGCTTGCCCCGAACTCAATTGAGATTCTTGTAAACGATCACCCGATAGCTTGGGAGGAAGACTGTTTGTAGGCTCTTGAAGAAGAAAAGACAAATATACCACCGTACGGGTGTTAACCAATTTTAATGGTAGAATAAATTATGCGCCTTTTACTATCAACAACGAAAACAGGTGCCTCGACTAGCTCAATACACAAAAACCAATCGAAGCTAGCAAATCGGAGTGATGTTGAAATAGCGCTTAAAGACTGTTCTTATGTTAGGTGACTTGGACATGTAATGCCATAAGTTACAGCCTTGACTCGCGTAAAGCACAAAGTAAAGATTAAAGCGTTGTAATGAAAGCAACAAGAACACCCTGACACTTACCAACAGGTGTCTACGCCGCTCAATCGTTACTTTGGCTGGGAGCGTAGAGGTATAAGGGGCGCGCGGCCGGCCGCGGTTCATCACGCCTTCATGTCACGTGTGGGCGGACCACCCGCCGCAACACTGCAATAACAACGCACATCATTACACTAGATTGGATGATTATGAGTATGACTACGTGATGGATGAATGCGTGAGGTGCCAACGGCCGGCCGTGCTCGAATTGGGATCTGGTCGTACCTCGTCAAGGGGGCAGGGAATGCTTGAACTTCGCAAAGGAGAGCGAGACTTAACCCAGCTCGGCCTATTTGCCGATTGAGCCCATCACCGGTCACCTTCGGCCCGGTTCTACCGGTCGGCTCTGCAATACAATACCGATCGTGTATTCACCCACTCACCTATACACTGGAGCTGGGTAAGCTGCCACCTGGCATGTCAGATATGCAACATTAGAACTAGATACTGTAAAGACCTCCCCTCCTTCGAAGTGTTTAGTGAATTCTTTTCTAGGTGCAATTTTATTGGTGGGTTCTGTAATGACAGAGATGTTTTCTAACTATAGTTTCGGTTTGCGATAGAATTGCATTAAACAAAACGCGAAAGTAATATGACGACTCAAGGAATATGAATAAATTTATCCTAATTAGTACTATGGTCAAAAGCTTGTACTCGATAGATTGCATATGAAATACCCATATTGCTTATTATGAGCAGATGTTAATAATGTGGCGACCGAGGGTAGAACTGTCCAGCAGCGTAAATCAGTTTTAGAACTTTTAGAAAAAACTAGAACATTCTCAAAGGGAAAGACAAGGACGGATATATTTAGAAAGGGATAGACGATGAACGAAAGACAGAGATAGATAGATGTTAGAAAGGGATAGATGTATAAACGAAAGTTCCCGAACAGAAGGTTCGGGAAGGAAGAGACAGAGATAGATAGATGGGCTCTAGAAAATTCTTCCGGGCATATAAACACCGTAAGGCGCGCCTACCGGGCAGGTTTTGGAGTTGAGTTCAGTCCAAGACGGTGAAGCGACAAGTGCGATACTAAAGAGTTGGAAGAGAAGGTTAATAGAAGACAGAGACGAATTAAGTGGTGAATTTAGCGACAAGTTTGGTGGACAGATCCGTGAAGGAGGTGTGTAGCGTAGTTCGAGAGAGGAACCAGAAATGAGCTACACGCGATAATATCGGAGGTGGTCTACACAATATCGGCGACGGTATTGAGGGTGTGACAACTTATCGCCGGGACTGTGCATCGTTGGTCGTGCGTATAAGGGCAACCCTGCAGAGAGGTACTACGTGTGGCTGTGCAAGTCAATAAAAGCTATTAGTCAAAAACTGATGTTTTCTTCCAATCCATAAGAGCGTACCCCCGCTCGCACGTAACAATAATATAAAAATTATACCAAGATAATAACAATCATATTATAATATGTTTCTGACTTCTTATATAAATAACGAACCTTGATATAGGAACAGGATATCCTTGAGCCGGACACAAAAGTGCTAATGTTGATAGCCGAGGATAGTGGAGGGCAGCTTTAGGTGTCGCTGTTATACTTGGCGCAGCACTTGCAATAGGCTCTAAAGACAAATTTTTACAAGACTGAATGCCTAACCCAGAAAATGTAACATGATAGTTAAAGTTGACTTGCCTGAATATGGGAACGGGAAATGCTTGAGCTTGGCACAATAATCCAAAACTTTGCCCAATAGTGCGTATGAAAGAAATACTTTGAGCGTCAGATGAAAAAGTAGGTGCTTTGAAGCCAACAGGTTCTGCGATCGAAAAGAAAAAATTAAAACTTGCCTGAATATTGGGGCAGGATAACTTTGAGCCTGACATAGAAGAGCAAAGCCTTGTCCAACACGTTTTCTGAATATGCTGCCCATAGACTCGGAGGAAAACGTTGGAGATTTAGCACCAACGGGCTCTACAAAATTATTATTAAGAGAGATTTAAAACTTGCCTGGAAATAGGTACCGGAAAAGCTTGGGCTTGGCAAAGTAATGCAAAACTTTGACCTTCATGTCTTTTTAGCGATGACAACGCAGATTCCGTTGAAAAAGAAGGAGCTTTCGATCCAACCGGTTCTGTATAAAACATTATACAGACTTGTAAAGAACCATGAGAAATAAAAACCCATATATTTACACTTGCCTGAATGATTAATTTAATTATATATTACACATTAATGCGAAGGAAGTAAATGACAACCAATCATATGACAGGGTCACAAAAGATAAAAAATCTATAATTAAATAATTCGAAGGCGATTAGGTTATCAATGAATCATTATCGATCTGCTTTGAAAATGTTTAATTACAGGTATAATCCGGCTTACCTAAATATTGGAGTTGGAAACGCCTGTGCCTGACAGAGTAAGGCAAACCCTTGGCCAATCTCCCTAACAAATATACTTCCCTTTGAGTCTGAAGAAAACGATGGAGCTTTTGCGCCGACTGGTTCTATGTAAAAGAGCAATAAGTCGATTACCTACTGGGTCACCTACCTGAATATTGGCTGAGGATACCCTTGAGCTTGACAAAGCATGGAACCACCAGTATACGCTTCAATATCATAATTGTAAGACGACGCAGAAGTTGGGAATGCGGGAGCTCTCGCAGTTACTGGTTCTGAGCGAAAAAAGGTAACTTTAGAAAAACTCACTTGAATAACGGCGGAGGGGATGCTTGAGCCTGACAGAGCAGTACTATTGCTTGTTGAACTACTTTTGTAAGGGTTGTGCTTTTGAATTCCAGAGAGAAAGAAGGCGCCTTCGAGCCGATGGGTTCTGTGACAACCACAAATGAATGTTTTCTTTTTAGTTTGGCAAAACTTACCTAAAAATTGGAACAGGGTAAGCTTGAGCCTGACAAGTAAGTGCAAAATCTTGACCCGTTTTACGAGTGATTGCCGATAATTCAACATCGCTTGAGAAGGAAGGCGATTTAGAGCCAACTGGTTCTACAAGAGAAAATTAAAATATTATTTACCTGAATACTGGTACGGGAAAACCTTGGGCTGGGCATATAATATTTAAACTTTGGCCAATATTACGCAAGTACCAAGAAAATTTATTATCCGTTGAAAATGTAGGTGACTTTGATCCAACAGGTTCTAAAAATATGAAAATACTAATTGACAAGTCTGCTACCTGAATATGGGCATAGGATAGCCTTGAGCTGGGCAAAGCAACGCTAAGTCTTCTCCTGTATGTCTCACAAACCACGCTAATTTATCATCTGTAGAAAATGTAGGTGATTTGGAACCAACTGGCTCTGAAATATCAGAGTTACAAAATACAAATTAATTAAAAGTTAAACTAATTCTCACCTACATATTGGAATAGGGAAGCCTTGGGCAGCACATAATAATGCAAAACCGCGATTTGCTTGAATTTCAAACCATGCTAACTTTGAACCACTTGAAAACGAAGGACTTTTAGAGCCAATTGGTTCTAGAACAAGGTAGAAAAATGTCTTGGTTAAGTACCTGATTGACGGAACTGGGTATCCCTGTGCCGGACAAAGCAATGCAAACCCCTGTTTAACATCTTTGACATACCAAGCCATTTTGAAATCAGTAGAGAAAGTTGGAGCTTTCAAACCCACTGGTTCTAAAACAAAGAAGGTGGATTCAACTCACCTAAAAATTGGCACGGGAAAGGCTTGCGCCAGACAGAGCAACGTAACACTGGAACCCATCGTGAATTCCACAAACTCTATAGTTTTAGTTGGAACTTTTGGTGCAGCGGTATTGATTGGTTCTAAAAGAAAATTACAACTAATTTTCATTTTCTGTATTTCTTATTACCTTGATAAGGGTACTGGAAATGCTTGGGCAGGACACAGTAATGTCACACTCGTATTAACAGTGGTGCTAAACCCTCTAACGGAATCCATTGTGGGAAACTTTGGGGATACTCGCCCTACTGGCTCTAAACAGAGATACATATGCATATTAAATATTTAAAGAAATACATGTATTGCCAATTACCTGAATATTGGAACAGGAAACGCTTGAGCAGGACAAAGTAATGTAACTGTATTATTTAATAATGCTTCTGTTATATCAATTACTTTCATAGCGACTTTCGGAGCTGCACTACCCACGGGCTCTAAGAGTGATATTAATATTAAATTATAAGAATAGGTAAATATGCGATACCTGAAAGTTGGGGCAGGAAAAGCCTGAGCAGGACACAGAATTGTTATGCTATCGCCACCCAAAGCGTCAAAGGCGCGGCTTTTGTCACCTGTCGTGAACTTAGGAGAAACTCGACCGACTGGTTCTGGTTGATGAAAATCGGGAGTAAAAATAAAGTTTTATTACCGTTTAAATGTTTACCTGAACAGTGGGACAGGGAAAGCTTGTGCCGGACATAATATTGTTAAACTCGAGTTCCGCATCGCACTGAAACTTCTTGAACTATCCATCGAAGGAAACTTTGGTGGTACACGTCCCACAGGTTCTATAGGAATAAGACCGATATAAATCAAATAGTACCTGAACATTGGAGACGGAAACGCTTGAGCCGGACAAAGCATAGTCACGCAAGAGTTTGAAGAAAAAGTGAAGCTGCGCCCCGTTTCCATCGAAGGAAATTTTGGTGAAACTTTGCCCATGGGTTCTGTTCAGGAAATATTCATAATAAATCGATATAATTTAAAATATTACCTAAATACTGGAGCGGGAAACCCTTGTGCAGGACAGAGTAACGGTATACTTTCGCGAGTTTCGGCTATGAAGGTCCTACTAATATCTCCTGTTGGAAACTTAGGAGACATCCTTCCCATCGGTTCTATGAAAGTAAGTTTTATATTTACTGTTTCAATATAATGTACAAAGTTCGTCAAGATTTTAGGCCTTACCTAAACATTGGGGCAGGGAAAGCTTGAGCGGGGCACATTAACGAGATAGTCTGGTTGGTATCAAAGTTAAAGAGTCTGCTCTTTTCTAAACTTGGAAATTTTGGAGAAACTTTTCCCATGGGTTCTGAAGAAGAAATACAATATCTAAATCTCAATTCAATGTAAGTCGAAATAACGTCAAACAATGTACCTGAAAATTGGGACAGGGAACGCTTGAGCAGGACATTGCAATGCAAACGAGTCATCTTTCTTGACACCAATCATAGTTCCCATTACAACAGACGCAAATTTTGGAGACACACGGCCAACTGGTTCTACAGATGCAATGATTAATAATATAAATGTTACAGTTTAACATTTACCTGAACAATGGGGTTGGGAACGCTTGTGCGGGACATTGCAAAGCATATGAATCACCCTTCGTTACTTCAAACATAGTTCCAGTCAATACCGATGCAAACTTTGGGGAGACGCGGCCGACTGGTTCTAAAAATGTGGACAATATTTACTAGAACAGCAAGGCGATTTACCTGAATACGGGTACAGGGAATGCCTGAGCGGGACACTGTAAGGTAAAAGAGTCGCCTGATATGGTTGCAAACATCATTCCCACTTGGGTTGTGGACAACTTAGGCGGCACGCGTCCTACGGGCTCTGAGGAATTACGCAATACGATGTTACTCTTTGATAAAGCTTACCGATACGCCGGTGCAGGGTAAGCCTGTGCCGAGCACAGGAGAGCGAGGCTGGAGAGCCGAGTGAACTGGAAACCACTGGTCGTCTGCGCACTAGGGAACTTTGGTGGCACCCGACCTACCGGCTCTGCGGATGTTGGGAGAAGGCGGGTTCACGGGCTTAACACGCCGAAAATCATATAGATTAATTAACCTAATGCACCCCCATTCCTATCCAACTAATATAGATTTCAACTCTAAAGTATGTTTAATCAAAATGGTTTCTTGTAAATACGCGAGTCAAGGCTTTGCAGGGTACCCTATCCCAACATTCAGGCAAGTATTTACATGAGACAAGTTTAAAGACATTTCAATTGTTTTCTTTAAACTTTAAAATAACAAGATTAATTTGTTGACAATAAAGATAATCTCAGCATTTTTCTTTTTAATACGTAATTATATTAATTAATAAAATAAAACAATAGTCAATAATAAACTAAGAGATTATAATTACTGTCAGATTAATTAACAATGACTAATTCCAGAATATTCTCAAAAGCTAAATACAGTTGTAATTACGTAATTTTCAAAATATTATTTTATTAATTACATAAAGAATGAAAATAATACAAACATTTTTTAATAACTATTGAGAATATACTGAGGATAAGATAAATGATGAAATAAACAATAAAGTGATTGATTATTGCTAGGATAAGATGTTCACGCGGGTTCTTATATTACAAATCAATGTATCTTTATTTATATCATGTCATACTTTACTAAACAGTAAACTGTTGAGTAGTTTTTATGTAAAAGAATTAGTTCAAACTTGATATGTCTATTATAAAAAAAAATACAACGTAGTTTTATCATGTGTAATAGTTGCAAAAACTTAAGAAAATACAAAAAAATTAGCTTTTAATAACATATTATCTTACTATACTGCTTTACTATATTCATGTTGTTTCAAGTGGCAAACTGTATGCCTGCTTTTCTGTTTCGCTTTTCTATCCAAAGCAATAATCATTTACTCATACAGAAATATGGAATAAACTCATTTAATCGAAAGTTATGTTTACTCAAAATTCAAATGAAAAGGAGAATGCCCAAGTTTTTCTCTATCTTCATTGAAGATCGTACTGTTATGTGTGACAAGCAAAAATAGAGATATTGGTGACATAGTACTCTCTACGGAATGTTATTATTGTTACGACCAAATGCCGACAAAGGAAAAAAATCACCATCTGCAGCTGTAGAAACATATTTTATTACCTTCCCGCATTTGGACTTCTTTTGTTTACTTTGTAATTAAAATTTGTAATTATAAAAACAGCCTATTGTGTATTGTAATTCGATAAGCTATATAGTGACGGAGTTTGCCCGTGTTATTGAATCGTACATCACGTTTGTACTGGTTGCGTCCAGTTATATTTTGTACTTGCGTTATATGTGTTTGTATAGTTCTAATAAATTCTATAGTAATTCCAACGGCATTTTAATTTGAGTTCTGTAACTCGTAACATTATACAGACGGGGTGACGGACCGACGAACAAGATAATTTATAAGGGTTCCGTTTTGTCCAAAATAGCAACGAAACCCTAAAAGTCAGCAATCACATCTACTGTTTTTATAATTTGACTAGATGTCTCAAAAAATCATTTAATAACATTTAGAAATTTCGAAAACAGCTTGATAGCCTAACCTTGTTCAAATAAATTAAAATATTTTTCATATTTTTATTATATTATTAACAGTATATCTTATTTATATATGTATTTAATTGGCACACCACTGTCATATACTTGATATTGACTTGATATGTAACTTACAAGCGAGATAAATTTGGACATTCTCTAATTTCTAATTATTTAAATATCAGTTGTGTAATGAAGAATAGTTAATTATTTCTATGAATTTATAGCATATTTATGTAAGGCCGCGTGCACAGAGCCCCATGAAAATCAAAGGATGAGCATCCTTGGTTCTATATAGACATCTACTCGAACGATAGAATGATTTATAGCCGGTTCCCTTTCCTTTCCGTGTTATCAGTAGAACTTTGTCATTAATTTCTATCCATGGTAGCGCTATTATAGGAACCAGCAAATAATGCCTTTGATGTTATCATTACGCGGCGGATTGACGACGATACTTGGCCTTCATTGAGCCTATGTGTACGCGGCCTAAAGCAATAAGTAAACTGTGGACTTACCAGTGATGACAAGTCGTCCTTTAGTCGCTGACAATCGTGTTTCGCCAGTAAGCCTGTGCTTTGTTCTGCACTGATACGATTTATATCCGTCCTCAGGTCCAACATCACGAATATGTAACTCTCCAGAAGGCAATACCAAATACTTTCCATCTGTTGAATGTAAAACCAATTGTAGATATCATATTTTAATCTTACTAAGAAATAATAACAAACGAATTCTAGACTTCAAAATTGGCAATTGTTATTCCGAAAGTGTAACTATATAAAGTGTTTATATTAGGTATTAAATAAAGTGTAAAACCAAACCATTTAAGCCACGAAAAAACTTTCATCAAATGGGTATCGAACCCACAAATATTGGAGTACATACACATTGCTTAATATTTAAAATTTTGAATAAACCGATCACGGTTACAGTAATCACTAAAGCCTTGATTTTGGAACCGTTCATATATATACATAAACAAATAACGCACAAGTTAAGATTACGCCATAGTACGAAAACCAATTTTGAAGTCAAATATTAATTTGGCAACGCAACATAAGGCTGCAATTTACTTACAAATTTCATTCATGCGTTAGCCTAAGGAAGTAGGAATAAGGATGAAGGCAGGCCGTGAGGCCCATGGAACCACAGGAACCCGTCATAGGAACAAGGCCCTAACGACGACGGGCGTCAATTATTATTCTCCCAATCATTAACGTAAACATATCTATAGCACCAAAAAAAGTATACACTGCCTTCATATATTTTCGTACCGTCTAAACTATTCTTAGCTGAATCAAGTTTGATTTCAAGTTCTTCAGCAGCCTCGCTGATGATCCATGAGATGACAGAAACGTACTCGGAAACAAAACTCGGTATGTGGCATTTCAAAATTGCGCTATTGCCTCTCAGTACGTACTCCTCCATCAGATTCACAGCATATGACTGAGCAACCACTGAAACAATTCGGGAGATACCGTATAAAATTGGAAACTATTCCTGTCTTAACGGATAACACCAAAGAAATGATGTTATGAAAAAGAAACGGATCAAAGTATTAGATATAATAAGGATATTTAGGTTAGAGGATGTCTGGTATTGTTTAAAGATTTTTGTAGCCTCGATACCTAAATTCACAGTCTCGTTAGCTTTAATCTCTAATTCGTTTTCATCTTCAGAGATGATCCACGAATTCACCGACACATACTCGGAAACGAAACTTGGAATCTGACATTTCAAGATGGCGGCATTTCCCCGCAAAACGTACTCTTCCCAGAACTTCACATCGTAAGCTTGCGAAACAACTGCAATGGACATTTATATTGATTATATATTAATCCGTGAAAAAATCGATTTTTTTTACGTACATATATTTGGTGAATATCAAAGGGCCACAATTATATTTAAATCCAGGATAAAGGAAATATAGGAAGGTATTAAAACAAGGACATGGTCTTGGCATATATCTACCTAGATTAAATTCTGGGTCAATATTAATCTCATTTTCATCTTCGCCTTCTTCAGATATAATCCAAGAAGTAACCGATACATACTCGGTAACGAAGCTGGGCACATGACATTTCAATATAGCAGCATTGCCACGTAAAACGTTCTCTTCCCAAAGATTAACTGTATAAGCCTGGGATACCACTGTAATACAATTACATCGATAGAAGATTTGATGGCCACTTAATTTTATTTGTGGGAAGGAGAAGGATATACGAAATAATAATAAAATTCCGAGTAACTAGGATACCTAGGTTGAATATTTTTTCTAAATGAACCTCCGTCGCATTATTTCCTTCAGATATTATCCAAGATGATACAGTTACGTATTCGGTAACGAAACTGGGTATATGACATTTCATAATTACCGAGTTGCCACGGAGAACGTTTTCATCCAATAAATTCAATGTATACGCTTGTGACACCACTGGAAATACAATTTATACTGCTTGTATTTTAATTGACAATACAGATAGACAATTATTGTAGTTAACTAGCCTGCAGTTCAATTAGGAAATTAGGTCAAGGTTCAAAGGATATCATTACGGAGCATTAATATGAATACCCAAGTCATTTGATCCTGCTTTGATTTCTAAGCTCTCAGTATCCCCTTCAGAGATAATCCAAGATGAAACACTGACGTATTCAGTGACAAAAGTAGAAATGTGGCATTTTAGAATAACTGCATTACCACGCAAAACGCTTTCCTCCAAAATATTGACAGTATAAGCTTGTGAGACGACTGCAATTAAATAGTAAAAAGAGATATTGTCAGTACAGGAGTTAGGAATCCAGGTCTAGTGGACAAGTAAAAGTGGAGATTTTATGAGCAATGAGTCTAAAATACCCTCTCTATCTACAGTATCGTTGATTTTGATTTCCATTTCATCGTCTCCCTCAGAAATAATCCATGATGCAACCGACACGTACTCAGTTACAAAACTAGGAATCAAGCATTTAATAATCACTGCGTTTCCTCTTAAGACATTTTCTTCAACCAGGTGGACGCTATACGCCTGAGACACAACTAAAATAATAATATTGAAGTAAGTTACAAATTTTAATATACCAAAAAAAACAAAATAACAAGAACATTACAAGTATTTCCTACCACAAAGGACGGGATTCAAGGACAAAAAGATAAAATTGTTTGTTATTTATACCATGACTCTCATTTAAGATATATTCTCCTCCCTCAGTATCATGCCAAGATGCAATTTGCACATAATCGGATACAAAAGAAGGGATATGACACTTGAATATAGCAGCATTGCCTCTTATGACATAGATATCGTACACTTGTGATTCGTAGAATTGATTAACAGCTGAAATACACGTATAACAGAGTGTTAGACTTGTATACCAATTCACAACAGCTCAATTCCCGCAGGGGATTTGTTGGAGTGCGGATAGGAAAAATTGAGGCCGCGCACTACTCTCGATTACCGTAATTGTGTTCGGAGCCGTTGAACGAAAACGTAGAGAGCGAGTCTTCACTCGCTAACCATTCCAAAACATGTACGTAATCAGCCACGAAAGATGGAATCGAGCACTTGACTATAACAGAATTGCCTCTTAGAACATCTTCATCGATGACGCGAGGTTCGTAATTCTGATGCACAACTGCGAAAGTTTATCATTTTAAACTAACACTTGTAATTTTAGGAAGTAATGGAGTTGGAATAGGTGTTTGATATTCCCAACTATTATATACCAGAATTATCATTGTCGTGTTCCTCAGCGGAGATCGTATCATCGTCAATTATCCAAGCAACAACATTAATAAAGTCAGTGACAAAAGACGGCACAATACACTTTAATATGGCTGTATTGCCTCTTAAAACGAATTCATCATTAACTCTCACTTCATAGTCTTGAAGCACCGCTGTGGGATAAAATAATATGAGGATCAGGAATCGGAATAGTCTTTTACAATTATTACCCTCATTATTGCCAGGGTAATAAGAGCCACCTTCGCTGTCCATCCACATCTCTACATATACAAAATCTGATACGAAACTAGGGACTTCACACTTCATGATAGCCGCGTTGCCTCTGATTACATATTCGTTGTCAGCTTCGGCTTCGAATGGCTGTGATACCACTAAACCAAAATATATTTCCAACCATATTTGAAAAAATACCTTAGAGGAAATAAGGATGGAAAGTTAAATTGTTATATGAGCTTTCACATAAAACGGCTAAGTACCAGTGTTACTAGTATTGTTAACAGTGAATATTTCTCCATCGTCCATTAACCAGGCCTCCACGTGCACGAAGTCGCTAACAAAAGATGGAATCTTGCAGTGAACAATAGCAGCGTTCCCTCTAATCACGTACTCATTTTCGGCTTCGGTCACGTAATGCTGCGACACGACTGAGGAATAACAATGACAGGCTAAGTCAGGAGCGATAGGTTTAAGGTGTTGGATTGACTTTAAATACAGGAAGAGAGATGCATTATCGCTAAGTCAGGCCACTAATACCGAGGTTTTCTGAATAACTAATCACTGTCCCTTCGTCGTCAATCCAAGCCTCTACTTTAACAAAATCCGCCACGAAGGAAGGAATAGAGCATTTTAGTACTGCGGCGTTTCCTCGTATGACGTACTCTGTTAGAATTTCAGCTTCATAAAACTGATTCACCACTGAAAACATCCAAATTAATTTATTTCAAACAGAAGACTTTTAGCAGACGGGAAAGGATTAATTAGGGATCGTAATATTTTAAATATATTTTATGAACAAAATAATACCGATATCATCGGTTAATAAATATTCGCCGCCAGCGGAGTCAACCCAAGCTTCTACTTTGACAAAATCAGCGACGAAGGATGGAATATTGCATTTAAGTACAGCAGTGTTACCCCTTATAACATATTCAGAGACTACTTCTGCCTCGTAGTATTGAGTTACAACTGCAACACAATATAATGGGTTTAAGTATCTATAAAATACTGGAAATAAGGATGGGGATTTAGGATTGATTTACTTCATAATCATTAAAGTGGTACCATTGTCATTTTGAGTTTCTTCGTGTGTAAAAGAACTACCGGATTCATCATGCCAAGAAACAACATTGACGAAATCCGCTACAAATGAAGGGATCGAACACTTGAGTATAGCGGAATTTCCGCGAATTACGTATTCATTGTTTACTTCCGATTCGTATTGTTGTTGTACCACTGAAATAAAACGGGATAACATTGTGAATGGGAAAGGACCGGGATCTCTAAATTGGATCATTCGATAAATTGGTCAGAGAATAACCATAGTTTTCGCCTGGGAAGAAGTCTTCGTTTTCGTCGGTGTGCCATGAGAGAACCTCCACAAAGTCAGCGACGAACGATGGAACCTGACATTTCAACAAGATGCTATTCCCCATGATAACGTAGTCCTTATTCACATCCGTGTCGTAATGCTGAGCCACAACTTTGTTAATAATACAAAAAATAAAATGACTATTTTTACAAAACAATTGATTAAAATGCAGATTTTTAAATATTAATATCTGTGAATAGATGTCCGACAGCTGAAATCGGGCCTCTTCCATCCAGGGCCACGGGCAGTATATCTGCCATGTTAAGGAGGACTAGCGAATGGGTTTTCTCATAATATTCCCACCACCTTTGAACACGTAGTGGTTGGAGCAATGTGAATATTATTGCCATTAGGACACGCAGACTACCTAAGAAGTGTCTAAGTTCACTCTATCAGGATTCGAACCCACATCATCAGACTGAAATTAGAGTGTTTTTGCCACTAAGCTATTAACATATTTTCTGACACGAATTTTTAAATAAAGAACACTGAAGTGGAGTCAACTTCGACTGAAAGCACCTGTTAAATTAAACAAAAACGACTAGATATAAAATATTATCAATTAATTATTATAGTACAAGTCGATATAACTTATTATAACACATAAATCACGCTTACGAAGTTTAATTACATACTAATTAAGTACTTACGTTACGTACAACAATAACAATGATAAATACAATACTAAGTACACGTACATGACGATTGTTGCAGTACTATCAGGAACTTGTATAAATTATTATAAACTTTCGCAAGCATGATTCAAGTTTATAATCAACTACGTGACAAATTGCAACATAATAAAATATATACATAAGTACAGTCACGGAATGAAAAGGTTCGTCACATTAAAGTCTGCTCTTGCTTGCATGAGTACAAGAAACAGTACTACTAACATTTTGATAAATGTTACGTTTATAAATATAGAAACTTGAAAAGGAAAATTGCAAACTTGTCAATGACAGATATTGAGTTTTAAGCATCAGAAGCAAAGAGAATCTAATCATTACGCTTATCATAAATATTAAAACCAATAAAAAGCTTTTACATCTCTAAACAATCTTCTTTTACAAGATAGAAAATCAAACAAATTTGAACTAAATAATTTTAAACTTTATTGTCAACCAGTTACATATAGTTTTCTGTAGAATAGTCTATTTTGCGACTTAGTTGGAAAAGATAACATGTGCTCGCGGAACGTTAAATGAATCAGTTTGAAAACTGACGAACAATTTCATACCACGACTGTACATTGTATTTCAATTATTTCTTTATTCTCCACCTTGCCCTTTTCTCCGCTATAGATTTAATTATTTGAAAGTTTGCAAGTTTCTTTAAGGTTTTAGATCTTAAAGAAGCCTAAAAACTTACTCTAATTCAATATGAATAAGACTGTAAGAAATTAAATATTAATTTAGTTACGACCTAAATATAATAATAACAGCGCATAAACTTCCAAATGCTGGGCTCCGCCCCCAATTTTTTGGGTTCGGCACACTAGTCTAAGGCAGCTTGGCGGGTTTAACACATTGGTTATCTCGATATCCAAAGGTTTCGTCACGATGTTTTCCTCCAACGTCAGCAGTCACTGGTAGTTGCAACAATATGCATATTAGAGCAGGAAAACTGCTTAAGTTGTGCATGGTTAGTATTCGAACCCACGTCATAATGATGTAAGTTTGGAACACCACCAAGCAACCATAGCTTAATTAAGACTAAAACCAATTCAGCCTCAGTGCATTGACTATAATTTAATTTGGCCGTTGCACTGAAAGTACTTAATAGTAACTATTTTCATTTCAAACTCTTGTATAAGTTCAAGAATACGACCATACGACATTATATGTTTTAGCCAGATTACTCTTAAGTTTACAAAAATCTTCTTCGTTTCTTACTTCTTGCTAATATCTTGTATTTATTTATAGGAAATACAACAAACAATTTCTATTATATTAAGATTCATACATTTTATAAACATGATCTGTATACAAATAAAATTTCAAAGATAAATATCTTACCCAAGACTGGTTGGTCTTAACGTTAGATTAATGGCCGGTTCGTATATCTCACTGGCCGTTCATTTGCCTATCAGTTAAAATTTGACATAAGCTCCACAAGTAATATGAAAATTCAACCGATGTTAAGGCAAGTGAATGAATAGTAAGGTATAGGCACAGGCCATAAATTAACAGGGTGTCAACAATGGTAGAATTTATCCCATTGACAGGTTCGTGACTCGTTAATTTTGAAATATTGCAGAGATATGGTAGGTAAGTTTAGAATTAGTACATGTATGTTTGAGAAGCGTCATAAAATTCATGTAATCGATTGATATGAATCTCTCAGAGCGTAACATAGCCCGGCCTAGTTGATTACATAATTGACCCTATTTGACTCCCGGTTCTAAAGGGCTCGAGTGTTACACTTAAGAGAATAAACTTAAAATTTGAAGACTATCTTTTGAGAGGGTAATAAACTAATAACTATTAAACGATTCAAAGCCGGCTCCTGTATCCTATTAGTAACTGTTCAATCGCCTTACTACTAATTGAAAGATATTAAAATTAAAGTCAAAGTTCTACTCATCCAATGCCAATGCAAGTGAATGAATAGTAATACTTAAAAACTGGCCATATGATACATTATTGGACAGTAGCAAGGCAAAGCCTTTTCTCAGTGTTAGCCAGATTTTGCTATCCACCAATTTTCCAATTTTAAGATATTTTTATGTATGGCATGATTTTCATCCCTACTCGTCAAATGCCATACCAGTGCCACCCTAACACTCTTAGTTTTTTGCTGTTTTTATATGTTTTCAAACATATAAAAACAGGTGAAGCTGAAGTATTTTTGAACTTACACAATTTCTTCAAGGATTTTTATTGTATAACAAAAACTAATTGATGTATTCTAAAGATTTTCTGTCTCACATAATACGTTGTTTTAAGCATCAATGTTTTGAATGACCTACACAATGTTTTGAATTCTTAGATGGCAAACGCTTTACAAGTCAAGCAAGGTAAGAATGTGGCGCGCAAAGTACTTTTCTGGCATGTATGTAAAACAAATGCACTCATATTCTAGAACCAAACTCAGACATCAAAACAAAAAGAACAGTTCAATAGAAGATTGATAAGCATACACGGTAGCAATATTTAACAAATTTTCTGATTATGTATCGAATCTTGCTATTCTAGAATACTAGTCAGAGTATCATGTGAGTCAGAACTTATTACCACTATATTAAAGAAATAACTTACCAGCTCGGACATTGACATCTCGCGAATGAATCGTACCAACAGGGTTACGTGCAAGACACGCATACACCTGGGCGTGAACTTCCTGACGATAATCCTCCGCACGGAAAGGAGGGAAAAGTAGGTTGCCGTTCGCCTGAACCTGTTCACAAAAGAAACATTAGAATTCTAAATTCTAATTCTTGCAACAACTGAGCCGTGGCTGGCAATGTCGCTACTACAGCTGAAAATATCAAACGGCGTAAATGTGGAACCCTGTTGTGTCCACGGGAAAGAGTTTATCAATTTTTAAGAAAGTCTTTGGTATTGAATGAATTGCCATACAGGTTAGTAATGCAGCAGTCATCTCGGACTATACCTATAACTACATAATTTATGACTTTAAATTTATTGTATTTCAATTCCTGTATGCAAATTAGCCAAAATTTACGCAAAACTGAGTTAGATTTTTTTTTAAAGAAACGGGTACAGTCTCCTCAGGTGCCGCAATTCAAGGAGTCAAGAACAAAATTATGAAATCCTCTGGAAGTCGGATGGCCCTGCGTTTTGTTTCTGTGCACGCTTCTAGAGTAGTTGTAAAGAATGTGCTACGCGCTCTATGTGATGGCAGTGTCAGAGTTAACAGATCTCTGCTTCTCGAAGCCCAGATAGATCAGAGCGTTTCACAATTTTTTGAATCCATGCTAGCTAAGGTTATCTGAATGAAATTGCTTTTAATTTTCTTTCGGTAATTACTAAAATTTCTTCAAGTATATAATTTTTATAATTGCAATAATGTATACTGATGCCATCGAGAATCAAATATCTCCGGAACGGTAAGTTCATGGCCCAAAAATCGTTTTCCTTAAGGAATCTCTACATAAAGTTTGTTTTCAAATAAAACGTGTATAGTTTATGATAATATTATTGCCACAAAAATCGATAAAAAGTCCCTGTTTGTAGCTATTGTTTAACATAAATTATTTAATAAGTCTATTAATTGTGTTGATATCAGTTATGCATGTTAATAATACAACGAATATGTGAGAATGTTAATTGATATTGGAAGTTTTGTGTAAGCCTCGAATTATAATGGAGCTCGCTTATTATGAATCTGCAATTACAATAATGTAGCCTTAACCTTCTCATACAACCTGTTCTCTAAATGATTCGTAAATGAAAAATTTAATTTTAATAATTCGAAGTTAACGGTTTATCTACATAGCCTGCGCAAAACTTATAACCTCTTTGTGTTAGCTGCAGGAAGGACGTTATTACGTAAAACCTGATTTTGTATAAAAAAATCGCCAATTGTATTTTACTAAAAAGGGCGGCTATAAAAAATTGGCACGGATTATAAGTAACTTTATGGTAAAGTCGAACGATTTGATTGACTTTGTATATTTATCCGGGCAGGAACGGATAAAGTATACAATTTCCTGCGTTGAGGTGGCCTGTCGTAAGAGGCGACAAAACAATCCACAGCCAGGTGGTAGGGTATTTGCGCGACTGGATGGCGAGTCTAGAGTATCCCTGGTCTAGAGTATCCGCCATAACAACCTTGTGTTGTGTTCCTGCATTAGTGACCAGGTCTACATTAAGAGAGTAGCAGCGCATTTTTAGCACCTTTGGCGTTGCAAATGTCCATGGTATCAGCTTTCCATCAAGTGGGCCGTCTGCCTGATTGCTGAACTCTTGCAAGAAAAAAAAGGTTGTAAGCCTCATTTATCTACAGTATCTCTGTATTGTCTGTCATCCCTACTTTTTGTTGTTGTTACGTGCACACCATATTTATGCACGTACACCCAAAGAGTACATTGTATATATACGAGTAAAGACGTACACAACGTATGTACACAACATATACACTACACCTTCTTGTCAAATTTCATATATAGACCGACTAGTTTCTGAGACAAATGACACATAACGAATACATAATGGTTCCAATTTTGCCAAAATACCCACGGAAGCTAAAATTGACTTGCTTGAACAGAGCTGAGGTCACAGAGTACATTAATATAATAGCAGAGGTGAGGTAAAAACAACACACCTGTCTCAATCCGGGCACGTCTCCAATAGCAGTTCCGTCTCCTCGTACCCAAATGATGTCAGGGGCAGGTGATCCACGTGCAGCACATTCCACGGTGGCGCCAGTCGTGTTGCTAAAGTCAACTCGGTTCGGGGGTTCCTTCATGAATATTGGACCTATCGTTTCATCCTCGCATAGCACTGACCCTGGAAATAAAAGAAACATCGTGTTTATTATAATGGAAGTTACTATTGCCCATTATTATGTCAAACTACTTTAACATATCCTACAGTAAAAGGAAACTGTGGATATCAGCCAATCGCAGTCAACTGCTGGATATAAAGCTCCCCAAGTTTGCGCCACATATTCCGGACCTCCACTTCCCTGATCCAGCGCCTACCAGTTATGTTATACATCTTTTCAATCCACCGGGCTGCAGGGAGATCTACACTTCGTTAATTCCAACTCACTATATATTTTAACAGGTTTGTCAAAGAACACTTTCTTAATTTTAAAATGGTAATTTGAGTATGTGTAGGTATGAATTATATAGTCATATATTTATATTCAATTCACTATTAAAATCTGCTTACTTTCTTTACAAGTAGGTACACATGAAGCGGTTTTTACCACCATCGGTTGCATATTTTTTCACTAAAGGTATATATAAAACAAACTTAAATAAGTTTTTATGCAAGTAAAATAGTGCTACTTCTTAGGGTTTAACTCGTGGGAAAAACACTAGGGTATTTGTAAAAAATTACCATACTCTGTTATGATGTAAATAATGTTAATATCTATTGTAATGTGTCATCTACCAAAATCGCGTGGACGTTAAATTAATTTTATTCATTTAATACTTTATCATGACTAAATATTTACAGATATAATACTTCGCGTGATCTTGTGGGTTATATAAAAAACTAGAAGATGCCCGCGACTTCGTTCACGCTTGAGTCATTCCCAGAAAAATTCCCGCGGTATTCCCAGGGTAGCAAGCCCACAACTATCAAGACACTGCGCAGGACAGAGGAAAGTGGCGTGCTCTCGTTTCGGAGGCCAAGACTCACTTTGGGTCGCTGAGCCAACGGAGTTAGTCCCAGGATAAAAAGTAATCTAAGAATTTGCTGTCGATTAGCGTAAACCGCATCGAAATCAGCCCAGTAGTTTTTAGTTGAATCCAGAACAAGCAGACAAGAAATCTAAGAAAAATTGTATCGTGTTCTTCATCGTGTATATAGTCTATTCCAGTGGTTTTTTGAAGTGAAACTTCTATATAGAGGGGGTCTTATGGAGTTTTGACTCACGAAAAGATGTCACTGTCACGTGATCACCGTCACTAATTCTTACATTTTTAAACTCGTGATATCTTTCGAATGGAATGTCCGAATTGAATAATTCAAAAAGTTATATAAAGGTATTGAAGCAGTCTTGAATATGAAGTAATTTATTTTGATAAGGATTAATATCAAGATACAAATAAAAAGCCTTTTCTAGCGGCGGCATTTTAATTAATTTTTTATAATAAAAAAACGCTTATTGTGGCATAACTATAATAGTTAGATATATGTTGTCGCGATACTTTTTGTAAATAATGATGTGTTCTACAAAGTCGTAGTACATTATTTTATTTTATCATCAATAGTTTTCGCAGCGCACGCGATTTTAGGTATTTTTTTTATACCTTGGATTAAATTTTTGGAGTTTTAGTAATGATGCCTAATTTTTTTGTAAATATAATATAGTCTATGTCACCCGGGGATAGCGTAGCTTGCCAACAGTGAAAGAATTTTTCAAATCGGTTCAGTAATTTATTTTATTTGTTATTTTATCATCAATAGTTTTCGCAGCGCACGCGATTTTAGGTATTTTTTTATACCTTGGACTACATTATTGGAGTTTTAGTAATGATCCCAAATTTTTTTGTAAATATAATATACCCTATGTCACCCGGGGATAGCGTAGCTTGCCAACAGTGAAAGAATTTTTCAAATCGGTTCAGTAATTTCGGAGCCTCTTCATGCAAGCAAAAACCAATCTTATCTTTCCTCTTTATAATATTAGTCTAGATATTCATAAATATATTTATTATAAAATTAATTAGATATTTGCATATTATAAAAAGTGCAAGATTTTGCGCTGGAAGTTGCTTAACAAAATTGGGAGCTGGGTTGCCCTAAAAAGCGCTATATCTAGCTTCGAAAGCGCTAAAGTGGCAGACTTGGTGAGCCGAGCCGAGCGCCGGGGAAGTCCCGCAAACGAGAAAGCGAGCGAGAGAGCGAGCGAGGATATACCTCGTTCTCCGACGACCTCGTCCCTCTA
Source organism: Dendrolimus pini (assembly GCA_949752895.1). Classification (NCBI taxonomy): domain Eukaryota; kingdom Metazoa; phylum Arthropoda; class Insecta; order Lepidoptera; family Lasiocampidae; genus Dendrolimus; species Dendrolimus pini. The sequence continues at coordinate 16,838,573 of OX457137.1, read as the reverse complement.
ATACCTAAAATCGCATTCTGCGCATCGGAAAGTGGGATGTTCCAATAAGAAAACAAATTAACAACTAGAAAACTTTGCCAACGGTTCAGTTTTTCGAAAGTCACAACGAGGTGAACGACAAGTGTTGACAGAAAAAAATTGTCGGTGCGTGTGTAGTGTATTACACTATACAGACAAAATATATATTATAGGAGTTACATCTGCTCTGTTGGTATTCTCCGCGGTGTGTAAGTATATTTGAAATATTTTTTGAAATACTTTTTTTCTGTCAATATAAATCATCAAAGCCGCGTGTTCTAATACTTTTTAAACTCGTGATATCTTTCGAATGGAATGTCCGAATTGAATAATTCAAAAAGTTATAATAAAGGTATTGAAGCAGTCTTGAATATGAAGTAATTTATTTTGATAAGGATGAATATCAATATACAAATAAAGTGCCTGTTCTAGCGGCGGCATTTTAATTAATTTATTGAAATAAAAGGACACTTATTGTGGCATAACTATAATAGTTAGACATATGCTGTCGCGACACTTTTTTTTGTAGATAATGATGTGTTCTGCAAAGTCGTAGTACATTATTTCATTCTATCATCAATAGTTTTCGCGGTGCTCGCGATTTTAGGTATTTTTTACACCTTGGGTTACGTTATTGGAGTTTTAGTAAGGATCCCTAATTTTTTTGTAAACATAATATAGCCTATGTCACACGGGGATTGTGAAGCTTGCCAACAGTGAAAGAATTTTTCAAATCGGTTAAGCAGTTTTGGAGCCTCTTCAATGCAAACAAAGAATTTAATCTTTTCTCTTTATAATATTAGTATAGATATTCATATATATTTATTATAAAATTAATTAGATATTTGCATATTATAAAAAGCGCAAGATTTTGCGCTGGAAGTTGTTTAATAAAATTGGGAGCTGGATTGCCCTAAAAAGCGCTATATCTAGCTCCTAAAGCGCTAAATTGGCAGCTCTGGTGAGCCGAGCGCCGGGAAAGTCTCGTAAACGAGAAAGCTAGCGAGAGAGCGAGCGAGGATATACCGCGTCCTCAGACTACCTCATCCCTCTAATACCTAAAATTGCGTTCTGCGCATCGGAAAGTGCGATGTTCCGAGCCGCTATTAATGGAGGCAAACTTAAGTTTGCATTGAACTATAGCTCTGCTCTCCACGTGACAAGGCATCACTGCCTCTATTTGTGGTATGTGTAAAAAAAATATAAATAAATAAATAGAGTTTGTTGAGTAAACAAAAATAACAACAAGAAAACTTTGCCAACTGTTCAGTTTTTCGAAAGTCATAACAAAAGTGAACGACAACGAACAACAAAAGTGTTGACGTAAAAAATGGTCGGTGCGTGGGTAGCGTATTACATACACCATTAAAATGTACTTAACCTAACCAAATCATAATTTGTAGTAAACCTGCGAAAAATCGAAATGTGTGCTGGGACACATATTAGAAGTGAAACTTCAACGGACAAGTGGAAAAACGAATCGCAACGGACAAGTGGAAAAACGAATAGCAACGGATAAGTGGCAAAACGAATCGCAACGGACAAGTGGAAAAACGAATCGCAACGTACAAGTGGAAAACGAATCGCAACGGACAAGTGGAAAATCTTCAACTGACAAGTGATAAAATGAATCGCAACAAAATTTTAACTTGAAGTTTTACGGGCAGATTGTTAATGTACTTGTCCAATTTGAAAACCTGCCCGTAAAACTTCAAGTTAAAATGTTGTTGGGATTCATTTTATCACTTGTCAGTTGAAGATTTTCCACTTGTCCGTTGCGATTCGTTTTCCACTTGTACGTTGCGATTCGTTTTTCCACTTGTCCGTTGCGATTCGTTTTGCCACTTATCCGTTGCTATTCGTTTTTCCACTTGTCCGTTTTTTAAATAGTTTCAATGTACAGATACGGCATTTTTAGAATTTTATAATATAATAGATTTTTGTACAGAATGGAGTTAAACTATACGTCACAGTCACTGAGCGTTTAAAGTGTGACCTCATTACGTTCTTGTATTACGGTCAGCTTTTGTTACCTACACAAGTTGCAATATTATGAATAAACAACACAAATATCGTACCTATCTAATATTTTTTAATTCATTTATTCAAAAACAACATACGACTACTGTGCCGTTTTGCATTCAATATGTGACATCGTCAAATATATTGTGATAGTGTTCAGCTATACATTTAATTATAACAATAACATTAATTATATTATAATATCAGACCATAAACGTACTGCTTGGCCCCTTTTAAGGGGAATGGACGGTGTATCCGCTACGCCCATACAAGGCCGATTGGTAAAGGAGACGGGGACATTTGAGCCAAAGAAATATAATGAGTTGAGATATGGATACGATGAAAAGAACGTTATATTTTTCAAAACCATTAGTCCTAAATTTTATCTGGTAGACGAGAAATCTTACGAATAAAGTCCCAATTAAAGTAAGTTATCGATTACCAAAAAAGATTATTGCTAATGAATTGCAAAAAATGAATAATATAAAACACTTATACCACGCAAGTAATTGATACTAAATAACTAAACCCACTTCAATTGTTAAAAAAATATCCGACGTATTTCGTTGGAGATGATTGAGGTGAGCTGTTAATTTAACAATATTACCCCCGTGTTGAATCGGAAGGACCTTCCAAATTCAAGCTAAGTCAATATCCTCTTTCAAAATCATGGTTTTTAAATATTATCGGTCCTCTCAAGTATAATACTCGATCGGGATCGAAAGTGAGTCTTGGCCTCCGAAACGAGAGCACGCCACTTCCCTCTGTCCTGCGCAGTGTCCTCAAGTATAGTGCTGCTTATTATATATGTATTATGATATGTTGATATAGTATATAATAAAGATTTTTATTTACCCTACCCTACCCTACCCCGCAAGGGACCTGGCGTGAAGTTATTTATGTATGTATTTTTATTTACTTATTAATATATTTTGAATGTTTTATTTATTTTTATATTATTTATTGTCTACAACGTCACTGTCATGTTTTAATATTTTCCTTAATTTAGGGGTTGCCTGGGAGAGATCGCTTTAATCGATAAGGCCGCCCTTTGTTCAACATTTATTGTGTCAAGTTTTTAAGAACGTAGTATTAATTTTGATGAACAGTAAAGTGTTTTCATTCATTCATATCTTCTAGTGTCGTGAACTCGGAGCTGCTCGAGCCTTCCTGATATAAGGTGTCTATACTGCAGCTCTTTAGCCTATATGCGGATTTTGGGAGCCGGCAGGCTTCGTGTAGGCAGAGGTGCTAAATTTTTGCGTCGATAATGTCAAAGTATATCTACGTTTACTAATACCGTTTTTCTTCACTGTCAACACGTAATAACAATATCACAAAAACTATCTAAGCAATATATGATTAGCAAGTAGGAGTGGATTCAAATCACACTTAAAAGGCGAATAGAAGAGAATCTACATCTCATATGCAGGCGCCTTAATCACTACTAAAACTTATGTATTATACTAGATTAAATCAAATTTTGTTCATTATAATGTTACAACTTAGCTCCCCGACAAAGACAAACTCCACGGAGCACATTTTATTACTTGTCGGCATTTGAACTAACTGTAATTCTTTTATGATCGTCTTCTTTTGTTTACTTATTATTGGCATACGTTTCTAGAGAACAGACCATTGTTTTATTGTACACGTTTATAGCCGCTTGCGGCCGAACAATTAGCCAGGTGTTACGGACTACGTCGACTATGATACGGGAATATTTATATTTGTGAGGTATAAAACGACGGCTTGATGGAGAGAGGGGGCAGATCAGCGTTAACTACGATCAAGGTGTGACTTGTATACAATCGAGAATCTTTTAGTGACGGACTTTGCGCGTTTTATTGAAGTACGACCTTATGCATTACGTTTGGACTTGTTGTGTTCGGTTATATTTGTACCTGTGTTATACGTGTTTGTATAGTTCTAATAAACTTTATAATAATTCTAACGGAAATTAAACTTGAGTCCCGCTAAACTCGTAACAATAAGGTGAAATTAGTTTATTTCATAAAATTAGTATAGTCATCTTCATATCATATTTAGCAAACATGAGATTTTGATTATACTAGTCGAACTTGAAAGTCGTCGAGTTCACTTGATCAATATAACTAACAGGTTGAAAGCCTTGATTATTTGCAAATGAATTTATTCACCGTATTAAAATTAACATTTAAGGGCCGGTTCCTGTATCTTACCGTCCGTTCATTTGCCTTACTATCGGTTGAAATTTTACATAAGCTCCATACAACTGCGACAAGTAATGTCAAAATTCAACCGATGGTAAAGTAAGTTGAATGAGTAGTAAGATATAAGACCGTGCCATAAGAGAGTTATTGTTTATGAGAGTTAATGTAAATCAGAAACGAACGTAGAGACGGTCAGGAAGTGGGAAACCGCTTGCTGCCTCGTCGAATGGTCTCGTGACCTCGAACACCCTGTGGCCGGCGGCTATACGGTGGATGCAATCAGGCCGCAGCTGGAGAGATGGGTCACCCGCACCAGCGGAACCCTGACCTTCAGGACGACTCAGATACTGACCGGACACGGTTGTTTCGATCAGTATCTGTTTCGCATTGTGGGCTGCTTGCCTTCTCCGGACTGCCGCCAATGCGGCGCACCCGATACGGCGTTTCACACGCTTGTTGAGTGCGCTGCATGGACGCCTCAGCGTTTCGAGCTCGAGACGCACGTAGGAGCCGTCCGATCGCTTGGCGACTTGGTAACGGCCATGTTGTACAGCGACGACCGCTGGGAGTCTGCGGTTACTTTCTGTGAGGCAGTAATGTCTCTCAAAGAGGCCGCAGAAAGGGACAGGGAGCGAAGTCCTGCAGCGCGTGCTAATGCCTCCACCCGAGGTCGCCGGCCTTCAGCTGGCACCCGGAGAGGCAGGTACGCGCATTACTTCCCTCCCTGAGTTAGGTTCCGGTACGAGGGGCCCCTTGCTACTAGGCATCGCAAGGGATTCATCTGCCCCCGTTTCGAAGTGGGGTGTGTTCTCCCAGGGCACACTCCAGGCACTTTATTGCGCTGGATCGACTGTTGCGTAACTATGTTCTATATCTCAGTCTTTCCATCACAACAAAAGCGCAGGGTCGACAGGGAGGAGGGGGTTTTTAGTGGGTATTGAGGTTGCTCGCCCGTGCGGCATCGCTCGGAGTCTCCACAATCCTCAGTGTCAATCAAGCCATCGCGGACGGAACGCAAACAAAGCATACTATTGCTAGCGCTTTCGCCCCCGGTGGATGCGCGCCGTTTCCTAGTGACGGCCCTGAGAGTGCGTAAATCGGTTAGCATTTTCGCTCGCCTAAAAAAAAAAAAAAAAACAGAAACGAACCTCCGTTCCGACATTCTAAGGAAGCTTATTTTCCTAGATTACCAAAAGTATCGCACGTTTAATAAAAAAAAGATATCAAGTCAAGTCAAGATTTTGGTGTTTCTTATATCAAATGCGTGTTCATAGTCAATACTTCCAATTCGTGTTAGTTAAAAAGAGAAGAGCGATTGTGCTTTTCGCTTATTTTCATTATGAATGCGCCGGCTGTCGAATTCCAAAAGCTGTTTATGTAATAATAATGCGTTTTATTAGACGTTCTCCAAATGCTTAAATTTTGACCTTTATAGTTTTCTTATTAAACGTACACTGTTCTTCTCCATCGTCGAAATTATATGTACTTTGTACCAGGAGGCCAATTCTGCTACTTCAATATCTTGGTGCTGCGAAGATTTTCAAAGTAAGATTCGATTGCGATAGTGTCAAAAATTTGTATTCTAATAAATCCACAATACCTTCACTATATCGTTGTGGCGGAACAATAGTAGACAAAAATGGTATTACCATTGGCAGAAATGAATATTTATCAATTAACAAAATTGTAAATATATATTATATTTCGACAGTTTTCGCTTGAAAAGATATTACAAAAATAGAGGTGCGTGCCAAGGGCATTTTAATGGAATTATCAGAATACCGAAATCAGGCAACACTACGATTGAGACGATAGTGTCGAGCGATTTTGACGAGATAGTAATAGTAGAATAAGGCGCTAGACCTATTAATAACGAACTGTACCCGCTACTTTGATCACGTACGACTCGAACGTTATTTTTTGAATACTACAAAAGATATCAAATGAATCCTACTCTATATACCATTGAGAAAATTACAATTCCTGTTTTAATTCCAAACATTTTCATTGAAATCCGTTGAGTCGGTTTGAAGCCTAGCCGAGATAAACTTTCCAAGAGATCTACATATAAAAGTTTTAAAAACTGTCATTAATGATTAATGGTCTTATAGAAACTTAGTGGTTTTCTCATAAGTTTTGGTATTTATTTCAGAATCACCTTAAACTGTTATCCACCCGCGTGAAAAGGTAGGGGTAGATTGATGGATAGGGAAATAAAATATAGCAACAACAACAAAGGAGACAAAAAACTCATACGCTGCCGAGGTTGTGTGCGCGCGCAACAGATGTGCGCTAGGGCACGATTGTGATTGGACGAGACTGTAACAGATGCGCGTCACCGAGACCAACAAAAACCGAGCTCAAAAGATTGAAAATATTCGAATTTCAAAAACGAATGGCTAGTTCCTATATCTTACTATTCATTCACTTGCCCTAACATCGGTTGAATTTCGACATTATTTGCTCGACATAATTATTTGAGGTCATTCAATAAATCTAAAGATTTGACTAAGGCTGGACACACCTACGACTTGACAGGGTATAAGAACGACTTTCGTCTGGTACTTATAGTAAGCTTAACGTTTCGAAATTCGAAATCTCGAATAGATTGCAACATAGTTTCTTCATTTTCTTAAGCCTATCAGTATGACCCATATAACACAAAATACCTACTTTATAATAATTATACTGCCATATAATAAGTGCATTTGTCATTTCCACAATAAAGACATTTACTTCTCGACAAATACATCGAAAGAGACGGATAATTAGTTTGTTGTTTGTTTCCTGATTAATTCAAATTCAGAGAAAAATAAACATGAGTCCTTAATAACACGAATCATCAGCTCAGCATTCGAACTAATTTAATTGAGGATCTTTTAAATTTGGTTTAAATAAGTTGAGTAACACTGCAATAATTTTTTAATTACAATTTATATTATTGAAAAAGGAAGTCCAAGTGCTGCAAATATGTAATACTTAGTTGAAAAACTGCACAGCAAAACGTTGAGTAAATAGCTCGTGAACTTGAAAATATACGAATGATTCTAAGAATAGGCTTATGTCATTATTCGCAAAATGTCATGGATCAATAACTTTTCTAATTGCAACAGAGAACGATGTAAGACGCACAAAACTCTTTGTATAATTGTATAAGTAGGAGACGAGAAAACTATGAAAGAGTTGTTATTTCACAAATCTCTGAAACTTCCTTCCATTAGTTAAGTTAGGATAATTATCCAACACTTTCTTTTACACAAAATGAATTCAAAAATTTAGAGCTTTCCACGCGGCTTTTATTTTAAACTTTATTACCGTTAAAGCAATTTAATTTTTCGAGATAAAAATACCTGTTACAACAGTAGGTACCTAAATTTATATCAAGCGTAGTAATATTTATTTCATTTTTGGAATAAAGGGATGAGAATAAAAACAAATTCATATTTATTACATTAGTATTACTTTTATAAGCAACAATTATTCGAAGGAAAATCAATTGATGTTTCAGGTTAAGGATAATACGTCAATATTATCTCCAAATGTACGAGACGTTATAAGCACGAATGACATTACAATTTTACCGATTAATCTTTTTGATCGCTGTTATGCACATAAGCATTCTGCTATTTGGATATCTTACCGTTGCAAATATATCAAAAGTGCGATTCCATTGCGATAGTATTAAGAATTCGTATTATATTAAACTAAATCCATAATATCTTCTCGTATTGATATCGTCGCGGCCGAATAATAATAGAAAAATGTGTTTTATTCCCAAATCCCAATTCAACCCACGACGGCACAACCCACCAATACATAAGCATAAAAATTATCTGATTCGGATCTGATTGATACTAAAATAATAGTTTACGTTCTTTCTTAAATGTTTCGTTAGTTTATGTCCTGGGAATCCGGTGAGAATCTTCATGGGAGTTGTATTTACAGTGCATAAAAATTGACTAATTCCAATGCGATTTTTACGAATGACAGTTTACGTTCTTTTTTTAAATGCTGTAGTATAAATTATATCCTGGGAATCCTAGATATTTGTCTGGAAATCGATCACACGTCTAAAAATAGCAAGAAAATTGGCCGTGATACTCTTATTACGGAATAGATTTGTACTGCATAACATTTTGCATATCTGACTAATATCAAATTGTCTTTTTATATTTCTCAGGATTTAATAACTTAGAAATCACATTATTTTAGGATTTGCTGACTACGATAGTTTCTGTAGTTGTTTATAACTTTAGTAGCATCACTTATTTTGAGTTTTTAGACGAATTCCGGAATTCATGTATGTTCGCACTAACTAGTTTCCGGCAATTTTATCGAGATAATAATAGCATAATTGGGACCCTTGTCTAGAATACTGTTCTTACAACCGTTAAAGCAGTTCATTATACAAGTACAACGTGTTTAGATATTCAACGACAAAGGTTTCCATAGCCTATAAAATGTGCCCGGACATTGACCCGGTGGAATTCCTGACTCTTAACAACCATGAATACCTTGGATCATACCGTCGTTCCTTATCTTATTTCTCAACATAACGTAACATTACCCAAATAGTTTCACTTACTTTTTATAATTATAATTTGACCTACTTATGCAAAACCCACATACTGACAGTTTTGAGAAAAAGCCTTTTTTATTAAAATTTTGCCAAAAAATATTTAGAATATTGTACATTCTAATGTACAATATTCTAAATATTTTTTTCCAAATTATAGACACGTTATTTGTTTGTATACAATTTTTTTTAATAAAAAACGGCTTTTTCTCAAAACTTATAGTATGTGGGTTGGTTCCATTTTGCAAAGTAGGTCCAATTGTAAACGTTAGTAATTATAAAGAACATATTTAATTACGCATAATAACACATCCCGGAAGCGGACAGTGAAATCAACGAAGATACTTTATATAAACTTATTGAAGTTAAATATTATAGATGAGTAGTATATTAGTGTCATAAGTATGCACCCTCGTACAAAACGAGCGTACATACTTATGATGTCATACGTAGGTACCAACCATGTAGGCTTGCCAGTCGTACTATATAATATAGTATCGTACTATATTGAAGGCAATTGCATGTACAAAAAAATTATATAGTACGAAATGTACTATATTTACATCGCTAATTCAGCTGTCGTGCTTTTTGTTCAGATACGTATGATTGTTTTAAAAATATAATAATATATAAATAATAGTATATATAAATATAAAACCATAGGTCTTTGCTGGCCAAAGCAAAAAGTAGTGATAAATGCGCATGAAAAATGCAATGATGAAATAAATTAAATAAATAATGCAAAACAAATGTGAATCTTTTTTCACCTACATTTCTCAAAAGTACTATATTTTTACGGCTTAAAAACAAAAATATTATATTTTCTTCAAGAAAAGGTGGCAACACTAAAACCATGGTACAAGTAAAAGGAGTCAAATAGCGCATTCAGTGTTGTTTGAGATGGAATTTCAGTTATTTCTATGATGATACTCGTATTTTAAAAGTTAGATGATAAGATGTTGTTTTGACGTATAACCGCTTTACTGGTGACGAGGTCATTTCAATTCGGGTCAAATACTTGGTTCCTAAGAATTTTCATCCAAACAAAATATTACACTATAACGGTTATATTCAAAATAATAAAACTGAATGGTACTGTTAATATTTTTAAGAACCCATTCGCCATTTTATTTTAATTGGTCAATGACATTTTTCAACGTCATTGTAATTGGTACTTTGAACAGTACTTAAACATGTAAAATATAAAATAACACTAGTATTGTTTCTCTAAACTACAGAATAAATTCACTTTCGCGGGCCCAATACGAAACCAGAAAAACAAAATAACCAAACTTTTATATATATTTTTTGAAGTGAAACTTCTATATAGAGGGGGTCTTACGATGTTTCGCTCACGAAAAGGTGTCACAGTCACGTAGTCTAATTCTTACATTTTTAAACTCGTGATATCTTTCAAATGGAATGTCCAAATTGAATGATTCAAAAAGTTATATAAAGGTATTGAAGCAGTCTTGAATATGAAGTGATGAATTTATTTTGATAAGGATTAATACCAAGATACAAATAAAGAGCCTTTTCTAGCGGCGGCATTTTAATTAAAATTTTAAAATAAAAGAACACCTATTGTGGCATAACTATAATAGTAGTGACGCGACACTTTTTGTAAATAATTATGTGTTCTGCAAAGTCGTAGTACATTACTTTATTCTATCATCATCAGTTTTCGCAGCGCACGCAATTTTAGGTATTTTTTTAAACCTTGGGTTACATTATTGGAGTTTTAGTAAGGACTCCTAATTTATTTGTAAATATAATATACCCTATGTCACCCAGGAATAGTGTAGCTTGCCAACAGTGAAAGAATTTTTCAAATCGGTTCAGTACTTTCGGAGCCTCTTCATCAAAACATGAGCAAACGAAATTTCATGGAGTTATTTTTTTTGGAAATATTTTATCTGTTAATACATAAGTTCTGTCAAAATCTTATTATTAAAAATTTGCGAATACTGGCTAGGTGAACTTCACCAATTTTAAAAATAGAACGTTTGCACTTGCCGAAAATAAAAAAGACATTCATTTTCAAATATGGAGTAGTCGAAGAAAGAAGATAGAGTAGCGGTTATCGCGTTGCAGCGCTGTGGTTACGTGCCAAAAGAGATTTTCAATATTCTACAAAAATTGAAAATAACCCTACGATTTGTTTATCGCACTATCAAACGATTCACTGAAGATTCAAGCTTCGAAGATCGTAAGAGAACCGGCCGACCTCGTACAGTTAGGACACCCGCGATCATCAAAGCAGTGAAGGCGCGAATCCAACGAAATCCTGTTCGTAAACAAAAAAATCTTAGCTCTTCAGATGGGCCTAAGCAGAACCACGGTCAAAAGAGTGATAAATGAAGACCTGGGATACGAGCTTATCGTAAGAAGACCGGACATTTTTTGAATGAGCGTCTGAAAAAAAATTAGGCTGGATAGATCCCGCGCTTTGTTACGGCGGTACGCGGGAAAAAAATACCGCGGAATTTTGTTTTCGGATTAAGAAATTTTTAACAACGAAGAAAGTTATAATAAACAAAATGATAAGGTGTATGCCCACAGCAGTTAAGCACGCGTATTCCGAGGGTTCAACGAGGACATTATCCTTCATCACTCATGGTTTGGCTTGGAGTCTCATATTCAGGCTTAAGGTTTTCAAATTGGACAAATACATTTACAATCTACCCGTAACTTCAAGTTAAATTTTGTTGCGATTCATTTAGTCACTTGTCAGTTGAAGTTTTTCCACTTGTACGTTGCGATTCGTTTTTCCACTTGTCCGTTGCGATTCATTTTTCCACTTATCCGTTGGCATTCGTTTTTCCACTTGGCCGTTGCGATTTGTTTTTCAACTTGTCCGTTGAAGTTTCACTTCTAATATGTGTCCCAGTACACATTTCGATTTTTTTTCAATTTAATAATAGTCATTATAATATAATTATTTTACAAGTAAAAGGAATACAAAAGACAAAATTGAAAATAGAAAGAGCAACCTGTGTAGTCAGATGGTTGCCAAGACCCCGACCTAGTAGGCTCGAACCGGTGCTACAGTTAGCATATTAAAACTTAACACCATGAAAAAGAAGCAAAAAACTAATTAAAATACTTTTACATAATTTATAATATTACAAAACTCTAAACATTCCGTGTCTGTATTTTGAAGCTTAAAAAAACAACTAGAATAAACTATAATATAAACAATGGAGAACACGATGCAATTTCTTTTTTGATTTCTTGTCTGTTTGTCTCACAATCACAATAATTCTTTATCTCGCCCACATGCTTTGTCGAAAATTGCGAACTAATCAGCCGGTTCGTTTATTAATTGCAAGTCTCAACGTAAGTTGTATCATGATAATTATAATCTTATCAAAGTTATTCTGATGATAAATCCACAATTTCTTTACATACTAAAAGTGATATAAAAGCAAGAAGAACTATGCTTGCACATTATTGATGGTTGACAAAAAATCTATGATTAAAAATACTTTTGAAATGAGCTATCATTTAATACCTCTGACATTTGATACGAGTATTGCCATATTGTCATTTGAAAATTTCAATTTTCTCGTATGGTGTTCCTTGTCGGTAGGTAAGCATACCTATATATACCTACTTCATTTATACATCGGCTTTTTACATATATTACATTTACCTATAACAAAGAAACTAAGTTCATAATATAGTCTAGACAAATGCCCAGCAAAACATAAATCTTTTTCTTTCTTTATTCAACCAAAGTCTAATCAAACCAATCCATATAAACATAATTTGAATTAAGTATTCTATGTAACATTCTCTTCGAGTCCTTTCAACCGACTTGATTCAATTTGGTTGATCCGTCTAATATAATAATAAGAGGTTCTTGTTACCTTTAAACATCGGAATTCTAATTATATTAATTATTCTCATTATAATATATTGGTAATGGTATTAATTTATTTCGTAGTTATATAATTAAACATTCCAATATAAACTAGGTAACGTTTGAGCACAAGTAACTTGATCTTTGATTCTTGACCACCATTGACCTTGAAAACATATCGATAATGGTAGAGCCGTGTTGTGGTGTTGTGTAAAATAAACAAATCAAACAGACAAATCATTTCGATACGCAGGTATGACCAATAAGATGTTAATTGTTTGTTGAAAGACTTAGCACAACACATCGTTAGTTCCGCCCAATGAATTCCATATACATTTTTACCTGACCGTGCCTACATTTTACATATGACTCATTCTTGTATATCATCTGTACCTACTGTAATTGATATTTTTCATTCAATTAAAACAAACATAATTAAAATTACACACATCGTATTGTGGGTTAATAGTCTAAAGCAATTAATTTAGTATATCAACAAAAATATTGTGTACACATATAGGTAAAAGCAGACTGTGTAAGTTTCGTTACGGTATTTTTTTTTCATTGTCAATAGGTACAAGGTAATTGTTATACATTATATCTGAATAATTACCTAAGTTTTCTTTTTAATGCTGATATAGAGATCAATAAAAGCTGTTAGCTACCAAATAAAATAAGCTAAAGGTATATGCAAATAACTTAGATAAGCTCGTGTGCATAACGTTATCAGCAATATTAGAGGTTAAACCAATAAATTAACATATTATATTGATTACTATTTAAGGTTCCTGTTACCGCAAAAGGTCGAAAATGGGGTGTACCTTTCGTTGGTAATTATTGATCAATAATTTACCAAAAAAATTATCGTTATCATTACGGTGTGACACATAACGTGTTTTTTGAAATTTTAAGTTAAAAATCACCAAATTATTAACATGAAACCATTTTGCTCCTTTAATTTTTATCAATAAAGGATGGAAAAATATCTACACTTTATAAAAGAGTTAAATTATTTGACCTTATTATTTTTTAATAATACTTTATTTTATTCAAAAATAATAATAAATTTGAAAAATTACCGCGTCTATGGAATCCCGCTATCGCCCGAAAAATCCTCAAGGACGGCGTTGCTACAACCCTTAAGTGTAAATATTTCGCAATTTCAAGGAGTCACGGTCGTGACCTTCGGCAGTGCGAGCTATAAGGCCAACGGACTATGCTAAACCTATAGACTGATCGCCTCGGCTCGCCTTCGCTGGATCATCTCAACATGATTCATTGTGTTATTAGAATCTAGTACTTCGAGAAATAGAATTATTTAATTTAAGTATCCGCGATGGGTCATAATGGTTATCAATGAGGTAGGGTTGGTAAAAGGAAACTCCAACTTTATGTTGAGTTGCCACCATCATTATTTAGAAATGCGGCGTACACGTGTGAATTATATTTCTTTGCTTTTGTATTGTCGCTTTCCACTCATATAAATTATTTCTTTCTAATACAATTTAGAACCCTGAAAAATTGAGAGCTAATGAAAACTTTGGAAAATATCAAATAAGTTTTCATCTATTCTTGTATTAATATAATAAAATCTGTAGAGGGGTCCAGTTTGAGCAATGAATTTAAAATATAAAAATAGAACAAGGACCAGCAGATTCCTAAAATACAACTATTAAAATGTTTATCTGTGTATCTGTTAGATCATCACGTGAACATTACTAAACGGGTTTTGATGAAATTCGACACAGAGCCACCTTATATTCCGTGTCAGCATTTAAGATACTTTTCATTCCGATAAATGACGTGATTTGAAAAAGATGGTACACGATCTCGGTTTTTATTTTCGCCGTTACAAAGTTGGAGTTCACTACCAAACACGTTGCAAGGGCAACGCTAACGAAGTCTTGCTGACACTGCTACTTTTACACTTCTAACTTAGTTCTTGCTATATAATTAGGTACTTGTACAGTAAAGTATTGTGACAGTGGTTTGGGACCAATATTTTATCTATAATTATATACCTTTTTTATATACTTAGTTCGAGTTTTTGACATAGCTAAATTTGTAATTTATTATTAAATTTATATTGTGTTTTAAAAGTAAAAGTATATGAATTAAAGTATTAAATAGAAATTGTGTAAATGAAAAATTAAACTAAAAAGAAGAAACGAAGTAAAATAAACTTATCACAAAAATTAAGGGAGCAAAAAATATGCAAAATTTTCGGTTATTTTCAACAGGCTTTAACTTGATAAAAAAATGTTCTTACAGCAAATTTAAAAGAAGAGAATTGTAGCTCCAAGAGCTTATAGCTTAGCTTAGTTTTTTGGATGTGGACTTCAAAATATTTTTTTCGAATAATCGTGTGAAAAACACCAAGAAAACAGAATCGATATTTTTTGTTTTTAATTCATAGACTTACAAAAAAATTCGTGACTTAACCTGCATATGGACCGGATAAATTGCTTATTTAGCTTCAATTTCATTTTTTAAAAACTTCGGTACGTGCATTTCTCGCTGAGATTTCGGTCTTTGGAAAACGATCATTTTGTCTGTTTATCAATATCTCAGCATCCAATGATCGCATAGGAAGCTCAAATTTCGAAAACATGAATAAATTCTCTACAAATTCATCCATCTAAAAACTAGTCAGACACTCGGAGCGTCGGAGCTTTTGTGCGAATTTTATATAACTAAATTAATTAAACAAAAACGAGGGCTAATATTAAAAGTAAATGCAATCTTTACAAAGGTAAAGTGATTCTAGATCTATTAATTAAAATATTTCATATTTTTCTCATCTCGGAAGGCATGATTGTAAAGATAGCTAAGACCTAATATTAGTTCATTGCCCGGCATCTGTATCGATCTGTGAAGACTCGGGGTTACAGCGCCCCAACCCTGCCTACGAATTTTATCCCTCGTATAAAAGAGCAGACACATGCTCATCTTTCATATAAACATTAACAGCAGTAAAAACTGTTACTTAACGTTCTAAACATTAGTTAACTAAGCAACTGATTAAGCCTTAAACAGTATTTAAACATTTCTTATTTATAAACAAAAAATGTACATTGTTTAACTAAATACTACTTAACTTTTTTCCCTAGCGATTTTTGGTAGAATATGTCAAACACTTTAAAACAATTGATTGTCAAAATTATTTTGATAGAGTTGTGTAAAATGACAAATTTTTTTTTCTAGCACGAATAATTTAAAATAATGTAATAATTGAAAACAAGGAAATGAATGTCATTTGTCACTACATCAATGATTAAATTATTTTGATTTTTTTATAAACCTACAGGTTTAAAAAATATCATTTTTTTCTAAATTCCACTTCGTCAGACTGCATCATAGGGTCCACACCTATATTTATAAAACTTAGCATGAGGGCGCCTGAATGCATATATATCTGATATATTTGCTCAGTAATGTGTAAATAATGGTTACCGAAAAAAATCCATTTTTGTCACTATCTTCACAAAATCAAACACTAGCTGTTAAATGCAACAATATTTATGTGCGCATTTTGTTATTACGAGAGTTAGACAGTGGGGTGAGGTTCTGACGGCTAGTTAAGTAACTATTTTATTAAGTCTAAAGTGATTATGAATAAAATTATCTTTAAATAATTGTTTAAAATATTGCTTAAAATTTAATTAATCAACGTTTATGAATAACACTGCTATACTGAAGTGTATTTCCTATATATCCTGTCTATGATATCAAAATAAAGGCCCAAATTGAATTAGTTTTTAATAATTTATATCTTATATACATGTTTTAAATGTATATGGAAATGACCTGAAATAAAGGAATTATTATTTAAATAGAATATAACATAAGTTAAGTTGCCTTCGTTGTAGTAGATTATGTTTTAGTTAAGTTAGTATGTGTCTTGTATTACTTTTATGTAAACAGTAACACATTTACGTTACCTTATCCGAAAGTGTATATCGAATACCTACGCAGTGTTTTGTCGTCGAATACTTAGTCTTCAAGTATACGGAGTGTATAGGACATCTTAAATATAATAAAGTTACTTCACCGTAAAATAAGTAAAATTAGGCTCATAGTTCATTAGAATAAATGAATAAATAAAACTGTATTGCACATAGGTACGTTAAAGTAGTGGGCGGTTTTCTCCTCCAGACTATCCTATATAATTATTATAAACACAGATTTTACAATATTTATTAAGTTCCGAATTATTAAATGGCAATATTCATTTATTTTTATTCGATGCAGAGCCGCCCGACAAGCATCGTCTTCCCAGGTAGACGACGATAATGACGTTAAAAATTGACTGATAAAGTATGTATATATTACACCAATGTATGTTTTTAACGTTTTAAATAAAACACATTCGGCCACAGCCTAAATCTTTAACACTAACGCAAATAAGCCCCGGCATAACGATATGTCAATCTCATACATTTTCTATACTACTAGTTTCGCGCTAATGCCACTTGTCTAGAGGGTCTGATGATGTATGACCCATACAATCACATAATGTACTCACCAATAACGGCCAGCGCCACGAGGGCGATGAATCCGCCAGAAAATGCCATATTAACACAATCACGACACAGCACAGTTCAGTCTGTAGTGCACTTGTGAAACACAAAACAAAAATTCACTTTGGAAACAAACAAAAAAAGATAGGTATTGTGCCGCAAAGCGGCGAGGTCCGGGATCTGTAACAAAAGAAACATCACATTATTATTAGCAGTCCTTTACATTAAAATCGGCAGCTCTTGAGTGGTCAGTCCGTTTTCGTTTCATTATAGATACATAATAGTATTTTATGGTGAATTATAAATTAAACGAGCAAGTAGAGCTTTAAACATGGCGTATACCGTATCCCGCGGAAGTTCTCCTTATTAATGATTTTATTCATATCACTAATCCCTATTTCTGGAACAAAAACTGTCCTATGGTTCTTTATATTACCCAGTTAAAGTTTATTTTATTATTTTGCTCGAATAAACTTCGAACCTGTACAAACGAAAATACATATTTCACTTTTCAATATTAACCACCATTTATATTTAACATTTTTCTATTTCTAGTACGTTTATAATCGTTACATTATGTTTTACTGACATATTTTATAAGTTCATATTTTACAAAAAATACAAAATAATAATAAGTAGTAAGTACTATGGAATGCCATACACAAAACCACTCCCTGAATGGACCCCTAAAAATGTTTAGGGGTCCATGCAGGGAGTGGCGAGTCACCGTCTGTCCATTTTTCCATGTTCCCTGAACACTGCGACGGGCAGACGTCATAGTCCCCATATTCCCAGAACTGTAGTACCACTAGCAGTTCACCAATAGACTGGTATTTTTGTTCTTATTTCCCACAATAGTCCTACACTGGCCGGGGCTTGTCCTTGGGTGCATTGGTATATGGTGTAGACAGGGATAATCGCCGGTCAGTGTCACGACACATTTATATGACATTTGTCAAGGAGCCTCTACGTGCTTCCCATGGCTCCGTGCAAGCCCTCCAAATGTCCGGGCCAGTATTAAGTACCTATCCCATACCAGAAGTACAAAATTATATATATACTGTTGTTTTGTGAACGTTCCCAAGTGACGTTGATTTGGGACCTATTTATTATTTGTATTTTTTATAATTAAACTGCATGATAATTATATTAATTACCTGTATATTTTAAGTTTTATTTTAATGTAAATAAATAATGCTTTTAGTATTGTATATATCCCAAATCTTATGAGAATTGTTTGATTCCCAAGTCCATATAGAAGGAATAACAACAAGCATCCGTCATTCAAATTAAATGACTTTTACGCATATATACACATACATACAATACACATATTATATAATCTTTATGTGAATTCGCTATGTTCACCGGTCCATAAGATGATACTGTGTAACAAATATGAATCAAAAACAAAGGAACAAAAGCACTGGCAACAGAAACACGTTGATCTGAAAGCTATTTGTGGAGGAATCCTCAGTAAGTTTGGCCCCGTGATCTAAATGGCAAGATGTACTTACCACTGTAGTAAGACGTACGACGTACTCGTTATGTCAATAAATAATGTACTTTGTTAATTTAGAGGCAATTACTTGTCTCCTATGGTGTTCATTATTAACCGTTTCACATTAATTATGCTTTCAATGGTTTCAAATTCCTATCACGCGTTTTAGTTTATTATGATTGCCGCGGTCAACCACCTTTCAAATATACTACAGTAGTATTAGAAATAGATTTTGTTTGCGTAATTTTTTACAAGACTGTAAAACATTATTCTGGTAGTTCTCTTAGTTTAACGATTCGGTTCAACCAAATGTTCTAGCGTCTGCAGATGGTGGCACGATTACATCATCGAAGCAATTTGATGACTCAATTAATATATCCATGTGGTCAAAAGTTCATCATATACGTTATAGATGTTTCTCTCATTTGAAAAATAACGGTTAATTAAGAATATGTTAATAAAACTGTAATGAAAAATAAAATGAGTCCGGGAGGAAAAGACAAAAAGTATGTAAAATAAATTGAATATTTTGGCAATAGAACCAGTTTTTTTTCTGTCCGCTTCTAGCCTAAACGGTTTTATTTTTAAATTGTGTTACTAATTTATCGTTGTCTTTATCTTAATGTTAAATCTTGGTAGCTCCCATATCCTTTACTATTATTTTCTTCTCCGCTTTGGTGTTTCTCATTATAAAACTTTATAATGAGAAACACCGAAACTAAAATTTTCTAGTATCTGATCAAACGTACAAAACTGTTTGTGATCATTATTAGAATGAAATAAAAATAAAATAAAACTAATTTAAATATAATAACTTTATGCTTTAAAGTACTTCCAATTGCAGAGTTTTGGAGAGTACCAGCAATATATATAGTTGCGAGCCGATACTAATCCTTGCAGGTGTCTTATTACCCCTTTGAATTGGAGTGATCTATTGTTCGCGCTAGTCTCTTAATTTACGCCGCCGTAAGACCTCGTAAAAGATTCTTTCCTCTGTTAGTATTTTATGCGAATTCTAAGAAATCATTAGGATGAACAGGATTAGACTTCAAGAACCAGTGAGCGGCATGTTGCTAGGAGGCCATGTATAATTTACAAATAGATGAGGGTCTGTCAGTCGCCAGTCGTGTTCTGACTGCGAACGAAGTGTTACCTAGTGCACTATCGGAACGGGTATCTTATAACGATGAACTTTGCGCGATTTATGTGATAACGATTTCCTGCCCTACAGTTTAGTTTTGTTGTATTCGGCTATACTTGTAAGAACTGTGAAGTACGTGTATATAATTCTAATAAACTCTGTGTTACTTCCAACGGCATTTTCGAATTTACATCCTACAAATTCGTACAATATTATCCATTACTACGTAAATCGTACTTGGATATAAAAACATACAAAAATAATGGTATTTGATTGTCTAGTATCGTATACATGGATAGTAAATAAAACAAAGCACAAATTTTATATTCACACAATTCCTTAACCGTAAACGTATGTATGCCCGCCGCTCATACCCTGCGCACGAGTGACGGAAGAACCAACTATTTCGGGAACCATTATCCAGAAATGGCCACGCGGCGATCGTGTTTAGGTTTAACGAATAAATGTTACGATGGTTAGTTGGTATGTGTATGAAATAAAATACGAGACGCGTTTTGAATTTTAATATTAACAGTCGTACAATGACAGTTGAATTATGAGTTAGTAAAAAAACCTGAACCTGTTTAATCTTTCTTAGTGTTATTTGCTGGATTACCTACCTCCAACTTAATAACGTATTATTTTACTACTTACCTACTTACGTATCTATATATATAAGAAACAATTGCTGTTCGTTAGTTTCGCTAAAAGTCGAGAACGGCTGGACTGATTTGGCTAATTTTGGTTTTCAATTATTTCTGGAAGTCCAGGGAAGGTTTAAAAGGTGAGTAAATATGAAAAAAATGCTTGGAATATAGTAAAAACAACAACTTCGCTTTCCATTAGAAACTATTCCTACCTGACAAACATTTGATGTTCGTCCCATCGTTTAGAAATCAATTAAATTCAAACGTAGCCAGCCTTCTGGGCACCTTACCCATAGAAGACGGTGATCTGGGCTCAGTATTCTACTTATAGTCTTGAGGGACTATGGGTAGAATACAATACAAATAAGTTAAGTTTTCTTACATTGTATTCAATAGTATGTAATTTATAATATATATTAATTCAAAAGTCGTTCAGAAATCGAATTAAATTTAAAAGTGAAGTTTTTTTTCTATTCTATTCTATTTTTGGCGATTTGGCTCCAACGCTACTGGCGCTGATTCGGCCAATGTCAGAAGTTTTTTTTATTTTTTTTTGGTTTTAAATGTCAAACGTTTGAAGTTCGTTCCGTCGTTCAGAAATCAACGTATTTTATTTATTGATTCTGAGGCGGTACGAAGTTTGCCGTGCCAGCTAGTAAATTCTATACTTAATTACATGATGGCGACGATGAGGCTTAGAATGAAATTAAATCTTATATATGCTCTGAATTTTAATATATCTATATAGGTAGACATCACTTTCTAAGTGTAATTATTATGTATAAGCTCCTAGGTCCCTCTTCATGAATAAATTATATAAAGACAATGAACAGAAGATTGCATATGACGCATAATTCCTTAAAAATTACCAAATGCCGATTTGGGGTAGATAGTAACTAACCTATAATTTTTTACGTAGTAGGCAAATATGCTTGCTTAATCCATTATCTCTATTACGAAACAGACGTCCTAGCTTTTTGTTCTTATATAAAAGTTAGCGTGGGTAACGGAAATATGAATTTTTAAACAAGATGTCCCTATACTTCTTTGATTGAATCATGTGATGTTGCAACTCTAACCAATAATTCAAACCTACATAACTTCAGCATATATGGTGAATAATGTAAGGCCAATAGCAACTCCTACTTAAATACGGTCACATTTTTGTAGCATGGTCATTTGTGTAACAGCATATTTTAACAAAGTGAAATTATTCTTACAAAGAAATTCTTGTTCTTTGGTCATCAACTGACCCAACAATTTTTGATGTCGTCTACATTCTTCCTTTCGTCGGTAAAAAAAACACTATCTAATTAGTTAATATAAATTGCATATTCAATCTACGTTATCTTTACTATAAGTAAACAGAAAAGGCTATGTTAATCTATGATATCGCCTTCGTTCGAGGCTCCAATTCTTTCATTACCTGAAGAATCGATCAGGCATTTTAAGAGCTTTTATACGTATAGACTCTTACGGTGCAAACATCTCAACAGGAAACAATAACTATAAATAAGTAACTCTCCATGAGCGTGAGTAATATATTTTCGATTATAGTAGGTACTCTAAAATATTAACCATGATCCAGCGCTTTCAAAACTTGATCAAGTTAAATTTTGTTATGTCCAAAAAGTCGTAAAAATAAATAAATTTGTATATGTATGTATTTTTAGCATGTATTTTAGCAGAACGTTTATCATATTAGAAATGGGGTAAATCGGTACATTTAAAAAATTTAAATCGATAATTTAGTCAATATTGGATTGTATTGTAGTATTGGAACTCAGCGAGCTATCATCCTGGAACCCATATGTGTAGCGTTGACTGGTGTCTCGTCCAGCGCGGGATGCCAGAGGTACCGATTTCCAGGGGTCTAGGGACGCGTCCCGATTTGCATCTGATCGGGGCAATAAATGTCCCGATAAATCGATCAATTTATTAAAGGCATTATTATTTAAAAAAATAAAAATTACATATATCCTGTTCACATTAAAATAAAATATACCTACAAACAATATAACCTACAGCTTGAAAAAAATTACAAATAATAAGTCCCAAATCACCGTCAGCTGGGAAATGCCGTAAAATTCTGGCCGCGTTACCACGTTGGATGGCAACGCTTGTGCGTTGCCCAAAATATAGCGTTTTGGTCGCGTGACACTTCTTTCAGAATTTCTGCTTTATTGTAAAAATTAAATATATTTTAGGATTAGATTACATATTATTTTAAGTAATAAACCATAATTTTAAAAAATAGCTGTTTTTTCTTTTGTTCCGATCTACAACCCTAAACCCCGATTTGTTTTACCTTTTGCCCCGATTTAAAAACAAATTAGACCTGGCAGTACTACATGTGCGTGCCCTTCTACAACATATTCCATTTACTCCTACGCTATGTTTTCCTTATTTAGACCTTTCAAGTGCAACGACGTGTTTGCAGCAATAGAATGTTCTGGACGTATCGGGTAGACTTGCAACGTATCACGTTGCAAGTCTACCCGAGGGCGCTGATACTCAGAAAGACCGTCTCACAATCTTGCATTCAAATATAGATCGACGGTACTGTGATTGTCAGATTGTAATATATCACACATGTTTTTCCTGCAATCAATACCTTTCCTTTACTAGGTATAGGTAACTCTTATCTTATCTGTACATGATTGGCAAGTAGCGATATTATCCTAGAACCCATAATTGTTTGACAACAATATGATCGTTAACATCTTAGCATAATCTTTGTTGCGTACTAAATTTCCGTTACGAAGACCAGGGTCGCAACGATTTTTCTATTTCCTAATACAATGTACTGATGGGATCAGACCTACCAGTTTTATTGGAACGTCCGTTATACTCATAGTTCTGTCCAAATCAGATTGGTGGGTATTACGCTTCGATTACGACAATGACTAGGTATCTTCA
Organism: Dendrolimus pini; assembly: GCA_949752895.1. NCBI lineage: Eukaryota > Metazoa > Arthropoda > Insecta > Lepidoptera > Lasiocampidae > Dendrolimus > Dendrolimus pini. Next base: position 16,815,172 of record OX457137.1, on the reverse strand, counting down.
GGATATATTCCTTCATCGTCAGTACTCGATTACCGTTACAATATGTGTTATACATTATAGGTCAGAAAAGTTACCTAGTGTGTTTTTTTCATATTATGTTATTAGAGCTTGAACTTCTGTAACGTATGCTCCTTTAAATAATTAGGGGACTCAAGACGATACGTTTAATACGCCTATCTGAAAAATCGTTATTTACCATGTCTTGGTAGCAAAGAATATAGCTGCTATAGGCAGACAAAATCCTTGAGAAATGAATCGACTCGCCTCCACGCAGTCTGGGAAGCTTCACGCCCCCCCCCCTCTCCCTTCATACGATGAATGTACTCGCTGCGAATTCCAACCATCCTAGAGGCATTTACCTCCCCAACTAACCCCCTAATGCAATGTCTGCGGGAAGAGCGTAGTTCAGCATACATAAAGACGGCGTTACCAGAAAATTTTGCCGAAGTGTATAAGGCTAAGCGTGGACTATTTATCAATACTGGATTTTGCTTTGAATGGATGGTTGATGGAAAAATGTACACGAGCAAAACTAGCTGATCTAAGCAAGTCTAAGATTGATTATACATTTATCATATAAACTATAATTATATGAATTTATATGTACCAATAAGTAATTTGAAATCGATTTAGTCGTACAGGATCCCTTTGAATAGTACAAAATCACATTAAACATTATATTTATGGATATATGAGACAATTACAATAAATACATATAAAGGTAATTTTTATAATAAATACATAAACAAATAATTCTTAAAAGATTGAATATGATGCGGACAGATAACCACAGGAGTGACACCATAAGGGTGTTTTGTCTTTAGTTACCAGAAAAAAACCATGTTGTACATGTTTTTAAACCTAGAAATCAATCAACGCGAAGTACGAAACAATAGTTGTTAATGTCTTCAAACTTGAAATAGTGCAGTAATAAATTTTAGGTAATAGGTATGTACAGCATCGTAAATAAATATTACAAGCCTACGTTAAGATACTCAGTGGTAAAAGTGCACTTATGGGTTTCAAATAAATTTACGAACCAAAAATACAAACGGAAGTAAAATATAATATACATCAGTTTTCAATGACAAATATTGTAAGACGTTAAAATTACAAAGATCTATCTACCTGCTGTACCAATTGATGGATGGATACAAAAAACCCGTTGGACCATCTTTCGAAAGCTTTGCACCTGCCTCGTTGGAACTTAATGAAAAAAGCTACGCCATCTGCCCATATGGCGAGTAGATTGATTTAATTACATTATTTGCTACTAACTTTTACAACCAGCCTTACTTGAATAATATATCCTCTATTGTCTATATTCTGAAACTTTGCTGTTGATCTAGTTAATTTTGTGTCGCTGAACGATAAGGAATTATTCATTTGTCTATCTGATATACATCTCTACATTGCTCACTAAAAAAGCATTTACAATATACTTATACGTTGGGAACTCTATATTTTATCGACAAAATTGACAACATTGTTTGTTTTGTGGCATCCCATTTTAACATTTATGTTTGATTTTCATTTTTGTTTGATTAATTAATCTAAGGAATAAATTTATTTATACATTTATTAGCACAAATAATGTATTTCCCGTCACATTCTGAAACTTCGGACAAACGGCAACGCAGCCTACAGGGAATGTACGTTAATATTTTCATGCTTAGTTAATGTCACGTTCGTGTCTGTAGGGCAATAGAAAGTCATTTCATTGGTCTCCCCCTCAAAATTTCGGTCAGTAAACGAGGGGTTGAACATTGTTTTACCAAAATTATAACTTCAGCCTAATCGATATAACAAACACACTTGCTACATTATAAATGCAACAAAGTGGGTTTAGTATCAGCTATACTTTTTAAACATACAAGAACCGTTCTAGCGTCATTACGTATTTTACTTTTAATTTGTCGCTTCGCATATGCTCTGGGTCTAGATTGAATCAAGCATTAGTATTCATGAATATTTAATTTTATAAATAATATTTAAACAAAAAGGCACAAGATGATTATAAATCCAGTCTCAACTCGGCAAAATTTTAAACCTGTGACGACAAAACGGAGTTTTGTGGCAACCCGAAAGTTACATTTGGTGACTATTCACATAGAAAAATTATGTGCAAAAATCAATATCATATAACTATTATTTACTGTAAACAAAGTTCATGTAGCATTTTAAATATTAAAGTAACAGAAAACCTTTCGACAGTCCGCCAAAACTAATTTGTATTTTAAGCATGTTTTTAGTATTTACGCGGTTTGAACAAAGTTTATAAAGAATAACCGGTTTCCAGAACCTAGCGAAAGCTGTTGCAGTCTAGATTACTTGGGAAGTTTAAGATCTAGCGAGGCCAATGATTTTGTATTTAAAATATTTGTAACAATCAAACGAAGTTTAAAGAATAACAGCGCAATAATAAGCTTTTACAATCTATTAAAAACAGTCACACATTTTATTACAAAATAAACTTAGGTTAACAAATAAACAAAGATGAAGAAATAATTTAGATATAGGTAGAGGTATTGATATTCATACTGTAATTTTATTAGATGTATAATATATGGTTGGCATACCTTATCCTCATATCAGTATCCTAAGGAATCCAGTTTTCTGAGACATAAAATATATCATATCTTTATCCTCTTTACCCAAACTATATAAACAAGAATATTTTAATTACAGTCGACTCATTCTCAAGGTTGTCAAAAAAACAAATATAAGTACTAGAAACTTTCACATTTATAATTTTATACTGACAAAGAGACCCAACAGCTTGAATGGGAGAAACACCTGGTGACACTCAAAAAGTCATTATCGATTACATTCCTAGCGTCAAAAGGCAGGTGTTTCCATTTCGAAATGTCTGATGCACATGCTGGCATTCGCTACCGACAATAATTCAATATAACAAACAATATTACGTAGGTTATTCCAGAAACTAATAGAAGTTCGGGCTCGGTAATACGTAGATGAGTGGTCCTTGTCTAGCAATAGGTACTTACTTGAATGATTTCAGTGTGGTGTTGTTAATGATGAAAATTTAATACTGAGACTGAATAGGTCAGTCCTAGTATTGCAGTTAAAGAAATAAGCACCGACATAGAGCCAAAACTGAATAGGTAGACTCTAACGGTCTTATTCATAGAGAGAGTAAGTATCAACGCTTCTTTTAGAACCATAAAGAAGCAATCAAACTTTCTCGAACTTTCTATGAATTGGATCGCAAAATTGTAGTTAAAGACGTTAGAATCTAAGGCCGAAAGCACACCCGAGAGTCGGGTGTAGCGACGTGAGCACTTAGGTCAATAATTTAATAGATATAATTAGCATTGTAGTTGAAGGTGTCAGCAACCAGAGTATTAAGTTTTGTAGGTACCTGAAAATATATTTTGTTAATCTGCAAGCACGACCCTTGATTTGCACCTCTAGCGGCATCCCAAGCTACATTAGGACACCTGTCTATTTCAACCTGGTAATCTTGTGCTGGATGATATATATCTATATCAACCAGCACAAGATTATCTTCAGACGTCATGTCAAAGCTGATTTACATTGGTTCACCTACTGGCTTCAAATTCGAAGGAAGTCAGTGCTGCATGCATACTGGCATCGTATAAATTTATTTGAAATCAGTATGACGCTACCAAGTCAGTGCTGATTTCAATATTTTCGATTGAATATTTTGAAGGCTACTCCACAAGTCAGAGTAAATCAGCTAGTTTAAAATCTGCAGTGTAAATTACTATCTATGACGCTAAACTGCAGTTGAGTGTAAATGTAAAAATAGCTTGATACCCACTTAATCAATGTGCAAGGTTAGAACAATGAGAAAGATAAGTTTAATCCGTAGTGACGAGAAGTACAACTATATTTTTGTACCCTATTTGGTTTATTGTTGTCGGCAGCGTATATGAGAAGCCACACCAGCGACATTACGATGCCATGCTATGCGCAACCATGTGCTATCTTGACAATTATGAATGAAACATGATTCATCTATCTTAAATGACTAATATTTATATCATACTTTATATTATGTATACATGCGCTAAAAACATTAATTACATAGATCTGGTCATCGAGTATTCATTTTAATGTTACCTATAGGTGTAGATGTTAGTAGAATAAAATAAGTAACATTTTTCTTGTATGCTGTTAATGTAATTTAATGCATAATCTTCAGTTTTATAGCCAAAACTGATCGATAATTATTAAGACGATCCGTCGCAGACTTAAAATATCCACGACGTGTAATTTATTAAGGAAATCTAAAGTAAACGAGTTATTTTTAATAAATATATCTATACATTTTAAAATATGAACGTTATCACAGACACGAGGAATGACGCGACGTCGCGGCGTAGCGTCCGCTTATTTAGTGGCCGTACAGAAATGCGCGCAGATAAATGACCTAAAGTTAATGTATAACGTCATTATTGTCTAATCAGCGGCTATAATACAGTATAGAATACTTGGATCCGGAAGGGACTACAAAACTAGACACGATAAATATTGCAAAGCGGCCTCGCCACCTCGGTCAAGACAACAACGTTATCGATCGAGCGCTAGTTCGTCGGCCCGAAATTTTAGCCACACTTGACATAAAATCACCTTCGAATCAATTAATAATGTCATAGAAGAGAGTTACCTGGCGAAACTGAGACGGTGCTCAGTGCAGCACCTGCAACACTAAAAACCACTGCACACGCGATAGGACGAGCGGCGACAACCGACCCGCCCGGAGAATAAAATCGGTATGAATAATTCGTCTGGTTAAGATATGAACGGCCGATGACATCGGGCCGGCGAAAAGGATAGCTGCTCTATCGTATCTGCTTCAGCGGTATACAAAAGTACAAAACAACGAATCAACTAGGACCTGGCAGGCGGGAGGCGCACGGCGGCCGAGACGGGGCGACTCGTACCGATTAGGGTCCCAGGATTTCATTGCGCACGCAGGAAATTCGTCATGTGCGTGCATTTTGTATTTGTAAAGCCCCCGGTCTTGTGGCCCCGCACACAAAAGGACATAGGCCCCCATCTAATATTGAATTGGACGCCACGTTTTCTCCCTCGCACAACACGTCTTTAATCGTACATGCTCCTAATCTCGCTGCGGAGTATGTATTATAATTCAGATTGCATGCTATATATAGATGTGAATCTGAAACTGCTCCATAATAACCAAACATACTCGTGACCACTGAAGTACTTGCTGAGAGAGCTAAATTAAAGAATGATTATTTTAAGAAAAGATTAAATTTGTTATAAAAATAACATTTAATTAGCTTATGATGAATTCATTAAAATAACGTTCACAAATTTAACTTCATTATGCTGAACACAGGATACATCTCTGGAGTAAAATGAGCAGTTTAATGCTTAATGATTAAGGTATTATTAATTTATTATCTAACCCTGTAGTATATCGTGGTGTAGCTCTTTTGGGATATATAGGTACATTTAGTCGGCGTCAGTGCAGGACATACATATCACAATTATGAGGAAAAAAATAATGTCACCCAAAATTTAGTTACAAGCTCCTTCGCCCACGCCGAGAATTTATAGGTGTTGAACAAAATTTTTATATTATCAAAAATATATGAAATTTCCTGAGATATTCCATAAGAAACAAATTCCATTTTAAACCAAGAATTACTTGCAACATTTAAACAAGGCGCAGTTCAACTACATTTCTAATGCGGTTAAAGAAATTAATCTTTTGACCTTTTTGTCACATGCCAGGTCGCTGTCCCCTGGACTATAAACGCTCGAATTAGTTCCAATTGTCTGGTTAAAAGACAACATGATGTTGTATGATGGGGGGGGGGGGGGGGCTGTCATTCTACTAATATTACACACGCGAAAGTTTGTAAGAATGTATGGATGTATGTATGTTTGTTACCCTTTCACGCAAAAACTATCAGAATAACACATAGGCTATAATTTATTAAGATATAGTGTGAATTATTATAATCCAAATTATAACGATATTCCATCACCACGCGGGTGAGACCGCGGGGCGCAGCAAGTCTTATAATATAACGCTGAAGAGTTTATTTGTTTGCTTGAACGCGCTAATCTCTGGAACTACTGGTCTGATTTGAAAAAATATTTCAGTGAAAGATAGCCCATTTATCGAGGAAGGCTATATATCATATCACGCTAAGAACAATAGGAACGGAGCATCAATGAAGAATGTTTCAAAATCGGGTTTTTTTTACTTTTCAGAGCTTCCGCTGCGTGCGCTGCGTAAACGGTTAGTTTCACAAAATTCATGCGTGAAAGAATTGTCCCCCTTTATAGGTTGTAAAAAACCTCAGCGACAGCATGTCTATCTTTTAAGGTTGGCAGACTATAACCTTTTTTATGCTAACCAAACTTGTTCTAAAATAATGCACTAATTGCGAAGGTGTTTTTATAAACATGATATTAATCTTTATCCAACAAAATTGTCATTTAAAATGTTATTCGATTTAATTGAATGTCTTAGGAGATATCGCAGTTTTAAAATAACATCACAGCAAGAGTTCCACTCTGACTGATAAAAGCGTGATGTAGGCACCTAAGAGAACTCCTTCGTACGTATTATTTAAAAATATTTTCACCTTCTACGTAAACAAACTCGCGGGTTAAAGTTAGCGTTAGGGCGCGTTCCCACTTTGTCGTGACGACAGACAATCGTGTAGTTTTAAGTGTCGTGACTCATATGTTTAAATGGAGGTGTTCACACATAGAACGACACGATTTACTGTCGTCTACGACATTTTTTGCAGTGACGACAGATTGTCATGACAGTGGGAACGGCTAGCACGACAGTCGTAAAACGATAAAAAATCGTGACGGCAAATCTATCGTAGCCACGATTGCTTGCTTCATCTTTCTTTTCAAAAAGTAATACATTACTAAAATTTCGTCTTCGTCCATTGAACTCAGGAGCATAAACGCACTACTGATTTCCAAGAGAACGTAGAAGCGACTGTAGATTTGTAGCTTGCTAATGATGTGTAAACGACAAAGCGACTGCCGTGAAACGATAAAATGTCGTCGTGATCCAATGGGAACAGCTAGATACGATGGTCGCTAAACGATAAAAAAATTTGACGACAAACAATCGTTATAATGGGAATAGCTAGAGACCACAGTCGTCCAACGATAAATTAATCGTTACGACATAGTGGAAACGCGCCCTTAGCCCAAAGTAACTATTCCACGCGGACGAAGTCGCGGGCAGAAGCTAGTTGTATTATAAAGGTGAAGTTCATTTAATAAATAATGTTTTTATGATGATAATGGGATGAATCTGTGTATGGATATTTATCCAGCTAATGCAGATGTGCTTAAGTAACATGTGCCTGACAACGGCAGGAGCAATCCCAGAATCTCTCAAAATAGATACTATACCTGAAACATTTTAATATGTAGATAAATCTCACGTAAACTTAAGAAGAAATCAAACTTGGAATCTTTGGATTCTCGTGAGTCAAACGCAACAAAAACAACTAAACCACAGCTCTAGTTCAACAATTGTATAGTTTTTTGTTTGTTATTTAGCTGAACCTATTATTTTTGAGATTTCCTAACACATTTATTAAACGTTTTTAATAAAAAAGGCCAAGCCTATTGTAAGCCACGCACAGTAAAGGGCTCAGTAGAGGGACCAAGCATTAACTGTTTTTGTAATTTCCCCACGGAATCCTTCAATCACAAACAACTATGAATTTTGCATAAACCATTTTTCTTGTAAGAATTTTAATATTCTGCCGTCATTAATTTTTCGGAAATTTTCTTCGCAGTTAAAGTTAGATGGGAAGGCCACAAACTTAAGGCAACGTACCGATACCACGTGACCCGTTCAGAGGGCGGAGGAAGTTTTTTCAAAATTTCGTTTTGCACACAGGGGCTTAGGTTTTCTCGCGCATTTTCGAGGTATATTCAAATATGGCGCGTGGTGTTTAGTGCTTTTTAAACGGCTTAAAGACAAATAGGAGATATGAGCCAATTTCTTTTTTGAAGTGTTCTAATGAAAACAATAATTTAAAAACATATTTATTATGATTTACTCCGTGAAAACTGGAGGGGAGAGAGGGGGGATCTTGACATATACTGCGGGTGGCCACCTAGGAAGGTAAAATTTGTAAAAAAAAAATGAGTAACGTAGTATGCATATGTTCCCTAAAGACTTCGAAAGCATTTCAGCGGGTTTATTATTTACTTATTCCAAAAGGAACGATTTAAAACATTATTGTAAAATATAACAATTTATTTATAAATAATCATTAGTAAGAAACAACGATTCATACGGCAGTATCTATCGTAACATTAGTAATGTAGAAAATATAAGCTAAAATACAAATTCCTTTATATTCTTTCACAGTAACAGATTCATTTGAAAAAAACTTTGACAATATTATTTTACATATTTTCACCAATAAAACTAGGACTAAATTTTAAATATGTAAAACACATTATGGCACATCAAAATAAATTCATACGATTACTTAACATTTTATCGAATAACATAGTTATAAAAACAAAAATTTTCATAAACAATTCGTTATCATGAGTTACGTTATGTTCAATAAGAGTTTTTAAGATGTTTTTAAATGTATTTACTAACAATAATTTTTAATTAACGCCGATGTAGCCATTAAATATGCGATTCATATCTGTATGTCTTTCAAGACCACGGGCCATGCAAATGGACCGGACTTTTGGAGGGCTTGCGTGGGGCCATGGGGAGGCCAACACGTAGAGGCCCCTTGACAAATATGTAAACGTGGCATGACACTCATTTATATATACGTTTATTATTATAATGATTATAGTAACATATTTATATTTCTGTCAATATAATTCACTCTAGAAAATACATTTGTTAATGGTAACAGTCTCAAAATATGTTAAAATACTTTGTTGATTGTAAAAAAAATATCTATACTTTGGTTTTTTATTACTTGGACTAAAATAACAGCTGCGGTCGGTTATGTTGCAAGCTTGGAGCAATTGCCTACTGTGAGTTAAATCCTATAGAAATTATCTAGGATTTAACTCACACTTATGAATCATGAAAAGGTCGATTGCAGCTGTCATTTTAGTCCAGGTAATTAAAAATCAGAGAGAACATACCTATAAATGTCGCAATTTCTTGTTTCTGTTCAGCGTGATATTAGATATTAGCTCTTCATTGCCCATATATGTTCCGTCGGATGATAACGCCTAGAGGCCGCGCCACGAACGAAGTCCCACGGAAAATAAAGGAACTAAAACCTCAGTTATTCGCTAGAATTTTGGTCGTTAAGTAGCCGGGAAATGAATTCACAGTTTTAATTATGGAATATTTTGTATTTATTATTCAGTAATTACGTACGTCAATTTACGGATTAGGAAACAATTACTCTTGCAGGATTAAGTAGGGCTATTGCATCGCTGCGTCTGTGGAACCTCTTTCGTGGTACAGGAGCCCTTAAGGCTGACCCTAAAGGAATATAGAAATCTCTACTAAACTGCTTAAAAGTATGGCAAGTAATTTGCTCATCATATAATATTACTATTAGCTACCTGTATTATATAAATTTAAGGTTTGGGTGATTAACACATATTTTATTAATTATTATTGAATGAATAAGGTATGGAGATATTCTCGATATATTTATATAAGTCAAATAAAAAAGAGTAAGCGTTTTAAATATATCTTAACTACTATTAGGACAGGAGGAATTTTTGTTTCACTACATCTCTACATATTGTGTAGACATCAATACCTATTTTTTTTATATTTTCCCTTAAATATATTATTAAAAGAGGTTAACATTTTTATTAAAATGTAGTGTTTTTTTTTAAATGTTGCTTGAATGATTCTTGGGAAGATTTTCTACATATCTTTGCATAATTTCGTTTAATTTAGTACTAAATGATGACAGAAAGGACTTTTAACAATGCTATTAGTAAGAACTTTGAAGGTCGAAAAGAATTGTCAAGAAGTAGAAAGGTTCAAGAGAACCCGTATGACCCTCTATTCAGGCGTCAGTTAAATTATAACGCTTTGATTGATGCCAAATAACAATCTTCTTGCACTAGTCCGGAAAATCACATTTTACTAAAGAATTGCAAATTTTCTACACAAATACACAGAGCTTCCTAAAAATAATACATAAAGACAAATAATAATCACTTGTAATAAAAATACCAACATGTTTTTTAAAAAGACCTTTAGATAAACACATTATCTTCTTATTATTATTGATATTTTATAAGTCAGAATCACAAGTTTGTTTTAAAAATCTCGACTATCTCGAGCTGTCAAAAAAGTCCTTTAATTGGCGTCATAAAGACTTACACAATTCATTTGAGCTGATACTAAAAACTAATACGCTTGACAAGGCTGTATAGACTTGGTCTCTTTGCCTGCCATTGTGGTAAATTCAACAAACAAGTTCGTACCAAAAAGTGAAAAGAGAATTTATTCGCACGCAAACTTTTGAATTTAGAATTTGACAATTTATTCCCACGCAAACTTTTGAATTTAGAATTTGACAATTTATTCGCACGCAAACTTGAATTTAGAATTTGACATTTGAAAACTAACTAAATGGAACAGAACGCTCATCTGTCATTGGTGCACGTCAGGAGCTTAGGCGCTCTCGTGCGGCGCGGGCAGCTTCTCCCAAGATGGCTCCACGCCCCATATCTCCCTCGCGTACTCCGCGATGGTGCGGTCCGATGAGAATTTACCCGAGGACGCGATATTCTCTATGACCATTTCGGCCCATTTCGCTTGATCCTGTTGAAAGAAAAAACCTGGCTGATGATTGTTTAAAAAAACTTGAGAGGTGTCATGCGACACCCGGATGGAACGAAGTTCCTTTCGATTAATTAGTGAAGGAATTGTAAAAATACTATTTTTTTTAGTTATAATAATATTTTTATTATTATTAACAAACATAATGTAATATAAACTTAATCAGTGGGCTTAATTTTAGTAAAACACACGCACGCCGCACGGCTTACAACTATAGCACAAAAAGTGTCGTTACAACTTTTGGTCTTAATTTTTTCCGTCTAGCCCCCTTTCGCAATGCGTGATAAGGAAATTCGTTCCAAAAATTAAAAGTTTCCGATATAACATATTTGCGTAGAGTCTATTTCAGATATACTTAAGTACTACCGTACGGATGACACATGACTAAAACGTAACTTTTTGCGTTATCGCAACACTTTCCTACAAAACAAATATTGGTTTTCGTTATACAAAAATAGATTTAATCCTGTTGATATTTGATAATTGAATAATATAATAATCTTGTACTTAGAATCAAGATGTTTATTTCTCTATTAATTTATCCTATACCGTCCTATTTGAAATGATGTGTTGAAGAAAATAGACAGGTTTTGAAAGATTTAATCAAATTCTGCAACATCAATTTAATAAATAAAAGAACAATAGACGTATCATATTTAAGACCTTTTATTTTCTCTATTCTAATATAATGGAGAAAAATTGTGACTAGGGTTGAATGTTTGTTACGCTTTCATTCATAAACTATAGAACTATTATGATGAAACTTTACATTAATATGGCTTAATAATAACACATGGTTACAATTTCTAAAGATATTATTTAAATTGGCCTAAATATAATGATAAATGCCAAAAGAGAATGCCGCTATCAGTCAATCCTAGGGTCCAATTCTGCTCTTCTTAAGTTAATATCGTTGCGAAGATATTCTAAGTACGATTCCATTGCGATAGTGTCAAAAATTCGTATTCTACTAATTCCACAATATCTTCTCAATATCGACGCAGCGGAATAATAGTAGCAAAAAAATAATATTACCATTAGCAAAAATGTCGTTAGCCGAAATGAATATTGAAAAGCTATCAAAAAATTTAAACATTGATTTCACAAGTATACGCTTATAAAAAATAATCACAAAGACAGGAGTAGAATTAACAGAATACTGACATCACGCAAACATTTTTTCTTATTGCACGAGTTCAGCAGACAGGCAGACGGCCCACATGATGGAAAGCGGTTACCATCGCCTATGGACACTGCCAACACCAAGGATGCTACAAATACGCTGCCACTAATCCGGAACACACCTTAGTGTGGGTGGTAGACCAGGGGTGGTAGCCATCCAGTCGGGCAAATACCCTACCACCTGGCTGTGGGTTATTTTGTAGCCTTCTATGACAAGCCGCCCGGCCTCAGGAAATTGTATTCTTTATCCGTTCCTGCACGAATAAAAAAATTGACACATCACTAGATGGTCTACTTAAGTAGGTAACTAATATTTGTTAGTTACACATATTTTATACAGAGAAGGGATTAGCAAAAATATGTCGGCATCTGTAAAGTATGCATTGTAGGAATTCATTGATCTATCAATTGGGGCACGTTCAGTAACCTGCTTTATTCCTACATAGAATAGAATAGAAAACACTATTATTATTATTGTTAACCAAAATAAACAATTACAGAATAAATAATAATTATTATTTATCCTTATCGCTTAAAGCGATCTCTTCCAGACAACCTGACTGAGAGGACACTTTTAACAACTTACGTCTAGGTATAATTAAATTAAAAACAAGTAAAATACAAATGGAAGAACAACAGCTAACTTAAGAAAGAAGAATAGAAAATTATATATATATATATATATATATATATATATATATATATATATATATATATATATATATTATAAGGTAATAGTTTTTGACAGATTTTTTTAAATATGGCAAGTGATACATACTTTGGTCGCAAGCAAATCACGGGTGAAATCTTGGCTGTAAAGTTTTTTTGACTACTCTACGGACTCGAGTTCCGTACCCTTTTTTGAAGCTTTATTTCTAGATTTAATTTTGTTAAAATTTAACACGCTTATTATTTTATATTTGTGTGTGACATTAATTAATTTGTGTTGAAGTGTGTGTATCTTACGAGTGACTTATTATATTAATTTATCCTAATTTTAATACTAGACTTATACTAATGTAGAGTGCAGTGTATGTGCAGTGTGTCCCATACGTTGGCCTCACCTGGTACACGTCGGCGACCCTCTCCTGGGCGTCGATGTAGGCGTCGAAGTCGGCCAGGTGCAAGAACCGGTCGTGGTTGAGCAGCACCTCGGCCACGTTCGCGAAGCGGCCCGGCTCCCCGGGGGAGAAGAACCCGCTGCGGATCTGCTCCACGCACTGGCGCAACTCCGGGTTGCGCTCGTAGAACTCGTACGCGTTGTAACTGCACATGCGCATTATCAAAACACTAATTTATAAATATAAAAAATGTTATATTGTTACGAGCTACAGGACTCGAATTAAAATAAATGCCGTCGGAATTACTATGGAGTTTATTAAAACTGTACAAACACGTATAAAACTGGACGCAACCAGTTCACACTGCACGATTCAGTGCAATTCAAAACGCGCAAAGTCCGTCACTATATCGCTAATCGAGAGTTCTACAAACGTCTTACTCGTATAGTAGTCGTCGCCTGACTGCCCCGCCCCTCCTTTCGGGTATTGTTTTATACTAAACTGTATAATACCGACAAAGGGGCCGCGTTAATCCGCACATCTGGCAAGCTTCGACGCAATGCAATAAAAACAAGGATTATCCGTCACTAATGGCGGCCATAAAATAAGTACGATAACAATAGATGTTTTTAAAGTTTAAACACGAAGTAAATAAAAGAATTCGTTTTTACAACATGCAAGTGTGCGGTCTTTGTCGGTATGTAAAAATATTATTATATAGACATTTGTAACACCCAAGATGCGACCAACGGGCTGTCGCTCTCGAAGGGTAGACAGGAACCCGACTACTAGTGCAGAAACACAACTCAAGGTTATTATAGTTTATTTATTTTATTTGTTTATATTTATTATTGCGTAGCGATCCAAACGGGCAAATACCCTATACCTGGCTATCATATAAACAGCAAATTTCTCTAATATGTTGACATATCTGCGAAATATAATAAATCTTTGTCGTCCGTGACTATGGCCACTGAAAAGCGGCCGAAACGTCGGATAAACCAAAATCAAATAAATTACCGCACTTAAAACTGTTAAAACGTAGTTTTTTTATGTATACAAGTCGCGAAAACTTAAGAAAATATTATATCTGCGAAATTATATTTTAAAATATAGTTTCGCAGATTCAGTGATGTAGTCGGCCCGTTAAAACAGAGTTAGTTGAGTTTCAACTGCGATCGAGACGTTACTAAGTGTACGTTCGGAACGAGAATGTTACATCAACGAGATTTGCTCGTTTGATGTTATTATGATCTTCTGTTTTACAATTTAGACTTGTCATATTGGTTGTGTTTATAAAAACTTTGAATTACGTGTGTGTACTTCTAATAAAATTTGTTTTTCAGAAACAACATTGAACTTCGTACCCCGCAAACATGTAACTGTACGATGACTGAGAGTCCTAAAGGTCCCATAGCAGGAATGGCCTTCTATCGCATCATCTTTCAACTTACCCGCGTTGCTTAAGAGCTTCGACATCGTCGACCCTCATGCCGAATATGAACATGTTCTTTTCGCCGGCCTCCTCGGCCATCTCCACATTGGCCCCGTCCATTGTTCCGATGGTCAGAGCACCGTTCAACATGAACTTCATGTTGCCAGTGCCGGACGCCTCTGTGCCGGCTGTTGAGATCTAGACATAAATAAACAAGACCTTTTAATTCTTGCATTATTATTTACACGCGGTAGGTCGAGATGGCAATTCTCTAGTGACGTTCACATAAACCAGGTAAGCGATAATTTTTTTGATGCACAACAAAATGAAAGTTTATTTCAAGTAATATTTTCTAACATAATCATATGCAGAATCTGATTGATAAGATACTTATAAAAATATTTTCCATTACCATTTTCTAATATTTTTCTGGCTAGATCTGGTGCTTGAGAATAGTTTATTATTTTTGAAGTGATAACTTCTTATGGGAGGGTAAACCGCTTCGTTACGCAACGCGTTACGGCGCCAGTCTGTCTGGCTTCCCTTTCTCTCACGCAAGTTATCACTTCTGCCAGGCGTCCCGAGACGCACACGTTTTTTTTATTTTACCACATGACAAAGAAGCGTTTTCAATACATAACTATTATATACTGTGTCCAAAGCACACGTTACAAGTTTGTTATTACCTAGAAAAATTATACTTTTCCCATAATGATAGTAATATGCAGGTTATTTTTTTTAAATGAAAGATTATGAAAATTTACTTTTCAGAGCAATGATAGTTGATGAATTTCGAACACATAGTATAATATAGTATAATACATAAATATATATGAATACCTGTTGACTGAGATCGGCAGCAGGCATGATACGCTCAGCGAGTGTAACACGGTAGTTCTCGAGGAATATGAGTTTTAGTTTATCACCAACATCCGGATCATTGTTCACCTGCAATCGAATAATAACTTAATAATAATCGGCAGACAAACGCACACACTGTATATTCCCAAATTAAGCAAGTTACGCTTGTGTTATGGGTAATATACAACGGACCACTCTGGGGCCCATCCGAGACACCCAGAACATAGTAAATAACGGAGAAAATTCGTTTCCGGAATTTACCATACCAGGAATCGAACCCGGAGCCTCTGCGTTGCAGTGAGGTAAGCTGGCAAAGGCTTAGCCCGCTCAATCGCAGAGGCCGTCCATATTATTACTACCACATGAAAAACTATGTGTACCGGTTAAGAACGAAATAAACAGACAATTTCTAGGATTAATACAACAAATTGACACATATTTTCGACATCTTGAAGTCGGTGCATTTCGCAAAGTTGTTGTTTTTTATATTTTATTTGGCACCGACTTCAAGAAGTTTGGGAAAATATTTATTTTATGATTTTTATTTACTCTTGAAGACGGGTTCTTTTATGCTAGAAAACTTTTATTTTTCACTTATAAAATACGTATATGGTATGGTATCCAATAACAATGAAATTTATACGAAACCTTTCTTGAAGCTTTGTTGAATTCAACTCAAATAGAATCATCAAAATCGGTTCAAAAACAAAAAAAAACTATTTACACGACAAATTCAGAATCTCCCCCTTTATTAAAGTCGGTTAAAAATACTATATGATTTAATGTATGTATGTAAAAATGTCAACCACAAAACAATTTTTTTTGTTGCTTTAAATTAAATTTTATAATATTACGAAATTCTAAACATGCCGTGTCTGTACATTAAATTATTTAAAAAAATGTCTGTATAAATGATGGAGTATTTTTTTAGATCTCTAGTCCGTTTATTTCTTTGTCTGTTTGTTCGGTATTTACGTAAAAACTATTGGGCCGATTTCAACGCGGTTTTTGCTATTCGACAGCAAATTCTTAGACATAAAATACGCGTTACTTTTATACCGGGAATCCCGGAATGATTTAAAACGGCCTGATTAAAAAAATCGACTTCCAATGCGATTTTTTCACTGACCTATACCAAATGTTATGTAATAAAATGTCTGATTTTTTATCCCCAAAATCCCGCGGGAATTTCCCCGGGAAAGGTTTATAGTAGTTCGGGTGCATAAAAATTAGCTTATTCCAACGACAGTTTTCACTAAAAAGATAGCTCCCGGAATCCCGCGGAAATTTCAAGTCAAGCGGGGACAAAGTCGCGGGCATATCGTAGTACTTATACAAAAGCAACTTACAGTGTTTCCAACAGCACACGCCAGAGCAATGATCTGCTTCGCAATGTAATAGCCAGGAGCTGCCTTTCCACCAATCATCACAGTGCGTGGAGTGAAAGGCGCGCCAGGATCCCGTTTGATACGGTTGTATAGAGTGATCACATAAAGAATATTGAGCAGCTGTCTTTTATATTCGTGGATTCGCTTAACCTGCACATCGAACATTGAGGCAGGATTTATTTTCACTCCTGTATCCCTCTCAATAAGAGAAGCAAGTTTCAACTTATTCTCCTGCTTAACTTTCATTACTGCTCTTTGGAAGGCAGGGTCTTTGGCCCAGCGTTTCAAATCTTGTAACTTGTCCAAGTGCACAGTCCAATCTTCACCGATTTTATCACAAATGAGATCGGATAAACCAGGATTGCAAAGCAGAATCCAACGGCGGGGAGTGATACCGTTGGTTTTGTTCTGGAATTTTTCGGGCCACATCTCGAAGAAGTCGCGGAAGATGGTGGCTTTGAGGATATCCGAATGTATTGCTGCAACACCATTCACTGCGTGTGAACCAACAACGCACAAGTTGGCCATATTGACACGTTTCTCGCCTTCTTCCTCGACCAAAGACATGCGACGTAAGCGGTCCAAATCGCCTGGCCAACGTTTCTCTACTTCTTTCAAATGGAGGAAATTAATATGGTAGATGAGCTCCATGTGCCTTGGCAACACATTCTCAAGCATAGTGCAAGGCCATCTTTCTAGCGCTTCAGGTAATACAGTGTGGTTAGTGTATGCACAACACTTGGTGACCAGATTCCAAGCTTCCTCGTATGGAACTTTCTCGATGTCGAGCAAGATCCTTAATAACTCTGGGATAGCTAGAGCGGGATGTGTATCGTTCAGTTGAATAGCAACTTTATCTGGGAGACTTTCAAAAGTGGTTCGCACTGCATCCCGGCAGCCAAATTTAGATGATTTGTATCTTCGAATGATGTCCTGCAACGTGGCCGCGCACATAAAGTACTCCTGACGGAGACGCAACTCTTTGCCTTCGAAGAAGTTGTCATTTGGATACAAAACTCTTGAAATATTCTCAGCGACATTACGGTCGAGCACAGCCTGAATGTAATCACCGGAATTGACTAAAAATAAAAATAAAATAATTATACCAAATGTTTTGTGTTTTAGAAACAAAAATTAATTGCGAAATTACTAACAGAATTTGAGGTTGAAGTCGACAGGACTCTTCGCTGACCAAAGGCGTAGCGTATTTACAACATTATTGTTGTATCCCGGAATTGGGTTGTCGTATGGCATAGCGAATACAACCTGAAAGATAACAAACAATTAATAAATGAAATTAAGCTGCAGACTTGCTTTTAAACACTCGTAAAATAAACAGATAAGATGGCCTATTTAAGTTCATTGATTTATACTATGAGCAAAACTCGAATGCGTCCCTGAAGTTCGCACACGTTGGACAGGACACGATTAGATCTTTCATGAGATACCTATGGACAGTGCTGAGACAAAACAATGTTATGCTCTAGTACGACCGCTGTCCGGACTTCATAAGATCTCTTTTTGTTGTAATAAATTTTACTTTACATTTATTACTATATATTTTATGTAGTTGTATTAATCAATACTATAGTTTACGTAATAAAGTAATATATTCTATGTATTTATGCTATAAAAACTTAATATTAATATAAATAATTTCTACACACAATATACATATATATTTGTTTTGAACAAATGTGATTTGTTATCCAAAGGTTGCTTGGAAGAAATCGCTCATAAGACCGCCAATTGGAATATTTTTGTTCCATTGTTACTATAGTCTTATTTCTAAGTAGTATGCATAAATTAAGTATAAAATAAATAAATAACTTTTATTGGATCTGAGAAAACTTAGACTTAACTTCTCTCGAGGTGCTATTAAATAATACGCGTTCTGTGAATCACCACATATATCTTATAAGTCTAGCACTAATAATGTACTGTATGAGTTCATGAACAGAAAAAGCATTTATCTCGCGTAATTGGGTCTGTCTGTCGTCTGTATAATAATTATTATTATTACACAGGGAAACAAACACACATTGTACATTATACAAAGCGTAAAATACTACAGACAGCTGTGGAACTATAACAACTTAATATACGAGACCGGATGTACAAGAAGGAGAGGCTTCAGTCAACTGAAACTCTCGTCAATTTTGCGCGTACCACTCTTACTCCATACAAAGTTAGGAAAACCTCACCAGGGTTCGGAAGATCAGAGTTGAAATTAACAAAGTTAAGTAGACTAAGCCTTACACGAATGTGCAGTGAAATAAACGTATTAATAAAGGTATTTCGGGAAGCTATTCGTCTACTTCTCTATCACGCAATGTAAATTGACTTGCTATACCGAGCCAAAATAAAGAAAGAAGAAGAGTCATATTAAAGTAACTGATTTACACCTTGAATTGTTTTTAATGTTTTAAACAATTATGAGTCAGTCAATGATAAGATAAAACTTACAACAATTTCATTTAGAACTTGCGTGAATATCACGCGAACAAAACATCACAGCTTAGCAATAGTGGCTACTATTTGTAGATGACGAATAGCAATTATATAATTCGACCGGTCATCATTCGATATGTACCGGCTTTACTCGACAACATCTATTAATGATTATGCACATGGTGTACTAATTGGGATAGCAAAAAGCATGTACCAAAGCACATCTAAATGTTTGCATTAGCGGTTCGTTTTGGATTATTGATTAAGCTCCAAGAACGTGTTTTGAGGACGCTAGACTTTATGACTACGTCGGCAGAGTACGCCTGAATATAGCTGTCCTTGGTATGACATCTCCTGGACGAGCAAAACACATTGTTTGGGTTTGCGAGTTATTGACTGACGACTGGCAATGTGAAAGGTCATACAAAGTGTAGTAGATTAAGAATAAACTAATACACAAATATTATTGAATAATAGTAGATTGTGACACGATAGGTGAAGTGAAGTGACCTATTTATGCATGAGATGGTTTGGCCGTACCCGACGAGCGTAGCGAGGGTACTAATAGTACGAGTGCCAAAATAGGCCTTTCACCCTAGGTTAACACTCTGCTTTTCATTTCGAATATTAGGTGAAAGGCCTATTTAGGGTCTCTAACTATAAGCACTCTCGATACACTCGTGCGCGAAACCATATCATACCTAAATAGGTAACTTTCACCTCTCGTATAACAATCTACTATTTATGTGGCATTCTATCAGCCAGTATTTTTTTGGCGAAAACTAAGTATAAAGTGATGTTACAAAATTGTTAATATTTATTTTATTACAATTCATGCCGCGATTTAATAGTGGCTGTAAAAAAGTTGGGAAATGAGTCGCATGTATTATACTCGTTCGCATAGTTTTTAAAATAATTTGACCAAAAGGGAAAATTGTTCCTTAGGGACGAAAAACACTGTTTTCAACGCCGTGATCAGGCAACTCCAAGTGTACTTTTAGAATATGAGAAGTGAAAAAGTATTTAAAAGAGTCACCATCGTCATTCTAGCTTTAAATTCGAGGCTTCTTAAATTTTCGTTTGGAAACCCGGGTCTATATTTCTACAGTTCGCCATCTTTCAATTTAAATCCGTTAACACGCATATCATCCTTAACAAGTCGAGCCAGCATTTCTTAGGCCTGCCCTTTTACAGCAGGCAGGCGAATGTGGCATAGCGATTCAATAATAATAATAAATAATCGGTAGACAAACACACATATTGTATATCGCCAAATTAAGCAAGTTACGCTTGTTATGGGTAATATATAACGGACTACTCTGAGGCCGATCCCAGACACTCAGACCATAGTAAATAACGGAGAAAATACGTTTCCGAAATTTAGATAGATAGATAGATAACACTTTATTGTACACCATTACAGAAAACTTACGGACTTCTAGTAATAATTTAATTGTGTACAAAGGGCGGTCTTATCGCTAAAAAGCGATCTCTTCCAGACAACCCGTGGCAAGAATATTGTGATTGGGAGTGGCGATGGTGGTATACATAATTATTGTACGATTACATACATTTTAATAATAAATATATAACTATACTATATATACAAATATACACATAAGTTATATACATATACAAGATATTGTGATAATATGCAACTATTTAAACATAATAAACATATAAATATATGCAATATAATATCTATTAATTATAAAAAAATTACATATCATTATATTGCAGATAGAATTTTCTGACCAAGTTCTTAAATGTTGTTAGGGATTTTGCTTGTCTGACAGCAAAAGGCAATGAATTCCAAAGTTGGATAGCCTTAACCGTGAAAGAATTATTGAAGAATGTTGTCTTATGGATAGGAGTAATAAGTCTATGTTGACTGGAAGGGCGTAAATTGTGAGAGCAAGAAATAAATTCGAAGCGTTCTTTAAGGTACTGTGGAGTAGTAGGGATGAATAAAATACTGTAAAGCAATGAAAGAATGTGAGTATTCCGGCGAAAACGAATTGGCAACCACTTGAGTTTTTTTCGAAATTCACAAACGTGGTCATACTTGCGTAACCCAAATATGAACCTTATGGAAAAGTTTTGGAGGCGCTCAAGTTTATTAAGTTGTTCTTGAGTTAGATCTAGATAGCTGGCGTCGGCATAATCAAGTATAGGTAAAAGTAGCGACTCTGCAAGCTTAATTTTGGTGGCGATGGGCGATGATGATGATGGCGATGAAATTTACTATACCAGGAATCGAACCCGGAGCCTCTGCGTTGCAATGAGGTGGCCCGGCCAAAAGCTTAGCCCGCTTAACCACAGAGGCCGTCAAATTCAGTAGTTTATTTAACGAGACACGATATTTGGAAATACGTGACCTCTCTAGGATAGATGACTGCTCTGTTGTAGTATATCTGTTATGTCACAAGTATAATGAGTGCGGGAGTTTCTGAGACGGTCTTTCTATACATCTTCCACACATCCGTGACGGCGTATTCATTTCCGTGACACGCAGCGTCTGCTCGTATCACTCAAGCAGCGGCTACACCTAACGGCCAGCCAATTATTCACGTTTTTCAAAAGTACATAAATAATAACCAATTGTCATTTCAATTTGAGTACAGTAGCAGTGTGTATTACATACATATTCATATTCAGAATTCATGTTATAAGCTAATTTCAATACGTCATAAGAGAAACAAAAGGTTACATAAATAGACAATGTTAAGCCGAGTGCTCACTAGCGGGCTGTAACCATAACCATTGCACGGTACTGTTAGCAAAAGCCATAGAGCGACACATTTTACGAGCTTGTCGTGAACTCAACGCTGTAATTACAATAGATGCATGAAAGGACGGTAATCGGTATTTGAAGGAATGAAAGGGTGCTCGGAGTACGCTTCAAGCCGACGAAAGTTAAAGTATTCTAGCATTGTAAACCTACCACTAATCTCTTGTATTTACTCCAGATGAATGATTAAATAGAGAATAAGAGAAAAATGTCTTTGATTGATACACATGTACTAAGAAAAAAATACCTATGGGGTCGTCTTAATGACAAAAATAACTACAGTAACGTTTAAAAAATGATGCCTATGTCAAAATAAGTATTATTTATAATGCTAAAAATAAAGCAAGAGATACTGTAATATTATCTTAAATTCTCGTGACTAGTATACATAATAAAACTACGTTTTGCGCTTAAAACCGCCGCCGCGCTATATTTTTAATGTATCTTCAGTGGTGGATTTACACTAGGAGCAGTCGGGGCTAGTGCCCAGGGCGGCAAATTTTCTAGGGCGGCAAAATTTGGAAAGTGAGAAAAAAAATTCTGTACACATATAATTAACTAATTCTTTTAAATAAACATTTTATCTTTCAAGAAATATAATTTAAGTATTATGTATCAAATTAAAATTTTGTATTTTATAATATAGGAAATTTAAGTAAAAACTATTCAAATAGTTTAATTTATTTATTTCCATAAAGGTTTGTAAACATTAAAGTTGACAGTTTTATTTTATGGAATTGATAAATTTATGTAGTTTTTTTTGAAGAATTATAAATATTTTCAAATTATGTATGTCTTTTTGATAACAGAAACTTTCATTGATTAATGAATTTTTCTAAAATTGGAGAATTATCCAATAATATATAATATATTATTATAAATATAATATATATTAATAATATATATTTATTTATTATGTATTATATATAATACATAATAAATTTCCTGCAATCAATTAGTTATTCTAATTCTTAAAAAATAAGATATCAAATCTATTAAAATAAAATTTAAGTCATAGGGCGGCATTTTCTTCATTGCCCCAGGGCGGCACAAATCTAAATCCGGCCCTGTGTATCTTATTTGGTGATATTGACTTTTTTATTTTTTTTATTGCATGAGTTCAGCAGACAGGCAGACGGCGTACTTGATGGAAAGCGGTTAACATCGCCTATGGACATTTGCAACAACAAAGGTACTACAAATGCGCCGCTGCTCTCTTAAGGGAAACTGGAATCTGGCCACTAATGCGGAACACAACCAAAGGTTGTTATGGCGACATACTCTAGACCAGGGGTGGTAGCCATCCAGTCGGGCAAATGCCCTACCACCTGGCTGTGGGTTGTTTTGTCGCCTCTTACGACAGGGCGCCGGGCCGCAGGAAATTGTATTCTTTCTCCGTTCCTGCACAGATAAAAACTGACTGACTCCTCTCGAAAGCGCTCATTCGATGTCAAGATCGAAGATCATTTTACATGTATACACTAGGACTTGTTACTAAGGCCCAATACCTATATCTTACCGACCGTTCATTTGGCTTACTTTTGGATAAGATTCGACATAGGCTCCATACATCTTATTTCAAAATTCAACCAATGGTTTGGCAGGTGAATGAATAGTAAGATACAGGAACTGGCAATGAATCTGTTTAGTTACATTCAATGTTTACTAAGGAGTACCAAACTTGAGGTATTATCCCCGCAAATTGCTAGTGCGCTGGAACCTTGTCAAATTAACATTCACGTGACGTCATCAGGAACTCGATATGTACGCGTACTCGCTGGCCAGTAATGCTTACGGTACTGAGTGTTCGGCTACGGCTACGTCACCAAAATGGCGGCCAGGCGCATTATAAAGGATAATAGTAGTGATTTTGTCCACAGGATACATCTTTAAACCACATATTGCGAGACAGAATTGAACTAACTTCATGACCATGAAACAGGGAAGGGAGATATGGGAATAAGTTTAAATGAAGACATCACTATCATAGATGAAATGCAATGAAGAATAATTATGGCTCAATAATAAATAATCCTATACTAAATAGTTTTGTCAAATATTTGACGAGTAAACATTTAACAAGTATGGAATAAAAAAGGATATTATGTAATTTTATACATATAATTTTTTTCATTTACACATAGAAAGTATTAATTGATGTTCTCACTTGAGTGTCAATCCATTTCTTGCCCTGTGGTGTGTCGACCACGCGTCCGTAGAAGTTAACTGGCAACATGAATTCAGGTCTGGCCTTCTCCCATGGGTTGCCATAACGCAGCCAGTCGTCAGGTTCTTCTTGCTGTTCTCCATTTTCAATCTTCTGCGCAAAGATACCATATTCGTATCTAATACCTGTAAACATAAATTTCATCTCGAATATCCTACAAGTTATTTGAGCATAAAGTGCTTGGCTCATAAGATCTAATGGATGTATGAATCCATAGGGGAAGGGGGAGGGAAGTCTAGTAAAGTTTACCAAAACAGACGTAAAGAAAGAAAGAAAGAAAATATTTATTTCTGAAAAAGCGACACCCAACAATAATTAGTAATAATAACAATAATGTTCTCCGAACATTGCGGCGGGCAGATGCCATAGCCCCCACATCTCCAGATCCCTAGTACCACTAGCAGTTCACCCCAATAGCCCGGTACTTTTTGTTCTTATTTCCCACAATAGAGGACTATTGTTGTTGTTATTACACTGGCCGGGGCTTGTCCTTGGGTGCATTATTATATGGTGCAGACAGGGATAATCGTCGGTCATTGTCACGCCACATTTACATTAAATTAGTCAACGGGGCCTCTACGTGTTGGCCTTCCCATGGCCCCACGCAAGCCGCAAATCCGGCCCATTTTTATGGCCCGTGGTCTCTAGAGAGATACAAAAAAATAAAAACTTCGTTTAAAAAAACCGACTTCAAAAACTAAAAAACTAAAATGTATAAAATAACTTATTTCTAAAGCTATTATATTAATATATATTATCTAAAACATCTTGAAGTCGGTGCTTAGTAAGTTGCAAAATATAGTAATTATTATTATGTTTTACTTTGCACCGACTTCAAGATGTTTTAGATAATATATATTAATATAATAGCTTTAGAAATAAGTTATTTTATACATTTTAGTTTTTTAGTTTTTGAAGTCGGTTTTTTTAAACGAAGTTTTTATTTTTTATTTGTTACTTTTTAGTGTCTAGCTATGTATGGGTGGACGACTTACGAATGGTGCCGCGCTTCTTAAAAAATATAGGTGCCACGAACCGGAAACAAAAAAATGTTCGTAAAATGAAAACTACTGGGCCAAACTATGTCAAATTTTTAGGGGACCACATGACAGCTATTCCGCGTCGAACAAAAAAAGAATCACGTAAATCGAATCATAAATCTCAGAGTAATCGGTGTACATATGGAACGGAGTGAAAATTATTTTCATGAAAAATGTTTATAAAATGAAAACTACTGGGTCAAACTATGTCAAATTTTTAGGGGACCACATGGCAGCTATTCCGCGTCGAACAAAAAAAGAATCACGTAAATCGAATCATAAATCTCAGAGTAATCGGTGTACATATGGAACGGAGTGAAAATTATTTTCATGAAAAATGTTCATAAAATGAAAACTACTGGGCCAAACTATGTAAAATTTTTAGGGGACCAATTGGAAGCTATTCCGCGTCGAAAAAAAAAAGAATCACGTAAATCGGATCATAAATGACGGAGTAATCGACGAACATACATAAAAAAAGCAAAAAAACAAAGATCCCGACGAATTGAGAACCTCCTCCTTTTTTCGAAGTCGGTTAAAAAATAACGATAATAATGAAAAAAAGTGCCGCAATTTGCGAAACGAGGTTGGCATTCAGCCTTTTGCTGTGCCGAAATCATGCTCATCATAACATCAATTTAGATTCGAAACTGAGAATCAATACAAATATATTGCACGTCATCCGGTACGCGCATCATGCATTCTAAACGAGATCTACTTCGGATAAATACAGAAATCTTAACGTATATTTCGGACTGCTTATCTATTGTTCTACTAACCGAATTTTCGCTTTGAAATTATGGTTTTCCCTTTGCGCTATGACATGGGGCTTCTTAAGAGCGTTATCAAATTTCTGCGAGGTCGGCAACGCGTTGGCGACACCACTGGTGTTGCAAACGTCCATAGGCGACGGTAACCACTTACCATCAGAATGGCCGTCTGCTTGTTTGCCTGCTTCAGACAATTTAAAAAAGGGTGAAATTTAATAAGAAAAAAATAAAAAACATGACGAATCTAATTTTCGTTACTTTTTTGTAGAGACGGAAAATTGCGCGTTGTTTTTACCATTACATGCAGCATGAAGACATGTGTCACGTAATTCTATTAAAATAGCAGCATTGCAGAACCTCACAATAGATGTGCGCAATACTGTAGCCGCCAAGTGACTATTTGTCCCACTAAATTAGCAATGTTAAGCTTCATGAACTTAAGTAGTTCTGAAAAATGAACTACAAGAGCTATAAACTCCCGAAATAAAAATGTTCGTCACCTTAAAATCGAACAATAGTTTTAATCATCAGAAATAAAGAGAATTGCAGAAGTGCAGTGATTCACTTATCATAAATATTAAAGCCAATAAAAAGGTTTTACATCTCTAAGCAATATTCTTAAAGAAGATAGAAAATCAAACTACATTGATCTAAATAATTTTAAACTTTATTATTGTGAAAGAGTTAAACATAATTTTCGGTGGAACGGTCTGTTCTGTGTTTTAGTTTGAAAAGGTAACATGTGCTCGCTGAACGTTCAATGAATCAATTTGTAAACTGGCGAACTTTTTCATTCCGCCACTGTACTTACAATATTGACAAAGGTTTCTCTGAGATAGCCCTAGCGGAAGGCCAAACCATCATGATGAGCTAGGACCAATTTAGAACTGTATCTTCTGGTTGTATTTTTTACTTTATTTATGTATATATGTTTTATACAGCATGTAGAAATAAGGCTGTCTTCATACAATAACCGTAATCATAAATAGAATCT
This sequence comes from Dendrolimus pini, assembly GCA_949752895.1. NCBI lineage: Eukaryota > Metazoa > Arthropoda > Insecta > Lepidoptera > Lasiocampidae > Dendrolimus > Dendrolimus pini. The sequence goes on along the minus strand of OX457137.1, from coordinate 16,788,165 downwards.
GAAACAGCCTAATGTAACTCCTTGTGTAGCAACGATGAATAAAATCGACAATAAAGCCAAACATTTTGAAGTCAGTAAAATGATGTTAGTACAGAGTTTCGAAAGTTAAAAAAATTCATGCGCAAAAATGACCTTTAATTCTGGAGGTCACTGAAGAAAAAGGTCACCTTCTTCGTAAAATAATTAAATGTAATAATATTCTTAATTCACTTTCTTGAATAGTATGAGTGAAATACTTAAATAAATTATTTATAATTGGATACAACCGATAAATATATTAATTTTGTTTTAAATTTTACACAAGAATACTATTTATTCATATATTCTAAATAAATAATAGAATGGAGGTAGTCAATAGTTAGAACAATAAATAGTTTGATATCAAATGGACGAATAATAAATACCACACGAATGAAATCAAAAATATTTAAGTGAGTATATTACTATTGTTTTCACTGTGGACGCAGATATAAGTTCCATTTCGTTGGTACATTGATAATTGGCAATGCGCCAAAGTTTCACGTTGTCAAATGCTTTAAATTAGTTTGTACTAAAGGGTGTTAGCAAAATGCACTTGGTATTTAAAATATTGAATGGCTCCTAATAAAGGTGTTGCATTAATTAAAGAATTTAGTGTTGGTTTATAATTCTCGTGTAGAAGTTACAACGCTAAACGAAGCAGATGATGGGACATGGCAGAGACGAAAACAATGATGATCATAATAATGTAAAAACTTTCAGCAATGACATAGTTCTCCTTGAGTTGTAGTGAACTCAATGAGAACTATGTCAATGAAATAATTCTATTCCACAGGACGCAACACATGCCTATAATAGCAGTATTAAATCATAGTTGCATCATTCTAAATTTTGATTCATTTTAAATCGTATTTAAGGAGCCGATATATTATCATTCAAACCATAGCAGAATACAGAAATGACAATCGCGAGGTAAAAACTCTCACAGAATATTGTCACGAAACTGTTAGCATTGAGATAGTTATGTTTCATATATGAGAGTTTTGAGCCCACGTTCCCCTCCTTCTATACTAGTCCCCTCATTTTATTCACCTATCCCATGGAGTCTATTCCATAAACTTGTTCTTTTTTGTTGACACAAGGGAATTCATTTCATAACATACAGGGCCCTTAGTCGGTTAGACCCTACGCGGCGAAATTAAGCGCCGCACAGCGTGTGTGGGATTCTGATACAGACATTCTGAACTAGACTACTCCACTACACCTGAACCTGTCCTATGTGCCCGCGCTGGAGTTGGAAGAATATGAGATTTCGAATGTAGATAAACCCATGTTCATCCGCGCATCCAGGTCTTGATCACCCCAGGAAGCAGAATGACTAACTTCACCAACAGAGGTTAGATCTACTGCATCCCCAAATGCTGGTGGACCCCTGTGAAGGAATAACGGGTGGAGATCTTGCGTATATCTGCGCCTCCGGGGGCCGAAGTGTCGTCGACGTCCGTGAGTCGCGTGCACACCTCTCTCCCTCAATCGTTCGGTAGCCTCCTTACGAAATATTACTGCCTCGCAGAAGACCTCTGCCGACCCCCAATGATCAGTGCTGTGGAGCATGGCCTTAACCAAGTCCCCCAGTGAGTCGATTGGCCCTACTATAGCTCTCTCTATCTCTGACGTTGCTATGCAGCCGCCACTGCATCAGTGTCGGCCTCAGGCGATTTTGGTCGGGGTTACCCGTGTCTTGACCGCCTATAAGTCTAAATAAACCAGGTCCCTAGCAAGGGCATCCTGTCGGGAGCGTCGAACTTTGGCAAGGACGTCCGCCTGAAGAGGCTAGGGCGGATCACCTGTAAAGAGTGTCGCGGCCGTTCACGATACTGTACGATATCCCCGTATGGACCTCAACGCCAAGACCCGCGGACCTCTTCTCAGAAGAGTCCTATTATGGCGATGGAGTGCATGGTTCCACACAGGTGCACCACACAGTGCCATACTCTGGAGGATGCCAGAAAACAACTTCCGAGCCGACTCACTTGGTCTAATCCTAATCAATTTGGCGACAGCTGTTCAAAATGCTCCCATCGAGAATGAGCCCCAGATATTTCATCTGAAACACCTTGCACTGTAATGGACAAATCCCCAGGGGAATTTAGGAGGAATGGAACATGAGAGCCTCCGTTTTCGCAGGGGAGACTCTCAAGCCCATACTACCAATATGATGGTCGCGCCCAACAGCCTCGTGAGGTATGGGAGAACTCGATGTGACTGAAATCCCGCCATGATTGTCTCATGTAGTAAACATGTTTGCTACGTTGAGTGATACTTAAACCTTTTATTTATTTGGTTAGCCTATATATCATTTTTATGACAATTTTGATTAAAGTAATTGCAAGTTTTTAATAAGATTCTGTTTTTAGGTTAAAATTAGGATTCTCTGAATGATACCTTATTCATCCAAACAATTGGCTTATTTACTTAGAAGTATTGTCAGCCTCCTAAATAAACATGTTTTACTTTATCTTACCATAGCCATAGGCAGCAAGTCCAAGGGTGGCCATGGAGTCAAGGAAGCAAGCAGCCAATCGCCCTAAGCCACCGTTGCCCAGGCCAGCATCCTCCTCTAACTCTTCAAGTTCTTCAATATCCAAACCGAGCTGGTATAGGGCTTCATCTACAGTGCCTTGGATACCTAAATTTATCATGGTGTTCTGTAGGGATCTTCCCATGTAGTACTCCAAGGAGAGGTAGTAGACACGCTGTTAGCACAATTAAAAAATAAATTGGACAAAAATATACTATTTGAGCAATAATAGTACAAAAAATTGTTGCAGTAATAAGGTCAGTTTACTGGGAGTTAAAAAAAGCAAAACACATTACACAAATAAAATATAATTTGGACTGATATCATAAACTTGCCCATTTGATAAAATTATGTCATACATACATACATAAAATCACGCCTGTTTCCCATGGGTGTAGGCAGAGACTATGGATCTCCACTTTCGACGATCCTGACAAACAACTTTCGCTTCACCTACTTTCATTAACCTCTTCATACATGCGCGTTTATTTGAAATGCTTTTTACCTGACCTTTCTTTAACAATTCTGATATCTGTTCATGGTATGTTTGTCTCGGTCTACCGGCAACAGCTCTACCATTATTAAATACAAAATACCTAAATTGAGCCTGGCCATGATCAAAAGTTATTTAGTATTATAGTTGTGCTTGTCATGTTTCTTTTTAAAGTTAATAATTAATTTTGTTATGTACCCTCTTATTTTCTTAATGTGATACAATCGGCCATTTCTTTAATAGAATAATAATGTTATATTTTTATTTATTCTGTGATAAGCACCTGTTTTGTATAGAGTAGTTTTCCATAATTTACCTCCATTATAATGTGGGAACTGTGTAGGTTTAATTCAAGGTCTCTCAATTGTATATGTAAGGAATTCACTACATGTTATTTTCATGTTGGCAGATGCGATAGATTTATACTGTGTTTGGTTTGTTTTATTACACGTAAAATTTTGACTATAATATGTTATATATCTTGTATACAATATTGTCTAGAATTTCTAAACAATAATGTATTAGATTCCTTTCATTCATATAACCCTTTAATTAAAATAGTTTATCAATGACTTCAATCCGCTAACGGTTGTGCTAATTCCTAAGTTTCATGTACTATTAAATTGTTGGAGGGATGGTGAGGTGTTCTAAAAATGCTTGTCAAGTGTTCATAGTTAGTGTATTATAATATGTGTTAAAACCGTAAGGTTCTCTGATTATAAATATGTGACCAGTTGCTGTTATTTTATTACCATAAACTCTTCCGAGTGTTGCAAGTATTACAGGTGCCTTGGCTCATCATTTAGAGGTATTAAAGATTTCATTTTACAAACCAATTAATACTTTAATATGCTTCCATGAACAAAACAAGCCCAATTAGTCATACAATAAAATAGATATAAGATTTTAATTATAGCTGAATTATTAAAAGCTAATTTAAAGAAAGTATGATATGACTAACATTGTTTTGATATAAAATAAAAATAAACTATATATACATTAATATGAGATAAAAATTAAAAATATTTAAACCTATTTACCTGTAGTCTGGTGACTGATTAAAATTAATGGCTCAACTTTACAATAATGGACACTGAATTTTACGAAAATCAAGTTTAGGGGTATACATACGCCTTATATATAGACACTAGACCTCTTATTTGGGCTAGGAAACAAGTTTTTAGGGTCTACCAACAAGTTTTGAATGAATAATGGGAAAAACAAAAATACGTTTGATAAACAAGGTTATGTCACTTTTGTTGAAAAAAACTGATTTGTCTTTAGGAATACACTTACACATGATATATAAACACTAAAACCATTTTTTACTTTAGTAAACAAGTTTTGAATTAGTTATTATAATTTTAAAGTACATAATAATAAATCTAAATCACAGTACTGTCACTTTTTTTCACTTTACGACGATAAATAAATGTTACCAAATCAGTATGTCAATAATATTGATTTTTTAATTCGAATATCATTCGATATTCCAATAATATCCATTTTGAAATACGAAAATTATTATTATTGCTTATATATTATGAGTTTGAATGAGTAGTATTTATAATCGATTTATTTTTACTACAAACATCGATGCATTAGGCGGCACTATGAATATTTTGCTGCCTTTTTATTTTTTAATAATGAGCGACTACGAACTGGTGCAAGGACAGTGTTTCTTGCGACCAGTAACTTAAACGGTGAGTTGGTTGGGTTGGGTTAGTGTTTAGACCAAAGCGCACGAGCCGAGCAAGCGAAGCGAGCGTGCCGCGGCAGCGGCCGGCGAGTGCCAGAACCGACTGGTCACCATTTATTTATTGATAACTATTTAAATGGTGGTTACAAATCGGTTGTGACGTCTGTTGACCGCTGTCATGGCGCACTTGCTTTGCTTGATAGGCTTGTGGGCTTTAGTCCGTGTTTTTAGACTGTATTAAATGTTTTTTACATTGACCACTAACTTTTCTTCTGCATTTCTCGTCTTTAGACACAAGAAATAAGTACACCATTTTGAAAAAAATTAGCAAAGTTATGTTTACAAAAAAAATCATATCTCAAAAACTACACGTCTCCTAGACATGGGGGTTGCAGGAGGGAGAAGTACTCTTCCCCCCCTTCCCGCTCCCCCCCTCCACTACTTAAAATTCAGTGTCAATTATTGTAAAGTTGAACCAAATTAATTGTTTTAAACAATCAAATTTCTTAATTGGGCAAAATTTATTTTTCCACACTTATTTTTCCAATAAAATTTTAAACAACTTGGGATAAGTAGTAGTAATAACAAGTTATTTTTCAATTACATAAAAAAATATTGAAATTTATATATTGTGACAACATGAGGGTGGGAATTTATATAGGCACAAGGTATGAAACTTAAAAAGTTATTTATTAAATAAAATACATGAAATATGATTCACCTTGGGATCCTTTTCATAGTAATGCTGCTGTGTTCGTATCCACCTGGATACCAAGTGGTCCCTCACAGTGTGAGCCAAAGCAAAATAATAATCCCTCGGAGTCGCAACATTTCTATCCTTCACCAATGTATAATGAACATGACGATTGAAGGCTTTCTTCACTTCAGTTACATTTTCCAAGGCCACAATACCCCTTACGGATATTTGCTTCCGTTTTTCGGAATCGGTTTGAATGCTCATTTTGATTTAACTTTCGTGGACAAATTAATGGTTAAATGGGCCGTGTAACTACTAGAACTTGACAAACTTGACTGGTAAATAAAATACGGTGTACTGTCGGTCACCTTGAGAAGGTCAAAATTAGATTTTTTTATTTAGGTTTATGGCTTGGCAGGTAGGCCTTTAAGCCAGATCTTAGTTGACAATATAGTTACATTTTCTTAGCCTATGTGTAGCATAGCTGAACTGTAGGTAATCAGCTAGTGCCGTTCAACGGAGTTCTTGTGACAACTCAAAAGGCCACATTTGACTATACAGTTCACATTTCTCACAAAACACATAATTACTACTCAAAAACAATCAATATCCTTCAACTATTGTTCATTTTAGAGTAATTTTACACATTTTTAGAAAATAAAACTGCACAGCACATCTCTTTACAGTTCCCGCCAAAAACTCCTCAAAAATATTTTTTTTAATGCATTTATGGCTTGGCAACTAGACCTTTAAGTCAGTCAAAAATATAATTGTGTTTTTTATATTTATGGCTTGGCAACTAGGCCTTTAAGCCAGTCAAAATTATAATGTTATAGCTGAACCACAGATCTCATAGTCAACAATTTGACTTGCTTTATAAACGTAGACAGAGAATCCTATAGACACCGCTATAGCGTGCCGCAGAAAGGGACAAAAAAGATGACGTCACTATATTTAGGGATGCCTTGTGAGGAAAAATAATTGTGATAATTAGAAATTTGTATGTGAGGAAGATTTTCATCGATAGGTTGCTATGCATGCTATGCGAAGGAGAAGACATGCTGCGTAACTCAAATTAATTGCAATGAGGGCAGGAGACTAAGGATAGATGATGATGATGATGTAGTCCTAAATAACTGCCGTTTCTTACGCTATACCGCACCATGTTCTTAACAAAAAGGTTGAAATAGGAAGTCTGAGTTGTTGAAAACCAAATATAATATGAATTACTTCACATAAAGCACGTGAAAACTGTATTTTATAGGAAGACGATAGCTGCTGCGCTTCAGCTGTCGAACTTTGTTAAGATCACCGATAGTATAAACCGCGGCACGCTCACTGAAACAAAAAATAGTATCGTTCTGTCTCATTCTTTTATACGACATCGGCATAAGTTGCTCTTTTTCTTGTGTGAATGCGACAAAAGCTATCAATTTGTCTATAGGTTTCTCTGTCTACGATTACTTCCATGGGAATTTGACATTTGATTTTTTTTGACTCATTTAACTATCAATGTCATTTTGCTGAGGTATCGTTGTTGTTCAAATTGCTAAAGTAACAGGCAGACGAACTAAATTCGTATAGTCTATTCACACTATTCAGATCGTAGACAGAGAATAGGATTCTCTGTCTACGATTCAGATAGACTTAATAAAGATCAGTTCGGTGATCGGTGTAGAATGCTCGGAACAATAATATTCTTCTGAGATTGATAGATTATGAGCTTGACTAGAAGATAGACGAATGTGACAACAGAGTTCTTTTCACAGAGTACTTTATATATTGGTTCTTTTGGCAATACGCAAGGTTACATTTCAGTAACCGGTTATGATTTTGTCAGTAAATTAAAAATTTCGCAACTATTCTAAATGTTTGATATTAAATTATTCCATTTTCAATTTTCCTCTAATAACTCTTGTTGGAAGCTGGAACAATGATTGTTCAGAGCAGTTCAGAGACTGGAAGTTATAACTATTTAAATTTTTGCGAAAATTATAATGGACTTTCAGTATCCTCTCTTCGTTAACCCATTCTTCTACAAAATAATACTCAGTCGCGGCGCAACAATTTTATTTAAATTTGTAACAAATATTTATATTCTTACAAACTAATCAGTGTGGTTATTATATTTCCGTAAATATAAATTAGGATGTGTTATGTACAATATATTCTCTTTTAACTTATAAACCACAAGCCATTTAATTAAATTTTCATGGTTTGGAAATATCTAGTGTCAATAAAATTAGTTCAGGAGTAATAGTCATGAAGAAACAACGAACATATAAATAGACTAATTTATATTTCTGTAATTAATTGAGAGTTAGTAACAAACAACAATTATTTTCATCTGTACCTAACGTTATATTTAGCTTTTTTATGAAACTACGCAAAAGATTAAAAATTATTTACGATCAAAACATGAAAATGATGAACATGATCTTTCAGCTCAAGAAACTGTAACAAGAAACTGTAACGGCCAGAACCCGCTGCGCGCGGTGCAGCAGGGTTCGGTTGTGGCGGTGAAGCGAATCGGACCAGACGGGCGCATTGTACAGCGCCATACTCCTTAGGATGCCGGAATAAAGTTTCCGCGTCGCACCCCCCGGCCCCCCACGTTAGGAAGAAGCCTGGAGAGTGCGCCCGCGGAATTCACGAGTTTGGGAACTATTACTATATATACTATAACATTGGTTGTATCGATAGTAATGATCACTTTCGATGTTCTTATCTATTTGACCATCTTAACTGCTACCTTCTTTCCGACGCTGACTGTACGTTCTTATAGTTTGCTAACAGTAACAAAAATTTTAGAACGTGCATAACTTATAGTAGGTACTTCTACTAGCCCTAGCATAACGCGTAGGCTGGAACACCGAGGGGTTTCAGTAGGTCACCCCGACTCGAGTGGCAATAGCATTGTTCGAGGGTGCTGCTACCCCCTACGTGGCGAATCCCACATCCCCCTCCCCGAACGCACTTCCGCCACGCTGAGTCAACAGTCAGATTTCCCATTGTTAAAAAAGCTAAATATGTCAAGTGCTCTCAATATAGTCGTATTTTATTAGCAAAATTCTGCAGTACTAGGTACTGTATTAAATATTTACGCCTGCGGCTTCATTTGGAATAGACAAGGCGAATTTGAGATCGACATTGTTACGTAATACACTAATGTGGTTATGCATTAACAACTTTTTTGTCGCTTTAAACAAGACGCATTCGGCCACAGCCTAAATCTTTAACACTAACGCAGATGAAGCCTCAGCAATAAAATGTGATTAGGTTAAAATTTTATTATGCAATTTAATTAGCACCAAAGATATTATTAGCTAAGCAGGTTCAGTTCAACATTATTGTCAAATCAAATTAGCAATTATTAACGAAGTTATGTTATAATATATATATCCAGCAGTGCATTTGAATTAGTCTAAATTTCTTAATCACAGCAATTAGTAAACGTCTTTATTATGCAACCAGTGCTTTTAGCGCATCAAATTATTACAAATAGTTTGAGCCAAACTACAGATTTATGAAAATGGATCTTTTTCGATGCCATCTGTTATAAATTAAATCCGGCCTGTCACCTTTAAGCTTGGTTTGCATAAGCCTATAGGGCCCCTTATTATTATTCATAAATTACGTCTCACTTTTGGGGGGGGGGGGGGGGCTGGGTGTGTCGACGAAGTCTGACATTGTGTAACAAGGGGTAGGAGGGGTCTTAAATTTCATGAGGCCACGTTTCTAAAGCTAATAAATATTTTAGCTAACTACGGAACTGCTGTTTAAATTTGATAAATAAATAAATAAATAAGAAATTGCTAAATATGTAATTGCACATTACGGAGGGAGTAGGCACACGAATCTGGCCAGCTGTGACAGGAAAGGGGGAGGGAATTCGTGCGACGAATTTGTGGATGGCCCCTAAATCTAAGCACGCACTATGATTTATCAATAATGGACTCAGCCATTAAAGGATTTGTCCGGTATTGACAATAGACCTTTTTTATTGTCAAGCCGGTAAACAGGCAGACCGCCCACCTAATGGAAAATGATTCCCGTCACCTTAAGACGTTTGCAACACTATGGGCGAAGCCAACGTCAGACGTCAACGTTTGTCAGACTTTAGGGTGGGATAGCAGTGATGGGGTAAAGGAAATAGGATGGAGGGATCAGACAGGAGGATTAATGTAGAGAAATAGTGAGAAGATGAGATAGGAGTACGGGAAAGAGGCCATCGAAACTCCCACTGATCGTTTGAAACACGATTAGCTCAAGGCTAGCCGTTTCACGCCGATATTATCTGAGGGTGAAGCACCTCAGAGTACTCTGCGACTTGTAATCAAGATAATGATTCCAAGATAGCGCAGACACGGCAGATCCTAGTGTTCGCTTAGCGTTACAAGCTTACGCGAGCAAAACTTATAGCGGGTTAATATCAGCCCAAAAGTTTAGCGTAGACTAAATAAAGTCTGTTACAACACGATTTAAAACCAATCAAAACAGTCAGATGTAAATTTTACTCCGCGTGCGTCTAGCACTTTGTCAGTGGCTTGAAATAGTGTTGGAACATATTTTATGTAGATTCTTATTATGTCATGGTCATACAATATGCATATTAGTATCTCTATATTTAACTATTTTCTCTAACAGGCGAACTTGTAGCGGGACAAAGGTATATTTCTTGCGGATAAAAATCTCCGCGTATCCGAAGAGCTTTCACGCCATTTGGCGACCCTCGGTATTCGAACTCCCCAATAAGGACGTCGTCTGCGTAAGTCGCCCAGTCGCTTGGGCCACGAACGATACGGAATGTTGTCTGAAAGTAAAAACAGATTGTATTTTTTAAATAAAACCTTTCCTTCGTACAGAATGGCATATTTATACCGATGAATTTTTCAATTGGCTCTTTAGGGCCAAATCCTTAACTGTATGAAATAATGAAAAACGCTCAAAAGAGTTAAGTGGTTGATTTTGACAAAACTAAAGTGATATAATTTGAAACGAATCGACTGATTATGAAAAAAAACATACTGTATTCTGATTGTGTTGCAGTTTGTAATAATAACTTTTTATAAAGGAATACAAGTGTATACAGGACGCTAAAACATTAATTTATAGGTATTGGTCTTAAGCTTTACATTACATCAAAAATTGGGCTTTTGAAAAAAAATATGATTTTTTTGTGTTTTAAAAGTTTATTATTAATAATATTGACTTTTAATACAAAAAACTTAAAATAATAATTTTTCAATTAATTATAAACAATTAAAAATTGATATTTTTTTTAAAAAGACGTTCACGTGACTATGAACGCGCCATGATTGGTCACCATAGTTGTGACGTCATAATGTTAATAGCTATTTAATAACAGTACAGCGTTTACGGCTATTACTTGTGAGTAGACAATAATATTGAAAATGTATTGCTAAAAAACGAGTCGTTTGGTTGGTTCCGATTAGCTATGTGTGGTTAAAGGATTTATTAAGGCAAAGTCTGATAATATTCCTGATGTTAATATATTTATGATAAACAGTTTATAAAATATGACGTTCGGTTTAATTATGCTAAAGTTCGATGTGCCAAGACATCAAAAAATAATATAATAAATGAAAATATTTAAGTATTTATTCTCCATTAAATATAATTAATTTATAATTAATTAAATATAATTATTTATTTTATAAATTGTATAACATCGCGTCAGAGTTACGGCGACAAAGCTATAGGTTATGTTAAAAAATCGTAAAAATAATATTTGTATTGTAAAAGGACGGGTATGTCCAGAACAATGAGTTCGGAGTAAAGCTTATTCAGTTACTTAACTATTAATGAAAAGTCAAGAATAATTCAGGATGTTCAATGCCATGACTGTGCTGCTTTTGCAGGTAATTTATACTCCTATTAAATTTAAGTTGGTTGATGTTATAAGCAATAATAATCTTTGATATTGTGCCTACAGGTGGCTGCAAACATGCATTAGCATTAGCATTACTTATGTGGACCCATCGTAGAAGTGAAGACCCGACACCAACAGTAGTGACTTGCTATTGAAATAATCTCGATTATCAGGTATTGGTACAGTTATAAAATATATTGAAGCAGAAAAACTGTCAAAAAATACCTCTAATACTCCTGTTGAAAATTTTCCGGATAATAGTAAATTTTACAAGAAGTTATTCAATTTGCCAAAAATCAACAAATAAATTCTGAAATTGGGCATTTACAACAATGAAATAGATAAATAACAAAATTATTAAATTATTATTAATAGATCAAAACACTGTACTTATTACTTCTATATTAACTTCAATGAGTGAAAACTAACATTATGACGTCACACGCGCTCGTGTTTGTTCGGGAGCTGTCGGCGTGTCTTCGGTACTGGATTGAAAAATTATTTTTATTTTGAAATAACTTTTGAATTATTATTGAATTATTACGAAAAAAAAAACAAAAAGGTTTTTTCAAAAACCCAATTGTCTTGGATCGGTTTTTACACAATAAAATTGTTTGAAGCAAGTTTAGCCTTGCCATCGATTTAAATTATTTAAACTATTGAAGATGGTAAATTTAAACTATAGGCCTTACTTATAATAATCTCGTTAAGAAAGGATTAGCTATCTCTTAAATAAGAGACTCTTAAACCCCTAATCAATGGCTGTTTGAAATAAAACTTGCCATCTTTCCTCTTAGTAGTCACTTAAACTACCTCTCGATGTTGGTTATTTGTGACATTTATTTATGACTTACTTTACCACCACCTCTTATCCTTAAAAGGAGTTTATGGGTAAGATTTTCGTTAATCACTTGCTGAGCAGTTTCTTAAAAATTTAACAAACGATTATAGTAAGGCCATTTAGGACTAGCCTCTGTATCCAGCGATGTAATACTGCCAGCCTTCAATGGCCATAACAGTGCCCAGCGACAGTGGTCTGGTGGGGCTGGACACGTTTTTATTTTAATTTAAGTTTTTTACTATTGTAAGTATACATATTTTTAAGTTAGGTTTATTTATAGGATATTTTAGTTTTTATTTTATAAATTTTAGGATGCGAATATTACCTCAGTGCCAGGTATCAGTCTGGCGGTACGCTGCCTCCGCTCCGGGCCCCATTCGCCCCACCAAGCGTTGAACACGACCAGCTGGCGGTCGCGCTGCGACTCCACGTGCGCGCGCACGTTCACGTGAATCGGCACGTTGGGCTTCGGCCACTCGCGCGCACCGTCAGCCAGCTCCAGCACGAATGAGTGCAGAAGAGGACGGAGTCTGAAATGTTTAGTTGAAAATATCCCAAATGCTTCTTGGATAGATAAATAAATAACGCTCCAGGTCATTCTGCTCTCCCCCTTTTTTTTGGTTACGCTGGGGAATGTCTTTTCTTGCGACACACACTAGGCCAATTGCATCGCCTACTGCCGCCTGCACGTGTGTGTGTGTGGGACTCACCTATGATATCGGAGGTCCCATCAATGAAGGGAGAGCCGACGAATTACCCACTGAACCAGTTCCCGCCAAAAACTCCAAGGCCGTGTTTTTTCAATCTTTACCACAGAGTAAATTAATATAATAAGGAGATGTGCTGTGTAGTTTTATTTTCTAAATTCTAAATTTCTGTGTAAAATTACTCTAAAATGAACAGTAGTTGTAGGATATTGATAATTTTTGAGTAGTTATTGTGTGTTTCTGTATAGCCAAATGTGGCCTTTCGAGTTGTCACAAAAACTCCAGCATAGGCTTAAGAAAATGAATAAAAAAACCGACTTCAAAAACGAAAAAACTAAAATGTATAAAATAACTTATTTCTTAAGCTATTATTATTAATATATATTATCTAAAACATCTTGAAGTCGGTGCAAAGTAAAACATAAAAATTACTATATTTTGAAAATTACTAAGCACCGACTTTAAGATGTTTTAGATAATATATATTAATAATAATAGCTTAAGAAATAAGTTATTTTATACATTTTAGTTTTTTCGTTTTTGAAGTCGGTTTTTTTAAACGAAGTTTTTAAATTTTATTTGTTACTTTTTAGTGTCTAGCTATGTATGGGTGGACCTACGAATGGTGCCGCGCTTCTTAAAAAATATAGGTCCCAAGAACCGGGAACAAAAAAATGTTCGTAAAATGAAAACTACTGGGCCAAACTATGTCAAATTTTTAGGGGACCACATGGCAGCTATTCCGCGTCGAACAAAAAAAGAATCACGTAAATCGAATCATAAATCACGGAGTAATCGGTGTACATATGGAACGGAGTGAAAATTATTTCCATGAAAAATGTTCATAAAATGAAAACTACTGGGCCAAACTATGTAAAATTTTTAGGGGCCCAATTGGAAGCTATTCCGCGTCGAACAAAAAAAGAATCATGTAAATCGGATCATAAATCACGGAGTTATCGGCGAACATACATAAAAAAAGCAAAAAAAAAAACATATCCCGACGAATTGAGAACACCCCCTTTTTTTTCGAAGTCGGTTAAAAAACTATATTGTTATCTAAGATCTGGCTTAAAGATCTAGCTACCAAGCCATAAACCTAAATAAATAATATAATAGGAAAGTTTTTACTTTCATTAGGTACCAGATATATCAAAAAATCCTCGATTGTTTATTAAAATTAAAACGAGTATATGAATTAAAGAATTTCTAAAGCTCCGATTTGAATAAGTAGGTACCTCCTTTAAAATCAAGTTACAGATGATATCAGTTTATGGACACACCTTCCACGTATAACAAGTTGGTGACCCTCTGGCACTCCATTCGAAAGCGTAGCTATTGAGTTAGGCTGCCAAGAAGGCTCTTCTCCTTCCGCTGGGTTTTCGACACTAGTTCTAATTGGCACCTGAAAATTTGGTGAAAGGAGATAGATAGATAACACTTTATTGCTCACCAAATATACAATTTCAAAATACACAATTACAATATTGTCATGGTACAAACAATAGGCGGCCTTATCGATGAAAGCATAATAATTTAACCTAATCTGGCGATGTGGTGCAGATCATTAAATATATCATAAACAAACATACTTAAAGTACATAATACACACACACACACACACACACACACACAATATATATATATATATATATATATATATATATATACAAATAGGAGCTGCGATGAAGGAAAAGCAGCAGATTTCTAATCTACTTACAAAATTTGAATAGCATGCTGTTGGGAATGAAAAATGTTGAGTCTCCACCTAGGTTTGAAATTGTAGCGTAGGTGGGTACTATATCATTATTATTTCGACTTTTTACAGAAATGTACTGTATTTTGTACCTAATTCCATTAAAGGGCATAACAAATACGTATGAAAACGTTGTATGTAGTAAAAATTAACTTTCTGTTTTAAAATCGGTCTTTTTGGGATATTACTTACTTATCAGTCTGAATTAAGTAAATATATAATTAACAATAGTTTGATAATTAAAATTAAACTATAAAATCTAGTGCCAGAGACATATTGCGCATGCTTGGTAGACGTCTCACGTGACCAAAAGACCTGTCTAAACCTCGGACAACGCATGAGCGTTGCCATACAGCGAGGTAATGTAGCCATTCTTTTGGGCACGTTTCCAACTGACAGTGGTCTGACACAGAATTTTATAGTTTAATTTTAATTACCAAAATAATCAATCCTCTTAGAATAGTTTAAAATATTTCCACTTACTTCGCTAAGGGGTGGTGCTAAGGTGGGGTATATATCAGTCTTTTGAATTTGCAGCGTTGCATCCCTGACTCCCGTGATCTGGATCCAGGCTGCGCTAAATGGACTTGGGTTCCGATGCATATAGTTACAGTAATGCACCCCATCCACCGACCAAAACGACTCCTTTTCATCCATTAAGATTTCGATCGTGAATGGCCGGTCAAATTTGAATGGAAATAACCTAAAATAATATTTATTCGTTTGATATCATGGTATCGTAGTGGCCAAGGTATACCTACTCGTTCCTTATGCTAATGTGGGTTCGATTCATGGCCGCAGGTCATGTAGGTACTGTTTAGCCACTTTTATTCATTTTGATATGTTTATACATTGTTACTATTGTGCAACTCGTCAATCTGTATTCAACGATTATTCAGAGCAGTGCTATCATTTTACAATGATTGTACCACAAGCCATCGGCTGTATGTCCATCGCAACTTCTTTAAAACGCTTCGGTCTTGGACTTGAACGTTCTCAAGAATGTTTCTCTAGGGTATTACCATACTTTCCATCAGGTGGACCGTCATCTTGCCTGCTGGTAGAGCAATGAAAAAACCGGCCAAGCATGTCGGGTATCCCGCCCATTTCCCTGAATTTCCAAGCCGAGAAGTGTGACGTGGATGTTCTGATACAGTTTCACACAACTTACAATGACAATCAGCAGTTTGCGTTTGCACTGAAAAGTGTAGGTACACTGGTGTCCAACATGTAAATTATATATATTGAACTTATTTCACAAGCGGAAGTGTTCCTTGCTATGTATGTACTCTTATGTCTGTTCCACGTGCATGATTCCTACACTGTCGTACACGTCCCGCGCTACTAAAATTGATCTACTGCGCAGGTGCAGAAGGATTAATTAGTTGAGTAAAACTGTACCATGTTATTTAGTGATATATTAAAGTTAACTATTGGTCGCCCGTGGTTGAAATACGACCATAATAATTAATATCAAAGACTATACTTCTTCAATCTATGCTTCATGTATTAATATATATACGAATATATCGCTTTAGGGCATAAGGATTCTGTTCACCTATAACCTGTCGTTTCTTCTGGTCCCCATTTTCCATGTCGTCGAGTATTCCTGACCATATAACATTGTGGAATACGGACGTTGAAATGAATCGCAATGTCTGCTCGCCCCGTGTCAACGTCTCCACTTCCAATATTTATGGCGAACCTGAAAACCAACACAGAAGTGGCTCAAAGTATTATTATATTATCCAACCAACATTGATCCGCGTTTATGCACGTTGTACAGGTAACAGATATTACAGTTATAATGTAAATATAAAATCAAAGGTTAGGTATACCATTTAGATTATTTAAGTCCAACTAAACATTTATAGGTACTCTCAATTATTATATTAAATTAAAATTTAAAATATTCCTAATTAAAAATAAATTAAATTATAAATAAATTAAACTAAAAATAAACAATATGTACAAATTAAAATTAAACCAAATAATAACCAAAGGTTATTATTTTCAGCAGGGTAACGTAATCAGCAGGGTAAGGTAATCTTTTAGTATGAAAGTACACAAATCGGGTAAATTCCCGTAAACATTCGAAATAAGTAAACTACAATTGTTTTCCTACAGATTTTATCGATCAGTGAAAATTTCGCATCAGAATTAGAAAAAAAATCGACCTGGTCCCTTTAAAGTGACCGGGAGAATTTTCTTAGGAGAGGTTTAAACCTCTCCTAAGAAAAATTCCATTAGATTCTCTGGATATAAAATAACGCAAATTTGAAATTCGGGAATTTACTATCGATCAGCGAAAACTGCATCGAAATCGGCCCAGTAGTTTTTATGTGAATCCCGAAGAAACAAAAAATGTAAGAAATAAAAGACATTTACAATTTTACAATATTAGAGATGTTATAAATTAAATCGATTAATAAACTCATACCCATAAGCAGATGGGAAACAAAAATAAGAAAAGAAAAACCCTGACGATCTGGGCAAGCTGATTGCTCCCTTCCAGTAACGAAAATTGATATTAGTAAAACTTTATGGCTGATTTAATTTACATTGATTCAGCTGCTGACTTGGGGAGCAGACTGATTTCAAAACATTTAATCGGAAATATTGAAGTCAGTGAGACTTGGTAGCGCAGTACTGATTTCAAATCAATTTACAATTTACATGATGCGAACATGAAGTCAGCACTGCCTTCCTTTGAATATGAAGTCGGTAGCTGGACCAATGTGAATTAGCTTTTATAGTTAGTAAATTTAAATAGGCGACTGATTGATTTCAGTGATCGAGTTAACTTGAGATGATGTTAGGTAATTTTCATAACTAGCGGACTATAGTGTGGTGTGTATAGGTAGAAGATATAATATGTATAAAGTGATCGGTTTCGCTGCGCCGGGGTGCCACGTACGTGCACGTAGACAAAGGGACGAGCATGAAGATTTAAGGTACTTATTCATTTTTACGAAAACGTTAATAAGCAATAGATAAATAAATCTGCAGTACAGGCCGAAACAAAAACTACGATTCAAAATACACTTTAATGTGTAAGAATTTGAACGATTCATCCAATATCTGTAGAATCGCCAGTTGTTTTCTTGGCATTCATGAAATGAAATTTAACCCAAAGTTATAGATTAAACATTATACACATGTTCTTAAATGTGTGTTTAGACTGTCTTATTTTGAATACATTAGTGATTTCCCACATTCATTGGACCGCGCGTCGACATATATTATTTTTGTCAAGGTAACATAATGTGCATTGTCTACGTAAATTTTAGTAGATATAAGAAGTGGTACACTCCTATGTATTATTATGCCTATTTCTCACGGGAGAAGAGACAATGGATTTCCACTTGCCAATCTTGCCACGTTCTTCGTACAACACATCTTTCGCTATATCTACTTTCGTACATATAATATAAATATGCAGGTCTGTTTGCAATGCACGTCTGTTTGCAATGCACGTCTGTTTGCAATGCACTTCACCTGATCTTTGTTGAAAACATTTGCTATTTGGTCGTGGTAGTTTAGTGGTGAGCCCGTCTCAAACTCAAAGGGCGTGGGTTCAATTTCTGGCCATACAGCACCCTTTGTCAATTTTCTGACGCAAATGGTTTTAGTCAGCATGTGCTAACTCTGAAGGAAAACATAGTGATTAAAGTTGCACGAGGTAGCCCATGTGTTAAACCCACTAAGCCGCCTTTGACAATCGTGGTGGGTATACTACTATTCGTTTTCCTATAAATTGGAGGCCCAACAATGGGACGTGAAGGGCTACTATTGAAATGAAATGAAATGAAAATGAAATGAAATGTTATAATTTATAATGAAGTTAGATGGGCTATTTCTCTTTAAGCAGACAGCAACTGGTATATTATTTGAAAGCGGTGATCGATTCAGAATGGAATCACTGGACTCAATGTTTTCGTTTCAGACTGACTTCAAAACATTCAATCGGAAATATTAAAGTCAGTGAGACTTGGTAACGCTGTACTGATTTCAAATCAATTTACACGATGCTAATATGAAGTCAGCACTGGCTTCCTTCGAATTTGAAGTCAGTAGCTGGACCAATGTGAATTAGCTTTTATAGTTATGGTTAATAAGGATAAAAATAAGTCGTGAAACTTTTATAAATTAGATATTCATACCATGGTAGTTCTTCGCTCGGGGTCCCGTTGCATATTATATGTGATCCAATTGCTAGAGGCTCAGTTAACGTCTGTGTAAACTTAACATCTCTCGCGTTTGCGAGTTGAGTCTGAAATGAACAAATTATGACAAGTTATAATTTATTCTATTTATATCTACCTATGTCTTGAAATCCTTAATTGATCTAAAACTAATAGAACATACACACTTTTAGTTATTGTTCTGCGACGACACGAACACAAGAATTTGATTTTTGGTCTGGGAAAAATTTAGAATAAAAATTAAAAAACCGCAATTTTCAATATTTTTAAGTTTTTAGTACGTAGGGGTAAATTCAACAAAATTCTGGGTAAAATAGAGCAAATATCATGACAAGGACAATTTTAATTTAAAATTTAATTTTAGGACTAAAATGGCGTCTAATAGTAATTACAATGTATGTAATTACTATTATTATTTTAAATCAATAATTATGGCATACGAGTGTCGCAAAGTGTGCTATGCATTGGCAGCAACCAAACTATAACATGCTCGAGGCGCTTAACAATCACAGAACCCAATCATCATTGCGAACTTTAGTAAGTGCTGAAATACTGTTTTTGTGTACTCTGAAAAAGTCAGGTATTTGGAGTTGTTATCTGCCTGGACCTGGATGTGCATCTTTAGACACGGATACATGTCGGGATGCAGGTCCGAATCTCATTCGAAACTCTAACCACCTCTAGACCGGAATGTAATTTGTGTATGAAAACTCTGTCTAATTTTAAAAAATAATGTATATTCTGTATTTTCGTCAGCAGAATGAAGCCTTCCACGTTTCTAATTATTGCCACAGTAGCTACATTTTCGAATATTGCTTCGCAGGATAATGTAATAGTTACGTCGGCACACTATGTCATTTTATATGGATTGTAAATAAGGAAATTGCGATAATGGTTAGCAAGCAACACTAATTGAACTGTTTACCAATTAGTACTCCGTCAGTTACTTGTGAAAAATCTTAGATGTATATTTATTGTATATAAATATACTACGCTGAGCCTGTAGGTTTTTATTAGCTATGAAGGTGAGTATTTTTAATTCTCAGAAATTTTCTTGTCTTTACAAAGGTGGTCCGCAACATTACACCTTTATAGCTATCACAATACATAAAGTGGCCGATAAAAGCGGGCGATGTCCTAAATCCACCTTATAACATTGGAGGGGTGGTTTCCAATTCCATGCCTTGTTTTACTTTGATCATGGAAGTATTCTTTTTCTATGCCTTAATATAGGATTATTTGGCTTCCTCGATAAATGGGCTATCTAACACTGAAATAATTTATCAAATCAGACCGATAGTTCCTGAGATTACGGCGTTCTAGCAAACAAACTCTTCAGCTTTATATATTAGTATAAGATTATATCAGGCCTGAAATGCTGCCGTAGTTGGTCCTCTTAATTTTTACAGGAACGGACGGTATACCCATCATGCTTGTCCAAAGCGGATAGGTGAAATTTCCACATCTATAATGCTGTTCCGAACTAGCTGAATTCAAAATATTTATTGGTTAAAAAAAAAATAAGTACAAACAAAATGCATCCACTTAAAATGGTTTGTCATTAAACTGGTCACAAATTGAAAACCATTTGATTCAAACAGTGATTCACCTAGCATGAGGTCATCGAGTTACTTAGCCATGCATTAATTGATGCCAAGGTTTTTAAATAAGGCGCTGGAGTGTGGAATGAATACAAAAACCCTGTGTACAATAATCACGTCAATATCCCTTTTACGAGTTATATTAATTCAAATAAGGCTTGGTTATGTATGCCGAAATAAGTAATAGCTGTCATATTAAGGTAAAAAAATACAATACAGGCAGGCTATTATGTGGGATACAAATGTCTAGCCAGCCTAGGACAAAGAGATACTGTATTTACGTTGTTAGGGATGACATGCCTACCAATGGTCTCACACAAGAGATTTTTAAGAACGTTCGAAGTAGAGAAGAAATAAAAATTACGACAGCGGACCCTGGGCTTCAAAATATACGCTCCGAAAACACCTGGGATTTAAAACGATGATGACAGATAAAAAGTCTTATTCGGTTACAAGTCGAATAGAAAATTTGAGGTATTTTTTTACAAAAATTCACAACTATCAATATTTTTTTAACAAAAAGAAAACTGACTTCAAACTAAAAAGCAAAAAAAAAGTTTGCAGTCAGTTTTTTTGTTAAAAAACTATTTTTTATTTGTTTGAATGGCTTTAGAAATAATATTTTAAGCTCCTGTAGAAAGTATACTAGGTAGGTACACGCTTATAAAAGTTTTGCCTTTCCAAGAGTGTGGGCGATCGGCGCTCTTCAACAAAGGTTGCTTACGATATCCCTGAAATCTATTCATCAGATCCCAGCTCGGTGACAATGGGACCATCTCAGCAGTATAAACTCTTTCGAATAAAAGAAAATGGAACTCGGTTCACTTTTAACGGAAAAATCGCTTTACAAACATACAAGAAACATACAGTTTAATTGAGAGCCTCCTCCTCCTTTTTGAAGTCAATCAAAAAGAAAAATGTAGGTCATATAAAATCGTTTTTTTTTTTTGTTTATTTGGATGTGTATTTTTTTTCGTACAAAATTAAGTTGCCGCGAGATACGGGACTATAGCGAAACAGAAATCTTAAAGATAGTGATTAAAAAATTACAGGGTATTAGGATTTGCTAATATTGATAAAGTGTTAGTTTTTAGGTCACACGGTCGGTTGGTCGCGTGACTGAACACCATTGTAAAGAGTAGGTACTTTAATGTTTACGGAAACATTGCGTGCTGTGTAAAATATTTCTTTTTTAGTGCAATCGATTCAACTTATGTTACCATAGCAACAAGCCCGAAGCCATTTTAAAGTTATTTAATTTTACGTCTTTTGTCTTCTTTTATTAGCGATTTTGTACAGCACAGTGGGAAAGCTTTAGCGACAAATTTGCGTTACAAAATAGACGTGTGTTCCAATCCTGGCGAGAAGCATATAGTTTTCTGTTTGTGCATAGATGCATAGAATTAATAGGCTTAGAAACCTAGTAGGTCGGTAGTCGGTCTCGTCAGTCCGCAAGACCAAATCTCAGTGACAAACTCTTTGTTCAAATTCCTTACTTTTTAGAAAGACTATTTACTTGCAACATTATTTGTGTCTTTGAGTGCGTTCAGCGAAAATAATTACATGGCGATCACTTAACATCTATTGGTTTTGTAATTTCACGCCTTCAACTATTAATTTAATTTTGAAGGAAACTATCTCTCTAGGTATTATTACTCTAAGCATAGATACATCCACACGCAAGCCCACATATATACCGAAGATCACTCACACCACAGCTCTCACGCACTTGGAACATTTCAGTAGTACCTATGTATCGTGTATATTTTTTTATTTTTATTCTGGGAACAAGGCGTATCAGTCACACAAATTTCAACCTACAGGAGACACCAGGCTCTTTCTAACACTAAAATATCAATTCTTCACGGTGTTTGAGTATTTTAACAGAAGAAAATTAAACCAATGATAATATAAGATGACAAAACCTCATTCGTTGGTTGATCAGGTACATTTGATCTTAAGGCATTGTCGCATTGACGTCACAACATGTTTGATTAACAGTCTGTCCATTCAGCAAAGCCAAGGCAAGAAACCGATGGCCATAAATATCTTTAGATACTTATCTATAGTATTATAATAATCCCTATTAATATTATAAATGCGAAAGTAACTCTGTCTGTCTGTCTGTTCCGTTTTCACGTAAAAACTACTGGACCGATTTGGCTGAAACTCAGTATATATATATATTTTCGATACCGAGGACGAACATAGGATACTTTTTATCCCGAAAAATGGGATAGTTTCCGGGATAAAATGATATTTGTCTGTTTATTTGTTATGCTTTTACGGAAAAACTACTGGACCGATTTGGCTGAAATTCGGTACGTATGTAAATTAAATACTGAGGATGGACAAGGGATAATTTTCATTTTGGCCTATTTGGTCATTTTGACCTATTTGGTAATTTTGGCCTATTTGGTAATTTTGGCCTTTTTGATCATTTTGGCCTATTTGGTCATTTTGGCCTATTTGGTCATTTTGGCCTATTTAGTCATTTGGCCTATTTGGTCATTTTGGCCTATTTGGTCATTTTGGCCTATTTGGTCATTTTGGCCTTTTTGGTCCTTTTGCCTATTCGGTCATTTTGGCCTATTTGGTCATTTTGGCCTTTTTGGTCATTTTGGCCTATTTGGTCATTTTGGCCTATTTGGTCATTTTGGCCTCTTTGGTCATTTTGACCGTGTGACGGTACGCATCATCATGTATTTATTATTTTCTCACCTATTATTTTTTATTTATTTATAAAGGAATGGCTGTTCTCCATATAATGTAATCCCTCCTTTATTTCGCATAATATATGTATTTAATACTAATCTCTTTGTATGATATAATCTTTTTTTTCTTTGTTTGAAAATTTGACAGAGAAAAAAAAGGACTGGAATATTGGTGTTTGACGGAAGAAGACGATGAAAAAATGATTCTCGGAAAAATTTGTGTTTTATATTATTACAGATGGAGAAAAACTATTTGTGGACAAAATGATCAATACTAACAATAAATAATTATATCTTCGATATGTGCGCTACAAACTTCGGTGCTATGGATTTCACCAAAGGGCTAGTCCACGACTTCAAGTCATAAATTAATACATTAATAATTTTACTAATCATGTAGATTTGTGTAGTATCTTGCTTGTTGTGTTTATCTATGTTTTCAGGTGTTCTCCTGGACTGTTGTAATATAGAACTACTAATAACTATATACTAATAATTTACTAACATTAATCTATGCTGTGTTTGTTGCTTTTATTTCTGTTTTCAGATGATCCAGAGGCTGTTTTATGTTTGATTGTTACTAATGATATATCTAATTATGTGTTTTAAACTAATCTGTTTGTTGAATATGTATTTTATAACTAATTTTCTGTGTTTATTGTTGAAATTTTCCTTGTGCACTAATTACATTATTTTGCAGGCAATTCTAATGTCCTCTCTTTACAGAGATGTTACTAATAATATTGTGTTAATAATTTAAATTTCAGAATTTATGAAATATTTGCATTTAATGAGTGTCTGTATGTATAAACCTGGAATTATCCTTAAAACTTAGCTAATAATCTGTAGCTAACTACAGCAGCTTATATTAATTAGTTAGTATTGAGTATGGTATATCTTGTTGTTAGTCTTTAGACATATTTTTTTTTTATAATGGCCCGTGTGGCCACGCGTCCCCCTAACGTAGTCAGGGTCTTTGTTTAACTTTTTTGTTTATGATTATTATTATGTAGTCAGACCTTAGCTTATTATAAATTTTAACTTAAAACTAATATCTTGTATAAGAGATATATATTATTATATATATTGTGCGGTGTTCTCCAACAAGGACGATAAAACTACCCATCACCTCGTCTTATTGCGTTCTATGGCCTCCTCTACCAGCCGCATGCAGAACCTCTTCAGGTATGGCCTCGAGTCCTTGCCCGAGATCAAATCAAAAATAGTCTCCTCGGTGATCTTAATACGTGTGGCCGTCTCGAGGCCACACCTGAGTTGATCATACATGGGGCACTCGAGCATGAGGTGTTGGATAGTCTCATCGCCCCCACTGTCACATACGCATGCCGGGCTATTTTTTAATTTAAATCGGTGTAAGTATGTCTTTAGACATATTGGAACCCGTGGGTTCATCTCTTCGGACTTTTAATTCAATAGGAACGTTCCTTTGACTTATATGAGCATATATGCTAACATATATAAGTATTTATTGTGAAGACTTACACAACTATATGTAATGATAGACAGACTTGTTTACTATCTATTACTGACCTTCCTGTTTTAGTACTTAACGAATTACTGTCCTTAATTTGTATATTATATGGAGAATGAGCTATATAAAATTAAATTAATTTGATGTAAGTCTTGATTGACTTGTGTGTTATTAAGAGATAAGAATTGTTTGTACATTGTTATAGTTTCATAGTTAATTACATTATTAAGGGTTAATTGTAAAGCCTGAGTGTGTTAATATAATACTTAGGAGGTATGATGACATATAGTCTCTTGCGGATGAAAATACTAATTTATTTAATTTGATTTAAGGGGTTCTGAAATATATCTTTGGTTTTAGAAACTTAATTAAATAACATGACTACTTCATAGTCGGGAGCTACTAAGGGTTTATGATGATTCTTTTAGGCGACATAATTATTTATTAATTTGTTAAGGGAGATTAATTATATGTCAATGGGATTTACTTGTAGGAGTTCTTGTCTTGTTGTTGCATTCATGTTGTTGTATCTGGCTGCGGTTTCTTGCCTGAAGGGGTGTTGATTGTTAATGTCTATCTGCTCTTGTCGCAGTGAACTTAAAGTCAGACGTCGTATCGAGTCTTGATTGTTTTGAACATAGGCAGGGTTATTATTGACCTAGGTCTGTGATATCATAGTCTTGGTTTATTATCTATTATTTAGTCTATTCATATATGTGTATATATTTAGATATATTTTATAACACTACATTATTACATCACACTATACAACAATCATGCATTCTATATAGGAAGGCTAATTGACTTTAGAAAATTTAAAGTTTATTTAGTTTTATTGGATTTTAATGTTTTAAATACTTTCCTGTTGAGAGAGTTTACTTCGGCATTTGGCTTTGTTTGGTGCAAAGGAGTTGCTGATTACAATCTAAATTTTATTAAAGGTTTCTTTTGATTAACTATACTTTCTTAAACAAGCGGCTCTGCTGTTACTAAATGTGTATAAAATAGGCATTCAAGTATTATTATAAAATGATGAGTTGGGGTGAAAACACATATTGATTGTTACCTTGTTAGTGTTGATTAGGATCCGGGTTTATGGTCTTTGTAACTCTGGGTAAGAAGATTCACGACCTTCTTACTTACCGGGACAGATTACCCTTGGATAGTTTCGACAATTATCCAGGATTACCACGCGCGCAGCTTTTAAGCAAATTTAATTTGTTTTTTATAATATGTGTATTCACGAGACTAAAATGGTTTCACATATTAAGATTAACTGAATTGGTAACTGAAGGTTTGGAACCAGTTAAGCCGCGGATCAGCCTGGAGGCGAAGTGGGCGCCACGGGGTCAAGCTGCTAGTCTTGCAGGAGGATCATTCGTATCAAAATTTATTTTCTTTCATGATATGTGACTTCATGAGAGTCTTAGATGTAGTTAGGCCAGGTAGACTTGACTGGATTGGAAAGGATGATTAAAAAGTATCTACATTTGAGCAGTGTTACTAATGATGACATCTTTGATGTAGAGTATCACCATTTTATGTTAAATTCAACTTTAAACTTTACTTTTACGGTGCTATGCTCTCATCTCTTGGGTGTTAGGGTCATTAGATGGATGTAGGGTTTTGCCAATTCACTTTAACTTTAAATTTTATTTTAACTTTCACGGCAAACCTGTAACCTGTCTTTGACAAGGGAATGCATAATATGAGTGAAGATGTCTCTCGCCTAACTTTAACTTAAAATTTATTTACAATTCATAGAGAGACATTCTGAAACTCTTACTCTAACAATTTAAGAATGGGAATTTTATGAGATGTAGAGAGTATCACTATTTAAACTTCAATTAATCTTTATCTTTAATTTACTGTGATATTCTTATTACTGCATCAGAGGAGGTCTCTGAGGTGACGTTCCTCATAATGACAATCTTATTTGATATTTTGGAAGGGTGACTTTGAGATGAAATGTTCACTCAAGTTTTTTGGCTTTTCCAACTCATTTTACACACAAGGCACTCCAAATGTGTTTTTTTTTAATGGATAGATCGTACTGCTGGGAGTTTCTTGTCGGCTCTTCTCGCCAGCAATAGTACGTTGTGAACCGACGCTAGTTTTAGATAATGTTTATAATTGATTCAATAAATTCTAATTAGAAAATTGGAGGTTCTTCTTTTATCTTGATATGAGCTCTTTTACTGATAGCTAATGCGGTGGCATAATATCAGAGAGGTGGTTAGGAGGGGTGCCTTACACAAAATTATATAATTTGTTATGAATCTACATTAAAATATCTTTTGGCTAAACAAAGGCACGGGCGTACTCAGGTGATGAGCTTATATCATGAGTAATACATTTATCATAATTCATAAAATGCATAGCATTTTACACTTACAACTTATTACTACAATATTATTATTATTATTATATATATGTCGGAGGGAAGCTTTAATTGGACGTACCGTTGACTGGATGTATAACGCACAATATCATTTGTTTACATTTTAATTACTTCTAAAATTCTTAATGTAATTTAATTTGATGTGTTGAATGTTTCTATAACTTAAAGATCGTTCTAACCTAATAAAAGTTATGAATCTTGTAATTTAATAAACGACCAATCAGAGCAGAGCATATGGCGGAGCGGGGTCAGCGCCCTCTATACTTTGAGTAATATCTACTTGACTTGGTAGACTGAGGAGTTTTTGTGACGCATTTGGTTGGTGGCAACAGGTCGAGTTGGACCATGGAGTATTTTAAAGAAAGTATTGAAGCTGGAAGTATGAGCGGGTGCCCTGAACCCGCTACTCGGTCTAAACTATGTTAAAATGTGTTTCAAATCTAAATTAAAAGTGTATAAACCGTGGCTATTGTGTTTTATGCTCGCATTTTATCCTGATGCCGCCCACTAAACGTGCAATAACTAAAGATGATGTCGTGAGAACGAGGCCGTTCTGCGACATATATATATTTTACATCAACCTTTGAGAGTCTTCCTGTCCTTTGATCAACACTCTTATATAACCTACCTTGTGAACATAGGGTTAACGGTATTGCGACGAGGGTTCCTGCTACTAGATGATCACGACTTATGGCCAATATTACAAGATTTATTCCATGAAAAAGTTTTATTAATTTCCACTTTATAAATTCTTTTATTTCTCACTCTATGCTTCGGCTTGAGTATGTCATTCCATAGTCATTAGACTCAAAAGGGGGGTTCGTTATAACACCGTAACGTTTTGATTATTTTGGCCTTTTTGGTCGTTTTGGCCTTTTTGGTCATTTTGGCCTTTTTGGTCATTTTGGCCTATTTGGTAATTTTTCCTTTTTGGTCATATTGGCCTTTTTGGTCATTTTGGCCTATTTGGTCATTTTGGCCTTTTGGTCATTTTGGCCTATTTGGTCATTTTGGCCTATTTGGTCATTTTGGCCTATTTGGTCATTTTGGCCTCTTTGGTCATTTTGGCCTCTTTGGTCATTTTGACCATTTTGATTATTTTGGCCTTTTTGGTCGTTTTTGCCTATTCCGTCATTTTAACCATGTCGGTCACTGTAGTCTTTTGGTCATTTAGACCATTTCGGCCTTTTTGGTAAAGTTTTATAATTTGTTTTGTTGACAGATAGACGGGGGATGGTATATATAATTAGCGATATAAAATGAAGTGTATCTTCCGTGGGCAAATACATAAAAATGTAATATAATATAACCTGTAGCACTTGCTCTATGAACAAGAGACACGCACTAGAGGTTAACCCGCGGCGCAGCCGCGGGATAAACTCTAATAACACTATAAACAAGTATCTCAAGATATTTATAATAGCGTAAATAAATAATCGGCAGACAAAAACACACATTGTATACTCCCAAGATAAGCAAGTTGGGCTCGTGTTATGGGTAACATACAACGGACCACTCTGGCGTCGATCGCAGTCACGCAGGCCGCAGTAAATAAACGAAAGTTCGTCTACGAAACTTACCATGCTAGAAATCGAACCAGAAGCCTCTGCGTAACAGAGAGCCCGGCCGGCTAAGGCTTAGCCCACTCACCCACAGAGAGAGTAATAGTATATTGTTACATACCGACAAAGAAACGAGCACCTGGTTTACATCCCCGCCCGCATTCGGAGTTCTTTTGTTTACTTCGTATTTAAAATTTGCAATTAGACAATAGCCTATTGTTATTTTTTTCGACTTGGTTGGCCGTTCGCAGGAATAATTAGCCAGGTGTGCAAATTCCTGTTTCTCAGAAACCCCAGTGCACGCGGTCGATTTTTTGTACTGTATAATTAGTACAAAACAATGCCCGAACGGAGGGGTGGGGCAGTCGAGCGAGGCTTACGATATGAGCAGACGTAGATTCGATGAGCAATATAATGACGGACTTTGCGCGTGTTATTGAATCGTGCAGTTTGTACTAATAGTGTCTAGTTATATTTGTGCTTATTTTATACATGTTTGTATAGTTCTAATAAATTCTATAGTAATTCCAACGGCATTTTAATTCGAGTCCTGCGTAATTCGTAACAATATCTATCTAAAATATTATAAATATACAATTCTAAACATACCGTGTCTGTACATTGCAGCTATTAAAAAAGACAACTAGAATGGACTATATAAACGATGGAGAACACAAGAAAGAAAGAAAAAATATTGCAAGAAATAGTGATGTACTTATTTATACATTGCATACATGTTACTCAAAATATGCCTTTAGACCAGTACTATAATCCCTTTGAAAATGGTAAAAAAGGAAAATAAAAATAGTAGTATGAAACCCATTCGGAAAGGAAGAGATTATAACAAAAATGAAAGGAAAAATAATTTAAGGGGGTTTTAAGGGTGAAGAGCGGTTTATCTCGATTTCCGGCAACACTGCAAGTCCTATGGAAAAAAGTTAAATGCCAAAGTTTTAGGTAATCAAAAGATCTACAACTTTTGTATTTACACTTTTTTCACATAGCCTCAAAATGTTTATGAAAAATTCAAATAACCAAGTTTTTGGTTTTTTATTTTTACCTTTTACAAAAAGAAAAAAAATCATAAAATATGGTGAAGACTTTCTTCTTTATATGTTCTAAACATACTGTAGTTTTTTGATTTAAAATGTATATTTTTTTCACCTTATTTTGACTTAATATCGAAAAACCACTCTAATTTTCAATCGAAAATTATCGCGTCGAAATATCAGCTTTTTTAAAAAAGTCGGTGGGCTTTTTGTTCATTGAAATCTCTACTTTCTGATGATGTAAAAAAAATAATTATACATTACTCTAGTAAATGTTCTCAGAAAATACAAAGAAATAACGGCAGTAAGGCTCAGACCCTCCTAGTCCCTTCCCCACTTCTCTATGAAATATCTTTTGATGGGCTAAAATTTATGCGTAGATTGCCTATTTATTGCTATTTTAAGATAACTTATATACCTGAGTGAGCTACGGATTTTTTTTGTCCTGATTCTATGACCAGCAATCTATTTCTGGCGTGGTTGCGGACAATGATGCGCTTCGGAGATTCACCCTGGTATCGATTTGTAGATAGTAAAGCACGGTTAATATACGCATAATTCATATTAGAGGTAATAGTAGATTATAGGTGTGTGAACTGAATTGACCTTGTAAATAGCCTAATTATAAAAATTGCTCTGAGATCATTGGTCAGCGTGTTGGTTAACCTTCGTACAAAATACGCCAGTTCATAGGATATAATAAAATCCAAATCAAATATGTTATTTCCAGATACAATAACTCGAGTTTCCTATTTCATGACCCAAACACATTATAATTCCAGATCACGACGACCCAGTTAAAAATAAAGTGTAAGACATGAAATTTATGCGTGTTTTTCAGTGGTTCATCAAATACTGCGATACATAATGTGTTGAGTAGATAACTTCTTTTAATCTTTTTAACTACGATTTTGAACGATTTGAATAGTATTTGCGTAAATAGTCAGTGTAAAGTAATCGTGAATATGTTATGTTTTAGAATAATGTTCAACCAAAAGCCTCAGCCTAGTTAGAGTAAACTGTGTATGTAGGTCTTTGAGTGACACCAAATGACGAAGTTGACACTTACTTAAGTAGTTGAGAATTTCAACACAATCACACAATTTCGTTAGAAAAATTGTAACGTTAAACAATAAAATTACTTACACATTAAAACATTCAAGTTGAAATGGGATTACTGGGATTACATAGTAAGGTTGTTGTATTATGTACATTGTACACCTTTGCTTGCTCATGTCAAGATCAACTTATATTTAACGTAGAAGGCAGACCTCCAGAAACAGTAGTCGACTAATTTAATTTCTCATTATAGTCTATTTATAGGATTCGCTAGCAATTACGGCAAAAACCGAACCCCTAATAATCAGTCCGCTCGCGTCTTTGTATGTCACAGTTACATACATATTATCACACTTGTCTCTCACAAGGGTAGGCAGAGACGATAAATCTCATCAAATTTAAAGTCAAGTTTCTATTCAAAATAAGAACACTTATTGAAGGTCATACATGTAAGTCAAAATTTAAATCTACTTCCTGTTCTATGTTAACAGCTTCGCAACGTGTTATCGCTGATTAAAGGAGAAGAAACTCCAAAAAAACTCCACAGCAACGCGTCGAGTAAAAAATTTTTTCATCATAAATATTTATATTATATTATCTCAGGCTCTTTTTATAAAATACTTATAGAATTTGTATGACAATTACTTTTCAAATAATGAATGGATTTGTAACAAACAAAAAAATATTGTCACCGTCGCAATAATGACATACAAAGAATTTACCCTTCGACACGTACTTTCTTAAACGTCTTAATAGTTTTTTTTTAAACTCTTACGTTTATATGGATGAAAGACAGAAAAGGCTATTTTATATTATAACAATCAATGGTGTAGTGAAACTGCAATAAAACTAAGAATTAAGGATATCCCTCGTACATGTAACTGAGGGAAGATTTTTTCTGTATGCATAGGCGTCCACATGCTGGGGTATATAGATATAGTTAAAGTTGTGTATGTATGTAATGAAGTTCTTTAAGTATTCTGTTTTAATTTTTATTTACATCAATAGGAAGCTAGATATTAGTTTCCAGTCGTAAAATTTGCGTATTTTGTTTCTTGCGGCATAGATGCTTTTTTATGGAGCCAATGACGAAAACAATACACTATTGTCACTTTTACGGAACCCTCAATAATATAAGAACTGTCACGCACTTGCACGAGTTTTATTATTTATTTGTAGGGATGGGATATTGATTAAAAAATCATAAATAACACTAGGGGTGTTTTCTGCATCGGGTTTAAAAATATACACTAGTCGTCGGTTAGGTACGAGTAGGATAGTTTGAGAGTTTGCAATAATACTGTCAGAATTAAAAATTATTATAAACATTATAATAAAGGTTATAGAAAATATAGACATAACGTAACAAATAATATCTTTATACAACTGTAGGTTTAATAGCTGTAAGTAATATGTCATGTTTAAACACAATTATTGTTGCACGCAGGTTTGTATTTACAAAAATAATAAGTTGTATTCATGAATCATCAGTCGACATTACTGAATTTTGTGACTCATGGACACTAAAACCTTACTTTTTCTAGGTCTTTGTATATTACATGTTATCATTTCGAACTAATGAAAAATGTATTGGATTGATTAATGCGGGTAGACAAACTCCCGCGTAAATGATTGTTCTTTTTTTGAAAACATTCCATTATCCAATTGTTGCTTTACAATTTCAAGTGCAGTTATTTATGTAAGAACAATTACCAAAGTGACCGGTGGTGCTTCTTCTTCTTCTTCTTCCTCTGTAGGTTTCGACCGGCAGAATATACGACGACAGAATGCACCACAACCACACCTGTCCCGTTGACAAACCATCGTAAAATAAACCAAATAAAAACACCACTCACACCGCCGCTCGCGCGATATCGCGGTTGGCGCGATACTAGACTGCACTAGCGTCGTGAGTCGTCAACTTCAGTCGTCAGCCCGCGCTACTTGTAGGAATCGCACGCAAAAATATCTGAGACCGAAACGTGCTCGTATAAAACTAAATGTGTTTTGTGATGTAATATAGAGATTATGAAAGTGCAGTAATGAAATATTTCTATTTAAATCAATTCGCGCTTTCTTGACTTTATTTACTTTGATTCGAGACTAATTAATCGCCGCTCAAAAACTATCACCACCATCATTCAAGCGTTAAAAATAAATCTCGGATGCGTTTAAAGCGTTCGCTCCGACGGCCAGGGACAGCTTTCCTACTTTTCCTCCTCCACATCACGCAGTCTTCGGCATCCCCCGTTTTGAGACTATTGTTAACCCTACACAACGTCAAGCCAGCATTTCTTGGCCCTCCGACCGGGACCTGGCCGAGGCGGCATGGCCAGACACTTGTACCCCACATAATTAGCCGGTCTCCGTATCAGTATAATCGACTCTCTTGCAGTTTGTCTGCTATGTCACGGAGATGAAGACTGCCGCGGATGCGAGAGTTCCAAGTGCAGTTGTGCCGCGTTATTCTACACATCCATCTCAACATATAGTGTCGCTCACGTACAGGCCAAGTTTCACTTTCATACCGAAGGACAGGTCTCATCATCGCCCAACAGTTTTATCTAGGATGGACATAGGGGTTACTTTCCATCCCAGAAAAAGGGATAGATTTATGTAAAGAGTATCCCAGAAAGTAGTGTAGGTTTTGTTTTTTGTTATGTGTCATTTTGGCCATTTTCATCATTTTTGTCACTATGCAGTTTACAGCTGATAGATGGGGGATAAAAAATAAAAAAGGAACGGATGGTGATAGGGGATGAAAGTGTGTATTGAAGATCAATCATTTCCCAAATCTATACATATAAAATTCATCATATATAAAACAATGTGATAGTAGCGTGATTTGTCAATCTGTTAAGCTTGCTATAACTTTGTTTAATGTAATTTTAATCTTATACTAATATATAAAGCTGAAGGATTTGTTTGTTTGCTTGTTTGATTGAACGCGCTAATCTCAGGACCTGAGATTTGAAAAATTCTTTCAGTGTTAGATAGCCCATTTATCGAGGAAGGCTATAGGCTATATATTATCACGCTGAGCCCAATAAGAGCGGAGCACCAATGAAGAATGTTTCAAAATGGGGGGTTTTGAAAACAAACTCCACGCGGACGACGTCGCGGGCACAGGTAGTATCGAATATGGATATAAATATTTTTTATGTTTTCATGGGAGATGGGAAACAAACATGCATTTAAATTACGTTATTACTTCATTGCAAATTCATACTATTATACTATTGTATTGTACGTATACAATAGTAATAGTATGTATACACATAAACGGTTCCGTAGGGATGACAAACCAATTTACCTAAACAGTGATGTTTTCGTAAATTGGTTAGAGCACTATAAAAAGTATTTAAACGAAAAGAATCCATATCTCATAAACTAAATTACGTTGTAAGTATTTCTTGAATTCGAACCACTGTTGTCTGAGTCAATGTGGGTGTTGGTCGATTATTCGATTTGTCTAAAAGCAATACTTTTATGAAATTTAAATTTTTATATCAAAAATAAATTCCATTCGAGAACACCTTTTGAAGGTCATTCAATTAAATCAAAATTTAAATCTACTTCCTGTTCTATGTACACCGCTTCGCAACGTGTTATCACGGTTTAAGGACAAGAAGCGGCAGGAAACTCGCCAGCAACACGTCTACCTAAAAATCCTTTCATTATAATTATTTACCTATCTCAGGCATTTGTTTTATCTATGGGTTCAAGGTTATTAAAATAATTAGATTAAAGTCAATGTCAAATTAATCAAATACGTCATTTACGATAAGTCATAACATGATCATTAAAATCAACATAAACAAAATAAATAAAAGATAATTCACCATTTAAAGAAACCTTTCTGTAACTGGTTTTAATGAAATCGTTAAATTCTTAGTAATCAAAAATTTACATAACTACACAATGAGGAGGTAATATATAGATAATAAGCAATGTTTTTCAAGCAAATTTACGGAAACGGAAGAAATTTGTCCTTCTATAATCAAATATTATACTTTTAATAACATTTAACCGCCAAGTACTTTGATTACGAGTTTTTAAAGCAATTTTCCTCAAAATAATTGGTAAAACTAACCTCGAAATCCAGAGCATCTTCTGCAAAGTCGAATTCAATAAATTCCCTCGGTATATATCCTTCTTCCACGTCGTAGTTCATTTTAACACAGTTTATACATTGTAACGCTTCAACGGGCATTATTCGACTATACAGAACACGACTTGCGGTTATATGAAACACTAGGCACTTCACATCCTTTGTACGAAATCAATACCATATTGCGACAAACATTTTACCGCGAATTTGTATAAATGAAATATTGATAAGCAAGGAGTATGCAACGTTGATTTTCAAGCAAACATTACTTTTTATGAATTCTTATCTGCATTGTCCTATAATGCGTTTCTTATTGCGTATTGTTTTGATAGGAAAATATATACAACGTAGTATGTACAAACCGGTTTAATAACCTTCACTTGCTTGTTCTATATGAGTGTGAAAGAGAAAGGCATCGTTGTTTATCGTCTATAAAATGGGGCAGATAGAGATTGCAATAATTAAATTATGAGTTACCTTATCATGTCTTTCAGATGTTGTTATAGTATATAATA
Source organism: Dendrolimus pini (assembly GCA_949752895.1). Taxonomy (NCBI): domain Eukaryota; kingdom Metazoa; phylum Arthropoda; class Insecta; order Lepidoptera; family Lasiocampidae; genus Dendrolimus; species Dendrolimus pini. Next base: position 16,752,810 of record OX457137.1, on the reverse strand, counting down.
TACAAACTCAGAAGGGTAAGTGGCATTAGTAACGTAGGTTCCGTGAAGGTAATAAGCGCCCACTGTTTATTATTTGACTACAGAATCCAAATCAAAATCCAGAAGCCGTAGTAGCTTAGTGGGTAATGCTCTTAAGTCACAAACTCGCATTTCTAAAGAGACCTGGCAATTTTTGGCATAATGTACAAACTGAGCCGAGCGACTGGACACCGACCAGTGGACGCCACAGATATCTAAAGTGATGTAGAGGAGGCTGACCTGCATGAGCTTCAGATCTGTAATTGGCAGGAGATAACACTTGACTGAAAAGAGTGCGATATATTCGGAATTCGGTCCGTAGGCCAGAACTAATTTTTGGTCGTTGAACGGCAGTAGTTAGTTAGAAATACTCTAACACAAAAACTACTCGACGGGTTTTGTCCAAACCAATTTTGATTGAAAGTATTATTGCCGCCATAAGTAGTACATCAAATTTTTTCAGAATTTTTCGCGTCATAGATCAAAACTTCGAGGGGTAGCACGATTTTTATGACTTTAAAACCTAGCATCTCACCACCCCAGTGAGTAGTAGAACTACAGGGCGCTCCATTAGTAGCTCGCAACGCCCAAAATGCTCAGTTGGCCGTTCCACAAGGCGACCGCGTTGTGGTTGTGGTGAAAACGTCACTAATGACGTCATCATTTTCGATCACACAACGCTCACCACGACCCATGTCAAGAGGTGGGTCGAATAGCCGTTCCACTTGGGTTTACAATTGTAATGCCGGCAACCAAGTTGAACGGGATAAGTCGCGGTCGTGAACGTGGTGGTTGTGAGTCGTTAATGGAAGCCTTACTAGTTTCTAAAAAAAACGAGGGATATGAAAACAAACGAAAAAACAGACTGACGAAACTGATAAAGGTTGCGTTTATGCAACCCTATAAATATATATTAGTACAAATTTTGTATAGTAAACAAATTTAAAGAATAATGTTTAGAAATAAACACACACTATTACAATGGAATTTCCCATGTAATAATAACTAAATCATATTTTACCGAGTTATTTGTAACTTCATTTTTAATGAATGCGAGGAAATATGCATACATTAAATAGGTTCGAAACATTGGTTTCAATATTTAAAACATACTTTGAGCCAGTTATACAAAATTTTGCTAGTCTAGTACATTGCCATTCCGATAAGAGGATTTGACGGGGATTGAATGGCCTAAGCGTTCAGTCGCCCAGCTCTCTATAACGTAGAGGAACTGGGTTTCATTATTAACATTCTTTTCGTAAACGACCTTTTTAGTTATTTATTACGGCCGGCCTGGGTGTATGATATTGGCCCCAGAGTTGTCCCTTGTACAACTGTAGGTCCGACTCTAGCTTTACCCATAGCACAACATGGTACCCTAGCTGTACCCATAACGCAACATGGTACCCTAGCTGTACCCATAGCGCAACATGGTACCCTAGCTGTACCCATAGCGCAACATGGTACCCTGGCTGTACCCATAGCGCAACATGGTACCCTAGCTGTACCCATAGCGTAAAATGGTTAGCATGAAGATGTTCAAATTGAAAATAACGTCGAAATGAATTCTTTTGAATGTCTATTCTAATATATAAAAATTACCAACCATATTTTGCAAATTTCTCGTTGTTTTTTTACATTTTACTTGACAAAGACTTCAATATGTTGTAGAATATATTTATTTGTTGCTTCTTAGTTTGTTTTTGATAATGTTTTATTTTCTACATTTTAATTACGTAAATATTTACGAGAAATAGCTTTAGAATAAAATACATGAATGCTTGTAATATTCGAGGGTTGCTCTCGAATTCCTGGAGACCACTCATCCGATCCTGACTTGGTGACAATGAGACTACTTCAGGAGTATATTCTTTCGAATAAAAAAAATGAAAAGCGATCTCCAATTGACAGAGAAATCATGTAACAAACATAGCCGAATTGAGAACTTCCTATTTTTAAAGTCGGTTAAATATTAAACAATGTAAATAGGTAAAAAATTGAAACATACACAAGTTGATTTTTTGTACACAGAGATATGATAAATAAATACACATGTTTCTTAATATTGACTTTATTACCGAAACTAAATAGGTGGGATTGCCCTTACATTCTACTTTTTCTCTTACACTATTGTATTCCAGACTTTCCTTTCAACCTGAAACAAAAAAAGTATCATCTTATTGTTGAAAATGGCAGAGCTCTGTATAGAATTATTTATTATCTTGATTACAGCTCTTAGAGCCCTGACAAATTATCGACGTGAAACGGTTGGCTTAGAGCTTCGTTGCGATGAGAGAGAATTACTGCCCTACTAATTGCACTTGCAGCAGTCGACATTTTTTGCATAAATGGTATTACAAGGCGCTAATCTAAATTCAAATTCACTGGAGAACACTTTTTGAAGGTTATGCATATAAGTTAAATTTTAAATTTACTTCCTATTCTAGTACTATACCGCTTCGTAAAGTGCTATTGCTGTTAACGAGAAGAAGCGGCAAGAAACTCCCCAGTAACACGTCTAGCTCAACATCGTTTTGCGTTATATTTCTTATTCAATTTAATTTTATATATATAAAGCTTGATTTTATTATTGTTTTTTAGATACACTAAAGTTACAAAACATGGACATGACCGCCTCTGTGGTTGAGCGGGCTAAGTCTTAGCCGGCTTAACTCCTTGGAACGCAGAGGCTTTGATGTTTGGCTTGGTAAATTTCGGAAACGAACTTTCTGTTATTTACTATAGTCTGGGTGTCCGGCCCCAAAGCGGTCCGTTGTATATTACCCATAACACAAGCGTAAATTGCTTAGCTTGGAGTTATACAACGTGTGAGTTTGTCTGCCGGCTATTATTACTATGTTGTTCAGATATTCAAAAATATGTCTACTGCGTTTTCGTCTAAACTGCCATTTGCAAGTAATTACTGCGTTTGCTATATAGGGCGCGTTCCTTTTGTATCTCACAACGCCTATAATGCTCCGTCTGCTTTTTCACCTGGCGACCACAGTCGTTATGGTCGTGGCGAAAACGTCACTAATGACGTCATTATTTTCGATCACACAGCGATCACCCATGTCAAGAGGTGGGTCGAAGTGGACGTTGACCACAGAGCATTAATTCTCTCTATCGATTAACATTGAAAAAGGCGTGATTTTCAAATCAACCAATGCCATTTGTGTATTTCGTCGTTAATGACATCAACGCTCCATAATTCGTTCCACTAGAGTTTTTAATTGTAGCCCGCAAGCAAGTGGAACGGGAAAAATTGCGGTCGTGAACATGGTCGTTGCGAGTCTCTTGTGGAACGTAGCCAAGGAGGGCAGAGTTCCGATGGCCGACTTCCCCTTCCCCAATCCCTACTCCGTAATCCTACCTCATATACCCATCCCCTCTATCCTATGCCCTCGTCTGATCCTCTCTCTGAGTACTTCCTGTTAGGTGGGCCGTGTGCCCGTTTGTCAGATAAATATATAGATAACACTATATTGTACACCAATACAAAAATGAATTTATATCTAATTATGTACATGGGCCGTCTAGTCGCTAAAACGCGACCTCTTCCAGACTACTCCAGGAATGAATTGTGAAGATAATGGCGATGGTGGTATACGTAACACATACTAACTCAGTATATGGAATATTCCTAGTCAACCGTTTCGCGCATTTATGGCTAATGTTTTAAATTTACATTAACCTACTTTAAGCGCCAAATATAAATTGACTTGTGCACTTTTTAGTAATAATATATATTCGTAACTATGTTACACGTCGGGGTTATATATTATTAGTAAATTTTCAGTTATTAAGATTTACTTATATACATTATACTCAATATACATACCATACAAATAAATATCTACAAAATAGCCAGCTTGTCAATAAAAAATATATCATGTTAACATAATCGAAATTGTTTTAATTAGTGTTTAAAAATAATAATGCTAATTCACTTATACCGTCATTCATAAAATCCATAGTCCATTGTTTGGAAGAGATCGTTCTAAAGCGATAAGGCCGCCCATTGTTCCTTATTTACTGTTGAATGTGACTAATGTAAATTGTTTACTTAATGTGTATGTGGTGAACAATAAAGGGAATTCTATCTATGCTCAATATATAAATACATAACTAATTATTAATAAATACTAACTTAATATATAAATACTACCAACTAACATAAGAGCCGCAAAACATGCCGGTCATTGGAAATGGTTAACACTCGAAAGCTCTACCATGACGTCGCCAAACGTTTAGTAAAGATTAAACGTGCCATACAACAAAGCAACGCCGCCAGCCTTTTTGGGAACGTTCCCGATAAGTGACAGTGGTTTGGGACCAATATTTTATCCTTAATCATTATTCCCAATTTTTATTTAGTTTTTAATATAGCATAACTAATAATAAACTTTTTTATAATTAACTTAAATCCAAAATAATACTTACTAGCTACATGAAATTTAGAATTCGTTTCCGTCTTGCAAGGTAGAGCCTGCAAACACAATAGAAATAATTTAATATTACATTTTCAGAAACTACCTCCACTATTTGAGTTGTTCTAAACATCCAGTCCCTCTTCGAGGCTGACAACACATTGTTAATACCTCTGGTGTTGCCAATGTTCATAGGCGACGTTAACCACTTTCCAGGCCGTCTGCTGTGCTCCAACTATTTGAACAAATTGTTTAGTTATAATATACTCGTGATCTCACCAAATGCGGATGATGGACTCGCACGTGCTGCAATAGTTTAGCACGCGTAGCGTACTGGCGTGCGCACGCGCTGCACGCTGCCGGCTCGCACACTACCACGCTGCCTTCTACACACTGCGCACACATCTTTTTCGCACCTGCACACAATGCACTCAGAATATAAAAATTAAGTAGTTTTTTTATATATATAAACCTTTTTTAAACTTTACTGTTTCATGTTAAATTCACTACAATAACAATGCCAACCCAGCAAAATATAGATTCGAGTCGAAGGCAACCTGATATAAAATAATACAATGAATTACTCGTTTCCTATTAAATGTAGGCAGGCATTCGTCAGTAAATTGAAAAAAAAGCGATTGCCATCGACTTCTGTCTATTTTATGGAACTTACATCAATTATCAGGATAAAAAGTATCCTAAATGTTGAATCGGGATATAAGTCAGCTCTGTGTCAAGTTGCATTCATATACGTTCAGTAGCTTTCAAAAAGGATTCGGTTGTAACGCGATCTTTTTCGATATTTTCATATTATATGCCGCGACTATGGCATCATTTATCGGGATAATAAGTATCTTAAGTTACGCCTCGGGATATAAGCTAAGTCTGTGTCGAGTTTAATTTAAATCCGTTCAATAGTTTTCACATAATGCTCTGACAGACAGACAGAAGAAAATTCTAAATAAAATCATTTTCGGAAGCTCCTGGTCCGATTTTTTTTCATATTTTTAAAAACATTTTACAAACGCGAACCATTCACATTTATTATAGTATAGATAATATACTTAATTATATGAGCTCTCACAAAAATTGTTACTAGCCCTACGTTTTTGAGGTATTTTATATTATTAATAAATAAGTTTTTTTCCAATAAGGAAACACTGATCAAATAAGTGATTCTCATATATAGCTTGAATCTATAGTCTGCGAAATAATACAGAAATATTTAAGAGATTAATATTGCAAAAATAACAACCTGATAAATAATTATTTAATTTATTTATAATTAAATATCTAATTATAATTAGGACATGAGGTGGGGTAATATTAAAGAGTGAAAAAGCCTTACCAGGATGATGCAGCTGCACGTGTCGATTCCTCTTCGCCGCTGTGACGTACATTTTAGGACACGCCACACAGAAGTAATGTTTCACCTGCCGCTCCAATGGCTCATTCGCAGTCTTCGTGTTGAGGACTCGCCACAAATTATTCATAAGCATACCCCGATGCTGTCAAGTAAATATAGATAATACTTATTAATGTTGTTAACAACTAGTAGATATTAAAATGGCCACTGAAGTCACTATTTCTTTTTTTTTCAATTTATTTTAAGAATTTTTGGATCAGTGTCTAGTCACTATTTCAAAAAGCAAAGTAAATGTAAAGTCCCAGAAAACATTCAAAAGCTTAAGCTTTCAGTAGACAAGTTCAAAAAATGTATATAGCAACGTTTTTGCTAGAAGACATTTTATTCAACCAAAGATTTTCTAGACGACCATACCGACTGTTCGAAATAGCTCGTTTAATTATCACTGTTAATTATATTTTTGCAAACTAAACAAAGGATTTATAATTTGAAATAAAACTCGTAACACAGCTGTGGCAGAACAAAGTCTTATTTTAGAACTGACATGTAGGTAGGATCAAAATTTTAAATGTATAAGAATAAGTCGACTTTATGCGGATTTCAAAACGTGTAACGCCATCTAGTTACTTTTGAACACAACTAATCAGTAGCACTAATTCAAACCATGGAGGCTAGAGGTATAAGGAGGACCATCTAGTATGGGGGATCAGTTGAAAAAGTGTCCACCTGTAAACAGCAAATTATGGTTTGAAAACTCGTCAAAATAGCGCTAGTGTAGGAAAAGGAAATTATATGGATTTAGTAGTTATAAACGTAGTGAAGTGTGTTGGGTTCAAATTATTACGATTTATTATATCATAATGTCAACTATTATTTTTTATTTTTTATTTCATTATTAATGAATTTTATTTATTAATTATTAAATTTATTTATTAATTTTATTTGATTAAATTATTATATATATTCCACCATGAGGAGACATGCAATAGTTACATTTTTGTAAAATGCGCGGTAACAAAGAGGAAGTCTTTCTTTCCTTCTTTAATCTAGTATCCTACTCTAATTATTTGTGGCGCTATTTTTACATACTTTCCACTTGCTATTATGGCGCCATCTTAATTTGCTGCCCTTCAGTGGACACTTTTTAATATACTGAGATGGTTCTCTTTATACCTCTAGCCTCCATGATTCAAACCTATTGATTTGATAGAAATCAGATGATGTGATTGAACACCGACTGTAATAAATGCGGTCGCTACCAAGCTATTTCAGTGATTCATACAAAATAACTTGGTTAAGCCTTATTTTAGTTTAAAATACATAACAAAACGACGTATGTATATACATAGTAATTACAAAGTCAAGTCGTATTGCTCGGGAGTATGTTGCGCCACTTCTTCTCCTTTAACAGTAGGTAACTATAATTGCTTTGGAAGTAACCAGCTTTTTAGCCCACGGATATGCTGGTTCGATAGTTATAAACTACATTGGGAGAGATATGAACCTGATCCTTGCTAGATCCTGATCCTAGAAAAGCAGAAGCTCCACCAACGTCTTGGGTCGGTTCAGGTTGCAGTACACAGACAAACACTGCACAGCACCAAATTCACTTTGGAGTGATCACTTCTTTTGACCAGTATTGCACAATAAGTTCTTGGCACGATCAGTAATTAAAATTAGCGTAAAATATGTTTAAATAATAAACGCACGGAGCGATCTTTCTTTGTCAAAACGTTGACAGAAATTGTTCAAAAAATGACAGCCCTTACCCCGTGTGCAAATCCCGCATCGTTTCGCACAGAAAGAGGGTAGATAGCAAAATTGATGGAGCGATATTCTACCTTATACTAGGCAAGGACTGAACAAGTAGACTCATGTATTTTCAATAACTACTCTGTAAGATTTTGAAATAAATACAAAAGTTCATAAGTACACGTCCTTGCACAAAACACAGAGTTGGGTAGATGACGCGTTTGAATAAATTCTATCAGTATTTACATAATAAAAGCAGGAGTTACAATACAAATAAACATACAAGCATACCTTGAATGTAATCCTACACTGCTCACATGCATATTTTTTAAATTCTGGAGACAATATTTCAAGTTTTTGGCTCTGAAAAGACAATGAGCAAAAAAATAAAATAGAAAGTATAATAATAATAAGTACATATTATATAATCCGTGCAGGAACGGAGAATGAATACAATTTCCAGGGGCCGGGCGGCCTGTCTTAAGAGGCGACTAAACAACCCGCAGCCAGGTGACAGAGTATTCACCCGACTGGATGACTACCACCTCTGGTCTAAAGTATACCGCCACATCAACCTTGAGTTTTGATCGACAAAGTGGCCAGGTTCCAGTCCTCTTTTAGAAAGCGACAACACATTGGTAGTACTTTTGGTGTTACAAATTTACATAGGCGACGGTAACCGCTTTCCATCAGGTTGGCTGTCTGCCTCTCTGCTGAATTCCTGCAATAAATAATAAAACTACTTTTCAACGGTTTTAAGCGCGGTAATTAAACGGTTTTAAGGCTAAATAAAACTTTAACAATACTCGTTGGACAAATGTCACCTTTGTCGTCCGTGACCACGGCCACTGAAAAGCGGCCGAAATGTCGGATAAACCAAAATCAAATAAATTACCGCGCTTAAAACCGTTAAAACGTAGTTTTATTATGTATACAAGTCGCGAAAACTTAAGAAAATATCATGCAATAAAATAAAAAAAGTAAGATTAGGTATATAAATGCAACATTACCTTTTTATTGTCTACATCATTTTTATGTTCCTTGTAAATATGTTGAATAAATCTTTTTTTATTAATAAACACTGATCCGCATTTACATTTAATGCGTCTACTATTACATTCACTGCAAGAAATGATTATCAATATTAAATTATACGTAAAGGTTAATAGTTATGATTGTTCAGTGGCTAAAGCAACTGTTTTGGGACATAGCATAGATCGATCGAAGCCGTTTATATGTGAAATGAAAGGTTTTTTTAACTGTGTACCTGTCTATTACAAAACAATGGTATTTATAATATAAAATTTCTAGCAAAAGACAATCCCGATCTCAAGAGCAGATAATTAAAAAACAAAAAATAACCTTTTCTACTACATCTTGAAGTCGGTGGGAAGCAATACACAAAAATGACTATATTTTGCTTTGTTAAGAAAGATGATTTGATGAGATTTATTTTTTGCTTTTTAGTTACTCTCAAAATCGATTTATTATTTGCAAAAAAAATCTCTTTTAAATTATTTATGTGGTATCAAATAACAATGAAATTATATTTATAAATTATCACGATAGTCTGAAAAATAAATAGACATTATTCAGAGATATAAGAATTACCTCCGTTCTTTCAGATTATTATCTATTTGTTCTATGTGATGGTTACAATTTAACTAATAGTTTTAGAGAGCTCATTCTTGAATACTTAAATTGCCTATGCCTATAAATGTAACAACAGTAAGGAAATTGTTTATAACTCGACTAACTACCCTACTAGTCTATCAGACACTGAATAAGGCAATATCTCAAAACATTACTTGCAATAAAGCGGTGGTAATAATTCTACCCTCATTTTGTTGCATACCAAAAAAAAAATATCGATATCGACTACCTCGTGTATGACATCACATCACTAGAACAGAATAAAGATTTTGTTAACTTTATGCTTTAAGTAAAAAATATAACTCATACTTGTCTATATTGTAACATGCTTGTAGGTAGGTATATATATTGCGCATAAGTCATAATAACGTTTATCAATGCATCTACTTATCGCTAATTATACGTACTGCTAGTACTTTTTTAAATAAATAAGATATATCTTACTATTGATGCCGAAATCTCTTCTTCAGCAAAACACTTTGTTCACAATAAACACAGGAAACAACTTTAAATTTAGACTTCTGAAATCAGACATTATCAACCTGATGATGCAGCATACAACTATATCTTTCACTTACAAATTCAATCCAACAAACATGACATATACTCACATCAATATCGTTAACATCATTGCTTATAAGTTTGTCAGAGAACTTCATGAATTCAATATCGTTTATCAAACTATCTTCGTCCTTTTCCCTTATTTCATAGTTACGTAACACACTGTTAGTTCTGAATGAACTGTTACTTTGTTCGTAATCTGAAACCCTGGCATTCTCGAAAAAACCTGGTGAAAAGCCTACGCTATTTGATAAATCGTCTATATCTTTCAAATTTTCTTCTATAGCTTCGAAATTTTCTGTGTCCTCGAAGTTTTCTGTATCTTCGAAATTTTCTGAATCATCAAAATTTTCGGTATCGTCGTAACTTTCTATTCCTTCGCCATTTTCCATATCATCACAATTTTTTAAATCTTCTATATCTTCGATTTTTTCTATGTCTTTGAGATTTTCAATATCTTTAAAAGTTTCTATATCGTTGGTATTTTCTACATCTTTAAAATTTTCTATATCTTTGAATTTTCCTATACCTTTGAAGTTTTCTATATCTTTGAAATTTTCTACATCTTTGAAATTTTGCATATCTTTGAAATTTTCTATACCTTTGAAACCTTGTATATCTTTGAAATTTTTTATATCCTTGAAAGTTTCTACATCTTTGAAATTTTTTATATCTTTGAAAGTTTCTACATCTTTGAAATTGTGTACGATTTTTTCTATATTTTTGAAATCTTCTTCTACCGATAGTATTTCTTCCACTATAGGTGTGATACTTCTAATATTCTCTTTCAGTATTTTCGGTTGTAATTCAACTGAAACATTTACCCTAAAAATGTGCAATTTATTATATACATTACATTGTTGGAAGTAATGCGCCATCTAGCAAAGCGGAGGTGAAACTAGCCATGAGAGGAACACGTTAAAAATGTTGCAGTCATGTTGTTGTTGTTGCCATGGTGATGCATTTGTCAGTGAATTGCAATGATGGCGCCAATAAAACGCGGTTGGAGTGCCAGCTTTTCAACTATATTCGTTTATCCCTCGGGAATAGTACTTTTTCTATATAAATGTAGCCTATGTCTTTTCTATGTCCCTGACATAGAAAAGACGCACCACGCAAAATTTCGTGACGACCTGTTGCGCAGTTAAGGCGTCATAAACGAACAAACTCACATACGCATCCCTATTCATATTATAAACAACAAAGTAACTCTGTCTGTCTGTTCCCTTTTCATGGCATAACTACTGAACCGATTAGGCTAAAATTCAGTAGATATATATTTTTGATGCCAAGAATGAACATAGGATAATTTTACCCCGAAAAATGGGATGGTTTTTGGGATAAAAATATACTCGTCTTTTCGTTTGTTATGCTTTAACGAAGAAACTACTGGATCAACTTATAATTTTATGTCGAGGGTGGACAAGGCAACTTTTTATCCCGGATAATGGAAAGATTTTGGGATAGATTTATGTAAAGGTTGTCCCAGAAAGTAGGAGAGGTTTTTTTTGTGTTTTGCCATTTTGGTTAATTTGATTGATGTGATCGATTTGATCGATGTGGTCGATGTTGTCGGTGTGGTCAATTTGGTAATTTTGGTGTACCTACATATGTAGCTTTAATACCGAAAATTGGCATAGATATTTTTCATCTGGGAGATGGATAGTTTGCGATATAAAATGAAGCGAAACTTCCGGGGCAAATAGTAGCAATAACATACAAATTTAACACAAATTACAATGTAACCTATTTAAACAAGATGCACGCAACAGAGATTGACCCGCGGCGCAGCCGCGTGGGAAACTTTAGTTTATAATATTCTTAGAAATAATAGTGCAAAGGAAAATATCATTCAGCAAGTTTCCATAAAAAAACCCACCAGCAGCATTTGTGAAAGTAAAAGCTTTACTTACGGTTTTAATTCAGATTTTTCATTATGTGCTTCCTTATGGCGTTTTGACCTGCGAGTAAATAATAAATATCAATCATACAGTTCAATAATCACGAAATAATAACTCGTCAAAAATACACTTACGCGTTAGTTCTCCCGGAAGGATTCGTACATTGTTTGCAACTATAACGCTTCCATGGCTCGGGCTTATCATTCTGTAATGAAAAAATTAATACTCAAAATAGCTTTCACCTATACCCCAGTTCAAAATTACACACAAAGAGTACATTCACTTCACTTCACTTTTTTGGGTTTATGGCTCCAACGCACTTGGCATCGATTTTGCCGTATATTGATTTTACAGAAAAATGTAAACAAAGAAATGTCACATGTTATGCAAAAGTCAACGTCACTTTATGTGTGACGTTGACTTATGTGTGACGTTGGTGTAAAAAAAATAAGAAACAATGATTATAACGTGTTTCTTTGAACTAGAGCGAGAGAACTTGATAAAAGTACAAAACGTCGCGCAAAATTGTTTCATTTGACATTTGTGATCGGCTATTTTGAAAAGTCATGTTTCAGCCAGTATTTGAAATTATTCAATTCTATTTCTATTTTCAAATTTTGAAGGACCATTTTTATACCCCGTTCACGATCACTTGACGTACCGGGTTACCAATTTCTAAAAATTAACATCACTTGATATCATGATATAAAATACGTTATAAAGAGATTATTAAAAAAACATATATTATTCTTAATTTTTGTTGGGAGTTTTCTTGTAATTATCACCATTTTAGGTGTTTTCACTCTAGATTTAGGCGTTAATATTTTTAATTGTATTGGTAACCCGGTGCGTTAAGTTATTGTGAATGGGGAATAACATTGATAGAACTTTTTAGTGTAATAAAAAAACGATGTGCAGAAACAAAAACAGAAATCGGTACTTGATAAAATATCATACAATACTACTCTGTTACATAAATTAAATTACCTTATGATAAAAATCGAAATGGCGTTGTTTCAGAGTTTCAGTAGCAAAGGAACGGTTGCATGCATGACACGACCACTTTTTGGCTGCGAAAGCATATTCTGGAATAATTATAGACATTTTGATAAACATTCTGGTACTGTGCGAAAGCTATTGCTGAAATACTGTCAAAAGAAAATAACTTTCTAGTGTTTATTCCGGTCCGGGTGGTATTAAAAATGGTCCCAATTTTTGTTGTTCTAATGTATTTCACAACACAAACATAACTTGAAAGTTTAGAAATAAACATTGTGTTTGTGTACTGATCTATTCTTTATATACAATACTCTATACAGTAACCTTGTGCTAGAACTATGCTGGAATAATTGATTGATGAATGATCTTGATTACAACTCAATTAACTCTTGTACACACGACCGGTGTGATACAGCAGTTTAACACAAATTGTATCTGTGATCGGCAGTGTCTGTGTGATCGTCTTTATCTGCGTAAACCAAACGCAGATAATGGAGATCAGCTGTAATGTAATCAAGGTAATGATTGAGCCGACCCCAACAGCTCTAATGAAAAGAATGATCGAGCCAGCCCTAAGAGCTGTATTCAAGGTAATGATCGAGCCGGCTCTAAGAGCTGTAGTCAAATAATGATCGAGCCAGCTCTAAGAGCTGTAGTTAAGGTAGTGATAGAGACGGCCCCAAGAGCTGTAATCAAGATAATGATCGAGCCAGCCCTAAGAGCTGTAATCAAGGTAATGATCGAGCCGGTCCCATAGCTGTAGTCAAAATAATGATCGAGCCAGCTCTAAGAGCTGTAATCAACGTAATGATTAAGCCGACCCCAAGAGCTGTAATCAAGATAATGATCGAGCCGGTCCCATAGCTGTAGTCAAAATAGTGATCGAGCCAGGTCTAAGAGCTGTAATCAACGTAATAATTGAGCCGGCCCCAAGAGCTGTAATCAAGATAATGATCGATCCAGCCCTAAGAACTGTAATCAAGGTAACGATCGAGCAGATTCCAAGAGCTGTAATCAAAATAATGATTCCAGGATGGCTCTACTTAAGGTGGTTAAAGTCATAAGCAAAAAATCCAAAAAATTACCTTTCAAGTCTAAAATAGGTTGAAATGTGGGTATTTTGTATTTATCAGCGTATGCTTTACTATAGCCCAATGCAAGAGTCGTCTTTGCCGGTATATGTTTAGTTGTAAAGCCATATAATTCATTGTTATCTTCATATAACCATACATTCGCAGTTTCATATTGGCCAATGGGAAGCATGCAAAGCCAATTTGCTTTATCTGTGTAAAAAATCGCTATGATTTACAATAATCTAAAAACAATTTATAACATTGATTTGAAATAAATTAAGTAATCAAAAAACCAGCATATTCAAATTATCAATCGATCAATAACTCTTTATTGTACTCCAATACAAAAAAGAAATTACACATTAAAACTATGTCTCATTATGCACAAAGGGAGGTCTTATCGCTAAAAAGCGATCTCTTCCCAATAACCCCAGGAATTAATTGAGATTATAATGACGATTACGATGAATTATAAAATTGATTCAAAAATTGGCTTTATATGCAAATTTTCTATCATCGTACCTTTGTCAGAAGTATCAATGAAGGTAGTTTGCCCGTTATTATCTCCTAGGAAAAACACTGGCGTTTTCATAGCAGCACTATCGCATACTATGGCCCGAACTTCAGTTTTGTTTATTATGCGCTTTATTCCTGTTAAAGATGAAATATGGTACCTTTACATTTTTACAAAAGATAAAAACAATCTTACGTATTATATTGCAATATTAGCCAAATTCCATCTGAGGTGGTACACAATGCCTCAAGACAGAAGTCTTTGAACAGTGCTTCCTACCCACACAGATATGACATATCTGGCCGGGACATGGACATTAATGGTAATGGTAGGACAGGTCCACTTTAAAGTCGCCCAGCACGCTATACAGCGAGCTATGTTGGGTGTTTCTCTTACGGATAGAATCAGAAATGAAAATATCTGTAAGAGAATCAAAGTAACCAAGGTACCTAGCAAAACTAACAAATTGGAGTGCCAGTGGGCCGATCGCAGGACTGATGGTTGATGGAGTAAACGTGTCTTAGAGTGGAGACCGTGTCTCTGTAAACGTAGCATAGGATGCCCTCCGGCCCAGTGGACCGATGTCCTGCATGAGGTTGCCGGCAGGGGCTAGATAGCTTGAGACTGGGATATGTGGCGCAGACTTGGGGAGGCCTATTTCCACATTAATTGGCTAAAGAAAGTAAACTGATTCATTTAGAGACCCCTCGATGGTAAACAATTGTTTGTTGTGTTATATATATGTATATTGTGAAGTCATTGACACAGTGACTAGCTCAATACACTAAATAAATTTTTCTTACTGTTATGTGGTAGTTACCTTATTCACTTCATCACTTGGAAATTTCAGAGGTAAAACTAAATGCGATTTTAGGGCCCTAACGACTTCATAAAATTAGAATAAAAAAATTAGTGGCTTCAGAATCAAATTATGGAACATTTAAATAAAAATGTGTGCTACCCCATTATCTGAAAAGTCGCTGTGTTGGTAGCATTGGAATCAGTATTGCCAACACTCATTCGAGAAAACTGGTATATCAACTCCTAAAAAGTATTAGATTGAAATGTATTTAAAAGAAAAAGCCCTAGAAATACAGTAAGAGATAAAAAAAATACATTATAGATACTTGTTTTTTAACAATTACATTCCGAGAAACATCGATATTTGAAGAGTCGGGTATATAGGGGCCGCATTCACTATCCTACATTGCAGTCCGCTGCGTAATGCTGGACTATAAATGTTGTTGCAGCCAGCGATATGTCCGGCAACATATATCAAAACGCCTCGAGTCCTGCAAACTCTTGCCCACTGCAGGGTAGTGAATGGGCCTTCAACAGAGACGAAAAAGCGCCATATTTTAGATATAGCGCAGAAAGCACTAAGTTGGCAGCAGGGCTTGGGATTACCTTGGACGGGGCCAAATCGCACTCGTGGAGGCAGCAACCGGCCAGTTGATATAACGTCATGTTTTATTTGCAACGAGGATGGTAAAACGGCTACAGCCCGAGGCTGCGCAACGCGGTCTGATATGTGAACTGAAATACAAATTTCTGAATTATCACAAGAACTTTGTTTTATATTAGTTAAAACAGTATAATGTGGCTGATACTGGTATAGGGTTCTATGGATCCGGTTTTTGCTCGGTGCTTGTTACTTAAGTATTCTAAAACTTAAACACTTGTTTAGATTTGGCCAAGTATTCACCCTCACTTTCTAGAGCCGCTGCATTCCAGAACACAATGCTGTTCTGGAATGCACCGGCTGGTTACAATGATTCTCAAGAACATTTCTTTTGGGCACTTAGGAATTTGGAACAATCTTCCAGCCTAGGTTTTCCCAGAGAGCTATGATGTAAGTATTTTTAATAAAGGTGTCATAAAATGTATTCAGAGCTCAGCACACATTGATATATCAATTCAACAATAAAAAAATATTGTTACGTGTGAGCGGGGGTACGGATTATGGATATACACTTATGGCTTGGAAGAAAACACCACGTTTTTTAACTAAACGCTTTTATTGACTTACACAGCCGCATGTAATACCTCTTTGCAGGGTTGCCCCTAAACGCACGACCAACGATGCACTGTTCTAACGATAAGTTGTCTTACTCACAATACCGTCGCCGATATTGCGTAGACCACCTCCGATATTACCGCGTGTAGCTCGCTCCTGGTTTTTCTCTCGAACTACGCTACACACCTCCTTCACGAAACTGGTCACTAAATTCACCACTTTACTCGTCACTGTCTTCTATTAAACCTCTCTTCCAACTCTTCCGTATCGCACTTGTCGCTTCACCGTCTTTATCTGAACTCAACTCTAAACTGCCGAGTAGGCGCGCCTTACGCTGTTTATATACCCGGAAGAATTTTCTCGAACCCATCTATCTATCTCTGTCACTTCCTTCCCGAACCTTGGTTCGGGAACTTTCGTTTATACATCTATCCCTTTCTAACATCTATCTATCTCTGTCTTTCGTTCATCGTCTATCCCTTTCTAACATCTATCTATCTCTGTCTTTCGCTCATCGTCTATCCCTTTCTAAAATATATCCGTCTTTGTCTTTTCCTTCCAGAATGTTCTAGTCTTTTCTAAAAGTTCTAAAACTAACTAGATGGTTTCACCATCATTCGCCACAATATTATGTACAGATATTGCAGTACAGAGGGTAGACCTGTTCTAGCTATTAATTCTGGCTCTCTTTCTTCTATTACACCACCAAGATTTAGAGAGAGGGTCCAAAAATCAATGAACTGTAATAATGACTTAACTCTGCAAGTTGTCTATGAAATAATTGACGAAAATCTATATTATAAAAAATTCAAAATATTTTGATGGATTTGTTTCTAAACTATCTATTGACAAAAAAAATATTTGAAAACCGAATGGTACGCCATATTGCGACGCCATATTGCCGTAAAGGACTTCCGTTGCATTGTCGTCCAGTTACCTCCTAGTCGCGCCTAAAGAAGTTTTACTTCAAAAATGAATTCCAATAATATGATTTTGTCACTGATCGATAGCAAATTTAATGTTATAAAATGTGTGATATTTTTTATCACGGGTATCCCGCAGGAATTTCCCTTGTATTGAAGCGGTTTGAAGTTATTCGGGTACATAAAAATTAACTTATTCCGACATAATTTTTCACTTATACGATAGCTGCGGTACTTTATGTAACGGAAATTTCAAGTCAAGTGTAGACGAAGTTGCGGGTATACCTAGTTTAAAATAAAACCACTATTTCAATCTCCAAAATGTACATTCAAACCTGTTGTGCCAATTCGTGACTAAAATTCTGATTCCAGACAGCCTGATTGACAAATATTATAAGAACCTTTGACATTTATTTTGAAATCGCATCCAAAACTTTAACTTTATATGCTGGCAATAATAATATAAACAGCTTGGGTTACTCACCAAAATCATTTATTACATTCTGCCTAAGTTTTGAATTCTGAGTATTTTGAAACTCATTTATTTTAATATCTTTTGCTTTGTCCTTATTAACTAATCTGTTATTAATTTGAATAGTTTTGGGAGGTATTTTATTGGTAGCTTTTATAATTGGAAAGGTTTTAGTGGATTTAATATTTTTATTCAATAATAGCTTATTAGCATGAATACTTTTACTCGGTAAATAGTTAGCTGCTTCAATATTTTTACTTGATATTTTTTTATAATTTCTAGAGACTGGTCTTGGAGTTTTGAATGTTAAAAACTCTTTTAAATCCTCAAATTTGTTTGTAGATGCGTTTGTTTGTTCTTCAATCTGTGGTTCAGTTTTAGGACTGATATCATCTGTAGCACATGCTTCATTGGGAATTAAATTATCATCTTTCAAAATTTCATCTATATTTATATCTTCTACACCATCTTGGGCCTCGGGTAGGCATACAGGAAGGTCTTGAGCTTCATCTGAAAATTAGATAGCAATAGTGGTGTTATGACCCTCAGACACCAGGCAGCCTGACTGAGACCAAACACTTAACAGCCAGTGTTAGCACAGCAGCTAATCATTGAAAAATTTGTTTTGTTACAAAAAAAAACCTCATTACTATGACAAGTGTGTGGAAGTGGAATTCACATATATTTATGTATGTGTTGCTCCATGCAAAATGGCTGCATTACTATCAAGCACTTTCTACTAACAGCCAGAGACCTTTTGCTGGGGACTGCATGTACTCCAATGAGCCACCATTGAGCTCATACACTATTATTGCCAGCAATGTGATAGCCACATCCCAGATGTTGCAAACATCCATAGCCAGCGGTGAACATTTTCCATCAAGTGATTTGCTTAATTTTTAACATAAATAATAGACTGTAAATATGCATGTGAGCAATTTACCAAGTAACATTTCAAGATCTGGTTCATCTTCCACTTCTTTTGGGAAAAATTCTTTTAAATGTGGTTCAGTTTCATATGATTCAGTAGCATATGGTTGATAAGCCTGAAAAAATATTTATGTTTGACTATGACACATGATATCTCACGCTCTATGCTAAAATCATATCAAAGAATGAAAGATAAAATGTTACTTCAATCAGAAATAGCTAAACATTTTTCTTTCGGTTTGCAAGACTTATGGCTTCAAAATTATAAGCCACTATTTAAAAAAACTTCATTATCTATAAGTAAATAGTAATCAGTAAACGCCATACTTTATGACTATGAACTAGATTACATATTACATATAGTGGATTTTATTCATAATGACGTTGATTGTAACAAATTTTTGGTTACAGCACCATGACACTTAAGTCCCTTTAAAGTATACTTTATTAGAAAATAATTTAACTCTATCGACTTTTGATGTAACATGTTTTTGGGTATAATTACTTCGAATACTTTCAATATACCATCTCTAGCAAGTTCCTAAGTCTCTTGTGACTCAACAAACAGCCTCAAAAAGGTTCATTCATAGCTCAAGTTCACTTGTAAAGCTTTTACATCTTTTGTTTCCATCTACAGATTGTCAGCAGTTGTAGTAATATGCTTTTGTTTGTCAATGTTCAGGAAGGTGTACACAGAGTTAAGTACAGTAGTGGTATGAAAAGGTTTATTACCTTAAAGTCGAGTTTTGCTTGCACAAGAGACATACTGCCAACATTAAAAAAATGATATGTTTTGCCATGTATATAAAATATAGAAATGTGAGAAAAGAAAATGTAATGTTGACAATGAAGGACACTGAGCTTAACAATAGTTTTAATTGGGTTATTCCCCATTCAACCCATGGTGAACCTCATGGTCTGAGTTGGGAATAGAAATGGGTTGATTTGGGAACAACCCTTTTAATCATCAGAAACAAAGAGGATACTATCACTATGCTTATTATAAATATAAAAACCAATAAAAATTGTGTGTGTGTGTGCAGTTTACACAACAGTAGAAGTGAAATAAAGTATGACGAGGGGTGGGAGGGATTCTATATTTCGTGACATCATGTTTCATACATTATATCATTATAATATATTTAAGCTTAAAACATAAATACTTGAAGTATTAGTGAAAAACTTTAAAATACTTTCAAACTCTGACTGTATGAGTGTCTTAGAGACAGCAACAGATAAAACAAAGTTTACATATAAGATTATTAGCAGAAATCAACTTAAAGTGATGGCTACTAATGTGGACGCTTATAAAAGTGTAATATCTGTCATAAAAGAACACGGGCTAATAGGTCATACTTTCAATAGAAAAGATCAAAAATGTTATAGAATTGTTATAAGAAACCTCCACCCAACAACACCATTTAGTGCCATTCGCGAGGTTATTGAAGAAAGTGGCAACACAGTGGTAGGAGAAATAATTAATGCTAAGTTTGGCCCCAACAAAAAATCAACATCTACTTTCTTTGTAAATCTATCCCAAGGGCCCAACAATAAAGCTTCAAAAGAAATTAAATATATCTACCACCAAGCAGTTATTATTGAAGACCCTAGAAAGAAAACCTCTGTGGTACAATGCCAAAGATGCCAATAGTATGGACACACCAAAAACTATTGCATGAAACCATATCGCTGTGTCAAATGTGCTGAACCGCACAAAACCTTAGAATGCACAAAAACTGACCGTAACACCCCTGCCACATGTGCTCTATGCTTAGGGCCACATCCAGCAAACTACAAGGGCTGTGAGGTTTACAAAGAAATTCTATCAAGAAAATCGTCACTACGTTTGCCTAGGCACAAAAAAGATTTAAACAATTTAGTAAATAACTCACTAAAGAATTTCCACTTATAGTCGCTAAAACAGATAGTCAGCCCTCTCATAAACAAAGTACGAAACAGGGACGCAAATCATATGCCGATACTACTAAACCTAAAATAATGCAAGACGAGAAAAGCACACAACAAGACTCTTATAAAGTCATAGAACATATGTTCACTAAACAAATATAAAAAATTGATATCATGTTAGAACAAATGAGTATATTATTGAAACTCATAACAACAGTAGTTTCTAAATTGTCAAAATGACCTCTCTAAAACTAGCTACATGGAACGTCAATGGCTTGGCGCCTAATGCACAGGAAGTAGAAACCTTGCTCCATTTGCATAAATTGGATGCTCTTCTTATTTCAGAAACTCATATGGTAAACGGCAGTTTGGTAAATATGAATGGTTACTGTATTTATACTACCAATCACCCAGATGGAACTGCTCATGGCGGAACAGCAGTTATCATTAAGAGCTCTGTAAAGCACCATGAACTTCCAAAGTATTCTATTGAACATATCCAAGGCACCAGCGTGTCAGTCTCGCACAGGAATGGCAACTTCAACATTTCAGCCGTTTACTGTCCCCCAAAACATCAATTCAACCTCCATCACAGCATAACCGCTACGGCTCAACTACGCAGATGGTTGAAGGTTGCATCTACAGCACCGGTCATCGCACTGATCCAGGAGCCGTGGATCAGAGGCGGCAACGTATGCGGACTTTCCAACATTGGCGGTAAGCTTTTCCTTGATAACTCTGGGGAGGCGAGAGCCTGTGTATATGTCAAGGGTAATATAAGTGCACAGCCTTTATTGGAATTCTTTTCCAGAGACCTGTGTGCTATATGGCTCAAAACAAATCAAGATATTAACAACTTCAACCTCGTTATTGCATCATCCTATATGCATGAGGCAGACGAGGTACCACCTGCAGAAGTTAACAGACTGATCAGATTCTGCGAGAAAAATGGCTGGGAATTGATCATATCTACAGACTCCAATGCCCACCACCCTCTGTGGGGTATGGAATTAAGCAACAACAGAGGTAACTATCTTGTTGAATATTTATTAACTACTAGTTTAGACATAGTAAATAATGGCAGCGAGCCCACCTTTGTAGGAAGACGGTGCAGAACAATAATCGACCTGACGCTCGCGACCCCCAAGGCTTCTAGTCTGATAACGGGATGGCACGTGTCGAAAGAAGCATCGTGTTCCGATCACAGGTGGATTCGCTACGACTTACAACAAACTAGCACTTCGGCGTCACCTAGAAGGTGCCCAAAGAAAACTGACCGGTCACTCTATAAACAACTTATAGTGCAGGAACTGGACAAACAATCATTAACTGCCAGGCTGTTGAGTACGGCGCTGATTGAACAGCAGGTAGACAACTTGAACGCTACCATTATAAACTGCTACCATAAGGCTTGTCCCCTAAAGGCACCCTGTGCCAGGGCTGACAAAAATGGCTGGTGGGGCAAAGAACTCGAAAAACTGCGCGTAAAGGTAAGGAGAGCCTTTAACAAAGCAATGAACACAGGTGCGGATAGGGATTGGGATACCTACAAGGAAGCCAAATCCCTATATAAAAAGCGCATCAGATACTGGAAATCAAATTCATGGAGAAAATTTTGCGAAAGCATTAACTCCACACCACAGGCAAACCGCGTTAGGAAGTTGCTGGCCAAACAGGGCCCTTGTGCTGTTGGCAACCTACGCAGGGACGATGGCACAATGACCCTGAGCCAGGAGGAATCGAACATGGTATTACTACTAACACACTTCCCGGGGTGCAAAATAGTACAAACTCCTAGTTGTGTGGAAATCAACTCTTCAGTTACAGAACACTGCTGGCAAACTGCCTGCGAGATCGTTACCTTTAACAAGGTGAAATGGGCGGTTGACAGCTTCCAGCCTTTTAAGTCAGCAGGAAATGACAACATTTTCCCGGCGCTACTACAATGGGGCGGGGAAAAACTGATATCCATCCTAGCATGCATCTTTCAGGCATGCCTGGCACATAAATACATTCCCCTTGCCTGGCGTGAAGTCAGGGTTATCTTCATACCTAAGCAAGGTAAGAGTGATTACACTAATCCGAAGTCGTTTAGACCCATAAGTCTGTCGTCGTTCCTCCTTAAAACTTTGGAGAGACTATGCGACAGGCATCTTAGAGACAATGCGTTACGCAATCTACCCATTCACAAGCACCAACATGCTTACTGTCCTGGCAGATCTACCGAGTCTGCACTCCATCAGGTGGTAGGTAAAGTTGAGTCGGCTCTACAATACAAACTGGTCTGTCTGGGTTGCTTTATAGACATAGAGGGGGCCTTTGACAAAACCAATTTCACCAGCATCGATATAGCGCTCCGCAGACACGGAGTGGAAACCCTGCTAATCGACTGGATAATTAACATGTTAAGCAACAGATTTATAAAGGTGAGGGAAGACACGAAAGGTGCCCATGTGGTTCGAGGCTGTCCTCAAGGAGGAGTACTTTCCCCACTTCTGTGGAACTTGGTTGTGAACGATCTCATTACCAAATTAAACAGTCAATACTTTTACACAGTTGGCTACGCTGATGACATCACTATACTAAATGTAGGTAATAATGCCAGCATGGTGTGTGATAGGCTACAGGCAGCCTTGTGTGTAGTGGAGAGGTGGTGCAACGAGCATGAACTCTCTGCCAACCCACAGAAAACGCAGGTTGTTCTCTTCACAAACAAGAGAGTTTTAGGTAATTACAGGCTACCGACCCTCTTCGAAACCACACTTCAATTATCAAATGAGGTCAAATATCTTGGGATAACCCTAGACAAGTTAATCTGGAGCAGTCATGTTGACAACAAAGTCAATGCATCTAGTGTGACCTTATGGCAATGCCGTAGGATCATCGGTAAGCGTTGGGGACTGCATCCCAAACTCTTCCTATGGCTCTATACAGCTGTGGTCAGACCCATGCTAACTTATGGCTCTGTGGTTTGGTGGACAAGGACTAAGCTTACGACCTGCACGACCAAACTTCAGAGGCTACAAAGACAAGCGTGTTGTGCTGTGACGGGATGTATGAGGACTACGCCCACCGCAGCCTTAGAAGTAGCTCTTAGCATACCTCCACTGCACTTGTTCGTACAACAAGAGGCAGCAATTGCGGCCCTAAGATTAAAACACCTGAAAACCCTTAAGTTTGACAAGGTAAGACATTTCAGCATTCTCTCGGAAGCATGGTCCAACTCACCTCTGGTGGAAGCGGTCAGCGACAGAATAGAGAAGGCTTTTATTTTCGATAAAAAAATACAAGGTTGAACTCGAGGAAGGTAACGACAGTTTTCTTTCCCATCATGAGCTTAACCTTTATACTGATGGGTCAAAGACTAGCTCGGGCTCAGGCACGGGAGTCTTCTCGGAAGACCTAAATATTAACATACCCGAGCCCCTGGGTAAGTTTGATACAGTATATCAAGCAGAGAGCATGGGAATCCTGCTTGCAGCTAAAGCAATCGTAGCTAGAGATGTCAATGATCATTGTATCAGAATACTCTCTGATAGCAGATCGGTACTACAAGCCCTTAGTAGCAGGGTTATTTACTCAAATTTAATTTACGAATGCCACTCGGCTCTAAATGAGGCGGCAGGTAAGAACAATACCTTGACCCTTCAATGGATCAAGGGACACAGTGGTGCCCGAGGCAACGATGCGGCGGATCAACTGGCAAGGAGAGGTTCAGAAACCCTACCGGTTGGACCGGAACCTTTCCTTCCTTTGCCACACAGTTGGTTCAGAAAACACATAAATCAAAGGACAAGGGCACTACATCAACAACTTTGGGACAACTTGGAGGATTGCAGGCAAGCTAAGCTGGCAATGCCTCGAGTAGACCTGCGTTTCTCCAGGAACATCCTAAAGCTCAGTCGGTCCAGACTGAGACTAGTTATTAGCGCAGCCACTGGACATGGCAATTTTAACAGACATCTTTTCAATATAGGTGTCACCGACAGCCCCCTGTGCAGAGCATGCCTGGAGGCAGAAGAAACAGCCGCCCATGTCCTGCTTGAATGCGGAGGGGTGGCCCAATACAGGGCGAAGTATCTGGACGCCCCAGGTAGCCTCCGAGAAGTCTTCAGCAACGTCAAGAAGCTGGTCGACTTCCTGGAGGAGCTGGGCTGGATGGAGTAAACCCTCATCCACCCTCACACGCAAAATAGGCGCTTTGTCGTCGAGTTGCGGAAACCGCCCGCTCGCAGAAGTCCCCCAAAACATAAAATTACTGAAGAGCAATTTACTGACTTTTTTAAAAGTCTGGGATGTCGATTCATTGCGGGAGGTGACTGGAACGCTAAACACCAGCACTGGGGTTCTAGATTAATAACCACACGTGGGAGGGAGCTGAAGAAAAGTGTTGACGGACAGCTCTTGACTACAGTCTCAACACCAGAACCAACACACTGGCCCACTGATCCAGAAATACTACCAGACATTTTAGACTTATTTATCACAGCAGGTCTATCTCGACTGTTCTTTTTCTTCTTGATATTAACAGTCAGTATCAGCCACTATTCTAACTAAAGAGAGACAACTATCTCTATACAGCAGGCGTACTGAATGGGATTCATTTCGGGAAATAGTTACTAAGGAGCTTTCTCTTCAGGTAGTACTTAAAACCGAAGACGATATAGAAGAAGCTACAAAGCATTTCACTACAGTAGTTCAGTCTGCATGCTGGAACCCCACTCCCCAGTACTCTTGTTCCAAACATTGTCATAATAAAATATCTCCAGAGATTAAACAACTTGTTCTTCACAAGAGGAACACAAGCAGACTTTCTGCCGCCAAGACAGCTCTTAATAAGGCAATTAAAGGCCTTAAAAATGCTATTAAAAACGCACGGTATGTCACTATGCAATGCTACTTAGAATCTTAAACTGCCACAAGCGCTACTGGCTATTCTCTTTGGCGTGCTTGTAAAAAATTTAACAGACCTATAGAACCCAAACCACCACTCAGGTTACAGGATAATAATAAATGGGCAAGAACTAATCAAGAAAAAGCTGATGCTTTTGGTACTCATCTGGCTAATGTTTTTACACCCAATGATGAGAATCCTGGAACAGAAGATTCCGATATAGACTATGTTCTAAATCAGGACTTTCAACTTGATCTGCCAATAAGACCAACGTCTCCAAAAGAAGTGATGAGAACTATTCTTAAATTAGACAAGAAAAAGGCACCAGGTTTCGACCTAATCGACAAAACAGTCTTGAAGAATCTTCCAAGGAAGGGTGTGGTATTCCTCACAATCCTGTTTAATAGCATAATTCGATGTGGGAGCTTCCCATTACTCTGGAAGGTTTCGCAGGTCGTGATGATACCTAAACCAGGGAAACCAGTGAATGAGATCACTTCTTACCGGCCGATAAGCTTGCTGACAGTGACGTCTAAGATATTTGAATCGATCTTGTTGCACAGACTACTAGAAGAGATCCGTAGTAGATCCATAATCCCGGATCACCAATTTCGTTTCCGACAACAACACGGAACTGTGGAACAGGTTCATAGGATTTGTAAAATAGTCAGAGGTGCATTAGAAAGAAAAGAATACTGCTCTGCTGCCTTCCTCGATGTGCAACAAGCATTCGACAAGGTTTGGCACAAAGGGCTCTTGTACAAAATTAACTCTCTTGCCAAGTACATTCTTCCCAATAATAGAGTCCTACCTAAAAGATCGAATCTTCCAAATTAGAGAGGAGGATTGCACATCACCATTTCACCCCATCCTGGCTGGTGTACCGCAAGGCTCAGTTTTGGGTCCGGTCTTGTATACCATCTATACATGCGACCTTCCACAAAAAACGTGAAAACGTTATAGTGGCGACTTTCGCTGATGACACAGCAATACTCGCGTGCAGTAAATGTCCGACCCAAGCCTCCGAGTTCCTACAAATAGGATTAAATGTCATTGAAGCTTGGTTGACTAAATGGCGAATAAAAGCAAGCGCAACGAAATCAGTGCACATAACGTTTGCACTACGCAGGGGTAATTGTCCACCAGTCATCCTGAATAAACAAACAATTTCCACAGCAAGATTGTGTAAAATACCTGGGTATGCATCTAGATAGAAGGCTTGTCAGGAAACAACACATCAAGAAAAAGCGAGATGAAATCAATATGAAGTACAGAGGACTCTACTGGCTCCTGGGTAGAAACTCCAAGCTGTCAGTGGATAACAAGCTACTCATCTATGAAATGCTCCTTAAACCTATATGGATGTATGGTATCCAACTGTGGGGTTGAACGTGCGACTCCAGTATAAGTATAATTCAGAGGGCTCAAAATTACATCCTGAAGCAAATTGCCAACTGTCCCTGGTTTATAAAAACCTCGGAGGTCCACGAACACCTGAACGTCAGAACAGTTAGAGAAGAAATAAAGACTTGGTGTTCTAAATACAGGACAAGACTTTTTAACCATCCCAACCAGCTAGCGGTACAGCTCACAATCCCGGAGTCCTTAAAAAGACTCAAGAGGCGGCCAATCTAAGTCGTTGCCGAAAGCTGAATCGTGGAAAGGTCCTGATGGGGATCTTGCACCAAATGCAAAACAGCACACAACAAATCTGCTCATAGTCTAGCCGACTGATTGCAAGATGCACCCAAAAAAATAAACTGTATGAGTGTAGTGTTTAAATAATTAAATATAATGTATGCTATCTCATTCACACACAGGCTTAGACCTATAGATTTCTGTGTTTATCTTTTAGTGTCGCTTTTTCGTTTTAAATCACAATGTTTCTAAAGAAGTTCTACTTTAATAAAAAGGTTTTACATCTCTAAACAATTTTCTTAGATGAGACAGAAAATCAAATAACTTTGATATAAGTAATTCTTAACTTTACTATAAAAACAGCTAAACATGATTTTCTATGAAACAAGTCTGTTCTGTGACTTATGTTTGAAAAGGTAAAATGTGCTTGCAGAACATAAATTGAATCATTTTGAAAACTGGTAAATCTAATAGAATACAGACATCAAAAATCTTTTGAAAATGGAAAATACATCTGAGATTAGCACAGAGACATCTAAACTGAAATAATGCAATAATTCAGCTTTGTTTTTTTATTATTATTTATGGAATTCAGCTTTGTTTTTACAATCTGTATAGTATTATGAAATAAACATAAGGGGGTATATGCACATTGCTATATATAGATATAGCAACTGAAATAATAGTGGTTGCTTCAGTGTCATTATTACCAAAATCCACTGTATATAAATAGGTATCTACCATTTAATACAAATTGTTTGTTGATCCATACTTACTGTATTAAATTTATCTAAAGATGTTTCATTAGGATATTTTTTTTCTACACTAGGACTAATTGGTATGAAATCAGGAATCTCCGGGTTACTAGCCAGAGATAGACAAGAATTTTCGTCATCTAAAAATAAAATTTAGTGTTATAATTAAATCTATCAAATCTGCTGTTTGTTCTGTTCTATATCTGATAGTGGTAATTTGCACAATGAATGGACAAAAAACATATTTGCTCAATAAGGTTTTATGTACTACATACTAGAGAAGGCATCCATAACTAGGTAATTTGAACACTCTTATGGTCCATGGAAAGGACCTCACTTAGTCAACCTGGGGTGTTGTATTGCCAACAGTAAAGTATCAACTTTAGGTGTTCGAGTGAAAAGTGACTATTAAAAAAAATGCCATCATGTGTACTGTTCTTGAGTAGTTCAAGAACCTTTAAATTACAGTCAAGCAGTGATCATGTTTGTAAATTCTCAATAAAACCTTTTACTTTGATTAAATTTTGTTTATTTGGACTCCTCAATGTTGCGTCATTGCTGCGGCCATGTTCAGGCGAATTTATACTATACTCTCTAAACGTTCTAGCACTCCATGTTTGAATAGTTTGGCTAGATGGCATAACTAGTGTTTTAGTGCTGCAAAAAATACATTTGTCAGTCTGCAACATGCTCGCCCAGTGCAGGTGGTCGTTTTAATAAAGTTTCAGACTTTTTTGTTTTAAATAACTTCTCTAATACATATAACTCATTGTTTGAACGAAACATAACTTTGCCATTTGAAAATCTTTTTTTAGGGCTTCTTTAGTTTTTTAATCTATAAAAGAACGATGTATCTCCTGCTGTCAGATATGGTGGGGGGTGATTTCCGTTCATCCCCCCCTCAACATTAACGGCCATTAGAAAAAATACACAGAACTTGAACAGATAAAAGTTTGAAAACCTGTAGATTTGGCTAAAAATAAAATGGGGACAGGAAAGGAGAACTAAGAAGACCTTTACCAAGGTATACAGATACTCTGGTAAAAGTGAGTGGGTTGGTTGCAGCATATTTTTTTAACCACCCAAAATTCACTTTATATTTCAATTAATATAAATAAAAGGTGTCCTATCTAAACCACACCCAATTCTTTTTTTTTTAATAATTTTATATTTAAAATTGTCAATTGTGTTTAACAAAATCTTGTTTCCCAGTCCTAAATAAATTTAAAAAAGTAAATAAGCGCTGAAATCAGCATTAGGTACATAATAAATGTAGTTTTCTTCGTGAATGGTAAAAATTAATAGGTACCTATTGAAATTATTGCTCAAAATACATTACCCATTTTATTTACAGTTCGTAGATTTCAACCAAAAAGCAGCAGCACTCATTTAATCAATAGGTATACATTATGTACATACAATGTTCTATGTTCATAAATTAAAATAAACATTAAACACTGATAATAGCCGTCTTCTAATTTAGAGATCACATACAGCCAGCGCGTTCCATTTGTATCTCACAACGTCACACACATCTCAAACCAAGCATGGAAATGATTGCTACTTTTAATTCATTTTCATTGAATGAAATTTAAAAAAAATCATTTATATTTCACATGTGAAATTTCACTGTCAATGATTTTTGAAGCTTAAAATTACCACAGCGTCACACGTTCCCGTATGCTATTAAAAATGAAATATGAATTATCATTTATAATCTCTACGCATGCTACTTTCGAATCGAATGACTGACCTGTGACCTGCGATAACAATGAAATTTAATTTCATTTCCTAACCAACTGATTTTGAGATTATTCCAAGGAAAATAATACTTTACAGACTTAATCTAAAATCTATTTTTTAATACTCTCATAAGATATTCAAGGTTCTCCCGTATAGTACTTAAACGGAGCACCGATGGCGCTACGCTCTTCATACTACTTCATAGTCGTACACTAAGCGACTTAGCGGCGACGAATCAGCAAAATATCGTTTATTCTTTCTATCACGCCCGCTCATTCGTCCCTACTCGCTTGCTCTCGCGAGTTCCTTACCTGTGACATTTCATAGACCAAATGAAAAGAGGTAGCAGATGCGATGTATGAAATTGCATTTCATATGAAATTTCACATGCTACTTGTGAAATGTTCCATGACTATCAAACCCATGTCAAAAGATGGTCGATCCACTTGGGTTTTGACTGTAACGCAGGCAAGCGGGCAAGTGACAAGGGAGAAATTGCGGTCTTTAACGTGGTCGTTGTGAGTCTCTAGTGGAACTTAGTAATTTTCAAAATTTTTATGTTTTACTTTGCACCGCCTTCAAGATGTTTTAGATATTATATATTAATAATAAATAGCTTTAGAAATAAGTTATTTTATACTTTTTAGTTTTTTAGTTTTTGAAGTCGGTTTTTTTAAACGAAGTTTCTTTTTTTATTTGTTTCTTTTTAGTGTCTAGCTATGTATGGATGGGCCTACGAATGGTGCCGCGCTGCTTAAAAAATATAGGTCCCACGAAAGGGGAACAAAACAATGTTCGTAAAATGAAAAATACTGGCCCAACTATGTCAAATTTTTAGGGGACCACATGGCAGCTATTCCGCGTCGAAAAAAAAAGAATCTCGTAAATCGAATCATAAATCTCAGAGTAATCGGTAAACATACATAAAAAAAAACAAAAAAAAAAGATCCCGACGAATTGAGAACCTCCTCTTTTTTCCAAGTCGGTTAAAAATGTATGAAATTGTACGTGCGCGAACTTCCCCCACTACGAAAATCGTTGCCAACTTGCGTGCCGGTAAAGGACATCACACACGGCGAAGATGCTATAATATTTCATGTTAAGATGCCTGGATATAAAATATTATAGCATCTTAAGGTATCACACACGGTTAAGATGCTATAATATATCCATCCTTCCATTCTCCGACTGGGGTAAAGCTAACTTAGTTACGTTCAATGCCTCTAAGACTCAGGCGTGCCTTTTTACTGCAAAAAGGAGTTCTTTCGAACTTACTCCCACTTTCCGAGGAGCACCAGTTCCGATAACCGACGAACTTCAGCTTCTTGGTGTTTCCTTGACATCGACTCTCAACTTTGGCTCTTACATCGAGTGTATAGCACAAACTGCGGCAAAAAAGCTGGGCATACTCTCGAAGGTGAGACGGTACTTCACATCTGAACAGTTGCTAGTGTTGTACAAAACACAAGTACGAGCATGTATGGAGTACTGCTCTCACCTTTGGGATGGCTCAGCCAAATATCAACTCGAGGCACTAGAGTCGATTGAGCGGAGAGCCAAGAGGCTGGTAGGCAACGACCAGCTTTTCGATGACAAAACGCAATGTCTCGAACATCGACGTAGGGTTGCCAGATTATCGGTCTTCTATCGGATTCACTTTGGAGAGTGTGCAGCTGAGCTCTTCGATCTGATCCCGCCATCTCCCTTCCATCATCGGACAACCAGACGCACCGGCATGCGGCATCGATACATGGTGGATATTCCACCTATAAGAACTAAGCGTTTCGAATCCAGCTTCATCATACGCACCGCAAAAGAATCGAACTCATTGCCGGAGTCTGTCTTTCCCGATACGTATAACTTGGGTGTCTTCAAGTCCCGTGTGAATAAGTACCTTCTAGGTAAGCGTGCTACATCGTAGACCACGTCAAACGCGAACCTATACTAGAATAAAAAAAAAAAAAAACGAGTCATTCCATCAAAGGTTTGACTAGGGGTTACACGTATATTTCTCCGCTGAATATATTTACAGGCTGATATAATATGAATAACACAGCCTTATTAGATTTATTAGATAGCTCATCAGATGGTAATTCTGACTTCGAATACGACTTAAAAATTTCTGCCGCACATTCTAAGTGTCGAAAAATCTGGGTAGAAAATCATATAAAATTTAGGAAAAACCGCGGTGAATTTAATCTTTACGAAGACCTTTCACCAAAAATATTTCAAATATATTTTAAAAAGTCAAAGGAAACTTTTCTTACTATTCATAATTTGATTAAAGCCGATAGGTATCAAGAAACAAAATACAAACATGCGTGAATGGCAACGGATAAGTGAAAAACGCATCGCAACGTACAAGTGGGAAAACTTCAACTGACAAGTGACAAAATGAATCGCAACAAAATTTTAACTGGAATTTTTACGGACAGGTGTTCAAATTGGACAATTACATTAACAATCTGCCCGTAAAACTTAAAGTTAAAACTTTTTTGCGAGTTATTTTGTCACTTGTCAGTTGAAGTTTTTCGACTTGTACGTTGCGATGCGTTTTTCCACTTGTCCGTTGCGATTAATTTTTCCACTTGGCCGTTGAAGTTTCACTTCTAATATGTGTCCCAGCACACATTTCGATTTTTTTTGTCCTTTTCTGCGACACGCTATAGCGGTGTCTATAGGTTTCTCTGTCTACGACACGAACGCTTAGCGTTGTTTGGCTATGATTGGTTGCGAGAACATCGTGTGCTAATCACAATCAATCGATGCCAAAAATCGTATCGTGCTCGTTACATACATTCTAACCTCGCAGGCTACAATACAAATACAATGAATGAGCGAGCGGGAACGAGACAAACACGCCTGCACCCCCCCATTCTGCTACGAAAACAGTCCTCACCATCGTCACAGGCACTAGGCAGTAGAAAAGTGTATTGTGCCTATTTGATCACGTTAGACTAGTCTTGCAATGAAAAGAACACACATTTGTGTCCTCTTGTGCTGTTCGTTATCGGCGTGCTACTAACGTTTCTAACTCTTTTATATTTTATATCATTGTTTAGATATCGGTATCTAAACAATGATATAAAATATAAAAGAGGTAGATTGGTATTGCTTGATTCATATCTCCTGATGTTTATAAGAATAAAAATAAAGCTAAAAAACTAAACCACTATGGGAAACAGGCGAGACGATATGTACGTTTGTACATAAAAAGGTAAACAAGTAATTTTATCAACATAATATTAACAAAAAGTACATCGAGTAATAACAAAAACTTGAAAGAAAAGGTGGTTGAATAAATAAAATATATTTCATTCCATTTTGCGTTAGATATTAAGTGCACACTCTGTATAAAGGAGCTTGCTATATATTTTGTATCTTAAGATACAAAATATATAGCAAGCAAAATATTAAGACATATTTCGCATATCTCGGCATCTTAAGATACTTAATATGAAAATATATATCATCTTAACCGTGTGTGATAGTTTATACAAATTGTATAGTCAGCGATATTCTATCTTAAGATGAAATATTATAGCATCTTCGCCGTGTGTGATGCCCTTAACTATATCAGAGAGTAAATTTTTTCTATAAAGGCTACGTTCCACAAGAGGCTCACGACGACCATGTTCACACCGCGATTTTTCCCGTTCTACTTGCTTGCGGACGTTACCATCATAAACTCCAGTGGAACGGATTATGGGGCGTTGATATCATAAACGACGAACTACACAAATGTTACTGGTGGATTTTAAAATCACGCCTTTTTCAATGTTAATCGATAGAGAGTATTAATGCTCTGTGGTCAACGCCCACTTCGATTCGCCTCTTAAGATTGGGCATTGTAGGCGCTGTGTGCCGAAAATGTTACTACTGATAACGTCGTTAGTAACATTTTCGGCACGACCATTACCATTACCACGTCCGTGGTCGCCACGTGGAACGGCTGACAGAGACTACGTTCCATTAGGGACTCACAACGACCATGTTCATGACCGCGAGTTATCCAGGTTCCACTTGCTTACCGGCGTTACAACCGTAAACCCAAGTGGAATGGCTATTCGACCTACCACTTCACATGGGTCGTTGTGAGCGTTGTGTGATCGTAAATGATGACGTCATTAGTGACGTTTTCGCCACGACCACAACGACCACGGTCGCCAGGTGGAACGGCTAAATGAGCATTTTGGGCCTTGTAAGCTACTGATGGAACGCCCTGAGAGTATTTTGGGCATCGTGAGCTACTCTCGGAAAGCGTCAATTATTATTTATTTAGGTTTATGGCTTGGCAGTTGGGCCTTTAAGCTAGATCTTAGTTTACTATAGTTTCTTGATTTTCTTAAGCCTTTGTGTATCACAGCTGAACTGTAGGTAATCAGCTAGTGCCATTCAACGGAGTTCTTGTGAAAACTCAAAGCCGCCCTTTGTTCAACATGTACTGTACTTAGTTTTAAGAACGTAGTTTTATTTTTGGTGAACAATAAAGTGTTTTCATTCATTCATTCATTTAACTCAAAAGGCTATATTTGACTATACAGCTCACATTTCACACAAAACACATAATTACTACTCAAAAATAATCAATATCCTACAACTATTGTTCATTTTAGAGTAATTTTATACATTTTTAGAAAATAAAACTGCACAGCACAACATCTCCTTTCAGTTCCTGCCAAAAATTTCCCTGATTATAATATATACAATCATCTGTGACCCACAGACTATTCAGAAAACTTTTACTATATCAGCCAAGGTTGTATGGAGCACGATTCATTGCTTGTCATTGTTGCGAATATAACAATAGTTTTATTTTAACAATATTTTATCTATGTCTTTTACTTTGTCTGTGGTATTTTTTCTGAGATATTTTACTAACAATTTCGCGAATTAATTTCATCAAACCAATAACTCCAATTAAAATAAACTGATAATGTTGATGCTTTACGTAGTAACTAGATAACGATGAAGTGCGTAAACTTATATTTATTATGTGTCATACAAGTTCAAGTGTGTGTATTGTAATCGTTGCAGATGTTCTCAATAATTTATATTACAACATTGGTGCACTCTAAACATCATTACTGATGTGTTTTTATAGTTAAATTTATTAAATTGTTATTGAGTTGTCTCTAGTTTGCATACAATATTTTGCATAGTTTCATATGATGAAGTAGATAGCTATATCTCAAAATAATGCCATGTACGCTCCTGATAGTAGAAGAAAGGAAGCGAGGGATGCTATTTACCGAAGTAATTCAAGCCTTGACTTGATATACGCCGAGCATCCTTCCGGAACTGGCTTGCGAAGGGAATATGGGAGTCACGGCTCAATCGACGTGATTGGAGGAGCAAGCGAGCGAGTGCCTGCGATGGTACATAATTACGGCAGTGTATCTACACCGGACAAGCCCAGTGGTTTCGGTCGTGGTTCAGAGCGCCTGGTGGATGTGCTTAACAATGACCACGCTGATGGGCCGCCACCGAGAGCAAGTGCAAGCCCTAAACCAAGGCTTAAATTAAACAAACTATGGGGAGGAGCTGCCACAGCTATATCAAGACAACCCCTGGAAGATGGGAATCTTTTAACAGCTATGGATGTAAAGGAGAAAAGGAAACAATTTGCTCACTATGACTGTCAATCTTTGATGGCTAACTTAGGTTATGCAGCTGAGATCCGTGGTGCTCTTTTGAGTAGACGGCGTAATACAACAACAGGTGCATCTGCAGCTTCTCTTTTGGCGACACGAGGTTTGCCTCCAGGAGAGGATTCAATACCAGATACAGGAGATGGAAGATCAAATGAAATGCTTGAAAGTTGCCCCTTCTTTAGGAATGAACTTGGAGGTATGTTAGAGAAAAGTTATGCTTATTATTGTACTGGAAAATTGAAACTATCCCTATTTCTCTAGAATTGTTATTACTTCCAAAAGTAACTTAAATAAGTAAGTAAATACATATACAAGACCACATTTATCATTGAAAAAGTACGGTTGTTTTTATCCCAATTCTCATAGATGTAAATTTATTGTCTAACACCCTTATTCATAATTATCTAAAGAGGTTCATGGGTTTGTTTTAATAAGCTCCATGTAAACCTCCTAAAGAGTTAAAAAAAATATGGAATTATAAATAATGTTTTTTATAACATTGTAACAATATTTAGGAAAGGAAAGGTATAGTATTTTTTAACATAATAGTTTTTTAGGATATGATTATGAAAAACACCTTTTCTAAATGTTTGTTAATAGGCCAATAACTTGTTATGAATAAAAAGGATATAATTCAAATGAAATATTCTAAGAAATTAATACAAAGATGAAATTTAACCATAACTAAAGCTAATTAATATTAGTTTTATTTTATTCTACCTATAATTCTATGTGGGCCAAATTTTCAATCATTAGATATAAGTTATCACCCGAATAAATTATAACTTGGGGGAATTCAAAGGTGAAACTTCCTTCCTTGGAACAGTGAAACCCTTCAACTATTTTATACATACAAATGACAATTTGAATTTTTTAATGTTTAAATACTTTAATCTATAACTTTTATCTGATGATAGAAAAATCATCTCTTAGACTCTACTTGTGTAGAGTGGTGATTTTAGTAAACTGGCTATATAACCTTGCTGGATTGACCTATTGATTTTTTATCTGATGTATGTACTAAGTAATGCCTACATTTGGATTGGAGATGACCATATAAATTTTATACCTTAACACATTCCACAAAATTGGCACAGGAAAGCCTTATATCTAAAGATAATGTAGGAAAATTGATAGGTAGCTATAATTGTTTCCTATTCCTTATCTGTTTGTTATCTTTAGAACAATATGGGCAATGTAATAAGTTTATTACATTAGTTTATTATTTATTCACTTTATTCTAAAGTGACCTTGATTTTACATTTAGGCTTGATGAATCATAGCTTAATTGCCAGTTCCTATATCTGACTAATTACTTGTTATAGCATCCTATCCTTTATTTTTGTTACTGCAGGGGAAAGCCTTTGAATACCATCATCAAGCCATTCAGCGTAAGGGCTAAAATACATGCATAAGGCCTCGAGGGTGTGTGGGACTCTCAGTGACCAGTTAAATGATTGCTTCTAAAACAAAGCTGTCGCTAGAAAGGGCCTAGAACTACCTACTAAACCTAAACCTGCACCCCATGTATAGTGCTTTTATATTATGGGTTCATGCACAGAGTATTGCATCATGAGACCCCTACTCTTTGTAACTGGCCATTTGGGGAGCAGAGTAACCCACTTCATACAGCAAGAGGCAAGTCCACTATCACCCCTATGACAGGAGCCCCCTGTGATGGTACCTATGGGGGCAGGAGATGCTGGTAATGACGCCTGCATCCTCCTCCCTCACCCTTTCAGCGGCCTCCTTCTGCAACATGATGGATTCACACAAGGAGGAAACTGCAAGTCACTGCAGTCAACATTGACCCTGGAGCATCGCTTCAAGCACACTATGAAGTGAGCTCGCAGGGCCAACAACATTCTCTATGAGGGCCCTCTCAGCGGCGCACTCCATGAGCGTTTGAAATGCCCTGTCTTGATATGCCCGCACTCGTGGCAAGACTGGGAAGGTTCTCATCCTGCGATTTGATGCAGATACCCTACGAGCATGGTGGGGCCGGGCCAGATTATAGACGTACGGATCGTCGGGAGGGAGACCCTCCCTCGGAGGCAGGCATAGCCGGCCCTCCTTGCACTGCTTCGGGAACACGCCTGACCTAATAATACAGGCATTGTAAAGTTCTCGAAGTTGGCCACGTAGGTGTTTAGCGGCCCGGAATAGGGCTCAGTCCGGGACCCCATTAGGTTCCGGCTCTGTCTTCCGCCCCCGGAGGCGCTCCAGGACCACTTCTTTTTCTTCCTCGGAGACGAGGGGAGGCACAGTCGCTGAGGGGCCGGGTTGTGGAGGACTCATTTCCGAGGGAGTGAAGACTATAATATAATAGTCCATCTATAACAGAGTTGAGGGGACCCGCTCTTCGAGAGACGCCGTGACTGGAATGGCGTAAGCCCGCATCTTTTTACGAGTCATCAGTACAGATGCCCCGCGGAGTCCCCGTCGAGACACTACCATCTCTTTCCGACACTGGGTTGTCGATTGTATGATAGCCAGTCCAAGAGGCTTTTTGGCGGCGCTATGCTCCCTGATAAGGCGGTTTTCCTCCATATAGTCTGGAGGTAGTCAGCTCTGACAGAGTTTGAGGAACCGGCGAGATCTGAAGGCTGCCTCCCTTAGGTCACATCAGCGTAAGGCATTCACCAATAGAGTGGCTTACACTGTGAAGGCCGACGAGACCGAAGCATCGCAGCATCGTAGGCACTTCGAGGTTTCTGCGCATGCGCTCTGCTAGTACCTCCGGAATTCATTGGATTGACCCAGTTCTGGACGGTTGCGATCTCGTCAGCCACCTGTGGATCGAGCCGGCCAAGGGCTCAGCGCAGTAACTAGCCGTAACTGCATGGGGGAACTGAGATCGTGCTCAGAAGAGAGAAGATCTTGAAT
Source organism: Dendrolimus pini (assembly GCA_949752895.1). Classification (NCBI taxonomy): domain Eukaryota; kingdom Metazoa; phylum Arthropoda; class Insecta; order Lepidoptera; family Lasiocampidae; genus Dendrolimus; species Dendrolimus pini. Next base: position 16,714,723 of record OX457137.1, on the reverse strand, counting down.
CTGATGTAGGGATGTTCAGAGAGACTACCTCCTTCATGACATCTGCATCTGTCCATCCTGCTTGCGATCGCAATGGAGGCAAACGACAGGTCTATTACTGAACCACTCCGAACTTGCACTCAGATGTGGACCACTCCTCGGTTCAGCACTGAAAGGCCGGATTGGAGCGCCCATGCTTCCACGACCCGTCCCCTTGCATGTATGGCGATGTTACCCCAGGAAAGGGTTTGGCATTGAAATCGCCGAGGAGAAAGGTGACAGCCTGACCACGGCAGCCCTTACAGAATCTAAGAAAGTCTCAAACTCCGCCAGGCGACGGTTGGAGGAGAAGTACCCCCCTTTGATGACATGCAGACCCCAACCTGCCCCTGCGTAACCACGTCCCCTCTCTATGACAGAGAGTGGGGTGCCAAAGCCCGATCTGTCAAGTCAATTATTGCCACTGTATCGTCCAGTTCTCCGACTCAGTGCCCTGGTCGGGGCTGTATTAAGGCTCGCTTAGTACGACCAGGTCAATCCCCTATTCTGCCTTGGCCTGCATGACCAGATCGTGCGCGTCGGCGGTGTGGTTCACATTAATCTGGAGGAGGCTATGCCGTATTAAATAAAATAAAGCCCTTATTTAATTTACCGTCATAACCTTTCCACTCGCTGAGACTGCTGTCGCCCTCGCCGTGGAGCGAAACTCCCCTGACTATAACAGGGAGGCAGACCCTCGCCTCGCCTCGCGGCGGGTGCGTTGCTGTACGTCCCCCAACCATTGCTGAAATCAAACTGACAATATGCAAATATCACACTTAAAATTACTATATATTTTGACACAATTTGCAGTTTGTCTGCAATTTTAAAATGGACAGTCCATTGCAGCTGTATTGAACTTTATACAGTATCATGAATTATGCCCATGTCCAACTTAATTCTAGTGCTTTCATATGTAACTCTTCAGCTCTACCTTTGTAGCCAAATGATAAAATTGCTCAATTTCCTATAGACAGGTGATTCAAAAAGAACTTTATGACTTACACATGACAGAGAGTTTGTGGTTTTTATTAATATTACCTAGAAGAGTATTTTGAAATATTGTATTAGGTTTTTTATATATTGTGAGTTAACTCTACTACATATATATAAACCTTTCTTGAAAAGCTACCTAACTAATGGTGAAAACTGCTTAAAAATCACATGTAATAAAAATAAACAGACAAACGCAGAAAATGCCTTTGCCTTATACCATGTAAAGATAGTAACAGGATTAACTACATATATTTTTATACAGTAAAATATTTCTTTTTGAGAAAAGTTTTACAATAACGCTACAAATTATGTTTTATGGATGCCAGCCATGTCTTGCTATTTGATTTTTTTTAGTTGTATAAGTTCATGTCTAACCATTATCTCACCCAAAATGGAGAGTGGATATGGTCCAAGATGGAACACTTGAAATAGACTTGGAAGCAGCAGACTGCACAATAATAGGTGGATCCTCTTGCATATACAATTGGGTTATTGTGGAAGTTTATATAGCTGATATGGAAATACCATAATTTGCCACTGACTTATGTATACATAGTGATTAATTAATTTGCACTTTGACTTGAGGAAAATATAAAAAATGTAATATTTTAAAAACTATTACATGATTAATAAGGAAAACTGAGACCCACTTGCCCAACAATAAATTGTAAAGAGTGTAGAAGGCAAGCTTGTGAATTAATTAATGCTAATTTTTATAATTGATGAAACTCTTACATTCAAGCTGGTTTGTCATGCATGAAAAATGTTCATTCAAGTATGCCAATATTGCACAAAAAATATGTTTTTTTTTTATAAGAACAAAGAAATATTCTCCCATATGAATTTTTATTTTATGAAAATATCTTGTATTTGCATACTTATGAATAATGTTGATGTTTTAATTATTTGAAGATGATTCACAGTATTTAAATCTTCAAATAACATCAGATATAGAGTCTTAAAAAAGAAAGGAAGTTCTGTAGACAGTGGCATTAGCGCTAAACAAATAGAATAGATAATGTACGGGAATGACATGAAACTTAGTGTTACAACTTAGGCGCCGACAAAGACGGGTTCCACATACAGATTTGAAGAAGCACATTTATTACCCGTCGGCATTTGAACTAATTGTAATTCTTTTATGATCGTCTTCTTTTGTTTACTTATTGATTGGCATAAGTTTGCAGAGAACAACCCATTGATTAATAGGTGTCGTTTATGGCCGCTTGCGGCCGACTAATTAGCCAGGTGTTTCGGATTATGTTGATTACGATACGGGCACATTGCATTCGCGCAGTATAAAACGATGGCCTGATTGAGGGAGGGGGCAGTCGACCGAGTACCACGATCAAGGCGAGACGTGTGTACATTCGGTAATCTATTAGTGACGGACTTTGCGCGTATTATTGAATTACGACCTTGCGTTCGTTATATTTGTACCTGTGTTATATGTGTTTATATATTTCTAATAAACTCTATAATAATTCCAACGTCATTTTAATTCGAGTCCCGCTAAACTCGTAACAATATGTTTTTTTTTTAACTTGGTCTAAAATTAAAATGGCCAATTGTGAGTCAATTTGTGCACATTGAAGGGTATATAATTAATTTTGAGATAGAAAGTATTATCGATTATATGCTTTTTTATTATTCCATAGCCAAATAATGAAAACAGAGGACCTAGGGGCGTAAGCCGACCGCTTTGCCTGTGCATAGTATTACTCTACTAGTTTTCAAAATTACTTAACAAATATGCATAAAATATAGGTAGCAATATTGTTCACAAATATGTATTATACCTCTCATTCATCTTTTGAACATCCAGTTGTTATGCCTTTAGAACTTGAACTTGAAGAATGGCCAGACCAGTATTTTTTCGGTTTGCTCCTGATAAGTTCCCGCTGCGCCCCTACTGCTCGATTCCAAGACATCGTACCTACATCCAGCCAGTATCATCAAAAACGTGTGTTAAATTAGACAAAACATCGCGCTCATTTATTTGACAGCGCACAAGCGTTTTTGTGTTCTAGTTCTTTAAAAAATAGAATATTCTTCCAAAATATTAGATAATTGGTCCACCGACATCCTTGTGCGTTATATCCTGAATGAAATAAAGTAGGCCTATATATAGGCTATAGCATTATTCTAGCTAGGGTACCTATAATATCTAAAAAAAACAAGGGCGCAGTTATAGAAGCTCGCATAGGGCGCATAAAAGGCTATTTATGGCACTGCGCAGGCTGACATTCGCACCCCGGCGCCCAATATAGTTAAAGACGTATGGGGATGTATGGCTCCTTTACCACTTCGTGTTGCGCGGACTTCCAAGCATTTAACCAATTGTCATGTAATAGGTGAGGAGGAGCGTTGCGTGTCGTTATGTTGGAGAACCGCCCGCGGCGCCATCGCTGGTCAATCGGGAGGTTGGCATCGGCCCCGCGCCGCTTACGGCATCTCGATGCTGGAGTTCCCACCTGGCAGCACGCATTGGAGGAATGGCTGCCCCTTCGCAAAATCCCTTGCGCCTTTACCAATCGAAACTCAAGATCTCGGTGCTTTATACTATAGGAACTATTTTTATAATCAACGTAAGTCATGTTTTAAAATAAATAAGAATTTTTGTTCAATGTATAATTAATTGATTGCTTATTGAAGGCAACAGTCCATTACTAACTAGTCTATAATATGTATATAATATCAGCCCATAAACATTCCACTTGGATTGGGGCCTTCCATTATAAGGTGCATTGGCAGGTTTGACACATCGGTTACCTTGATATGTAGGTTACATCACGATGTTTTGCTTGACTGGTATTGATTCATGAAATTGTAACATGATGCACATTAGGTCAGAAAACTGTCTAAATGATGCATGTCCGGGCAGATTTAGAACCGGCGCCCTTTGAGTTTGGGACGCGTGCACTAACTAAGCTAGCATGTCTATAATGGGTATAAGTATCAGCCTATAAATGGCCCACTGGGGGTCACAGGTCTCACTCATTAGGGACATTATTATAAAAGACAAGATATCAGACACACTTATCAAGGGGTATTGGCGGATTTGAAACATCGCTTAACTTGATATGAAGGTCTCATCGCGAACTTTTCCTTCACCATCAGCATGTTGACAATATGCATATCAGGTAAAAAAAAACTGTCTAAGTGGTGTTATTATGTAGCTATTATCATTTTTCCTTGATAGAATTCCAAATCACGTAGTTTAAATTACACGCAGTGCGTAAGTCAGTGGCTACCTCGCCTTTTTACTACGTACTTTCTACTTTAGGGAATTTGGATTAGTCATATTAAGTTACAAGTAATATAAATTGAAATAACTTTGAAAGCATTTCTTAGAAAATTGAGGGTTTACCAATGACTAGTGCTTATAAATTCTTATTATTCATTATTATTGACATATTCCATGATTGTTTCTTTAAAGTAATTATTTCACGCTTCTTTATACTATGTATTAAAAAACACTCACCTTTGATTTATTTGCACGGCAAATGTTAATTTCGGTGTCAATCCCATATGTTAATTAATACATACACTCGATTCATTACTTCGGTAATTATAATGTAGTCAGAAAACCTTTATAAAGGTTTTTTTTTACATTACAATTGGCAGAAGATAAAGGGAGTCTTTGGTTTCTATAAACTATAGTCTGACCATTGAGAATGCATTTCTAAGATGTAGTAATATAGTATAATAGACAATTTGCGATTAAAATATTTTTTTGGTTCTGAGTATATTATTGATCGGATTTTTCGTTTTAATTTACACAATGTAGAAGAAACGAGTTGTTTTTGTTGTTTACATGGCTATATTACAGCCATAATCAATAACTTGACTACATTAATGTATTGCTTATGTAGCCCACCAAAATTGGTTTGGCATGGACGAGACCCTCGGTCCAGTAGCAGTCTCCATCAAGAAGGAACGCGTTGAACTGCGGCGTGGTGGAGGCGATGCTTCTGCGCCAGCTTCGCAGTTGGCCTGGCAATATAGGTCAGTTCCATTGAATATATTAGCCAACTATTCTATTAAGGACCCTTAAGATTTTCGCGAGAACTTCACAATAACCTATTCTTATTCTCTATTTTCACGGTTTTTTATATAGAGAAACTGGCAAACAGGTAGATGGCCCAACTTAGGGTAAGTGGTCACCATCGCCTATAGAAGTTTAAAGCAAAAAAATATGTATTTATCAAGAGATTAATAAATGAAGATGAAGCAAGAGATGTATGTCAAGATCGTAACACGTGGAAATCCATCTTCTCAGCTTACCCCTTTAGAAATTAGGTGTTGTATGTATATATGTATAAGAGTTTGCAGCAGCAGGGATGAAGATAACGCCTTGCCAGCCTTTAGAATGAATATTGAGAATAGGATAGGGCCTGCCCTATCCTATTATCTCCCTATCCTATATCCTAGGTTGCCGACCCCTGGGTCGGCAACCTTTCGAGTTGGAAGAGTCAAAAATACAATTTACAAAATATCAAAGTTTTTAAAGAGCCACAATTTTATTCTTGCCAACAATAAATATTACTTGCATAAATTAAGTGTTTGATAACAACAAACAATTCTATTTGTTTCTAATTATTCATATATAAGTAGAGTTTTTCACAACAAAAAGATAATATTTATGTGACATTATTAGATAATTACTTATTATTAATTAAAAAAATTAAAACAATTAACTTATTAAGTTAATTGTTTTAATTTTTTTATTTAATAATAAGTAATTACAGGACTAACTCGTACTTCAATAACAAACAATAGGACAAACAAACTCAATGGAAACCATGTCTTTTTTACACATCAAGAGCAATTTTTTGTTTACAAAAAATATGCATGTTACAATTTGAACTTAATGAATTGAATAAAAACTTAAATTGGAGGTCTTACCAGTATGTAAGTAAGCGTACCTAAGAAGAAGGGTATTCCGGATTTCAGCCTTATACGATCAACTAGTTTTGTTTTATTCACAATTTTGTGCATTGTGTAAAACTGCACTTTTGTCTCTACGCCCATTTGGTAGGAAGCCCGCGATGACTCGATAACTAAAGAGCCGCAGCATCCAAGAGCCACACGTGGCTCGCGCGCCGCAGTATGCCGACCCCTGGGATAGGGGGATGAGGTAGAATAGGTTAGAGCAAATGGGATAAATGATTGGAATAGGGCATAAAATATGGAAGGGTGAGTGGCTCATCGGATCTCTCAATTATCGCACGAAACATGATTAGCTTCAGGATAATCGTTTCAGGCCGATATTCTGTGGGAGCGTGGATCACACTGAACGAGCCGGCTCTAAGAGCTGTAATTAAGATGTTAAATCCTGCATGGCTCTACCATGTAAGGAGCCGTCTATAAATTACGTCACATGTTAAGGGGGGGGGGGAGGGTTGAGGAAGTGTGGCATTATGTGACAAGCTGGGGGTTTCCTAAGTTACGTGACGTGTCATTTCAAAATCTAATGTTTTAAGCTAATTACGGAACTGCTGTTTTAAGTTTAATAATATCTTGATGTAAAATTTCAAAATATGTGATGTCACACTCGGGAGGGTGGAGTCACATACTGTGACAAGGATGGGGGAGGAAGCAAAAAATAATAACGTCATCTTTTGTTGCTTTTCTTGCGTTCTAATAATAATGTTGCGAGTAAAAGTAGTTAGCTTGAGATTATAAGCCATATAGTCGTATTCTTAATTGGAGCTACATTTTTCTCAATCTCAATTTGTTGAGGTTCTTCAATTGTTTAGAAGATCTTAAGATTATTTATGGATATATGGAAAATATATTTTTCAGGTTGATAATCCGCACATCAGAGTTGCTCACATTACGCGGCTCGGTGCTAGAGGATGCCCTGCCGAACAACAAGCCACCCAACAACAGTGCCACTTACAACACCAAGGAGGTGCTCGAATATGTTGCACCTGAATTACAAGTTGGATGTTTAAGGTAAATTTCTTCTCTTGAGTTTCTGGTAGATGTTATTTTTAATATTGCTTCTTCGATCAGAAACCACTTTGGCGAATACATTTTTTATAGGCATGTTTTAAACGTGCTTAGCAGATTTCATATTAACTTTATAAGACGCAATAAAGCTTGCTGGTAAAACTATTAAGAATGGGAAATTATTGCACAAAACTTCAGCATGTCTGTGTAACTTTGTTGCCTTAGCTAGGTCCCAGCTGGAGGGGTACACCCTAGAAACATTGGCTTGATTATGTGAAGGATGACATTCCTGCCAATGGTCTCACGATTACGTAAATGTGGGAGAATGAACTGAGAAAGCTGAAGTGATCACTAGAACATAACCAGTATTTAGCGCTAGAATAATTATTTGGTGCCTTCAATTTGTCTTATTACGAAGCATATTGTAAATTATTTAAAAAATTAACTATTCATATACAAGAAGGCTTTTCCCTATCTCAGACAGTGGATCAGTGTGGCGAATCAGCAAGGCAACACCAACCTTCCAAGGTTTCCTTACCCTTTGACATCGATGACCTAAGCTCAGTGTTCTACTTATAGTCTTAATACGGGTTTATAGGTAGATTTCAATATAAGGTCCCTTGACTAGCTTGATAATAATTCTTTATTGTTATTTCAGACTGGGATTAGCAAATAACGGTGCAGAAGAGCAGCTACTGCGTTTGGATGAGCAATGCGTCACCAGACATTACAAAGTCGGCGTGATGTACTGCAAAAGTGGACAATCAACCGAAGAAGAAATGTACAACAACCAAGAAGCTGGTCCAGCGTTTGTAGAGTTCCTACAAATGTTGGGTCAGACTGTACGATTAAAAGACTTTGACAAATACAAGGCAGGTTTAGACAACAAGACGGATTCTACGGGGCTGTTCTCAGTGTTCACTACATATCAGAATTGTGATATAATGTTCCATGTGTCGACTATGTTACCGTACACTCCGAATAATAGACAACAGTTGTTAAGAAAACGGCATATAGGGAATGATATAGTGACTATAGTGTTTCAAGAACCCGGTGCTGAAGCGTTTACTCCTAGGAATATTCGTTCACAGTTCCAGCATGTGTTTGTGGTGGTTAGGGCCATAGATCCGTGTACGGAGCATACGCATTATTCCATCGCTGTCAGTCGGGCGAAGGAAGTGCCTTTATTTGGACCCCCAATACGAGATGGTGCTGTCTATCCGAAAGGGGAGGCCTTCACTGATTTACTTCTAAGTAAGGTAAGAAAAGAAAAGCTAATTGCCTTTAAAAATCACAGAATGCCACTTGAGTATACTACAATGAAATTAAAGGAATAATTAATGACATAAATGAATAAAGGATATAGAGTGTGGTAAGTTTTGATTTGTTTGGAATACTAGCTAGTACAAGAGAAATTAGCCATTGTCCCCTTAAAACACTTCAATGACTTCTAGTTTTCAATGGGCCTCTAAACTTCCACTCCATAAGTGTGAGGCATACGGCACCATAAGTGTGAGGCATATGGCACGTGTGATTTTGTGTTATCAATATCAAATTGTTCTAAGGATTTAAAGATAACTTAATCACACTACTAGAGTTTCCCCCGCGGTTAAACCCTGGTTCCTGCGTCTAGTTTATTGAGCAAGCATTAATACAGTTTACATTATATAATGATAAATTTTTATGTTAGTGCTATTTGCACCCGAAAGATTCTCTTCATTTTATATCGCGAACCATTTTCGGTTTTAAAACTATACATGTATAAAATTACAGCAAAACGAATTTTTATATCGATTAACTTGAGAAATGATTGGTCTCTCATACAAACTTTCATGCCATATTTCAATCCGTTCTAGTTTTATGTTTCGATGAAGAGTAGTAGCCTGTGTCAAGTGTCGTCTATCATGTGTAAACGACAAAAATGATGAAAATGACTAAATCAACCAAAATAACGAAAATTACATAGAAAAACCAAAACCTATCTCACTTACTAGGATAACCTTTACATAAATCTATCCCATAATCTGGGATGAAAGTATCCCTCGCCCTCCATTGGTATCAATAATACATATATACCGAATTTCAGCCAAATTGGTCCAATAGTTTTTCCATTAAAGCATAACTAACAGAGAGACAAGTATATGTTTATCGTGGAAATAATCTCATTTCATCAGTTATCATAAAAATCTTTATTGTTTTTTCTGTTAATAATAATATAAAACAAGTATTGCTCTTAGGGATGGTTTAAATATATTATTATCAGACAATGTACGTTTATGCATTTTCAGATAATAAATGGAGAGAATGCAGCAATTCAATCACCAAAGTTTAGTACAATGGCGACGCGCACCAGACAAGAGTACCTGAAGGATTTAGCTAAGAATTACGTTACTGCCACCACCGTGGAAACGGGGCAGAAGTTTTGTATGTATTCATCACTAGAATTATGTTATTGTATCTCGATATAGATCTCGCTTACATGGTTGCTTATAGATTGAGATCCCTGAGCGATCAGACGTAACTTATTTTCATATAGATGAAACCTTAGGTTCTCAGTAGCGTCTCATGCTCTTTGGATACCTGCGTGCAAGTGGAGCTTGATCACTACAATTTGTCTGACTAATGTAATGTAACTTTGTAATAGTTACTTTAATAACATATTTAAAAATCAGACGTGTGAAAATAAGTAAAGTTCATTTATATCTTGTGGAGCTTTAAAGCGTCTGACAAAAGTTTTGGTCCATGAAAAGTGTCTTACACTTATGATACTATTTTAGAATAATATTCTACAAAACATATATAAAAATGAGCCATTTAAATTTAAGTTAAGTAACTCTTATTTAATTTTTTACCTTACCTGGTACCTGCCCAGGTGTCACAAGGCGAGCTCCACTAGCACGCAGGCATTCAAAGAGCATGAGGCGATGATGATACTTGCATGCTGTTACTACTGTTTCTAATTTTAATAGATTAACCAAAATGTGGTTATTTGGTGTAGCAATATTCTCGTCATTGCTCATGAAGAGTGGTAGCAATTCGAGCAACAACACGGTCGTGGCGCGCGTCGACAATTGCTCCAGCGACGTGCTGGTCGGTGGTGCATTGTGTTTTCAAGTGAGTGAAAATAACTTATTAGCTTTTTAAATGTCTTTTTCTTACTGAGTATGCACTATTTGCTACAACTCTACTAATTCTTCGAAAAGCAATTGTGTAACATATTTCTGTATAAAATATATAAAAAAAAATTAAGAAGAAAATTCATTTTTAGCTAGACATGTTGCTGTGTTTCTTCTCCTTAACAGTAATAATACGAAAGCAGTGTACATAGACTAGGAAGTAAAAATACACTTTAAATTGTGTATAACCTTCAAAAAGTGTTCTCCAGTGGAAATTATTTCGAATAAAAACTTTTGAATGAAACTTGGCTAAATCATGAATATTGGCCTCGGCTGTCAAGGGGTCTAAATCTTTATTGGGTTAGGGCAGAAATCCTAATACCCTGTATGGTAAATTTCATAAACCTTCATCGCATTTTTGTACTGTTTTACTTGTCTTTCCCCATCTTGTGATATCCATTTACCATCTTTATCCGTTTTACAGTGTTCTCTTATCATACGCCTGGTTCACCTCCGTTTAAGCTTTTTAATTATTGCTATTAGATTTTCTGTTTGTAGTTCTTTTTATATCTGTACTATTTTGTTCTCTATTACTTAACCTCCTATAGTCATGTCTGTTTGGCAAGTTTTTAATTTCATAAGGTTTGTTTTTAAGATAAGTTCCATGTTTGGGGTCCATATGTCAAGTGGAATTTAGTCGGAATAAAAGATATTAAATTTTGTGCCCTACAGGTGCAAGTACAGGACGAAGGCGCCGGAGGATCGTTACTGGAGTGTATAATGGGCGTTTCAGCTGATACGATAGTGTTTATAGAGAACAACACGAGGCAAATTGTTCTGGTGTTACCGACAAACTCACTGCTTGGTAAGTTACAAATATAATATATTTATTTATATCTAAAACATGCTCGCATTTTCGACTGTGTAAAATTTGGCTTAGTTTCTAATAAATCTAGTGACATTGTAAACTGACGATAGATTGTGAAGGTCAAGAACAAGAGTGGTGACCAGTGAATATGTGGATATAGCCGGTTCTGGCAGTCATTGGCTGTTGTGAGCATCATGTGAAAACTACAGACAGAACTTATATGAATGAAACTATGCACTAGGCGTGTGTAATTCTTTACTGAACCGACTCACTGATCTAAAACATTTAGGTGTTCCAAAAGATTGGAACATCAATAATGTTTCAAATGCATCATTTGGATCTGGAACATCGCGATCTCTCTGACTCTCTGTTCAGCGCGATCATGTCGCTTATGTGTGAGAGAGACCGACCTGAGCATAATGAATCACAAAGGATACAAGCGTAGCGAGAGAGCAGGAAAACAATAAAATAAACAATAAGAAATCGGTTTTATTAATGATGATCTCATAATTTGTAATTTTTTCAAATTTTACTATGAATATTCATCTTTTTCTCAACCTTAACACCGTCTGCCTCAATATGCCTGCGACATCTGTATTTTTATCTTTGACAAGTTTGACACGATGTTTCAAATGAAACCGCCGCCCGTTTCTCAGCCTCAGTCCGCGACGTACCATAACAAGACAACCATGATTTTATATCTTTGACTCAATGTTCCAAATGAAACATATCAGTGATCCGGAACATTTTACTGTTCCAGATACAAATGTTTCAATCGCAAAAATGTGACATTTCTCCCATGCCTACTATACACAGAGAAGAATAGAATAGAATATATTTATTGCGTAATGCATGTAGAGAGATTTTACGATTTTTACAGTATCAATGTTGTCAACAATATTGTAATATTTTACAATCAATTTCTTTGTTATTGTGGCCATCGGCGATGACGCACGTGCGGTATGTTTCAGGTTGGGTGGTGTCGGGCGAGTGGACGCGCGTGTTCTACCACATGGGCGAGAGCGTGCGCGTGCGCGTGCGCGGCGGCGGCGGCGGCGCGGGCGCGGCGCTGCTGCCGCGGCTGGCGAGCGTGGCGCCGGCGCACGCGCAGCTGCTCGCCGAGATCACGCTGGAGCGCGGCCCGGCGGCGCAGCTCGGTGAGCGGCACCTTTATCATTAGCGATTAGCAATGCCAGCGAAACTTCGTTCGCGTTGCCAAGACAGCGACATATTTGCTTATGAATGGCTACAGCGACACCGAAAAAACGCACCTGCAGCGCCATCGTTTACGCTATGCCATATTCATTATGAGTCAGCACTTATGTCATATTCCGTATAAGTTTTGACCCGGGGATCAATTTCAATGTGATTATATCACATTGAAACTCGATTTTAAATCGTTTCCAGAAAAAAAATACTCGGGATCCGCAGGATAAAAAGTAGCGCAGATACTAAGGTCTCAGAATTTCCTGTCGAAACCGCATCGAAATCGGCCCAGTAATTTTATCCGTGAATCCCAAACAAAAAAGAAAGAAGAAACCTAAAAAAATCGCGTTTTTGTTTCTATAGTGTGTTCCAGTTGTTTTTTTAATAGCCTATAGTAATATATCCCCAAATTAACCAAGTTACGCTTGTGTTATGAGTAATATACAACAGACTAATCTAGGGCTGATCCCAGACACCTAGACCATAGTAAATAACGGAGAAAATACGTTTCCGGAATTCACTATACCAGGAATCGAAACCGGAGCCTCTGCGTTGAAGTGAGGTAGGCCGGCAAAGGCTCAACCAGAGGCCGAGTACAAAAATGTACAGATACAGCATGTTTGGAATTTTATAATATTACTTTATTTTTTATATTTTTTTAATGCTTTATCATAATAATATTAAAAAAAAATGTTATCAAAAAATTAAAAAAATATATTTAGGGGTGGACTACCGTTAACATTTAGGGGGATGAAAAATAGATATTTCTGATTCTCAGACCTACCCAATATGCACACAAAATTTCATGAGAATCGGAGGAGTTAGGAGATAGATGTGACTGTATAGCTATTGTCGCAATGCAGGGTTCCACGTGCAGCCCGACGGGCTGGTGATCGGCGTGGAGGGCGGCGGGTGCGCGGCGCGCGCGGGCGTGCGGCGCGGCGCGCGCCTGCTCGAGGTGTGCCGCGCCGCCGTCGTCGCGCTGCACCACGACCAGCTGGTCGACCTGCTCAAGACCTCCGACCCGGTCACGGTGAGGCCGTTCTCCTTTCTAGCCTCTGCCGCCAGTGCAGCGGATTCGTGGATTTTAAATTACCCCCACTAAAATGGCAGCTGCGATCGACTTTTTTTTTATTGCAAACTAGGAGCAGTGTCGCAGTATTTCGCATTCATAAGTGAGTTGTGATTCAACTCACCACTGTGATTGGAGTTTTATAATTTTTGTCTTAGATTTACCTGTGACGTTTACGGTTTAATGACAATTTTGTTCATTATTATAATATTACTTGGTTCACTTATGTCTTTTAACTTGAATGTGACAGTCGGGCAGTCAGTGCTCCAAGTAAACACAGTATTACTTAAGTCACTCGAAGACATTGAATGTCATCTGTATTTTGCACCTTTCAATCAAATTGACTTAATTTGGTTGAAGCGTTTAATGTCAGGTTAAGGGATTCTGAGAATAACTCGCTAAGCATATTGGCATTTGGAGACCAATTCTACCCTCACTTCTGTTACGATTTTTCAAGAATCTGTTGGTGTTATGCGGTTCCAGTTCAAAATGGCCTTTACATTGTAGTAGTTATTATCTACATTTCAGTTATGCCATTATTTGTCTTTGTTGTTCCCAGTACACCTGGTTTGTTGTTGGTATTAATGACTGTGGCACGTAGAGTAGCCAAGGGCTTAATACGTCATTTGAGATGCGACATTGTCAGTGATGTTAAACTTTGATAGATAACTCATGTATATATAATGTAGCTAATAATTAACGGAGTTATTTTTAACGCTATAATCAGGACCCATTTGCCCACAATCATGAACGCTAACGCAGATGGAGCAAAGGCATTACGATAAATAATGTTTTGCATTGCATTGATTTGACAGGTGACAGTGACGTTTGCATCGTCGCGCTGTCAGTGCGAAAGTGCGGCGGAGGAGTGCGGAGCGGTAGCGAGGGGGGACGGACAAAGGCCTGCCAGGACCCGGAGGGCACATTCGCCCCCGAGGTCCGATAGCTCAGGATATGGAACTGGTGAGTAATTTTGTAACATTTACATTTATGTATAATGTATAATAGTGACCAAATGCGTCTCGGTCCATGCACTTTTATCAGGTCTGTAGAGATGACAATTAATATGACAACCCTATAATGCAATAAATAGAAAATCATTGTCTTACAAAAATTCACTGAAAGATCAGCAATAAGTTCCTGTATCTTACAGTATTAGAAAAACTTAAATACGTCCTTGAAGTTCCTACACGTCATTGCGTAAAACAAATTTATAAGGTTCATGCTCGGCTCCTATCCGTATTCGCATGCTATCTCTTTCGCACAGCACACCGTAAAGTTTAATTAACGTTAACGTTTGACTGGACCCGTGCAAACTCACGGTAACTTCACTCAAAGCGCATTTTAGTTTTACTCGTACTTGCCATTCATTTGCCTTAATACTGGTTTAATGACGTAAACTCCATACAAGTCATACCAATAGTATGTTAAAAGAATAGGTAGTAATATAGAAACCTGTCACTAGTTGAAACAAATGTCGGTTAGTGTAATATTGTTAATAAAACATGTGTAATAGTCTTCGATGGTTTTAGTTCACTCTTAAAATACAGGTGCCTTAATTTGTTAATGTTAATAATATATGTGGCCTGAGGGGCTCCACGTACAACGAGCGGGAGGAGCGGTAAGTCACGGTTTGTCGCGCCTGTCAAACTGCTCTCTCAATGACGTTGACAGAGGCGCGTTCCGTTTCATGTCACGTGTTACACGTTATGACGCGATGTTTTCTATCGGTAAGGTGGGTCCGGGAGGAGCGGCCGGAGGTCTCCGGGGGCTTCGCCGCGGGCCGTGGGAGGGGCGGCAGGGGCGGAGGCGGCGCTGCGCCGGCGCTCGCACGACGACGCCGCGTCGCCGCGACACTCCAGGAACAGGCGCGCGTCGGCCAATACATCTTCACTAACGGTATTCATACAGAAGTGTAACTAATTTCTTTGGATCAATCATAAAAATCGATACAAGTTGGTTGCGCCGAGGAACACCTTCTTATAAATTCGCCCTCCCCATCCTCGCCATCAAGAATGGAATAAAACTTTAAATGAAGAATGCGCTAAACAAGAGACATATTCAGAACTGTCACTACTGTCACCGCAATAAAACCGTACAACATATAAATTGTAGGAACACAAAATAAAGAAAATAAACTGTTATAACCACATTTAATAGTGAGAGCCACAATCCTAGTGAGAGTGTGAACCGCGGGAGAAGAGTGCAGTGTGGCGGCGGACTGGTGGCGAGGTGAGTTTTCCTTGCTTCTTCTCCCCGCCCCTTTGCCTTCTCCCGGCCATCGCATCGCGCCCGCACAAGTCATTCCTTTTACCTTTTCATGTACCATTTTCCAGTCTCCCTTAAGAGAGCAGCAACGTATTTGTAGCACCTTTGGTGTTGCAAATGTCCATAGGCGTTGGTATCCATTTTCCATCCAGTGAGTGGTCTGCCTGTCTGCTGAATTCATGCAATAAAAAATATAGAAACGTGAAATAAAGAAAAATACAATATTGACAATGACAGACAAGGAGAATATAATCGCTACGCTTATCATACTATACAAATGAGTAAGTAACGTAACGTAAGTAAGTAAACGGCAAGTTTATTGTTTCAAGGAGGAGTTGATGCGGTTAATGGACGCCGAACTGGGATCGGGAAGTGCGGTGACGGGTTCAGTAGGCAGTAACAGCGGGGGAAACGGGAACGTGAACGTATTGGGTGGAGGGGGAGGGAATAATGGGGCAAATGCGCCTCCCCCTCTACCGCTGCCCGATGCCACCGCCTTGGACTGGGCCACCCTCGTTCATACTGCCACGAGGGCCATGTTACAGGTATGTATTTGAATCTATTGTCAAATCTAAGGGGTTTATATTTTAAATGTAATTACTTCAATATTCAGATTGTATGCACTATTTTGAGAAAGATATTGTGTACAGTCGAACAACACTTATTTAATTAGTTTTAAATATAAATCTTAATATTAAGAAAACAATTTGAGACTCAGATTTTGTGTGGTTTATAATTATTTCTTTCGTGCGTGTTTAAAGAGCAGGCGTTAATACAGGGTACATTGTACTAAATTTTCGTGTTAGTGCTATTTGCACTCGGAAGATTAATTTCATTTTATATCGCAAACTATCCCAGCTTCCGGCATAAAAAGTGTTTATGTCCATTTTCCGTATTAAAACTACATTTAAACAAAATTACAGCAAATCCAATCCAGTATTCCTAGTAGTTTTTCGTGAAAGCTTAACGGAAAGACATATCGACTTACTATCGCATTTTTTCATAGACGACGAATTATTATATCTTTAAACTTGAGAAATGATTGGTTTCATCCAAACTTTCATTCTTTATTTCAAACCATCCTAGTTATACTTATCTATCCCCGTCCATGTAAACTACATAATAGACAAACATGACAATAATGACTAAAAGGACAAAAAAGACGAAAAGAATAAAAAGGTCTTTTTGCCCTTTCTTTGACAAAAAGAACACAAAGGGCAAAAAGGACAAAAAGGGCAAAAAGGACGAAAAGGGCAAAAAGGACCAAAAGGGCAAAAAGACAAGACAAAAAATACAAAAAGGGCCAAAAATGACAAATGGACAAAAAGGGCAAAAGGACAATAAGGGTAAAAAGGACAACAAGGACGTAAAGGACAAAAAATACAAAAAGGGCAAAAAGGACAAAAAGGGCAAAAATGACAAAAAGACGCAAAGGGCAAAAAGGACAAAAAAGGCAAAAATGACAAATAGATCAAAAGGGGCAAAAATACAAAAGGGCCAAAGGGCAAAAAGGACAAAAAGGCAAAAAGGGCAAAAATACAAAAAGGACAAATAGGGCAAAAAGGCACAAAATGATACAAAGGGCAAAAAGGATGAAAAGGAAAAAAAATACAAAAAAGGCAAAAAGAACAATAAGGGTAAAAAGGACAAAAGGGACAAAAAGGGCAATACGGACAGAAAGGGCAAAAAGGGCAATAAAAACAAAAAGGGCAGAAGGACAAAAAGGCAAAAAAATATCAAAAGGCAAAAAGGGAATAAAGGACAAAAACGGGCAAAAAGGACAAAGGCAAAAAATATAAAAAGGACAAAAAAGGGCAAAAAGGACATACATACGTACATACATATTGTCACGCCTGTTTCCCATTGGGGTAGGCAGAGACGATGGATCTCCACTTGTTACGATCTTGACAAATACTTTTCGCTTCATCAACTTTCATTAATCTTCTCATACATACACGCTTATTTAAACTACTTTTTATCTGACCTTTCTTCAAAATATCTTTAATTTGATCATGGTGAGTACGTCTTGGTCTACCGGCACCGACTCTTCCAGTCACATTGCTGTCATATACTTGTTTTATTATTCTGCTATCATTCATTCTCTCTACATGGCCAAACCACCTTAACATTCCCGTTTCAACTCTTGTCACTACATCTTCTTTCAATTCAAAAGGACAAAAGGTACAAAAAGGACAAAGGGGGCAAAAGGGACAAACAGGGCAAAAATAACAATAAGGGCAAAAAGGACAAAAAATACAAAAAGGGCAAAAATGACAAAAAGGGCAAATAGGTCAAAAATGGCAAAAGGACAATAAGGAACAGACAGGCAGACAGAGTTACTTTCGCATTTATAATATTAATAGGGATTTTATAATATTTTATTATAAACCACACAAAATCTGAGAGTCTCAAATTGTTTTCTTATTATTAATTCGGCTCGAAGGATCAATAGTAGGGTGTTATTTCAAGTTCATGCTGAAGTGTTCCTTTTGTTAAAAGGAGATTTTAATATAATTATAGACTATATAATTAGCTTTGAAATTATGTTTAAGTAAAAAATTCAATTATTTTTAGATATGCGAAGAACACCAATACCCGTCAATGGACAATGTAGATCCAATATTAGAAACACCACCTAATGAACCTATTTACGACACGTGGTCGGACAACACAGTGGTAAGTTGTAATAATTCAAATCTATACTAATACTAGCGGGATCAGCAAACATTGTCCTGCTCTAAAAAAATAGATTTAGAGCCCAATTGTAGCTTCTTCCACGAGGTCCAATTGAGAATCTAAACTATCCCGAGACCCACTTGAAACTTCATCAAAGTCGGTCCAACCGTTTAGGAGCAGTTCAGTGACATACACGTGAACAGAATTTAATATATAAATGCGAAAAAATGGTGTTCGTTTGAGGCTCAATCACGCTTAAACCACTGATCGTATCGACATGAAACTACCACCATTCGATGCGAAATTTTTCCTAGATGGTTTATGGCTATCTATCTATCTATATATATATAAGCAAAGTTTGTTTTCTTCTATCTATATATATATAAGCAAAGTTTGTTTTCTTTGTCCGAGGTAAACTCGAAAACTACTGGACCGATCAGCATGAAACCACAACCATTCGACGTGGAATTAATCGTAGATGGTTATAGGCTATATATATTTTTCAAATTCTATGAGCCCTTTGCCATGTTTTCTCGATTTGTTTGTTTATTAATTTATTTGAATAAGGCGGTACGAAGTTCGCCGAGTCAGCTAGTTTAATATATAAATGCGAAAGTTTGGATCGATGTTTGTTGCTCGACCGCGCCAGAACGGCTGAGCGGATCCGAATGAAATTTGGCGTAGAAGTAAATTATAAAAATACACGATTCCCGTGGGATAACATTCGCGCGAGCGAAGCCGTGGGCAAAAGCTAGCTATTTTTTCTTCTTTCGAAGTTTTGAAAGAACAGGTATTTTAACACCTTTTTATTCATACATTTTTCTAACATTTATTGTAAAATGTGTTAAATACTTAATGTTGTTTTTGAATATTAAAAATATATATATATGTTTTATAGCAAACTATTTTGATAGGTAGTATAGTTATAGCTATAATTAAAAAGTAATACGAAATTAAAAATATTTTTAACCGTAGTCCCGATTGACGTCATATGCGCGCTCAGGTTTGTTTTGTAATTATTGTCGGCTGTCTCCGGTACTCGGGTAGTTCGGCTTCAAAAATTTATTTTGAAAACTGGCTGAATGATGAAGAATCCTAATTTTATAAGTAGCCCAAATTACTCCTTATAAAGTCAGCTATCCGCCAGTAAGTCCCGTTGAAATTGGTCCAGCCGTTTCAGAGATTAGCCGGAACATCCAGACAGGCAGACAAACATTCAAAAAATGGCATTTTCGGTATCTCCTAGTTCAAATAGTTCCCACTTTTTTTACGATTTTATTTTGACATTACAATCAGATACTTCAATTTTATGTATTATATGTATATATTTGATATATAGTCGAGGTGGCGAAGTCCGACAATGGGCTCAGTTCATACACCGCTCGGTTTTTAACTTTTTTAAACGGAATTTAACCTTCTATAACGGCCAATTTTATAGTTTTTTTCCCACAAGCTGCTAGCTGCCATTAAAATTGCCGCACCAAAAGCAAGAGAAATGTCTCGTTTATTCTAATACAAATTCTATGTTGTTAGAGGGGAGAAATCATCAGTTCAACGTTCATTTCAACTATGTGTATTTGACCACAAATTTGTGGTGTTACTCAATTAGCCGTGTGTGACACAGTTCGGGCAACAAATCTGTGGTGGTTCTGTCCTAAGAGTTAACGAGAAGAGTTTTTGGCGGAAACTGAAAGGAGATGTTGTGCTGTGCAGTTTTATTTTGTAACAATGTGTAAAATTACTCTAAAATGAACAGTTGTAGGATATTGATAGTTTTTGAGTAGTAATTATGTGTTTTTGTAAGAAATGTGAACTGTATAGTCAAATATGGCTTTTTGAGTTGTCACAAGAACTCCGTTGAATGGCACCAGCTGATACCCTACAGCTCAGGTGTGCTACACATGGGCTTAAGAAAATGAAGAAACTATATTGTAAACTAAGATCTGGCTTAAAGGCCTAGCTGCCAAGCCATAAACCTAAATAAATAAATAAGGGTTAACGCCAGCTACGATTCGAAGACAGAAATCTGTATATTAGCTTCATCGACTGATTTGTTGCCGTCGTAACTATTCAAACACGGTAATAACGAGAGGTGTGAGTTGCCCCACTTTGCCACCTTGACTATAACTTTAATTATAGCGAAAACAAATAAAATTAGTTTGCCTTAAATCTTTCCAATTACAAAAATGAAACTGATTCAAGAACCTGTCGTTTGTATTCAGACGTGTGAATCGAGTCCGGCGGGCGTGGGGGCGGGCGGGGGCGGGGGCGCGGGCGGGGGCGTCGCGGCGCCGGGGGCGGGCGGGGGCGGGGGCGGGGGCGGGGGCCCGTCGCCGCCCTGCGAGTGCGGGCTGGCGGCGAAGGTGCACGCGCTCGAGGCCGACGCAGCCAACGCGAACCGGCACCGGGCGCAGCTCGAGGAAGAGGTACTTTCACAACATTCCCCATATTAGACGAATAATTAATCTATTCAAGTAATTTTGGTGACTTGACACACTATTTATTTCTTTAAACCATACTTTATTTTAGAACGTACCCATACTACGTGACCTGTTCACCTACAGGTGTCATTGTGTTTCGTTACATACTCTATATCATCTAAGGAATTCTCGCGCTTCTTCAAGCTATATTCAAATATGTCGGGTAGCGTTTAGCGCTTTTTAAACTGCAAATAAATCAAATATTTCTTTTACTTTCTGTTTGCAAAAATGCTTTAAGACCATATTTATAAAAAAATATGTATATCAAATTATATTACATACTAATCAATACTAATAATCATTAATATTAAATTTAATATTATTATCGATACATTTTCTGAATGAAATTACTTAAATCTGTACATCTTGTGAAGTCTGTACGCCTGACGATGGATTAAATGATATCTAATAGATTTTAAGATAAGATAGTTAATAATAACTTAATACTAGATAGATTGATTGATGATATAAGTACACTAACGCGAGCCGCGGCGTCGTTGCGTGCACTGAAGTAGCTTGATTGCCACAACAGTGTGCTCGCGTGGAACACCTATGGATCTCCAGGAGTTATTGCATTACACAGTCATGGTTTATAACAGCTATTTTTCAATTTTACCCATTGTTTTGAAAATGTACAGCAAAACATAACTCTGCGAGTACCTTCGATGTACTCAATATTTTACGGCTGCAGCCAGCAACTGGACCGTTTGGCGCGGTTCGACGGCCGCGGCGCCTCGGCCGGTATCACTTCGTTACAAGCAACTTTTGCTAACAATCCTCTCACGTCAACGCGCGCGCACCATACATATATAATTAATTTGTAATCCATAGGTCGCTGGTTCAAATCCGGCTCGAAGGACCAAAATGTTAGGGACTGTATGAATTTAGATTGAAAACTGAAATAATACGCTGGACAACGATGGTGAAAATACATATATTCGGTAACTAATCAACAAAAATGTCGTTCTCTTATAATTAAAATAAATTTATAAACAAGTATACGAAAGAGTTCGTAACAACCAGTAAAGCGATAAAACCATATCTCTATATAAACCGTTTATTATTCTTCAAGCATCAATCAATCAAAGTACAGTCCACGAATTCACAACCGGAGTCTCAACAGGCTCAGACCGTTACTCAATATTTTGGTTTCGTGTCAGGTCCGCCGCCTGAGGCGGAACAACGCGCGGCTGCGCGAGGAGTCGGCGCGCGCCGTGTGGCAGCTGCGCCACTTCACGCAGTGGCTGAAGCGCACCGTCGACAGGCAGTGAGGCCCAACCCTTATGACCGAGCGCAGCTCCGGTAACCTAACCACGTATTATTATCATCCTCGATACTTGGCACCATGGCATAATAAAGATACTACGAATGATAATCACCTACTAAAAAAATGTTACTCGGAAAATGGTTGTAGATTCTACAGTTCCAGAGGTTGTGCAGTTATATTTTTACATAGCATCATTACCACCATTTCTAGCAAATGGATTCTCCAAATCTAAACAAGGTTGCCAACGCATTGTCTCACCTTGATATTGATGTCCTGGGCAGCAGTAACCAGTTACTAACAGGTGGTTCGTGTCACGGTTTACTTGGATTATAAATATAAAATAATTTAGTTATGTGTCAACTTCAGGTTGCTAATAGCCCCAAATAAATTAATTGTTACCATTTTTCAAAACGTGTCGGCTGCTATGTTTTTGTATGAGAGGCTGGACGTATCTTCGAACTGTCAAATAACGTATTAATTATTAGTATACAAACCGCAATTAAAGTTATTTTTATCAGGTAGATTTTAAATAGTTTTTTTTAAGTATTTCGTTTTACCGTCTATGCATGCGTCCTTTGAAGTACCAACAATTGTTTTAATACACTTTGTATAAATATATTTTTTTATAACAGCTAATATACCTGCAGTTAACACGTAGATAAATGTAAGTAAATACAATTTACGCACCTTAGGTGCATATGCCTCATAATGTATAAAAGGCCTTAAAGGACAGTAGAAGAAAAAAAGTTAAGATTGCTTTGTTGTTTGTGGGATTTCAACTGATTCACATTATGGTATTTTACAAGAAATAATGCGTCAAATTTATTTTGATCCACATAACATAAACATTACCATTGTAGATTTAGAATAATCTAAACGACATTAATTTTTATGCAAACTAGTCGATAACTGGTTTCATATAAGGAATAATTATTACAGCAATTTTCGTACTTCAAGTTAAACATCTTGAAATTATGATTAAAATAGGACTCGTGTTTTGTGATTATGTGCTTAAAGTGCGAGCAAACGGTAAACGCATTCTTGAAGTTCGCACACGTTCGTGCGCAGGGCACAGTTATAATTCTGAGACGCAGAGTACTCGCTCTAGCTCGGCCGCTATCTGAATTAGCATGCGGTCTATTTCACAGAGCACACCGTAAGATGTAATAAACGTTAACATTTGTATGTAATTAAAATGGATCTGTGCAAAGTTACAGATCTAACTTCACTTCAAGCGCATTTAATTTTTGCGCGCACAGTACAGCCTACGCAGCGAAATAAATTCCACAACAACAATGTCGATCATAATAATTAGTGAATACCAACTCAGTTATAAAGTTAAATAAATATGAAAAAGTTTAATAGAATTAATCTCATATATATACATATATGGCAATTATTAGAAATATACGATTCATGGCACCAATTATAAATTACTAAAGGTAATGAAATACAGTTGCAGCACAAAACCATACCGCGGTGATTTTTCGTTTAAAAACGAAAATTTTGGCAGCTTGGATTTGTTTTAGAAAAAGTGTCTTTAATCCATTGAAATCTTACAATTTAAGGACCGAATAATGCAGTTTTTAGAGGACGCAATTTTATTTTTGGGACATCTGTGGCACCTACGCACTCTACCTCATAGGTGGCGGGGAAAACGGGGGACCTTTTCTACCTGCTTAACATTCGATAAGTTAAATTTGGTAAGTTCTATGGTAAAGAAAAGAGTTAGAAATGAATAAAAAAATTCTCACTTTTTTGCTTATAACTTCTTTAATTTTTAATTTAGGGCAAAAAGCTATATAAACATATTTGTAAGCAAAACAATTTGCTACAAATTATGACTTTACAAATTTTTTGTAAGACGCATAGTTTCCGAGATATCGCGAAAAAAGTGTTTTCACCCCTTTTTCCGAGATGGCGGCCGGGGGACAAGGGTGGCGACCCCACAAACTTGAGGTTAAGCTTCTATTGACCCCCCACACATGTCCCAAAAATAAAATTGCGTCTAAGAAATGCAAAGCTCATGTAAAATTTCAATGGACTACTTGGATTCTTGAGTTTTATAGCATCTTTAGACGTCGTTCGCTTTTTCTGAGATTTTAACGAAAACTTGTAGGTTTGCTGTACACTTATTTTTAAATGAATACAATTTAGGTTGAAAATGAACGATAATGATTATGATATTCGTTGTTTTTAAACATTATAATTGTGTAAATTTATGTGGAAAAATTAAACTAGTTTTGCCACCAAAATTCCTTTATTTGGCGTCGGAAAAAATTTCAACAATCTGGTTGACATGCGATCCAATGGATATTTATCCAAATAAAACATTAAATGATAAATTTTATCATTGGCTGTTCAATCTTTATATATAATACGTAAAGGTGCATAACAATGTTTTTTTCTCATATTTATTGGGTAATTTATAAATGGTTCCATTAACGAGTAATTAATACTGCGCTATATCTTATGAATTTTGTGCCTTTTCATTGCTTCATAGGAAGCGTTTGATTTTGCGTATTATTTAAGAATGATTTGTTATCGCTATGTATTTACTGTAAGTAAATGTGTTGTCGAACTTATACTGTGTGAATTTATTATGACGGCCATTGTTTTTCCACGTGTTTTCCAGGGCTTTAGTTTGATATATATTGAATTAAAAAGCTTTAAGAGTTTAAATAAATTATTTTATTGGAAATACAAGAAGGTAAATTTTATGAAAAAATTACCCTGTTCAACAATTAATTTTACTTTTGACATTACTATTGTTATATTAGACAGGTCGATAATTGTTCAATTATAATTGACCCGGCCTAAAAAGTCACTTTGAAGTTTCATATAAATACCGACGAACTAACATTGTTACAGTGTCAAAATAATTTATATCAAATTAAAAGACCATACTTTATTTCTTTAGAAACGTCACACATGACAACCTTATGTTTATCAACACTTGTTCAAATATTAGAGACATGGCGTGGAGATTGAGGTATAATCGAAAAGTGTTAACAGAAATCGTTATTAAGTTATGCATATTTTCTACATTTTAAATTTGAAAGCGTAAAATATATATTTTTTTAATAATAAATCGTTTTATTTAAATCGATTAGGTAATGTGTGACTTACTATATCGATTTCAATTTTAAATTGTATCATCATCGATAGTTCATGTAACTACTAGAATCAATTTGTGCCAAATGTGGCTTTATAGACCGGCCGAACTAACTATAACACTAAGTGTGACATTTAGAGCATGTAAAATTTACATAGGTATGCAAACGTCAAAAGTAAAATGAATGGTTAGGCAGAGTATAACTTGTGTTATTGCTGTACGTTTTTTTTTGCAACCCGGCAACACTAACCTATAATGTCAAAGTTTAACTTATGTTGTATAATTAGATAGTTTCGTTTTGTACATGTCTTTAAATGTATGGACTGGCCAATAAGACTAAAACATGTCAATTGTTTAATGTTCTCATTAATTTATTAATGAGAACATTAAATTTAATTTTTTAAATTTAAATTTTACTACAAGTGGAAAAACATTGGAGCTTATGAATTGCTATAATAAAATAAATGTTATGTCAAATTCGTAAATAAGTTACATACGAGTTAAGTATAACGCAGGTTTATAATTATGCAATGTTTGTTTTGTGCATATAGGTATTTTTTCTAATTATTTATTGTCACTGGGAAGTAGTTTAGCAGAAAGGTATCTGAAAATGTTAAATTAATGTATTATTTTTTTATTGGGATCTGTCACAAATAATTGACATATTTTTTTCTATATGGAACCTAATTCTAAGTATGGAAAAGAAGAATACCATAAATAACAATCGCTCATAAAAAAATGAAAGAATGAATAAAGACTCAGTTGGCGACAAAGAACACCATGTCGTGGATACGTACAGTGTAAATAGATCTTCGTGCTTATAAAAATAAAGTTGAGAATAGTTAAAATAAACAATAAAAATATTTTATAATCATATTTATTTCGTTTGAAATAAGATCAAAAATATTGTGTTTATAGAAGTGGCAATATGAGCTAAAATTTCACAGTGCGTCTTATTACACGGCTGTCTCTTCTAGCTCTTTCGGCTCTTAAGAGAGGTGTCGTTCCGATTTCTGTATCTGTACTGAGCCAAATGAGCTAACTGAATGATCAGTTCTTCAGAGCAAAAGCACTCTCTTTTTTATTGCTCACCAAATATACAATATCAAAAATACACATTTACAATATTGTCATGGCAGAAAAAATAGGCGGCCTTAACGCTTAAAGCAATCTCTTCCAGGCTAGCTAACTTGAGGAATAGTTTAACCTAATCTGGCGATGTAGGTGGTGTAGATTATTAGGTATATCATAAACATACTTAAACTACATATTTTATAAATTATTGAATTTAATAGAATTAAAAAGAAATTTGCTAATTTATTTTTTATGGGTGGCCTAAACTTTTTTATATAATCAAATGTTGGCTGAAAGTCTTACTATGTATTTATATGTCCAAAAGCAAGTGAAGAGAGATTTATTGGGTAATCTGGTAACATTGGATTTACGGAACGAGTGTCATCCCTACCATGTTTTCTTCTATGTGTTAATTTTGTATGTCGAAGTCCTTTCTGCTAAACTGCGTTCGTTTATCATCGATATACTCGTGTTACGAGATTATTCAAGACTAGTTGTAAGTACATTGACAATGTAAGGTGAACACCAATTAAATTGTAAGTTATTAATTAAAATCGTAAAGGTATTAAGGTGTAAAGGTTGAATTTTCAAGTTTAGAGATTTTATAATTATCTTTCGAATTGTTTGCGTTCTGTTGCAAATTTTATGAAGGAAACTGCGATGATTTATTTTACCTTTTTTATGAACTTCTGTATAGCAATGACTGGTGGGCTGATACTTATATGCCAGAGACCGTCAGAATTAATAAAATCGCCCGAAATAGCCTTGATAAAAGTTCTTTATTACAGACATGGAACAAGAATGATTACTAAGATAGTTCTCAAGGTATTTGTACATGTCCATATGGACATGCCCATTAGGTACCACTAAACTGAAAACTATTTAGCTTAGTGGTGAGCAGTTTTAAGAATGAAAAAGAGAATTTTCTTTCTCTACTGGTCAATTCAATCCTGTCCCCCAAATACTTTGTCGATATAGATGTAAGAAAATAGATTGAATTTGTGTATCTCAAATTATATAACAGACTTAAATTCTACCAAATATTAAAGAAATAAGGGAAACTGAGATTTAGCACAAATCTAACAATTTTATTTTCAATCTTCTTCAATATCACGTTAAACGGTTTGCATAACACGCTGTTTGGGTTTCCTGAAGCTATTTTATTCAAAGCTCATTCAGGATAATTTAAGAGTGTGTTTGTTGTCATGAAATCATTTTAGCCACTAGAAGCTTTTCGCATGAAACGTTCGCAGTCCAATGAGATCGAAACAATAGTGAGCAGTAAACGAAATTGATCAGAAGTAAGGCCTAAGGTTTTTGCTAAAGGTTGGGCTTCATGTGCGTTTACTTAGTGTTTTAAAAGATTTAGGCAGTTTGACGCCGATATGGCGCTGGGTTGCGTTACTTGAGATGCGACATTGTTAATGATGAAATATTGCTAACTAATGTGCATTAACGGCGTTATTTTTTAACGTTTCAAATAAGACGCATTCTGTCACAGCCAAAATCTTTAACACTAAAGCAGATGAAGCTTCAGCATCACTGTTATAGCGCGTTTTATTATTTGTTGTCTAAGTGACTGTTATACTATCGTTCCAATATTATTCAGGGGAAGCTCGATTATTTTTGAATTGATTTTGACGGCAGCCTTATGTTTACCACTGGGCTAACTTTAGAGTACCACTATATAGGATACACAGTGTCTCGAAAATATTATACTGTAAAACATTTATTAGTTGCAGTGGCTAAATTGACAGTTTAGCTTATGTAAAACTTAAAAATACATTTTGGCACTATATTTGGACTTTTGCAATTGTCAACATAATAAGTATCTGCAATTAAAGCACTGTAATCGATTCATTCCAAAAACACCAAAAATGAACTTAAAACAAACCTTAGGTCAGTTATATAAATAAGCAATATAATGGAAGAAAATGGAGACTTTAGCCGCAAAAAACTGATAGTATGAAATAGCATCTATTGTACAGGTATTGCTAAGTAATGGCCGGTTCCTATATCTCACTAAACTTGCGTTTGCCTTAACTATTGGTAAAAAATTGGCATAAGCCCCATACAAGTAATTTTAAAATTCAACCGATGGTAAGGCAAGTGAATAGCAAGATATAGGAACCGGCAATCAGAATAGACATTAAAGAGTTTGGCACTGACTAAATGAGTATATATTGAACGTTTGTTATGTACCGTATGTACTACAGTATTTCTCGCTACATTCGACCGGGAAAAAATTATATTCAAATAAATAACATTTATGTTTTGAATAAAATAGCTTTAATTACATTTCTTTGATTTTCATTGTGTTGTATTATATTTTGTTTTCGAGTCTCATAAGTTAGTTAAGATCGTCATAAAATGAGAGCTTTATTAGTTTAGATGACACTTTAAACAGGTTTTTTTTATTTAGATTATATTTTGTAACTAGTATATGCCCGCGAATTCGCCCACGCTTGACTTGAAATTCCCGCGGGATTTCCGGGACTCAAAGTACCGCAGCATTAGAAAATAATTTAAGCTATCATTTTAGTGAAAACTGTGTCGGGAGTAAGCTAATTTTTATGCCCCGAACAACGTCGAACCGGTCCTGGGAAAATAGCCGCGGGATTCGGGGGAAAAAAATATCTCACATTTTATTACGTAAAAGCTATCGATCAGTGAAAAAATCGCATTGGAAATCGTTTTTGTTTTCAATTCAATTCCTCCTCCTCCTTTTCAATTCCTACAAAAATTCCCGCGAGTTGCGGGATATAAAGTAGAGCAGATTTTAAGTTTAAGAATTAGCCATCGATCAATGACAACTGCATTAAAATGTGCCTAGTAGTTTTGGCGTGAATCCCGAACTAATAGTCAACAAATAAAAAAAAGCATCGTGTTCTCCGTCATTTCCTTCATTTTCGTAGGCTATTCTAGTTGTTTTTTTTAATAGCATCAACGTACAGACACGACATGTATTTTTGGGAGACTACCGTTGCTCGCATGTTCATTGATAAATAAACAATGGGTTTTTATTTTACTTACATTATTTTAGTCTTGATAAATATTGATTACTACGTCCGTTCAACATAATAATAATATTATAACAATACAAAGCCAATTATCTTTGAATATGAAATATTATTAGAAAATCCAATAGAGATATCAAAGATTAAGCATCGTGTACTTATGGTTATTAATAGTTGAGATTATTGCTTACTATCGTCTTCCTTGTAAAAGTTGAAATATTATATAAATTATTTTGTGTCTTGAAACGACACTGGATCGTGTAAGCGGGCCATTACACCTTGAATTATATTGCACAATTTTTATGTTGTACAATTTTGCTTAATCGACCTGGCACAATTGCATATACAGTGCAATTTTAAGTAAATAGTCTCAATAACATTGAGACTATTTACTAAAATCGACGTAATCAGGTGATCAATATTTGGCTGTAGTGTGTATTTACAGAGTACAGCGATTTGAATAACAAACCATCCCACAATCAAATTTAATTTCAATTATTCAGCACTTAATCCCATGTAACATTTTTAGGATACTCATTTGTGATTTAACTATTAAGATTTTACTCTTACATTATTATTCTTTATACAGACACACATAAAACATGTGTCTCTATATAAGTAATTTTGTTTTATTAAAGCGACAAATTTTCGTCTAAATAAAAAAATAAGTTCTCTCAATACTTTCTTAATTATTAAACTGTTTTAGTACTACCACTATGCTGTTATATTGTGCACTCGTAAATATTGTGCACTGAAATTTGTAGTGTGAGGCTCGCTTTCCTTCAATTTCATTTTAAATAGATCCTTGAAACAATATAATATTCTTAATGTCTGTTTAATCATAAATGTAATAGAAACTAAGCTGAGCCAAATATTATGACTGCTGCTACTTGGCTATAAATAGTAAGAATATTATTGAGTTTTCCAGTAAAGTATAATACGAGACTTTCTTCAAAAATTGAGCTCCAATAAGTTGCATTGGTTTGAATAAAATCTTATGCATTTGAATCTTGAAATTAATCTAAATGGGCCATTAAATCAAGTATAAAATTATTTTTTTATATTCTAACTGTATAATATTAATATTGTAATTTGTTATATGCATCAATAAAACAAAATGCAGCAGATAGCAGTGGAATTTTTTATACAAAATCTACTGCGCAGCGTTATGCAACTAATGTAGACAAGCCACAGTTTGGCGCAGATTATAATAAATAGGCTACGGATTTGTTTGGCAGCGTAAAGAAACACGTGGAACTAGTATCGGTTAAAATGTAACGGTTGTAATAGTTAAAGGACTGATTGTCTAAAATGTTAGGTTCTTATGAGTTCCTATTTCATAAAGGACAGTTGTGACTGAAATGTTAAATTGTGATTATTACTACTAATTAATGCTATAATTGAGACTACAAGGGACTTTGCGATTTTGTGGAGATAGGAATTTGTGATTTTTACAATATTAATTTGCACGTCAATTACCTAATGCCTAAAGAAACTTGTTTTCATGAAATATTATGTCAATTTACAAAAAAAATATTGGTGATTGATGATGAATATATTTCATATCCGAGGAATTTATACTTTTGACGAATTTCACCGTAATTTTGATTTTTTGAATATGCGTATTTTGTCGATCGATACAAAAGTATATATCTTTATGTGTACGATACTGTATTACGTTAATACTATTTAGTTGTAACCCTCTATGTACAAAATTGATAATTTTGAACAAATTCCGGTTAATTTTAAAATGATCATTTATACCTATGCATATACAGAGGCAAGGCCGTAGGAAGTAGTTTCTTTTTAGATTACATACAAGGTGATGTTATTGTTTGTCTTGTTTATAAAGTAAATTATATTCGGTTAGTGGATGTTTAAACTTGGGGTCAAATATAATAATAATAAAACACATTACAATGTGAAAGTGTGCTTGTTTTTAATATTTGTAAATACATTTATTTTTATATAATTTTCCCACCACTCAATATAGAGTACATACGTAATTTTACTGAAGAAAGGAGTCAGGATTTGTAAATCTGGTGAATATTGTAATCTCTTTTCTTGTATCTCTTACAATGTTGCAGATAATTTAAAATGTACTTTACTCTAGAAAAGAAATCAATTTGTCGGTTTTATTTACAAAATCTGTGTGTCTTGAATTAATTGTATATTTAGGAAATTTTGTTTACGTAACCAAAGCAATTATTATTAAAACTTTTTTCGTATTTCTTTTATTATACATAAAAATATTTTATATGATGTTTTTATTGAATGTATTGAACACATATTTTTTGTAAAGCTATTGTAATGGACATTCCAATTAAATTAAATATGTATAATATTTTATGGTTGTTTTATTGTTATCAAACCACAAAAGTGCTCCAAATGCTAAAATTGTTTCAGTTTTGAACCTATTTTGACATTAAATAACAAAGCTTTAGGTATCATTTGTATCAATAATGTTTAAACTGTTCAGTTCATGCTGGACATGAGCTTATAAGCCTAGTATAGAATTTTTGAAAGAATTGGTCCTCATAAACTTATTAAGAAATTAATATTTTCCTCACTTGGAAATGATTTAAGAACAATGCTGTAAACGTAGCAACGTAACCAGTATTGTTCATAAATCACTCTGTTTTGCTACTGTTGTTTACTACCTGTGGCGGACAAAGAGCACCCTCCTGACCCGCTCGTCGGAGCACACACACTCTCCGCGCCCCGCATAGCTGGCGCAATTAGCAACTAGGCGTCTGACGGGTTATAGGAGCGGCCTTGGAAGCAAAAAATGTTCATTCATTCATAATTCTTCACAATTCTACTATATTTCTCAACGACGACTCTTGCATAGTTTGTACTTATTTTATGTATTTCGATTCATGTAAAAAATTCAATGATAATAATCATACAGTCCATTACATCGAGTTTAATTTCCAAACAAGAAGCAACTGCCGCCAATACTACCTATATAGTACTACCTACCTATTAGGGAACGTACCCATACTACGTGACCCGTTCAGGGGTTCTTCAAAATATCACTTGGTCACTTATGTTTTTGTCACGTAGTCGATATCCCGAATCTTACAAAAAAACTAAACTTAAAAACCTTTAAAGTACATGTACAAAACAAATTGAACTAAAAAACGTAGTGAAGATTATTTATTCAAATTTTGTCGTTAACTTAAATTTGTAAGTTTGTCAAATTTACAACTTTTCTGTGCTTTGATTAAAAAGTAATATTATATAGTTTACTATTTATGCAATTACAAAATAGATGTTTCAACTATATTATAAAAACAAAAACTGCTAACTATATTATAAAAAAAGTGGTAGCGTAATGACTAGTAGCGTACCTCACGAGTTTCAAACTTTTTTATTTAACACACAGACACTTCAATTTTATTTATCTGTATACTATAGATAGAAAAGTAATCCTTTGTGATTTAATTTTACATTATAAAGACATTAAGGAACACAAAAGACATATTCAGATAGTA
Organism: Dendrolimus pini; assembly: GCA_949752895.1. NCBI lineage: Eukaryota > Metazoa > Arthropoda > Insecta > Lepidoptera > Lasiocampidae > Dendrolimus > Dendrolimus pini. The sequence continues at coordinate 16,682,095 of OX457137.1, read as the reverse complement.
CGTACAACATAAACATAATGCAGCTGTAAGAATAGATTATTCTTTTGTTTGTTCGGTAACTTATATAATATAAACAATCGACACTTAATAGAACAGAAGTAATTCTATTTATTTAAATATAACCGTAACAAATATATATAATTATATTTATGAGTATGATAGATATATAACACTAATAAAATAATAAGGAAATTTTTGGACCATGAAACAAAACAATCTATAATAAGTAGTACCTACTAATGAAAGCAGGTGATATATGTACGAGTAAGTACGCATATTTAATGGCTGGACGCTTTTTTCGTACGAGTATATGTCATCTTAGTGGGAACACTAAGATATTATTTTTCTCGTTTACTTTTGTTCATTTTCTTCTGGGTCTTCCACTGGAGGCGCTTCTTTGTCTGCCTTGTCATCCTTTTCCTCTTGTATATCAAATGATCCACGATCACTTGATTTCTAAAGGTAAACGTAGAAGGATCTTTATAAAAAAAGAAACTTTTCTTTCACTCAGTACATAAAGAACGCATAATACAGATTAACGATACTGGAATTTATACGCATACTGACAGTGCAACTGGTCCACAAATAAGTTGAATAGCCAAAGCACAAATTTAAAGAAGATTGAATAGATAATATTTGTAATCGAACCTATATCGCCGATATTACACAGAAAATTAGAAGACTGAAGAAACAGACGTATCCCGGACTAAGAAAGCGTATCTATCTCTATACCTAGATCCAGTACTCCAGTAGTTTTCCCGTGAAAGCTTAACAGATAGACAGACTGTGTTACTATCGCATTTTTTATAGATGATGAATTTTTATATCTTTAAACTTGAGAAATTATTGTTCTACCATACAAACTTTCATTCCCTATTTAACCCGTTCTAGTTTTATTTTTGCGATAAAAAGTAATAGTAGCCTGTGTCAAGTCTCGTCTATCATTTGTAAATAAACAAAATGACAAAAATGACCAAATTGACTAAATTGACCAAAATAACCAAAATGGTAAATCACAAAAAAACAAAACTTATCTTACTTTCTAGGATAATAGATAGGCCTAGAGGCCTGCGAGGCATAACAATAGCTCCGCTGGTAGATCCTCCTTTGAGACGGAGGAGCATTCCACCTCGCTCTTCCATCCATTAAGGTCATCCCTAAACTTTTATCCCGGTAACTCTCCCATTTTTTGGAGATAAAAAGTATCCTATGTTTAACCTCGGCATCGAAAATATATTTATAGTGAGTTTCAGTCAAATCGGTCAAGTAGTTTTACGCGAAATTGTAACAGACAGATAGAGGTACTTTCGCATTTATAATTTTAATAGGGCTATAAAATATGAAACATGAGACGTGAAACTGTTAGCTATTAGCCACGACAACCGCTGACTAATACGGATGAAATTCTTATAAATAATGAGACAGGTGCATTCATACCGTAATTGAGGACAGTTCCCTTTCCACCTGCTCGTGTATTTCAGCTGCCTCGTCGGCGTCCACGAGTTGAGCTCTGAGGCACTCAAGCGTTATTTTTACTACACGAGTGAGGTCGGACATCGGCAATTGTACACCGCAGTCTGAGCAAAGTATAAAATACACACATCAAAAGTGTCTAGGGATCAAATACGTTTTAGAGTATTGCCGCAATTAAGGATTATTATTTTAGCTATTTTCGATCGTTATTGATTCTTTTTGTGAATTTCACTATTCGAATAAAGATTCTTCTTCAAATTTTGTTAGTGGAAAATCAACAGTCAAGCCGGATTGCTGGAAAAATGTTTTTTTTTAAAATATATTTTTATTATTGCCTGAATCAGGAAAACAGCCAGACGGCCCACCTGATGCAGCCAAAGCGATGCCGATCTTAAAAAACGCTCTTCTTAAAAAACCACATGTTATAGTGCAAAAGGAAAATCTCAGCGGGATGTTCCCTAAAGATCATCGTTGCACGCGGAACCGATGTTCCAGAGTCCGTTCCGTAGTTGAGAGTGGGTGCTCAAGGAAATGGGGGTGAATATCTCGTCGCTGGCGAGTAGTGTGGTTGTAAAAGTGAGGAGTTGGCACCAGATCAAACAGTTCCTTGGAACACTCCCCGTTATACAGGTGGTAAAACGCAGGGGGACGCAGTCTCTTCGAAGGCTAAGCGATTCTAAACCGCCTGTTAATATGGAATCGTCGACGATACGAACGGCGCGACGCCGGATGGAGTCAAGGGGATCAGTCTGGTAAGAGGGTGGAGCACCCACAGATGAGAGCAGTACTCCATATGCTTGCGTTATTGGTAATGTTAGTGACAGTGTCCAAATGAGTTATCGGTTAATGTTTAACGACATTAAAACCTTGGCTAAATCTGTGCAATGTTTTCATTATTGCATTAGTTAATAAAGCATAAAGCATTCCGACACAAGTGTAACAGAGTCATAAGTAACCCGGTTCAGTGCTTTTAATGCAAAATAATTTCTAAGGAATGCTTAAGCTGGGAGTAAAGTGGTCCTTAGATAATTTGAAATCTACGCCTACGAAGTCGGTCAAAACTAAGTAGTTACTAGTATAGTAAACTGAATGCTACCTCTGATATCTTCAACAATCTCTCGCACTTCGATTTTGTCTAAAGACTCCTTTGACAGTGGATGATCATCATCAACTAAAATGTTTACTAGCGATGTCATTGTTTCTTCATTTTCTGGAAAGTTCGATCTGTTTTATAGCGTACATATTATTTATAGATTGGGTTATATTTTAATTATCATTACAATAAATCGTCTTCCTTCCTTTCTTCTTAAAACAACATAATCAGCCTTTCAGCTACATTTGAGAATAATACAATGATATTTGTCTTACAATAATTAGATTATTTCAAAAGGTTATAAAATTCTCTAATACACGCATTGTCTTTTTTAATTCTCAAAAAACTAGACTTGTAACAGATATAATGAAATTATAACATTGAAGTATATAAGTAGTTATATTAAGCATCTTAATTTTTTTTAAATCTCTATAACTCGTAGTGAATCGTTAGGTACAGGTAACAAATTCCTCAAAATAGTCGTACCTAATTCAGTAATGTCCACTGCGTGCAGTAAGGACCCTATAGCAGGCCCCATTCGCCGGTGCAATGGGTGTTTTTCGACGACCACTCCACGTAAGGCGCCCTCCAGCGAATGCATGATCTGCTGCGATACACCCCTCACGTCTTCCATCTCTTCAATCTATACAACACACAAGGACTAAAAACTATTTGCTAGTTTCAAATTAAGCTTTTTTAAAAAGGTTTTTAAATATAAATTTTTGAGATCCTGGATATCATGTAGCAGCAGAGTGCTAGTCAAAACAAATAAAACGAGCTCCAACACGACGGGTCTATCTAGTTTAGTACAGGAGTTTCTATGGCCACCGACTCCATCATCAGATCAGCTCCATGGTACCATATTATTGCATTGTCACGCGATACACATATGCGTGCAAAATTTCCGCTCAAGGACACCGGGAAGTTGGTCAAATTTAACTTGCAAAATTCCACCCGAACATACATCCATTACAAGTTAATAGAAAGCTTGTAAAAAGAGACTGATCCTGTACGGGAGAATTATTTTAAGGATGACAGAAGAATCTTACATGTTTCCTTATTAGTCGGTCGGTCAGAGCCGCCATCGCGTCAAAAGCGCGCGTCTGTTTCTTGTACTGGCTTGGATCACCGCCGTACTTCAACAGCCATTTCTTCACTAGGGCATCGACCACTTCGTAACGAGACTTCACACTGTCAAAGGGTTATTAATGTATATGTCGCAGTGAAATGACGAAAATCGTGAGTTGATCATATTCCGAAGGGAGATGATGATAGAATAGATCCAAGAGGAAGTGGATAAAAAGGAATGGAATAGGGGGAGGAGGAAGTGGGCTATTGGAACTCTTACTCATCGCAAGAAACACGATTAGCCAAGTCTCACAGTTTCATGCCAATTTTCTGTGAGAGCGTGGTGTCACACCGAACGAGTTGGCTCTAAGATTTGTAATCAAGTAATTATTCCAGCATAAATCTACCAAACAAAATATTAAAAAGTAGTTTTTGCTTATCCATTACAAACATTTTAACTAGTTCACTTTCAGATTTATTTTTTAAAACACAAATTTCTTCATGTATAACACCTACATTATTATATTTGACTTTCATAAAGTTTACCAAGCCTCAAAGTTCTACCTATATATTAATCTTATACTAATGTATAAAGCTCTTCAGCTTTAAAGCTTCAGTTTGTTTGGTTGTTTGCTTGAACGTGCTAATCTCAGGAACTACTAGCCCAATTTGAAAAATTCAGTGTAAGATAGCCCATTTATCGAGGAAGGCTTTAGGCTATACATCATTACGCCAAGACCAATAGGAGCGGAGCACCAATGAAGAATGTTTTTTTTAAATTACTTTTTTTAAACTATCCCACGCGGACGAAGTCGCGGACAGAAGCTAGTATTATTATAAGAATGTACCAAAAAGGAATCTATCAGTTCCTTAATTAATTAATTTTAATTATATATCAGATCAGACGGTAGCAGTTTTTTACCCAGAGATGACATCGGGCAGTTCCGCGTTGATCTCCCTCAATAGCATTTGCGCGTCGTCACGACTCACGCGCATTGCGTCCAGACAGTCGTAGAGCATCTTCATTATGTTCACGTCGTACACTAGGGTCAGTTGAGATCCCAAAGGTGTACTAAAATAAATTTTAAATTCTATCATAATCAGTATAGATGATTTTTCTGGTTCGTCAATTAAACGTCAAACACAATATTCTTTAAGAATTTTGAGAGCGATAAAAATATGCATCTAGGTAATATCAGGTATTCATTGATATTTAAATTTCAGACTAGTCTTCAAGCCTCCCAAAGAGGAACTAGGCAAAAACTGGATCCTGATAAATCCGAGACTCAATCAAATTTTAGGTCTTTCGTAGACGCGAAACAGGCATTCTTGTGGAAAATCGAAATGAAAAATACATGGAATAACTTCAGGATTACAACAATTTCCCGTGTAGCTAAATTGGTCTAGGGATTTAGAGTTTATGTCAGTCAGGCAGCCGTAGAGAGTTGAATTAATATCAGGCAAAAATAAAAATAAACTTCTAGTATATAAATTTTGTTTGATTAATTAAGTCATCCCAAACTTAGCAAAATATGATATTGTTTCGAGTTGGACATGAATTAAAATGCCGTTGGAATTACTATAGAATTTATTAGACCTATACAAACACGTATAACACAGGTACAAATACAACTGAACACAACCAGTGCAAAAGTAATGTACGATTCAATAACACGCGCAAAGTCCGTCACTATATAGATTATCGAATGTACACACGTCTTGCCTCGCGGCTGGTTATCGCTTGACTGCTTCACCCCTCCCTTGGGGCATTGCTTTATACTGTACAAATACAATATGTCTACTCGACGGCGTGGGCTGAATTTTCAAGAATCACACCTGGCTAATGACTACCATAAAGATTACAATATAAAATGGGATGTTGTTCTAATTTAAAAAATTGAACACAAAGTAAACAAAAGAAGTCGAAATGCCGAAAGGTACTGCAAGTGTGAATTGGTCTTTGTCGGTCGTAACAATATTAAACACTTTGTAAGTTTGACATCTATGCACAAAAGATTATCAGAACAACAATTTTCTACATACATGGGGAAGTATTTAGTCTTGGGCCGCCTCATGGCACGTGGCACCATGAAGAGGGCAATGTGCGACCGCTCGGAGTGGACGGTGGACTGTTGCGAGAGAGCGCCCTCAGGCGAGGTTGGTCTCACCTTCATACCCAGAATCTCCTCGCGAAGTGCCTGACATACGAGGTTTGACAACGTATGAGCAAGAGGTAACAAGTTTTACAATGTTGTAGCTTGGAAAATTGTTAGTAGATTTTACTTATTTCCGTTACTTGGACTTAGTTAAACGTGTACCTAACATCGCTTTTAAAGACTAGAAAATAAATAAATATATATAGTAATAAAAAATAAGATATGAACTACCTAACATACTAGTTTGGCATCCTCAGAGGGTGTAGTTTCAAAACCCTCTACAATGGTTCCAGTCTCCCTTAAGAGAGCAGCAGCGCACCTTTTGTGTTGCAAATGTTCATAGGCGATGGTAACCGCTTTCCATCAAGTGGGCCGGCTGCTTGTCTGCTGAACTCCGGCAATAAAAAAAAATAATGAAAAGTCATACAAGATAGCGGGTTTTGAAACTAATCCCTTATAAAATAATTATTTAATAAAATAAATTATATTTTTTTTTATTTGCGAGCTATTAGGATGGTGGCTCGTGCATCCTTTTAAAGTGAAACACACATTTTTGTGGCTAAAGGTTTATTTCCGGACAGTGATGCTTCGAATGTGGGAAAATTGACTCTCATCGATAAATTGAATAATAAATTAATTTGTACATTAAAAATATGAATATACAATTTTGTAACAGGCCGTTTGTGTATGGAATGGATTTTATTTTTATGACGTTCTAGTTCAAGAATAAACTCCTTAGCATATCTAAAATTTAATGATGAAATAAATATAGTAAATAAGACATTCATACATCAATCTGTTGCAACTGTTGCGACTTGACAATGCGCAAACGCACCACATCGCGTTGATAGTGAGCTGGGTCGTACCCACCAACCATCACGGACTGGTCTTTTGGAGGCTGAAAAAGATAAACTTACTTAACTTAATAAAATTCACTTAACCAACGAGTAGAGAAAATCCTAATCTTCTTGTATGTACAGTGGCGGAATAAAAAAGTTCGCCAGTTTTCAAATTGGTTCATTTAACGTTCCGTGAGCACGTGTTACCTTTTCAAACTAGTCAAGTAGAAAAATCAAACAACTTATTGTTTTATTTTCTCTTATGTAAGAAGATTGCTTAGAGATGTAAAACATTTTTATTGATTGTAATATTTATGATAAGCGTGGTGATTATATCCTCTATTTCTTATCTCAGCGTCTCTTATTACCAACATTGCAATATTCTTTTTTCACGTTTTTATCTATACATACAAATAAATGAAATTAAGTTGTTTGTAACGTCAGAATAACAGCTTCTTACTAAATGCATATGAAAGTATATACGGCACCTATATCAAAAAATCAAATTCATAAACTTTTGTCTTTTTGGAAGTTCCGGCTAATCTACGAAACGGCTGTACCGATTTTGACGGGACTTTCCCGTGAAAGTGACAGGCAGATAGCTGATATTTAAAGTAGTATCTTAGACTAAATTTTTTAAGGAATCCAAGACAAAAAATGGACAGTTCACAGGTAGAAGTGAAACAAAGTGTGACAAGGTGTGGGAGGGATTCTAATTTCGTGTCGTCACATTTCAGATATTATTAAGTTTTAAAATACGAATTTTTAAATATTAACGAAAAAGTTCAAAACATTTCCAACTCTATCTGTATGAGTATAGTGTTTAAATTATTAAATATTTTATCTTATTCTCTCGCAGCTTTTTAGAGTCACTCTTATTCGTTTCATCGAGTTTCAAATCACAACGCAGTTTCATTTCAAAAATGCACGTAGACAAAGTCGCAGGCACAGCCAGTATTTTATAAACGTAACATTTATTAAAATGCTGTTTCTTATACTCGTGCAAGCAAAAGTAGACTAAGAGGACGAACATTTTTATTCCGTCAGTGTACAAGAAGACAAAAGTTTAAGTTATAAATACAATTTAAAACTGAAGTTAGGTAGTTTGTAAATAAAGAGTAGGTATGTATCATGTATTTTATCAGATTCAAAAAGCATGGCGCATAATTTCCATAGTCAAACTAAAAGTTATTGAACACCAAGGATTTTTATATACATATATTTTTATATTAATTCATAAAATATAATTGAGACGACCTGTTGCTAAATAACTACGTATCAGTGATATTACCTTCTGAGGTAAAACGTCTGCTTGCAATGCTGCCGCTAATCTAAGACGATCTGAATATTTGTTCAACGACTGAAGATATTTCTTTTCAAGAGTGCTGTGTTTTTCCTGAATGCAAATGAAACTTATTATGTAGGTAAAATATACAATATTAGAATATATATAATTATCAATAACTTATATCATCGATTAGTTATACTTATAAAAAAACTATTACAGATCCTAATGTAATAAAAAAACTATTAAGTTTATAAAGACCGGCCACAACGACAGTGATTATTCTCTTTATAATCGACATTGTGTACGATTAGTGGTATACACAACTAAAATAAACCCAGAACATATACAGCCCATTTAGGGCTTAGTTTCGTAGGAAAATAACGACTGTTTGACAATGAGTTAACAAGCCATTTACCGTCCACTTCCTGAGTTGTTCAATGATCTGTGGAGTAGGTCCCATAGTGGCCGTAAATTTGTGCCTCCTTGTCATTTGTTTTAACAAATCATCCAATATCTTGTCCACTTTCCTCGGCTTACCCAATTTACGGGACAGCACGTCGCGCATTTGGGCGCGAAGTTCATTCGCTTCTTGCTCCATTGCGCGAAGATCAATATTCATGCGGAACAAGTGAGTACGATTTACTCTAAAAATAATAATTAATATAACATGATCAGTTTAAATTATTGATTGTGCAACATGGACCTTAATTATATTTCTTTTATTTCCTATTATTTAAGCATCGCTGTTTCGCTAACAGAAAGACAGACTTTAAAATATACCGTTAAAGTATAACTGTTAAACTCTTCTTAAATCTATTTTTGTAATAATTACTAACAATTTTTTCTGTTTTCTTATTTGTAACTCTTGCTGCACCAAGCTAGTTGTTGGACCCTTAAAGAGCACTGAATCCAACAGATTTTTAATCTATAAGTACGATTCCTTAATCTAACTTAAACACAGTTTTAAAATTAATACTCTGAACCACCAGAGTAATGTGTAGAATTAATTATCTTTTCGTACGTCAATCTGAAGCCTTTTGTAGTTTGATACTAATGCCAACCTCACGATATCCTTACTTTAGTACTTACTTCTGCCGCTGCTTCTGTTGTTTAATCTCATCTTGCAGTTCCAGCACTCTATTCCTCAACCTCTTCAACATTTGTTCGGGGAATACCACTGTGTTTGATAATCCTTCGGGACCTGTGCACCCTCGCAGTGCTGACGCCCGAATTTGATCATAACGAAGTACTATCACTTGGTCTACTTCATTCATACGATTTTGTTTTTCCATCTGAAAATGTACACAATTTGAGGTTTATTCTGGTCAAAGTGTTGTGTAAAACTGTATCACTTAATACCTGCATGCAAACGTACATATCACCACGAAATAAATACTATTAATCTAATGAATTAACATTTTATTGAATTACTGTTAAAATAAAAACGAAATCCGCAAACAGCAAATCAAATGATTTATTTACTCTAAAACATTAGATGACAATAATATGTTATGTTATGATCCCAATGTTTTTGCCGTTTCAGGCATGCAAATGGCAATTAAAAGCACCTTAAGTATCAATACAGTCCAGTACAATTATTTTAAATTTATCTATGACTAAATTGTTTTGCATTAGGGCAGAAACCGTATTATTGTCCTACTGTAGTTTGTTATGCTACATAGAAACTCGCCCTCGATGGAGTTTAACTGAAAGATCCATTAAAATTTATACGTAAGCGTATCTGTAGAAGTGTTCAGCTATTTACGGTTTTGAAGAGATACATAATATACGATACATACCATAAATTCCCGTAGCTGATTCTTCCTTTTATCCAATTGAATTGATAGCGTTCGCTTTATTTTATTGTGTGCATCGATGTCTTTTTTTAGCAATTCCACAAGGCGATCCTGTTCCATCATTTCTTGCTCGTGTTTGTGTCTAAAATTTATTCATACGTGCAAAAATCCCTATTTCGTTTTGCGCCATTTCATAAAATTGAGACTTTCTGAGTATAGAACACACTTCATTGCCTACCTTTACACTTAGTTACGAAGGTTTTGTATATACAATAGCAATGGAAGGGGATAATAAATATATGTTAACATGCCCAATAAAACATACAATAAAATTGGAAAGTATAATAACAATGTAATTGTAATAATAACCTTATAAATGCATATTTTAAGCATAAATCATCCTTAGTCCTTACCTAGTATTCCTTAAATCGTATGTCTTATCATATATATCTCTGTCACATCCCTCCGGGCATATGTTAGGGTCTAGTCGTATCGGTCCAATGTCACGGCTGTCAAGACTGCCTTCATCTTCTTCTTCGCTAGACGACGAAGAAGATTCTGATTCCGACGACTCTACAGGGAATCAGACAGGGATTATTTGAAAATATTTGAATCATTCTCTGGGAAGATTGTAGTCTAGTTGCTAACAATTGCTTAAGCTCAAATACGTACGACCGACTATATATAAACCCCCCACAAAATTAATATTGTCAGCATTAAATAGTGCATCCTTTATTTTATATAACTTGTTACTGACTGACCATGCCGGCGTTAACACGTTCTTCTATTATTTGCAGTCTCGTCGTCAACTACTACAATTATTTATAAAGGTTCCTTAACCTAAAACTCTTGTATGGCTAAGTAATTATAGCCAATAGAATGTCCTTCAACTAAATAACACTATCAGTTATATCTTTATTGCAACCAAATAAAGATATAAACTGATAGTGATCAATCTTAAATAAACCGTTTTACCATCGTCATCGTGATCTCTTGGTGCCTTGTATTTTTTCTTAAATATCCTCCTTAGGAAATCAGCAAATTTGTTGTCTTGCACAAGTCGTTTGAACTGCCTCTGCATCTCCTGACAAGCCAAATCCAGTTGCTCCTTCTCAGCGTGGTGCTCCTCAATGCGGTGCTCGCAATCCACTATTTGATCTTGTATTGCCCTAACCTATACGAATAAATAAATTATTAAAACACGATGAATTATAATTAGATTACAAAAATATAGGCACATATAACAATACAGGTTGAAAATAAAGTGAGATTATGAAAAATTATATAAATAATAAGAAGCGTTATTGTGCTATTATCGACATCGATGAAATCAAATTAAGAGATGAATTAAACAAAGAATACCTGAAGCAACTTCGTATAGACCCTTTCGGCGAGACTGTCTTCGTGTGCCTCAAAACGATTCAGAACATTCATTTCCCTGTGCAATTGATATAAATGAAGTTCCAATAGTTGGTTCTTCTCCTGAAATATTTATTTATTTATGGAAAACCTACAGCTAAATACATTTGATTAGATATCTAAAATTAATACAAGAAAGCCAATGACCGGTTTTCACGGATAAGCTATAGCTTAAAAGTATATGCAAACATAAAAAAGGCACCGAGATGTCTAATCACTGTTGAAAAATTTAAGGCTTATACACCGCTTGGCTCCTGAAATACTGATTGCAAAATATGCGTAGTAATAATTGAAACAGGTCCTAGCATTGAAAAAGCGATTGAAGAAATAGAAATTTTAGCAAGCGAAACAATATTGTAGACGAGTGTTCACACTTGACAAACCTAAAAAAAGCAAAAAAATGGGCAGTAACATTCCGTACTGATAGCGTAGTTTATTTGGTTTAAGATCAGGTTGACCCGTGTTTAAGTGCATATCGTCATTTTTAACCAAATTCTACAGATGAACCTGATTTACCGAGTTGCAACATATCCTACACTACTGTTCTTGAGACAATCTTCATTCCCAGATTCATACCTATTGACTATAAAGGATCACAAAGTGAAGAAAACTAGCATTATTGATGTACGAGGAGAACCTATCCATTTTAGACAAGCTTGATAAACTAGCATGATTTATATTGATAATGCATACTTCGGCTAAGGTAGGAAATTTAATTGTAATACTTAATATAATTTTAATAACATATACTATATACCTGAACTCTTATACGTTCTCGCTGCAATTGCCTTAGGCGAGAATCAAACTGTTGAACAGACACCTCTGCGTCTGCTAGCAGCATATCTTGCTCATACAAGTGTCTATATTCAAGTGAAAAATGATAATTGTGTTTTTAAATATACTGCATAGTCATGTTTTGTTGGAAAGCGAAAGTGAGTCTGTACATAAATCTTTTTATTTTAGGAAGAATCCTTTAATGTGATATGACCTGCAATTTAGGAACTGGAAATGTCTTTTTATCAAAATACCCTTTTGAATACCTATATGCAACAGGGGAAAATACTGGTTTTCCTGGGAGTTTCGACGGGAGAAGAATTTTATTCCACTGGGCTATCCCAGTGGAATTTTATTTTTTATTCATGCATATAGGTTTACCTATGTAAACATATTTTAACCGTTACCCGACGATGTTACGTGGAAGCCTACTTTTCATAGTTTGAAACTTATAAAGAGTTTAATTATTATATTTAGCTTCGATTAAATGAAATAAGAGACAAACCATTAGATAGATAGATAGATAGATAACTCTTTATTGTACACCAATACAAACATGAACTTAAGACTAAAATTATATCTAGTTATGTACAAAGGGCGGTCTTATCGCTAAAAAGCGATCTCTTCCAGACAACCCCAGAAATAAATTTAGATGATAATGGCGATGGTGGTATACGTAACATATAGTACAAACTACTTATATTTTAATAATAAATACATAAATTATATATATATAAATATATGGATAAATTTTATATATTACATAGATATATACTTAATATACATACCATACAAATACATATCTACAAAATATATAAATGTTTATAAGTGAATTTAAATATCATATTCCAACGACAGGTAGTATTTTTTGATCATAGTTTTAAATATCGCTAGCGATTTTGCTTGTCTGATTGTAACAGGAAGCGCGTTCCAGAGCTGTATAGCCTTAACAGTAAAAGAATTGTTATAAAAAGTTGAGTTATGCGCAGGAGTGTTCAATTTAAGTTTAGTAGAAGGGCGTAAATTATGAGAGCACGAAAGAAATTCAAAACTTTGTTTAAGGTAATCAGGAGTACTAGGGACAAATAAAATACTATAGAGAAGAGCAAGGATGTGAGTATTCCGGCGAAATCGGATTGGCAACCACTTGAGTTTTTTTCGGAATTCAGAGACATGGTCATATTTGCGTAGTCCAAATATGAACCTTATGCAAAAATTTTGGAGGCGCTCAAGTTTATTGAGTTGTTCTTGGGTTAAATTTAGATAGCTGGCGTCAGCATAATCAAGGATAGGAAGTAATAAGGACTCTGCTAGCTTAATTTTGGTGGTTATTTTTTACAGTAATTATAAAGTAATTAGAAACAGGTAGCTTTTGATGTAATTGCGATATTTTTATAATATAAAAGTTATGTACTTTAATGACTGGATAATAATTGAAAGTTTACCTCAGGATGCGTCTTTCACGTATTTCTATTTCCATTGGAGTGGATTCCATATCGGGTCTTGCTTTGATGAATTCCCAAGATGCTGCTAGTGGTCGACTTTCTATATTACAATATTTGGCATAATGTAACGCAGAAATATTTCAGCCTATAATCAACCCATTGTTGGGTTTGGACAGTCCACACACTTCAAAACAATTGCCTGAAGCATGTACTAAGCCAAAATATAATACAACATAATCTAGAATTTTATTTAATTCTAGACAAGCCGTGTCCGTACATTGAAGCTATTTAAAAAAAAACTTTTTTTATATATCTTGTCTGTTTGTTTGAGATTCACATAAAAACTACTGGGCTGATTTCGATGCGATCGACAGCTCATTCTTAGACTTATAATCTAGGCTACTTTTTATCCCGGAACTCCGACGGGAATTTGTCCAGCTCAGATTTGAAATGGCCAGATTGAAAAAAAATATAAATTCCAATGCGGTTTTTCCACTGATCCCCCGGGAATTTCGCGGGAGTTTTCCCGGGATAGTAATAAAAGGATAGCTTATATACTTTGTGTCCTGAGAATCCCGCGGGAATTTTAAGTCAAGCGTTAATGAAGTCGCGGCCCTATCCTAGACATCTTAAAATTTCAATAATCTACTAATTATATTCCATAATAATAAATATATATTCATTAAAAAGGTGAAGGATAAAATATAAGAAGCCCACACAACAACAACTTTGTTAACAGGATGGTATTTTAAAAAGTCCATGACATATAGAAAAAATAAATACAAGAAATTACCACTAAGGGGAATGAATCTGGCAATTCGAGGTGGGCGAACCCTGGCCTGTGGATATAAAGTCGATTTTCTTGTAATCTGCGATTTCTTTGCTGTAGCTGTCCTAATTGGGGTTGTAGCTGCAACTTCTGGTTTTATCTAAGAACATTGAAAAGGGGACTTTTAGCAGGTTTAAGTTAAGTTAAACCTACGCTATGATTTGTTCGTGAAAAATCTACGAATTTTTAGTAAGACCCAGAACACCATAAACTTCTTGACGTCTAATGAACATACATAGATGAACACCCGCATCTTTAAATCAAACTAGTTTTTGCATTACACAGGGTGATTACTATGTTCATGTTCTAATAGATTGTGATCTAAGGTATGAAAAGCACATAGCTCATTCTGCAAAAAGCTGCTTTTATAAACTCAAAATTTTGTATAAGATAAGACCATATTTAAATGAAGCTCTTCGGGTTAAATTAGTGGAATCTTTAGTTTTGTCGCGATTGAACTATGCTGACGTAGTGATTGGCCCTCGTTTGCTAGCCAGAACTCAGCGGCTTATCCAAAGGGTTCAAAATTCTTGTGCGCGGTTCTGTTTCAATATTCCATCAAGGGCTCATGTGACATCCTATTTGAATAAATGTTCTATGTTAAAAATGAAGCATCGCCGTAAGCTCCACTTGGCGTGCCTCCTCTTTGGAGTTATAAAGCACAAATCTCCGGCTTACTTATATGCGAAGCTCTCATGGGCGTCCAATAGAAGGAAAATTGAAAGTCGTCAGTGTGCAATACAGCTTACAATGGAACGTCACAGAACAGCTGTTTTCAGAGGTAGTTTCCGTTATGCAGCAACAAAGTGCTGGAATAACATTCCTCCACCTATAAGAAACGCCTCATCAGTGTCACTCTTTAGGGTCACACTAAAGAAATTCCTTTGTGAACACCAAAACGCACAAAGTGACTTAAGGCATGATACAAGTGCTTTATGACCAAATTTACTAATACCTATGATAACGTTTACAATAATCTGTTTATTTTATTTACATACCTACTTGTTTTTTTGTTCACGTACCTCACTGTTTATTTATCTATGTATGATGTAAATATTTCTAATTATCTGTTTCATTTTTATAAATATTAAACTGTATTATATTATATTTGTGTTGTATCGTCCTCCGTGACTGCACCTGCTGGTCCCAGGCGGAAGAACAGCGCTGGCCTTAGCAGCTAGCATTACGCTGAGTCTGGGTCCAATTTTAGGACTTATATTGATACTGTTGTCTTCTATTTTAATCAGTGTTGTTAAAATGTTTATTTGTCCTAAATAAAATAATTCTTTCCTTCTTTCTAATATCTTCTATATTTACCTCAAGGTTTTTTTCAGGAAATTCAAGATCGTCGTCAATTTCCGGTATAGCCGGTGGGGGCTGAATCATTTTCGGCGGTATTTCCACCCGTATCTCCGCAAGTCGCTCCCCAATACGCTTCATCAGTCCAACCATGTGTACTTTGTGATCTCTCAATTCTAACACCTTGGCATTAAACTCGTGTTTTGTGTCATATATCTAAAACAGTGGAGTCAGTCATAATATTTTAAAGATAAATAATGATTATACATTTTCAACGTGCATAACAATAATATCAATTAATAAATCAGTACCATAGCATGGTTTAAAGTAAATATTATAAATTATACACATGTGTTATCTTCTAACTAATTTACTTTGTAAGTTACAAAGTTAATTGTTGGTCCCAGTTATAATTCAGCCAAACCTTAATAGCTACAAGGCCAAGGTGAGCCGTTACAAGAAAACTTCAAATTATGTATTTTCATTACTATATAGTTTAAGCTTTTATATAGTACCTATGTATTTAGACATTTATTATTGGTTAGATAATTAATTCATCACTTTTTTTAATTACTAAAATTGAGCTACAAAATTACACCCAAGTTAAATAATAAGAAAATTCTTTAATGGAAAATCACTTTAACGAAATTCGTCAAGACTAAAATGTGTTAATTACTTTAAATGTCTTTCTTACATTGAATTAATGTTTGGTGCTTTTCGATGGGACAATAATTCATTGCAAGCATTAACTTTTACCATACAATCTGAACAAGTGATACTTACTTCCTTTCTCGCCAAACAAACCCTCAACTGAGTATTGTGTCCAGGCGGTGCTACATAATCGGGTTGCGTTTTCAGCAAGCGATTGCCGATAGTTGCCTCCGCTTCGCGCAATGCTTCCTCCGCACCTGGTGGTAACGCTGATGGGTCTGGTCTGCGGGATACATGCTCTTGCCACTGTTGTTCAAATTTCACATTCAAAAAGCAATAAACTAGACAATAAAGATGTAATTTTCAATAATGAGTAATCGCAAAGTCCTCGAACTTAAGAGTATTTATTATGTTTAGTTAAGCATTAAAATTAATGATAGCTGTAGGATATTCGATATTTTAAAACAAACATTGTTTTTGAGTAGAAAATTTGAGGTGAAACTGTTCAAGCTACCATAAAAGCTCCGTTATTAGGCGTCAGCCAAACACCACAATTTGCCTGTAGCTAGATTTATCAACATAAATTCCAAATAAAAATATTGATAAGACTAGTACAAAAGACAAGTTAACTAAAACTGTAAAAATTCTCAAAATAATCATAATAACATTTGAAGATTTAAACTTAGTTTCGTCTTCAAAACAACATGGATGAATCGAACCTCAATAAATTGAAGATGATGTCGTTTCAAACGTTGATAATAGTTGCGCAAAGCCTTTTTTAACGGATGTGGAGGTCTTGGTGGTAGCCCAAGAAGGAAAGATGCAACACGCGGTGGACCCCACGACGCTTTCCTCGCGGTTGCACGACGAGCAGTAAATTCCGTCCTCCTATATTTAATTTGGATTGTTTATAAAATAAACTATCATGTTAGATTTAACTTTCTATAGTAAAATCGTTTTAATAAAAAATAATACGTATAGATTATAATATTTCAATACGGTAGTTTTAATGCTGCCACTTTCATAGACTCTAGTTTGAGTGTGCTGTTAGATACATGTAACAATTGTGTTAAAGTAACAATTTTATTATCTAATTCTAAGAAAATATGAGTGTTATGAGTTGGTGGACGCTTCCAGAATATTCAGAAAATCCGAAATAACAGCAATTTGAAAGAAAGGCTTTTTATATATGTTCATATTTAGAAAATTACGTAAGGACAAAACCTATTGTGGGAAACCAATGCCTGTGTTAATTTATATGCAGATTTGTATTCAATATAAGTCAATAGTGGCCTATTAAAAGGGTAAAGAGTTAATATAAATATATGTATGCCTATATACAGTGCCGTAAATAGAGCGGTGGCACCGGTACCCAGGCACAGGGCGTAGACTCTGGGGGGCGCAAGAATGGCCAAACCAGACAGGATTATTTTTTCCGGTTTGCTCTATTCCAACACCTACCTACATGCCAGTATCATCAAAAACGTCTGGTAAATTAGACAAAACATCGCACTCAATTTTTTGACAGCGTATTTGTGTTCTAGTTCTTTAAAAAATAGATTTTTCTTCCAAAATATTAAATAATTGGTCCACCAACACCAAGGTCCTTGTGTGTTATTTTATCATCCTGAATGAAATGAAGTAGGCCTAAACATAGCATTATTCTAGCTAGGGTACCTATAATATATAAGAAAAACAAGGGCGCAGTAATAGAAGATCGCATGGAGCGCATAAAAGGCTTTTTACGGCACTGCCTATATACCAAACTATACCATAACTTACAAGTAATAACTTGTAGTTAAATTTTTAGTTTCATATTAAGCATGCACTTATAACATTCGAAAAAGGATTTTACTTACGCAAGTTCTTTATTGGCCATTTCCACTAAATTCATATTCCTATTGAGAGCATGTAATTAAAGAAGCACCTATTATTAAACGCAGCTGTTCATCTATCAATTCTTACTAATCAGATATTTAAGAGTAATCTACTACCTAATTATTTTTATATTTCTTGTACTTACTCAGCTTATAAAATACTATCTGACAAATTAATTTAGCACTTTTTATTGAGGTCGATAAAAATAGCGTTCCCAATTAAAAATAAGAATTCAAATTCAAATTCAAATTTATTTACTGCAAAAAACATGGTTCAAGAGGTGTTACAATAGTTATATTTAGCTACACATGTTTTTGCCAAATTGGCGTGCAGATTTAGCTCCTACAATTTACATTATTTATAATAATATCATAATTACGTCAAAATTAAAATTAAATAAATAGCGTCCATAGTCCCATAGTCAGATAATTATAACAGTCAATATAAATAATTTTGTAATTGGTAATTAAATATGATTATCATTGTTCGGTTGTATTATAATTTATCATTTATATATTCATTTATAGTGTAATAGCATTTATTTACAAGCAACTTTTTTAGACAAAATTTGAAAGAATTTGTATTTAATGATTTTATATTTTGTGGAATCTTATTGTATATTTTTGGTGCCATGCATACTATGCTTTTCTGCAATAGAGCTGTTTTGCACGGATGCGTGCAAAGCCTATCTTTATCACGTCTGTTCCGTGGAACACTATCGGACATACGTGGGAATAAATCCTTATTATATCTAACAAACATGGCTACTTCGAGGATGTATAGTGACGGTACTGTTAGCAATTTGTGTTTTATAAATAACGGTTTGCAGCTTTCAATAGCTTGTAGACGGAACATTGAACGAATGCAGCGTTTTTGCATAAGAAATATCATATTTGCGTCAGTTGAATTACCCCAAAAAAGTATCCCATATCTTAAAATTGATTCGACAAGGCCAAAGTAAGCAGTTAGTAGAGCTTTTATGTCAACAGTTGGTGATAATTTATATAAAGCATATGATGATTTACTAATTTTCTTACTTAGTTTATCTATATGAATTTTCCAATTTAATTTATTGTCTATTTCAAGGCCTAAAAATTTAGCTGAGTTTACCTCTTGCACGATTTTATTATCATACGATACATTAATATTTGTCGACTTTTGGGGTCTCTGACTAAAATTCATTATTTTCGTTTTATTAATATTGATTTTTAAATTATTATTTGTCAACCACGTTATCACTGATGATAAAGAATCATTAATGTCAATTTCATGTCTATTATTATTATAAGATGGTATTGATAATGTGCTGTCATCAGCAAATAATGTCATAAATTGTGTTGTGCATCTTGGCAAGTCATTTACATACAAAATAAATAATAGAGGGCCTAGTACACTGCCCTGGGGTACCCCATAGGTAATAATTCGTTTCTTAGAAGTATACATTACTTCGCGTTTCGTTTTGGTATTTAATTTTGAAATTTGTGTTATTTGCTGCCTGTCACTTAAATATGATTTAATTAATTCGAGTATATTGCCTCTTATTCCATAGGCTTCAAGTTTAAGCATTAATATGCTGTGATCTACGTAGTCAAATGCCTGGCTCATGTCGCAGTATATTGTTGACACTGGAGTTGTTTTGTCAACATACGTAATAACATATTTAATAAATTCATAAATAGCCATGTTAATCGACTTGCCTTTTCTAAATCCTTTTTGCTCCTTGCTTAGTACATTTATTTTCTCAATATATGTATTAATTTCAGTATAATAATATTTTTCAAAAATTTTTGAGAATATTGAGATTAAAGCTATCGGTCTATAATTTTCTAAATGTTCTTTATTACCTTTTTTAAATAACGGCTTAATTACAGTAATTTTAAGTTCATTAGGGAATTTTCCTGCTTCTATGCTTAAATTAATAATATAACTTAGATGTTGGCAGATGTGTTCGTTTACTGCTTTTATAACTTTTGTTGAAATACCGTCATGGCCAACGCTATTTGTATTTTTTAATTTATTAATAATATTTTTAATTTGATAAGGTACACTAGGAGCAATAAACATTGATGTTTTTTGAGAATTAATTAGGCTAGTCACTTGCTTACCAGCATCTGGTAATGGTCTGATCTTATCCACAAAATAATCATTAAATTCGTTAGCAATATCTGTCGGATTTGTAATATGTTTATTTTTTGCTGTCTTAATTTTGCTGATTTGTTCTTTGGGTATATTCGATGTTGAACTTTTAATAATTTGCCATGTCGTTTTAGACTTGTTGTCAGATAGATTAATTTTATAGTTATTCTGTGATTTTTTAGTAAGTCCGATTATTTTCTTTAGTCGTTTTGAATAGTTGTCATAAATTATTTTATTATTTATAGAAGGATTACGTCTAAAGTTCCATAACAAATATCTCTTTCTTTTGCTGCATATTTTTATACCTCTTGATATCCATTTACTTTTGTTATATAGCCTTATTAGTATAAGTTTTCTTGGAAAACAAAGATCATAAAATAACTTAAAATCAGTTATAAAATGTTTGTATGCTAGATTAGGATCGTGTACATTGTACATATCGGAAAAAGATAAGTTTTTGAGGCAATTAATGAATTTGTTTATATTTACAGCGCAATAGTCACGCGTTGTTCTACGCCAGAATTTTAATCTACAAGTTTTTTGTACCGGTATCTTCATTAATTGGGCCGTGTGGTCCGATAAGCCTAAATCGAGTACATCCGTTTTACATTTTTGTTTATAATCATGAGCAAAGTTGTCTATGCAGGTGTTGCTAATGATTCTTGTAGGTTGCCTTAATTCTAATTTTAAGTCATAGTTTAATAATAAACATTCTAAATTCAAGGTTACATTATTTGTTTTCATCATATCTATATTAAAATCTCCAGTTAAAATAAGATGTTTATATTTCAATTTCGTCAAAATATAAGTTAGCACCTTATCCATTTTTGAAAAAAATGTGTTAAAATTATTTGACTTTGGCACCCTATAAACACATATAATAATTATGTTGAAGTCTACAAGTTCAACCCCACAACATTCAAATATATTCATGAGAGAATATGTTTTGATCTCTACTATTTCTCTAACTATGAATTCTTGTTTTACCAGGATACAAGCTCCACCTCTCTTGACATTTGTTCGACAGTAACATGCAGCCAATTTGTAATTTGGTATATATAACTGTGTTTCATACCCTGTCATCATGAAGTGTTCTGTTATACAAATGACGTCAATATCCGATTCGTTTCCTTTAAGCTCTTCTAAATTTATAAGTAGGACATCAGATTTATTAAGTATACCAGCTATGTTTTGATGAAGAATGTTGAGATATTTAGTCTCGAAAAAGATTATATTGATTTTCCAGATTATTATCGTAATTAACCTTGTTAGTATCATTTGTTGAAACTTTATTATTAGAAATTATGTCATTTATGCAATTATTAATATCTTTGAAAATTATCTGTATCCCAAAATTATTTACATGTCCAAATTTCTTACAAAACATAGTATGGTCATAGTTTAAATTCTGATTAGAGTCTATAATATAGGCGTGTTCATGTGTCAAAATGTCCAAGTAAAAGTAAAAGATTATTGAAATGTTCAACTCTCCAATTAAACATATTTGTGTATTTGCCGCACTTATAAGTGGGTGCTATTAACACAATATTAGTATTCTTCACTTTGCTGATTACTTGTCTAATATGAATAATCAATTCTACATAATCGTTAGTTTTTTTGAAATCTTCTTCTCCTATAAATATAATGCAATAATCTTCTAAAGTGAATTCCAATAGTTTCCTATCGAGATCTTTTAGCAATTCTACAATTGTGCTGTTCGGTTTAAGGTAATGACATAGGTTAGTATAATGTTCCAATGTATTTTCAGTTAAAGCGAGCATGTTATTTTGCTTATTAGCACTTATTATGCACATCTTTATAGGTGGTTTCTGCCGCAAGATTTTTTCCGGTAGGATCATTTGTGTAACAGTAGATTGTCGGTTATTATTTGTCATTGTATTTATATCGGTATTATTATTGGTAATATCGGTTTGAATATGCATATTTCTTGTTATACTTTTCTTTGGTGATTGTCTACTTCTTGCAGGACTATGAGCAATTCTCTTTAATAAGTCATTTTTCTTCAAAAGGTCTTCATTATGACGTTTTAATTCTCGATTTTCAAGGCTTAAAGTGTCAATTTCTTTGTTCGCAATTTGCAACTCCATCTCAAGCAACTCAATCCGTTCTTTTAATTTTAAGACATGTTCTATGTTGGCGTCCGAAAAATCGGGTAAACTATTATACGTATCATCCAACGTTTGTGATAGAATGTCACTAGTATTATGATCATTAGAGTCCGAAATGCGCCTTCGTCTAGTTATGTTATCAGTAGATTCCATTTTTATATTTTAATTTGTATGAAAAAAACAATTCATTAATGTTAATGAAGGTCGGGTTCGAACCGGCGTCTTCTTAGACACCAAGCGATTCGACGCAATGTTGTTACCGACACTGCCAACACGCCCGTGAATGGCGCGACAAAAATATGGAATATTACTTGCTGTGTGTAATTTAATAGCGTATGTAAGAGTAAGTTATACAATATATTTATATAGTTGTAATGACGGCAACTCAATTCATAGATTCTTTCACTTTGAACAACCGCTTTTTACACCACTAAATTTAAAATTTAGCTTTGTTGCGATGTTGATTTAAACTTAATTTTTAATTATATTTTCTCTTGAATGCGTCTAGTATAATTTTGATGAAAAATATTTGTTATAAATTATGTTGTTTTAGAAAATTTTCAGGATATTTAATTTATCACTTTTAGGTCACTTCTCGTACACTAACTTTCTCACAAACGATACACACTTCGATTCAAATGTATATTAACATATATATTCACTTTAACTGTTAAAAAGTAACTTATTTATATTTTTTCGAATTTTTTTGTACGGAGCTAATGTTTACGTAGACAGCAGCGCCATCTCATCCTTATATCCTTATATAAGAATAAACTTTATACAATTATTTTTTGCTATTTTATTTATTTATTTTATTGCAGGAGTTCATCAGACAGGCAGACGGCCCACTTGATAGAAAGCGGTTACCATCGCCTATGGACACCTGCAACACCAAAGGTGCTACAAATGCGCTGCTGTTCTCTTAAAGGAGACTGGAACCTGGTCACCAATGCCGGAACACAACACAAGGTTGTTATGGCGGCATACTCTAGACCAGGGGTGGTCGCCATTCAGTCGGGCAAATGCCCTACCACCTGGCTGTGGGTTGTTTTGTCGTCTCTTACGACAGGCCGCCCGGCCGCAGGAAATTGTATTCTTTCTCCGTTCCTGCACGGATAGAATAATCTCAATAGTCTAGTGATTATTCTGGACAACAAATACATACCTCCCACGCAAAGCTGCCTCAGCCATCTTCTGATAGACTTCTTCAAACTGATCATAAAAGGCTTTGGACAAGTTTTTCTGACGAAGAGGTCTGATCATGACGTTAGGGTCTCTGAAAAAATTATTCTTTAATTTAAATAAGCAGGAATCCTGTACCAAAGAAATGATAGCCATCAAAAATATTGAAATATGATAACTTATTGTAACGAAAAAAAGAGATACATTCAACAGAAACGAAAAATAAAATTATTTGAATTTCGTAATGAAGATGTAATTGTGCATAAAAATTGATTCCTACTTTAATTATATTTAAATGTAAAATGACCTTCTTTTCAGGTTTGTTTCTAATTCATAGCTTTGGAAATTAATCCGTAGATGATCATGAAATTTGTAGTTTTAGTAGCGGGATTGAAAATAAAATACTTTATATCCCGGAGAAAGGGTTAATTTCCGTAGAATACAAAAACTTACTTCGAGAGAAGAGCTGTAGAAAGTTCAAGAGTTACAATATTAGCCTTTAAAGAAAGAAAAATCTCATATGTTTTTTGAAAAAAAAAACCAATTTGACATTAACATGTACACAAGTTATTAAATTATATTCTTATAGCTTTCAGACTTGCCTTATAGCTTTCAGAGTGAAAGGAAATACGTCCAATTGTATGATATTTCTCGAGTGCATTTTGTGGAATGCCAAATCGGAGGCCTCCAACTGGTGTGCTATCTTCCTTTTTGTCAAGGCTCTTGCTTCATCTATCTCTTTTTCTTGTACTTCTAATGGTCTAGGATCTAGTATTACATCAATTTGTTGCGAGACTGGGAGTGCACGATTCCTTCAAAGTACATTAACAATACTAATTATTATTAAAACTAACATTTAAATTGCCCCTACAGACATCGATATAAAGCTAAACAAGTATAGATGACATAATAGTATCTATACTAAAGCGATATATGTAATCTTAACAAGATATTATTTCCTCTTCTTAAAATCCAATCATTCTACATCAGTAGTAGATTTATGCATTTGTGTCACAACACAATCTAAAATGCGACTATCGTCTATAGATTGGTATTAGACAATATTTGAACGATTTATAATCAAAACTTGAGATTCAGCTATCACAGTTACATAATACGAAAAAACTTGATGCGTTCATGGAGTTGATAGGTACACGTCTGCATTGCGTAGAACACACTTATAAGATTCAAAGTGTGCCCGCCCACCTTACGTTGAGATTAATTTAATTACATATATAACTTCACGCCAGGTCCCTTGCGGGGTAGGCACGAACAACAGAGCACCATTCAGGCTTATTCTTACACACCTCATTTGCTTCTTTGACATTCATAGCTCTGGTCATGCACGCTCGTGTGTTTTTAAGGCTCCTGATATCACCTTCTGCTAGTATACGATCAATTTGATCATGGAAGGTGTGTCGTGGCCTTCCGCGACTTCTGCATCCGTCCACTTTTGCATTGTATATCTGTTTAGTCATTCTTTCACCATAGATTCGTTTCACATGCCCGAACCACCGGAGCATTCCTTTCCTTACCTTCACCCCGACACTCTCTTTAATTACTTTATCAAATTATCATACCTTTAGTTGAAAGTTGTTGTAGATAAATTGTTTTACCGTCAAATACTTACGCTTTGATTAGCTTGTTATATTCGATGGTGAGTTCTGCTAGTTGGTCTCGGACGCGTTTCTTATGCGCATTTGCTATTGCCATCATTTTATCATATTCTTCCTTTTGTTTTAGTTGCTCATGAGACATTATATCCCCTTCTAATGTAGTTGGTTCTTTGACGCGCTCTATTTTCTAAATACAAATTAATTAATTTTCCTAAGTTTACGCGATTAGTTTACACAATAAAACTACGTTTTAACGGATTCGAGCCGTGTTCCGTGATTACGGCTATTGAAAAGTGGCCAATACGTCGGAATAATAAAAATCAGAAAAATAAATTACCGCAATTAAAACAGTTAAAACTTAGTATATTATACTAATTCATTTTATGCATATTATAGATAAATAAATTGTACATTTTTTTTACAAATTTTCACAATAGGTGCGGGAAACTGGTTAGTTATATTAGAAAAATGTTTATGAAAAAATCACTTTTTAATTTGCCACGGAAGCTAGTTATTTGAAGTGAAGATAAGACCTTCAATTTGGCTAAGACTACTATGGAGATTGTCCGATTTGACCGACGCCTGTATGCTTGGAGATGATATTAAAATTTGAACATTTATCAATATTCAGGTTACACTAGATAGGTACTAAAAAGAAATAGAATTAACTAATGTGAGTATCTATTAACTAACTCATACCTGTAGCATTTCCTTTGGTTGTATAAGAGAAGTAGGTAGGAGTGGTTCAGAGAAGTTAATGGCGTAAGAAAATATATTGCCGTCTGATCCGCATGTATACAAATGGCTGGAGAATAAAGAAAAACATAAGCTTAATGCCATTAAATAATACGATCGGGTATTATAAAATGAAACAAACCAAGAGTCGTATAGAAGTCGATTTAGAACTTATTTTTGCAAAAGTAAAATCATACAATTAAATACTTACTTTAAAATTCTTGACGGTAATTTATCATATTAGTATTTAGCCGAAAGATCAAATCGATCTCAATTCGATTAATTATTATTAGTACCTTTACTAACTATATTCAGCAAAGAATTTATGAAAGTAAGAAGTGAAAAAAATTTAGCAACAGAAAGTTTTCTTACGTCCCATCAGTACTGAATACCAAGCAAGACACTGCACCAGTATAACGGTCATGCATCGCTAGGTGGTAGTTATCAAGGAAATCTATCCTGGGAGTTGGTTGCGGCTGAAATTCATAAAGCATGTCGGGAACAAATACAAAAGTTTACAGGTCTATGAATCAAAATTAATGATTGTTAACGCCTTAAAAATGCAATGATAAATAAATAAGGATATAAATTAAACTGACTACAGAATATATTTTTTTCCGCGTCACTCCACACATCCATCGCAGTATATTCATTCCCGAGAACTGCGTATCACAGAGATGAATATGTTGCGATGAACGTGTGGAGTGACGCGGAAAGACCGGATCAGGAACTCCCGCATCCGCGGCAGTCGTCATATCCGTGACATAGCAGACAAACTGCAAGAGTGTCGCTAACGCTAGTACGGCCACGTTTTACGGAGACCGGCTAATTATGTGGGGAACAAATGTCTAGCCATGCCGTCTCCGCCAGGTCCCGGTCGAAGGGGAAGGTCCAAGAAATACTGGCTTGACGTCGCGTCATGAGAGAAGACATACGTACCAATTGTATTAAACAAGGGTTACTGAAAAACGCGTAAAGTGGAGAAAGTAATAGTAGAAGTAGGGAAGCGGATCCTGGGCGTGGAAGCGGGTAGTCCGAACGCAACCGGAATATAACACTCGGATGATGATGGGCCAATATTCATTTAAAATTTTAGATACTTTAGATATTTGGTTTGTTCATTTTTTGTAATCGTCCAAACTTACTGATTTTTAATAAAACTTTACCTCCTCTTTAGCTAAACGTCGTCCTTTGAGTTTCTTTAAAAGTTTTTGTTGTGCGTTCATCCAAGTAAGATAATGATGTTCGGAAGTATCTTCTTCTTCAGTTGGCATCCTTACCACTCTTATGTAGCCAGTGTTTGTGCCTATGACTAAGTACTTTCCATCGCACCTACGATGAAGGATATCCGTAACTAATTTTAACTTTATTCATAATACAGAAACACATATGTTTACACAATAGCAAACGTTTCATTTCAATGCAAAAGTATAATGCAGTGATAACTCTGAGCTAAATAAGCAGACTGACTGATGCATTTGTTGGATATTTAATAAGGCTTTTAATATATAATACTGTTAGCAATTTATGTTCCAGATTGGGATAGAGCGCCCCCATTTGTAGGAGGATGGGTAATATGACGTTCTGCCTTGCGGGGAGGCTTACGGCAGATTAGCAGGTTTCAAATATCGGAGAAAAATATTCTTGAAAATGTAAGCGATAATATTCAAGTTGAAATTTTCAGTAATAGAAATACTGACACAAACTTTAATGCGGTGATATCATCACACCATGCACCTGGGAACGGTCCATATTTGAGCACTTTGTTATTGCCAGGTTTTACCAACAGCAATGCTCCGGTTCCGCGTTGAATTACCCATATGCCTTCATCGCAATATTCCGCCCATGTCAATGTCGTACCAAGCATACTTTCTTCACTCTCCACTAGAAAGAAAGATATAAAACGAACACTGATATACCTAACAATTACTTAAAAGTCTGTGGTAATAAAATACGGAAGAAATGTCATAGCCCGGTAGGATTTGTACGAGCATGCAAACTTATGGCATTATAACTATAAACAAGTAGCAGGAGTCAAATAGTGCAATAAGTATTGTTACGAGTTTAGCGGAACTCGAATTAAAATGCCGCTAGAATTACTATAGAGTTTATTAGAACTATACAAAAACGTATAACACGGGTACAAATATAACCGAACACAACAAGTCCAAACGTAATGCAGAAGGTCGTAATTCAATAAAACGCGCAAAGTCCGTCACAATTAGATTCCCGATTATAGTACACACAGCTCGCTTTGATCGTGGTTCTCACTCGACTGCTCCTCCCTTAATCAGCTCATCGTTTTATACTGCACAAATGCAATTTGCCCGTATCGTAGTCGATTTAATCCACCACACCTAGCTAATGACTCGGCCGCAAACGGTCATAAAAGAGTACAATAAACAGTGGGCTGTTCTCTAGAAAGGTATCTCAATCAATAAGTAAAAAAAAAAGATCATAAAATAATTACAATAGTTTCAATGTTATTAGTTCTTAGTTCAAATGCCGACGGGTAATAAATGCTAATTTTTAGCTAGACGTGTTGCTGGGGAGTTTCTTGCCGCTTCTTCTCCTTAACAGCAATAACACGTTGCGAAGCGGTGAACATAGACTAGGAAGTAAAATTAAATTTTAACCTATATGTATGACCTTCAAAAAGTGTTCTCCAGTGGAACTTATCTATATCTATATTTATATTCTATTCTATATATATAATAAAATTGTAGAGGTCAAATTTCTGTACAATTCAAAAACATGCTAAAAACCGAGTCAGGGGATTTAACAAGTGAAATAGAACTAATTTGGTTTTTTTTTTGAATTTTTTGTTTCTCTGTTTGTCTGTCTGTTTGTAACGGCTAATCTTCGACGACTAGACCGATTGAAATGAAATGTTGTATGTTGGCAGCTTATATCCCTGATCAACATATATGATACTTTTGATCCCGAAAAATTAAAGAGTTCCCGTGGGATAGTTAGAAAGCTTTAATTACTTAAACAGCTTATAACAGACTAAAAGTAATTTCTCTGCAACGTAACATAATAGAAGCGGATAATTTGACAGGGTGTGGTGTTAGTGAGAGAGTTTTGTCTTATATATATGTCGGAGAGAAGATATAAATCTGATAATTGTTGATTGGATTTATAACGCACAGTATCATTTGTTTACATTGTGATCGCTTCTAAAATTCTTAATGTAATTTAATTAGATTTGTAAATGTTTCTATAACTTAAAGATCGTTCTAACCTAATAAAAGTTATGAATATTGTAATTTAATAAACGACCAATGAGAGCAGAGCATGTCTGAGCGGAGTCAGCGCCCTCTATACTTTGAGTAATATCTACTTGGGTAGACTGAGGAGTTTTTGTGGCACATTGAGTTGATGGCAGCAGGTCGAGTTGGACCTTAGAGTATTTTAAAGAAAGTGTTTTAAGTTAGAAGTATGAGCGGGTGCCCTGAACCCGCTGCTCGGTTTAAACTATGTCATAATGTTGATCAAATCTAAATTAAAAGTGTATAAACCGTGGCTATTGTGTTTTATGCTCGCATTTCATCCTGATGACGCCCACTAAACCTGAAATAACTAAAGATGTCGTGAGAACGAGGCCGTTCTGCGACATATATAATATATAGAGCAGATAAGTTTGTTTCTTTGTTTGTTTGCTTGAACGCGCTAAACTCAGGAACTACTGGTCTGATTTGAATTTTTTTTTCAGTGTTAGATAGCCCATTTATTGATGAAGGTTACAGGTTATAAACCATCACGCTAAGAGCAATAGGAGCGGAGCACCAATGAAGAATGTTTCAAAATCGCGGGTGTTTTTTAACTTCCTTTCCACGTGTACGAAGTCACGGGCAGAAGCTAATCTTATATATAAAAACGAATCGCAAAATGTGTTGGTAAGCGCATAACTTGAGAACGACTTTACCGATTTGATGAAATATTGTGTGTGTGTTTGAGTGGGTCCCGGGATGGTTTAAAACCACAATTGGAACCGGTAGATGGCGCTGAGATCGGGTTCTAGAATCCTCCTAATCACCTGGACCGATTATGGTGATTTTGTTTTTGTGTCATGAAACAAAGTCTTTTAGGAATTCAGAAAATATGGCGGTACGAAGTTCGCCGGGTCAGCTAGTTTTGAATAAAAACTTTTGAATTTGAATGTGCTTCTACAAATCTGTACGTGGAACCTGTCTTTGTCGGCGCCTAGGTTTTAACAGTATTATTTAGTAATTAAAATTACTTTTATCAAGAATCATGATATTTTATAAGTAAGATGATAAGGGTCATTGTAACGGTTGTTTATGTATATTCTATGGAGTTGTTTGTGATTTTAAAATAAAGGCCAAAATCTATTTAAAAACTGCTTATTGATGCCTACTATTACTACTTATATTTAATGACTGATTGCCTGTGAATCCGTCGGAAAATTGTCTCGAATATATGTCGAACGGACAGTGGATTTCAGTGAAAATTTTAAGGATTAAAACAGGAATTTTATATTAATAGCATATGCCCGCGACTTACTATATTTTCATCGCTAATTCAATTGTCGCACTTATTGTTGAGATTCTTATATTTATTATAAAAATACTATTATTTTTGCCAGCAAAGTTCTATAACTTTGCTGGCTAAAGCGAAAAGTAATAATAAATACACATGAAAAATTCTGGAACGAAATAAACATATTAAAAAATATGAAAATATAAATATGTATTATTTTCTCCTAACTATCCCAAATGTTTATATTTTTACGATTATAAAACCTACAAATACTTTATTTTCTTCAGAAAAAGGTGGCAGTCATAGTTGAAAACTGAACAATTCCGTCTATTTCTTGTGTAATAAATCTCTTTATACTCACTTTTTTATGTCTTTTCTTGCTACACACCTGTGTCTGGATACGGACAAAGAGCAAAAGCAACGGCTAGTGCCGCCTGCTTCGTGAGAGATTGCACTTAAACAGGACGACTCGAACGACGAGTCACTGTCTCGCTCTGGTGGTTCAACATGGTACTAAGACCCGGGAAGCAGGGCCGTAATACTTCGTACATTAGAGGTTATTTTACGGATATCCCGTAAACAGTGGCCCTCTAGTACGGGATTATGGGAGGAATAAACTCCGTGGGCTCGGAGGAGTCTGACGACGGTCGAAGGCTAACCGCACAGTCCTCTCCTTCTCTCTCCCGGAGGCCTCCTTTTAGTCATTACTGACTCGGCATAGGATAAAGCCGCCTGCTACTTAGAGTCACTGTGGACCATGGCTTCCACCAAATTCCTCAGCAATTCCACCAGCCCTCACTCGGCCTGGAGTTGGAACCTCTGGGATACCAACGGGGTGCACTTGACGATCGTGTGAAAGGCTGAATATATAGATGCACCGCACTCCTGAAACTGGTGTAGCGTAATGCCCTACTCAATAACATGCAGGTACTTGCTAAAGCACGCATGCCCGGAAAGTATCTGCGTCATTCTGCATGTTAGGGTACTCACTGAGTTCAATTTCTCCCAACCATTCATCTTCCTCGTCGTCGTCTTTTTCCTTCTCCATTTCTTCTTTCGCTTTCAAAGCTTCTTCGTCAATACTAGCCAAGTCTTCTTCAGTAGGGAAAGGTCGATTACGCATACTGTCATAATAAAATTAATTAATTTTATAGTTTGTAATATATTTAACTATTTACATATACCATTATACCCTTAGATCATATTAACTTAATGACTATACCTTTGTTTATTAGGTCTATGCACTTGCCTTGGATTTTGAAAGAAACATTTCCCAAAAAACTGTCATACCGTTAGCACTAAATAATTTTTTTATTATGTTTTAGGTTTCGTAATACTGATAATATATTGGTTTTATATTTATAATAAGGGCAGAAATTAGGGCAACTACTTAATTTCTAAAGATGCAAATTACTTACAAATGTTTCTTTACAAGTGTTTCCTTATAGGAGACAAAATCCAATTTGAAAGTGGTGATTTCAGTGTATTTTCGAACCGAGACATGTGGCAAAACTGCCTCCATTAGAAAACCGACTTGTCCGCAAAGGAGTAAAACGTATTCCTAAAATATAAAGAAGATATAATAAGAATATCGCCAGCTTTTCTCTATAGGTTTTATTTAAGAATCTGTACAATGGTTGACCATGTAAAAAAGACGTTTCGCTTAGTTGAATTCTACATAAACGGACACTTTGATGAAGTTGAAATCCCAAATTTGACGAAACAGTAATTACCTCGTTTGGTTTCCACGTCATGTAAGCGATGTTGTTAGGAGTCTCAATGAAACCTAATCTTTCCAAAGTAAACGGTGTGTCAAGTACCAACTTATACATAAATATGGTACTATCCTGCCCACATGTAACTAATAGTGTTCTTTGTTCATTAATAGTTATTTGATTGATTGCTTTCGAATGCGGTTTCAATAACTGGAAAAGATTTATGACTTCGTAGAAATATCTGTAATTTTAGATTCCAAAATAGACAAATCGAATGAGAAGCTAGGATATATCAATTTTGTCCTAAAACTTAGGAAGATTCCTTTGTTGGCTTTTTGGTTCTGACGGCCCACTTGATCGAAAATAGATACCATCGCCTATGGACATTGTCAACACCAAAGCTGCTCGCAATGTGTTACTGTTTCTGATCTTTATAGGGGGATTGTAACTTAGCCACTGACACCGGAACACAACTCAAGGTTGTTATGGCGAACTACTCTAGACCAGGGGTGGCATCATTCAGACAAACAAACTCCACATGGCCGTGGATTGTTTTGTCGCTCCTTACGACAGACTGGCCGGACGTAGGACTAAGTATTATTTCTCCATTCTTGCACGGATAGAATTAGGTTTTAAAAAGTTCTTGATATGGTTCTAGTGAACGAATAATATAAAAAGATAGGATGATTAAGAGATTAGTAATAATTAGCAAGTAACTATACCCACAATAATAAAAAAAAAAACTATGGTTTCAGATCACAAATTATCAATTAATGGTCTAAGAACTCAACACTGTCAGGATCATCACAGGTGTCTCTGATTTTCTAGGATCTGACATTTATTATGATGATATAGTGGGTACAACAGAATGATTATCACAAACAGCCATTAACTGATTATAGCAATGCACTTAACAAGTATCCTTATATATACGTTAAAGTAAATTAATCCAAAAGGGGTCTAGACCATAGACCAGTAGATCAACTGCTGACTAGGCAATAAATGCAGTAACAATAAAATCAAATAATTACTTACAGATATCAAATCCATAACATCAGCATTAAGGGAGTCCTCACTGTGTATAGTGACGGCTGAATGAATTCTCGCTTCGACTGTAGTTGTTTGAGCTTGTAAACGTTCGGGGTGGAGAAGTAATGACCTCATTATCCCATCAGCAAATCCAACTATTATTATACGAGACGTCTCATCTACCTATACATGAACTTTGTTATTTCCTTTCAATTTGTCACAATAAAGAAAAAATATTTTAAATTATTTCATATACAAGACAATAATATTTCATAGATGTGTCATATCATACAAGTCTGTCATAGGCACTGAAACATATTTCCTTTTGTCATTATAGGGTTAGGAAATATCATATCAACATTAAATATATTTACCTAATTTCAAGAATGTTGGTTTAGTTTAAGTCTGTGAATAACTTAAAAGCATACACTTCATCAATCTCTTAGATTTGTTATATTCTTTTGTCTTGAATATGAAATTAATTCCCTTTATCGAAAATTTCTAGTCACAAGTGTTGTAAATTTTAAAGATACATAGCATAGCTACTTCTAATTACATTATAAATAAAAAAATTAAATAAAGACTCACGTCAACGGGCGGGTAAAACATGCAAGTAATAGCTGTGAGGAACTGATACCGGGCCAATAAAAGCCGAGTCTCTGTACTATATGCATGCAAAGCACCGTCT
Source organism: Dendrolimus pini (assembly GCA_949752895.1). Taxonomy (NCBI): domain Eukaryota; kingdom Metazoa; phylum Arthropoda; class Insecta; order Lepidoptera; family Lasiocampidae; genus Dendrolimus; species Dendrolimus pini. The sequence goes on along the minus strand of OX457137.1, from coordinate 16,648,354 downwards.
TCTCCAGCTGTTATAAGGATGGGGTGCGTCCTTAATGCTGCCATAGAAACGACCCCACCTGCGTGATATGTCATCACTTTGCGGTGATCGCATTCAATTTTATCTAATTCTAACTCCACAGTCCATATGCCACCGTTACCATCCTAGAAATATATTCTGCCTTCACTAAAGACAACTCGTGTACTATAATGTACAAATTTTCGTAAAAAGAATAAGTGATGAATAAATATTAATTTGAGATTCTAAAATTATCCACTTTCAAAGTAATTTGTTGTAATGCAGTTTTTGAAATACGGGAGGGAGGTGCTATATTTTAAGGTTTCATATTTAAATTGAGGGTACTTTCTTACGATAGAATTCTTCATAGTCCAACAGGCATTTAGACAGTTTTTAGATTTGATTTTTTATAGATATTAGTTGGCCTTACCTGAGCATACCAATACATATCTTTTTGGTGTTTTAGACACATTATTTGACAACCAGGCACCTGAAAACATGAATACTGGTAAGCGATTCGTAGTGCACAGCCATGATTATAGATTATCTATCTTACTAAAGTTGTCCATGCGGTTTCCTAACATATATTTCAAATTCAAAAGTTTTTATTCAAAATAAGTTCCACTGGAGAACACTTTTTGAAGGTCATACATATAGGTTAAAATTTAATTGTACTGCCTAGTCTATGTACACCGCTTCGCAACGTGTTATTGCTGTTAAAGGAGAAGAAGCGGCAAGAAACTCCCCAGCAACACGTCTAGCTAAAAATTGTTTTTCTTTATATTTGTTATTCTATTTATATTTAAGTTCTTTTTTTTTAAGTTTTATACAGAATTATGTTACAGAATGACTTTTGAAGAATTAATGGAGTTGTAGCAAACAGTGCATATTCAATAAGACAGCGCAATAAAAGGATAGAAAATATTATTATAGATATATATATATATATATATATAAAGACATAACGTACTATTTTTTTTTTGCAACATATCTCCATATATTCCTTACAAGTACGGCAAGATAAAAACGTTATACTCGTACAAAACACAGTATAAGAGGTTGGAGCGAGCTGCTATGTAAATGAAGTTTTATCATTTAAATATTCTTCAATAGTGTAGTATCCCTTTTTTAGCAAGATACTTTTTAATTTGGTTTTTAATTTAGTGAAAGGCAGATCTAACATTTCACTCGGAATCTTATTGAAGAAGCGTATACCAACCCCCAAGAAAGAGTACAATACTTTTTGTTATCTAAAAGATGGCAATATCAGTCTATTACAATGTCTGGTGTTGAAATTGTGAACATCCCTATACTGCCTGTAAACTCAAATTATTACGAATAGAAATTATATTATTAAATATATATTGGCAGGCGACCGTCATAATACCGATTTCCTTAAAGCGTTCCCTAAGGCCCCGAGGGCCGAGGTTGTAAATTGACCTTACGGCTCTTTTTTGTAAAACAAATACAGTCTCTAAGTCAACAGCGTTGCCCCAAAGTAAAATACCATAGGACATGACACTATGAAAATAACTAAAATAAACTAGTCTAGCAGTCTCTTCGTCAGTGAACTGCCTAACTCTTCTGACCGCATATGCAGCAGAACTAAGCTTTCCGGAGAGACTAGATTTATGAGCGCCCCACTGGAGCTTCTGATCTAGGTTAATGCTAATGAATCTACTAGGTTAAGTCTAGTGTTGTTAAGAGAGATATTAACATCGTATTCTTTTACATTGGGCATAACAAACTTAACACATTTAGTTTTATTCGGATTGAGTGATAAGTTATTTACAGTAAACCACTTTGATATTTGGATTAAGGCGTTGTTTACGTCGTTAAGGTTCTGTTTATTTCTGTCAACTTTAAATATAAGTGACGTGTCATCAGCAAACAACACTACCTCACACATAACATTAATAAAATATGGCAAATCATTAATATATATCAGAAACAAGAAGGGACCTAGAATAGAGCCCTGGGGCACACCCATAGATATGCCAGTCTCACGAGATTTGATATTGTTAATTTCAACGCTTTGGGATCGGTTATTTAGGTAAGACGATAATAGATTGAGAGAATCGCCATGAATACCGTAATAATTAAGCTTTTTAAGGAGGGTCACGTGTTCAACGCAATCAAATGCCTTGGACAGGTCACAGAATACACCAATGGCATTCTGTGACTGCTCCCAAGCACCATAAATGTGTTTCAGAAGCTCAACACCTGCGTCGGTAGTGGAACGACCTTTGGTGAACCCGAACTGTTTAGTATGAATCAATTTATTAATATTACAATGTGAGAGCAGTTGATTTAAAATTATTTTTTCAAAAACCTTGCTTACGGTTGGTAAAATAGAAATTGACCTAAAGTTGGAGGGGTCGTTTTTGTTTCCACTTTTAAATATAGTGTTACGTACGAGCGGGGTACGCACTTATGGATTGGAAGAAAACACCAGTTTTAAATTTAAAAGCTTTTATTAACTCACACAGGCGCACGTAGTACCTCTCTGCAGGGTTCCCCCTATACGCACGACCAACGATGCACAGTCTCGATGATAAGTTGTCACACCCTCAATACCGTCGCCGATATTGCGTGGACCACCTCCGATATTATCGCGGGTAGCTTGCGTCTGGTTCCTCTTTCGAACTGCGCTACACAGCTCCTTCACGTATCTGTCCACCAAACTGCTCACTAAATTCACCACTTAATTCGTCTCTGTACTCTATTAACCTTCTCTGATAACTCTTTAGTATCGCACTTGTCGTTTCACCGTCTTGGACTGAACTCAACTTTAAACTCTAAACTGCCCGGTAGGCGCGCCTTACGCTGTTTATATACCCGGAAGAATTTTCTAGAACCCGTCTATCTGTCTCTGTCTTTTCTTTCCCGAACCTTCTGTTCGGGAACTTTCGTTTATACGTCTATCCCTTTCTAACATCTATCTATCTCTTTCTCTCTTTTGTCGTCTATCTCTTTCTAACATCTATCTATCTCTTTCTTTCGTTTATCGTCTATCTTTTTCTAAATATATCCGTCCTTGTCTTTTCGTTCTAGATTTTTCTAGAGTTTTCCAAAAGTTCTAAAACTAGCTAGATGGTTCCACCATCGTTCGCCACACTACCCCCTCCTAAAACGTGCTCGTCCCGAGCATCGTTAGAACCATGAAATTTCGCTAGTCGATCTACATGCACTATTTTTGCAGGGCTCCTTGATGATTTCCGAATTCGATAGGTAACATCATTAATCCTAGTGACTACTGTGTAAGGTCCTTCCCAACTCGATTGCAATTTTGGAGATTTTCTTTTACGTCGAACAGGATTATGAAGCCAGACCAATGAGCCTTCATCAAAGTCCCTTAAGTTAGCACGTCTATCGTAACGGGTTTTCATCCGTTCACTGGCTTGTAGATTTTCTATTCTCATATGGTGATGAATTTCTTCTATCCTCCTTCTTAAGTCTTGGACATAGTCCGAAACACAACTTGGAGTATCAGGCGGACATCCTGAAAGAAGTTGCACTGGAAGTCGGAGTTCCCTTCCAAAATTAGCACGAGCCGGCGTTGTGGAAGTGCTCTCATGAACAGCCGTTCGATATGCTAGGAGAAAGAGGGGAATGTACTCATCCCAGTCTCGTTGATGAGAATCCACAACCTTTGCCAGATGCCGTTCTAAAGTTTGGTTAAACCGCTCTACCATTCCATCAGATTGTGGGTGATACGGGGTAGTTCGAGTCTTGTGTATTCCAAGTATCTTGCAGGTCTCTTGGAAGACTTGAGATTCAAAATTGCGACCCTGATCACTGTGAATCTCCAGGGGTAAACCAAATCGGCAGAAAACTTCTTTCGTTAATTTATCCGCTACCGTAGTTGCTTCCTGATTTGGAATTGCAAAAGCTTCCGGCCATTTAGTAAAATAATCCATAACCACCAAAATGTAACGATTTCCTTTATCTGTCGAAGGAAATGGTCCCGCCACGTCAATTGCAATCCGTTCCCAAGGGGCACCCACGTTGTATAATTTTAATCTACCTCGACTTCGTGTTTGGGGTCCTTTCACAGAAGCACACCTCGTACAATTCCTACACCATTCCTCGACGTCTTCCCTGCAATGAAGCCAGTAAAATTGTTGACGCACTTTCATCAAAGTCCTTTTCACACCGAGATGTCCTCCTGAAGTGCCGTCATGATACGCCCGTAAAATTTCCGGGATTTTAGACTTGGGCGCTACTATTTGCAAATGACTTTCATTACCAGATGGACTCTCCCATTTTCGACATAATAGTTCTTCATTAAGCACCAGACTATTCCATTGCGCCCAATAGGCCTTAGTTGTTGCGCCAAAACCAGCAATATCACTCCAATCAGGTCGAGATCTATTAGCCTTTTTCCAAAGCAATATCGGTTTCAGATCTTCATCTTCCTTTTGTGACTTCCGTAGAGCATCTTGACTCCACTCATCATTAAGAGCGTCCGTTCTTATTGCTTTAATGTAAATAGCACCATCTTTCTCCTCTTGTCTAATACAATGCCTGCAATCCTCTGAACACGGTCGCCTGGATAAAGCATCAGCATTTCCATGACTTCTTCCACTTCGGTGTTCCACCACACAATCGTATTCCTGCAGTTGTTCAATCCAACGCGCAACTTGACCTTCCGGATTCCTAAATTGCAGCAGCCACTTTAATGCCGCATGATCCGTTCTGACCAGAAACCTCCGTCCCAATAAGTACTTCTTAAAATGCTGTAAAATTTTGACTACTGCTAGCAATTCTCTCCGGGTAACACAGTAGTTTTTTTCTGACTTTGACAAAGACTTACTGAAATACGCTATGACAACTTCCTGATCTCCTTTCTTCTGAGAAAGTACCCCGCCAATACCCGTATTACTTGCGTCACAGTCAACTATGAAATCGTTGACCCTGTCTGGATAGCCAAGTATTGGTGTATTACATAAGCGCTGCTTCAGTTCCTCAAACGCCATTTGACATTCCTGATCCCAAACAAATGTCCGTTTCTTCTCGGTTAATTTATGTAAAGGGGTTGCCACTTGTGAGAAATTCTTAACGAACCGTCGGTAATAAGAGCAGAGCCCTAAAAATGCGCGGACTTGTGTTTTATCCGTCGGTATAGGCCATTCCTTGACTGCACAAACTTTTGTTGGATCAGTTTCAATGCCGTTTGCAGAAATAATATGTCCCAAGTAGTTAACTCGTCGTCTAAAGAAGGAACATTTCTTCAAACTTAACTTGAGATTTGCGCTTTTTAATTTCTCGAACACCATCTCCAACTTTTTCAGATGATCATCAAAATTTCGACCCACTATAATGATGTCATCGAGGTAAACCAAACAGGTTTCTCCTAATAAGCCCTCTAAGACTCTTTCCATTAAACGTTCAAATGTAGCTGGAGCATTACATAGTCCAAATGGCATTACCTTAAATTGCCATAATCCTTTACCAGTAGAGAACGCAGTTTTCTCCTTATCCCTTGAGTCCATCTCTACCTGCCAGTATCCACTCTTCAAATCTAGGGTAGAAAACCATGTCATACCGTTCAAAGTATCGAGAGTCTCATCTATCCTTGGTAAGGGATAACTGTCCTTTTTCGTGACATCATTTAATCGACGGTAGTCTACGCAGAACCTAGTAGTTCCATCCTTTTTCTTTACTAAAACCACAGGAGAGCACCACGGGCTAATAGATGGTTCGATTACCCCATTTTGTTCCATTTCCTTGATCATGTCATCAACTTCCTTTTCTTTAGAAAATGGAACTCGACGTGGTCGTTGTCGGATCGGATGTTCATACCCAGTATTAATTCGGTGCCGAACTAATCCGGTTCTGCCAATATCCTTGTCGTCTTTCGAAAACATTTCAGAGTATCGTTGTAATAGACTTTCGGCCTTTGCCTTCTGCATGGCTGTTAAATCCTCTTTGCAACCTTCCATAATTTTACTGAGATCTATTCCATCATTTTCCCGGAAGGTGTACACTCTACCTCCGCTGCCACCTTTTGTTGGGAGTTCCATGGCTCCACACTTAAGAATGCCCTTCTGTATGTCAAGGTTACACTGATGATTTCTGAGGAAATCCAGTCCAATTATGCAATCATCCATAATGTCGGCTATTATCGCTCGTTGCCAATAAAGCTTGTCACCAACTTTGATAGCTACTTTCTGCTCCCCTTTTACTGGTACACGCTGGCCGGTAGCCGTCGTGAGCTGGACCGTCCGACTTTCATTAGTTACTTTACCATTTCTCCTCATTAATTGCGGTCCAATTACCGTACGTGACGCTCCAGTGTCTATGGTCAGTAAACAAGCAACTCCATTAACTATTCCATCAATAGTTAGACTGTTCCCATCTGAGCTTTGATAAATCCTTATTCTTGGGGTTATTCGTCTACCAGCCAGCGCCCACCCCGCAGCTCTGACTTTATCTAGTTTTCCTGATTTTCTGACGCCTGTGCACTAGCGTCAGTTCTTTGTCTTCCATAGGGTCGATTTGGGCACCTGTTTCGGAAATGTCCTCGCTCTCCACAGGCATAACATCTGAATGTAAAAGTCCTTCGACCTCCCGTGGAATCATCGCTTGACGTGATCTCACGTATGCGTCCGCTCCTCGAATCTCGGCGAACAGCTTCTACCTCTAAAGCGTGTGCTAAGGCATCCTTCATGTTATCATGGTGGCCTAACCGGACAGCTGCTCTTATCTCAACGTCAGATATGCCGTCCACAAACGTTTGCAGGAGTATGCTGTTAACAAGTGTCGAAGGCGAACTCTGATATGCCTTTCGCACCAGCTTCTCCACCTCCAGTGACCACTGCTGCAGCGATTCATTAGGTCTCTGATAACGCTCTCGAAGTTGGGCTCGAAACACGTGCTCTAAATGAGAGTCACCAAACCGTGATTCCAGAGCTTCCATTAGTTGCTCATAAGAGGCATCCTTGCTGACTGCCTCCAACACATTCGTCGCTTTATCCCGGAGTCCCAAAACAAGCGCAGTCCTAGCTTGTTCACTATCCCATCCATTCATCTGTACCACCGCTTCGAATTGCCGCCTATAAGCTGCCCATGAAGATGCTCCATCATAAGGAGGTGCCTTAAAATTCATGGCAGATGGAGTTGTCACCGTTGGGATTGGCACACCCCTAACCTTTATTCTATGCAAATCTTCTTCCATGGCTGAAATTCGTTCCTCATGCCCAGACAGACACTCTTCATGTACCTGAAGCTTATTTCTTACCTCCTGTACTGCCTGTGCACTATCTTTAATAGCCTCTAGAATGCTGCCTTCACTGGTCCTCTGATCTTCCCCCAAAGCACGCAGTTGTTCTTCCATGGCGCGCAGCTGATCCTCCTGACGGCGAGCTTGCTCCTCCTGACGGCGAGCTTGCTCGTCCTGCATCGCTCGCAGCTGTTCCTCCTGACGGCGAGCTTGCTCGTCCTGCATCGCTCGCAGCTGTTCCTCCTGACGGCGAGCTTGCTCGTCCTGCATCGCTCGCAGCTGTTCCTCCTGACGGCGGGCTTGTTCGTCTTGAATTGCTCGCAGCTGTTCCTCCTGACGGCGGGCTTGTTCGTCTTGCATTCTTCGCAGTTGTTCCTCTTGACGACGGGCCTGTTCTTCTTGCATTGCTCGCATCTGCTCTAACAATGCCCAGAACTCCGATTTAGGGGGCTGCGTACTCGATGAATCGGTTGAAGTCCCCTCAACAGGATCGTTTAACTCCCCAGGGTTTTCTTCCACGGAGCTTTCCGGTTCCAAATTCTCTTGTTGCTGGGCGGCGGCCCTAGCATGAGTGTTGACGCCGTCTCTTGGCATTACTGGCATTTTATCTTCCAATCCCACTTCTGACACCAATTGTTACGTACGAGCGGGGTACGCACTTATGGATTGGAAGAAAACACCAGTTTTAAATTTAAAAGCTTTTATTAACTCACACAGGCGCACGTAGTACCTCTCTGCAGGGTTCCCCCTATACGCACGACCAACGATGCACAGTCTCGATGATAAGTTGTCACACCCTCAATACCGTCGCCGATATTGCGTGGACCACCTCCGATATTATCGCGGGTAGCTTGCGTCTGGTTCCTCTTTCGAACTGCGCTACACAGCTCCTTCACGTATCTGTCCACCAAACTGCTCACTAAATTCACCACTTAATTCGTCTCTGTACTCTATTAACCTTCTCTGATAACTCTTTAGTATCGCACTTGTCGTTTCACCGTCTTGGACTGAACTCAACTTTAAACTCTAAACTGCCCGGTAGGCGCGCCTTACGCTGTTTATATACCCGGAAGAATTTTCTAGAACCCGTCTATCTGTCTCTGTCTTTTCTTTCCCGAACCTTCTGTTCGGGAACTTTCGTTTATACGTCTATCCCTTTCTAACATCTATCTATCTCTTTCTCTCTTTTGTCGTCTATCTCTTTCTAACATCTATCTATCTCTTTCTTTCGTTTATCGTCTATCTTTTTGTAAATATATCCGTCCTTGTCTTTTCGTTCTAGATTTTTCTAGAGTTTTCCAAAAGTTCTAAAACTAGCTAGATGGTTCCACCATCGTTCGCCACAATAGGAATAACTTTGCTAACTTTCATTATGTCAGGAAATACTCCCTTATCTACACATCGATTAAATATTTGTACCAGAGGTAGAGCAATAGTGCATATTAAGTCATTTAATACTTTTAAGGATATACCCCAAAAGTCAGCTGTGTTTTTAATATTTAATGATTTAAACGTTTTTACAATATCATCTGTATCTATATGATTAAATTTGAATGAGATATTACATCGATCAACGCACTGTGTCATCAGAAGCTCAGCTTCTAGTGGTGATGATGACAAAGACCTAGTTATTAAAGTTGGTATATCCCTAAAGTATTGATTAAATGTTTGTGCAATTTCAAAGTTATTATAAGTATAATTGTATTATTGTTTATTACAAGTTTAATTGCATCATCTCGACGTGAACTCTTGCCGGAAGCATCATTTATTACACTCCAAGTTGTCTAAATGATATTTGATGATTTTTTAATTCTGTTACTATAATATACAGATTTGGCAGCGATGCACACTCTTTTAAAGGTCTTAGAGTACTTTTTAATGTAGTGGAGAAAGTCTATTTATATTATACATATAGTTTAGGATGACAAGATATAAATTTGTGTTACTGAATCCAACAAAAACTGGATGGCGGCCATACGTCAAGATCCCTTGGAGAATGTGTACTAATGTGTTAATGTGTACATACAATAGAGTGACACCAATCCACGCTTATCCCTAAACTCCGATTTGTGCAGTACTATTGCGGAAAATAGACGGGGTTATCGAGTTGCAATATTGGTGGGGAGGACTATGGCACCTGGCTATCGACATTTGGGGAAAACATGACATTTTTATCCGTGCAGGAACGGAGAAAGAATACAATTTCCTGCGGCCGGGCGGCCTGTCGTAAGAGGCGACAAAACAACCCACAGCCCGGTGGTAGGGCATTTGCCCGACTGGATGGCTACCACCCCTGGTCTAAAGTATGTCGCCATAACAACTTGAGTTGTGTTCCGGCATTGGTGACCAGGTTCCAGTCTCCCTTAAGAGAGCAGCAGCGCATTTGTAGCACCTTTGGTGTTGCAAATGTCCATAGGCGATGGTAACCGCTTTCCATCAAGTGGGCCGTCTGCCTGTCTGCTGAACTCCTGCAATAAAAAAAAAAAAAAACATGAATAAAATAGTCAGGACAAGACGCGTAAAGTGGAGAGTGACTCTCCACTTTACGCGTCTTGTTATTATCACTCTTTAGTAGATAGATAAGGAATAAATATAATTACACAAGTTTCTGCTACTGGGTTTAGTTCCACGTACGGATCTTCCTCGGGAGGATCTGCTTGCTCCACCGTGTCCCAATACCAGGCGCGTATGCAACCGTCGCGGGCGATAGTCGTAACCTCATCCCCTGCTGTGCTTAACATGAACTGGATCTAGTTTTTATTCCAAATAATAATTATTTAATTAAGTTATAATTCTTAGATTATAAATAATAAAATCTCTTTATTAGCATTCTGTTTTTTACAGTGTTATTTTAATATAATTTATATACTTACACATATTTGTTATACATATTGGTTTTCAAGCTAAGATATAATAATAAACTCAATCATGTATTCTTTATTGTACACAAAAGTTACATACAAAATTATAAAATAGTGGTGATGTACAAAGGCGAGCTTAATCCTAAAAGAGTTTTCTTCTAGCAAACCTATGACTCTAGCGAAAAGGGGAGAAGCAAAAGGCAGGGTTGTGTTCAATAAAGATATTTTACGATATAAAATACTCTTAAGATATATAATGTAAAATATAGATACAAGGATAATTTAAACTCTTATCATGTATGCACTTCTGTAGCTATATTTCGGTATGCATATATAATTGAACTGTTTCAGTTGGTAGAAAAATAAACGATAAGTAAATTTCACACTTGCAAACTTTAATTTATAGTCATATATGAATTTCTTCAAGATAAACTTTATTATTATTTTAAAGGTTTTCCTTTACAATATAATTGGTGAGGTTAATAGATATTGGCTAATACTTATTATTATTTAGCACATTTCAAATTGTAATTACACTCACCACTGGTGCCTCATGACACGTTTTTCGTCCTCGACGAGTCACTTCAACCTTTACAAGACCGGCTTCCCATACTAAAACATTACCCCATTCACAACCTGACAATACCTGAATTTCAAACATAAAGATAAATAAAATTAATATGATATGAAACACAGTTGGAGTTTCAAATAAGATTTTTTTTAAGGTTTTTAAATAGAAGCTTTTGAGATCCTGGATATCATGTAGCAGCAGATTGCTAGCCAAGACAATTACAATGAGCCCAAACACGACGGGTCTATCTTGTTTAGTACAGGAGTTCCTATGGCCACCTTCCGACTCCATCATCAGAGCAGCTCCATGCTATCATATTATTTCATTGTCACGCGATAAACATATGCGTGCAAAATTTCAACTCGATCGGAAACCGCGAAGTTGGTCAAATTGAACTTGCAAGAGTCCACCCGGACTTACACACTTACATACATACATACTTACATACATACATACTTACATACATACATACTTCCATACATACATACTTACATACATACATACTTACATACATACATAGGTACATCCATTGCAAGTTAAATAAAAGCTTGTAAAATACGGGCTGTTGAAAACATTCTATGAGGTTTAGTTAAGCGAATGACAGAGAATACTATACTTATGATTTGAAAGATGCAATAACTAGACTTAGGTAATATAAGCATAGGCATAAAGTAGCTAAGTATATGGGGGAGATTGAACAAAAAGCGACTGATAGAGTATTTGTGAATGACAAAATTAATGTGGGTAGACTATAAGGCATTTAGAAAGACCATGCAGAGAGCAGGAAATATTCTGAACTACGAACGAGTGAAAATCGGTGGGTGAAACAAACGTGCGCATTGTGTTATGTTACTAAGGCTGGTGTGAACCGACTTTTAACCGATGGTTAAAATAAAATAATCGCGAAAAATTTATGGAAAAACAGTGATTATTTTTGGTTAACCGTCGGTTAAATTTCGGTGCACACCAGCCTAAGAGATTAAGTAGTAAATGTCAATGATACAAAATATACCTGCTGACATCGTACCAAATTGTTTTTCAAATTCGACGTTATTTTACGAATATTTCTTGGGCACAAACGGGTGCGTATCCTACCATCAAAGGCGATTAATTGTTGTGAGAGAAATACATGTTACCTTTTCATCGGGCATAGGATATACTCCTAGTACGTCACATATCTCTGTTTTGCCAAATCTACCAAGTTCGCCTTTTAACTTAAGCCCAGTAAAAGTTTCAGCCATTTTCCAAAATTTTATATGAGCAGCACCTTAAAAAATCAGTCTAGAAATTTAATCTGATTACCCCTAAACTTATCGTTAACTATAGAATATGTAGGTACGCAATATTTGTAGAGCATATTTAACCTTCCACGTACAAGACCCACCTTGTATTTATAATATCTAACCCCAACACTTAAATGCTTTGATTATACAATCTAGAGACTTAAGTCTCTCAACAGCCGAAGTTTTATAGTTGCTACGTCCGAAAACAGCGTTAAATCAGGCCTGCGTGCGCAATCGTCATGTCTGCCTGTGTTTAATAACATTGTTAATCAGGCGACGTCGAGTGTACAAGTCATTTGGCTTTCATTTGGCCAACTACTCGACCTCACGTTAATAGTTCATAATCTTATTTCTAGCTGGAGTTTATTCAAATATAAAACATGGCCCATACAGAGATATATTATCTTTGATTTGGCAATGAAGGTGTTAAAGTATCAGCAGCAAGAGTAATCATCATTATTCGACTGATAAATCCCTGTGTATGTGTGTGTGTTGTTTGTTTAATCCCTTCTTCGCTTGTCTACTTTTTTCTGTCTACTCACAATGTAAAACAAACATTCCTTGGGCCTACTCCTTTTACCGTTTGGCTAGACATTTGTTCCATTTGTTAGTTTCTGTAAAACGTGGCCGTACCAGCGAATGTGATTCTCTTATAGTCTGTTTGTTATGTCATGGTCATGAAGTATAATTACAATACTGTATTGGGTGCTAATTACAATTATAGATCTAAAGCACTACCGATTATTGTAAGAGAATTAAGTAAGTACTTAAACGTATACATTGAATAAATAAGAGACCTGCAGTAGTAAGTTGGCCAGGACAATACGGGGAAAACATCACGGTGTTCACATCAAAGGTAAAGGCGCTAGTTCGCAACAAGATCTTATGCTTCTTCCAATTCCAAATTGTTAAATTGTAATCGGGCTCTTTCCCCACAGACGCCAACAGTTCGCCGTCAGGACTGCGAGAAACACAGCAATTTTGCACATTTTTAGTAATCAATTAACAAAAAATGATAAATAAAGAACAAAAAAGCATTTTCTTAATATTGCTAAATTTATAATTATTATTAAAAAATATTCTTCAAGGCCTGACATTTCATATGTAGTAGTATTCTGCATCCATGCACAATACTTTTACATATATATGTAGAAGTGTTATATTAGGCATAAGCCTAATTACATACTTATCTCCAGTATTAGTAGGTAGTCCCTGAGATATTTGATGGAACATAGACAAACAGACACCCTAAAGAGTTTTTTAAGCTTTAGAGTGCCGGATCCCTGAAATAAAAGTATGTTTTGGACATCAAGTAGGCCATCTGTCTGTTTGACCGCTTCAGGCTTACTATTATAAAAAGGCTTACTATTATAAAAAGAAAACAAGCTTATTTATTGCATGAAAATACCTGAAATCGAGTATAGAGTACGCATTCGATGTGCCATCTCTTAAAACTGCATCAATTTCCATTTGGGGCCAAGTGTATAATAGTATCAATGGCTCTCGCAAACCCTCTTTTCCTTCAGCCACCGCAATACGGTAGTTGGGATCCCTTCTGTATGACTGAAATCGTTAGTCAAATTAGACGCTCACGATTACAGAACACATAAATAGAAAGATGGTAGAGTATCCCGTGTTTATAAACTTTAACATAAGGTAGATTATATTACACCCTTATGTTAGATGAAACTACCCACAAATTGTCAAAAAATTAGTTATTGACACTAATCCGATTACAACATGATACAGTACATGTTACCTACTACCCAGCAAAAACAAACCAAGAAGATCTATTCACCTCTATCGTAAAAAGTAAGTATGCCTTAAGGTCTAATTACTCGATTGATTTAACTATAATATGAATAAAATGAATTGTAGAACGTAAATACGCGCATAACTTGAGAACGACTTTACCGATTTTGATGAGAATTTTTATATGTATTTGAGTGGGTCCCTAAATGATTTATATCCATAATTGGAACTGTTAGGTGGCGCTGGGATTAGGTTCTAGGATTCTCCTAATCGCCTGGACTGATTTTAACGATTTTGTACTTGTATGTTTCAGTGGGTCACCGGATGGTTTAGATTCACGATGGGAACCGATAAGAGGCACTGGAATCGGATCCCAGATTTTTGTTTTTTTCAGGGCAGGAATGACAGCGGCTGTTGGGACAGATAATTTTCGATAAAATATATCGAGTACATTTATTATGAATTACTAAAAATTCCAGGACTTTTTAATAATAAACATAAGAAAAACTGAAATATGTATGAAAACTTCAGAGTAAAGAGAATAAACTCTTTATTAAAGATCCAAAAAACGTAACGAGTAATTATTATAAAAATTTTAAACCTTAAACGCCATTTTCTCAAAATCAATTTGTGATTGGTACCTGGTCATTTTGGACATAACTGGACCCAATTACAATAATATCAGTCCATAAACGTCTTACTGCTAAGCTCGATACACCTACCACACTATGAAAGATTGAAGGTATTTACGTTAGAAATTTTTACATACAGGTTTTTACCTATAAGGAGAGGAGCACATTTGTCCTCATATATTGACTTAATTAAATAACATGCAACAAATAGAAAAACGAATAGTGTCACTATTCTGAGGGAAAGACGGACGAACAGATATGGTGAATCTAAAGAGGTTCGCTTTTTGCTAGAAACACTACCTTAGAAGCTACCCATCTATCTTAGAAGTAGTTAACATAAAATAAAAATAGTAGATATAATTACTGTTATGTTTCCTATTGAGCCTCCTGTAGTACTTCTGCGGAACCATGTTTGTTTAGTGTTTACATCTAAAAATGTTATAATGCTGCCCGCGGCCCAACAAACGACGCTATCATCGCACGCGCATAAATTGAAATACTTGTGGCAGTTGTATCCATAGGAAAATCTTTTTACTGTATAGAAAATTTTATTTCCTCATAATCATTGTCATTGGTATTGAAGTATATTTTATGTTTACCAATTTTAATGACTTCAAGGGTACATTTCTTAAGAGACTTCTAATAATGTTGTGGACCTTCGCGACTTAATCGATGTCTGCAACTTAATATATTGTTAGTGGGATTTATACAACAAAAATTATAAGAATTTGGAGAACTGCATAATTCGACTTCAGATCACGCATGACGATTAGAGTACAATTAATTATAAGGTATATTTCTCGCACAATAATTAGATACCTAGAGCGCTACATTTGCAGCGACCTAAGACGAAGTGAGAATGGCCGCTCGTCGCTACGCTTCCCTGTTATATCTGAATGAAGACGAAAACGTGGTTGAATATTATCCTATTGTTAGGCTGTTCATTAATACAATAATACCAAGACATAAAAATCCCACTGCTGATCGGGCTAAAGACGTTGTGTTCCATCTAACCTAATCATCCAGATACGTACTGAATATGTTATTAGATCCGAAAAGCTTCCTGAGTAGTACATGCTCATCCCCAGCCAGCGTTAGATAAAGCAGTAACACGCGAGTGCCTTAGCTAGTAAATTAAAACTGCAGTTATACATACATACATACATAACTTCACGCCAGGTCCCTTGCGGGGTAGGTACAGACAATAGAGCGCCATTTAGGCTTATTCTTACACACCTCACTTGCTTCTTTGACAATTCTGGTCTGTGTGATTATTTGTCCGAGCGTTAAGTTAATATTGTGGGTTAATATAAATAATCGATAATCAAACATACTCCTCGTGTATTTCTAAGATAAGCGAGTTATGTGTTACGGGTAAACACACCGCATCACTCTGGAACGATTCCAGACACCCAGACTATTATATATCGAAAGTTTTTTTATGAGATTTACGATCTCAGAAATCGAATCTGGGACCTCTACTTTTCAGTGAGCTAGGCCGGCAAGGGCTAAGCCTGTCAGAGAACCTCTATGACTATGACTATATACCTAAGTATAAATAATGTATACAGATACTATTGAACAACGGGCGGCCGTATCACTTATAGTGAATCTATTCTTTCTATGAAATTTTAGACATTGTTATATTATTGAAAAGGATACTCAAATTCGAATAAATCATTAGGTATAGTAGAATCGAGGCTAGTTATGGCGCCTGATATAAAATCGTCAGGGTCATATTCGGTAAGGATTGATTCCTCTTCAACTTGTTCTTCCTCTAATTCTTCTGCAGCGACTTCTTGTTCTCCCGTTTCCTCTTCTTCTCCTTTAAATATTATTTATTGGTTAAAAATATTGAATCGTGTAGGTACGTCTCGTATTTTAGTTTCCTCTCCATAGAACAGCTATAACTGCTTAGAATTAGTGGTACTATTTTCTGTATCAGATGGTAATTTTAATAATACTTTAATATTTGGATAATTATATATACAAGTCCCTTTCTTTATTATCCAAAAATGAGCTTAAAAAGCACACCAAAAATTTCGACCTTAACAACTAGGAAGTATGCAGACAAAGCCTTTTATTAAATTGTTACAATGCAAGATTACATAATAGATAGTTGTGAGAAAATATACATCAATCTTGATGACAGGTACATCTCTTATTCACTTGATCATCTAGACTTCTAGAGAGGTTGGAGTGGAAGTGCCTATTAAAACATAAAATCCACTGCCTTTAAGAATAGTTACAGAAAAAGCCCGTCCTCCTATTGTTATAGCCTGTATTTATTGTAGGTATTGTTGTTTTGTCTTATTTGATATGTAATAGCCAAAATGAGCTATATAATAATATTTACAATGTATAACGGTCGCTAGCCCTTCTAACTATGCTTAGACAGTAATATTGTCTGTTTAAACAATAAAACTAGCTTCTGCCCGCGACTTCGTCCGCATGGTTTTTTTTTGGCTTGTGTTTAAACGCCTACCAGAAATGCACCTATTTTACTACCAATAAATTCGAAATACCTACCAGAATGGATAAATGCTCACCAAATTGTGTTTCCAGAAGTATTGTAGAAATGAAGCTATTTTCCTTTTAATGCTATGCCATAAAAATATATAAACGCCTTTAAAGCTAATTTCAGACCAAATATTTTACATTATCGTTAAACAGATATTACCAATATTTTGTTTCTCCACTTCCAATTTAGTAATTTTTGCTGAGGCAAAAAAGCAAACGTTCCAACGTACAATTAGTTTTAATACCAAATATAATATTTCGTAATCCAAACATGATAATATGTATATGTTGCTTGTTTATTGTTTTATGAATTTGATTAAAACATGATAATATAGCTAAATAAATACTTCACTCTCAATATTACTGCAACACAAATGATTGAAGTAGGTAAAAAATGAATCACTAGTAGAAAAAAAAACAAAAGTAAAACGAAGTTATGTTTCATTAAATTTATAGGTACTTATAAGATTTATTTGTACTTAAGATTTATCAATGGTACTTTAAAGGACACAATAGTTAAAAGCAGTCAATCACATAAACTTTTTAAAAAACTAACAAAAGAAAATAATTATTGAATCAACAGAGGTTTTATAGATTTAGCTGGGCGCACTCTCTTTCTCTTCTCACCAATAGGGATATTCCTAGCTTCAAGAGGTGATTCCACGTACTTCAACGTGACAATGTGTGACGCTTGCGTGACGGGATCGGGACGGGACGGGCGTCCTGCGGTCTGTGCCTCACATGCCGGTGGCGGCTGTGCTGGTTGCAGGGTAAATAAGTAAAGGGAAACGACTGTAATCTTAGTTTAACAATAATATATTCTGGATTCAGGTTGGATAATTTGATTACACTTAAACTATTTAGAACTGTAATTTTCGGTTTGAATGTTAGTGTTTTAGTAAAACAATATTTGGTGGGCATTTATCCATTTTGGTAAGTAAAAATAATTTAAATACAAAACGTACAATTATTCTGATGAGTGTATATTTATTTTGGAAAGTAAAACGTTGTTTTTTAGGCACCTCGGTATAGAGTGGATTAAATTTATATGAAGTAATATATTTTATTTGGTGCTTAATCAAGGGACAAAAAATTTTTTTGCTGAGCATTTAAATTGTACCCTTTTTTTCATAAAAAGTATCCTACTTTCTTCTAATACCTCCAAGAATATGTGTACAAAGTTTCATGATGATCGGTTGAGTAGTTTTCGCGTGAAAGCGTAACAAAAACTTATATTCACATTTATAATATTAGTAGCGATCCAAATCATTCATACGATCGTTTCGAATCTCAAGTATTTTACTTCGAGCAAATCTTTCACTTGCATTATATTACTTTTACTTATAATTAATATTCCGCTGAAATATATAATGTAAGTACAATATAACTTTCAGGCGGTCACGATAAAAATAAGTGATTAATTAAATGAACCCTTTATTCATATTCCATTTTTGGAAATAAAAATGATATGCAAGAAATCAGATACTTATTGATTATTGTAAAAAGGCTAGTAGGAGGGAAGTAGGATTTGCTAACGTGTAACTCTGTACATATTATTTTATTGGATTATAAATATTTGTTGTATCAGAAATACATACCTTCTACAGGAGCTTCTAGCTCATCAGCCATGTTCTTATCAACCAAAATATATAATTAGAATTGTAGCGTTAAGTGATATTATTCCAAGACAACCTTTTTCTTTCAAATTAACCAAGTTTGTAGCGTTTTATAAATCAATATAAGTTGCTAACTAAACACAGTGTATCATCTATGCTAAACACAGACTACATTAATATTGTTGCTAAGTAACACAATGTTCTATAAGCAGTTTTTCAATTTCCCGCTAATTTACAATTGTGTGTTCTTTTTTTCAAATATAGCTCTGCGCAATTTGTATAACTGACCAGTGTCAAATATTATCTTTATCTATTTCATATAATAGACATTGGAAAATTAGAAAGCAAGACCCATTATACAAGAAGCCGTGGCCTGCTTTCACTTAAACAAATCAGATAAACAGCTAAATTCTTGATTATTGTGGGAATTAATGACTATCTCCTATTATATTAAGCAGACCAAAGTTCATTCTCAAATAAATCAAAATGTCAAATAGCGATGCGCAAACTAAATCACCAATGAGATCAGTGATTTATAAATCTTTTTCCTTGAAAGAATTAAATCACTCTTTTAAATCTTTAACTCTTTTAAATCTTTGGTTTCGTATGAGATAATTCATTCAGTTGACCGGTTTTAAGCTTTAAATTAACGCTAGAGAGTCTAATTTACTGTGTATCATCATTGTATTTCTTAGAGTGCGCATGTTGTCTCATTTCAATTCACAATATCTTGTATCTACTGTCTCAAACTATATCCAAGTATCTGATTTGTTAGTTTTCATCATTCCATGTGACTAAAATCAATCTTAACGTAGTGAGTTAAAGATGTATTTTTAAAATCAAAGATTTAAAGAGTGATTTCGAATTTTGAAAGATTATACATCTTTTAAATCAATCACTCCTGAGTTACACATCTGTAATGTCAAAGTTAGGTATTGACTGTCATTCGTCTTAGTGAATAATAATGTTTTCTAGCATAATTTATTTGGCATCGTCTTTTTTCATGGGGAAATATAATAATCTATCTTATTTTGACACCAGTGTTTTGGTTTTATGAATAAAAGTTTATTATCAGCTGTTCTGTTATACACCCAAACGAATTAGGTATATGGTTTTGATTTGCTTTGTGTTGGACTCTGAACTTTCTTCAAACAAGTTTTTAGTTTTTTATGAAAAGTGCATATTAAAATGACGCAGCCACATAAAAAAGCAGTATTGAATCTTTACAAAACGGTAATTATTTTTATAATTTTGTGACAAATAGGTAGGTATAATTTGTGAGAAATATGTATAATGCACCACTTGTTTGCAAAGTTAAAAATGCATTAGTTCGACACAAATCCCCAATTTATTTTTGACCACAAAAGTAATAGGTAATACTATATAAATTATTAATTTTGTTTCAGTTGCTATACTTGGGACGTGACTGGCCTCAAGGTTACGACCTCTTTAGAAAAAGACTTTATAAAGTTTTTAGTAAAAACAGTGAAGAAACTAATCCAGATAAGATAAAAACAATGATAAAACATGGAGAATTTGTTGTTAAAGAGATTGAGGCACTTTACAAGCTGAAAAAATATAGGGCAATGAAAAGGAGATATTATGATGACAGTTAGTTCTTACTTTTTATAAAATTTTATGTTCTTCTAAAAGTCCATGTTTTAAGTCTTTGTACACTGTAATATAATACCATATCGGGGAGAAATTAATGCATAAATTCATGATTTTTTTTTATTGAAGAGAGTATTTAAGATTTCAAAAGTACAGTGTTTACCTGTCAGTCTGTTAATACTTATCTAGTAGTCTAGTAGATTCATCATTTAGAAACAATTTCTTACCTTGACCAGACTTATAGACTACATTTTATCCTGAAATGTGATAGGATTTCAATGGAATATTTTTCTAATATATATGAAAATCAAGTTACTGGTATAACTAGTACCTAATTGAAAAGTAATTTTTAGTACTTATTATTTAAACAATGTTATTGTCTAGTGTAATAAATTATTACATATGTGTTTTTGTTATGTGTAAGCATAATAACATTTTAGTTAAGAGTTACTGATGGTAAATGTATGGTATACAACATGGGGTTGTTTAAGTAGGGCGTTATAAAATTTCTTAGAGGCCAGCAACGTGTTGGCAATGCCCCTGGTGTTGCAAACATCCATAGGCGACAGTAACCACCTTCCATTAAGTGGGCTGTCCGGCTGCTTGCCTGCTTCAGGCAATAAAAATACATGTATGTGTATATTCTTCTAAAAAATATTGGTATGTTAAGTCCTCTCCATAGAATCAAAGCATAGTCTGTACCAAACTATGGATATCATAATTAGTAGAGTATGCATAAATAACACAATTTTTTTAAAACCAGTTATATTTAGCCATTTGCTATCTGAAATGGTCATGAAGTTTTGCACTGTTTACCTTCAAAATTAATAAGGTAATAAATGAAATTAACAATAAAACCAGTTGTCTATGTAATTATGTTTATAGACATTTTTTATAGTTTACATATTTCAATATCTATAATTTAATTTTATAAATCATACCTTGTTATATTAAAATAAAACATCTAACATGTATCTCTCCAGATTAAATTGTAAATAAATATACATTCACTAAATAACAAACCAATTTCAGATGAATTTTATTTCAATGAGTGATATGATTAGTTTAATATTAAATAGTTTTTGGATATTATGTACATTGTCTTAACAATTGAAAACCAAAGTACGAA
This sequence comes from Dendrolimus pini, assembly GCA_949752895.1. Taxonomy (NCBI): domain Eukaryota; kingdom Metazoa; phylum Arthropoda; class Insecta; order Lepidoptera; family Lasiocampidae; genus Dendrolimus; species Dendrolimus pini. Next base: position 16,627,157 of record OX457137.1, on the reverse strand, counting down.
ATGCTAAGTGCAACAATGGGTGATGATAAACCCTGCATATTATTCAATGATTCACTAAAGAATTGTACCCATCATTGTTTAACCGTTTTCTGCTATGTGCAGTGTTAAAAGTGCACGTTTATGATATTCAGATATCTCATACCTAAACTTGTTGTCTGTCAGCTGCTGAACAATGCACTTATGTTGAAAAACTATCTATTATTATATATATAATTTTATTGCAGTTATCCAAAAATCATGTCTGGATAATTTAGTAAATAAACTAATAAGACAAAATATTAATATTTCAGAAAATGCACATAGCAGATTTTGTTTGTGACAATGGCGATATATTAAATATGAACGAATATACATTCTGCAAGGTTTTTTTTTAACAAACAGATTAAGTATAATACACACCAATTAAGAACTGCTCTTGCTGTTATGAAGTTAGTGTGAGTCATGTCACACAACTTCAACTAACTTCATGTCACTGCATGTATAATAGGCGTAATTACAATAAATAGCACAACACATCAATACCAACTTGAACGTTACTTGTATCTTATTGTTTTAACACTTTTAGTAATATAATGATTATAAGACAAACTATAATCGATTTTGTTGTATTCCTCATTTATTTTATGAAACAATATAAATCTTTGCAAGCTAAAAGTGTTTAATTTTTATTTATGCACAGTAAGTATAGAATCCAGATATTTTCGCCAGTAACATCATCATCATTACAAATCGAGAATTAGCAGACATGTTATCGTATTTACTATAAATAGTATTCAATTAATCGTTCATATTTCGCGCCAAATGACCCCTTCGAATTAATTGCGGAAAGTTGTGCAATAACTTATTTCGCATAGTATTATGCGAGTCAAGTATGTCTTTTGACCTTACACATTGTGCAAACCTCTACAATAAATGCGATACTTCGGAGATGTCCCGAGGCTGGTACTTTCTTTCTGCCTCGCGATTATTAACCTCATCTGTTACTAGCGCCTGGCAGCCTACTCATCTGCTCCACTTTTCACGAACTTTCTACATATTGGCTTGCATAGATTTACGATTTACTCTAAGTATTATCTCATTCCCGTACATTTTCTATTCTATTCTTTTAACATTATGCCACTTGCCTACAGAGCCAGATTAGATTTGTATTAGAAATTCACTTCGAAATGTAATGGTATATTTAGACGGAATATATATTTTTAATATCATATAATTAGTGTATAAAGTTTGTTTCTTTTTTTTGGAAAAATAAATTAATTTTAATTTTACATGTACAAAACATAATTTTTAGCATGTTACATACATGCTAAAAATGAGGGTTGGCCAGTTGAATAAGTAAATAACTCACATTTGTACATAGTTTTCAGTTTATTCTCGCTCTTAATAAGCAACAAATGACCGCAGTCCAGCCTTTCTTATTTTTTTTTACTTAGTGTGCAACCTCCATTTGCCATATTTCAATTAATGGCTGGATCCTATAACTTATTATTTATCCACTTGCCCAACTATCGGTTGAATTTTGACATAACTTGTATGAAGATTATGCCAAATTTGAACCCATAGTAAGGCAAGCAAGGGACATAGATCAAGCATTATCAACACTTTGTTATGATTTATAGGAAGGCCTATATGAACGCGTTCCTGCCTGTATAATTAAGTTTGTTTGATCTTGTTTTCCAAAAGATGGAAAAGGTAAACACGTATCTAATGTAAATCATTCGAATATGCTCCTTGCTATAATACAAACTATAATACCATTATCGTAGTTATTGTTAAGTACAGTACTTGAATCACAAGTCTATTTATTACCTACTTGTTTCGTGTTGGTGCACTTTTAAATTTACTTGAAGCCCATCTTCATTACATCTATAAGTAGATATACATATTACGTGATCTTGGAATTTAACATGTGATTACATTATATACAATAATACCATACTTTCGAGATCAACAACAGTTAAGCTTTAGCTAAGTACGTAGGTATATTATTTACTCCGTCCGCTCATGAGAGCGGTTTATAATAATGATAGAACACATATACGCCTATTGTACATAGCGCTTACGGCTAAGCTGACCAAATAGGTACTTTAAAAATAAATAATTGTTTTTCTAAACATATTAATTTGGTTTTTACACCATAATTTATTTATGATCAGAGGTTGGAATTAGGTAGTGTGATTTTTGTTATTGAAACGAAATGCGGTAGGTATATATGGTGTATATATATGCATAATAATATACACATCGACATCACCGGGATTTTCTTAAAATCAATCCCGGGAATTCATTGTCAATACTATACTTATTTAATATGCATCTTATGCACCGTGATGGTCTTTAGATTTATATCAATATCTCAGAGAAGATAAATAAAACAAAATTATCTAATAATACTTAATATATAAATAAATAATAATTCAATCAATCTACTTTGCAAATCATCGGATTTTTACTACGCTACAATCCCGAAATATGAGTAATATTCACGAACTTCTTATGTTGTATGACATTTGCAAATACATAAATCGCACTACCTAATTTCGATCTCTGTTTATGACCGAATAAATGTTTTTAAACTATTTAACAATATTTCCACTTAAATGTTTTTATTACGAATAATTCTTATAATTAATCTGACTAGTTTCGATGACAATACATGAGTGTCCATTCCAGTATCTATCAAATGTAATGAGGAAATCAAAGTTTTTCTGGCCGAACACTTGTCAGTTTTAGCACGCGTTAGCCCTAAGGGCAAGTGCGCACTACGATTGTCAACACCGGACTCGTATTTCACAGTTCGTAAGTTCGTCAGTAATACATAGAACGCGCTTAGCCTTAGAGAGGTTTATCCCAGCAGTACCTGCAAATATAAGGTCCGGGTTGGATACGTATAGTTTGAAAACAATAATCAAAGCTATTAGTTATGTTCTGGGCGTATAATCCCAACTTTATGATCACTCTTAATTGAACAGACCATAGAGTTTATTAGTCCATAATGATTATAAAAGGCTGAGTATTAATTGTCTATGCCGCAGCCAACTGAATGTTTAGGGCTGACAAAGGTCGACGCGGTAAAATAGTTCTTTTTACAGATTATTGAGTTTCCTAATAAAAATAAATAAAAATAAATCTTTCAAAGATCAGCAACGAATCTACGACATCGGTCTATTGGTCCTCAGATTACGTATCCACAACTACTTGTTATCGAGTAGTCGTTCAGGCCAATCATTTTTTATAACAATAATCACGGAAACAAAATAGCTTTTCAAAAAATTATTCCAGTATTATGATAGGTAATGGATAATGGACACCGAAGAGTTGTTGGATAGTAAATATTAAAAAATGTCATGCCTACATAATAAATTAGGTACCTATACGATAGGCCTAACATGCCTCTCAAGAAGAGAACGGTAATTTTTGCGACAAATCAATATTCTATTCGTTAACTAAAAAAAGTAATAAAGCGTTCTCTTATTAAGAGGGTCTCACTATATAATAAAAGGGTATTCAATACTATAACACTTATATTAGTAAAATAGAATGTAATAAATTTAACAGGATTCAAATTATTTACATAGCATTTACTTTATAGATTATTACACGAAATAAATAGATCACATTTATATTTGTGACTAATTTGTGATCATTGGAACATCTTAAACGTTAAGCTTTTTTTTTAACGAATTACCCTTAATTTTCAAGATTAACGTGGTATGGATCTAAGATTCATATTTTATACAAAAACCGATGTTTCCGATGATAACCCGTCTAGATCAAAGATTATTTCAGAACACAAGTCTCTTCGGAAACGTGCGGCATTTTATTTTTCCTGATTATTCTTCAAAGTATCGATTTGTGTATGAGAATTTTTCATAGTACCATAGTACGAACGTAACTCGTCCATATCCGTTATTTGGTATACGATTATATTAAAATTTTGGGGTAATAGGGTTATTATGCTTAGTTCGGATATACCCTTGACATTCATACAAAGAAGTTTTATTTATTTCAATCAATTTTTATTCCGTATCAAAAATCAACTGCCATGATTGTATGAATGAACCTATAAAAACTCATCTCAATCGTAGTAATGAGTATTAACAGAATCGGTGAATACAAAGTATTTTTCATATATAAATAATTGATCGAGATTCTTTAAAATAGGACTCTACGTAATATTAACGGGGCAAGTAAACAAAAATGAAATTATTTCCGTTATACACGAAAATGTTTCAATTTGGAACACTTGTAAAAACATTTGTAATATTGTTTATGTATGGTTCAATACGACGTATTTAAGTAACCAAAAGTATTCCGTGTAATTTAAAATGTGGTAAATATAACATTAAAAAGTACTTAAATGGAACTTTTGTACAGTCTGCGCCAAATTTAATGACATCGGTACATTTGCTGCTAACGGCTGCGCAGTAGTTGATTTTGTAGAAAAAAACCATCTATTGTGTAACCATGTGTTGCTAACTACAAACCATAAATATTGACGAATACTTTACAATTGCCTATTAAAAATGTGAAATTAACAATATCTTGCTTGCATTATATCTATGAAATAGAAGTACGAGTAAAAACAATTACTTAATATGCCCATGAAAGAAGAAAGAATACTTACTATTACTAGGAATGCTAATCCACCAGCAGAATACGTAAATCGAGAAAACTCCTAAATATATTAAATTACTAGTCTTTGGCGGGAATGTAGAGGTGTTTGGCTGTTAGAAATGTAGTTTTATTTTCAAAAAATGTGAAGTAATATTGGTCAAATTTGATATAACACTTGTAGGACATTGTAGGACTTGTATGGATTTAATTCCTTTGCCTGCCATTGTGGCGAATTTAACAACATTTAATTAGTAAATGATACCACATGTAATACTTCTGTCGCGTTTTTTCCTAGAGCAATTCAGTCATGGTAGATACCTATAACTTTTATTACTGTTAAAATAATAATGAATGCGCTATTTGACTCTTTATACGTGTGCACAAAATTTATGAGGCTGCGTCGCCTCTTAAAATTATAAAATGTATCTCAATTGATTGCTTTGACGGCTCCTCTATTGAAAATAAATGATTAAAACTGATCAGGGGCCCAATTCTGCCATTGCAATATCTTGGCGTTGCGCAGATATTCAAAGTAGGATGCCATTGTGATAGTGTCAAAAATTCGTATTCCAAAATATGTTCTCGATATTGTCGCTGCAGAATAATAGTAGAAAAATATTTGTGTGTTAGCAAAAATGGAGTTAGCCGAAATGAATATTGAGTACAAACATTTATTTCGCTAGTTATCATTTATAAATGAGTGGCATACCGCGGGTACACCATTGGAATTAACAGAATACTGAAATCAGCCAAACCTACGACTGTAGTTATAGAATTGGACCCTTGGTGAAGGATATAAATATCAAAAACAAAAAATAATGGCTTCTAGCGCTATCTAGGATATAGGAGTTTTTCGTAATTACGTTATGTACTGGGAGATCGTTATTAATCGTTCTTTTCATTGACATAACTTATAAAAGCGTAAAATTAAATATATTTTACAATCTTTAACGTGACTCTTAACACTTGCCGATTTTAAGAACTTGAAGCTAAATAATAATAATAAGAATCTTAAGTATACAAATTTACAATATATTAACTAAATATTCAACTAGTCAAATAGAGGGAATAATTAGCCCAAAAAAATAATTAATTAAGCTAGGTAACTTGAATAACATAATCAAAAGGCTACTTAATTAATGAATAATGCTGCGTACTCCTCGCCATTTTGAGTCCATTCTGAAATTTGTCAATTTTACTAATAAAACAAGATGATATTATACTAACAATTTTCATGGTTCCGACACCTAAGGAAAAAAGGATTCTTTATTCTGCCAGTCGTCATCGTTGCAGTGAGTGCAGTGACTGTTTAAAATCAACCACTTTTAACTAAGAATCATATTCTCTGCACTGCACTTGGCGTGCTCGAAACGAACCGTAACAACGTATTACGGCATTAGTGACCAGGTTCCAGTCTCCCTTAAGAGAGCGGCAACACATTAGTAGTACCTCTGGTGCCACAAATGTCTATAGGCGAGAATAGCTGCTTTCCGTATTGGGCCGTCTGCCTGTCTGTTGAACTCGTGCAATAAAAAAAATCTTAATCGAGTTAGGTGCAATGGCTTACATGTTGAATGCGTTTAATCCTTCTTCTCTCCATCTTCGGGATCCTTGAGTGTGTGCCACTGTGCGATGGGGCGCCGTGGACTGGCCAGCATGTCGGACCAATGGCGCAGCTCAGTCCCTGATGCATTGTACCCCAACACCACCTTACCGATCGGCTCCGACGTACCGATGCGATCGTAATCCACCACAGTGATTACTAGATTCACTTTCTGAATTTCAAAGGAGTGGATAAATAAGATAATGGGCTATTTCCTTTTGAATTCTAGCTATTGCGTATGACATGGCAGAATGTGAAACAAGAAGAAAAGCAATAGGTATACACAGCACAGTGTACTAACAGTATCGTATAGATACAAAAGTATAGACATGAGTTACCTAGTTGCTGTACAATTATAGTAAGGTAACGACTTTTACGTTTCCATCAGGCATCGCTAGCTAATAGTGTGAACAGAAATTCTTGCTAAAGTATGAAGTCATGTGCAAATGGCTCAAAGTCACTTATTAACGTATAGACAGCTACTAATGTTTTACAAATCATCATCGAATTTAAATTACATAAATATTGAGAATTCGTCGTGGGAACTGTATAAATTGTCTAGTAAGTAGATATATATACCTTTAGGTGACTGCGGCGCGTCATATATATATATATATATATAGATGACGCTATATAATACTAGTTCGTAAGTTTTTCTGTAATGGTGTACAATAAAGTGTTATCTATCTATCTATCTATATATCTATCTATATATATATATATATATATATATATATGTGTATATATACATATATATTGCCACTCGAGTCGGGATACCCAATAAAATCCCTCAGTGTTCCGTCCTTCGGCTTTATATTTATTTTTACCTATAAGTACCCCACAGAGTACATTAATATAATAGGAAAAAGTACTCTAAACATGTCTTGCGATTTTTATAACGTATAAACAGTAATAAGAAATAAATTTGCCTTACTTTGTTTCACACAAATTTTTATTGTCGTTACTGTCGACGCAAGTCTTCTTGTACATCAAAGTTCAATGCCTTAGATACTAATAATTTTCAAGTTATCATTACCTTACCAAAGTTGAACTGAGGTCATGACTGTTAGTAGGCTGTGATCATAACGTAACAGCAATTTTGAAAATATTAAACACGACAATACATCGTGCACATGCAATATCTAAATTAAATGGTTGCAGTTGGTGAGTGTTTTTGGTGGTGGCCGAATGTTGATAATTAAGTATGATAATTAATTTTATTTTTTAAATATGAAATGTTATGCCAATTATAAATAAGTCATAAGATTTTGGACTAGTGAGAATAGAAAAATACGTCAAAATTAATGTTATTATACTTTATATGTGCAATGACATCACCTGTCGCCGGGCCAAAATGCATACATACTCGATAAAAACACCAAACATTCAATTAAAAATACATGCATGATTATGAGCAATTAACACACTCTGGATTTAAAAATACAAAATGGCATCAAGCTACATTCATAGATAGAAGTAAAGAATATACATACAAAGATATAAGAAGAAAAATATATAGAAGAAGAACGAGAAACTGGATTCCTTAAACCATAAGTTATTACAATTTGAAGTCACCAAATTGCAATGCAGTCACGAGGGGAGATTGTTGAACACCACTCTTTTAGGAGGTCATAAAGTCAATGTATTTAGAATAAGGGAAAATGAATACCTTTAACTGAAACATCTAGTTACAGCAAAGGTGAAACATTTAAATAAAAATTCTAAATAATTGACTTTAATGCAAAAGAAAGGAAGGGAAGAAACGGATACGAGGAACAAGAGGGGAACAGAATATTGAAGGAGCTAGCTAGGTTTATCTAATGGGCATACAAAGGTTCGAGCTGGAATAATAAAATATGCACGATGACTATCTAGAAAACGCAAAAAAAACGGGATTATTTATGGAATCCCTAGAAATCACACTATTGGCTTTGTTGTCACTTGAAGGCGATTAAGTGTGTGTTAAAATTTTAATAGTCAAGTATAATGTTATGTGCCTGTACAACACAAAATAGGTGATGGGATATTCATGCCAACTAAGTCATTTATATCTATGTCAGAGGAGAATTCCAAAGAATTTTAATAATAATTAATTGTGAAAAATATCTTGCAAAGAGTCGAGTGTTGAGACTATCAATGCTTAGAGAGATGTTTGTCATATTATATAAACTAATTTTAAAACATATTGCAATAGGTGTGATCAGATCACAAACCATAGAATGTTCCTAGATTGTATCCAGTATAGCAGAATTATTTTCATAATGGTTACGTCAAAGGTAAATTTCAAAATTAACGAAATATCTTCCATAAATATTTACAAGTAAGTACCTAAACAATTAATGAACATAGCTGTTATTATGTGGGAAAGGATATGGTACGGATGCAAGTGGTGTATTCAATGTATACTCACAACAATTAGTACACAACATCAAATCGCGCACATCCAAGACGTATGAATGAAGAATACACTTGTCAAATACATTAATACAAATTTTAGACGCTTGTTTTTTCAAAATAAAGAAAAAGACCCTAACTTTTAGATAAATTCATCGATCTATTGTAAATTTTCTACACTGTCTCATATTAGAATCTGGTATTAGACTGTATCAAATACTACAAAAAAGTATAATCGAAAGGATATTTTGTGGTAAACCAAAGGGAAGAAATTAAAGAAAATTCGAATATGATTGGAATGCCAAATATATGGTGGTGGATGGACGGTGCGTTCTTCATTCAATACATTGTCTAAGCAATGCGCCACGACATCGACTGTCGAGTTAATCTCGGCTCGCACCTGTATTTGTTCGAATGGTACTTCAAAAGTAAAAGACTCGTTGTAATAGGGATTCAGTGTGCATTTCTTGATGCTCGTTTTCTTCTTCTTGAGCCGTTTGCCGTTTTGCATGAGTGCTATCTTTACGTACGGATCTGTTGCAGGAAGCCGCACACCACGAATATGGAAAAGACAGTACATAATATTAATTAAACTTTTTATTACTAGCATCATTTGATGATTCAACGATTATTTTACTTCTACTATATGAACCACAATTTTTTTGGAGTTTGCTCCTTAAGAATCCATTTTCACACAAGGCCTGGTATGGAAATTTTATGAGGAGTGAAATTTTTGAACGTTATCTCGAAAGCGTTCAGTTTTTTTTAAACCCCTGTAGTCGAGTGAATAAAACAAAAACTTAGTAGTAGTCGTCTTAGCGAGACTAAAGGTGCTCTTACACGGGCAATTTTTTGAGCAATAAATGCTGGGCAACAGTAATGAAATTGTAATAAAATGCGGCAATTGTATCGTGATATTGCTTCTAGTGGCTCCATATATTTCGCATCGGTTTGGAAATTTTTAGTCAAATTTATTTCTATCTCATTTGTACGTATAACTACGTCATATTTTCACGAGAGGAACAGGGCGGGGGCGTTGGGGTGCGCCGACGCAGCAAGTCGCTATATTTTCATTTCTTCTACGTGCAGTAATACCATACCATATTGCATGGTATTGTGTGGCTGTATCTCAGCAACAGGTTGCTACATGTTGCCATCTCCCTAAATTGCTCGATGTAGTCGTGATTTCGTAGTTGACGAGTATTGACCGGAATTGAGCAATTTTAGTTGCCCGTGTAAGAGAACCCTAACGCACAGCAATTGATTTTTTTATCCAGGCGCTGTCGTGCACATTTTTTTTAATGTTTAAGGAGTAAACTCCAGTCGTGCGTCGGAACTGACACACACACAAGTTTTTCTTTTTATAAAATTCTGATTCATAATGTATGAAATAAGTTGCAAATAGCAACTTGTGTGAGAAAATATGTGATCTCATTGATTTATATACATAAATAAGTTATTTTATGACAAGAATATAGATAAAATAATCGTAGACAATGTAAAATACAAGTCAATAGAGGTTTAAACTAACTAGTTTATGTGTGAGTATTAGAAGTTATACAGACTAGTTTAATGTCATGCTGAGAGGAAGAAGCTATGTGAATTATGTGATACATACTCTAATCCTCTAAAAAAGTAATATTGTCATAGAATATTAATTATTAATGGCAGGTTGCTATAAGTTTCATACAAGTAACGTCAAAATTCAACCGATAGTAGGGCAAGTGAATGAATAATTAGATATAGGAACTGTGATAAAGTGAAAGTCTAACTAATAAAATTAATAATTATGATACTAGCACTACATAAAGTGAAAAACGTATAGTAGTATTGTGCTTTTATCATACAAATGGTAAAATACATTATTTTAATGTAAAATTACAAATTACACATGCTTAGTAAAATATAGAGTTTATTTTTCTTATACCTGTTTTGTTAGATAATGCTGTTGAAAGTGTTTTAGTTAAGATATTAGGGGATAGTTTACAAGGAAATCTAATAAAAGAAATACCTGACAGACCGCCAACGTCCATTTTCTTTAAGTTCTTCGCTTCTAAGATTACAACCGTGAGTTTTCCAGCCGTGGGTACGTAACGCAGTGAGAAACAAATGTCTCCCAACTTGTTATCCTGAAATATTTAATAGCAATTTAAGAATGTTAATATAATTAAACTTTACATTACATAAATTTTCAAATACCTTGCTCATTTTAATTGCACTTTATTATACTACTTGTTTATTCTTTCATGTTTACGTTTATTTAAACATTTTATGTAGCTTTTATTAATTTGTTTGTTAGTAACTGGGCGTTATGTTTGTTTAGGTGTGATCATGGAAAATAGGATAAGTTGTGTATGGATAATATAGCGTTCATAGAACGGGTTTTGAGAAGCTTATCATAAAACAAATGTGGGCCATAAATAACGCGGCTTAGGGCGGATTGGGGCACTCAAATCTGGTTTACACGTAACAAAAAACAAAATAACAGTAGCTCCGTATGGTCACCTAAAAGCGTATTTAATGTTCCCGGGATATTGGAGCAGAATTTCAGTTTTTTCAAATAATAAAGCATAGGCGATATAGATGCAATGTATTTACGATGCATGTAAAATTTAAAAAAAATCTGTGAATATGATTTTTTAAATTTATTTTCCAATGTGTTTCATACACACGTATTTCCAATATGCTTATATTCACATGTGTGTAGCACAGAAACCTTACAAGTTTACGCGTGCCGCAGAGTCATGTAAAATACATTAAAGTTATGATACGTAGTGACACTTTGAAAATTAATTTACCCAATATTATTTTTATATAAAAATAACTACTGGTTATATTTGAAAGCATCTGTGGTCGAGTGAGTTAAGCCTTTCCCGGCTTGGTCACTAGTATAGTGAATTTCAGATTATAACTTTCAATTATTTACTATGGTCTGGGTGTTTGGGATCGGTCGCAAAGTTGTCCGTTGTATATTACATATAACACAAGCATAACATGCGTAGCTTGGAGTTATTATACAATATGTGTGGCTCTTTGCTGATTACTGTTTATTTATTCTCATTCTATGAATAAAAAGTATGCAATAAGCAATAAAAGAAGGACATGTGGCGCCATCTAGTCATGGAGGATTTAGGAGTTTTCAGAATTCGGTTTTTACTGCGCAATTGTCATTCTTTTTACGCTTCCGCAAACAGGCGGACGCAGACTCCCTGAAGGCCAAATGATTCTAAACCGCCTGTTAGTGTGGGATCGTCCACTATACGAACGGTGTGACTCTGGATGGATTCGAGAGGGCCGCCTGGTAAGCCGGTGCTCCAGCCCATAAGTGTGAGCAGTATCCCATATGCGGCCCAATTTGCGTTTTGTAATGCGCAAGTCTTTGCCGCGAGGTGAAATATTGCTTAGACCGGTATAGCACACCAAGCTTTTTGGGAGGCAAATTTAGCCTTGCCTTCCAGATGACCCCGAAACTGCACGTCGTTCGTTATGTCGATGCCAAGGATCTCAATACTATTGGAGATGCTAAGGGTGTTCCTTGGAACTGTGGCGCAGGAACAAATGGGGTCTTTTTATACTTATACCAAAGTCTATGTTAATCCATGCTTCTCTTGTGTAAAGTCCGTGAAAACTATCCCGTTTTTAGCAAAATATTGAATCTCAGAACGATAGCTCAAGTTCTATCGGACACGTCAGCAGATCACTATAGTCCATTTTTAATATCATAAAATACTTTCTATGTGGCCTGTGCTTTAAATGACTTACACTGTGTGTACCAAGCCTTACACCTGTATTCTAGAAAATCACTCACGTACACACCAATACTGGAGGTGATAATGCGTCTAAATCAAAATGTACATTTGACTATATGAAGCGACACCGGCCCCAAAAAATATTCTTAATTCGGACGAGTTATTATCTTAAGTGATGTTTTATGCGTAAGTAATATTTTAGTATACCGGCGTAAAAAACTGAATTCTGCACCAATCGACGTGCTTAAAACGCATAGCCGACAGATATCGAAGTTCATAGCCTCTTACACATGGGGTTGGCATCTAATCATTCGCACATTAGACGGACACTTTCATTGCGTTACATATAACGTTTTAGCACATATATTATATCATCTAACACAATACATATAAGTACAAATATATCGTAATCATTCTAGACGAACAAAGGTTAATGTTGAACAACAATTTTGCAGAGAAAAGCAGTTGTTATCAGACTTGATGTTTTTTCATTACGATCTGTTGCCGAAATGAAGCCGATTAATTACTTTTTGTGTGACACCCAGTTCAGATCATCAAAGTGAACTTACAGTTGCCGTTCCATATACATCTGTGCCCTGTTTCTTAGTGTTACCTTAACTATGACAATTACCTTGTGACGATGATTCTGGAAAAGAAGACTAACCATTTTAGAAACAGATCGCAATTAGCTATACAAGTATATATACACTAAGATACCTACTAAAGCGAAAATAACATATTATTATATGTTATAAGATTCACAGGTAGTAAAAATAAAGATTTTTTTTTTAAAGCGTGGTTATCAATTCAATACTCACTTCTTCATCACTTGAATAAAACATCAAAAATGGAATCATATATATGATATATATCATACGGGATAATACTTTATTTGAACGGATTATAATATATCTATAATATTATATTATAATACTAAACGTGTCGTGTCTGTACATTAAAACTATTAAAAAAAATAACTGGAATAGACTATTTATACAAACTAAATGGAAAACACGATATAATTGATTTTGGGTTTCTTGTCTGTTTGTTCGGGATTCATGCAAAAACTACTGGGCCAATATCTATGATCGACAGCAGATTCCTAGACTTAAAATCTGTGCTACTTTTTATTCTGGGAGTCCCGCGGAAATTTTTCTGAAAATGATTTAAAATTTCCATATTGAAAATGTGTGACACTTTTTACCCCGGGAATACCACGGGAAATTTCTCGGGAGTGTTTTACAGTAAGTATTATATATAAAAGTTAGCGGATTCGGATCCTATTGATATTAAAACAATATAATCCGAGAAGTTTCATTTTACCCGGGATTTCCTAACTTCAAAACCATGTTATATTAGGACTTGCTTGATACGAAGTTCATCTTTAGTGGAACAGATTTAGTTATGTATCCCTTTAGTTAAGCCCGGGTTTTTACGGGAAGCTTCGGAATTGATGTATTTTCATACTAAAAATCTTTTGCCCTGCTGAAAATAGGCAGCTTGTGGTTTTAAGTACTGGCAAAATAACTAACGCTAACGCGGGCAAGTCCTAATCTTAAATATTGTTCAGTTTGCGACAATATCAGACAACGGAGCTAAGTCCATACAGCTTTGTCATATATATTAATTATTCAGTATTAAACTTATACCACACTTTATAATCCGTACTGAATCTTATAACACAGCATATAGTGGTTATATTTAGAGATAGCTATACATAGATATACATGCGTGGAAATAAAGTTAGGAATCATAGTAAATAAAAATATATTCGGTATACCTACTAATAGCGGTTATTTTATGGCATGGATTAATATCATCTTATCATAAATCTGAAGCAATTCTGACTAAATTGTGTGGGTTGTAGAATTACGCTTGGATTAAAGTTCATGAAACTTAATACTGTTCATATTTCTAGAAAATCTAAATTATACCTTTTGCGAGGTCATTGTTTTTAATATGTCGATTTTATATAAATACAGGGTGGCGCAATAGAACGTGCATATTGCATCATCTTTTTTCGCGGGGTAGACTTCGACGGGAAGCGTCGCGCATTTTGCATGCGCGCATTTTACGAGAACTCTCGTTCATACATCGTTACTAGGCGTTTATATTGTTCTGAATATGGACTACGGCAAATTAGTGAAGCTCCGAGTGCTAATTTAATTAAAATATGGGTACAGCGTTTTGAAGAGACTGGTTCAACGTTTAAACCACAAGCAAAAGGTCGTCCAAGAACATCTAGGACCGACGACAATATTGAGAGAGTTATGCAGTCTGTACGAGGAGATCCACAAATGTCTACTCGCAAGAGATCGTCTGTCTTACACTTATCGCGACGAAGTTTGCAACGAATTTTAAACTTGGATCTTAAACTGGATCCTTACAAGCTGCAGTTAACACAAGAATTGAAAGAGTCTGAATTCGGAGCAAGGCTCGCATTTGCTAATGAAATGCTTAATCGATTTTCCAATTTTGACAATATCCTTTTCTCAGATGAGGCCCACTTCCATATCAATGGGTTCGTAAACCGTCAAAATTGTCGTTACTGGAACAGTGAGAATCCCAAACTCAAGCACCAGAAACCACTGCATAGTCCTAAAGTGACAGTATGAGCAGCAATCTCTGGTAGAGGAATAATTGGACCGTTTTTCTTTGAAAATGCGCGGGGGCAAAACGTCACTGTTAATACCGAACGCTATGTTGCGATGTTGGAAGGTTTTTTGGCTCCAGAGCTTGAAAATTCAAGAATAGTGAATTCTAGGACTTGGTTTCAACAAGACGGAGCTACATGTCACACATCAAATGACTCCATGGCGGTTGTGAAACAGATGTTCCCTGGCAGACTGATTTCGAAAAGAGGTGATATCCCATGGCCCCCACGTAGTCCAGACGTGACGCCTCCTGGCTTTTTTTTGTGGGGATACCTCAAGAACAAAGTCTACAGCAATAATCCGAAAAACATCGATCAACTCAAGGAGAATATCCGTGGTGAAATGGCAGCAATTACACCAGCATTACTGAAGAAAGTTTTTAGACGATGTTATTTTAAAAAAATAAACTTCAGTTATTTTTTAATAATACCTCAGTTTTATTTTAACTATACCTTTTGTATTTATTTTTTAATCAATATTTTAAATATACACGTTCTATTGCGCCACCCTGTACCTAATGGTAAAAATAAGATCGGTTCAGATAAATTATACAGAAGAAGGATACGTTTACATCATTCCTGGGCCCAGGTTTGAACGAGATGAGAGTGAGTTTAATGTTTCTTTTTATTGTATATATTTTTTAAAGTATAGTGGATTTAGTTATTTTAAATGAATTGGTGTGATATAAGCGTTTTTATATTATTAATTATTGAAATTCATTCATGTTTTATTTGTGATCCTATTTTTAAGATTTCTCGTTTTTTCAGATAGAATTTAGGGTTGATGTATTCTATTTTGCAAAAGAAAACTATAACAGTTTTTTAAAGCCAGGTCTCAACTGTTTATTTTCTTTGGCTCAAAGTCCCCGTCCTCTTGTATTGTATAGGGATATTAACAATAAGTTAGGAATAACAACAGCATGGTAAATATAACCTTATATACCTAATTTTATAAAGAAAGTCCAATATGACTACATAGTACCGTAAATCATTTTTTTCCGCTTCTTGAGTTTGTATTATTCAGAGATCTAATTTAGCAAATTAGTCTACAATTAAAACCCTAGCAAGATTCTTTTATAATCTCCTCTTTACATTAATTAAACCTTATTATTACACTTTAATTAAAATCTTCATTCAAAATGTATTAGCACAATTTATATAGACATTCAAGAGGGTACTGTTTTTTGATTTTAAGCTTAGTTTAATAGAATGACTTTGGAAACTGATTAATGTTCGACACTCACCCTAAATTAAAAGCCATTGCTCTTTGCTATTACATAATTATTTATTACTAGTGGTAATAAATAATTTTATGTAATAGCAAAGACGTCGGCAGACGTTGTCCTGCCCTGAAAAATAAAAATTTAGTACCCGATTTCAGCGCCAAGTATTTTGTTTAGATTAGTACGTTACATTATTGAAGTCTTAGTAGGGATTCCTAATTTGTATATAGCTTATATTATATTATATTAATCAGGGATAATGTAGCATTCGATTGGTATAAGAATTTTTGAAAACGGTCTAGTATTTTTTGAGTCTATTTGTTACACACATACATAAATACAAATCTTTCCTTTTTATAATTAGATTAGACTAGACAACACTTTATCGCTCACAAAATAAATAATTATAAAAACAAAATGCATTTTTTCAATAGATCTTTGCAAAACAACAGGCGGCCTTATCGCTAAAAGCGATATCTTCCAGGCAACCTAGCTTAAAAGAAATTCTTAACTAATCTGACGACGTAGGTGGAGCAGAAAAAAAATAGGAATGTGTAATATCACTAATCTATATTAGTCATCTTCTAGTTGTTGAAAGATTGCAATACATTCAATTGATAATATTTTGTTATTGGTCAAGTATCAAATTCCAAAACAAGAAGACAATGTGCCTGCTACGTTGTTTATATTTATATAAACATTTAAATTTATATATAGTAAGTTGATATTAATCTTCAATTTTATTTTTAAAAATATGAAAAATAGCCTAGCCAATTTCAAACGCAATAATAAGTATACAAATGTATGTACACAAACTATTTGTTTGCCATTTTCATAATATACGTAAGCAATGAATATTTAATGTAGATACAATACTATACTTCTAACACATATTTTATATAAAAACCTTTCTTTTTCTTCTCCATATAAACTTTAAATATGCCGAATCACACACGTGTACGAGAATACGCAATTCACCTAAAAAGGTAGATACTAAGTTTTCACTTCACGTATTAACAATATAATAGATAGCAAAGTTTCTGCGCAATGAAAACTAACTAAATTTTTTTTTAATCCACACCATAAAATGCCATGCAACTGACATACATTGGTTCTGTAGATATTCAAAAAATGTTTTCCTCTGTCGTTGGTCAGACCGTGACCTGAAAAATACTGTGAAATACATTAATAATAAAATATTATAGGGCACTATTTATTCCCATTTTAAGAAGACACAAGACGGTTTTAAACAAACTTCGAAAGAGGTGTTTTTTACATCAAACTAAAACGATCTAAAGTATTGAACTATGAAGAACCAACTAACTAAAATGTCGTTTAATTAAATTTTTATATGCTATTTGAAGATCTGCATGGTCTGTACAATGTATTAGAGTAATGAAATATCTGCCGAAGGTATGGTGCCGATATTTCGGCGACTGAATTATCTGTCTCAGTATTTAGTTGGCATGACACATCAAACGCGTCGAACAATTAGATTTATATCGTGTGTAGTTCAGCGTGTTGCACGATGAAAAATATATACGAAATTATATAAACCTACCTATTATTCATTTTTTGTATTAGCAATATGAAGAGGTAAAATTATATACTTTTAGATCTATAAAAGTATTGAAGCCTGTACATAAAATAGTTCAACTACATTTGCCGAACTTATGGTTGCGTATCGCGTCGTATGATGTGTTGATTGCTATCCAAAACACATTGAATACGTTCTCACGGAAACAGCTGCTAAACGAAAGGTTCGGCATTACGCCGAACGCTACCTAATTTTGTCTAATGTGTCGCAGATTACTTAAAAATCACTGTGAGCGTTGTACCGAACTTTATACGCCATATTTTCGTTTTCTTAAACTTCGTCTCGACGTGACGGTATGCCGTTTGTAGAAATGGGCGAAAATCGATAGCGATGTGGCTATAAGAAAATATAGTGATGTGGTGAGAATCCAAGGTCACACAACTCTGACTACTATCCAGTGCTCCAAGTTTGCTATTACAATCGTGTTAGAATGGTCATTCACTGGTGCCGTTAGTGAGCCATCTATTGCCCATTCCGATACGAATATAAGTAATAGTTAACTGGAGCCCAGGACTCTGGCCTAAAATTATGGAATGAATATTGGTATGTTTTAGTAGGTATCCCGGCAGTCTCCGCGAGTAAACTAAATACAAACAAACAGGATTTAGAACCCGTAATAGTGTTGACAAAAATAAAACTATGTACCAATTTAAAAATTTTACTATTACTACGATATCGTAGATGAAATAAAATTAATTAAATGTATCAGGAACCAATGTACTCTATTATTTTGAAGCTATTAGGTATGTATAGCCAATTGTAAGTTAGACATTTAATAGGTCTGATTTGTCATTGTTTCATGATCGCGATTACTCTTTCATACGAATTTAAAAGTTTAATTTCATTTTCATAAGTTTCATTATTACGGTTAACTGTGGTTTTAACTATTACTGTACGGTAAATTAATATTCATTACATTTATGTATTTAAAAAAACATTATCAGAATCAATTACAATTTAACTAATTTCAGTGGACTTCGGATAATCAATGTTTTATACTTAAGACACTCGTGGCGTCGTGGCTTATATCAATGACATAGTTTTGAATCCTGACTGCGAGGGAAAGCACTGCTCAAATAGTTTTCTGACTTAATGCGCATATTGTGACAATTACAACGTCTGATTGTGATAGAAAACATCGCGAGGAATTTTAGATTAACGATATGTGTAAGGGACACAGCAGGTATACCCTTCGTTATTCTGAAATGTGGATGCTTGTACCCAGCGGTGGTTTAGTTACAGACATACAAATGATGAAAAGGAAGTACTTCCGGACCCGAAAACCGTTCACTGGCTATTCATACAAATACCACATTCGGAATGAAAATCGAAGTATGAGATAAAATTTAAAAGCGGTTTTAATTAAATCTTTTCATTATCAGTTACTGCATAGTATTTGTATGAATTTGTACTCTTGTTTTAAATTCTACATATATTTACACCAGTTTATACAATTATACAATTAATAAGTCCTACCATTTATAAATCATACTACTCAAATATACTTATTGAAACAATTATTATTATTCTTCTTGTACAAAATTATCGTAATTCAAAAGAACTAGAGCAACTCATATGTATGCTTAAATATATCGTTAGGTAAATGTTATCCACTACTGGACGTAGATCTCCCTAAGTTTGTATGACATGTCTGCTGACAAGCTTGAGCGCATCCTGTATTGCGTTTTTCAAGACAATCCAAGTATCGTTTGCTTTACCGGCCCTAAGTTCCACTTCAGCTTGTATACCTAATTTGCGAGCTGTAACAGTTACTTTGGCTTTCTTACGGACATGCTCATATTGCTAGATGAATATCGCCTTATGAAAATAAAATTAAACCGCTCCTAAATTTGTTATGTTGGGTTTGGCTGAAAAAAATTAAGCATTAATTGAAATGAAAAAATGACAAATCAGCGTATCTACATAGATTACACATTAAATGACGAACATGCTACATTCCCCAGCCGCAATTTAAATAAAAAAATCAGTGTTGGATGGATATAAAATAAATTATTAGAAGAATATGTTTTATGACAGGCGATAAAGGTAATTGGGTGAATTAAATAAATTATTTCACAGTTTAATAAGTTTCTATTGTTAGAAATGTTTCGTAACCTATTTGAATTTGTCATCACGATATTTCTTCGAGTTTAGTGTTCGTTTCGCATTGTAATGAATGCTAACCAATTGTTTCTGCTAAAAAAATAGATTTTACTGCACATAGTAACTTGATGTGTCACAAAATAATACTTACGTGAATGATCATTTCGTTTTTGAAGCGGCATGCAAGATTGTTCAGGACACAATCAAACACAGCCAAGCAGAGCAGAGAAAATATGGAGAAAAAGAGAAAAACCAAGTAAATACATTTTTGCTGTCGAAATTAATTTTATCAGAAAAAGAAATAATAACCCAATCCAATATTGAGGTGCCTTGACTGGCTACAAACTGAGATAAAAGAAATTACGCATGATGCTTAAATAACGCCATAATATAATACCTGGCTTAAAAACTGAATGTTCATATAGTCAAGGGTTCCTCAATCAAAAAGTGCAGTAAAATTCGTAAATATCGTGAACCATTCTTATACAGAATTCTGTTTCCTTTTAGTTTACGAAACAAGCTAATAATTTCAAATATTACCTTGAAATTCTTTACAAGAATGGTGTTCGTTATATCAAAATATTGCTACACTACCAAAACACATTGTAATCGGAATATCAACAACGTTAGTCAATAAATAGTGTGTAAACACTGTGTTTTGCTAGTTAGCCTAAGCTAAGAACAAAAGATAAAAATAATCTTATTATTTGTTATTTTTGTTCCGTATCTTGCTGAAAAATACCTCATGTGCGTATTTGAGAGTTGCTATGTTTGTAGACTTTAGTAAATTACCGTCTGTGTGATGTTGATGTGACCTGGGTGTTACTGTTAACCTTCGTGTTAACATTACCAATTCTGATTTGTTGCAACATCGATTACGTCCCCATAAAAATGTAAATCAAACTGATTTCGCTCCCTGACACCATTTTTTTTATCGTAATATTTTATGGCCCAAAGTAATTGATTCTAAAGTCTCATTATCTTCATTACCATAATCTATGTGTACACTCCTGCCATAAAATGATCGTGTTGAAGCTATGGAATATTATAAATTATTGTTTGGTGGAAAAAATATCATAGCTTGCATTGTAGTCTTTGTACAACTTGTAATATAAGCAAGTGAAATATTAACACCTGTGCGAATTTCGGTTCAATCGATAGGCACAGGTGCTTAAAAAAATCTGACAAATATACATTTGTACATATACTTTTAGAGCCAAAAAATTTATTTGTTTGATTATACTGGTGGTGTGTTTGCAACCGCACCTGCCCCCCTTCGCCTTCGACGCTCTGCAGTTCACGCCACTCTTCGATGGTCTGCGCCAAATCCACCTGACACAGCGGCACCTTCACCTCGCCGATCTGATCGTGCTTCGAAAAGCGATCAAAATCAAATATCGCAAACACGAGCGTTTTGTTCATTGCGTCAGCGTACGGCACATTCTGAACAAATAAAATATCATCAATATCAGTCATTTATTGTTTGTCAACTCAAGCCCATACAAGGTTTTTTGAATAGCTACGACATTAGTATTTGAAACTAAATCCACATCGAAGTACGAAACAACAATTTTATTTATAAATGGACATTGAAGAGTTAAATGACGATTAAATATTAAAACGATTAACCATACTTGCCTTAAAGACGAAAGTTTCGTTGAAAACCGGGTTCAATGTTTTCCTATGCACTTTTGTTTCGAATTTCTTCTTTTTGTCAGGAAGCAAGTAAACCTTTACGTACGGGTCAGATGTTCCACCCATATCAAGAGCCGGTAGATCTTCCGCTTGAATAACAGTTACAGACAAGCTGTTACTGTTAAAGTCGTATTCAAGCTGTGAAATAAGTTGTTAATACTTCAAAATATCTATACAAATCAAAGCAATTACACAGTGTAGTATCATTCCTTGATCAGAGAACAGAATGTTTTCAAACGAAGAATGATACTTCAGATATAAATTCAAAGTAATATTAATTTGAAATTGTCTATTAAGTGTCTGAATATGTTTGTGCGTGTCTGCTTACCGCTTACCTTATACTGCAGTTTTCCAAGTTTCTGTTCTTCTTTTTTGGAGTCTCCGTCATCAGGTTCTTCGGCGTTTTCAGTGAGCTCCTCCATGTCAGGCTGAACCTACATACACGTCCCGCGGCAAATTTAACTTGAATAATGTATGTCAACTGATAGACTGTAACTTATTAGATGCTATTCTACCAGAACTAGGAACATAAATATTTGAACAAATATTTTGTGAAATAGTATATATATATTATAGTGTAATAAATCAGTCATTTCATTACAGAAAGTTTTAAGGGGATAAAGTTGTTAGTTCTAAGTTGATTTTGGTAAATTTTGGGCATAGAAAGTCTTGTGTGTAAATCACTTATATTTCCTCAGTATTGAGTACTATTTACAAATATCTGTTATGAATTGACCCATTTGGAAGTGTTCCAAGTTCGCTATAAAAATTATGAGTTCACCTGAATAGAATATTGTTGTAAAACATTACCTTCTCCTTGTATGCTGAACCTAGAAGCTGGACGGATTTGAGATCGACACCTTTCATTCCCTTTTTGCCATCCTTGGAACGCCGTTTGCGGAAACATCGCCTTATGCAGCAGAAACATATACCAAGTACCACCACTGCCACTCCTAAACAATAGAACAGGTTGGCTACTAAAACACATTTTAGTTTCCATAAAATATTTAATTCTTGTATTGAATGAATTAAAGCTAAATATTCAAGATAGTAGATACTAGTCTTTGACCGCTTCAGACCGAACCGTGTGAAATCATCCCCAAGAGATTGTCAGGTTTTTAGGTTGAATGACAAAATTCGCAGGAATTTTTTAGAAATGATATCAGTATCAATTATTTATTTCAATATAAAGGTGTGTTAGTACCGTACATGATCATTTATATTGCGTCAATACGCAAACCTTTTAAAAATAAACACAACAGGTCAGAAAGATTGTTCACGGGGCTCACGCTCTTCGGTCAAAATTTGAACTGACTTGCAAAAGTTCACTAATAAAGTTACCTTGTTTTTAAATTCATAGAACGCATACTTGGTCCAAGTAACGTAACCTCAAAGTTAAGACAGTCGGGAATAAACAATGACTTACCAACAAGAATGGCGACTAGCTGCCAAGTCTCCATGTTTAATTTTTTGGCCAGTTCAGCAGTTTTGTCGCTCATGGACTCCTCAGTTGCGGTTGGTCCTGAATTCGTTGTCGACGACATTGGGGCATTGGTGCTGGGACTAGATGCTAAGGTATAGAGAAATGGTATTTTACATATCTCATACACGGAAAGTACGCTTGAAGTTGCCTGATCAGAGGGATGAAAACAGTACTTTTGCCCCTGGGATACTAATTACCCTGCTTTCAAAAACTAAGCGAGCCATGTCAAGACTTTTTATACAACCATTTATTATGGAATCGCGGTATAAAATTGGAATTTAAAAATATCAATAATATTGTAATATGATTTTATACTTATAAATTACATTTCACTAAATTATTATTTAATTTACACAAATCTGAGCTAAATATTTACTATCATTGGTGACAAAAAAATACTGGCTGGTAGAATAAATAGAAAAAGAAAACTTGACGTATGTATGATTTGATTTGTGACGTATGAATTATGAAATGAGTTCGTCAGATTTAGTTATAGATTTAACAACCAAAGAGTACATTGAATAATATAAAGATTTAACGCATGATTTCGTTAGAGAAGTAGTTGTTTGTTTAAGTAATCAGTTTTTACGTACTCCCCTCATATTCGAAACCAGCTTCTGCCCGCGACTTCGTTCGCGTGGAATAGTTAAAAAAAGTAAGTTTAAAACACCCCGCGATTTTGAAACATTCAGTGCTCAGTGCTCCGCTCATATTGCTCTTACCATGATATATAACCTTCCTCGATAAATGGGCTATCAAACACTGAAAAAAAATTCAAATCAGACCAGTAGTTCCTGAGATTAGCGCGTTCAAGCAAACAAACAAAGAAACAAACTTATCAGCTTTATATAATATTATATATATAAGATAAAACTCTCTTAATGACACAACACCCTGTCAAAATCTCCACTTCATTATGTTACGTTGCAAAAAAATACTTTCAGTTTGTTATAAGCTGTTTAAGTAATTAAACCTTTTTTAACTATCCCACGGGAACTCTTAAATTTTTCGGGATCAAAAGTATCCTATATGTTGACCAGGGATATAAGCTACCACCATACATAATTTCATGTAAATCGGCCCAGTTGTTTCGGAGATTAGCCGGTACAAACAGACAGAAAAACAGAGAAACAATTTTTTTTATAAAAATCTAAATTAGCTCTATTTCACTTCTTACATCCCCTGACTCGGTTTTTAGCAAATTTTTTTCATTGTACAGAAATTTGACCTCTACAATTTTATTATATGTATAGATGAAAAGCATGTTAACGTCGGATGAAAGACCTTTTTAGGCACGAGAACTATTAGCGCCCTCGCTACGCTCTTGTGCCAAACCACCTCTTACCTAAATATTTCACTTTCATCCCTCGTGTAACAATATACTATTTCATAATTACTTAATATATTGCTGATATTAGACGGATCAACGATTGAATCAATTTATTGGACAGACACAGAACCGAAAGAAGGCAAAAGTATTCAATCACATTGACTGATTCAAGTCTAGATCACATTGGTTGATACATCCAAAGTGAAAAACAGAAATAAACCATCTAATTTGGGCTTAACAACGGTATACTTCAGTTGATTTTGGCGTAATAACCATTTATTAAATAGTAGTTGATAGTAGGTATTCCGTCAAGGTCTGGTTTAGGTTATTTAAGTTTTTCAGTTGAATATATAGGGGCAAACAAATTAATTATTTTTAACGTGCATTAATACCAGACGTACTCTGATAAAATGACACAATTGCCCGTAAAAATGCTATTATATAATAAATGTGTGCGTGTACAAGTGTACACACGTAAGAAGTGAAACTTCTTTATGACCTTATTTTTCGAAAAATGATCTACTATATGCAACTTTACAGAAATTGGTTAAATCAATAAAGCCCCTACTACGGTCGATTCGACCGTAGGGGCAAGAAAAAGATGGCGCGTAACCGAAAAAAGTGACGGTAATTTTTTTCCAACGCCGATAAAGAAGTTTCACTTCAATAAATGAAAAACGGCATTGTGTCATTAAGTACAGTCATACAGAAGAATAAACTAACTTAATATCACTAAGCACTCATCTATTAAAGCTGGACTTCTATTTATTCTTTTACCTTATCAATGACAACTAAATAATTAATTGAATGGAGTTTCTGTCTAATCTTAACCAGTGAAAACTGCTACTTATAACTAACTAGCAGTTTTCACTTCATTTTTTGTGACATGTCAGTTACCGGTATTGGATTTTTTTTCTATCTGTCTGAAAGGTTGCCTTGAATAGATTTCGTAATGGTACTATGAATTATAATAAAAAAATTGGATTAAAATATGAATATTTATTTTTTATAATAAAATATTTTTTCCTGTACGTTATTAACCCCGCGCAAATGAGGTCGCGGACACTGGTAGTATAGTCATAAACATACAACAAAAATAATCGTCGCGTCTATTCTGCGTACAAACATTAACTTACCTAAAGGGTTCATGGAAGAAGATGACTGCTTGTCTTCAGGGGTGGAAGGATCCGACGGCGGCACCTCTCGGGGCCACCGCGAATGCACACCCGGCTTTGGCGACATTGCTGCAAAAAAAATTGTTTGATGACAAGATTATGGATGAAAAATTGTGTTGAATCTTGTAAAGTTACATCCGTAACTCACTAATTAAGTTAAAGAAGATGAACGTAGTAAATATTGTGCAATGGTACACCACAAAGCACAGAATTACTTGGCTCTGTGATAGGTAGATACCTAATGATGAGGGATAAAAACCATGTCACGAAAAGTATATTAATCTGGAATATTTGTAGATATAAGTACAAAGATGGGCCTAAAAGAATGCTAGGTAGATCATTTACAGGATAAAATAGGAATATGTGATATAAATGAGAAAGTATAAGAAAAATGCTCATTTTGTTGAACCCGTGTAAATAGACGGCTTTGCAAAAAATGAGACCGACTTGTTCAAATTTACATATCAGAATATAATTATTTGTATAAGTACGATACGATCCTTAAGCCTATATTAAGCCGTGTTTGCGAAATGTAGAATGCAATGTAACACGCAATGAATGAATTTTCCGTCCACATTGCCGCAATGTATCATGCAATGTAACAGAATTCCCATAGTGTGGACAGAGCATTTCAACTCATGTGCGTCGCGATCCGCCATTTGTCGGTTTTTTCGCCGAACACAAAGGGGCGCGCAGAGTGCACGGAGCGCCAGTGTGGACGGATTGTGTGTGGCTGTACTGCGGAACGCGCGCGAACCATGAAAGAAAACACATCTCAACAGACTGAGCCATGTTCGCCGCGCGCATGCTGGAAACAGGTGCGAGCACGTACATGCTCGGTCCGTGCGCGCCCGCGTCCACACTTGTGAAATGCTCCTTTCATCTTACATTGCATGCTACATTTCGCAAATCTGTAAACGGCTTTAGACGGCTCATTTCTGTCTTTCAATTTGGATAAATCAATCAGTGTACGTGATCTATACAGACTTAAACTTAAATCATTCAATGTCGTCTTTTTTAGCTCTACGCTTTTCAACCAAATTGATAACATATATTTAATTCGTAAATAAAAATCTGATAGTTTCTTGTCTATGATTACGTCATAGACAAGGTACATCATTTATTTTAAAACTCGAATCATCATCAAACAATCTAAAATACATTTCTAAATGGACAAAACACTATTTTGCCACCTTGATAGAGAAATGATATGCTTAACAAGAAAACCTTCTCTGGTATCAGAACTTTAAAACTTTTTAACAACTTTCTTGAGAAAGTGATGAAGCATTTTGTGAAAATAATTTCGTACTTCGCTAAGGTTTATTATGATAATACAATGAAAATTTGCATAATGACTATCATAACCATTTGAATGTTTAATTTGTTTAATCATTCTAGGTAAAGCGACTGATGTTGTACGGTGAAACCGAACACTACATACGTTGCATTTTTACTTCATTTTATTAATTATTAGTCAGTACACGAATAGCGGCCACCGCGTGTGCCCCCTCGCTCCTTTATTCTATCTTTGGTCAATGGAATATACATTTTTTAAACTTATCCTTTATTTATAATTTAAAGCGAATCCCTAACGCTTTCAGATGTGTTTAAGATTTTAGATATTGTATTACTAGATTTTAGATAATAAACCCAGCACGGATTTTGAGCGGTCGGCGTAATATAAGGGATCGCTTTGCGCTTAAAGCGTAGCCTATGTGATGCGATTTATCGATAATATTGTTTTGTCCTTTTCCTCGAAAGGGACAATAATTCATACTCCGAACAACAACCAAATTTCACTATATGTAGGCCAAGGTGACCATTGTAGAATCGTGCCAGGGACTATAATTCGCTTACCAAACTAAAAAACTATAATAATAATATTTATTCTGCAGATATTTACTCTAATGAGCTCTAAAATTTATTTGATAGTGCTCGCTTTAGTGGAGAATATGAGAACAGAATAGTATTAGGTATATTATCATGGAAGTAGAAGAATTAGGAGCCTCATATTGGGGACTTTGCGCAGTTGAGGGACTTTCAAATATTTTATTAAAATAAGAAAAACTAACATTTATTTAGGTACTGAACTAACACAAGCTAAACTTTTTTAAATATCATTAAAAAAGGAAAACGCCCCTTTTAAATTATTAATTAAAAAAAAAAAACTGTATTTTTGTAAACTGTACGATACAGTTATATTTTTTAATTTATTAATATTATAAAATTCTAAATATGCGCCGGTTGCAACATTGCAGCTATTTCACAAAACTAGAGTAACCTATATAAGAGAACGCAATGCAATTTTTTTTTAGATTTCTTGTTTGTTTGTCGCTTTTTCTGATTCTCGGTTTGTCTGTTTATTCAGGATTCACGTAAAAACTACTGGACCGATTTCGATATTCGACACAAAATTCTTAGACTTAGAATCTGCGCTACTTTTATCCTGGGAATCCTCCGGGAATTTGAATCTGGTAATTACTTATAATGGCCAGATGAAAAAAATCGAATTTCAATGAGATTTTTTTCACTGTTCGATAGCAAATGTTATGTAATAAAATATGTGATATTCTTTATCTCGGGAATCCCGCGGGAATTTGAAGTCAAGCGTGGAGAAAGTCGAGGGCATACCCTATATTTTAATAACAAAGAGATTTGCGTTACAACTTGAACTGGACAAACTATCTCACTTGACTTTCTAGTATCATGTAGCGTAGAGAGAAAATCTCGACGATCAGTTTCCTCCAGGTTGTGCGCGAAATAAACGTTATAAAGACCTGTTGCGTAGCTGAGCATAATATGTAGCTCAAGGAAATGAAGATGAACTTTCTACCGACAGCAAGTGATTACTGTTTTATACTTATAAAACTTAAATATGACAATGTGGACTAAATTTCAATGTTTTTTTTAAATTTTTGTTTATTTATTGCAGGAGTTCAGCAGACAGGCAGGCGTCCCACTCGATGGAAAGCGCTTACCATCGCCTATGGACATTTGCAACACCAAAGGTGCTACAAATGCGCTGCTGCTCTCTTAAGGTAGACTGGAACCTGATCACGTATGCCGGAACACAACTCAAAGTTGTTATGGCGACATACTTTAGACCAGGGGTGGTAGCCATCCAGTGGGTCAAATGCCCTACCACCTGGCTGTGGGTTGTTTTGTCGCCTCTTACAGGAAATTGTATTCTTTCTCCGTTCCTGCACGGATAAATGTCGCTTATTAGTTACTAGCTGTGCCCGCGACGTCGTCCGCGAGGAATTTGTTTTCAAAATCCCCCGATTAAAAAAAAATCTTTACTGGTGCTCCGCTCCTGTAGGTCTTAGCGTGATATAGCCTATATAGCCTTCCTCGAGAAATTGGCTACCTAACACTGTTTTTTTTTAAAATCAGACCAGTTGTTCCTGAGATTAGCGCGTTCAATCAAACAAACATGCTCTTCAGCTTATATATTAGTATATATAAGATTAATTGAAATAACTAAAAGCACAAAATATTACAGTATTCCAACCAGCTTTCCTTGTGTAAACAATGGATCTATATCGAGATCTACTACACGTTAGATATACTTATATTCTGGGGAAATAAACTATTTTGTGAGACAAATATTCTAAGTACAACCTAGTATTATATAGTTGTATTCTGAGAGCATATCAAACATTCCGAACAAAAGATAGGTTGAAAGTACTATAGACGTGAATACATGTTGAAAATTGAGATTAATAAAAGCAGATGACGCAAATTTGATAATACCAAGGTTGTAACAAGTGATATTCACTTGCTAAATTCGTTGACACTGCCTACCCTTATAGAAACGGGGCATATTAATATGTATCTATCTCAATTATATGACACGACTTTTCATTATAAATAATTTGTTAGATCCGCTTGTGTCAATTGCGAATTTTCTTCCGCCAAAATAATTCAGTTTTCTGGTATAATGGTGGGACGTTTGTCTGTTTGCCGGTTTCAGGAAAAAAATCAATATAAATTATATAAATATTTAGTGTATAATGCCTGTAATCGAAAGTGTACATATCCATAAAAATAACATTCAGTTATAGTGGTTATTTTATAAGATTGTGAAGACGAAACAGTCACCTTAATTTGTAATTAGTTTATATTTGACGTGATTTAATTATATAATACCTACAGATATCAAAACGCAAACCGGAAATGCCTAAGAGTCTTTAATAATTATTTTCTTAATATAAAAAATCAACCATTTAAAAATCTACCTATCTATAAATAAAATAGTCTGCTAATAATCGAAACCTTATGAATTAATTTTTAATAACTGTAAGTATAGTGGGCGGTAATATTTAAAAGGGTTTAAAAATAGCTTTGGATATGATACAGTAATTATTTATTTTCAGGTTTATGTATATTTATATATAGGTAATTTATAGATTATATTGGTTAATTTATTTAATGCTAGTTCCATAGAGGTTTCGTGAACTCAAGGAAAACATAATATGGAGGCTATTGATGTATAATCTATGTGTACAATGTACATCTGCGTATTATAATTATTGGTATATACATAGCAGTATACATATAAGGTGCTTATATTTAACATAGTGTTCAATATCACACCTCTTCTCAGTTCCACCACTACGAAGCTTTGTAGAACTGTGTCAAAATTATTGACTGTAATATGCAAATCAGGTTCAAGTGTCGAAAAGCTCAAAGCATAACGACAAGTATCTGGGAACCAACCATTCCGAATTATAACTACTACTGACCTAAAGTGTACTCCTTCCTGTGCGATGACCAGTTAAACGATTTGTAGTCACTTTGCACAAGTTTGGTTCATTTCTGTGGAATATAATAAAGGACTGAGGCCGCCGTTCCGTGGCGAAGGCAGAATGGCCGAGCTGCGCGCGCACTGGATCGATCGCCGATGCGCGCTGGCTCCGTTTCCAATTCGTGGCCAAGTCACGATGTTTACGTCACACGCTGCGTACATTGACGACTTGGTTTAAAGCGTTAATCGTTGAATGTACTGTGAATAGGTCTCGCTCGTACATGTATTGAAATCTCCATGGACTTTATCAATAACGCGAACTTGGAATGAAAGGTTAACTGCCTGAAAGAATCTATAATTTCTTGTAGGGTTTCTATTTTCTTGTATATATATTATAATTGTGCGATAAAGTACCAGATAAAAACAGTATTGTCGAATTTGGACACTGCTATGAATTAAAAATCATCAAACTAAACTAAAATAAAACACAATTATTTTTTTATATTAGGTAATAACCGTTATGGCCAAATTAAAAAAAATAATCTAAAAACCAAAACCACCCGACCTCCTCGATTTTGGGAACGACCCAAAATCTGCCTTTATGTGACAGCTAATTATCTTAGGAAAGCACTAAGGGTCTAGATATCAAATTTAGACGAAAACATCGTTTTTAGAACTGAAAAGGCGGTGAGCCCAAACTCTTTTGTTTCTTGCTCTCCTTATCCCATTATTTGGGTCCGGGTCTTCTCACTTTTCTGCGCCAAAACATACGTTCTTGGCTAGTCGGCTTGAGCAATTGGGCTATTTTAAGGTCTCTTTCAATATTCGATCACGAGGTGAATAGTGGACAGCTTCTACCTTTCTTTCCTTC
This sequence comes from Dendrolimus pini, assembly GCA_949752895.1. NCBI lineage: Eukaryota > Metazoa > Arthropoda > Insecta > Lepidoptera > Lasiocampidae > Dendrolimus > Dendrolimus pini. Next base: position 16,595,917 of record OX457137.1, on the reverse strand, counting down.
TGGTATGTCTAGGGCAATACGTACTTCATGATCTTTAGTTCGTCTTTTGACATGGCTATACCAGGTAAGGCGATTTTCGGTGATTTTATCCTCGATGGGAGCGACATTGAGGCTACCCCGTACATATACATTACAAATTTCATTTAGACGGTTTCCACCTTCTGCCAATCTGAGCCTCTTGATTTCGTTGGTATGTGCCTTTTGTATGTATGTTTTCTTAGCTGTCCAACATTCGGATCCTAGCAGTAGTGCGGCACGGACTGCAGTTTTGTACACTTTACTCTTAGTTCATATGAGAATGCGTGGATCACACAGCACACCAGTACCTAAGTGATCGCCATTTTTGCCATGCGACGTTTATTCTAAGGTTCACATCGTCGTCCACATTACCGTTAGATGTAAGTATGGAGCCAAGATTTTATAAGATAGGTGTAGACCCAAAATAGATACTTTCTGGTGTACTATTACCGCTGAAAGAACATTTCAAATATTCTGTTTTGCTCCTAAAAACTCTTATACCGAACTGTTTTAAAGCGTGTATCGCATATTTAAAAGATACCGTAAGTGTTTTGTCCATGGCAGAGGTGACGGTATATTCCTGTTAAGATAGGCCACGGCAACACTAAATAAAAGCGGACTAAGCACGGATCCCTGATGGTCGCCCACTTTAACCTCGAAAGCTTCACTAACCCAAGACTGGGCGTGGGCCCAAACTATAAATGTAAAATTTACGGCCTCTGTGGTTGAGCGGGCTAAGCTTTGCCGGCCTACCTCACTGCAACGCAGAGGCTCCGGGTTCGATTCCTGGTATAGTAAATTTTGGAAACGTATTTTCTCCGTTATTTACCATGGTCTGGGTGTCTGGGATCGGCCCCAGAGTGGTCCGTTGTGTATTACCCATAACACAAGCGTAACTTGCTTAATTTGGGGATATACAATGTGTGTGTTTGTCTGCCGATTATTATTATTATAAAAGTTCAACAATTTTGTTGAGTGGTGTATCAAATGAATGAGCTTTTTTGTATAATTCAAATATTTCGAGCTAATAACCAAAACTGTGGAAAAATTACCAAATGGAAGTATTTATATGATATATTCACATTATTTAAAAAAAATAGAATAATTATTCAATTTTAAGCAAGATTTAAAATAAATCTGTAGAGTGTAGGCGGTACATGATCAAAGTGCCAGCAGACCTATGCCGGGTAATTAATTATTAAAACTTGTAATTTTATGCAAAAATAGCCATTCTCAAAGAGTCGAATAAGACATCACTTTCGTATTTTATTCATAAAGTAATCCTCTTTGCGGTAATTTAACTCGCACATGTTATTGACTTCATAGTTATATAATTTATTTTATATAAAACTGATAAAGATGCAGCCTGCAATCGATAGCAATTTATAAAATGTCAGGACACACTATAAATAGAGATTCAGGGCAATGAGGGCAAGCCTACTTTAACATCATTTGAACAGAGGCTCTAGCTTCTTATGTATGCAATATATCTCCCTGTAGGTTCAGTTTTAATTCAATATAAATATTAAACAAATTACCAACAATAACTACATAATGCAATACAGGAGCGGACAATGAAATGATCTGAGATACTTTTTATAAGCTCATGTCAGTTGAAATGTCGTAGTCTGCTAGATTTATACGAGCATTATTACTTATGACGTCATAAGCAGGTACGAGTAAAAAGAATCAAACAGCGTATTCATTATTGTTTAAGAGTAATTGAAATTATATAATAACTAGCTGTACCCGGCAGACGTTGTCCTGCCTTTAAAAAATAAAAATCTAGACCCGATTCCAGCGTCATCTACCGGGAACGAATGTTAATCTTAACTATTCTCAAATGCACTTTAACAAACAAAAAATGTCATCAAAATCAGGCCCAGCGTTTAGGAGGAGTATCACGGCGCCACCTACTGGGTCCAATCGTTTATTTAAACCATTCCGGGACAAACTTCAACACATACAACAACAAAAATAACACCTAAATTCTGGTACCCGATTGCAGCGCCATCTACCTGGTTCAAATTAAAATCTAAATCATCCCAGTAGAAAATTATAAAAATACTAATATCGCTATTAAAAAATAGGGGTTGATCGTATAGAGTTGAAAATTTAGGGTTATATGTATTTTTTAATGCTGTATCATAAAAAATTAAAATAAAAAAATTTATCTAAAAATAAAAAAAAAAATTTAGGGGAGGTCTACCCTTAACATTTAGGGGGATGAAAAATAGATGTTGTCCGATTCTCAGACCTACCCAATATGCACACAAAATTTCATGAGAATCGGTCAAGCCGTTTCGAAGGAGTATGGTAACTAACACTGTGACACGAGAATTTTATATATAAGACTAGAGTTTACCCCGCGGCTGCACCGCGGGTTAACCTCTAGTACGTGTCTCTTGTTTATAGAGCAAGTGCTACAGGTTATATTATATTACATTTTTATGTATTTGCCCATGGAAGATTCACTTCATTTTATATCGCTATTTGTATATACCATCCCCCGTCTATCTGTCAAACAAAATAAATTACAAAACTTGACCAAAAAGGCCAAAATGGTCTAAATGACCAAAAGACCACAGTGACCGACATGGTTAAAATGACGGAATAGGCAAAAACGACCAAAAAGGCCAAAATAATCAAAATGGTCAAAATGACCAGAGGCCAAAATGACCAAAAAGGCCAAAATGACCAAATAGGCCAAAATGACCAAATAGGCCAAAATGACCAAATAGGCCAAAATGACCAAAAAGGTCAAAATGACCAAATAGGCCAAAATGACCAAAAAGGTCAAAATGATCAAAAAGGCCAAAATGACCAAAAAGGCCAAAATGACCAAATAGGCCAAAATGATCGAATAGGCAAAATGACCAAAGAGGCCAAAATGACCAAAAAGGCCAAAATGACCAAATAGGCCAAAATGACCAAATAGGCCAAAATGACCAAATAGGCCAAAATGACCAAATAGACCAAAAAGGTCAAATTGACCAAATAGGCCAAAATGACCAAATAGGCCAAAATGACCAAATAGGCCAAAATGACCAAAAAGGTCAAAATGATCAAAAAGGCCAAAATGACCAAATAGGCCAAAATGACCAAATAGGCCAAAATGACCAAATAGGCCAAAATGACCAAAAAGGTCAAAATGATCAAAAAGGTCAAAATGATCAAAAAGGCCAAAATGACCAAATAGGCCAAAATGACCAAATAGGCCAAAATGACCAAATAGGCCAAAATGACCAAATAGGCCAAAATGACCAAATAGGCCAAAATGACCAAAAAGGCCAAAATGACCAAATAGGCCAAAATTACCAAAAAGGCCAAAATGAAAATTATCCCTTGTCCATCCTCAGTATTTAATTTACATACGTACCCAATTTCATCCAAATCGGTCCAGTAGTTTTTCCGTAAAAGCATATCAAACAAACAGACAAATATCATTTTATCCCGGAAACTATCCCATTTTTCGGGATAAAAAGTATCCTATGTTCATCCTCGGTATCGAAAATATATATATACTGAGTTTCAGCCAAATCGGTCCAGTAGTTTTTACGTGAAAACAGAACAGACAGACAGACAGACAGACAGAGTTACTTTCGCATTTATAATATTAATAGGGATAATCGGCCAACAAACAAATTATATCTGTCATGATATTTTAAAAGTTAGATGATAAGATATTTTAACGCCTGGTTTTTTATTTATAAAAAATATACCGATTCATGTATTTCTAGGTCTAACGCCTGTATACAACAAACTTCTTTAGAATTGTTCTGATTTGAAACTCGGTGAAACGAAAAAGCGACTAAGCCTGCGAGAGAATGAGATAGAATACATTACCTTTAATCATTTAAACACTATGCTCATACATATAGTTTCAAACGATTTGAAGTTTTTTTGTTATTACGTCACATTTCGTGTTTTAAAGCTTAAATATAACAATATAATTAATATATGAAATATGACGTCACGAAATTTAGAATCCTTCCACTCTTGACACACTTTGTTTCACTTCTACTGCGTGTGAACTGCACACAAACACACATTTTTTTTTCTGTTCTGTACTTTCATAATAATTGCATATTCAATTTTGACCCAAAATTTATTTTGTCCAATATTTTGGTTACGCATGAATAAGGATGTTGTTGCGGAGATAACCCAGGGAATGATAGGCTTAGGTAAAATGAATATATTTAATGGAAAAATGGTAAAATACAAAGATCGTTGGTATGTGGCAGACAGAGAAAATAATATTAATAATTTGACAACTTCAAATCAATTAAAAATATATACATAAAAAGTTGCAAATCAAAGGAGTACGCAACATCCGAAGGACCAAATGTTGCGGAGATAACCCGGGGATTGATAGGCTTAGGTAAAATGAATATATTTAATGGAAAAATGGTAAAATACAATGATCGTTGGTATGTGGTAGACAGAGAAAATAATATTAATAATTTGACAACTTCAAATCAATTAAAAATATATACATAAAAAGTTGCAAATCAAAGGAGTACGCAACAGATGTGGACAGATTTTTCAATAAATTTTAATTCTGGGTTCTAGTGAACTCATGATAGTTATCTAGTTATTTAGACATTCTAAATTCTAGTATATTTCACTCCACGAAATACGTAATGCGTATCTTTGGCATTCCAACAAAAACTGGAAATTACCGATTCCAAATTTTCACGAGCGAAATTGCGTGGAAAGGTCTAATAATTTATATGACATAAGTTAATGTGCCAATACTGCCAGCCTTCTGGGCACGCTTTCCGCTGGCACTGACGTCTGCTGCCAGTGGGAAGAATGCCCAGAAAGCTGGCAATATTGGCACACGTGTAAATAATTATATCGAACTAGGATATGCCCGCGTCTTTGTCCACGCTTGCTAATTGTAAGTTATCGATAGTAAGAAAATATGTGATATTTTTTATCCCGAGAACCCCATGAGATTTTCCCGGAGGCGGTTCGTAGTGGTTCGGTGCATAAAAATTAGCTTATTCTGACACAGTTTCAGTAAAACGATAGCTTACATACTTTCTTATATGCTGTGGTACTTTGTGTCCCGAGTATCCCGTGGGAATTTCAAGTCAAGTGTGCCCAAATTCACGGGCATATCCTAATATCAAATATAATGCATAAGACCGCTACCAGTGCAAAGTGTGCCCAGAAGGTTGGCAGTATTGGCATTTTGACTCTACATGTTTAACCATCCTAGAATGAGTATGGATGTATATATATTGTTACTCAAATAACTTCGTTTGATGTGAAATGATATTAAGTAATAATATCATTTCACATCAAAACCTTCCATTTAAACGTAGAACAAGTATCTTAATTAACTTCGATGGCAACTTTATTATTTTATACTATAGTCATGTCATGAAAAGGGTCGGTAATAAAAAGCGATCGTGTGGTATGAGAGCACTCAGCCAATTTATTTTGTCAAGGCTACATGTCCTTTCTTGTATACACTTAAAATAAACTTTACTGACTTGAAATAGGTACGTAGTGACAAAAATAGCTACTATTCAAATATACTGTGTAAGAGGATATGAATTAATCTGTGATCGGAAATCTTATTATTATACAAAATACACATTGCTGAAATTGGCTGGATCGGGTTGGTGCCTGGCCACTAATGTCGGAACACAATATGAACACATAATGTTGTTAAGGCGCCATCCTCTAGACCAGGGGTGGTAGCTATCCAAATGGGCAAATGACCTACCACCTGGCTGTGGGTTGTTTCGTCGCCTCTTACGACAGGTCACCCAGCCGCAGGAATTTATACGGTTTTTCTATTTCTGTACGGATAAAACTTTGGAAAGTTCATTACGAATAACATTTTTACAAGACGATTAACATTCCTACAATATGTTTTTCCATGAAAAGGAGTTAAGCTTTTCACTTCAACTAAGATTTTTCGCGTAAATTCGCTATTTGAAACTTAAAGATCATAACGCAACCCACCCACAGTACACCCGCCCTCAGCCCTCACTCTCATCTTGCTAGATAAGAAATTCTTATATTTATCCCCGTTGTTCAAATAATGCCGCAAAATTATTTCTTATCTTTAAAGTTATATATAATTTATAAATAAAAGCTTGTAATGAAGCCTACTTACGACTCGCTGTTAGCGATGTTTTAAAAACAAAAAAAGTGTTACGATGACCCACTCTTTTCCCTCTACCCCATGCCCTCTATCGAACCCTCTATTTCAGAGATTCCCAAAGTAATCTAGATAGCTTCTGAATCTAGGTAGATAGCTCTGTGATAGCGATTTCGACCCCAGGGGGTCGATATCGCTATCACAGAGCTATCTACCGGTTCCAATTCTGAATCTAAACCATCCGAGAACCTATTAAAACACACCAAAATAAATCATCAAATTCCGTTCAGGAAATTAGGAGGATCGTAGGATCCGATCTCAGCGTCACTCAAATACTTACACAGCAAAAAAAAAACACCAAAATCGATAGTCGTTCTCAAGTTATGCGTATATACATTTTCACGAATCATTTTTATTTACTTATTATATATATGTAGATATCAGTAGGTGTCAACCATGACAGAAAACATCGAAAGAAAGCCGGTAATTCAATGTTACTGAATACAATAACGTTTCCCAAAAAAAAAATGAAAGACCAAGCTCTACAGTGGAAATTAATAGGTATATTAATTAAAAGTTTCTTAACTAATGTCTGTTAATTGCGGGATATTTTTAGTCACATATCCAGGCATCCGAACAAGACGTGTCTAGACTTAAGACGCCTTCTACCAACCTACGCAGTCTCGAAATTGAAGAATACATTTAGAGCGGTTGCTTGTTGGATATATTATCTTTGATTTAATCAAAGTTTAATTTGTTATTACTGTATAATTCACGAATATTGATCTTAGAAACGCCCACTCATGGACTAAAACACAGTTTTTACGAAGTCCGGGGCTTAGAGCGCAAAATAAAAGATATAGGAAAACCCACCGTGGCTTCCGGAAATCCAGTCATCTGCGGTCTTTACAGGACCACTTTTGCTGTATCATACTGAAAAATTAACATTCTTCTTCGAGCTTTTGTTGTGATGCCCGAAATCCACTTTCTTACATCGTTCTCCACTTGGTGCGATCTTCAACTTGTTTAAACTAAGGCCCCTGGCAACGCCTGATTGACGTGCCTTAAAATGTGGGAAAATTGGTAGGTAGGAATAAATGAGTACTCACTGGTTTAGGAGCTGAGATATGAGATGAGTGAGATGTGTGCCGGGTTGATGTGATGATGATGAGTATGATGATGAGTTGCGGTGAATCCTCTTCTTATAGTTGTGGTATTTAATGAGCTAATGATATGTTGTAGAGATGCTGTGAATCGTCTTGTTGTATATAATAACTAATAGATCTGAAGTGAGCTGAATTGAGCTGAAATGTGTGCTGATATTTTGAGATAAAAAGTATCTATCCTATGTTCATTCACAGCATCGAATATATCATATATATGGATTTTCAGCCAAATCGGTCTAATAGATTTTCCGTGAAAGTGTAACAGACACTTTATCATTTATAATATTAATAATAGGGATCAGATGTATTTAAAAAAAATAAAAATTTAAGTGTTAATCTCTACGTTATTTTAATGCTCAACTGCCTACATTAAGCTTGCTTTCCAAGATGAGAGATATACTTATCAACTTCAAAAAATGTTCTCCAATTGAACTCAGTTTGAATAAAAAACAAAGACGGACGGAAGAACGGACGTCGCGCTTTAAATTACAAAAAAGAAAAATTAGGAAATCGGCCAAATGCGTTTCGGTTAATTTAAATTAAATGACAAACGGAAAACTGTTACTACTTACTCATACCCTAGTCATGCGTTGGACGTTGTGACGCACAATCTTTTTGCTCTATTAGAGTCTAATCTAAATAAACTTGATTAGGCTCCCATGAAAAAATACGCACTCATATAAACTAGAGTAAATATATTAAAATTAATTATACATAAACGTACGTATTTCTTTGTCGGTGAGATAACTTTTATTTGCGCAAATGATAACATAACAGAGTCACGGACAACTAACTGTAACTAAGTATTATAACATACATTCTGCAATTTATACTTTTGTTAGTTAAATAACGTAATGTTGTAGTAATTAAAAAAGTTATTACAGAGAAGGATGGTAATGCCAAAAATGCAGAAATAATAGACTGTTTTTCACATTCACATCGATTGCTAGGTAGAACAACTTAAATGCCCACTCAGTCCACGAAATTTGGCAAAATATTTGCAAAACAGTGTGATAAGGGACCGCTGTGGCTGAAAGAAGATGTAATTACACGAGTTGAATGTTAAGGTGGTTTCGATAAAAAATGAGAATAGATAAAGAGACTGACAAAACAACTATATGACAACAGTGTGTATGATAGGGTTGGTGCCGGTAGACCGTGAGTACTTACCACGATCAAATGACAAATATTTTGAAGTATAGTCGGATAACAAGCACGTATTAATAGTATTAAGTATGAAGAGATTAATGAAAATTTAAAAACTTCGTTTAATAAAACCGACTTCAAAAACTAAAATGAATAAAATAACTTATTTCTAAAGCTATTATTATTAATATATATTATCTAAAACATCTTAAAGTCGGTGCTTAGTAATTTTCAAAATATAGTATTTTTTATGTTTTACTTTGCACCGACTTCAAGATGTTTTAGATAATATATATTAATAATAATAGCTTTAGAAATAAGTTATTTTATTCATTTTAGTTTTTCAGTTTTTGAAGTCGGTTTTATTAAACGAAGTTTTTAAATTTTATTTGTTACTTTTTAGTGTCTAGGTATGTATAGGTGGACCTACGAATGGAGCCGCACTTCTTAAAAATATAGTTCCCAAGAAACGGGAACAAAAACATGTTCGTAAAATAAAAACTACTGGGCCAAACTATGTCAAATTTTTTGGGGACAACATGGCAGCTATTCCGCGTCGAACAAAAAAACCTAATCATTTCAAACCTCAGTTCATTATTTAAAAAGGTCCTGAAGCCTCCATTTCTTGGGCCTAACCCATTTACCGAGACTTCGTGACTACATAGTTAAACATTTGTGGCCTTACTTATAATCGTTTGTTAAATTTTAAGAAAATGCTCAGCAACTGATTAACGAAAATCTTACCTATAAACTCCTCTTAAGGATTAGAGGTGGTGGTAAAGTAACTCATAATAACTGTCAAAAATAACCAATATCGAGAGGTAGTTTAAGTGACTGCTAAGAGGCAAGATGGCAAGTTTTATTTGAAACAGACATTGATTAGGGGCTTGAGAGTCTACTATTTAAGAGATGGCTAATCATTTCTTAACGAGATTATTATAAGTAAGGCCCTTGTTTCCCAAATAATGATTTAATTATTTTTATCTATTGTGAATAAATAAAGAAATATCGAATGGATATCCTTTAGCAAGCGATCAAGCCGAACTTTATTGACAGGAGGTGTCCCCTTGAACGCACTCTATACTTTGTGTACCTTAAAGACTTAAAGAGAGTTTGCTTTCTTACTCATGCATTACATTACCACATTTTGAAAGATATTATATAAATTGATAGAACTTATTTACGATCTGTATTCTGCGTATCTTAACAAAAAAGAACAAACGTGTTTAATAAATGCAGCACATTTTAATTGCATAGAAGTATGCAACGTGGAAGGGGCTTTGCCCGACTGGATGGCTACCACTCTGGTCTAAAGTACGTCGCCATAACAACCTTGAGTTGTGTTCCAGGTATTGTTGCAGGTTCCATTGGTAACCAGGTTCCAGTCTCCCATAAGAGAGCAGCAAATGCCCATAGGCGATGGTAACCGCTTACCATCAAGTGCGCCGTCTGCCAGTCTGCTGAACTGCTGGAATAAATAAAAAAATAAAAAAGAAGTGGTGTAAAAAAAAGAAATATTGCTGTAAATGATGTGTGGACTCAAAAGCTCTAAAATCGAAAGCTTCATGAAAAGTTTTTGTCACTTACAATTGACGAACAGACAGTCAACTCAATTAAGATATTTTTTATCATGTTACAAAACGTCGCAGACTCCATTTATACCTTAGTGGCAGACTCATAGATTTTTCAACGAGTGCGCAAACTGTAACTTCGTAGGTACAAACCTACAAACCAAATAAAAGTAGTGCCATAACGCATAATATATTGTTGCAATCCGACACTAATGCTTTGCAGGTGTCTTATTACTCCTTTAAATTTCAGTTATCTATTGTTAGCACTAATCCCATTGTTCACGCCCCCGTAACACGTCATAAAACCTTTTTTCCTCTGTTGTTATTCCATGCGAATTCTGACAAGCCATTAAGCTGACCATTTAACGATTTCAAGAACCAGTGGGCGGTTTGTTGCTAGGAGGTCATGTCTAATTTACAAATGGATTAGGGTCGGTCAGTCGGGAAATGCGCCAATCGTGTTCTGACTGCAAACGAGACATTACTGAGTGCAGTTTCGATCACATAACGACGAACTTTGCCCGATTTATGTGAAAACGATTTTCTGCCCTACGGTTTGTTTTGTTTTATTCAGCTATACTTGTAAGAATTGGGAATTACGTGTGTGTACTTCTACCAAACTTTGTGATCATTGCAACATTTACATCCTACAAATCCCCTACAAATTCGTAACAATATTGCTGTTTAATTAAGGAGTAACTAAAATTATATTTATAATTATATCTTAAAAGTAAAATAATAAAACGTTATTTTAGTGGTAGGGCTTCACCTGCGATAATATTATAGTTATGGGCTGTGACTAAATCGGTACGAATAGTTACATTATTAGTGTATATACCTAAATAACTTATCTACCAATATATAACATTGATAGAATGTCATTTACAATGACAATATCGCATCACAAATAACGCATTAAACCTATCGCTAAATCTGCGTGAAATGGTCAATAACTATAACATAATCCTAGATAACGGCTGTTCTTTTATATGTAAATATTGTTAGAATTTATTGAAATACATACAAGTCACTTCCATATTGATCTGACTAAAACCTTGCATCACTTAAATACTGATGTTTTGCTTAAAAAATAAAATATACGATACGCAATGTAGACAACAGGCTTAACTTTAACATAGTACTGGTAACATGGAAGATATTCTGTTCTATATTCTATCATGCATTTGGATAGCCGTTTTACTTAGCCTGGGTAATATCTGAACTTGGGTTTATAAAGAAATAATCTATTTTCAACGTTTTATCGTACATAGATGTTTTAATACTTACTATTATGATGATAAGCGGCTTAAATATCACTGCGTATATCCATTCCACAATATAATACCAATAGTATTATGCTGCACAAGTTTTTATTTATTTAATCGATTTAATGAAAATCGTGGCGTCTTTCTAGGGCTATTGTTTGAAAGAAACTGAATTGCGTGGAAATAGGGAACAGCGCTACTGTCGCTTACGCGAAATATCAGGGGCCCTTATTCACGATAACACAAGCCATTCCTAACACGTTCCATGGACTATTTTAGTTCGTTTGCACATCAATAACGCTATATGGTAGAATGTACTGTGGTTTTTGGTACATTATACATTTCTGCAAGTAGTGATATAAAATAAAGATAAGTATTGTTACATTTATTCTTCTCCTTACATGCCTCTCTATATCTCAATTACTCTGCGGCAGTGAACCAAGATTCGGGGCTAGGTGGTAGTGTGGCTGATTTTAGTTTAAGAGGCACAGCACTAGATGTCCCGCCGAAATCACAAAACAGGTGTTCGGTTTTGATTCTGCTGATTTTTAATCCAACACCCTCTAGTGCTTGCCGCCATCTATCTAGTTTGTTTTGAAGTGCCTCCCTGTCTTCATGCATCAGGACAATATATATATGCGAAGAGCATGCACCAGAGGGCCTCATCCTATACCTTTGCGGTCAGTGCATCCATGACCAGTAGAAAAAGGTAAGGACTTAAGGCGGATCTCTGATGCAAACCTACCTTCATAGGGAACTTGTTCGTGGTTCCTACTGCAGAGCGGACTGCAGCATACTTACTGACTGCTATACCATAATTAGAATAGTTTGGGCACGTTCCTCTTATAGATCACAACGCTCAAAATGCTCCTTCAGCCGTTCCATATAGCGACCACAGGCGTTATGGTCATCGTGAAAACTTCACTAATCATGTCATAGTTTTCGCTCACGCGGCGCTTATAACGACCCGTGTCAACAGGTGGGTCGAATAATCAGTTTCACTTGAGTTTATGATTGTAATGCCTGCAAGCAAGTGGAACGGGGAAAATCGCAGTCGTGAACGTGGTCTTTGATATCTATCATAGCGAATAGGCGTCTAGGGCAATATTTTTTTAACTTTAATACCAGTTATGCTTTAACAAATTTTGCTTATTTCACCTATATCAAATGAACGTTTAGGGTACAAATTCGATAATAAGTAAGGGTAGTGTATTATACATAATGATTGTAATAATAATATTTCTTTGTCTTTATTTTAAACATAAGAGTGAGAATCACCTATTTATGTGTTTTTTTTAAGTATCTGTAGCCTTGTTGTAGCCCTTTGAATATTTTTTATCTGCAATCTTTTGGTGTGATCGTGAACTAAACTGGAATCAAGATTCCATGTAGTGGTTTTCAGAGTTGCTTGTTCAACTCTTATACGCTTGGTATTTTTATACACGCTACCAAAAGATGGCGTATCAAGTTTTATCGTAGATGATAACGATAATAATTAAATAAATATTTTACAGTAGTAAGTAATGTCTATATTTGGATAACTGTATTTTCATGTAACTTTTTTGATATCGACGTCATTTAAATACATATTTTATGTAATTTTGTTGTAATATTGTAACATTTATATTCTTGTAAATGTTTGTGCCAAATATCTATTATATAAATTATTTTTAATGGAAACTTGATTAATATATATAATTTTGTATCTTATCTTTAAGAATATTATTTATTGTGCGTTCCCAAATAAATTAAATAAATAAGTAAGTAATTAAAAAATATCTATATAATATTAGCGAGCCCGATTGCAGCGCCACCTACCGGGTCCGATTGTGAATTTATAGTCTCGCGGGACCTACTACTAACAACATAGGCCGGGCGGCCTGTCGTAAGAGGCAACAAAACAACCCACAGCCAAATGTTAGGGCATTTGCCCGACTAGATGGCTACCATCCCTAGTCTAAAGTATGTCGCCGTAACAACCTTGACTTGTGTTCCGGCATTAGTGACCAGGTTCCAGTGTCTCTTAAGAGAGCAGCAGCGCATTTGTAGCACCTTTGGTGTTGCAAATGTGCATAGGCGATGGTAACCGCTTTCCATCAAGTGGGCCGTCTGCCTGCCTGCTGAACTCCTGCAATAAAAAAAGAACAGAAGAATTTTGCATATAAAGATTATCAAATAATATAAATTTACATAATATTGCGTACATCAAGAAAATATAGAAATTTTCGCAGGATTTTAAACCAAAGGTTTAGAGTTCTGATAAAAGTTGTTTGTACAGTCTGCGATAAATTTATTGCCGCTCCTCCTGTCACTCTGACTCAGATAATGATCAATTAACCAGCGACAGCGGCGGTTGAACTTTTTGATGTTGTATTTACTTAAATTTGTTCTTTCCTTAAGTGGTAGAACATTTTTTAAGCTGATATTAGATCGTTCATTTCTGTCTTTCAATTTGAATGAAGTAACCAAAGTATTTCGTACAGAAATAAATTTGCATTTGTCTCTATACGAAATACTTTGCATTTGCATCATTCATGTTATCGAATATCGTTATGTCCTTTCATTTCTGTGTCGTGTTCTTTCATTTCCTTTCAAGCGAATTGATTCCATTTGGTTGATCTGTCTAATATCAGCATTAGTTCAGCTTTAATTTTTATTTATTGCATGAGTTCATCAGACAGACAGCCAGCCCACTTGATGGAAAGAGGTTATAAACGCCTATGGATATTTGCAACACCAAAGGTGGTACAAATGCGCTGTTGCTCTCTTAAGGGAGACTGGAACCTGGTCAGTAATGTCGGAACACAACACAAGGTTGTTATGGCGACATACCTTAGACCAGGGGTGGTATCTATCCAGTCGGGCAAATACCCTACCATCTGGTTGTGGGTTGTTTTGTCGCCTCTTACGACAGGCCGCCCGGCCGCAGGAAATTGTATTTTTTCTCCGTTCCTGCACGTATAAACTAGGTAGATTACGTTTTCAAAAACTAGCAATTAACATTGTTTGAAATTAAATGTTTGTGTATTCATTGTATTGTTTTTATGTTTGTCAAAATCTATTTTTTTATGTGTAGTGAAAATACTTGGGAACCACTTGCTTTGTTATAAAATGGCACAGTTGAGAAACCATGGAAGAATAACAATACTAAAAATCGCCCAGCAAAAATATTACTGTTAAAATGTCCTAAATCCTATATGATTTAATTACATGGTGAAAGATCACTTTTCACAATATAACACTAACCACTTTAGTAAAAGCTTCTGCTTCATAACCTATTATGACTTCAAATATTAAGCGAAGAATTGTTTACCTAGCGTTAAAACAAGAGCCTCTTCCTTGCTTCCATGAAAGTTACCAACAAACTTATAGAAATCAGTTTAAAGATGTAGTAAGAATATCCTAAAATTGAAAGGCAATTTGAAGTGTAATTGGGCATGATAAAATGATTTTGCAGCTCTACGATTCGACGGTTAAGTTTGTTGGTTGTTCAGTTATTCACAAAGTGGGGTTTGAGGTTTACTCAGGCATTGCATACTGATATATACCTAAAGTTTCAAGGTGGAAGTAAATGTATGATATCGCGAGAGAAAAAGGAAAGCTGTCTATATAATTTATTAGAAACTGGAACATTTGTATAGGAATACGAATACTAATATAACGTATTTTAGAAAGAATTGCTGAGAATATTCTATATTTCCAGGGCCGCATCTGCGAAGATCTTAAATTATTGACTGTGACCAAAGCGGTTTTATTTTTAGAGTTAAAAATCCAAAAAAGCCATTTTTTGTATTGCAGGAGTTCAGCATACAGGCAGACGGCCCACTTGATGGAAAGCAGTTACCATCACCTATGGAGATATGCAACACCAAAGGTGCTACAAATGCGCGGCTGCTCTCTTAAGGGAGACTGGAACCTGGTCACTAATGCCGGAACACAACTCAAGGTTGTTATGGCGACATACTTTAGACCAGAGGTGGTAGCCATCCAGTCGGGCAAATGCCCTATCACCTGGCTGTGAGTTGTTTTGTCGCCTCTTACGACAGGCCGCTCGGCCGCAGGGAATTGTATTCATTCTCCGTTCCTGCACGGATAAGAACACGTTAACGAATACCCACTTGAGTGTATGAACATACGTTATCTATAATGTGTAAGGTCATTAACACGTAATTAAAACCAATATCGCATTGTAAATAACGCATTGCACCCATCGACACATCTGCGTGAAACGCCATATTACTGTAACATTATCTCAGATGAGGCCCAACCTTATTATATACAATCTCAACAACAATGTTTAGGATAAATGAAGCCAAAATGGTGTCTGTTTGTTATGTATTTCTTTCACGACCTCGCCAGTGGAATCTTTTCATTAAAATGGGAAATATCCTCCTTACAATCCGGAGATAGGCTTATGTGTTGGAATATTTTTTCCTGGTTAATTTAAATCTCATTTACGATCAAATATTTATATAATAACTTTTCTTTTAACAGGTAGATCGCAATTTGTATTACAGGCCGTTTTTGTTGATTTCTTCAATTGCAACCCTAGCTTGTAATAACTGGATCCAATAAAGCTGGAAGTACAAAAAGGAATGTTTAGACTACGAATGCCTTCTTACTGACTTTCCTTCCAAAATATGGTAAATACTATTCATAAAGTAGAGAGTCGAGAATCGGCAGACGCCTTATTAAGATGTTTATAAACGCTAAAAAGCGTTTTTGAACCATTCCACAGGCGGTTTATAGCACTGAAGAACAATAAGCGCACAAGTAATATTTAAACGAACATATTAGGATATTTATTATTTTTTATAAATCATTATATTAATACGTGAAGCAAAAACTTTGTACCTCTTTTTACAAAAATTGCGCGGACGGAGGAGTATGAAATTTCGCACACTTGTAGTTTATATAGAGAAAGAGTACAGAATGCTTATATTTAAAAAAAAATTATGTATAAAAAATACATTAAATTAATAAAAATAAAAAACATTACACACACTACCATGTATTTGTCATACTTTTTTGTTTATTGTTAAAGTGAAATAATTAATTAAAGTAAAAAATTAAATTAAGGTCAAAAGTGTCTTTGACAACAGATTCTTAATAATGTTCAAACTTATAATTTAAATTAATTACGGTCGAATTTCGACCACTGGGCGACCACTAGTTTAGTTTATTATAAGATAAAATTAAATGTATTTTATTTAAAAAAAATTGTAAGTCTTGATACTGAGCGTAGTCCTTAAACTTTCACCTTTTTATTCTACTAAATAAACTTGTACGAATATTTAATATTGGCTAAAGGTAGCCATATGAGGTAACAATATTATACAAACTAAGCTGTTACCCAGAATGTCAGGGCTAACGTAAGATTTTTTTTTTTTTGTTTGAGGCGAGGAAAAATGCTGACCGATTTACGCACTCTCAGGGCCGTCACTAGGAAACGGCGCGCATCCATCGGGGGCGATAACGCTAGCAATAGTATGCTTTTTTGCGCTTCGTCCGCGATGGCTTGACACTGAGGAGTGTGGAAGACTCAGAGCGATGCCGCACGGGCGAGCAACCTCAATACCCACTAAAAAACCTCTCCTCCCGTCGACCCTGCGCTTTGTTGTGAAGGAAAGACTGAGATATAGAACATAGTTACGCAACAGTCGATCCAGCGCAATAAAGTGCCTGGAGTGTGCCCTGGGAGAACACACCCCACTTCGAAACGGGGGCTGAATCCCTTGCGTTGCCTAGTAGCAAGGGGCCCCTCGTACCGGAACCTAACTCAGGGAGGGAAGTAATGCGCGTACCTGCCTCTCCGGGTGCTAGCTGAAGGCCGGCGACCTCGGGTGGAGACATTAGCACGCGCTGCAGGACTTCGCTCCCTATAGGGCTAACGTAAGATTGGAACATCCCTCGGCAACATTTGTTGGCAGAATGGTACCGATTTATTTCTCCTTTTGTAATGCCCTTTACGGATAGCTTCATTTATTCCGAATATAAGCGGTTATGATTCTTGTATACAGGACGATTTCTCAAGTAGACGAGGGCTAAATCTTTAAGGGAAATAGAGGAAACCTTTCCAGTCACATGGGACTTGATGAAAATAAGTTCGTTCGTTTAATGGTTCTCGAGTTAGACTAAAGATAATTTATGATAATTTAAACAGTAATGAAAATAAAAGTAAATTATTAATAAATTACAAAAAAAAACTTAGAAATTAAATACTATTATAAATATATTTACAAGTAAAAGATATAGTCCAGATCGCTGTCGGTGGGGAGCGTTCCCACGTTGTATGGCAACGCTAATCCGTTACCCTAAATATAGGCTAGCCCTTTCGTTAGGCGAAACTTTTTTCAATCGATTTGAAAAGTCTCGATAAAGTTGATAAGCCTTACGTCCCCATGGCACCAAAGTCTCAACCCCGAAAGTCACAAATATGTATCCGTCACCGATGGATGCATATTTGCGGTGTATCAGGGATTCTTGAAGTGTGGCAGCTCTTCCTGGCAGTGACTGTTGTTTTTGAAGATGGGAAGCCGCTAACGTGTCGTCACACGTTGCGTCCCATACTAAGGGGCGTCCCATCTTCCAGGGCACCAACGACATTTCGTCCGGTCGCTTGCCACCATCGCGGCACAGTCCATTCGGTTCAAGAACAGCAATGTACCCCGACGGTGACAAGATACTTATAATACGGCAAAAATAAGTTTTTTAGGTTTGTGAGGCCAAGCAACGCTAATTAACCAGTTCTTCGTGGGGTGGGAATTACATATGGCTAGCGTTTATTTCCCATATAAACCAGAGTCCAGAAAACATAGGTACTCAGGTACCATGAACTTATTTCGTAGCTGGCTACTAACAATCAACAACGCTGGCTACGGGGTTCTGACGATGCTGACCGGAGGTACACAGTGCACTTAATTTTTAATAACATATAAGCCTCGAGCTTCAACAGGTGAGACAATGTTCCACGAACGATTCAAAAGACGCGGAATTTCTTCGATAACTTGTTACATGCCACTTGAAGTTCAACTGCCGGTGACGTGGCAGTAAGTTTCGATATAGAAGATGTGTCTATCAGTATTGCCTGAAAAAGGTAATCAGGCAGATTTACGGTAATTTAGTCACTGCCACCTATGGATATTTGTAATACCAGAAACAGCGATAACTGGGTACCAAGAAACTTTTTGACGACTTTCTTAATCAACCCAATGTCGTACGGCAAAGAAAAAACTTAGCGGGAGATTCCTTCAGGTTGTACGCGATATAATGGTTCTAAAGAAGCGTCGTGTAATCGAGCGTAGCAGCTCGAGGAAATGAGGGTGAACATTTTGCCGATTCACAATAGCGAGAGGTGCGGTTGTGAAAATACAGTGATACCAGATCAAACAGTTCCTCGAAACACCCCCTTTATACAGACGGCAGAAACACAAACTGATTAGGCTACGTTCACACGTAGTCAAGTTTTGCCGGATTGGAATTTCATCCGTGCAGGAACGGAGAAAGAATACAATGTCCTGCGGTCGGGTGGCCTGTCGTAAGAGGCGACAAAACAACCCACAGCCAGGTGGTAGGGTATTTGCCCGACTGGATGGCGACCACCCCTGGTCTAGAGCATGCCGCCATAACAACCTTGTGTTGTGTTCCGGCATTAGTGGCCAGGTTCCAGTCTCCCTTAAGAGAGCAGCAGCGCATTTGTAGCACCTTTGATGTTGCAAATGACCATATGCGCTGGTAACCGCTTTCCATCAAGTGGGCCGTCTACCTGTCTGTTGAACTCCTGCAATACAAAAATAAATTAAAAAAACGTACACAGCAGAACCGGATGTTCTGTTCACACAGCATTCGGAGTTTGCTTTTCCGCAAAGAATCGAATGGTATTGTTTAGGCCAATTATTTCGATTGGTTCATTTCCTTGATTATATGATTGGAATGAAGTCAGTCGCGCCGACATCTTCCGATCTGTGCCCTGCTAATTGGCCAACGACGTTGTGTCGTCACATAATGTGAATGGAGGGACAAATCCGCACCACCGCCCCAATATATTATAATAAGTAAAATATCGTTTACCTGACCGCGCGTGTATGAACGACCCGCTACGTAGTCATATGTGCTACCTTTTTTAATATTTAACCGCTGTTGTGTGAATTTATGTGACACAAAGACATTATTATTCACTGTGTGTGCAACAAAATTGAACATTGAACCTCGACGACCGCTGCCAGACGTCTTCAGGCTTGCCGATTTGGGAGAAGTGCAGTTTCGGAAGGTTAAGGTTAGTGGCTTGATTTTCCTTCCCATATCATCAATCGGATGCAACGATTGATTTGATTGTCCTGCCATCCACTGCTATTGAGCTATATTATCGAAGGCCGCACCAGTCCAGGAGGTAGGGCAATACAAAGTACAACCGCCGCCACGTGGTGTGCTATAGGGGAGGTGGGGAAGGACCTGAAATTTTACCCTGGCATCACCACATTTTATGGTCCTTCGAGCCGGATTATATATTTTTATCGATTTATTGTATTTTATATATTAGTTTTCTGTCCTTTATATGTATATAAATTTACAGTGAAACCCACTAATCTTTCAATTTTCATCGTAAAATATATCTAATTACGTTGCACACGTTCCTGGATATATACTTTCGTATATTCTACCGCGCCAATAGTGTAAGTTAATCACTGGCATAATTATAACGAGGATATTTTGTCAACTTATTCCTTGTGTAGTGCTCATTTTCATATAATTAATTCATTTATTGAATTATTTGCCGTAACGAACCTATAAATTACTTAGGCAAGTAGGCATTTTACCGCTCCTTATTTCCGCTAAAATCATTGCGATTTTAACTATCGAGCCACGTAATATTGATAAAATATTTCTTACTCCAATATACGTATCATTTTTTCTCGCGCGATCATAAAGCAGGTAGGTTTATTGTCACTCAATACTACTACGAACTACGCTGAGTTCGACCGCGACTTATTCCCCGCTATTCATTTACACATTTTATATTAATTAATTTCATATCTTACGTACTTACTTTATAACGTACATATTTCTTTTGTTTATTTATTAATTAAAAATGGCAACTGAAAAATCCAAAAGGAAAGTTGAATTGCTTGTGGCTAAGCGCGATTCATACTTTGCATACTTGCAATCTATTTATGATTGCATTCCGGACTCGGATTCTGATGACAAAATTATTGATAATTTTCTTACAAAGTCACAAAGTATCTCTGATAATTTTCGATCTGAATTTGTTCAAATTGTTGATGACTTGAACAATTCGTTAGATGTTTCTCAAAAACCTAATTTTGAGTGTGTTTGGTCTTTTACTGATTTATATAATTGCATTATAAAGTCACGAGAACGTTTTTCTAAAAAACAGTCGTCCGCATCGGGTTCAAAGTCCACTATCGACAGTGAGCTACGATCCAACGTTAAGTTGCCGCGTATAGAACTAAAACAGTTTAATGGCGATTTAAATGATTGGCCTTTGTTTATAGAAACATTTAACATGTTAATTCACGAAAATGATACATTGAATGACACTGAGCGCATTCAGTATTTATTATCTTCGTTGTCTGGAAAGGCACGAAGTATTTGTACAGGTATTACACCTGCATCGAAAAATTATTTACCGCTTTATAATTCATTAATTGACAAATATCAGGATGACCGTGCCCTTGCATCTAATTATATAGACCAAATATTAGATTTTAAACCAATTTCTAATTTAAATTCAAACAACTTAGAGTCTTTTATTGATAAATTTACAACAACTTACACCGCTTTAGAACAATTAAATATAGATAATTTTAAAGAATTTATTTTCATACATATTGGTCTCAAGAAGTTAGATTCAGAAACTGTAAAATCCTTTGAAACCGCTTATCGAAAACCGGGACAGTTACCCAGTTATAAAGAATTTGTTACTTTTATTCGAGAACAAGTCAAAGTTTTGGAACGAACTTCTAAATCTGAATTAAAACCTAAAACTTATCAAAATAAAAATTCCGCTAAAATATCTCGATCTTATATATCTACTCAAGTCAGCAAAAATAATTGCGCATTTTGTAATAAAAATTACCACATTCATTTATATGAATGCTCGGATTTCAAAAATATTGTTCCTCAAAAACGTTTTAATTTTATAAAACAAAAACAAGGCTGTATAAATTGCCTAAGTTTATCGCATACTTCCGCTAAATGTAAGTCGAACCGTACATGTACAAGATGTCAGAAACGTCATCATTCACTTTTACATTTCAATACTAATTTAAATCTCAAAACTTGTAATACATTAAGTGATATGAACAACGTCGATGCTCAAGCGCAACAAGTGACATCAAGCGCGCACGCTCCGTCTGTCGCCCTCGCTATGCATACCTATGCATGTAGCTCGCTCGATAATGAATCTAGCGGCTTGCCGCGTTCGAATGCTTTATTATCCACCGCGCAGGTATATGCTTATAAAAATAACACTCAGAATAAATTACTTGTTCGTTGCTTGATAGATAATGCATCTCAAAATCATATTATGACAATGTCGTGTTGTAAAAAACTTAATTTAAACATTTTACCGCTAAACAATTCATTTATTAAAGGCGTTGGTTCGAGCAGTCGTCCGATTTATGGTTATACTAACTTAACAATTGAGTCGCGAGTTACGCCGCATAAGTATAACATTAATGTTTTAGTTGTTGACCGTATTACGGATGATTTGCCAACGCGTTATATAGAGGCATCGCATATGTATTTCATTAAAAATATACCTTTAGCGGACAATGATTGGAATGTACCCGCTCAAATTGATATACTTTTAGGTTCGCAATTATTTCCATTTATTTTATTGAATGGCCGCGTCGAGGTGCCTCCCCCCGCTCCACCGTTACTGGAAACCACTTTCGGTTATATTTTAATGGGAGATGTCTCTTGCGTTTTATCTGAAGATACAGATATTGTATCTACCGCTTGTCTTTCACTGACTGACAGTGAGTTGAACAATTCCTTACACAAATTCTGGGAGTTAGAGGAGTTGCCTAGCCAGTCTTTCTCCAGCCCTGAGGATATTGCTTGTGAGGAAATTTACAGTTCGACCGTTACTCGCAATAGTGACGGCCGATATATTGTATCGCTTCCTTTCAAGGACAGTGAGTCTTCGTTAGGAAATTCTCGTGCTACTGCACACCGCCGTTTTTTGAGCCTGGAACGTAAATTTAAGGTATCGCCCGCACTTCGAGATAATTATAATGAAATAATTCGCGAATATATAAATAATAAATATTTATGTGAGGCTCCGCCCGAGTTGGACTCCGACGAGGGTTACTTTATACCGCATCACGCTGTGCTCCGCACAGACAAGGCTACCACTAAGGTACGCATTGTTCTGGACGCGAGTGCCAAGACACATACAGGGTTGTCACTAAACGACATCCTACACGCTGGTCCTAATTTACAGGACGACCTTTTCAAACTTTTATTAAGTTTCCGCCTATTTCCAATCGCTATCACTGCTGATATTAAGCAAATGTACTTACAAATAGGTGTTATTAATGACCATTGTAAGTTTCAAAAAATCTTATATAGATTTAATACTAACGAAGATATTCGTGTTTTTAAGTTTTTACGCGTTCCTTTCGGATTGAAGTCCAGCCCTTTTCTAGCAATGCGCACTATCCGCCAGCTGGCTTCTGACGAAAAATATCGCTATCCCGCTGCTGCCGCCGTGGCAGAGTCTTCTCTTTATACTGACGATCTGGTTTCCTCCGTTGCTACCGCCGATGAGGCAATTGACATCGCTAAGCAACTTATTACTATGTTTTCATCAGGAGGATTTAATTTAGTTAAATGGGCAAGTAATTCCGCTGAATTACTTTCTACATTACCGCCGTCGCACTGTGCACCTGTTGATTTCACTGATGAAGCTGGGATGAAGATTTTAGGTCTTGCATGGCATCCAGCTGAAGACTATTTTTATTTTAATGTCAATAAATGTACAACGACTTGTACCAAACGTACAATCTTGTCCACTGTTGCGAGATTGTTTGATATTTTGGGTTTAGTTTCGCCAGTTATTTTGTTCGCCAAACTTCTCATAAAGGAACTTTGGAATGCCAACATAGACTGGGATGACACACCGCCAGATCATATCACCACTAGTTTCTTTAAACTTCTAGAAGAATTAACCTTTTTGTCCAATTTACGCATCCCGCGACATTTAAATGTGTCAAATAATTGTAAGGTAAATATTGTTGCTTTTTGTGATGCTAGTATGAAAGCATACGGTTGTGTTATTTACTTGCACGTAACCGACCCATCTGGTAATATTTTTGTAGAATTGGCTTGCTCTAAGTCCAAGGTTTCTCCAGTTAAAGTAGTTTCGCTTGCTCGTCTTGAGTTATGCGCCGCATTGCTTTTGTCTAAACTAGTTCGCTGTATTTACGATTGTTATAATTCTCGTTATCCTATTTCTAACATATACGCCTTTTCTGATTCGACGATAGCTTTATCGTGGATTCATTCTTCCCCGCACCGCTGGTCCATATTCGTCTCAAATAGGATAGCAAAAATACACGAAAACCTTGACGCTAAACATTTTTATCATATTTCTGGCATGGAGAACCCTGGTGACTGTGTGTCACGCGGCATGTTGCCGTCTGACTTAATGGTAGATAAGCTGTGGTGGCGCGGACCAACTTGGTTGCGCTCTCCAACCGATCTATGGCCAATCACTCCATTTATTACTAATACAGACTCTAATATACCAGAGAAAAAGCTTCATACTTTTGTCACGGTTACTTGTAACGATGATTTACCACTAATTTATAAGGTTTCTAAAAATATTTCTTCTTGGAATAAAGTGCTTAATATTATCACATACATATTGCGTTTTGCAAAAATTTTACCGCGATCGGATAAAATTACTTTATCGGATATAAATACCGCTGAACATTATTTAATTCAAGCAGTGCAAAAGGTTCATTTTGCCGATATTATTAAAATGTTGAAAAATGGCTCTGTGCCATCTAACTTAAAACATCTTAGCCTGTTTATCGATGATAAAGGCTTAATACGTATTGGAGGTAGATTATCTAACTCAAACTTGCCTTTTGAAGCCCAACATCCGCTCCTTTTGCCAAATAAGGATCATATAGTAAATTTATTAATTGATAATTATCATATTAGGAACTGTCACACAGGTGCAAGTTTATTGAGTTCGCTTATAAAACAGAATGATTGGATTTTATCGTCTAGAAATACGATTAGGCAACGAGTTAAATTATGTAACATATGTTTTCGTGCTAATCCCACACACTCTTGGCCAAAAATGGCAGATCTTCCTTCTTATCGTGTACAGCAAGCGAAGGCTTTTGTGCACACGGGTTTAGATTACGCAGGCCCAATACACATTACATTAACTCGCCGCCGAGGACAAAAATCGCAAAAGGCTTATTTATGTATTTTTGTCTATCTGACGACTAAAGCAGTCCACATTGAGTTGGCTTCTGACTTGTCAACAGACACATTTTTAGATGCATTTAAGAGATTCCTATCTCGTAGGGGACCTGTGTCAGTTATATACTCTGATAATGGTACAAATTTTATCGGGGCAAGAGCAAAATTAAATGAGATTTATTCTTTAACCGCTTCCTCTGATTTTCAAAACTGCATAAGCAATGAGCTTAATCAACGTAAAATTATTTGGAATACTATTCCACCTAGTAGCCCTCATTTTGGGGGAATTTGGGAAGCGAATGTGAAGAGTTTTAAACGTCATTTTTATAAGGTAATTGGAACACAACTTCTGTCTTATGAGGAAACTTTGACTATACTAACTCAGATTGAGTGTATTCTTAACTCAAGACCGCTATGTGTTCTCTCAGAGGATCCTTATCCGGAAGTGCTTACACCAGCACATTTTTTAATGTCTACTCCATTACAGTTCCTTCCCGCAGTTGACGTCTCCTCGGAGCGTCTCTCTTTATTAAATAGGAAGCAATTGTTGGACAATTTAGTACAACATTTCTGGAAGAAATGGAGTCTGGAATACTTACAAACTATGCAATCCAGATTAAAATGGAGTTCCTCAAGTAGTTCTTTGAAAGTGGGCACTATTGTTCTTATTATTCAGGACGATGTTTCTCCGCTTCGATGGCCTTTAGGTATTATCAAGGAGGTATATCCAGGACGTGACGGTATTGTTAGGGTCGCACTTGTTAAGACTCAGAATAGTACTTTTAAGCGTCCAGTAGTTAAACTATGTCCACTGCCTTCCCAATAATTTCACTTACTCATTTTTATAATTTAAGTTACTTTATATTAGTATATAGTTACCTATGTATGGTAACATAATAACATTGCGTTATTTTTATTGTATTTTTGTCCCTCTTTTATATTTTATCAACCCGCTTATATACATGTTTAATTTATACCGCTTCTATAAACCGCTCTTCCGTGAGGCCTTTGATAGTATGGCTTAGGTCTGTTTTGAAAGTTCAACCTGAGAACTTTCAAGGCGGGGTGGATGTTTAGGCCAATTATTTCGATTGGTTCATTTCCTTGATTATATGATTGGAATGAAGTCAGTCGCGCCGACATCTTCCGATCTGTGCCCTGCTAATTGGCCAACGACGTTGTGTCGTCACATAATGTGAATGGAGGGACAAATCCGCACCACCGCCCCAATATATTATAATAAGTAAAATATCGTTTACCTGACCGCGCGTGTATGAACGACCCGCTACGTAGTCATATGTGCTACCTTTTTTAATATTTAACCGCTGTTGTGTGAATTTATGTGACACAAAGACATTATTATTCACTGTGTGTGCAACAAAATTGAACATTGAACCTCGACGACCGCTGCCAGACGTCTTCAGGCTTGCCGATTTGGGAGAAGTGCAGTTTCGGAAGGTTAAGGTTAGTGGCTTGATTTTCCTTCCCATATCATCAATCGGATGCAACGATTGATTTGATTGTCCTGCCATCCACTGCTATTGAGCTATATTATCGAAGGCCGCACCAGTCCAGGAGGTAGGGCAATACAAAGTACAACCGCCGCCACGTGGTGTGCTATAGGGGAGGTGGGGAAGGACCTGAAATTTTACCCTGGCATCACCAGGTATGTCATCGTGTGAATATGCAAATTGTTTTTTTTTGTAGGAAAGCACTTAATCCATAAATTACATTAGTAATATGAGAGCTTAGTCGCTCACTAGCATTTGAAGGCGATGTACGTGAATATACTGGTATTATCACACAACTTGTTGCACCTGGTTTTTGCGGCTTTTAGTAAAATCTCAAATATGCATTCGTGTGAACGTATCTATTAAAATGCTATTGCCACTGAACCTTACTTGGTATTTTGCCGTCACACCGAATCAGATTGCAGTCACAAAATCGGATTTTACACTACGTTCACACGGAGACTTACATTTCTAAGGTTATTTACCGGTTATTAAAACCGAATTCACGTGTAAACATACATATAAATTACTAGCTGCCGCGTGGTGATGGTGATGGCAAATCGTTATATTTTGGATAATTCACACTATATCTTTATAAATTATAGTCTACGTGTTATTTTGACGTGTAAGCTATATTACTGTTAAATTTCATCAAAATCCCTTCAGTAGTTTTTGCGTGAAAGAGTAATATACATACAGCCATACATCCATACATACATTCTTACAAACTTTCGCGTTTATATTATTTATATAGGATATTGTGACTAAACCGTATCCTGCAAAAATCTGATCCGGCTTAGAAAATGATGTCTCCTTGTGAACGTAGCCTTACGGGATACTTTTATGCTGAAAAATTGGATAATCTTGTTAGAATACGGATTTTATTATACGAATAAAGACGCGTGGAAACTTCTATTAACAATATTTATTTTGTCATTGTTCACAGCTTAGTTATAGGTCTTTGACGTTGAATTTTTTCGCCATGTAACCAACACAAAATAAGGAATTATTTGTATATTTTTTCATTCAATTTATTTATTTTTTAAAACATAGTACATTTGTAATCTCATTACATATTATATATAAAGAACAAGAATAATTTTAATAATACTACAGGGGGGGCTTTGTGTTGAAGCCTTAGGTGAGTATCGACACCTCGTACCTGACCTCGGGGGTCAAGGCAAGGCCCCCACCTCCCTGCTTGCCTTAACCAGCCGGCACGGAGTGCAGATCGCTGGAGCTAAGACTCAAGCTCCAGGGGTGGAAGTATCACTTCAATGGCATCACATCAGAAGTAGCTTCGGTGAACCTGCAGCCCACCTCTCTACACCCCTTAGCCACACACACCCATATTGCCCCTGTCTTTTATAGCACTTTTTGGGGCCCATACAGAGAGTGGCGAGTCACCGTCTGCCCATTTTTCCATGTTCCTTGAACACTGCGACGGGCAGACGTCATTGTCCCCAATTCCCAGACCTCTAGTACCACTAGCAGTTCACCCCAATAGCCCGGTACTTTTTTTCCTCATTTTCCACAATAGTCCTAGACTGGCCTGGGCTTGTCCTTGGGTGAATTACTATATGATGTAGACAGAAATAATCGCCGGTCAGTGTCACGCCAGATTTACATTAAATTTGTCAAAGGGCCTCTACGTGTTGGCCTACCCATGGCGCCACGCAAGCCCTCCAAATACCCAGCCATTTTTATGGCCCGTGATCGTCAAAGACATACATTATTTTAATAAAAGTAAAGGCTAGTATAAAGTATACCAATATTATTTATTTAGTTAGGTCATTATAGAATATGTAAGGGGTAAGGGATCAATATAACCCTAAATTAGTAATCAGACCCTCTATAAGAAGTATTTACAACTCCAAGTGACACAACAACTTTTAAAGGGAGTAAATTAAAAGTATCTCGGATAAACTCGAGATTAATTGTGATCCCTTTTCCGTTGTTGAGGACTCAAACTAATTTTGTGTCTTAAACTTACAGTTAAGCCTAGATTAAAATCTCTTTAACTCGGCGAGCGGCCCGATCTTGCTCCAACTTGTACCGAGTTAAAAGTTAAAATAATACTGGTAGCAAATATTTACATTTACTTATCCATTTGTACCAATAAATAAAGTTACTAGTCCGGTCAATTTAGACATACAAATTGTGATCAAATAAAGAAAATTCCGACAGTGACAAATTTTCGTAGAGACCTTAGGTTTACCATAATAAATAAAGTGTCAAAAATCCCTATCGGTCCCATGTGTGCTAAGGGACTTTTCGGGGCCTAAGGTCAAAATTTTAAGTTTTTTGGATTTTTCTCGAAAAAGGTTAGTTTTATCGAAAAGTGCTTCAGAGCAAAGTTGTAGATCTTAAAATTCTCTATAAAAATGGTTCTTATGATTTTTTTCTCTAAAACCCACCATTTCCCAGATATTGCGCTTGTAAGAATCACGTTCTACATAATATGCACACATTTCCACACCACCTGTGAGATAGTGTACTCGGCGAGTTTTTTTTAACGTGGTTTCCCCGGTAGGCCTATTCCACGAACCTTTATGACGTTATTTTCAGGAACAATACTTATTTAATACATACATACATACATAACTTCACGCCAGGGCCCTTGCGGGGTAGGCACGAACAACAGAGCGCCATTTAGGCTTATTCTTACAATCCTCACTTGCTTCTTTGACATTCATAGTTCTTGTCATGCACGCTCGTGTGTTCTTAAGGCTCCTGACATCACCTTCTGCTAGTACACGATCAATTTGATCATGGATGGTGTGTCGTGGCCTTCCGCGACTTCTGCATCCATCCACTTTTGCATTGTATATCTGTTTAGTCATTCTTTCATCATACATTCTTTCCACATGCCCGAACTTATTTAATAGTATGAAGATTATTGATATTGGTTATTGAGTTTAACTATCGTACTATTTTTTTTTGTTACTTTAATCTGACTCATACTCAACTTCAACAACCATGTTTTCTTCTTCTTCTTTTTCTTCTTCCTGTTGCTGAATGTTCAGAAATTGTTCAAATGAAGATGAATCAGTTGTGTCTTCATCAAAATCATATGAATCTTCCTCTCTTGTATTTAATTGAACATTCGAGCAAGATAGACCTTGGCAATTGGTACACGCTGGAGAACACTGTAACCCTACTTTTCTACAGCCACATTTGCACTACAACCTTTCTTGCAATTGCAAAAAATAGTGTTAAGAAGTATTTCTGGAGCAGGGGGCAGTAAAGTTTGAATCGGTTCCAACGTATTATTTATAAATTTCCAACCCCAATCTTCAGGGTTCAGTTGATTGCCTTGCCGTGTCTGAACTTGATAGTATACTCGATACAAATGTTGAATTGCAGATGCCGATGTTGGAGGAAGACAAGATAGTTGTACTTGCTTTTTGTTTCGTGTATTTTTCAAGTTGATGTTATTCAAGGCCACAACTTTGCTCTGAAGCACTTTTCGATAAAACTTACCGTTTTCGAGAAAAATCCAAAAAACCTAAAATTTTGACCTTGGGCCCCGAATAAGTCCCTATGCACACATGGGATCGATAGGGATTTTTGACACTTTATTTATTATGGTAAACCTAAGGTCTCTACGAAAATTTGGCACTGTCGGAATTTTCTTTATTTCAATTGTCCAAATTGACCGGACTTATAGTCCGGTCAATTTGGACAATTGAAATAATCAAAAAATAATTGAAGATCACAAACAGACACTGTATCAGTGTCTGTTTGTGATCTTAAAATAAATGACGCATAGTTTCTTTTCTTATTTATTTCGCCTTCTTTTTTATTGTAGAGTACACAGGGAAAGGAGTTCTTTATTTTTATATCTTTTTTCATTTGCTTTCTTTATTAAAAAAAACTTATCACATTTTTACTAAACTAGTTTTACACTTTTCTAATTATTAATACATTCTTACTATCTATTTCTTTGAATAACTACTTATCTATTAAAACTGTCTTATTTCTATTTAAGACGCATAGTTAAACCGAGACCCCACTGCAAGATTATTACGTTTATGTGTTATTTAATTAAAATCTAGTTTTTATATATAATTATATATGGGGAATACATTTTTGCTACGTTGCCTATAAAAATGTGGCCGCTAGTATTTTTAATTAAAATAATATTAGTTTGATATTTAGATTCACTTGTTTTTAAATTAAATTATATATCAATTTAAAACTTTTTTTTCTGTGTATGATGGAATTGGGTTGCCTATGTAATAGTGGTTTATTATTTATTTAATTTATTCATGACCATAGAATCAAAGTCTTTCAGTCGGAAACATGTTAATTAATAGGTCTTCGTATAGTAGCGTAGATGTATTGCAGGCTACAACCGACGCCATTCAATGGAGTTCTTGTGAAAACTCGAAAGATCACATCAAGACTATACAGTTCACATTTCTCACAAAAACACATAATTTCTACTCAAAAACTATCAATATCCTGCAACTATTGTTCATTTTAGAGTAATTATACACATTTTTAGAAAATAAAACTGCACAGCACAACGTCTCCTTTCAGTTCCCGCCAAAAACTCCTGTAATAGTGGTCGTAAATAGGGGTTGCCAGCTATTAAAGAGAGCGCTACGAGGGATGCTACGCTGCGTTACGCTAACGAGGAACGTAGCGCGTTAACTCTCTTTCACTCTAATTTATCTTTAACAGCTGGTAACCCTTATTCATGGTCACTTTTTAAATAGGCAACCCTATTCCATCGTACACAGAAAAAATCTTTAATTTGATATATAAGTATATTATTTTTTTGCCAAAATATCAAACTGATATTATTTTAATTCAAAATACTAGCCGCCCATTTTAATAGGCAACCTAGCAATTATGTATTCCCCCATATATAATTATTATCTATAAAAACTAAATTTTAATTAAATAACACATGAGCGTAGTAATCTTGCAGCCGAATCTCGGTCTTCGATTTTTTTATCCAAATTAAATTCGAGCGTGCTTAGTAAACAATCTAAAAATATGTTTCCAAGAGTTACGTATTTTGTTACATTATGAACAGTTAACAGGTGTGGAAAACTTTATGGCTATTCCTTTCCAGAGGGCAGTGAACAGTTTCCGTTTATCATGTTGATTTCTAGGATTTAATAAATGAAAAGCAGAGAAAAGTGGAAAGACGTTCATATACATTGCAAAATTACGGAAATAACAAATGTGTGTGACGAGCACTTTTGGGCTTAAAAAATGTATAGATCTGTAAGAGAGTATATATGGCCTTAAAAAAGCATTATGTTTTTATGCTACTAAATGGAAACCTTAGCACTAAATTCTATCTAGAAGATGCGAATTTTTAAATATAAAATCATTTATAAAAAAAGTTATCTATCGGTTACCATAATCGATTTATGCGAATGAATTTAATCAATAAATAATATAAAAACACACTACAGGATTCATTAATTAAAACTAACTAAATCCTACTACATTTATAAAAAAATATCAACATAATAAATCATCTTTTTATAATCTGGGCCTAAGAATGTATAAAAGCGTATCCTTCTCCTTTGCAAAAACTGAATCTTTATAATATTTATGTCCGTCATTCCAACGGTCTATGTATGTCACAGCCATTTCTTGAAGCCTATTGATTGTCTTGTATGGATAGAATTTGAAAGGAAGTTGTTTTATATACGTTATAAAACGGTTTATTTAGTGGAAATGGGAAAAGAAGACACTGGTTACAATTTAACGTATTATTTTTCAGTAGGTTATAATCTATCGCCGTGAAATCGTCAAATTGGGAAAAGGCATGCGATGGAACGTATATCGCGCGCTAATTGGTTGGTTTTACGGTAGGTCATTCTGTGTCCGTAGAGTTAGAATTGTATTTTGTAATCTTTTGTTGATGTAACGATTTATTAATAACTTAATTTTGATGTTTTGTTTGGCAACGATTTCAAGATGTTTTATTTCTATCTCTACGAACACAGTCATACCGTAAGACTAACCAATCCCATTGATTGTTGTACGCTTCATCTCATGCCATTTCACAAATTTGACGATTTCACGTCGATAGATTACAATTTACTGGATAGATTAAATTGTAAGCAG
Organism: Dendrolimus pini; assembly: GCA_949752895.1. Lineage (NCBI taxonomy): Eukaryota > Metazoa > Arthropoda > Insecta > Lepidoptera > Lasiocampidae > Dendrolimus > Dendrolimus pini. The sequence continues at coordinate 16,563,559 of OX457137.1, read as the reverse complement.
TATCTTAATGTTCACAATATTTCGACAGTTCGCAATCTGCGACATAGATTATAATTTAACTGTATTTACAAATAGACGGTGACATATATCTACATAGATAAATTTGTTCTTAAAGATAGAGGTAAATCACAATATACTAACAAAACGCTTTACTGCAGGTGAGGTTGGCTTAGTTCCAGCAGATATTCCACCCACAACCCATGTTCGCTTATTGTCTAAACTACGATAATCCCTAGAACATTCCACTCGATCAGGTTCCGCGCTATTTATAAAATGACAACAATTCTTAAAAGCCGGTATCAAATAACGGAGACGTGTTTTTCATCTTTGCTGATCGATATGTATTTACGCATTTGTTTAGGCTTTTAGACGAAATACACAAGAGAAATAAACTGTTTATTGACTACGGAATCTCGTGCCAGTTGCTTAGTTAGGAGATCACTGAAAATCTTCGTGAGATGGTCAAACTATTTTTTACGTATAATCATAAATATTTTATAACACTATTTTTCTACAATAGCTATGTCTGAATAACAGCATATAATCACGCTAATACATTTATTAGAATAACTTATGTATTATAGTATATATGTAATTATGTATATCTGTATGTATTAGTATTTTGTTTTAATTAGATTATTATAATATATATCTATTGCCTTTTTCTTGCACCACCTATTTCGATTCAAATTTTTCTCATTTAGGTTACCTCGAAGAGATCGCTTTGAGCTAAAAAGCCGCCTATTGTATTGCCTAGAAAATATTTTAAATATGGTCTGTTTCTATAATTCTATATTTTGGTGTGCAATAAAGTGTTATCTATCTATTTTTATTTACAAAAAGGAGACAATATTAAACTGTACTGAAAATACATTATACTTACAAAATGACATAAATCCAGAATATTTAAATTACTTTCGACGATATTTAAAGTTACTAACCCTACCTCGGACAACGGATCATTATGGCGATCCAGCGAGGTAACCAGTCATAAATAGTCGTGGTAGCGTAATAATGGTTAGCGCTCGCGTCCTAAACTCAAAGGGCGCGGCTTCGATTCTTGGCCGCAACACATGCACCACTTATGCCCGGTTTCTGAGGTTACCAGTTATGAGTTCAATAACAATTGATTCCATAAAGTTGTGTAATAGATATAGACCAAAGTAGATAATTTTTTAAACAAAAAAAATGTATAGTAGGATGAAACCCCAATGAGTTTCATCCTACTATAATTTCACTCATTTTTCTTATATTCTCTTCCTTTTCATTGGAAAGGAAGAGAATATAACAAAAATGAAAGGCAAAATAATTTACGGGCGATCTGAGGTCGGGAAGTGGTAGGGGGGTGAGTTTTTAAGGGTAAAAAACTGTTTATCTCGATTTCCGGTAAAGTCCTATGGAAAAAAGTGACATCGCAAAGTTGTATGTAATAAAAATATCTACAACTTTTATATTTACACTTTTTTCACATTACCTCAAAATGGATGTGAAAAATCAAATAACCAGGTTTTTGGTTTTTTATTTTTATCTTTCACGTAATTTGGCGAGAAATTGGCGAGGATTAATTAGCACTGGTCTAATAAACGTAGGTTAACTGTTAACCTACAACTAGTAACAAAACTCGCTACTAGATGGATCTATTTAAGAAGGAATATCTATTATTTATTTACATCAAACAAAAACTTAAAACAAAAGATATGGAATACATAAACGACTAATATTAGTCAGTTAAGTTGAACCTAGTTTAACTATCGTAAAATGGTGTGTACAAAAACGCAAATGTATAAGTTATTGAACCGATAGCGCTAATGAACTACACTACGGTTAAAAGAATCTCAAAATCCGGGCATTAGACAGTTTTCTAACCTTTGCAGAATATGCTTCTTCCAATTACTAAGTGCTAATAACAGTGAAGGAACACATAGTGATGAAACCTGCACATCGAGATAACCAATGTATCGAACTTGCCAGCCAACACCAATCATCACTAGTGGGGAACCCGAGCCCAGCTGTGGAACGCTTATGGGCTTTTATTATTTATTTTTAAAGCACAACCAGCGTTCTGGATACTATTCCACCTACAGTCTTAAGGGATTACTGTAGAATACACTATATGTTAAGTTTTTTTCATTGTACTAGTTTTTAATTTAGTACCATTTTATTTATCATATATAGTTTATTTTTAGTGTTTCGTTTATTTTGCACGTATAAGCAGTTTATTTTTAGAGTAAAATTTAACTAAAATTTGAAAAGAGGCTTGAAGTGTAGGATGGTAAGATAAGCACCAATTCTATGAACGCGTGGGAGTTACAAGCGTAGTAATTGAGCACTTGTTCATTAATCGAAGTTTATGGAATAAAAATAAACTTCTTCATTTTTTTAAATTAATATATTTGACCTTCAAAGACCTCTTATGAATTAATAAAGATATTTAGGGGCCGATTTTTCAATCACAATATAGAAGTTATTCTATAGAATAAAATACAACATGGGAAAATTAAAAATGACAGTTGCATGAAAACAGTTGAATTGTCTCATTTATTAATCCAGTCAGGTTATAATTTATTTGAATGATAACTTTCATCTGATGACTGAAATCTCGGTTTCAAGAGTCGTAAAGTTTTCTAACGTGTTTTATTACCTTGCAGATACAATATTTTTTTTAAATCAAATTTAACAACAAAGTTTACGGTACAGGATGAAAAGGAAAACCAAGAAGAAATTTCACATCTGCAGAGAAGAAAATAATTTTAACGTGAACTATTTTAATCATGGACGAACACCAAGAATGAGAATTACCCATTAAATAAGTACCTAACAAAGAAGCTTGTAAGCTCCTATATGACGGGATGGACGAAACTAACCTACAGGTTTTTCTTGGCTCGCCTATTAATGTATATTTAAATAAGCTTTTTTTAAAAAGTTTTTAAATACAAGCTTTTGCGATTCTATCATGTAGCAACAGAGTGCTAGCCAAGACGAGCCCAAATACAACGGGTCTATCTTGTTTAGTACAAGAGTTCCTATGGCCACCTTCCGACTCTATCATCAGGTCAGCACCATGGTACCATATAATTGCATTGTCACGCGATATACATATGTGTGCAAAATTTCAGCTCAATCGTAAACCAGGAAGTCGATCAAATTTAACTTGAAAGATTCCACCCGAACTTACATACTTACATATATACATAGGTACATCTATTGCTAGTTAATAAAAAGCTTGTAAAAGTATGCGTGCCGGAAAGAAGAAAGAATACAATTTCCTGCGGCCGGGCGGCCTGTCTTAAAGGCGACAAAATAACCCACAGCCAGGTGGTAAGGTATTAACTTATCTGGATGGCTGCAAACCTTGGTCTATAGTATGCCACCATAACAACCTTGAGTTGTGTTCCGGCATTAGTGGCCAGGTTTCAGTCGTCTTCCGTTGGAGAGCGGCAGCACATTGTTAGCACCTTTTGTGTTATAAATATCCATAGGCGATGGTCACCGCTTTCTATCAAGTGGGCCGTCTATCTGCTGAACTCGTGCAATAAAAAAAAATAGTATTTGATCATATCAGCCAATCATTTAAAAGAAACTCAAGCTGATATTCGTAAATGATGTTCGATGTCTAAAATCATAACAATGTTCATATATGCTAAATTTATTTATAGTGTCGCTTTCTAGATAGATACTGTTATTTGGTATTTTCTTAAGTTTTCGCGACTAGTACACATAATTAAAACCACGTTTTAGCCACTTTTCAGTAGTGTAGTATCTCTTCAAGCTACTTCATGTTGCGAAACGATGGTAAATTAGATTACGCTTTCATAGAGTAAAAAAAACCCATAAAAACATAAAATGAAAAGTTGGGAGTAGGCAAGATAATAAATTTAACATTACTCATACACACGTGACATGTTTGTCTTCCGTGATCACGGCTACTGAAAAGTGGCCGAAACGTAGAAATAAAAATCAAATAAAATGCCGCGCTGAAAACTGTTAAAACTGGTGCGCATAGAGATTTAACCGAAAGTTAAAATAAAAAAATCGCTAAAACTTTATGGCTGAACAGCGATTATTTTATTTTAACCGTCGGTTAAATGGCTATAACCAGGCTTGTAGTATGTATATGTATACAGTTTTAGTTTACGAGGGAAGGGTAAAATGTAAGAAATACCAAACTCAACGAGCGCTGTAAAGACACTGATTTTATTACTGAAAATATATGAATATAAATGTGTTGTTAAGCGTTAGGCCACAGTTGTTTAGTTGTAAAATGCTGACTATTGTACATACTTCGTATAAGCCCAAAAAGTAGTATTAATTACCATTATTTACTTCCTCTAAACAATCTAAATCCTTTTATACCTACTATGGATCACTTCTAACTACTATTATATATATTTCACATATAAAACTGTACAGCAAAATATCACCCTTCCCGCCAGAACGTAATACTCTGCTTATGAATATAACGTTTCTTTGTTTCGCTTGACTGAGATATTCAAATTGAGAGTGGAACCTTTAAAATGGAATGATATAAAATGTGCTAAAATTTGAGAAACGCTCTCGGGTTATTATTAAGAAGCTTGCGAGATCGAAGTCAGCGCCGTTCAATTTTCTACAGACCGCTATCTGAAGTAATTTGGGAATATCGTATACGAAAATCGCTTTCTCGGCGATAATCGACACGCGATGTCGTAAGCATTCCTCAGCCTTGCTGCTCCTAAAATAAGTAAAAATATTAAAAAACATAAAGAGATTTTGTAAAAGGTTTTGACATCAGGTCGGATACGTATCTAATGAGTTACAATATTTGATTTATATTTTAATACACCACTGCAAAAGAAGTCACTGTGTGTTAATAAAAGTACGTATATATTACTTGTTGAGTTTTTATTATATTGTTACGACCGACAAAGGCCAATTCACACCTGCAGTTTATTACCTTTTCGGCATTTGTACTTCTTTGGTTTATTTTGTGTTTAAAATTTGTAATTATAAAGACAGCCTATTGTGTATTGTAATCCTTTATGGTAGGCACTAGCCAGGTGTGATTCTTGGAAATTATTGTTACGCGGTCGAGTATTGTGTCGAGACATATTGTATAGCTTAGTATAAAGGAATGCCCGAACGGAGGGGTGAGGCAGTCTAGTATGGGCACAAGCGAAACAAGACGTGCGTACATTGGATAAGCTATATAGTAACGGACTTTGCGCGAGTTATTGAATCGTGCATTACTTTTGTACTGGATGCGTCCAGTTATATTTGTACCTGTGTTATACGTGTTTGTATAGTTCTAATAAATTCTATAGTAATTTCAACGGCATTTTAATTCGAGTCCCGTAACTCTTAACAATATCATTTATTGTGTACTCACCATCTTTACATATAAAATTTTAACGTTGTGAGTGTTTATGTCACCGAACTCCTCCTAAACACTTGAGCCGATCTTGATGAAATTTTTTGGGTGTGTTCAAGTTTTTTTTACTTTTTGTTGTACAGACGGCTCACTTGATGGAAAGCGGATACCATCGCCTATGGACATTTGCCACTTTGCCAAAGATGCTACAAATACGCTGCTGCTCTCTTAAGGTAGACTGGAACCTGATCACTAATGCCGGAACACAACTCAAGGTTGTATGGCGACATACTTTAGACCAGGGGTGGTAGCCATCCAGTCGGGCAAATATCCTATCACCTGGTTATGGGTTGTTTTGTCCCAAGTGGGTACCCGGATGATTTAGATTCACAACTGGACCCGGTTGGTGGTGCTGCAATCGGGATCTATATTTTTTTCAGGGCAGGACAACCTGTGCCGGGCACGCTACTATTTATATATTTTGTCAATTATGTTATTTTTATTAACAAACAAATATAATCGATTAGTCGTGTTTAAGTCAGGCGCGCACTCAGAGAGCTTCTTTATAATACTAAACGTACCTACATTAAGGGCCGTTTGCATAACGATCACCTTTAAATAAAATTAGTTAATCGTATTGACCTAAATACGTTTTACACAAAACGTATTTATTGACAGTTCTATATACATATTTAGCGGTAAATTTTGCGTTGTGCAAGACGCTAATTGTATTTAGGGGGTTTAATACGTTTTGTGTTTATAAATAAATTTAAATAATTTGTTTAATCAAACTTTGCAAAATATTTTTTTTTACAATCAAGGTATTTTTATACTTTAACTTTTTGTAATTGTTTGTTATGATGAGCAATAATGTGTTATCTATCTAAAAATATCTAGAAAGGGAGCAAACAATTATATTATTCGTATTTGGATCGCATAATACAGACGTTTTCAACAGTCAGCACTACCATTCGCAATCGCTTTTTTATGTAGGCACCTATTCATCCCAAATCCCGCGTATTCCAGTGACCCTCATTTCGGCCGAGTGGAGTTATTTTTCACGGACGGATATCAACGACTAGTTTATTTTTATATACATACATGTCACTGCGTGTAACGAATTGTGCCCGTTTATAGGAACTGGTTTATGGCTATGTGTTAAATGAAAACACGTAAAAAATTGATGTGTTTGAATTTAATATAAGAAAAAGACACTATTTACTTAGTCTCCGAGCAGGAACGGAAAGAGATTACTAATTCCTGCGTTGGGGCGGCCTATCGTAAGAGACGACAAAACAACCCATAGCCAGGTGGTAAATTATTTTTCCGACTATATTTTGGCTATGGCTACATACAAATGGCTACCACCATTGGTCTAGAGCAGGGGTCGGCAACCTTTTGAGTCGGAAGAGTCAAAAATACAATTTACGAAATTTCAAAGTTTTCAAAGAGCCACAATTTTTTTCTTGCCAACAATAAACATTACTTGCATAAATTAAGTGTTTGATAATAACAAACAAATCTATTTATTCATATATAAGTAGTGTTTTTCACAACAAAAAGATAATATGTGACATTATTAGATAATTACTTATTATTGAATAAAAAAATGAAAACAATTAACTTATTAACTTACAAGACTAACTTGTGCTTCAATAACAAACATTGGGCAAACAAACTCAATAGAAACCATGTCTTTTTTTACATATCGAGAGCTTTATAACATATAGGGGCATACGCAAAAATGCCATTTTTTGTTGTTGTATGTATATATGTTACAATTTAGAAAACCTTACCAGTATGCAAGTGTACCTAAGAAGAAGGGTATTCCGGATTTCAGCCTTATACGAGCAACTAGTTTTGTTTTATTCACAATTCTGTGCATTATGTAATACTGCGATTAAATAAACGACTTAAAGACAAAACGCCTTAGGTTAACAACGAATTATATTCACTTGAGCACACAGTGTCTTGAACTTTGTTTATAAAAAACCAAATACTTAATTATGAAAGACTAATAATATATATTAAATAACCTACATTAAATTGCAAAATTCCCTCATGCCTTCAATGTAGAAACATTGAAGATATTTAAACAAACGAGTCTAGATCAGCCGGTTAAGCAACGGAAACAACTGTATCAATCAAGTGGCGCAAATATGCAACCCTCAGTGTGAGTTCTATGTTTGTGTCGATTGCTGTTGAAACGCATGGTCCGTGGCATCCTGAGGCCTTGAGCGTCTGCCAATACTTCTCAGGTGATCAGAGCGCTGGTGACTACCTCGGATAACGGATCACTATGGTGATAAACGAGCGGCGAACCGACGAGGAAACGCAGCTATCCTTCTGGGCACCTTACCCATAGCAGACGGTGATGTAGGTTCAGTATTCTACTTATAGTCTTAGAAATTATAGGTACAATGCAATATAATTATGTTAAATTTTCTTGTATTGTGTTACATTATAAAATCATTATTATACAATAAGGCATATCCTTCGCATGGAAGACCACCATTTACCCAAAGCACTCTTTTTTTCGGAGTTGGCAGAAGGTAAACGGAAACAAGGTGGTCCGCACTGGCATTATAAGGACGTGCTCAAACGTTATCTAACTGCATACGATTCTTCTTCTTGGCGATCCATAATCTTTAAAAAGTCACGGCTTTCGAAGAGAAGCGCTTAGAAGATATGGATACCAAACGTCAAACTCGTAAAGAGCGACCCAAGCCCTCACAAGGTATACGTACAACGCCGCTGGTCAACTATATTGTGCGATATATAAGGAAATTTCACAGTTGAAAGTCGAAGTTCAATCCTGCCTAATTCGTATAGATGGTCTTGAAAATCGTATAGATGCACTGGAAAAGCGTACTGATGTACATATTGAAGCACCTGTAGAATTCAATAAGGTGATAACCCAGTTAAGATCCGATCTGAATGACAGGGATCAAGATCTACTCGCCAATGACCTCGAACTTCGAAATATACCGGAAGAGAAGGGGGAAAACCCTATTCATCTCATTGTTTCGGTCGCAGCCAGGTTGGGGTTAAGTCTAGAAAATAGAGATATAGTCAGCGCGGAGAGAGTGGGTGGCAGATTTCGCAATATGACTCACTCGGAGGGTGTAACTGAGGTGACGTCACGCGCTATCGTAGTGCGCTTAGCACGAAGGGACTTACGTGACGAACTACTACATAATGCTCGAGTACGGCGTAATGTTGACACAAGTGATATTGGTGTTACGGGAAAACCAGTCCGTTTTTATATAAATGAGCGCCTGACAAAGACCAACAAGCAATTATTTCGATTGGCGCGCGATGCCGGTCGACGTAATGGCTGGCAGTACATTTGGACCAGGCGCGGCCGCATTCTCGCCCGACGCAAGTCAGGAGACGCTGTGGTTAGAATTCGAAACGAATGCGACGTCTCCGAATATATTGTCCTCTTTACGCATACTGTATAATTATCCTTTCCATTTATTGTTGTCTTATTCTTATTATTGTAACCTTATTTTATTAGCTTTGAACATGGTGAGCCGTATTGATAACCTACATATTCTACTGCGAAGCTATAAAGGAATGCATATTATATCAACATTAAATTGTAAAAATAGAAAATATCACTACTATATATTTAAAACTAATACATATGATAAAAGTACATATGTGTTACATATATTGTTACTAAAGATACATATACTACCTAAATACTATTTACTTATTATATACCACTGTTATATACCTAGATTCATTAATTGTATACACATTACCTCGTATTACAGTTATATTAGTATGTTAAGAAATAAGATTTATATTATAATAGGTGAACAATGTCATGAATATTTTGTTTTGAAATTAGTAGTAGGATATAATGATTTATTTTTTAACTTATATAAATGATTTCAAATAAACTGTTAAAGTTTGGACTTTTAAATGCTGGCTCTCTTGGTACAAATCAAGATGAGTTTTTAATCGCAATGGACAAACACTCAGTAGACATCATGGCTATAAATGAGACTTGGCTTCGGTTAGGTGAAGAGGGTCGTGCGCCGAGTGTCCCAGGTTATAGATTGAGGCATGTGCCACGACCTCAGTCTGTGCGTGGGGGGAGAGGAGGAGGAGTCGCTTTTTACATTAAATCAGATATTAATACACAAATTAGAACACACCCAGAATGTTTGAACGTTGAGCAACTTTGGATGTCCGTAAAACTAAATGGCAAAAACATTTTGGTAGGAACGGCATATAGGCCACCTTGGTTAGAATTAGACAGTTTTCTTGGAGGAATAAGTGAGAGTGCTATCTCTCTGGCTCCCTATGATAACATCATTTTGTTAGGAGACTTTAATGTCAACTTGCTAGATAGGTATAATTCTAATTCTAAAAAAGTTTGTAATTTTCTTAATCATTTCAATTTAAAACAAATAGTAGATTCAGCAACTCATTACACGGATCATAGTTCTTCTCTAATCGATATCATATGCACTGACTTTGACTCGTATGCGGTAGAAGTAGATTACATCAATGAACTCAATCATCATGCATTCATAACATGTGAGACCCGAATAAAAAAAGAGAAACCTAAGCCGCATTTAGTAGCCTATCGACCACTAAAAGATATTATTCCGAGCATTTTCGAACATGATCTGGAACTAATTCCATGGCAAAGTATGTGCAGCGAATTTGATGTGAATGTGTTGGTGAATATTTTCTCTACTAATATTACGCGATTATTTGATCTCCATGCGCCTATGAAAACTAAAATATTCAAAACACCACCTACGCCTTGGATTACTGACAACATCAAATTGATGTTCAGGCTTAGGGACAAAGCTAGGATTAGGTTTCATAAGACCAAGCTCGCCGCACACAAACAATACTATTTAGAGCTTAAACGCCTATCATCAACAGCGCTCATTAATGAAAAAAAAGGCTACTTCACACAACATATCAATAAAAATATAGACAATTCGAAATCTCTATGGAAAAATTTGAAATCCAGTGTACTTCAGACTCATAAAGAAACAATGCTTCCAGTACATTTATGTGATCCCGAAAGCATAAATAAGTCTTTTTTGGAGGTTCCTGGGGAAAATAATGTTAACATACGTCAGCTAACATTTTTTGAATTTCATCGGTACAGAGCAGGCAATTTTTCTTTGCAAAAAACTACAACAGACAAAATTTTAAAAATCGTAAATTCTTTAAAGTCTAAGGCGTTTGGAATAGATGGAATTAACATAGATATGATTAAATCAATAATGCCTAATGCACTCAAAACAATAACTTATATAATTAATCTTTCAATTGAATCGAAAACATTTCCAGATATGTGGCGACGAGCTATTGTTCGCCCTCTTCCAAAGAAAAATAACCCAGTAAACAATAGGGATCTGCGCCCAGTTAGTATATTGCCATGTCTCTCTAAGGTTTTAGAAAGGGTCATTTATTTACAGGTCATTGAATATCTGGAGACGAGTAACATTCTACCCGATTTACAGTCTGGATTTAGAAAGAAGCATGGCACAGCAAGTGCACTATGTGACGTAGTAGGTAATATAACTGAGGCTCGTGATCAGGGACAGGTCTCTGTACTTGTTTTGCTGGATTATTCTCGAGCATTTGACGCTATCAACACATCCTTATTATTATCTAAGATGGCTTTTTATGGATTCACAACGGATACTATCAAATGGTTTCACAGTTATTTAACAAACAGAACACAACAAGTGGAATTACAAAAGTCTAATGGAACGTACACTTCATCTACGCCTTTGAATCTGGCAAGAGGGGTTCCACAGGGTTCAATATTGGGACCACTGTTGTTCATTCTTTATACTGCCGATCTTACAAGTTGTATTCAAAATTGTAAATTTCACATGTACGCGGATGACATACAATTGTATATACACTTCAATCCGAAGGAAGAAGATAAGGCAGTGGAGGATATGAACAGTGATCTAGGAAGAATTGCTGAATGGTCTGATGCAAATTGTATAGTATTGAATCCAGCAAAGTCAAAATATTTAGTACTTGGAAGTCGTCAACATGTAAAAATGATTAAAGAATCTAACCCGATTATTAAAATTAGACATGATCCAATAGAAATGGTTGATACTGCTTACAGCTTAGGACTCACTCTAGATTCTGAGCTTCGTTTTGAGAAACATGTTAATAATGTTATGAGAAACTGTTTCTATAGACTTAAGATTTTGTATGGAATTAGACAGTACATTAATGAGGATGTGAGAGTACGTATTACGGAAAGTCTAATTTTATCTAAGCTTAACTACTGTGATACTGTGTATGGGCCTTCTCTTCTAAAAAGGACTGAACACCTGATCCAACGTATTCAAAATGCTTGTGCACGGTACTGTTTCCAAATCCCTCATAGAAGCCATATTACTCCATTTCTAAATAAAAATAACATATTAAAAATGGCAGCAAGAAGAAGACTACATTTGTCCTGCCTTCTATTTGGAGTGATTTCCAGCCACAAACCTTCATATTTATATAATAAAATTGATTGGAGGCAAACTAAGTTTGAATATACTATTCGATCTGTTACCAGGCCACTAATTACAGCTAAGCATAGAACGGCTGCTTTTAGAGGTTGTTTTAAACATGCGGCTACGCAATGCTGGAACGACATTCCTCCTCCAATTAGAGACCTGAAATCAATTTTTACCTTCAAATTGCACTATAAAAGATACTTAATACAGTTACAGAAAGAAGACCCTAGATATATCTAAGAATTGATTTTTTATTTTTCTTAATATTTTATTACTTAATATCATGATTACGTACACTTTTTTTTTTTAGTTAATTTAATTCCGATGTCTTTTATAGTTTATTTGATCTCCTTATATATAAATGGTACATGTCATTTTACTTACCTGAGGGCAGTAATTAATTAATGTATTTCATAGTTGTTTAGAGTTTGTTGAATAATTTAAATGTTAGTGATTTAGTTATAGGTATTATTTTTATTTAGTATTTTGTTGTTTTGCTAGACTATCTTATTGTATAATTGTTATATATATATATATTGTTTTTTGAATGTACTAGGTTATCTACAAAGTGGGTCTTGGGATATATGAGGTCATGGAGGTGGGCACTGAAAACCAGTGTTGTGTCGAAACATGTTTCGGCACAGCGAAAGACTGAGTGCCAACCTCATTTCATATATTGCGGCTTTCTTTTATTGTCATTTTATTTATTGTGTATGTAATGTGTAAGTCGCAATTTGAAATAAATATTTTTCTTTCTTTCTTTCTTTCTTTCGATATGTGGCCGGGAATTCAAAAACAAATTCGGTCTAGCCAGCCACATTAGGGCCACAGGCGGCGAAATAATGACGTTTGAGGGGTCGCCGTTAGGGAAATCGGTAAGGAGGACTATAAAATCATTGTAAAAAATAACAATAAAAATAATTAATTTGATAAACTTGACATACCTATTCAAAAAATAAAAATGAATAAACAAGTTGGGGATATATCCCTTTAGGATATATCGCATAGAGGTTATAGGATCGATATAGGTATAGGTAGCCTATACCATAATATGCGCTAGGACGAAACAGCCACGTCTAGCTTTCCTAATGTTCCTGCTCCGGCTGGAATAAGGTTGCTGATAGTGTGGTCAAATGCGTCTTGTTTATAGTGTTAAAAATTACTGGATATACGTACGTTATCTGTTAATGTTTGACGTCGTCAACAATGATGCATTACAAATAACGTTCAAAACCCATCGCTACATCTGCGTGAAACGGCCACTAACACTGACATTATCCCAGATGGAGCAAGGCATAAGAGTGTGTCATCAATACTCACCAAACCCTCCTTTAAATATAGAGAAAAGTAAACCTAAAAAGTTGTCAGATATGATTGTGAAATATTCCCTCGTTTCCGTTGTACGATGCATAGCGTAACAGTAACAAAGGCAGTGCCGGGAATTGTATAATAAAATTCTCAATTCGTTTTCAATTTATCGATTTTAGCTTGAGCGTTGTTAGAAAGCGGTATTTTTCTGATTTTCCACGCCATTAGTGATGTGACAAACAGCGGTTTGTCCTTCCCATGACATTTAAGTCCATTATGAGATTAGGCAAATCGTATTATCTTAATATGATATCTGGATTGACAAAAGTTATGTAGATTTTTGAGATCGTTTAAAGTCAATAGTAGGGGCGCCACTTTCGCAAAATCTAAACTAGCAACTCCAATATTATGTCATGAATAATTGTGATACTTACTAGTAATTTTTAATATTCTTTTATTGCATGAGTACAGCAGACAGGCAGACGGCCCACCTGATGGAAAGCGGTTACGATAGCCTATGGACATTTGTAACACCAAAGGTGCTACCAATGTCCTACCGGTCTCTAAGTGGAGACTGGAACCTGGCCACTAATGTTGTAAGTTGCTTTATTTACGACATACACATTTTCTTAACATAACCTATAATGTTTATTTTAACAATTATTTGATTAAAAGTAACTAAACCAACTATTACAAACCAGTCATGTCGGCGGTTCTTTGGTAAATATCACCAAAGTATATCGAAAATATTTTTGCTTTAAATTCGGCCAGACACCCTTGGTAAACTTTAAAAATCTGTGAAATTTAGTTTTTTAGTGGATTTTAGACTTGAATCAACGTCAAAATTAAAATACCATGGATAAATTAGCTTTGTTTATAATTCACTGACATTTAATACAGATAAGTTAGAATATTGCCAGAAGACAAAAAAATGATCATATTCTAGACAAGGCCAGGTTACTAATTTCCGAAATACTAATGCGTTTATTTATTTTTATAATTTTACAATAATATTGTTTGTATGCGTACAACATGAAAGATTAGACATACAACCGATTATAACACTAGGGGTGCACACACACACACACACACTAATAGCTTTAGGTTAATTAATGAACAATTCCATTATATTTAAGTTTCTATAATAAAATTGTGTTGGGTACCTCAATACAGACCTAGAGTCTAGTGCAGCAACCGCCGCCAAAAAAATTGTAGTCTTAATTTTAATTAAAAATATGTTATTACTACAAGTTTTAGATATAATTATATAAGGCCTAGAAATAAGTTTATATAAATAAATGAATTTGAAAAAAAACAAAGACGAACTCATTTACAGATGGACATAACAATTTCGTAAAGGTTCTATTTTGGCCACAATAGCTACATAATCCTAATAACAGCGGTAAGACAGTATTTATGGAGAAATTTAAAACAAACAGTTGTTATGATAAATAACTTTGTTAAGATAACGGTAGTTGGTAAAGTAGGACGTAGGCTTCGTGTAATATCTCATAGGTAAGTTGGGAGTACTTGGGAGTTACCTCAAAGACTCGGGGGAGGAGCCGGAGCCGGAAGGACGTTCCGTGGTAGCTCGCTACCGGTGCCGACCGCCGTCGTCACTTCCGTTGCGCTGCTGGGAATTATTTTAACTTCAATGAGCTCTTAAGACCGTGCCCCACTTATAACGCCGTTACAAGGATCTTTTTACCTTATTATTCATTATCGAACTCTCTGCCCCGTGAATATGGAACGAGCAATGCAGAGTTGTAATGGATTGTACATAATTATGAAGGAATGAATGAAAACACTTTATTGTTCTCCAATGATTAAAACTACGTTCTTAAAATATAGGTACAATAAATGTTTAACAAGCTTAAAGGAATCTCTTCCAGGCAACGTCCTATCTATACTTTTATTATTAAGTATAAAGTATATACTATAAAGTTTGTGACGTTGTAATAATAATCTCTGGATCTACTTAGCCGATTTTGAAAATTCTTTCACCAGTGGAAAGCTACATTACTCCTGAGTGATATAGGGTATATTTGATTGTGGTTAATAATAACAATTTTTTTATTTTTTTCTGATGCCCAGCAAAGTGGGCACGGGTCAGCGGGCAATAAATAATATTATAGATTCAACGCATCTATCTTATATATAAAATTCTCGTGTCACAATGTTTGATGAAACGGTTTGACCGATTCTCATGAAATTTTGTGTGTATATTGGGTAGCTCTGAGAATCGGACAACATTTATTTTTCATCCCCCTAAATGTTAAGGGTAGTCCATACCAAATTTATTTTTTTAATTTTTTGATTATTTTTTTATGATACAGAATTAAAAAATACATACAACCCTAAATTTTCAACCCTCTGCGATCAACCCCTATTTTTTACCGGGCAGGACGACGTCTGCCGGGACAGCTAGTAATATTATAAAATTGTAAAAGTACAGTCTTTTTAACCGACTTCGAAAAAAGGAGGAGGTTCTCAATTCGTCGGGATCTTTTTTTTTTTTTTTTTTTGGTGCGTTTTTTTATGTATGTTCGCCGATTACTCCGTGATTTATGATCCGATTTACGTGATTCTTTTTTTGTTCGACGCGGAATAGCTGCCATGTGGTCTCCTAAAAATTTGACATAGTTTGGCCTAGTACTTTTCATTTTACGAACATTTTTTTGTTCTCGGTTCTTGGGACCTATATTTTTTAAGAAGCGCGGAACCATTCGTTGGTCCACCCATACATAGCTAGACACTAAAAAGTAACAAATAAAAACTTTGTTTAAAAAAACCAACTTCAAAAACTAGTGCTTAGTAATTTTCAAAATATAGTAATTGTTATGTTTTACTTTGCACCGACTTCAAGATGTTTTAGATAATATATATTAATAATAATAGCTTTAGAAATAAGTTATTTTATACATTTTAGTTTTTTAGTTTTTGAAGTCGGTTTTTTTAAACGAAGTTTTTATTTTTTTGTTTCTTAACTGTTTTCTGTTTCTTGGGAGAGATTTAAAGTGGCCAAATTTGATTCCGATGCGAAATTTTCACTGATCGATGAAATCTTTAATGAAGTAATTGTAGTTGTGTGCCTTTAGTAGCATTACATATTCCGAGTTTTTACTGAAATTTCCAAGATTCAATTAATCAATCAATCAATAACTCGTACACCAATACAGAAAAAAACTTATATGCGCAAATGGCGATCTTTCGCTACAAGAATCCCGACAGACTGTTTTCTAATGAATATAGATTTGTCTCGTTGTATTTATCTGTATCTTGACTCTCAATAGACTGCATTGTAAAACTAAAATGTAATATCACAGAGTACATTTAATATAATAGGAGATGAAATATCCATTTCTGTACAAACACCAACTCGTTTACCTCCATATTCCGATTATATCACCAAAAATATGTAGATGCAATTTGGTAAGAAAGTGTATTCTATAAGCTCTATGCAATGCTAAACGATCATGAAACACTTAAAATTAGAGCATGTATCTGAAAATTAACATTTTTAGTGCATGTAGTTCAGTAAAAAATTCAACGATATTATTACTGATTTTTTCGTATGTAAGTAAATAGATGGCGAGATAATGGCTTATAAAGTTGGAAAAATTGTATCCCCTCTAACAATATTGAACTCTCTTTTTCTTCTCCCAATCGTTTGTGGTCGGCATATAACATCTTTTCTTTCCGTTCTTCTTTTTTATTCTGGCATATGTCCTGTTTAAGTCAAAATATAAAAGTGATGAAACTACTTTAAGGATAGGATAGGACTTAGGATATAGGACATTCTGAAAAATTCAGGGTATAAGCCGCGCGTAGAAGGTTTGTCTATGATTACGTACTATTATTGTATATACTTATGTAAAGTATATACAACTATTTATGTAGCCTTTTTTGTCAACCCTACTGACCATCGACGCGTGACATCATGAGGCTATCGGCAAACCTCCTGCGCAAGGGTAGTAGCTGTGAAAGTCAAAAAATATTTCCAACGAAAATACGTTTGCTCAAGATTCGATGAGAAATAAAAAACGCCCGACAGAAGTGATAACGGAAACTAATCTAAGTCGAACTATTTAATATTGAAATTGTTTAACTTGAGAAAAGCTTAGGTTACTACTTAAATTTTATGTATATTAATATGATAATGTAAGGAAAGGTATTAATAAAATCATTTACTGATTATAAAACATATTTTATTCTTAGTTACAATTCTTGAATATGTATATTAGAATTTTGTGTATGCACATTATTAGTATTATTATTTAATCTTATTACCGAAATATGGCTAGCGCTGTGGGTTAGAGTGAGAGAGGAGGAGCCTGCCTACCGCAGCTGTATGCATGAGAGAAAGGGAAGCCAGACAGTCTAGCGCCGTAACGCGTTACGTCACGAAGCGGTTTACCTTACCTTACCTTTTACCCTCCCATAAGAAGTTATCACTTCAAAAATACCCCACATTTTCGAAGAATGCTTTTCAGACTTTCATAGTCAAGTACGAAAATAGTGATCCTACGTTTTTACGGAACCCTTGAAGAAACCTAGTCCAATACGCATTTGACCGATTTATTTTAGATATTACGTATTTTCTTGTTTAAGTTTCTCAAGAAGTTTGAACATTAATTTATTCTCATAATTATTAACAAATTCAAAAGTTCAAAGAATCTTGTTGAAGTAATAAAATAGATTCCAAACTTTTAGAGATTTGTTTAGTTTTATAAGTTTGTTGTCAGAGTTTGTTTTATTAAGGTATCTTGAAATTTTCTTAGAAATCTTTACTTGTTATACAATTTTAAAAATAACTGATAGACTCGTGGCATTTAAAATGAAATAATATAAATCATATAATCAAAAAATAAAATGTATAAAATAACTTATTTCTAAAGCTATTATTATTAATATATATTATCTAAAACACCTTGAAGTCGGTTACTAAGCACCGACTTTAAGATGTTTTAAATAATATATATATTAATAATAATAGCTTTAGAAATAAGTTATTTTATACATTTTGGTTTTTTAGTTTTTGAAGTCGGTTTTTTTAAACGAAGTTTTAATTTTTTATATTACAAAACCTTTTAATGAGACTACGTAGATTAGATTCCAAAATATTGTTACGACCTAGGTGCTGACAAAAGACAAATTCACACCTGCATACCTGTAGACATATTATTACCTTTTCGGCATTTCGACTTCTTTTGTTTACTTTGTGTTTAAAATTTGTGATTAGAAAAATTGCCATTGTGTATTGTAATCTTTTATGGTAATCATTAGGGAAATTCAGTCCACACGGCCGAGCAGACCTATTCTATCTGTACAGTATAAATCAATGCCCCAATTGAAAGATGAGGCAGTGGAGCGATAACCACAAGCGGAGCAAGACTTGTGTACATTCGGTAATCTATTTAGTGACGGACTTTGCGCGGGTTATTGAATCGTGCATCACGTTTGGACAGATTGTGTTCAGTTACATTTATACCAGTATTATACGTTTTTGTATAGTTCTAATAAACTCTATAATAATTCCAACGGCATTTTAATTCGAGTCCTGTAACTAGTAACAATGTTTAAATCTTATAAGTTAACACGAAAATATTAGTTTTTTTATTGAGTGCCTGCGAAGGGAAGATCACCTCCGCTGTATATTTCGAGGCCTAGATCGTCTTTATTAAATCGTACCTTATTTACATCATTTCTTTGTTGTTATTTACATAACTGTGCGTCACATTTCATGGTCGTATTTCATCTCTGTTCTTATTGCGTCCAAATGATTTCTTTTCTTTGTTTTGATTTGTCTTATGTATGTGTATTTGTGTTTGATGCATGTGTGTGTGAACATATTAAAAGGAATATCATATAAATAAGAACATTGAAGAATTGGCCTACGATTTAGTAAAATGCAAACGTAGCTACCATGTATATTCTTTATCTATATATATGCGCTCATTACGTGTTTAACTTAACATAAAGATTATTCGAAATCGCGCGATTATTAATTGTTAAAGAGAAGTACTTTAATACTGAAAAGACCCAAAGTGAGCAAAAGCACTTTACATAAATTCAAAATGAGTCTAAATAACGCTTACAACACAACGCCCCATTCGTCTGAAAGCTAAAGAAAAATATGTGGCCATATATCATTGGCAAAAGGAGCAGTATCACGTACGCATAACACGACGTCACAGGCTAAACGGCCGTCTTCCGCAGTAGCCTTGCAATAAATAAAAAAGGCGATTTACGAAATCCTGACATGACTCTCAGGATTTATACAGAGTGTACTCTGTCGCAAACTTTTCCTTGAGGTCATCAAAATTCCCCCCTCGTGCGGACGATTGAATGTTATGGGCCCAGAGGCGTTCTCCACTTCTGAGTTATGGCTTGTTGCTCCCTGACATGCTTACCTTACTGATTTAATTCAATGATCTCGCTGCGGTTGCCCTACCACGCTCTATGCTTTGTGAGAGAATTTTTTATTGCTATATTTTGTTTTTGCGTTTGCATTTAATTTACAGCTTTGTCTAAATTGTGTCTTACTTTGTTTTGGTGAGTAAATTATATCAAGATGTATTTACAATCACATAATTTATTTTTTTAATACCGTTGGCGTCTGTTAAGGGTACCTACTTTCAAAATTGTAATATACTCGTAACAATTTTGACGAAAAAAATGGCACCAACAATTTTTTAGGTACGACTACTTGCCTACCTGCACTGATACCGATTATTGGAATTTGCCGATTTAGATATTAAGCGTCGAATTACGGACACCCTACGTGGTGGAGGTTTGTAGATCTTTGAGTGACGTCAAATGAAAAAATTCTTAGCAGCTCGAATATTTCAATAAGCAGTCGAGATTTCTAACACAATCACACAGTTCTTGCTTAAAAGCTTTAAACGATTGGTTGAAAATTAGCAATAGCTTAAGTAGATAAAATCTGCAAACAAAACATTTTGAACATGAAACTACCTCGCCAAACATCATCCTTCGAATCAGCGCTGAAATTCCAGAAGTTTTCTTATACATCATTTTATTATCAGGTATCAATTTTAGAGCTGGTATAGACGTTAATCGATTCTGCATAAAATAGTAGTAAACTCAACCCCCAGGATAATATCTAAAGCTATAGGAATCGTGGTAAAATAAAAGCTGAGAAACAGCTCTATTATTCATAAAAAGTAATACCAGTATACATAAGCGCGAGTGAAATAAAAATAAAATAAAAATGGTAGCCTTATATTGTTTCAGAGAGAGAGAGAGAGAGAGAGAGAGAGAGTCACAAGTATGACTTAAAATGTTCTTACTCATAAAATTTTGTTGGAATTTGTAATATTATTAAATTCTAAACATGCCGTGTATGTACGATGCATTTTTTTAAAATTTGTTATCTATTTGTAGTTTTCTGTTTATTCGGGATTGACGTAAAAACTGCCTGGCCGATTTCGATGCGGTTTTCGCTGATCGACACCTAATTTTTAGACTTAAACTGCGCTATTATTTTTTTTGGGAACCCGAGGATTTTTTTGGGAATGATTTAAAATGGCCATATGCGATACGCAAGAGAGACAAGACGGTGGACCAACGCCTAATGGAGGGCCAATAATCCCCCTCCTAAACCATCCATCATCATCATCATCAACACCAACTGAAAATTTTTCATGTCACAACAATTAAACAATAAATTATAACATCACACAAAGTCAACAACACAAACACACAACTAACAACAAAACTTATACACATACTCAAACTAACGCGCACTACCACCGCATTGCATTACACGCACACTTCACAAACAAACCAAGACACACAAAGAGCCTAAAAATTAATAACCCATGCACAGAAAGGAAAAAGAACATACATGGCACTAGATAGAATAATATATATAAGTATAGACATAAGGCTCACACTGCACATGTACTTCCTCACAACACCAGCATGTAACAGATACTCTCTACATTAGTATAAGTTTAGTATTAAAGTTAGAATAAATTAATATAATAAGTTATTCGTAAAATACATACACCTCAACACAAAAATCACTAAATTAATATCACACACAAGAACCAAAATAAATAATAAGCGTGTCAAATTCTAAAAATTAAATCTAGAAATTAAGTTGTAAAAAAGAGTACGGAAATCGAGTCCGGAGAGTTGTTAAAAAAGAAAAAAAATGGTCATATAAAAAAACCAACTCCAATGTGATTCTTTTTGCTGATCGATAGCAAATTTGATGTAATAAAATGTGTGATATCTTTTATCCTAGGAATGGCGCGGGAATGAGAGCAGTTTAAAGTTGTTGGGATGCATAAAAATCAGCTTATTCCGCCACAGTTTTCTCGAACACGATCGCTTACATTCTTTTTTAAATGCTACGATACACAAAGTATCGTCTCAAGCGTGGACGAAGCCGCGGGTATATCCTAGTGTTAATATAATCGCCTACTGTCTATAATTTTTGTTTGTATTCTTGTAAATAATGAATGTGGATTGTATACGTATCTCTTTCTAACACGCTTTCAGCGCCCACGTGAAAATAGTTCGGATGTGGATATTCTGTAACTATTGTAATACGGTATCTATAGATTTATTTGTCATTACTTCGATAAGACATTGGCTATAGATACACTCATTTCAATAACACTTAGGTACGAATTACACTCTCACAATTATTGTTAATCATATAACTGGGTGCTGGCTTTAACTAGTACTAGTCAAGGATGTAAGATAACGAGATATACTTGAGCACCCATCCTGTCCTAAGTAAATACGTAACTTTTTTTCCGCCTAGTTACATTCTGACCTAAACACACATAGTCCTTAAACTACGAAAACATTGTATGTAACACATATTTAATATGCTTATTTAAAGCTGTTTGGAAGGGTTGTATAATTTAGACTTATTTACCCCCAGCGTCATTACTTTTTAAGAATTTATCTGGGTCCCTATTCTACTTACTACAGTAACCCAGTGCGCTGTTCTGTCAGGTCGTAGGATAATATTATATAGACCGTAACCTTGCTCAAAAAATCGGCTATCTGACAAAAGTAAGTTATAAGGTTCCGATGTTAGGGCGAAAATTGGCCAAATACGTCAGTCCGTGCATAGACAAGGGTCCGTAGAAGTGACGTGTGTCCACTGTTTTTGTCACTGCGCTACAAAGTTCTAAAAACGCGATTAATCGAAAATACTTCATATTATACTTGTATTCTAAATCAGAAATAATTTATTCATAACAAAGTTACACGTAAGTTTCTACATCAATTCACAGGTCATAAATAAAGTAAAATTATGTCATATTATGAGATAAAAACTGTGTTTTATATTACTCATGTCATTCCTATGCCGAGTGAAGTGCGGATGCACGTCACTATACTTGGCATAGGTATGAACATCAAGTCGCACATACACCGCAACTTGATATATTAGTATACTCGGTAGTGTGACTATACCCATTTTTTTTAAAATATATTTATATTACAATATTGTTTACAAAAAGAACTTTATTTTCAAAGGTATATTTAATATGACTTCATATCCGCATTGTAGTTTACAGAGAAGCATCCTCCATGTGCGAATCCGACTCACTAGGACCACTTGTGTCATATTGAAAGGAGGGCTCGAAAGCCGAAATTGAAATTTAACAGTTCAGCAAAATCATCAAGTGAGGTATTTCGTATCTTCGTTTGATGAAAGGGCTGTTCCAGTATAATTCAAAATTACTTTTTGGGTTATGTAGCCATTTCATAGTTAATAGCTTGGTGGCTGAGTTGTATAGGTTTTATTACAATGACGTGGATTCTAAACCTTTTTTTTAAATCGTTTGGGGAATGCGCGGCTATCTTTCCCGCAGAAGGATTTGTGAGATACCGAACGCCAGACTCTACCTACCTAACCAATCAGCGTCGCTCTATTTTTGATGAGGCGCCGGCGCTGCGAAGTTGAACCCTCTCGCATCTCGTTACAATGGTGAAGTCTAAATCGAGTCGGACCACCGGAATAACAAATGTATTATTACATTGTTGTAATACTACGTGCTGCATGAAAACTGTACATTAAGGATACCGATGACGTGACAACACATTATTATTTATTGTTCAGTGGAAAAATAGAGCTGCTTGTAATTTGACCAGCATTATGCTAAGACCAATACACAGAGTACATAAATATAATAAGAGCGACTGATGCTTCTTTTAGGACGTGTACGCTAAGTTTTTTTTCTTTTCACGTCAAAGCAGTCTTTTACAGTTTTGTTATTTATTATTTTCTTTGGGAAAATAACGTTGAGTGTCACTTTTTTATAATATGTTTTAATTATGTATTCTACGTCAGGGACTTACATCACAATTTTGAAAGATAGATAGGTAGGTAACACTTTATTGTTACACCATTACAGAAAACTTACAAACTAGTAATAATCTAAATAATCTAATTGAGTACAAAGGCCGGTCTTATCGCTAAAAAGCGATCTCTTCCAGACAACCCGCGGCAAGAATATTCTGATTAGGAGTGGCGATGGTGGTATACATAATTAAGTATTTTCTAATCAATTAATTACATTTTATTCTAAAGCCAAACCAGTTTTATTTATATTTAATACTAAGTACGCTTAGTTTTAGAATAATGTGTCATTTTATTTTCTTTTCATTTCTTCGCGTATGAATTGATATTGTAAGTAACACGAAGGAAGTCAAACGGGAAAGCTTTGAACTTAGCTTTGTTCCATATAATTGTTTTAGTTCGATTCAAGGCAACAGTTTGAGAAATTCAATAACAGTTTCGTTCCTCCAATCCATTTTAGACAAGTACATTTGAACTTTATTCACTTTAATGTACGCTCAAAGGCTGACATACGACGGCAAAGTTTCAATGTTGGTTGAAACTTTGCAAACACACTCAAATACTCTTGCCACACTTTGCGACCTCAAAGGTATTTCAAGTAACTATACTTGAAGTCTGTTGATGGCGGCTTACACAACAATTGAGTGTCTTAAGATGTACCATGGAGCTTTCTTGGTTAATCTGCTCACGGAAATTATTAATATATATGTCGGAGGGAGCTATGATTGTTGTTTGGATGTATAACGCACAATATTATTTGTTTACATTTTAATTACCTTTAAAATCCTTAATTTAATTTTATTTGATTTGTTAAATCTTTCGAAAGATCGTCTAAACGTAATAAAAGTTATGAATATTGTAATTTAATAAGCGACCAATCAGAGCATGTGCCTCGAGCGAGGTCGGGGCGCCATCTGTACTTAAGGGCGAGTCTTTGGGACACATTTGAGTGATAGTAACGGATCGAGTTGGATCGTTGAAAATTAAAAAGAAATGGTTAAAGTACGATCGGTGCCCTGAATCCGCTGCTCGGTCTAAACTATGTCAAAATATTGTTTAAATCTAAATTAAAAGTGTACAAACCGTGGCCATTGTGTTTTATGCTAGCATTTTACCCCGATGACGCCCACTAAACCACTAAAAATGTCACGAGAACGATGGCTTCTCCGATATATATATATGTCGGAGGGAAGCTATGACTATGACGATATGACGATGTATTGTTGACTGACCAATGAGAGCAGAGCATGTCTTGAGCGGGGTCAGACGCGCCCTCTATACTTGAGTAGTATCTACTTCGGTAGACTGAGGAGTTTTTGTGGCGCATTTGGTTGGTGGCTACAGGTCGAGTTGGGCCTTTGAGAGTTTTAAAGAAAGTATTGAAGTTGAAAGTATGAGCGGGTGCCCTGAACCCGCTGCTCGGTCTAAACTATGTCATAATGTTGATCAAATCTAAATTAAAAGTGTATAAACCGTGGCTATTGTGTTTTATGCTCGCATTTTATCCTGATGACGCCCACTAAACCTGCAATAACTAAAGATGTCATCATCTGACATCTTCTTTGCAGCGGGTTCAGGGCACCGCTCATACTTCCAACTTCAATACTTTCTTTAAAATACTCCATGGTCCAACTCGACCTGTTGCCACCAACCAAATGTGCCACAAAAACTCCTCAGTCTACCCAAGTAGATATTACTCAAAGTATAGAGGGCGCCGACCCCGCTCCGCCATATGCTCTGCTCTGATTGGTCGTTTATTAAATTACAATATTCATAACTTTTATTAGGTAAGAACGATCTTGAAGTTATAGAAACATTAACAAATCTAATTAAATTACATTAAGAATTTTAGAAGTGATTATAATGTAAACAAATGATATTGTGCGTTATACATCCAGTCAACAATACATCGTCATATCGTCATAGTCATAGCTTCCCTACGACACGGCCTTCCTGACGTATTACACGCCCTCGTGTAATAGGCCGCCCATTATGGATTATCTGCAAAAAGAAAGAGATATTATAGTTCGGCCACTCCTGACCAAGGACATCGTGTACATTTTATCTTCTGCGCAACAGCTTCATTCTGGATTTTTTTTCTGAGATCCGAGTCCTAACAGACTCCAGATTACACACCAAATCAAGTCAGCAGTATCGAAACTGCCACCTCGTCGCCCATCGAGCTGCGCATTTTGAGTCAAACATCAAAACACAAATCAAAACATCAAACACAAAAATATCCAAATTGGTATACAGCCTCTCATTCTATCGATACCACTTTTCAATCGCTACCTCGCCTCTCATTCACTTTGTAATGGCCACCTCGCACCTATTTCACTGGCCACCTCGCCTCTGTTTCACTGGCCACCTCGCCTCTATTTCACTGGCCACCTCGCCTCTATTTCACTGGCTACTAATGACTCTATTTTAACATCAAACTCACAATAAACTTTCAAAATTTTCAACGACTCATTTCAAAAATAATATCACAAATTTGTAATCTCCATGTACCAACTCATTTTAAGTATAGTAACTTAAAAAATACCTAGCAATACTAGAACTACTGTTCAGGTTTCAAAAACTTAAAAAAAAACTAGTACTAGTACAAAATATAGTATTTTTAGGAAAAATATATTACTCTGTAAAAAAAGTACCGGGAAAAGGTCAATAATACACAACATTTTAGTTTTAATTCAGATTTATTTTATCATCTTCAAAGCATGCTCCTTCAGAAACGATACACTTCCAGCGATAGACTTACAGTAATCCAATTATCAAAACATTTTTTAAAAGCTTTTTCTGAAATTGAGTTTAGTTTTCGTTGTAAATTCTCCTTTATTTTTACCAAATGGGTGTCACGAAGTGGTAATTTCAGTTTAGGAAAAAGAAATAAGTCGACTGGAGCCATAGCTGGTGAATAAGGTTGCTCGAAGGTATTTGTTGAATTTTTCGTCAAAAATTCTTCCACAATAATGGCCTTGTGCGAAAGCGCATTATCGTAGTGTAAAAACCATAAATTTTGTTTCCACAAATCTGCCCTTTTTCGTCGAAGTTGCTCTCTTAAACGCCGCGTAACGCTTAAATAATATACTTTATTTACCGTTTGACTTTCCGGTAAGAATTCCGAGTGCACGATACTGAGATAGGTAAAGAAAACAGTCAACGTGACTTTGACTTTTGATCGACTTTGGCAGGATTTTTTCGATTTCGGTTCAGTTGGAAGGCGCCACTTAGGAGCTTGTTGACTAGTTTGAATGTCAAACTCGTAAACCCACGTCTCGTCACCAATAACAATGCGTTTCATGAATGTTGGGTCGGAATTGACTCGTTCTATCATGTCCTTAGCGGCTCTTATGCGATTGAGTTTTTAGAGAAAATTCAGTGTTTTTGGAAACAAACGAGCGGCAACTTGTTTCATAGCCAAGTAATTATTCGAAATGATACCGATCCACTCATGAGACATAGAAAGTTCAGCGGCTATTGCTCGCAAATGTGAATAAGAATTTTCAGTCACTATTTCCTTCACTTTTGCGATGTTAACTCCAATTGAAAACGTAGATGGCCTTGAAAAGGAGGAGGGTGAGGCAAATTTTCCAACATATCTCGACAGAATTTAAACGCTTTGTACCACTCATAACTACGTGTTTTTGATCAAATCGACCGTCACCGTAAGCCTTCTGTAACATTTTCATTGTATCCGAACACGAAATTCCATTAGTGATGCAAAATTATAATAAAGAACGCTTCGAATTTATTTCTTGCTCTCACAATTTACGCCCTTCCAGTCAACATAGACTTATTACTCCTATCCATAAGACAACATTCTTCAATAATTCTTTCACGGTTAAGGCTATACAACTTTGGAATTCATTGCCTGTTGCTGTCAGACAAGCAAAATCTCTAACAACATTTAAGAACTTGGTCAGAAAATTCTATCTGCAATATAATGATATGTAATTTTTTATAATTAATAGATATTATATTGCATATATTTATATGTTTATTATGTTTAAATAGTTGCATATTATCACAATATCTTGTATATGTATATAACTTATGTGTATATTTGTATATATAGTATAGTTATATATTTATTATTAAAATGTATGTAATCGTACAATAATTATGTATACCACCATCGCCACTCCCAATCACAATATTCTTGCCACGGGTTGTCTGGAAGAGATCGCTTTTTAGCGATAAGACCGCCCTTTGTACACAATTAAATTATTACTAGTAGTCCGTAAGTTTTCTGTAATGGTGTACAATAAAGTGTTATCTATCTATCTATCTATCTAATTTAAGACAAAGTCTTTGTTCGATGTTTTTGTCTATTATGAAATTCGCAATACAATCTAGATAATTATGATCTAACTAATAACAGCACTGTATCTAATCTAAATAACCGGCGTAAATCAAACTCCGCTCCAAAATTTAAAACGGTTACGGTACCAATCTAACAACAAAAAAAACAAAAAATTGAATTTGGAACCTTAAATAAATCATCCATTCCCGATACTTTTTGCCAGAATGTGCAATACAAGAAGAAGCTAAATTGATTAAAACTTATTTATAAATTGAGTTCATTATTATAACAAATCGAATCGGTTACACATTAGGACATTGCTAAGTGATCCGTCAACGAGCTGTCAGAAGTAAAATAAATGCTTGGAAGGAGTATAAATATAAATTTTGTGGACGCTTAATAGCGCTTATTTGGACTCGTTTCTTATTGTAACGACATGAGTTCGAAATCTAGTCAGTCAACATATACAGGTAAAGTTAGTTTCTGGCTTATTTAATTAATTATTCCCGGTGGTGCGGGTGACAAAGGGTCTTCCGAAATTTGCGTATTATTCACACCAACAACTGAAGCGGGTTTACAGGTAAAAAGCGTTCTTGTGATTGCACTTAATGCGCGTGCGGTTATCGCGAGGTCATCGACGTACTGGGCCGCCCGTCGGCACGAATCATGGTTGGCCGACAGGTGGCACCACCTGTTTCTATCCAGCGTGCGGATTTGCGGGAAGGAGGGGAAAGGTAGGTAATATAAGGCGTAAGGCGCCTAACCATGCACCCCACCTTGAAAGTTCATAGAACTTTCAACAGAAGATGTGGAAAGAAGATAAAAGAGGATAGAGCAGGCATAAGGCCTAAGCAAAATAAAGTGCGGTGCGGATATATAAAATAAATATAATTAGCGGTTGAAAATTATGCTAATAAGTGCGGTATCAACGAATTATATAATAAAAACTAATATTAAAGCGGTTATTTTACTAAATTTTACTAATAATTAAGATGTTACTATATGCTAAATAAAACTTTGAATAGTTATTGTTGCGGTAAAGGATAAAGTTTGACAACTGGACGTTTATAAACTCGAGTACTAGTTTTTACAGTAGCGACTCGGATAACTCCGAGTAACAACTCAAAGGTGGCAAATTATCGTTTTCTAACAGAACTATGGTGCCTATTTCAACGGAGCGTTCCGGAGTACACCATTTTTGGCGCACTTGTAATGTATGTAAATACTCAACTCGCCACTTCTTCCAGTAAGAAAGAACGAGCTGATCTAAAAGATCTTTCCGTTTGGTTAACGTTATGCGGGCGTCTGGCAATTCAGAAGAAGGTAAGTACTTTAAAGGACTAGCCATCAAGAAATGAGCGGGTGTTAACACATCCGGGTGCGGATCTGCCGATACAGCAATAAGCGGTCTCGAATTCAAGATACATTCGATTTGTACTAAGATTGTCAAAAGTTCCTCATAGGTGAGAAGTTGTTTGCCTATTACTCTAAACAGGTGCGTCTTAACACTTTTAATATTAGCCTCCCACGCCCCACCAAAGTGTGGAGATCGTGGAGGAATCATTTTCCACTCTATTCGACTATTCAATAGCTCTTGCTTGACTTCAGCCTGAAAAGTCGAATTCAACAGAAAGTTATGCATTTCGTCTAACATTACTTTGGCATCGACAAAATTAGTGCCATTATCTGAATATATTACCGATACTGGACCGCGGCGAGATATAAATCTCTTAAAAGCGGAAATAAACGATGCAGAAGTGAGATCTGACACCAATTCAATATGAATTGCCTTAGTAACAAGGCAGATAAAGAGGCAAATGTATACCTTACAAGAATGCTGCCCTCTCCTTCTTATCGGAATATAACTAAGCGGGCCCGATAGATCTACTCCAGAATGGACAAATGCTTTCGCATCGCTAATACGAAATGCGGGTAGATCAGCCATTTTTGGAGTCGGATGCTTCGGATTCAGACGGAAACAAATATTACACTGACGACAACGAGAGCGAATGACGGTTCTAGCATCCAAAATCCAAAAACGTTGACGTATGATGGACATAAGTAGTCCAGGTCCAGTATGACAACTCGATGCATGATAATGATCAATGATAAGATCTACTAAACGATGACGTTTAGGGAGTATAGCGGGGTGTTTCACTTCATATGGAAGGGAAGATTTAGACAACCTGCCCCCTACGCGGAGTATCCCATCCTCATCTAAAAAGGCTGATAAATTGCGTAACCTTTTAGATGGTAATTCATTAATCTTTAAAAGTTGAATTTCTTTTGCGAAACAAATGTTTTGAATAGCTTTAATAATAAATTTTTCGGCGGTGTTAATATTACATACAGGTTCATTATTTGGCAATTTTTTAATGAATTTTAGAATATAAATAAATATTTTTAACAATTTAGACCAAGAGCTGATGCGGTTAATGGTATCAATTAAAAGCGGTGACTCACACTGAATTGCAGATGTAAGTGTTTTACTATTAATTTTAAACTCAGGAAGTGACTCCTGAACTAGAGGTGAAAAAGCTACAATAGGCCATTCGTTAATGGGCTTACTAAGCCAATTTGGACCATTCCACCACAGTGGATGCGATAGAAGTTGTGAAGGTAACATACCACGTGACAGACAGTCACTCGGGTTCTCTTTACCTACAATGTGGTAGAAACAATCGGATGAAAGATTTTCTTGTATCTTAGCCACACGGTTGCTCACGAATATAGACCATCTATGTGGAGAAGAATGAATCCAAGAAAGTGCTATAGTGGAGTCAGAAAATGCGTAGACTCCTTTAATAGGAATGCGAGCGGATAGCCTATCCCAAACTAATTTAACAAGTTTTGATAATAACAAAGCGGCGACTAGCTCTAAGCGGGCGAGCGTTACAATTTTAACTGGCGAAACTTTAGACTTTGCACACAGAAGGCGGACAGTTACATTACCTAATGAATCTGTAACATGTAAATACACACAGCATCCGTAACCGCTAAAGCTAGCGTCACAAAATGCTACTATGTAAACCTTGGATCCTAACTGAACACCAGAATGACGCGGAATGCTCAAAGTCGCAAGCATGGGAAGTTCTAATGCGAGGGCGGTGAAACGTCGACGAATAGATTCTGGAGGCGTTTCATCCCAATCAATTTTACTCAACCAAAGTTGCTTGATAAGAATTTTGGCGAATAAAATGATGGGCGCGACTAGACCGAGCGTGTCAAATAAGCGTGCAACAAAAGAAAGGATCGTGCGTTTTGTGCATTTATCATCAACTTTGAATATGCTCAAAGAGA
Source organism: Dendrolimus pini (assembly GCA_949752895.1). Taxonomy (NCBI): domain Eukaryota; kingdom Metazoa; phylum Arthropoda; class Insecta; order Lepidoptera; family Lasiocampidae; genus Dendrolimus; species Dendrolimus pini. The sequence goes on along the minus strand of OX457137.1, from coordinate 16,532,435 downwards.
GAATATCATGAATAGGCTCCCAGGATAATCCTAGGATTTTACAATTATACAAGTCTTACTGTGCAAAGTCAATAGACATACGATGCGAATCGGGAAAAGCGTCAAGTAAATCTGGTGAATTACTAGCCCACTTAATAAGATCAAATGAACCTAATTTAAATAATTCAATTAAATCTTGCGAAATACTTAAAGTGGTTTGTTCATCAGGAACAGAATGTACAAAATCATCCATAAAAAATTGAGAATTTATTAATTTAGATGCCTCAGGATAGCGGTGTCCAAAATACGAAGCTAGTTGACGTAATGTACGCATAGCTAAGAAAGGACTTGATTTTAAACCGAATGGCAAACTATTAAAATTATAAGTGCGGATAGGTTCGTAAGCGTTAAAGCGAAATAAAATGCGTAAAAATTTGCGGTGGTGTTCATTTACACCGATGCGAGGAAACATAGATTTAATGTCAGCGGTTAATGCAATAGGAAATAATCTAAAGTCGATCAAAAGCAAAAATAAATCAGACTGCAAGTTAGCACCGACGTGCAACACGTCGTTTAGCGATAAGCCAGAATGAGTTTTCGCGCTGGCGTCTAACACTACGCGGACGCCATCTTTGTCCGGACGTACGACACCATGATGTGGTATGTAATAGCCGACATCCTTGATATCGGAAGCCGGAACTTCTGACAAATATCCATTTGCTATATAGTCACTCATTGTTTTATTATAGTTATCCTGCAAGCCAGCAACAATTTTAAAGAAGGGTTGTATAATTTAGACTTATTTACCCCCAGCGTCATTACTTTTTAAGAATTTATCTGGGTCCCTATTCTACTTACTACAGTAACCCAGTGCGCTGTTCTGTCAGGTCGTAGGATAATATTATATAGACCGTAACCTTGCTCAAAAAATCGGCTATCTGACAAAAGTAAGTTATAAGGTTCCGATGTTAGGGCGAAAATTGGCCAAATACGTCAGTCCGTCCATAGACAAGGGTCCGTAGAAGTGACGGGTGTCCACTGTTTTTGTCACTGCGCTACAAAGTTCTAAAAACGCGATTAATCGAAAATACTTCATATTATACTTGTATTCGAAATCAGAAATAATTTATTCATAACAAAGTTACACGTAAGTTTCTACATCAATTCACAGGTCATAAATAAAGTAAAATTATGTCATATTATGAGATAAAAACTGTGTTTTATATTACTCATGTCATTCCTATGCCGAGTGAAGTGCGGATGCACGTCACTATACTTGGCATAGGTATGAACATCAAGTCGCACATACACCGCAACTTGATATATTAGTATACTCGGTAGTGTGACTATACCCATTTTTTTTAAATATATTTATATTACAATATTGTTTACAAAAAGAACTTTATTTTCAAAGGTATATTTAATATGACTTCATATCCGCATTGTAGTTTACAGAGAAGCATCCTCCATGTGCGAATCCGACTCACTAGGACCACTTGTGTCATATTGAAAGGAGGGCTCGAAAGCCGAAATTGAAAATTAACAGTTCAGCAAAATCATCAAGTGAGGTATTTCGTATCTTCGTTTGATGAAAGGGCTGTTCCAGTATAATTCAAAATTACTTTTTGGGTTATGTAGCCATTTCATAGTTAATAGCTTGGTGGCTGAGTTGTATAGGTTTTATTACAATGACGTGGATTCTAAACCTTTTTTTTAAATCGTTTGGGGAATGCGCGGCTATCTTTCCCGCAGAAGGATTTGTGAGATACCGAACGCCAGACTCTACCTACCTAACCAATCAGCGTCGCTCTATTTTTGATGAGGCGCCGGCGCTGCGAAGTTGAACCCTCTCGCATCTCGTTACAATGGTGAAGTCTAAATCGAGTCGGACCACCGGAATAACAAATGTATTATTACATTGTTGTAATACTACGTGCTGCATGAAAACTGTACATTAAGGATACCGATGACGTGACAACACATTATTATTTATTGTTCAGTGGAAAAATAGAGCTGCTTGTAATTTGACCAGCATTATGCTAAGACCAATACACAGAGTACATAAATATAATAAGAGCGACTGATGCTTCTTTTAGGACGTGTACGCTAAGTTTTTTTTCTTTTCACGTCAAAGCAGTCTTTTACAGTTTTGTTATTTATTATTTTCTTTGGGAAAATAACGTTGAGTGTCACTTTTTTATAATATGTTTTAATTATGTATTCTACGTCAGGGACTTACATCACAATTTTGAAAGATAGATAGGTAGGTAACACTTTATTGTTACACCATTACAGAAAACTTACAAACTAGTAATAATCTAAATAATCTAATTGAGTACAAAGGCCGGTCTTATCGCTAAAAAGCGATCTCTTCCAGACAACCCGCGGCAAGAATATTCTGATTAGGAGTGGCGATGGTGGTATACATAATTAAGTATTTTCTAATCAATTAATTACATTTTATTCTAAAGCCAAACCAGTTTTATTTATATTTAATACTAAGTACGCTTAGTTTTAGAATAATGTGTCATTTTATTTTCTTTTCATTTCTTCGCGTATGAATTGATATTGTAAGTAACACGAAGGAAGTCAAACGGGAAAGCTTTGAACTTAGCTTTGTTCCATATAATTGTTTTAGTTCGATTCAAGGCAACAGTTTGAGAAATTCAATAACAGTTTCGTTCCTCCAATCCATTTTAGACAAGTACATTTGAACTTTATTCACTTTAATGTACGCTCAAAGGCTGACATACGACGGCAAAGTTTCAATGTTGGTTGAAACTTTGCAAACACACTCAAATACTCTTGCCACACTTTGCGACCTCAAAGGTATTTCAAGTAACTATACTTGAAGTCTGTTGATGGCGGCTTACACAACAATTGAGTGTCTTAAGATGTACCATGGAGCTTTCTTGGTTAATCTGCTCACGGAAATTATTAATATATATGTCGGAGGGAGCTATGATTGTTGTTTGGATGTATAACGCACAATATTATTTGTTTACATTTTAATTACCTTTAAAGTCCTTAATTTAATTTTATTTGATTTGTTAAATATTTCAAAAGATCGTCTAAACGTAATAAAAGTTATGAATATTGTAATTTAATAAGCGACCAATCAGAGCATGTGCCTCGAGCGAGGTCGTGGCGCCATCTGTACTTAAGGGCGAGTCTTTGGGACACATTTGAGTGATAGTAACGGATCGAGTTGGATCGTTGAAAATTAAAAAGAAATGGTTAAAGTACGATCGGTGCCCTGAATCCGCTGCTCGGTCTAAACTATGTCAAAATATTGTTTAAATCTAAATTAAAAGTGTACAAACCGTGGCCATTGTGTTTTATGCTAGCATTTTACCCCGATGACGCCCACTAAACCACTAAAGATGTCACGAGAACGATGGCTTCTCCGATATATATATATATATATATATATATATATATATATATATATATATATATATATATATGTGTGTGTCGGAGAACGGCCTCGTTCTCACGACATCTTCTTTAGTTATTGCAGATTTAGTGGGCGTCATCAGGATAAAATGAGAGCATAAAACACAATAGCCACGGTTTATACACTTTTAATTTAGATTTGATCAACATTATGACATAGTTTAGACCGAGCAGCGGGTTCAGGGCACCGCTCATACTTCCAACTTCAATACTTTCTTTAAAATACTCCATGGTCCAACTCGACCTGTTGCCACCAACCAAATGTGCCACAAAAACTCCTCAGTCTACCCAAGTAGATATTACTCAAAGTATAGAGGGCGCTGACCCCGCTCCGCCATATGCTCTGCTCCGATTGGTCGTTTATTAAATTACAATATTCATAATTTTTATTAGGTTAGAACGATCTTTAAGTTATAGAAACATTCAACAAATCAAATTAAATTTCATTAAGAATTTTAGAAGTAATTAAAATGTAAACAAATGATATTGTGCGTTATACATCCAGTCAACGATACGTCCATATATATATATTATAGTATATATGTGTATATATACTAGATTCTGCCCGCGACCTCGTCCGCGTGGAAGTACTTTTAACTATCCCACGGGAAGTCTTTAATTTTTCGGGATCAAAAGTATCCTATGTTACTTCTAAAACCTCCAAGAACATGTGTACAAAGTTTCATGATGATCGGTTGAGTAGTTTTCGCGTGAAAGCGTAACAAACAAACTTACATTCACATTTATAATATTAGTAGGGATATACACACACACATACACACACACACGCACGCACGCACGCACGCACGCGCGCGCACACACACACACACACACATATTATAAATTATTATTATATATTGTTGTACTTTATTGTTTTGGGTGACCTAATAGTGATGTTCTGTGAGTCATGTAATGCACAGATATACGTACATACATTATAATTAAAAAGATTTATTTACGTTTAACATTTTTTTATGTATGTAATGTATGTATGTATGTATGTATTTTTTTACTTTATTACAAAAATGACTTATTGAATAGATGTCAAATTTGTTTATTGAGATGTGGGTATATTTATTACAAAATATAGTATTTTTAGGAAAAATATATTACTCTGTAAAAAAAGTACCGGGAAAAGGTCAATAATACACAACATTTTAGTTTTCATTCAGATTTATTTTATCATCTTCAAAGCATGCTCCTTCAGAAACGATACACTTCCAGCGATAGACTTACAGTAATCCAATTATCAAAACATTTTTTAAAAGCTTTTTCCGAAATTGAGTTTAGTTTTCGTTGTAAATTCTCCTTTATTTTTACCAAATGGGTGTCACGAAGTGGTAATTTGAGTTTAGGAAAAAGAAATAAGTCGACTGGAGCCATAGCTGGTGAATAAGGTTGCTCGAAGGTATTTGTTGAATTTTTCGTCAAAAATTCTTCCACAATAATGCCCTTGTGCGAAAGCGCATTATCGTAGTGTAAAAACCATAAATTTTGTTTCCACAAATCTGCCCTTTTTCGTCGAAGTTGCTCTCTTAAACGCCGCGTAACGCTTCAATAATATACTTTATTTACCGTTTGACTTTCCGGTAAGAATTCCGAGTGCACGATACTGAGATAGGTAAAGAAAACAGTCAACGTGACTTTGACTTTTGATCGACTTTGGCAGGATTTTTTCGATTTCGGTTCAGTTGGAAGGCGCCACTTAGGAGCTTGTTGACTAGTTTGAATGTCAAACTCGTAAACCCACGTCTCGTCACCAATAACAATGCGTTTCATGAATGTTGGGTCGGAATTGACTCGTTCTATCATGTCCTCAGCGGCTCTTATGCGATTGAGTTTTTAGAGAAAATTCAGTGTTTTTGGAAACAAACGAGCGGCAACTTCTTTCATAGCCAAGTAATTATTCAAAATGATACGGATCCACTCATGAGACATAGAAAGTTCAGCGGCTATTGCTCGCAAATGTAAATAAGAATTTTCAGTCACTATTTCCTTCACTTTTGCGATGTTAACTCCAATTGAAGACGTAGATGGCCTTGAAAAGGAGGAGGGTGAGGCAAATTTTCCAACATATCTCGACAGATTTTAAACGCTTTGTACCACTCATAACTACGTGTTTTTGATCAAATCGACCGTCACCGTAAGCCTTCTGTAACATTTTCATTGTATCCGAACACGAAATTCCATTAGTGAGGCAAAATTTAAGACAAAGTCTTTGTTCGATGTTTTTGTCTATTATGAAATTCGCAATACAATCTAGATAATTATGATCTAACTAATAACAGCACTGTATCTAATCTAAATAACCGGTGTAAATCAAACTCCGCTCCAAAATTTAAAACGGTTGTGCCAATCTAACAACAAAAAAAAAATAGAATTTGGAACCTTAAATAAATCATCCATTCCCGATACTTTTTGACAGAATATGCAATACAAGAAGAAGCTAAATTGATTAAAACTTATTTATAAATTGAGTTCATTATTATAACAAATCGAATCGGTAACACATTAGGACATTGCTAAGTGATCCGTCAACGAGCTGTCAGAAGTAAAATAAATGCTTGGAAGGAGTATAAATATAAATTTTGTGGACGCTTAGTAGCGCTTATTTGGACTCGTTTCTTATTGTAACGACATGAGTTCGAAATCTAGTCAGTCAACATATACAGGTAAAGTCAGTTTCTGGCTTATTTAATTAATTATTCCTTTACTTAGAAACATGGCAAAATGGTACATACACATTATAAGATGCCATGGTATACGTAGGTTTCACATGCTTGCACATAGGTGCACAAATTAAGTTTTCTTAAGCTCTTACTCTTCTTACTTCTCTTACTCCACCTGCCTTAGCGTTAGTGAATGGACCAAATGTGACTTACTTATAGCGTTAAAAATAATGCATTAACGATTAGCTATATTACTGTACATATATGAGTTATCTGTTATTGTTTAACCTCATTAAGAAGTTGCATTTCAAATATTTAACCCTGGCTACATCCGCGTGACACAGTCACTAACATATAACATTATCTCAGGTGTAACAGAGGCTTTAGAATTTATTATTCCATTATTATGATAGTTATTTTAGATATGATAAACGAGAAGCCGAAACCCGAGGCGCACAAGTTTTATCAAGACATAGTTAAACGTCTGGTGGATGTCTCATGTGACCAGACGACTGGTAAGTACCGCGGGCAAGGTATTAGCGTTGCCATTTAGCGAGGTAATGGGGCCAGTCTTTTGGGCACGTTTACAACTGTCAGCGGTCTGTAACTATTTTTTTTTGTTTAATTTTAATTTGTATATATAGTTTAATTTTAGTTTAATTTATAACATGTTACATAATCAATAAATGAATAATATGTAATAAAAATATAAACAAATTATTATAATTTATCACATGCTGATGGTGAAAGACAACATTTTAAGCCATTTTCATCTTGGAAACATAATATTGTACAGATAATTAGCTTCCAGGCGTTTTTGTGTTTGTAGTATTTTTAACCGACTTCGAAAAAAAGAGGAGGTTCTCAATTCGTCGGGATCTTTTTTTTTTGCTTTTTTTATGTATGTTCGCCGATAACTCCGTGATTTATGATCCGATTTACGTGATTCTTTTTTTGTTCGACGCGGAATAGCTTCCAATTGGTCCCCTAAAAATTTTACATAGTTTGGCCCAGTAGTTTTCATTTTACAAACATTTTTTTGTTCTCGGTTCTTGGGACCTATATTTTTTAAGAAGCGCGGCACCATTCGTAGGTCCATCCATACATAGCTAGACACTAAAAAGTAACAAATAAAATTTAAAAACTTCGTTTAAAAAATCCGACTTCAAAAACGAAAAAACTAAAAGGTATAAAATAACTTATTTCTTAAGCTATTATTATTAATATATAATATCTAAAACATCGTGAAATCGGTGCAAAGTAAAACATAAAAATTACTATATTTTGAAAATTACTAAGCACCGACTTTAAGATGTTTTAGATAATATATATTAATAATAATAGCTTAAGAAATAAGTTATTTTATACCTTTTAGTTTTTTCGTTTTTGAAGTCGGATTTTACTATTTATACATTTTAGTTTTTATAGATAGGTATTTAATTTGAAACTAATAATATAAAACGATATAAAAATAATAAATATTAGTATTAAACATAATTTTTAATATTAAATTTCAAGCATAGAAGCCCAGTAAATACACATACTATTACAAACGCAAAAACGTCTCGAAGCTAATTTACCTTTAAGTACATGTATTTGTGTTATTCTTTAGAAGGCCATCATTTGAAATACTTCAAGCAAACGTAGCTTGCAAACTCAGCTTTATGGAGGTCGTGTAATCCTTTTAGTCCGGTTTGTACGTTGCAGTACGCCTCCCGGGATTCCATCTCTGGCACAAGAAGGCCAAAATGGCCACTACGTAGGCCATGTTTCGATATTACTTAATCCTTATAGATCAAACATGTTGAATAGTGTGCCTTCAAATTTATATTATTTAGCTGTTAGATAGAGTAAGAAGTGCACTTAGTTTTAAACCTAATATATGATATTTTGTAGTGGAATTATCAAATACCAAATTTTGTAATAATGTTAAAAAAAGAATGTTAATCTAGAAGATTGATAGATACTCATGTAAATATAGACCAAGATGATGGATTGTGTGTAGAATTACATAGTGATTTGTTGTGTGATAGATGACGTATACGAGAATAATAGATATAGGAGAATAGAAGGAAAATACCTTGCCGATCCTAAATGACTGGCAGAAAGTGAGAGTAAAGAAAGAATTATCCAAAGTTTACCTGAATGAAGCTGTAGTAAATATAAATATAACAACAGCCCACAACTGTCTCACTGCTGGGCTCGGGCCTCCCACTGTAGAGGAATGGACAGTATACCCGCCACGCTTGTCCAAGGCGGCTTGGCAGGTTTGACACATCGGTTATCTCGATGTGCAGGTTGCATCACGATATTTTCCTTCATTATGCTAGCAACGAGCACGTGGTAATTGTAACAATATACAAATTAGGTCAGAAAACAGCCTAAGTGTGCATGCGTTCCGGCCAGGATCGAACCCGCGATCTTTGCGTTTAGGACGCCTGCGCTAGCCATTACGCTACCACGACTTTTTAGTACATATAAAAGTAGTAGTAAATATAAAATATTAATAGAAAAATTGCGCCAGAACTCAATACATAAGTCGAAGGAGCGAACCTATTCACGAGTGTATCAAAATTCCAAAATTGAAACCACAAAACTTATAACATTTCTCCGGCAATTAGATTCGGAGCTCTCAGGAGAGTTGAGTGAGCCCTTTTTATGGTTGGGCAAGGACTCTCAATATATTTATCGCGCGTTTGAGCCACAGCAATTTGCGAAATTCGAGCCCGGGGACTATTTGCTCAACCCGCCGGCGGGATAGTCGGAGAATTCGTTATTATTCACATAGTGGGTGTTCGGGTAATGGACTTATTAGTGTGTATTAAGGCATTAAATATACAACCTGCTCGTCTCTTCTATTTTATGTCGCTTAGCCAAATTAAATTCGACCGTAACATACATTAACAACAAATATAATCAGGACAGCTCTAACAGAATGGGATACTTTATAGTTAAAGCAATATCGGGTGCGGACATGTGTTACAATAACTTCTAATATTTTTACATATAAAAGAACAGTATTTACAATAACACTTTATAATCTAACTTTTAAAATACCATGATAATTAATGCGCTATTTGACTACTTTTACCTGTATCTACTTAAATAACGTCGTAAGTAGGTACGCTCGTCTAAAATCTATAAGGCTACAACAATCTGTAATTTTTGATTATGATTTGACTGCGTCATGATGACATAATTATTCTCACGAATCAAATACAGTAGTCTCGATTAATTGGACTGATTGTTGGCGTAATAATTTAATATATTGTTACAACATACGCCCCGACAAAGATAAATCCCACGTACAGATCTGTAGTAGCACATTTTATTACCTATCGGCAAATAAACGAATTGTAATCCTTCTCGTCTTCTTTTGTTCACTTATTTATTGGCATACGTTTCTAGCGGAGAACAACCTATTGTCCTATTGTCCTCGCTCATTAGCATCATTAGCCAGGTGTTTACAAGCTAATTCTAGGAAACTGTGGCGACGTTGCCGGGCGGGCACTTTTGCATTCGTGGAGCATAAAACGACGGCCTGATGAAGAGAGGAGTCAGTTGAACTACGACTACGATACGGGCGTAACATGTGTACATTCGGGAATCTAATAGTGACGGACTTTGCGCGTTTTATTGAATTACGACCTTCTGCATTACGTTTGGATTTGTTGTGTTCGATTATATTTGTATACGTGTTATACGTGTTTGTATAGTTCTAATAAAGTCTATAATAATTCTAACGGCATTTTAATTCGAGTCCCGCAAACTCGTAACAATATGAAGGCAAGCGATTTTTGTACACATTATTAATTCTATAAAAATAAGTTACCTGCTCCACGTACGCGTGTTTATTCAAAAGAACAAAAAAAACTTTTTAAAACAAAATTTGAGTAAGAAACAATTAATCAATTTATCCGTGCAGGAACGGAGAAAGAATACATTCTGCTGCCGAGCGGCCTGTTGTATGAGGCGGCAAAAGCAGCCACGATAGGGTATTGGCTCGTCGGGATGGCTAGCACCCCTGATCTAAAGTATGCCGCCATAACAACCTTAGTTGTGTTCCGACATTAATGGCCATGTTCCATTCTCTCTCTTGACAGCACGTTGGTAGCATATTTGGTGTAATAAAAATTCATAGGCGATGGTCACCATTTTCCATCAAGTGGGCCGACAAATTGTCTGCTGAACTCCTGCAATAAAAAATAAAAAAAGCATGTGTGTCTTGGGACGCCCGACAAAAGTGATAACTTGCTTGAAAGAAAGGGAAGCCAGACAGCCTGGCGCCGTAACGCGTTACGTAACGAAGCGGATCACCCTCCCATAAGAAGTTATCGCTTCAAAAATATGTTGAGGTTGGTCAAGTTTCAATGTCAACAAAAATCTAAAAAATGTTTTGGATTTACATTAAAACTTAAGATATTAGGTTGTAAAAATACAGTTATTACTTAGAAACGTTTGGAATAAATTGTTCCCGTTTTATTGAGCGTAATACAATAACAACAACCGAGTAAAACATTAATGTTTTTAGACCAGTAATTCTCAAACAAAAAAGTAGGTCGTAATATTTTTTCATTGAGACGAAATTAACGGGTGACATATCAGGCATTGTTCATCATTATAAAGGGAAAAAGAATTCAAGCTTTTCAACGTTGAATGCTAGCGAAAAAACAAGTTTAAAATCTACATTGAGAAGTTTTCAGAGCGTGACTAATAGGTGTACGTCACGGAACAAGACTTGAAAGTAGGAAAAAATACGCGGCAGCTGTTTCAATGAAAAATAACGTGTCATTAATCATAACGATGAAAGCTTTGAAAGGAAAGAGCGACGACGCAACGACAAATACCTTCCTGTAGAGCGCGGCTCCGTGTTTGCACTTACGGGTGTCGCGGCGTAGCCGGAGTATGGAATCGCATCGAAATGGAATACAAATGTGACACTTGTATCAGAAATATGGCTTTGAATTCCTGAGAGAATGCGTGCCTTCCTAGGCCTATATCAGTCTACGTAGGACCATGGAAGTAGAATCCTACGTGTGAATGAATGAATAAAAATCCCTTTATCGTTGTCATAAACTTAAACCAAGACAGTTACAACTTACAGATACAAGACAGTTACAACTTACAGATACAAGACAGTTACAGATACGTTGGGTATTGGACACATCTTATGGTGGGGCTTCATCTTCGATAGTATTATCCGTGCATTAACGGAGAAAGAATACAATTTCCTGCGGCCTGGCGGCCTGTCGTAAGAGGCGACAAAACAACTCACAGCCAGGTGGTAGCACATTTGCCCGTTTGGATAGCTACCAGCTTTGGTCTAGAGTCTAGAGTATGCTGCCATAACAACCTTGAGTTGTGTTCCGGCGTTATTGACCAAGTTTCAGCAGCAGAGCATTTGTAGCACCTTTGGTGTTTTAAAGGTCTATAGGCGATGGTAACCGCTTTCCATCAAGTGGTACGTGTGCCTGTCTGCTGAACTCATGCAATAAAAATAAAAGTGTTACAGATAGAAAGGCCGTTTCACGCAGATATGGCGATAGCGGGAGAGTCCGAAACAACCTTGAAATTGAGAATCTTGTGGCCGAGCCTAACATAATAGGAGAAATAAAAGCTAACTGTCTCCGCTGGCTCGGTCACGTAGAACGGATGGGAGAGGATTGCAGGGTGAGGAAAGCATATTTGGGACGGCCGGTAGGTCAGTGTCCTGTCGGCCGTCCTAAATATCGCTGGAAGGACAGAGTAAAGGCTGACCTGTCGGAGCTAGGAGCCAGTAATTGGCAAGAAGTCGCACAGGAGAGAGAACAGTGGCATGCTCTCGTTCCGGAGGCCAAGACCCACTTTGGGTCGATGAGCCAACGGAGTAAGTAAATAAGTACATATCTAACATAGAAAACCATCTTTAAAAGATCATTTTACTTTTAAAGTATCATGGTAGCAAAAAACACTGTTTAAACAATAATTAATGCGCTATCAGACTCATTAGACTTGTATCAATTTATTAGATTGTCCTTATTAATATGGATCAATTTGCATTATACTTTTTGCACATGGAGCGAGTAACGTTAGAGCAAATATTTCTTTTTTACTTTTGAAAATTACTACATTATTAACTCTCAGAATTTCAATTATAACTTACTATTTTAACTGCACCATAAATATTACGATCGCAAAATAAGGAATCCTCATAACTATAATATATTAAACTCGGTTAATACAAACGTATAGGCACACAGTCTTTTTCATTTCTCATATTCTGAAAGTAGCCTTGGAGCTGCCTGATTACAGGAATGGAAACCCTAGATATTACATGCGACTCATGTTCCAGCTTTTTTTACAGCTACTGTTAAAACGCGGCATAAATTGTAATTAAAATATATTCACAATTTTGTAACAGGAGTTTATGGTTATAAATTACTTTTCACTAATTTATTATTTAATTTACATAAATTTCAGTAAAATATTTACTATCATCAGTGGCAAAAAAATACTGGCTGATACAAAGCCACAGAAAAAGAAATTTAGGTAGGTACTTGAGGTTTCATATGTGATGTATTTAATGAGTTCATCTGTTTTAGATATGGATTTAATGGCTGATTTCATTACAGAAGTAGTTATTTGTTTTTGTTTTGTCCAAATGAAAAGCAGAGTGTTAACCTCGAGAGAAAGGCCTATTTAGGCACTCTTAGCTCAGACACGCCAACCATGTCGGCAAAAATGTAAAAATAAGAACAAGCAAAGAAAAGTGAAATAGCAATAAGAACCTACTGTGTAAGGTTTTCTGAAAAGATTAGAATAAAAAAATATAAAATTAATGAAAACATATAAAGATATATATATATATATATATATATATATATATATATATATATATATATATATATACCAAAAACAATACAAAGCCGGCCAGATCTTGTTCGTCTGGTAGATGCAATTGATAAAAAAAACATCTAATGCCTAAATACATCACTCTCACCTCTCGTGTAAGAATCTACTATTTTAGTTAGTAATATATAGATAGATACTTATATATTTATTCCAAACTCCGTATATCAGAAAAATTCAGAAGGGGTTGGTACATTTAGCAAGTTCTCGTTTGAAACTCAAAACAAAACCCTTCCACCCTAAACACCCAGGCAGCGACCCTTTCAACTTACTTTTAAATTTCATTTATCCCTAACGAACAAAGATTCAATATAATTAAATTAATTTTTGAACGTACATAATTACGAAAATGTAAGAACAAATTACATATACTACTTATCTCATATACATATAGGGGTAGGTTGCGCAAGTCGTACTCTGTCAATATATAATCTCATAACCTATAAGAAGTGTCCTCTGTTGCGGTAAACGTGAACTAATTCAGTTACCTGAGTAAACTGAGTGGGTTAACCCGGTAATCCTGACCCTTGGTCTAAAGTGTGTCCCCATAACAAGCTTGAGTTGTGTTCCGGCATTATTACCAGGTTCCAGTCTCCCTTAAGAGAGCAGTAGCGCATTAGTAGCCTACGGTTTTGGAAATGCCCATAGGCGATGGTAATCGCTTTCCATCAAGTGGGCCGTCTGCCTGTCTGCTGAACTCCTGCAATAAAAAAAATCGTCAACGAATTTTTTTAAATGTAAGGTTTTCTAAGTGTTCTTACTAAAATTAGAAGAAGTTCATTCGTGGGGTATTTCGACGAAGAATGCTATAATTAAGCCACTTTTGTTCGTTCCTGTCTTTGGCGGTACTCTGCCATTAATTTAGTCATTAAACTGTGAATATTTCAATATTTTGTTAGTAGTTTCGAATTGAAATTTTGATAGTATAGTTTCTTAAGTTGTATCTGTGAGAAATTCTTTAATCGTAGCGGTACGTACGACTTAGGTTTTGGTATAAATTATTTTCTTTGTCAGTTATACAATATGAGGATTTTAGTGTATAATATTTGGCAGCAGAATAATACGAATGAAGCATAACACAAATATAAAGTACTGAAGCCTACGAAAAATTAAGTCTAGTTTCTTTTTGAGTGGCTATTACTGAAATTAGGCGATTAGCCATTCAGAAAAAATATTTAATAAAGTTCCTTAAAGCTTGCACAGCCACAAACGAAATACGGTTGAAAACATTATGCCGTACAAGGGGGCATCACAGACTATATGCTAATCCACTTTCACAGTACAGATTGTTACTAAGCGTATGGTGATCGATATCGATAAAACATTACACTCAAGCAGTCTTCCTAATTGATGCGAGTCAGATCTGATCATTTAATATTTTATCGATTGTAATGATTGTATGACATGGCTCGATAAATTGATGTGTGTATGTGGACCTTAACGCGCCTACTGTTTTTGTGACTATATATAACCTAACAGCTGTTTGCCAGGGTTGCGCAACCAAATTTTTTATGAAATTTTTGAACCTCCATATCTTAAGAACTATTACGTAAATATTTTTGTTTTAGTAGAGAGTAAGCTTATATACTTGTATAAATCGCTCGGCTTGCACGCTCTAGGTCTTTGCGCCTGGGTGCCACGCATCCCTTGCACCTTGGCACAGACGGCCCTGATACCTGTAATAATGACCTGTTATAATAAAAGCCATTTGTGAGCTAATTATTTGCTGAGGGTTATACAGCCCTTCGTGTCCAATAAAATAATGCGTTTAGGGCGGTGTTGGGGCTGCCATCGCCATGCTACTGTAGCGCCTCAGGCATGTTTGCTCTAGCCTACACTGATTGCTGTTAGGGTATCATTCGGACGCGGGACGTGTAGGGATGCAGCACCAAGGGGTGAGAAGATTCCGGGACAGCAGCAGGCAGCGTTTTCTGCTGCCTGCACCTATATTAGACACAGCTCCGTGATGCGTACTAATGCAATATGTGTGTAATATCTCAGTAATTTTTCATAACAAGTCCTGGAATAATATGGATGATATCTGACACCAAAGTGTATTTTATACGCCGTTTTACGATTATGAAGTAGTGAAATCTCAAAAAATCGTAAGGATCATATTGTTTTTTATTTAAAGTCCATAGGTCGCGAGCTACGCGTTACTAAAGTCGTAAAAGGAATATAAAAAGTTATTGAGGATATCTTAACTTTTGATCTATGTGGTGGAAAATAATAAGAAAACTCTAGGTTTGAAAAATACTTTTAAAGAAAATTTTGTCGAAGTCGAACAAGACACGTGTTATGGCTATTTATGATATATGTATACTAAAACTCAAAAGGGCGCGGGTTCGATCCTGACTGGAACGCATGCATCACTTAATGAGTTTTCTCACTTAATGTGTATTACAATTATCACATACTGCTAATAGGGGTGAAGGAAAATATCGTGATGCAAACTGCACATCTATAATGGCAGGTCCGAGCCCAGCAGTGGGACATTTATGGGCTGTTATATTGAAGTATTTATATGTGCATATTATTAATTAGTCTTTTTAAATGTAGGCATGTAGTTACTTAACATTGAATGTGAATCGCAATTTGTGTTATATACTTTCATTCTTCAATAAATAATATAAATCTATGACAAAATAATCTTTTTTTTTTATAAAGAATAGGTTCGCGTTTGACCGACATTGCGCCTGATGTCAGGCGGAAATGCAGTCTAAGGTGGAGCACGCTTACCTAAAAGATACCTGTTCACGCGAGACTTAAAGACACCTAGATTGTATTTTACGGGAAAAACAGACGACGGTAAAGAGTTCCATTCTTCAGCGGTGCGTATGATGAATGTGGAAGCATAGCGTTTCGTCCGCTTCGTCGGTATTTCCACCATATATCGGTGGCGTAAGTGCGTACGTCTGCTTATCCGGTGATAGAATGGTGAAGGTGGAACCAGCTCATGCAGTTCAGAGGCACACTCCCCGAAGTGTATCCTATAGAATACCAACAAACTAGCGACTTTACGTCGATGACTTAGGCTCTGAAGCCTTTCGTCGAATAGTCGGTTGTTGCCTATCAGTTTCCTAGCTCTTTTCTCTATCGTCTCGAGTGTCTCTAACTGGTATTTAGCTGAGCCATCCCAAAGATGAGAGCAGTACTCCATGCAAGACCGTACTTGTGCTTGATACAGATTTAGCAACTGAAGTGGTGTGAAGTACTGCCTCATCCTTGATAGAACCCCTAGCTTTTTGCCAGCCAGCTGAGCAACATACTCTATATAGGAGC
Organism: Dendrolimus pini; assembly: GCA_949752895.1. Lineage (NCBI taxonomy): Eukaryota > Metazoa > Arthropoda > Insecta > Lepidoptera > Lasiocampidae > Dendrolimus > Dendrolimus pini. Next base: position 16,516,161 of record OX457137.1, on the reverse strand, counting down.
CAAAATTTAGAGATTGTGTTAAGGAGATGCCAAGAAGCTGAAGGCTGTCGGCTATCGGTATGGATACACCTCGGAAAGTAGGAGTTAAGTTGAAAGGACTCCTTTTGGCAGAGAAGACACACGCCTGGGTTTTGGAGGCATTGAATTTACCAACTTACCAACCTAGTCAAGGTTGGATTCACCCCAATCGGAGACTGCCTTCAAGGTCAAGTTCATTCTACTGATCATTGACTCCCTCTGTGACTGAATCTGGGCGCTACTGGCTCGCGCGTTGGATGTATAGCTCTCTACAACAGTGCTGTCGTCTGCATACCCCAAAATACCGGGTTTCAGCAAGTCGTTTATATGCAACACGAAAAGTGTTGCAGAGAGCACCGATCCCTGAGGGACTCCGGCATTTATAACCATTTGATCAGATGTGCATCCGTCAATGACTACTCTGATCGATCTATCAAATCTACAATACTATCAATTTTAATTAATATACAGGCAAGAAAATTATTGTAAACATATCTATATTCAAGAAAGGGATCAAAAAAACATCAATTTAGACTTTATAAGCACAAGGACCAACATTATCAGAAACATCTTTCCCATGGCGAACTCTGAGTACAGGATCCCTCTGCTTACTACGAGCAAGTACGCGGCCTCGCCTTGTCCAAAGAACTACCACCCGTTTTGACGACCAACCTCACTGGCCAAGTGAAATAACTGCCTATTCGTTCTGGTTAACCGTTCGTTTACGGAAAAGCGATGTGGATATACTGATAATCCAAAATCACTCGTGGTCGCCGTACGCTGGATTTATGCATTTTATAGAACCTCGTCTCGTATGTCGCGTCTTGCTAGACGGGCCACAATGGCTCGTGGTCTTTGTGGTTTCACCACGTCATCACAGTTGGACGAATTTCCATAAAACGCGCTTCCTCTCTGCGCTAATGATATCTCGTTCTTCTACCTTTACACCTAACTTTGCGGCCATGAGTGTAATTAGATACTTAGTATTTTCCCACTCTTTTTCAGGAATATTCCTGATCTCTAAATCGCTTAGAAGACTACCTTTATCTACTATAAAAATATACAAAAATCCGTAACTAAATGATAAAAACAGTGTACGTTCATTATCAATAGACAACCTTTCATTCGATATATTCAATCGATATGCATTTGACCGTTTTTTTCTGAATACGTAAAAGTGGTTCAATTCCCAATATTTGAATAATCCTGTTTGAATCTCATCACTGAAAGGGTCTGAATGCTCTCAAGTAATCAAGATAATTCAACCGAAGATTTCTTGACAGACATAAATCCTATTTTCAATATTACAATTTACAAATGCCACAGTAAACCTAATTCCGTATATCGGAATACTACTTTCTAACCGATAAAAACATATAATTGCGATACAATTTTGTTTTTATGTTCGTTTTTCTCAAACAATTATTCTGAAAAAAAACCCAGATATTCCGTACACACGAATCCGCTGAAGCTAAAAGTATTATTTTGTTGCCTTCAGTTAGTGTGTAAGTGTTTGTTGAATAATGAAAAATAAGTAGAAAAAATAGATAATAGGCTCACCCAAAACTCATGTCCAAACACTATGTCTGCCTTGGGCTTCTGAAGTATATCTTGCTCATATTTAAAATAATTTATTTTCTTTAAGTTTTAAAATAATTTAGTTTCTATTTCTTTTTTTAATTTCCTCTTTTTAATTTAATTTATAGAATGTAAAATATTTACTAGCAAGCATTATAGCTATCTATATGTGGAAACAGTTAAATGGTTATAGATATTTAGTGGTATGTACGTAGTTATAAACTGTTTGTTTTCCGAATAAAATAAAAGTAAGTAAGTAAAGAAAAATTATGTAATAAATAGCACAAAAGGGGAGGCTACATCCAGAAGTAGATTACAACGGATTGACGTTGACTACGGTAACCCTCCGTTAATTGTCAACATAATGGATGAGGGACTAATTTTAAAAAGCAATTTTTATTAACTGATTATTATTAGTACTATCGATGAACAGCAGACAAAACTTGGCCAAAAATAATGTTCCAAAAATACAACGAAACAAAAAGTTTTCGTTTATTTCAAATATCACAGCAAAGTCGATGTTTAACATATAAATTACCATCATTTTTTACATTCATATTAGGTAAGTGTATATACGTGGCTGCTCTTCGGAGATAAGGCTTTGACGCGAGCCCCCGTGGCTTTATTACTTCAATGCCGACTGATATCCAAAGAATATGATAAAAAATGATTACTTTCGTAATCTCACAAGGCTTACCCTCTAACCACTTTCAAAGTTCATTTCCGATATTTTTGTGAGTACCAAATGTTTGATCCAACTGAAATTATGCCTTCTTTAATATGGCGTTGCACAATTTGTTTATCTATTCAGTGACAAATATTTATTAAGTTATAGTGATCACTACTGTGCCGGCGATTTTATCTGCATGGAATTATTTTTTTTGCGGTACCCTAACAAAATAACCTGAGTTACTCCTTGTAACATGAGTTATGTGCTAGTGAAAATCCCGTCAAATCGGTCCAATCGTTTCAGAAAATAGCCGGAACATGCAAACAGACAGACCAAAAAAATATCTGAAAATGTCATTTTCGGAATCTCCTGGTCCGAATTATCCCCCTGTTTTTTTTCATATTTTTATTTTGACATTGCAAACAGACACTTCAATTGTATTTATCTGTATAGATAAAGTTGGTAATAGGGCTTGGTTCCTACCTACCTCAGACAAGAGATCAGTATGGCGATCCAGCGAGGTAATGTAGCCAGCCTTCTGGGAGCCTTACTCATCGACCTTACTGCGACCTGGGCCCTAATATAGGCTTAATATTCATTCTACATAAGGCCCATTTTTCAATCGTCACTTAAAAGTTATCCATGGAATAAATTACAACCTGAATGAATGCAAGAGTGAAACATTTACTAAACTATGTTATTCACGCAACTGTAGTTCTTAATTTATTCATGTTGTATTTCATTTGTTAAATAGCTTTTATCGGACGATTGAAATATCGGCCCTTAAGGGTTTATATGTAGAATAAGTTTTCCTCTTGTACTATTTTATATTTCATCTCTATATTGATGTCGAAATCGACTAGAAATACAATAAAAAATGTTACCAGGTGAAACCTTGAACTTTGAAAACCCTCAGCCAATTTAAAGGGTTTTTAACGCCAATCGAGGTAGTTGTTGTGGTGGCTCGAAAAGGAACCTTTCAGTAATTTACTTTTTTTTATTGCAGGAGTTGAGCAGGCAGGCAGACGGTCCACTTGATGGAAAGCGGTTACCATCACCTATGGACATTTGAAACACCAAAGGTGCTACAAATACGCTGCTGCTCTCCTAAGAGACATTGGAACTTGGTCAATAATGCCGGAACACAACTCAAGGTTGTTATGGCGAAATACTTTAGACCAGGGGTGGTAGCCATCCAGTCGGGCAAATGCCCTACCACCTGGCTGTGGGTTGTTTTGGTCGCCGACCAGCAGGAAATTGCATTCTTCCTCCGTTCCTGCACGGATAAAAGTACTAACAACAAATTGCAAAGAAATATTTAAAGAATGCTGATTTGCTGTAATATTTATTTCCGAAAACGCTTGCATAAAATGATCAATTACTCCGGTTCTTTATAGAAGGTTCTTAAAACTACTTTACCTATAGATTATATAAAAGACAACTTTATATATTATGCTGGGTATACATTAAGCCAACGTGGAGGGTTCGCTGGTATTCGTTACTTTATTGTGTACGTTTGGGCTAGTAGTAGTATGGATTATACATACACATTATGATGGTCGTGATGGATTTCTGACAAACATACATTATTCTTTGTTGGCGAAATACGAACATGACTTTAGATATCGTGTCTCATCGCACTATAGAGCATTTTAAGTCGATTTTAGACGGTTCATTTCTATCTTTCATTTTAGATGAATCAGCCAAAATGATGAATAATTCAATGTCATTGAGGACTGTCGCATCCTTTCAGTCCTGTGCCTTTCAAGCAAATTGTTTCGATTTGTTTGACCCGTCTATTATAATCATTATACTAGTAACTTAGATATTTGTAACTTTTTTTATATAAATTAATGAATTCTGATTTCTGTACCTATTTAAGTATTACTCCGAAAATTTCGTCCCAAAATATTTAATTATTAAAATGATGAGAAAAACATGAACAATATCAAGAAAACGACTTTATTTAGTATCACTTGAAAGATTTCCAATAATTGTATATTGTATCCACTTTAACAGATATTCGAGAAATAGTAGTAATATTTTTCCATATTCTATTTTCTTCGCTCAATATTGCTTGGTATCAAAAACAATTTCAGAGAAAATTCATTAGATCGTACTCTCTTCATTTACTATTAAACTTTTGCTTAAAAACTGATAAAGAAATATTACGGAGGAATTGTAACACGTTTTTCTAAATAAAACAACTCATTTATGTTTTTTTAGTTACGAACCTGACAAAGAGGCCTATAGATTTGTGTAACGTCATGGGGAAAGGCAGCGCTTTGCTAGCTTTTAGGGTCGGATAGGAGGTAAAGGATAGACGGACTAGATAAGAGAAATGGGATAGAGGGTGTTGGCAACACCAGCATAAGCTAATATTATTTTTATACTTTCAACACTGTCTTTGCTTATTCCTTCTTCTTCCATTTTGGTTGCAGCCGTGTGCACACGTATTCGTTATGTAAAAGTGATTTATTATATGTTTTCACCACTAACTTCTACACCTACAACGGCCAGGGTATCGCCCACACCATCAGCGTAGATCGAAATATATATAATATGTACGACGAGCTGCGCACAGAGGGGATGTGATGGAGAAGATGTGATAGGAGAGGGAGGTAGGAAATTGGAACTCGCACTCATCATTCAAAACATGATTATCACAAAGCTAACCATTCCACATTGATATTCAAGACAGCGTAGTACCACACTGTTCAAGCCAGCCCTAAAAGCTGTGGTTAATATATGATTCCAACATGCTCTTCTGCGTAGTAAAATGGCAGTTCAGTAAATGGGTTTGATATCAGTAATGAGATGACTAAGCCTCCGCCAAGTCCTGATGGAAGGGGTTAACCCAATAAATGCTGGCTTGACGTTGTGAAGGATACGATTACGTGATTCGGGAACAACCAAATACGGGACGAGCTGTAATTACTATTTTGATTATAGCTCTTAGGGCCGGCTGGACCATTCTAACACCACGTTGTTACAGATTATCGGCATCAAACAGTTAGCCTTGAGCTAATATTCGTGCACCGATTACCTTTTTTTCGGCACTGACAATAATATATAACTACCTACTTTCATACTTTGTATTTCTTCTTCTTTTAGTCCTGACCACAATTGTGGTAATTTATTGACTTTTTTAATGACATAACTTCAATTTGATTTAAATTAAATAAAAAGTAAATTCTCTTTAAATAAATTATAAGATATATTATTGGCATATGTACTGCTATAAAAAATCAGTATGATTTTTATTAAAAAATAAAGCAGGTAGTTGAGCAAATCAGGTTTCCTACGATGAGTGAAAATTTCGATGACTCACTTCCCTCCCTCGTTATCTCATCTCTCTATTCTAACCTCTCATCTCATCTTAAAGGCTGGCAACGCATTAGCTTCGCCCCTAGTGTTGCAAACATTTATAGGCGGCGGTAACCACTTTCCGTGAGCTGGGCCGTCTGCCTGGAACCTGGCCACAAATGCCGGATCACAAAGGTTGTTATCGCGGCTGACTCTAGATTCACCAGAGATGGTCCCGATTACATAGACTTCGGCCCCCTGGTGGTGAAGAGAGTACCCTTCCCCGGGAGTACCCTAAATGAGTACCAAGTGTGGTGATGTCACAGATGTAGTACCTATGGTCTAGTCCCTGTGGCACTCCATAAAGTTCATGATTCATGATGATTACTTACGTCTGTCCTCACTGTTGTTGGTCAATTAATTCAGTACGGTCTCCTATGGAAGGCTTGGAAACCGGTAAATGAGTCGTACTGGGTACCGGTTTTGATCTCAATTTAAACGATTTTTGAGAATAAAATTTCATTGGGTTTGTTGAATAAATTGATTTCGAACAAATTTCAAACGGTCCTTACCGCACACAGCCATAGCGAAGCCATGAAGTTTTGAGTTTTAGGAACAAGTTTTCAGTCGCTTCTCCCAGAATAAACCAGCTAATTCAAGTTTATCTAGCACTCTCTTTAAGGTTTACACTTCGAACGAGATATATAGACGACTAAAACAGGTTCCAAACCTTGCTTCTATGGCTTATATAGGACGAAGAATTTTTGCACTACCCTCAAATACAAAACAACAACAAAAACTAAACCCTTAGCTACATCTGCATGACAAAGTCATGCTAATACTAGCTAGCATTTCCACTACATTTCCTTTTTTAATAGTATTTTATTTCACGTTTACATATCAGATTATGATAAACACTAAAAGGGTTTCATATTCCATAAGGTGGCAATGCACGTCCGCTTAAATCAACATTTAGTAATCTAATCTGCTGACGTTGTTATTCACAAACAGGATATAACTTAGATCCAACAAATAATTTCAGTTGTTTATTAAAGCATTTACATTGGTATAACAACCACGTAGCAAGCATTAATTCCGCAGACCATTTCGAGTGAAGTTTACGATATAACACTACGGAGTTAGTCTGAAACACGTAAAATGTATCCGTCAAAGTTGCGCAATATATCATAATTTGTATGAACCAGTTCTTCTCTCCGCCTTATTCATAGTTGTACAAGGTTTAAAATTAATTTAAAAAAAGTCTTTTTCATAATCGCATTAAATGTAACTGAAAACTGTTTTACTTTTTTAAAGCGCCGATAATCCTTCTGTAACGATTATACTCCTGCTCCAAATGCGTTATAATATCAGCCAATAAATCTCCAACTGCTTGGTTCGGGCCTCCCATTATAGGGAAGAACGGACAATATACCCGCCACGCTTGTCGAAGGCGGCTTGGCAGGTTTGACATATCGGTATCTCGATGTGCAGGTTGGATCACGATGTTTTCCTTCACCGTTGTTAGCACGTGGTCATTGTAACAGTGCGTTAATGTTAATACTTAACTGTGTCCAATTGTATGTCCAACTCCACCTATAAACCACGGAATGGATTTAAAAAAAAAGGTTTTATTTTTTTTATTGCAGAAGTTCAGCAGACAGGCAGACGGCCCACTTAATGGAAAGAGGTCACCAAAAGTGCTACAAATGCTCTGCTGCTCTTTTAAAGGAGACTGCAACCTGATCACTAATGCCGGAACACAGCACAAGGTTGTTATGGCGGCATACTCTAGACTAGTGGTGGTAGCCATCCAGTCGGGCAAATACCCTACCACCTGGCTGTGGGTTGTTTTGTCACGTCTTACAACAGGCCGCCCGGCCGCAGGAATTTGTATTCTTTCTCCGTTCCTGCACGGATAATTTACACTATCAGTTCAACAATTGTTCCCTGAAGGGTTTCCTATATGTGTAATTAAACCTAATTAAGTTTATATGTAAGTAAAAAAGAGCTACTTCCTAGGGTTTCTCTAGTTAATTATTATAAATGCAGAATATTTGATATTCATTGTTTTAAGTAATTGTATTTTGTGTAAAAAAATGTGAAATGTGATTATTTATGTAAGTTGGCAAAAGAACTAAGTCTAGTCGACGTAAGCTGAATAAACCAAAATCTATAATTTAGTCGAGCTGATATTTTGACATTTTTAACACATTAATTGTATTTCCGCCTGTCATTTTAGACACAATTAAAAAATATTCAAATGTGTTAAAATGAATTTCTGTCGATACTTGCTATGTTTATTTTTTCCATCCTTTCCAGATAGAGAAATGGCTGGTTGGTACCAAGGGTGCCGTGGTCTTATAAGGAAACTCCGGATTTTCAATTGAAACAATGTTATAATGTATTTAAGGTAAATTTAAACGAGTACAAATTCTTTACAATCACGTGTTAATATTTTTTAGCACATTTTTCATAACATTCCAAACATTAACGTCAAATTTTTAATATATTTTTTACTATTTCTTTATCTCGCCAACAGTGCCGAGATAAAGGTTGTATATAGGTTTAACACCAGATTTTAATGATATTTGATAAGCAGTTTATGAATACATAACTTTTTAAAATATTAAATTGGTTCCTTCTAGAACATTGTATAACTAATTTCTAAACGGATTCATAATCTGTATTTAACAACAGATTCCAAAATCAATCAAACGTTTCGTGGAAATTCGAATCTGCACAGCCCAACGGATTTGCTCCGAAATAATAGAATTGTTCAGTTACAATTTTGTGTGCAATTTATGAATTGATTTAGTATGCAAACCAATACGGGGTTTTAAATGTCACGGATCTATTCATTGTATACGAGTATTTTGTTATTTCATTTTAAGAGCTGATAGGCGTAGTGGCATATGTATAAAGGAAATAAATGTAAAACTGTTTTATTGCGTCGAGTGCAATCAATCAATCGCCATAATTTGTCTATTTCGCGGCACTGGTTCCCTAGAAATGATTTTATAAAATGAATTATTGTCTCAATTTTGTACTGTTCTACAAAATATGCTGAAAATCGCATCATATACTCACGCAGACAAAGTAGCCACTCAAAACTAAAATAAGGGTATCGCTAAAAGTTTCTTCTGTCGCTTTCTCTCTACCAGCCGTAACAAGTAATAATAATGGTAATAAATAACATGTCCCAGTTAATAATATACTCGCAGGGGGGCTTTGTGGCGAAGCCTTAGTTGAGTAGCGACACCTCGGACCTAACTCCGGGGGCCAAGGCAAGGCTTCCCCGCCTCCGTGCTTGTCTTAACCAGCCAGCACGGAGTGGACATCGCTAGAGCTAAAAAACAAGCTCCATGTGGTGGAAGTGATAAATAGCATAACGTGGTAAGTAGCTTCGGTGAACCTGCAGCCCACCTCTCTAAACCTCTTAGCCAAACACACTCATGTTGCCCCTCACCAATCTTGGCATTTTTAAGGGCTCATAAAGTGAGTGGCGAGTCACCGTCTGCCCTTTTTTCCATGTTCAAGGAGAACATTGCGAGGGACAGGCACCATAGTCCCCATATTCCCCAACCTGTAACTCAAGTAGCAGTACATCCCAATAGCCCGGTACCTTTTGTTCTCATTTCCTACACGGCTTGTCCTTGGTTCCATTTTTATATGATGTAGATAGGGACAATCGCCGGTCAGTGTCACGCCACATTTAGATTAAATTTGTCAAGGCGCCTTTACGTGTTGGCCTTCCCATGGATCCACGCAAGCCCTCCAAAACTCCGGGCCATTTTCATGGCCCGTGTTCTTCAAAGACATACATTATAGTTATAATAGTTTAGAATCGACTTCGATGGTAGAGTCGATAGCTTATCCCTTTTTAAGTCTTTTATGGCTTACAATTAGACCAATAAAGTACCCCCCCCCCCCCCCCCTCTAGCGGTCAAGCCGTGGTCTATATATTATATTATTCTAGTATTTATTTTCATTTATTACTTTGTTACTGTAAATTTACTTTTATATTACTTGACATTATATTGATATGATTATTGTATGATTGTATAAAATATAATTTTACTTTTTAGTGGATATTAAGTGGTTTTTATTAATTTTGAATGGACTTTTTTTCTCAGGCTATAATTAATTAAGAAGTTTTTTGGCTGCCATTTGCATTCCTAATGAGCAAAGACATGGGATACATAAATTAATATTATTTCACCTAATGTTTATATCTATCATGTTCTTGAGAAAATGAATGAATGAATGAACGTTCTTTATTGCATACATAGGTTACACATATATACAATAGGAGGTCTTATCGCCGCCGGCGATACCTTCCAGACCACCTTCACAATGATTAAAAATAGTAATATATAAATGAAATAAATGATACATAACATATATTATAGAACAAAGAAAAATATAAAAATTAAATGTGAATATTTCGTTTCGTCGATTAGATAAGAACATCCATTAAATTGGGTTACCTGGAAGAAATAGAAAGAAAGAAAGAAAAACTATTTATTTGAGAAAATAGCCACGTAGTTACATTCTTTGCACATTCTTATACACAAAGCATTATTTGAGAATTTGTACGCCGCATTTTCAGCAAACAAGGTTTGCACTCAGCGTATTGTTGTGCCGGAGTCATATCCAACACAACGCTGATTTGTAGTGCAAACCTTCCTTTTGGCGTAAGGCCATAACGACCCAAATTTGTTAATATAAAATAAAAAGTAAATAATAAAATTAATTGTAATTATGTAATACATGATTATTATAACAAATAAATAAACTTTAATAAAACTAACAAATAAAATACTTTGTTAGGTACTCCAAAAAAATAAAAAAAATACTCGTGTTGTCAACGTGAATCGAGTCATTTTCCGAATACAATCGCTGGTAAGACTGTCCGTGTTTCTTAATGGAGGTATCCATTTTTGTGATTATTTATTTTAATAAGCAATAAAGTAAGCGTTCTACCTAATAACGTTAGAGATTTCCAAGAAGTTTTAAGATGTTCTCCCGAAAACGTAAGTAACTTTCACGATATTTTATTACGTAGTTAAATCAGACTAAAATATAAATCAGAGTCGCCTTAAACAACATTTTATAAGCAGTCTTTAATGCACTAACATGTTCAATGTTTATGTATTATACAATCTTTATTTCCATTGAAATAGTTTCAAATGACCACTCCAATAGTGATCCATGGGAGTAATTGTGGAAACTAATTTCATTTCCAGAAGTCCATTAATTTCGATTCACGAGCAAGATTTAACAAAGCTCTTGTTCCACAAAGTGTTCCGTCATTATTACAAACAATGCTATAATGGTTTTGTACTAAATCTCTAAAATCCCTGGTGTCTATACTGATATATGTTTGTTTGTATTATCTTCTCAGCTTTAAGCATTAACCAAATGGGTATTAGAATAATTTTTTTCTAATAAGTGTTTTAAGTTTTCACGGAAAAACTACTGGACCGATTTGGCTGAAACTCAGTATATATATATATTCGATGCCGAGAATGAACATAGGATACTTTTTATCCCGAAAAATGGGATAGTTTCCGGGATAAAAATATATTTGTCTTTTTGTTTGTTATGTTTTTACGGATGAACTAATGGATCGATCTGGCTGAAATTCGGTATAATGTAAATTTTATACCGAGGGTGGACACCGGATACTTTTCATCCCGGATAATGGGATAGATTTATGTAAAGGTTATCCGAGAAAATATGATAGGTTTTTTATTTGTGATTTACCATATTCGTCATTTTTTTTTTGGTCAATTTGGTAGTTGTGGTGGTTGTGGTAGTTTTGGTAGTTTCGGGTGGTAGTTTTGGTAGTATTAAGTTTTGGTAGTTTTGGTAGTATTAGTAGTTTTGGTAGTTTTTTTAATTTTGGTAGTTGTGGTAGTTTTGGTAGTAGTGGTAGTTTTGTAAGATTTGGTTGGTAGTTGTGGTAGTTTTGGTAGATGTGGTTGTTAGTTGTGGTAGTTTTGGTAGATGTGGTAGTTTTGGTAGTTGAGGTAGATTTGGTAGTTACGGTAGTTTTAGGCGTTGTGATAGATATGGGCTTTGTGGTGGATATAGTTAGTAGTTTTGGTAGTTGTGATAGATTTGGTTGACAGTTTTGGTAGATTTGGTAGTTTTGGTAGTTGTGGTAGTTTTGGTAGTTGCGATAGTTTTGGGCGTTGTGGTAGTTGCGGTAGTTTTGGGCGTTGTAGTAGATTTGGTAGTTGCGATAGTTTTGGGCGTTATGGTAGTTTTGGTAGTTGCGGTAGTTTTGGGCGTTGTGGTAGTTTTGGTAGTTGTGGTAGTTTTGATAGTTGCGTTAGTTTTGGGCGTTGTGGTAGTTTTGGTAGTTGCGGTAGTTTTGATTAGTAGTTGTGGTAGTTTTAGTAGTATCCGTAGTTTAGGTAGTTTGATTAGTTGTGGTAGTTGTAGTAGTTGTAGTATTATATTATATTTGTTAATAATAATAAAAAATTATAACTAAAAAAAAATATTATTCCTTCACTAATTAATCGAAAGGAACTTCGTTCCATGCGGGTGTCCCTTGACACCTCTCAAGTTTTTTACTTTACTTTTTCGCTATAATTTAAAGTTGTATCAAACTAAAAATATTTTTTGAAAGCTTTACTACCCGAGTACCTACTGAAAATACGCCGAGCGCGCGTGTTACGTATCACTGGGTGCTATTATGAGTTATAATGGGAAAGTATCATAGTGATGATGTTATACGTGTGCTCGGCGTGTCTTTAGCATACTGGTACTCCAGGCTCAAAATTAGTTTAGAAATTGGCTTTTTAATTATAGAGAAAAAAATAATAGTTTGTTACAAAACTTAATATGATTTTTCCATTTATCTGATACTAATATTATAAAGCTGAAAAGTTTGTTTGATTCAACGCGCTAATCTTAGCAACTACTGCTCTGATTTGAAAAATTCTTTCATTGTTATATAGCCCATTTATCCAGGAAGGCTATCGGCTATATATGTATCATCACGATAATACCAATAGGAGCGGGGCACCAATGAAGAATGTTTCAAAATCGGGGGATTTGAAAACTAATTCCACGCGGACGACGTCGCGGGCACAGCTAGCCATAGATAAAAATGTTTAAATACACAAATATCATGAAATTTAGAAACGTGATGTAATTATTTAAGATGATGAAGTTGAATATTAGTACAACAGTTGACATGTAAAATGAGATATTTCTAAATGATACACATCAAAAAAATAACGCGAACGAAGTTAAAGGCATCGGGTATCATGCACTTTTATCTATGAACGTATATTTCGAAAAATTATTGACATCCTACTCTCAGGAACAGGGGTTCGTGTAATGGACACAGGTTACAGTTTAATGACTTAATGACTGTGGAATTGGTTACCTATTTAACTAACCTCAGTGTTTGCCAATGCCCGGGCTGTGGGTTCGCTTACGCATTCTTTTTTTAGCAGGGAATTCCGCTTGAGCACTATCCACCGCGGGGGAAACATAGAGGGGTTTGTGGGATTCGCCTCGTCGGGGTGACATTAGCACGCAAGCAAGGAGTACTATTTGTGTGACATGGTCAGGGATACCCACTAAAAACGGCTCGATGTTTCTTCCCTCGCCTTGTGCCAGACCTACGGGCAAGTGAGGCTCCACCACCTCCGCACGCTCTGGCAGACAGGGACCTAATAGAAACAGCCACTCCCCGGGGAAAGCATAGCCCCGGCGTCTTCAGTCTCAGACCTAGCGTGGGGCGATTGGAGACTCGTCCCATCGGAGGGACGATGAGTGTGCATGGTACACGACGCGCTCTCCTCTTAACTCCATTACAGGTGAGAAAATTCCCCGATAGGCTCACGGCGCCCGAAGATCGAAAATCGCCATCGGGCACCAAAGCCTCATCCTTGGCGAGTATTAAGCGCTTGCAGAAGAAGAAGACGGCGTCCTATCAAGGTCTCTTACGCGTTCTACAAATCCGAGCGTCCGATGGCCAACCACAGCCGGGAATTAGATTACCGAGGAATTCAAGACTCCACACTAGTTTAAGTCTTACCTAGATTTACCTTGCCTCTTGACGAGAGATTTATTGCATATACCTAGGCTAGATCAATATACAGACAAGTGATATACGCCCAGACTACCCTCTGGCAGGGTCGCCATGAAATGTTGGGATATTGTCTTTGAAAGAATGAAACCCTGTTTATGCCATAACGGCTAGATTTATTGTGTCTCGTTAAATGGATACAATTTTCCTTATAAACGAAATGTGCTACTTGCTAAAAATATTATATGCTTACCTACACGCTACACTAGTAACTGCGGGCCGAACCCCGTATAAGAGTTGTTGTAAGTTATGGTCGTTTTCGCGCTCCCAGTGTATTCAATTTTATTTTATTTTTTTGTATTTTCCAAAAAAATCTTTATCCCATATCGTTTCTTTTCTATGATTAGTAATTGGACGTAGTTACGCAAAAAGGATCCAACCCACAAAACTTTACTTTTGAATTACTAAAGATTAAAGTTTTAGCTGTATTTCCGCATTGATGCAGTTAAACTTATTTGTATAAAAAAAATATTTACGCTTATATTTTCCTAAAAACCCATAGACACAAACAAGTACATCAATGCGGAAATACAGCTAAAATTTTAATCTTTAATAATTCAAAAGTTACATTTTGTGGGTTGGATCCTTTTTGCGTAACTACGTCAAATTAACAATAATATAATATTATTTATTTGTACCTAAGATTCATTAGTGTATGTATGTTGCTATTTGTTTAAACAGTCTTTGTCTATGGTAATAATATTAAAAATAAATTAAAGATATGAAATATACAAAAAGAGTTATTTCATCGCATACCCAAATTAATGTTCATGTTTATCTTTTGAATTTCAACTTTTCGTTTCGTATGCCGCTTTTATACAAAAAATATTTCCGTAAATAATAACATTGTAAATACCCAAGCGTGGAAATTCTGTATTTGTGACCTTCGCTCTTCGCGCCATATTACTTTATGATTAATAAGATACAAAAAAAACAGACAGGCGCCAGACTAAAAATGATTTTTATCTACAATAGATATTAGAATTATCTAGTAAACGATGAAACGGAATGTGTTGTACTACGGCTTTCAGATACCGCCTTTTGCGTTACTGTTGACTAAAGTCTAAAGCACAGTCGCTCATACGAGTCGATTCAAACGCACCACTCAAGGTGCGTGTATTTACACTCCTTTTGAAATAGGTGATGCACGTTTATAACCTGTCAGTTTGAAAGTGGTGTCGTTCACACTCCGTTTTCTTACTTTTTGCATGTCTTTACTAGACTGTATATCAAAGGATAGTGGTACAAACATAGAAACAATTGTTACATTTTATCGTATATCCATATTATTTACCTTTTTTACCGTACTATGTAGTACAATACTTACTATTCATTAAATATTAAATAAAGACAAATACAAATAGTTTAATTTTCTCTCTCTATATTGTCATCTAATATTTTTACTAAATATATCTTTAAGCAAATAAATGATTTGATTTAATTTGAAAAGATTTTTTAAGAATGTTCTTGATGAGAGGAGTGTGCGAGTAAGCAAAGATAATAAAATAATTCAAACCCACATGTTAAACAATTTTTCTGTAATCCATCCTAAGGGTGTGTCTGGAAGAAATTACTTTTACTGATAAGACCGCCTATTTATTGTCTTCTGTACTTAAACTTGTTTTGAATTGTTAATGTTACGCAATAAAGTATATATTATACTATTCTATTCTAAACATTCGATGGCTTCTTAAAACTGGAATTAAAAGATGGAACCAATTTTGAAATAGCACCAAAAAGATACATTAAATTAGAATATGAATGATCACATTATTTTTATTGTTAGGATGGATAATCTACCTATTCGTACAATGCCGAAGGAGTACCGTTGTAGGCGTTGTATATCTGTATAATTCAAGGGCCAATAGCAATAAAATTAAGTATCCTTTGAGTGTTCAAACCATGGCATATTTCGCTTTGATAATTTTATCCACTATTTATCACCGTTATCAAATATACATAAACATACAAATTTAATGATAACCACAATAAGCTGTTCATTTGTAAGTCGCTAAAGACACAACAATTGAATAAACGAAATACCCAAAAACTCAAGTTCAGATTAATTTACATAAATTGGTTTAATCCAATAATAATGATGTGTTTCTCTAATTTAAAGTTAAAGCTTCGTGTTTGTTTACAGTGTGATATGTGATATAATATTGTTACCACCAGGAGCGCCGACAAAAGATAAATTCACTCCTTCATACCTGTAGACGTTTTATTACCTTTGCGGCATTTTGACTTCTTTTGTTTACTTTGTGTTTAAAATTTGTGATTAAAAAACAGGCCATTGTGTATTGTAATCTTTTATGGTAATGCTTAGCCAGTTGTGACTCTAGGAAATTCAGTCCACGCGGTCGAGCATACATATTGTATTTGTACAGTATAAAGTAATGCTCCAATGGAGGTATGCGGGAATCTAGCCAGAAGCGTTAGTGACGGACTTTGCGCGTGTGATTGAATCGTGCATTACGTTTGTACTGGTTGTGTACAGTTATATTTGTACCTGTGCTATACGTGTTTGTATATATAGTTCTAATAAATTCTATCATAATTCCAACGGCATTTTAATTCGAGTCATGCAACTCGTAGCAATATTTTACATTTTCCGAGCTACAGCTAACATGCACTTTGATGCAAGGAGGCAATTCATAAAGATTGCTTCGTTTGCCTCGACTCTGAGCTCCTGTATCTCTATAGTTTAAGTGTTTGACCTGCCTTTACCCAAATGAAGCTCCCGAATATGTCTGCCAAATTAATTTCTCACTTACTATAAACCTAATTATTTATATGATAGAGTTGAAAATCGTTTGATTAAAATTTATTATATTTTTGTCGACTCGTTTCTCTTGTATTTCTTTTTACGTCTTTGCTCATTCAATGGGAATGTTAACCTGGTCTTATTTTAGCAATGTAAGAGTGTATTTTGAGTTGTGATGTTTACAAAAAATATCATTTTATATTTCAGACTTACATATCAAAGATTTAAATAAACCACGGCTTTGCCAGAAAACGACTAGCTAATTTCTTTAATTTGCTGAGAAAGAAATTCCTATTTTTATCTATGGATTCAGAAATAATGCGAAGGCATATTTTGACGCCCCCTTAACTTAAAAGCCGTTTTCACTTTCTTCAGCACATTCGAGGATTCTGAGACGTGTGTAGGCCGACTAAGAATGCCTACACATACTACACACTATTTATGACAAATCTTTTACTGCGCAAGATGGTAAGGCTTTGGAACTGTCTACCTCAAATCATAAAACAAGCCAAGTCTGTGCATTCGTTTAATGACCTCGTCAAACAACACTATCACAGAATCGTAACTGATAATAATAATGTTATTTAGTTGTGTGCTTGGGATGGTGATGTTTGAAGACATACAACTTGTATTTTTAGATAAATATACATATTTATCGCATAAACATACATGTTTATATTATAATTTAGTAACCTGTTTATATTATAATTTACCTTTACATTTACGTATATATTAGTATATTATATCTATTGCATACCTACCCCCATCGATACCGAGTTTCTGTCCATCCAAAGGTTGTCTGGAAGAAATCGCTCCCAGCGATAAGACCGCCCGTTGTACTTATCATTATGATTGTATGTACGAATTTATTTTGTAACATTGTGTGCAATAAAGTATATTCTATTCTATTCAAGATAGCTGAATACAATGTTATACAAACTTATTTCCCGATTGATTACATGCCAATTAATCGTTAAAAACTTACCGGAAAGTTTCAGCTTTTCAATACGTGTCATCCCTCGTTGTATAACTCTCATTAGCAGTTTCCAGATTATTCTGTAACGGGTATTGTTGAAATTTTAGGTTAAAATGGTCTTACGTTATGAAATAAAAGCATCTTTAAAATATGTGTTAGGAAGAATAATTTTCTTCTCACAATTAATCTTCTAAATAAAGTAAATAGTTCTCTGCGCAGATCTATATTGGCTTAGTGATAAAATTAACTACAAAAGCAGTTTGCTTACATCTACTGCTTAAAGGTTGAGAATGAATAGAGAAATAAATGACTTTTTTTTAATAATAACAGCTCATAAATGTCTCACTACTGGGTTCGAATGAAAGAAGAATGACTTGTTAACACCTAATCATGTAAAAGTTAGTAGCTTTTAGATTATACTTTTTAATAGGAGATGGATTGTGTCATTTCTTGTATTTGGTCTTTCTTTACAAGCTTTTATTTAACTTGCAATGGATGTATCTATATGTGTATAAAAATATGTAAGTTCGGGTGGAATCTTGCAAGTTAAATTTGACCAATTTCCCGGTTACCGATTGAGCTGAAATTTTGCACGCCTATGTATATCGCGTGACAATGCAATAATATGGTATCATGGAGCTGATCTGATGATGGAGTCGGAAGGTGGCCATAGGAACTCCTGCAACAAGATAGATCCGTTGTGTGTTGAACTCGTTTTATTTGTCTTGGCTAGCACTCTGCTGCTACATGATATCTAGAATCTCAAAAGCTTGTATTTAAAGCCTTTTAAAAAACGCTTATTTATTTTATTGTAGTGTTTAAAGATGGTAGTTATAACCTAGTTTAAGCTCGTTTCTTTCCAACTTTAATCCAGTTTTTTTAATATTCAAATTTTGTTTGTTTTAGAAAATAAAAACTTCGAATCTTTACGCTTCGCTTCATTGGAATAAGAAGCGGGTATCTAAACTTAAGAGCCATTATAACTAACTATAAGTATACTTTATAGTTTAGTATAGTTATTAATTAAGCAAGTTGCTTAATAATATGAATGAAAATTTCAGGACTCCATATTTTAACTTCTTACCAAGTTTCTAAAAAACGAGGGCTTTGTGAATTATAACTTGTTGAATATTCAAGGAATGAAGAATATTCATAGCCCGCTCGTTAGTGGCGCTGGTTAGGCGGTCGGCGTATTTTTGTGCACCATTCCCACAATTATATTGCTACCCCGTTTTGGTTAATTTAAATAACATCCTTCACGAACACGCTTTTGTTACCAAATCGGCGAATAGACATTGTACACTGGAGTACAAAAATATGTATACACGTGATAATTATTATAAATAGACATTCTTTAATAGGGCGTCACCTGCTATAATGATATAGTTAATTACTGTGGCGAAATGAGTTTTATATATATTGATAGGTCCATTAGAAATAAAGAAAGAAAAAATATTTAGGACAAGATACTAAAAGGTCGTGTCCCAAAAAGGCTCTTACTCAGCATAATGCTAGTTTCACAACCAGCGCTGATCTTCCGCAAGTACCTCTAAGTGATGCCACGGTTTAGCTCCACAAAGCACATTAAAAACAATAAAAATTACTTATAATGGTATGCAATTAATAGTGTCTATGAATATTGTTATATTTACAAATAAAAGAAAACGAACAAAAAAAAACAACAGACAGAAGTGACGAACAAGACATTAGTGTATATACATAACGTCATTATTAACAATAATGACAATATCACATCACAAGTAATAACGAATTAAATCCATCGCTTCATGTACGTGAAATGGCATATAACTATATCATTATCCCATAACGCAGTAAGATAATTGTTTTCCTTTTAGTTTAAAGTCGGTTTTGTTTTTATTAAAATATATATTCCTTAATTTTTAGTTGCGTGAGCACTTGAATAGCTAGAAATTTTATTACTGGCAGGCGTATACAAGTTACTATCTCAATTCGATGTTGACACTCATCAACAAGGGCTATGTTTAATTTCGCTGCGAACCATTCATCAGATCCTGACTTGGTAATTATGAGAACACCTCGGGTGTATCTATTAATCTCAGTGTCTGTTATTGTTAACATTGCACTTTTCTTTTTTCACGTTTCTATAATATTTTATAAACATAACAAAACGTTACATTTATTAAAATTTGGGCAGTACTGTTTCTTGTACTCGTGCTAGCAAAAGTCGACTCTATAAGGGGACGAATCTTTTCATACTATGACTGTACATACTTACTTCTTATGTCAGATATAAATAGATCTTCTGATTAGTTTTGGTGTTGATAATTTACTTTTATTAATATTTTTAACCGACTCAAAAAATGAGGAGGATCTCAATTTGTCATATAAGTATTTTTATGATAATTTTTAGGTTGGTTAATTTGGCTTAAGGTGCAATTGTGTCATAGAAGCTAATGTAATCAATACGGTAGTTACCACGAATACGATGCACGTAATACAAAGGTAGAGAAATAATAATATGTTTGTTTTGTATGCGGATTCATTAGTATTGTTTGATCTGTAAGTAATTTGTTTGCGATTTAAACATACCTATTTTGCATCCACTCTTTGTACGTTTGTACCGTTGCTGTCATTAGAACTGTACTTAGAGTTGATTAAATAGAGAAAGAAAGATAATCGAATAAAATGTGATTTAATAAATGAATGTAATGAATAAACAATAGGCGAAAGAAACGACATGCCGCTCTCATTTTTCAAGTGGCACA
Organism: Dendrolimus pini; assembly: GCA_949752895.1. Lineage (NCBI taxonomy): Eukaryota > Metazoa > Arthropoda > Insecta > Lepidoptera > Lasiocampidae > Dendrolimus > Dendrolimus pini. The sequence continues at coordinate 16,495,989 of OX457137.1, read as the reverse complement.
AAAGCGATCTCTTACTTTGCCTCGCCTTAAAGCACTTTAAGCGAGCCTGTCTAAAATCATAATGTGGTTATTATTTCAGCGGGACCCGGGGCTGGGGCCCTGCCGTCGACAAGGCGGCCATTTTCGCAGAATTATTGCTACTCGGCCGCTCCGCGACAGAATCGAGGACGTAACCGCGAACTTGTACGATGCATTAGCGGCGAAATATTGTTTGAAACGAAAAGAAATGCCTGTCCAACTAAGCATCAAATAATAATAAAATGTTTATTTATAATATAAATAAATCATAGAAACAAACACTTAGATTTTATTACTGTATATTAATGTTCCGTTATTCCAGAATGTTTATACCTGTAATCAGGTGTACCGCGTTAAGCACTGCTCCATTCCTTTTGCTCATAGAATGATTATATTCTTGTTGAATAAAAGGACCAATATTAGGGTTATGTAGGCATATGCTAAAAGGGAATCTGTGTCTTTATGTTTTCTCTCGGGTACGTTTTGGAGTGTTCCATAGAACTTCACGACTTATTTGCCCTATTCCATTTCTATTGTCGGACAACTAGACGTACCGGTTTACGTCATCGTTACATGGTGGACATAACATTAGTTAGGACTAAAGGTTAGGTTTTGCCTCTACTTTTTTATGCGTACAGCTGCCGAGTGGAACAGTTTGTCAGAGTCTTGAAAGACATACAGTGAAAAATAATAATACCAATACAAGCCCGAGCCAGTTCTTGACAATGGTCAATATCTGCTCTACTGGGACCGATCAATTATTACAGATAGGACTATTGTCGCCAATAAGCCTGATATTGTGATAGTTGATCGGTCTGCGAGACGTGCTATAATTGTAGACGTCGCGATTCCCCATGATGGTAACCTCGTGAAAGCCGAGAAAGAAAAACAAATAAAGTATATTGATCTCGCTCACGAGGTTACTGCCATGTGAAACTTGGACTCTACAATCATAGTACCGATAGTTGTGTCAGTGAATGGATTAATAGCGAAGAGCCTTGACCGACATCTTGAAAGGCTCTCGCTTGGTACCTGGGTGAAGGGTCAGATGCAGAAGGCAGCCCTGCTGGACACGACCCGTATCGTGAGGAGGTACCTGTCTCTGGAACCTTAACCACCGGTAGCTTGGACCCTAGGCTCTGCCGGCGGACATCGGTTTTTTACAAAAAAATTTAAATATATGTTTTTTTTATGTATGTATAAAGAAAAATGTAAATAATTTGAAAACAAATAAATATGTGATAATAATAATTTTATATAATTATAATATATATATATATATATATATATATAATAAAAATAATAATTATAACCGCAGGGGGGCTTTGTGGCGAAGCCTTAGGTGAGTGGCGACACCTCGTACCTGACTCCGGGGGCCAAGACAAGGCCCCCGCCTCCGTGCTTGCCTTAATCAGCCGGCACGGAGTGGAGATCGCTAGAGCTAAGACTCAAGCTCCAGGGGTGGAAGTGATAAATGGCCTAACGTCGGAAGTAGCTTCGGTGAACCTGCAGCCCACCTCTCTACACCCCTTAGCCACTCACACCCATGTTGCCCCTGCCTTTTATGGGATTTTTAGGGGCCCATGCAGGGAGTGGCAAGTCACCGTTTGCCCATTTTTCCATGTTCCCTGAACATTGCGACGGGCAGACGCCATAGTCCCCATATTCCCAGACCGCCAGTACCACTAACAGTTCATCCCAATAGCCCGGTACTTTTTGTCCTCATTTCCCACAATAGTCCTACACTGGCCGGGGCTTGTCCTTGTATGGTGTAGACAGGGATAATCGCCGGTCAGTGTCACGCCACATATTTACATTAAATTTGTCAAGGGGCCTCTACGTGTTGGCCTCCCCATGGCCCCACGCAAGCCCTCCAAAAGTCCGGGCCATTTTTATGGCCCGTGGTTTTGAAATACATAAATTTTATATAATAATAATAACATAATAACTTTCACTAATTAGGTTGATTTTTATATAATTTGAGTATTAGAAAGAAAGAAGAAAGAAAGAAAATATTTATTTTAAATTGCAATACAAACTCATAAATGTAATAATAAAAGAAAGCCGCAGTATATGAAATAAGGTTGGCACTACTATCGTTTCAAATACTTAAATAATATTTAAAACTATTTTGCAACTGTTTAAAATCAGTCTTTTGATTCGATGTGATTTCGATGTGATTGATACCACTATCGATGATATTGTTCTCTGTCCCAACTAGATCGTGAGAACTAGAACTTGTCACATACAAACAGAGCTTGGAGTGAAATTACACCAGTACGTTTTACTTTTAGGAACCCTGAAATGATTGCTTTAATAGCTACCTCTGCTTAAATAAAAATTTGTGTGTGTGCAGTTCACACGCAGAAGTGAAACTTGAGAGACTATACTCACAGAAAATTCTTCGCAACTTTTATTAATATAAATATAATTCCTTTAGCCTACATCCGTCAATATATTATAAATCAAAATAAACTTAAGTATCACTTAAAATTTTTTACTGTTTAATCTAAAAAATATTAATTATTTTGGTCGAAATTGGACCCATATGTACTCATCGGTCTTATTGACTCTCTAATCTATGCACAATGTAAAACTTTTTTTTTTTTTTTTTTAACAGGGGTTGAGGACCGTAGGCCGCGCGAAAGGGAAATGTCGCGGCCTGTGTGTGGGATTCACCGGGTTGGGGTGGCACTAGCACCCCACGTTGAGATGTGGGGAACTATTGCCACGCCGCGGTTAGGGATACCCACTAAAACCCCTGAGCAATCACGAGAGTCCTTTGTCCAGGCTGTGGGCTCGCTCGCGCATTCACCACCAGCCTGGACGGACGGTGGCCGGCCCCTTGCGGGCTGGCCTCTCCATTTGGTAGCCGGAGATTTGGGTCTCTCCGGCTTCTCTACCTCACCGCGAGGTGAGAGAGGGCGCGCGGGTCGGCGCGCGTCCCTCCTCTCCGACCTTTGTGTGCGGGCGGGTCCGGTTTCCCCGCCGGTCGCTCGCACGGCCGTAGCCTACGGCGGCTGGAGGTCATCATGGACGACTCTGGGACGCCGCCGCCGACTCTGACGGGAGGGGAGCGTCGTGGATTGCTCCCTCTCCCGCTCCGCCGTCTCCTTCGCAGATATGACGGTCTCGCAGAAGGAGGCGGCTGCGTTCCACGCGTCGGCGCTCCCAACCATGGCCTTCACCACGGCCGGGAGGGACAAATCCGCCCCGATGGCTGTGACGAGATCACGGCGCTGCTCGTCCCAGGCTGGACACACCTGGAGGGTGTGCAGCGCCACAGGTACCTCCCGAAGCAACCATGCCCCGAGAGGACCTGCGTCAGGCGAAACGTCAGGGTGCCATGACGTCTCTGCAGCCATTCTGGCATGATTGGCCTTACCGCTTGGATAACGGCGAGGCCTGCGCTGGGGTTCAGAAGGCGGACCGCCCACTCTGCCACCTGGAACTGGCGCAACTCGTCTCTGCGCCCCTCTATCTCGCGGGGGGCAGGTCGGCTAACACTGGCCTCCTTTTCCTTGCGCCACACGTACAAGGAGGCCAGTGTTCTGGACTCCAGGTCCCACGGCAGAGCACCGGCTAGAAGGGAGGCCGCTTCGAAGGATATCGTGCGATATCCTCGGACGACTCTGACGGCCAGCATACGCTGTGTCTGTCGCAGCGTTGCGACGTTGCGAGCCAACAGGGCGCCCGCCCACACCGGGGCCCCGTAAAGTGCCATAGAACGCACGACTCCCTCGAAGAGTTTTCGGCACGTCACATTTGGCCCCCCGACGTTGGGCAGCAAGCGCGAGAGTGCGCCCGCCGCCCTCTTGAGTCTGGGGGCCATCTGCTGGAAGTGAGCCGAAAAGTCCCATCGGCTGTCTAGAACCAATCCCAGGTACTTCATTGTTGGCTGGACGCCGATGCGGACGCCTCCAACTGTGATGCCGGAACCCGCAGGTGGCTTTCTCCGAGGCCCGTGAAAGACCACGGCCTCGGATTTGTGCAGCGCCACCTCAAGACCCAGCCGCCGGATTCGGTGGACCACCTGTGCAACCCCAGCTGTCGCCAGAATGGCTGCCTCAGGATACGTCCTCCCCCGTGCGACGACCAACGTGTCGTCAGCGTAGCACGTGATGCTTACGCCGCAGAGGAGGACGCCCCGCAACACCCAGTCGTAGCCGATGTTCCACAGGATCGGCCCCAGTACCGATCCCTGTGGAACGCCGCATGACATCTCCTGGCGTCCCCAGCCGTTTTGACCCGGGAAGATGACAGCCCGTTCACTGAGATACGCCCCGACTATGTGGCGGAGGTATGTCGGCACCCCGTGATATCGGAGTGCCTCCCTGATGCAGCTCCAGGGCATGCTGTTAAACGCGTTGGCAATGTCCAATCCACCGCCATCAGCACTTCGCCGCTAGAAACTGCCTCTTCCACCTGGCTCTTCACTCGCGTTATCGCATCAATTGTGGAGCGCCCCTTGCGGAAACCGAACTGGACATCGGCCAAGTCCGGCCCCTCCATGGACAGGTGCTGGACGAGGCGGTTTGCAATGACTCTCTCGAAGAGCTTGCCCACCTCGTCCAGCAGCACGATGGGCCGGTACGCGGACGGTGATTCCGCGGGGCGCCCCTCCTTTTTGAGCAGGACCAATTTCCCGGTTTTCCACTGCCGGGGGAACCGGCCCTGCTCTAGGCACGCGTTAAAGAGCCCTAGTAGTCGGGGCTCCAGGGCGTCGTGGGACAGAGCCCACGCACGCCCTGGGAGGCCATCTGGACCAGGGGCGGTGTTTCACAATGTAAAACTTGTAGTATATCATTTTATCACAGTTTTAGTCCTACAGATTTGTGTTTATCTCTTCTTAGTGTCGCTTTTTCGTTTCATGGAGTTTCAAATCACGATTATAAAGAACTTTCACTTCAATAAACAAAAATCCTAACAAATGTAAAATGCTACATGTTTGCTTGTTAAACCAATATAGAAAATAAAGCCTTGTTATACGAAGTCGGAATAACAAAATAGAAGTAATCCCCACATAGATTGAATACATGGATGTGGATGTATTTACTCTTATCCGCCTATATTTATAGGTATTCGTCTACGCTGTGGCAATTTAAATGAAAATGTAATTACAGACTGTGATCAGTTGCGCAGATTGCGAGCTTTTAGTGCGTTTGTAACATTTACCGGATAGCTGCGTTTTACGGAAACCGGCATGTAGCATGGACAACAAACGTCTTGTAATAATCTTTTATTGCCTGAAGTAAGCAACCAAGCAGACGACCCAACTAATTGAACGTAGTTATCGTCGCTTATAAACGTTCTCACCACTAAGATCATCCACAGACTGTAGCAGACTTCAAAGAATTTTTATTTTCTGCAGTTTAATATTGAACACAGAATAAGCGTTATAGAGAACCGTTGCGTTCTTTTGAGTGCGGTAGCTCAAGAAAATTAATGTTAACAGCACAAAGATAGTGTACTGTGCGGTTCGAAAAATGAAGCGTCACCAGATCAAACAATTTCTCGAAATACTTCCCGTTCAGTAAAATATATAGAGAGCAGCAAAATCTCGCCGAAGGCTAAGCGTTTCTAAGCCCTCTGTTAGCATATATCGTCGACTATACGAACGGCGTGACTTAAAATGTACATACAGTACCGAGCGATATAGGTGTCAACAGTCTCTCTATTAGAGGCTTTGAAGACCGCGATATGTGGAGGAAAAGCAATTATTTAAAAGTATTTACCTTATTCATTGATAAAGTTTTCCAATATAATTTTATATTTTCATGTCTCTCACTTTATCTGATTTCGTAACAATATAGATCCATCTCAACATTCTCAAGCTGTCTTAATGTAGATAATTCACAGACCTAATAGGTACTTTAAACCTGGGGATAGAAACAGGGATAGGAAAAAAATACATAGTGTATGTAATAACGAATATATAGTAAATTATATTCGTTCGTAAGTATTTTTTTCTATACTATAAAAAATGCGCTACATTAGGATAAAATGTTGATGACAACCTAGGAAATACTTTATGAACAATCAATCCGGTAGGAACAAATTCCTGTTTTCCCCTGATTGTTCGTTGTCTACGTATTCTCTGAATGAAATAAAAATTCAAATTCGTTGACTTGTAAGGAGCGATTCAATCAAATAAGGATTCATCCAATCTGTAAAGGAGGGTTGGCAACTATTTTATGGCTGCGGGGTTTTGTGCAAATCATACGCATGGCTACCAAAGCTTTGATATCTTTGGATTTGGATACTGCACGCCTTTGTATATAAAACGTAGCAAGAGTTGCCGTGAAGATTGACTGATATTTAAAAACTTTGAGTACAGCAGACAGGCAGACAGCCCACCTGATCGAAAACGGTTATCATCGCCTACGGTCATTTGTTACATTAACGCTGCTAATTATGTGCTACCGCTCTCTAAAGGGGCACTGGAACCTGGCCACAAATGCTGGAACAAAACTCAAGGTTATTATAGTGGCTTACTCTAGACCAACCAGGGGTGGTGGCCATCCAGGCAGGGAAATGCCCTTCCACTTGGCTGTGGCTTGCTTTGCTTTGCTTGTGTTGCCGCCTCTTACGACATGCCTCCGGGCGGGGTCCAGTACAAACGAACTCAAGTCAGTCTTCAATTTAGGTACATTCATAAATGTATGTATGAGCGATATGTCCCCGGGGCCCAATTCTGCTATTATTATCTCGTCGAAATTTCCAGATATATCGCGTCACAATCGTAAGTTTGCCTGATTTCGATATTCTGGTAATTCCAATGGCATGCTAGTGTCAAGCCACTCTATCTTTATATATAAACATATCAGCGAAAACTCGCTAAATTAATTGTTAAAATTTTATTAGCTTTTTCAATGTTCAATTCGGCTAACCCCATTTCTGCTATGGTAATACCAATTTTTTCTACCTTTCTCCCGCTGTGACGATATTGAGAAGGTATTGTGGATTTATTAGAACACGATTTTTTTACACTATCGCAATGGAATTGTTTCCGAATTATTTTATGAAGAACACCAGTTATCTAGATAGATATGACCAGTGTTAGAAGGCATTTAAAGAAATAATAGTTTCAACAGCGAGAGATCTATGATACTACTCTATACGTGATGTTCTGTTTATATAGTATTCGATCTTTTGTCTTAATAAAAAATAAAACTAAACTTATTAAATGAAAGTGTATTTATTATCAAAACAGGAATCTTACTTTGAATATATTCGCAACGCCTATATATTGAAATAGCTGAATTGGGATCATGATTCTATTGGGTTAATTTTAAACTTGGATATCCCTCAAACCGAATATTGGTAAATAGAATCAAGGGTGTATAGAGAGTGTGTGGTTGTCCCCAAAGTACGAAACTAAATCGACGAACTCGAATGTGTTCGATATTGTGGCCTGGACCCAGGGCCGGATCTGAACGAGGGCACTTGCCCCCGGGCGGTGAAATCTTCGTGGTGGTTAGGCAAACATAGACCGCCGGCTCCTCACATGCATTGGACAGCCAACAGTCTTACGATCTGAAAATAATATTCACGTAGTTCAGGAATAGTTACCGTTTAATGATGTATGTATAATAATAAAAAATATTTCCGAGAAAAAATAAAATAGTTGTAAATAAAAAAAAACTCATAATTTGAAACCTGAAAATTGCAAGGTAATTCGTATCTTTTTTTATCAAGTAGTTACCTAAATTATTTTTCCAAATTATTTTGTCACCTGCCATGTCGTCGCCAAAATCGAGTAAGCAGACATGGTAAACCAAACCAAAACTAAACGACAGAAAGGAAAGGGATTTCATTATTTAAAATATCTATTTGTTTTCTTACGTTTTTGTTTTCCACCTAGAAAGCGGCAAACGTAAATTTCTGCTCTGAACGATTTACTTAAACTTGTAAAATGTATACCAAAGACTGCTTAGACCTTTACCGCTTCGCAATTCTACTTTAACGAATTAGTTATGAATTTACATTCACTGAATAGAATAAGTAGATAAGTAAATTAGGTTAGACTTCCATGTAGTAAATAGTAACAATAAACATCATTGATAACGATTACCTTTTGGTTATTACATAAAGAGGCCTTTCTATGTCCTATAGTCTTATACACTCCTAGTGCTTCTTTACTTTCTTTCATGCAAACCCACGGCATGAGATATAAATTTTCATTTTTATTTTATTAGTCCAAACAAGCGATAGAGACATCTTTGTCATCTAACCGCTGTCAACTGCTGTATACAATTCTTGGAACCGGTTTAAAATTATCTGCTTTTAATCAGTTTTGGCCAAGTATTTCGTTTAGAGTGTGAAGAATAAAAAGTTGATTGAACAGTAACAGAAACAACAATGAAATTAATCAAAACGTTTAAAGGCAGTAAATGTCATTCTACATAAATAGTAAATATTGTAGAAACTCGAAATTAAAATTGCGCCAACTTGCCTGAATGAATATATGGATAATTAGTATATAACCAACATTAAAGTACAGTATCGCGCAGAACCTACAGATGGTGTTAAAAGTGAGAGAGAGACAGAGAGATCTAGAAGCTTACAGTGGTCAGCATTTTTCGTTGTGGTTCCAGTTTTTTCCGTCTAGTTCCTATTTGCTGAGCGATTTAAAGTGTAAAGTGCGATAAGAACTTCGTTCCAAAAAGAGTGTTATGCTACCTGAATTAACCGGTTTATTCTGAGGTATTACTTCCTCTATATGATAACTGTTTTTAATACAAATATGTGTTTTTGTGCGACTGGATACTTGCTAATATCATTATGCCTGCGCTTTAAAGGTTTGTGGCAAAACAGTTTGAAACAGGTTTATTCCACACAACATATTTAACGAACCCTTGTTCTTAAGAGTAAAAACCATGTAATTAAGATTAATGTTAGAACAAAAAGAAAAGTGTCAATGTACTTAGGCTGTAACAGGTTTCACTTTTCTCTGGTTTCCAACCCCTGGCTGGACATAGGCCATCCCAAGTTTGCAACACACCTCTAGGTCCTACGCTTTCCTCCTCCACCGCCTACCTCATTAAGATCATTAGGCTAGAGGGCGTTCGACACTACGACTACCGAGATGTGGTCTCCACTCCAAAATTCGTCTACTCCATCGGCCATCGGTCCTGCGACAGAACTTTTTTTACGAGGGGAAATCCCATTGAGTTCCATCAGCCGCGCGATGGGCATACATCGCGGCCGGTATGTGGGATTCGTTAGTCCCAGGGTTCCATTCGTCGGGGTGACACTTGTACCTCTATCCAAAAACAAGGAGTGTTATTGACACACCACAAACAAAGATACCCACTAAAACTCCTCGGTATTCCATCCTTCGCCCTTAATGTCAGGGCCACAGGGCCTAGCCTTTCCGCTGGCTCTGGCAGGCGATGCCCCAACGGCCTCATCCACCACCGGGGAACTTATTTTTGTATGCCGATGTCTTCAGACACTCATTGCACGAAGCGATCTGTAACGCGCCTCACGGGAGGAGAGGTAAGCGCGCGTGGTACCTATACGACGCGCCCCCATCGCAACGATATAAAGGCGGGTGAGAACCCTTTCCCCAGGGACCTACCCGCGTTACTCCTGCGACAAACATGACTTAACCTAAACATAATATATAATCATTTAATTTATTAAATTAAGACAACACGAGAGAAGTAAAAACTTCGGGTAACGCTCGCCGAGCGAGTATAGCAATGAAGCGTTGATGTTGAAGGTCTCATGTTTCCTTAGTCGACTCCAGCCGACTTTACCCGACCAAGCGTTACATAGCCGAGCGTGATGGCTCAGTCTCATTCAATACCCACAAAATAAAGTGCTCAGTACGCCTAAAGAAGTTTTCACTTAGAAATACGAAAAGATTTGTTGAGTCAAAAAAAAATCAAAATCAAACGTAAGTGCGTCTAACAGTCTATGGATAATGAAGGTCCCTAAAAAAGGTGATAGAACCGACCCGTCCAACTACCGGCCTATAGCGATAACTTCCTTGCTCTCAAAGGTGATGGAGCGGATTATCAACGGACAACTTCTGGGTTACCTCGAAGATTCCCAGCTACTCAACGACCGGCAGTATGGCTTCCGCCATGGTCGTTCCGCTGGGGATCTCTTGGTATACTTAACCCACCGTTGGGCTGAAGCCGTTGAGAGCAAGGGTGAAGCCTTGGCAGTCAGCCTTGATATCGCTAAGGCCTTTGACCGGGTCTGGCATAGGGCACTTCTTACGAAGCAGCCATCATACGGGATACCTGAGGGGCTCTGCAAGTGGTTATCCAGCTTTCTTGGTGGGCGCAGCATCAAGGTCGCCGTCGACGGTTGCTGCTCTACCACAAAGCCTATTAATGCTGGTGTGCCTCAAGGCTGTGTGCTGTCACCTACACCTGTTCATCCTGCATATCAATGATCTGCTCTCTATAGAGAACATTCATTGCTATGCGGATGACAGTACAGGTGACGCTAGATAGACCAGCCGGGCCCCTCGGTCGCTAGTGGAAGAAAGTCGGGTCAGACTTGTGTCTGAAGTGGAGAACTCCCTGGAGCGAGTCTCTGAATGGGGACGACAAAATCTTGTCCAATTTAACCCCACGAAGACACAGGTCTGCGCATTCTCTGCAAAAAAGACCCCATTTGTCCCTGCGCCACAGTTCCAAGGAACACCCCTTACCATCTTCAACAGTATCGGGATTCTAGGCGTTGATATAACGAACGACGTGCAGTTTCGGGGTCATCTGGAAGGCAAGGCTAAACTTGCCTCAAAAAAGCTTGGTGTGCTAAACCGGTGTAAGCAGTATTTCACCCCGCCGCAAAAACTTGTGCTTTACAAAGCACAAGTTAGGCCGCATATGGAATACTGCTCACACCTATGGGCTGGAGCATCCGCTTACCAGACCGACCCCCTTGACTCCATCCAACGTCGCGCCGTTCGTATAGTCGACGATCCCATACTAACAGGCGGCTTAGAATCGCTTAGCCTTCGGAGAGACTTTGCGTCTCTCTGCGTATTCTACCGCCTGTACAACGGAGAGTGTTCCGAGGAACTGTTTGAACTGGTGCCAACGCCTCACTTTTACAACCGCATCGCTCGCCATCGACGGGATGTTCACCCCCATTTCCTGGAGCTCCCACGCTCAACTACGCAACGGTTCTCTAGAACGTTTATACCGCTTACAACAATGATCTGGAGGGAACTTCCCGCCGAGGTTTTCCCTCTGCGCTACAACATGGGGTCGTTTAAGAAGGGCGTCATAAAATTTCTTAGAGGCCGGCAACGCGTTGTCAACGCCCCTGGTGTTGCAAACGTCCATAGGCGACGGTAACCACCTTCCATCAAGTGGGCCGTCCGCCTGTTTGCCTGCTTCAGGCAACAACAAAAAAATAGGTATGTCATTTGGCTACTAAAACTCAAAACGCCTTTAATTGAAAATCATCCATATATCAAAACTACTAACGGATCTTGTAAAACTAATATTCGTCAAAATAATTCTTTAAGCTTTGTCGTCTTGAATTTTTTCAATATTCTCCACTTCATAGTTCAAAAGGGAAACACAATTTGTATGACTTTGGAAGCGTGCTTAAATAGAAAAAGTCGTTAATGAACACCGTTACCGCCCGTTCACACTTGTCGGGTGACGAGTCTGAGAAAAAATCAGTTATTCTAGTGACAGAACATTTTTTATGAAGCTGTTCACTCTTACCCGGCACCGGTTTTTTGTCGGCACCGACAAGAAGTGTATTCCCTCTACGTCGGTAAAAAAATGTGTCCTTTCACGCTCACCTTTGAACAGCGTCATACTTTGTATTATGTTTGCTAATAGGCTAACTGGGAGGCGGATCCACTTGATGGCAAGTGGCTACCGTCGCCCATGGACATCAGCAACACTAAGGGAGCCGATACGTTACCTACCTCGTTGAGACTTTAAATATTTGTTTACGCAATTTTTTAAGAGCCCCATATTTTTTTTAAATATATATAATATATATATATTTTTTAATATTTATGACATTATCCGTCGGTCTCTCGTCACCGCCGGTGCACCTGCTGTTCTCGAACCGAATGGGCTATGCCGCGACGATGGCAAGAGACCAGATGGGATGTCATTGGTGCCATGGAAGATGGGACGCCCCTTAGTATGGGACGCAACTTGCGTTAATACTTTGGCGGTTTCCCATCTCCCAGTTACAGCCGTGACTGCCGGGGCCGCCGCCGCCAACCAGGAGGCCCTGAAACGCCGCAAGTATGTGTCCATTGGTAATGGGTACATATTTGTGGCTTTCGAGGTTGAAACCCTCGGGCCGTGGGGGCCCGGAGCTCATCACCTCTATCGAGACCTCTCAAAGCGACTAATTGAGGTCTCGCGTAACCAAAAGGCTGGCTTGCACTTAGGGCAACGCATCAGCGTTGCCATCCAACGCGGAAATGCGGCCAGCATTTTGGGCACTCTCCCCGCCGACAGCGACCTGGAGTCTATTTTTTACTTATAGATGGTATTTTTTATTTTATTTTAGTTTAATTTTAGTTAATATTTCTTTATAATTAGTTTTATTTAAGTTAGTTTATTTGTAATAATTGTAATTCTTTTTTAATTGTTCTGCAAAATTGAATATAGATTATAAACATTTTTTTATCTTCATGAAACCGTTTTATAGCGTAAACTATATTCTGTTTACGCAAAAACGGCATGCCTAATATAATTGGTTATCTATGGACTATGTATGTATGATTTTACAGTGGTAAAACAAAATATAGTAAAGGTAAAGGAAAGTACAAAGTTAAGAAGAGGATTGAAACAAAGCATTGGGTCGTTTTTTAATAGATGGAACAGAGTCGGCTAAATATTGGAGCGGTCTGGAAAAACCGCGGGAGGAAGCTTTTATGACGCTGTTCATACTTGTTCCCTTTCTTCCGTTAGTCGTTAGCCGCTCAGCCGCCAATCACGCACACACAATATATCGCAGCTCTAGCTTCGATCGTGTCCGACAACCGACAAGTATTAATCGTGGCGTTGACACCCGATTCAAATACGGCGCCCGACACTCGACAAGTGGGAACAAGCTGTTATGGTTTTACGAGATCTAACAAATTACACCCCACACTACAGACGAAAAAATATTTTTGATGACTTACCTCGAATCTTTTTTTTATACAAGCGCCCATTGTGTAGCGATATATATAAAACACATTTCTGTTAACTTTATCCAATAGGTTATAGATCCAGTAGTTCAGCTAACCATAAATTATATTAGATTTACTTTTACAGGATGTAAAGTAGAAGCTAAATCAGTCTCATCTAAATTATATTAATTGACAGTTTTTTTTCGGCATCATCCACTTAAGCACAATAAATAAATATTTTTTGAATGATGGCATTTACTGAACCTAAACAACGTATGTTAGTAACTTTAGAGACAAGATTTTAAGAAAAATATCGTACGATAGGCTTTGTACCGTCCTATTTCAATGACGGAATGGTATGACACATCCCCAGTGTGACCAGATTTTATTTGACGAATCTACTGCTTGTGGAAGTTAAAAACTACTGAATTCTACCAAAAGAGAACAAGAAAATACTAAAAATCTACTAGATTTTTTTGCTGTCGTGTTACAACGTAAAACATGAATGTTTTCTTGATTTATCGATAAAATAATAAAAATAACAAAGAAACCACCATTAATTAAAGAAACCAATGGTTAATAAAACTACGTTTTAATGGTTTTAATTTAATATATAATTTATTTGATTTTGGTTTATCCGACGTTTCGGCCGCTTTTCAGTGGCCGTGGTCACGGATGACAAAGATGATATTTGTCTAACGTGTATTGTCAAAGTTTTTATTCAGCCTACCGCCAACTTGTTCAGTTTAATTATTTAGTTTTAATTTTGTTTATGGATATTATTTACTCTATGGGAGCCTATTCTAATTTAGCAAATTTAACGCAATCAGCTGAAGACTCCACACGAACGTCACAAAGTCCCCAAACCACCTTCAGTTGAGCGGTGCCCTGTTACCCGGTGCCCTATTACTACATCAAGGGGGTCACAGACAGAATTGGTCACATCCCCAGGCGAGCTTCAATCAAAACATATTTCAAGCCGCATAAAAAGATAACCCAATTTTTAAGACCTGTGAAATGCAATATCCCACTCCAGGATGCAGATGTTTACAAGCTCGATTGTGAATGTGGATTATCATACATTGGGCTTACAAAGAGGAGCATAAAAACACGGGTAAAAGAACACATTGCTGACATGAAACACACAAGGTCTACGAAGTCTGCGATCAGTGAACACACGCTGGATAAACCCAACCATTACATCAGATTCGATAACCCACAAATCCTCGCGAAAGAGAATCGTTTCATACCAAGAATGATGCGTGAGGTTATTGAAATAAAAAAACACCCAAATTTCAATAGAGAAGATGGTTGGCAGGTACCACTTGTTTGGGATCCGATCATCAAAACTATTAAGACCCAAACCTAGCAAAAACCAACTGCCAGACTTCAAGATACTGTGAGCTCTTTCTGCGTGCAACGAAACAGAAACCAACTTGACTGATAATTTTTTTATTTTTCCTTCCACCCATTTTAATATTATATAAAAAAATTAGAACTAGGCATGTTTGCTGAAGAGTTTCTTGCGCCGCTTCTTCTCTTCAAGCCACAACATGTTGTGAAGCGGTAGTAAATTAGATTAAGCTCCCTAGAGTAAATAATATCCATAAACAAAATTAAAACTAAATAATTAAAATGAACAAGTTGGCGGTAGGCTGAATAAAAACTTTGACAATACACGTTAGACAAATGTCATCTTTGTCTTCCGTGACCACGGCCACTGAAAAGCGGCCGAAACGTCGGATAAACCAAAATCAAATAAATTACCGCGCTTAAAACCGTTAAAACGTAGTTTTATTATGTGTACAAGTCGCGAAAACTTAAGAAAATATTAAACCAATGGTTTTTTAAATTAAATTTTACAATTTAATTTAAAAAAAACTTTGTTTTCTTTAATTATTTAGATAAAAATATAATTAAAAATTACATTATATTCCACATTTTAACGTAAGTAACTTGTATACCTGAGAAGTGTGTGTGTGGTATTTTTTTGAAAGATGGAGTAACAGTGGTGTAACAGGTGATGCTAGTGAAAGCATGAATTAAGAAAGGTTTGCTAAAGTGGTTTGGGCGATACATTGATGTTAAAAAAACGATGTTTCATTTGCATCGCAGGAACAAGCGTCAAAAGTTTATGTAAATGGTGAAAAAAAATATCGTTTATAAACATCGATATATCGTTCATAAACATGGATATTTTTAACATCGATGTTTCACTTTTGAAAACATAGATATCCTAACATCGATGTTTTTTATGAGCGATGTTGCATCCCTAGATATGCCAAAAAAGCACTAGAATAACCAAGAAGCTTATAAGCTTCTTGAGAATAACTGAAATGCGTGAATTCTACTAAAATCTACCAAATAATTTTTACATACTAAATTCTGTTGCCAGTACCTCAAAATCTACCAAAAAAGTAGAAATCTACTAAATCTGGTCACGCTGCACATCCCATAGAACGTAACTTGTAGCAATATCTTACATTTGACTTATGAATTACTGACAAATTTGAATTAAGTTTATAGAATATAATAAGAAATTAATATTTCGTACTGTTTAAAAGTGACATTATAATTAAAAACACTATGTTTTTTCTATTTATTATTATTAATACTCAGAATTAATCGTTAGTCGATATGAACTCATGATATGCAGAACGTGACATATCTAAGCTTGCAAAATCAAAATATGCCGTCCATTTTGCAACAGACTCATCTTGAAATTATATTTTTTTTAAAGGCGTGTGCGTCTCGGGACGCCCGAAAGAAGTGATAACTTAGCCTGTCTACCGCTGCCGTATGCGTAAGAGAAAGGGAAGCCAGACAGCCTGGCGCCGTAACGCGTTACGTAACGAAGTGATTTACCCTCCCATAAGAAGTTATCAGTTCAAAAATCACACACTTAGGCAGCGTTCCGCATGAGCTCACAACGACCACGCTCACGATCGCCCTTTTTTCCGTTCCACTTGCTTGCGAGCGTTACTATTCTAAAATGTCGTGAAACTGATTATGGAACGTTGATGTCATTAACGACGAAATAGACAAATTTCATAAGTTGATATAATTATGGTTGATTTTAATATCGCGCCTTTGTCAACGTTACGATAAAAAGTATTAATGCTCTGTGGTCAACTCCCACTTCGACCCACGTCTTGAACTGGGTGGTTTTGAGCGTTGCGTAATCGAAAATTATGGCGTCATTAGTGACGTTTTCGCTACGACCATAACGATCTTTGTTGCTAGGTGGAACGGCTGAAGGAGCATTTGGGCGTTGTGAGCTACAAGAGGAATGTAACCCTAGGTGCTTTTGAATATGGTTTCGGAGTTTTTGACGGGAACTGAAAGATGATGTTGTGCTGTGCAGTTTTATTTTCTAAAAATGTGTAAAATGACTCTAAAATGAACAATAGTTGTAGGATATTGATAGTTTTTGAGTAGAAATTATGTGTTTTGTGAGAAATGTGAACTGTATAGTCAAATGTGGCCTTTTGAGTTGTCACAAGAACTCCGTTGAATGGCACTAGCTTATTACCTACAGTTCAGCTGTGCTACACATAGGCTTAAGAAAATGAAGAAACTAAATGTATATTGTAAACTAAGATCTGGCTTAAAGGCCTAGTTGCCAAGCCATAAATATAATTTTAAAAAAAATATATGGTTCTGATATACACGCCTAATAGGTTGCGACTAACTTATTGCCATAGTTCTCCTGATAGGACACAAATAATCTTAATTGTGTAATAACAATAAAATATTTTATTATAGATGCTAGAATTTTCTTTTAACAATAACAGATATACGTAATATTACAATAAAACATAATTATTCAACTAACATATAATTATAGTACGGACTGTGCCTATTTCGCCTGTTAGTTTGTTTATAGTTTATTGGATATTAGAATTTTTTACAATAATAAAAGAAAGTTACTACAATAAAAAACAAATTAAAAAATATATATATTTTCACTAATCAATTTTAAATTTGTTTAAAAAAAAAGTGCTATATTACAATAAAAACAAATTAAAAAAATATATTTTCACTAATAAATTATTATTTTTAAATGTGTCCTATTGTAATATATCACGTTCTTTTATTATTATAAAAAAAACTCAATAAATTATAAATCACATTACAATTTCAATAAGACATAAAAATCCATCTATTCTTATGAATAATGAACAATTGTGTATAAAATGAAAACAAGCACTCCTCGTTATTGAAATAGAATTATTAATAAAAGGTGAATAAAACGGATTCAAATCTGACTGAGCACTCTGATGGATGATTAAATATCGCAACTTTGTGAACAGTCAATGCTTTCACATTGAATCATACTTTATACATTTTTCCTACATAATCAAAGAGCGGACTGTGCTGATGTATGGCTTCATCACGTTTAATATTAAAAGCTACCAGCATAAATGTATTCATTATATAAGAGATTTTTTTTAATATTTTACTTATTGGCTTTGGATGAATTTTGTTTGTTTTTTGTTTTACGGCGTGTAATATGAATAACTACCACGAATGACATGGTTCATTCTTTTGTTTAATTTGTGTTTAGAATTTGTAATTAAGAACATGCTATTTTTTTCTACTTGTTTTATGGCCGTCGTTAGTGTCGAACTAATCCTTGTTGTTATTGTATTGCGTCGAAGCTCTCCAGGTATGGATCGGTGCATTATAAAGCAATGGCCCAATGCGGAGACGGGCGGTCAAGCGAGGATTACGGTACGAGCAAGACATACATTCGATGAGCGATATAGTGACGGTCTTTGCGCGTGTTATTGAATCGTGCAGTTTTTACTAGTAGTGTCTAGTTTTATTTGTACCTGTTGTGTACGTGTTTCTATAGTTCTAAAAAAAAACCAAGTAATTCCAACGGAGTTTTAATTCGAGCCCTATGTAGCTCGTAAAAATATTTTAATTAAAGGCATTAAATAATTGACAAACACACATTGAAATAATAATTTAAAAAAACAGACATATATATAATTCATAAATCAGGGTAATAAATATTATTCAAGTTAGATAAAAGCTACTTAATAAAATAAATAGGAACGCACTAATTAAATAATGACACATGCACACCAATGAAACTGGTAAAATGTACTGTACCACGTATTTCTAGGAATAACATCTGTATACAACTACATTTATGCAAGAATAAATATATCATTTAATTAAAAGGCGAACTCTCAAAAGCTCCTAAATCCTACATGACGCCATAAGTTTACTCTCGCGTTTTGAGGTTTTATCACTTTTTTAAATAAACTAGTGGTCGCCCAGTGGTCGGAATTTGACTATAACAATTAATTTAAATTATAAGTTTGAACATTATTAAGGTTCTGTTGTCAAAAACTAAACTTTTATAATTACAGATTTCGCCAAGGCTCAGTTAATTTGACTTTGACAATAAAAAGTGCGTGAGCGTGTGTGTGTAATTTTATTTTATTAAGTTAATGTATTTTTTATGCATAATTATAAAAAATTATTAGCATTCTGCACTTCTGCTGTATATTGCACGTAACAATATAAACTATAAATATGCGAAATTTCATACTTCTCCGTCCGCGCAATTTTTGTAAAAAAGGGTACAACGTTTTTGGTTCACGTATATATATATATATTGGTATTTTTTAAATTTTCGCCACTAGTACACATAATTAAAACTGCGTTTTAACGGCTTAAGCGCGACATTTTTTTTAATTTTTATTTGGACATTTCAACCAATACGGTAGTTGACAATTTTTGAGAAACAGGTTTATTTTGAGCCTTATGATCTATTTTAGCCAATATATAAATATTTTAGCAAAAAAACAACATTAACATATTTAATTTAGCAATTTTATAAATATTTTGACATTTCGTCACAAAAACGCGTGAAGCTGTCATGGCGTCTCGAATGACGTCACAGTGTGCAAAACAAACATCTGTTTCATTGAAGTGTTATCTGAGAAGTCATTGATAACTTCTTGTGTTTTGCACACTATGACGTCACGCGCTCTGATCGGCATTCATTGTCACGTTAAAACAATTTATTTTTGTCATATTTAGATCGTAATCTAAGATATATCTTAAAATCAGTGTATATTTTTCATACTGTCAACTACCGAATTGTCAACAGCCATGATCACGTTAAAAAGCCGCGCGTAAAACCACTAAAACGTAGTTTTTTTATTAAATACTTTAGATCAAACTAGGCAACATTTTACTGTTTTGTTTCGTTTGTTTTTCAGTAGTAGTAGTAGTAGAATTTGCCACAAAGGCAGGCAAAGAAATCTCAATCCATACAGCCAATTCTTATGTATGTCTTCGTATAGTAACACAAATATTTTACATGAGGCGGGGTCGGCTCTGAAAATCAGCGCTGTGCTGGAGGAGACTCCAACACAGCATGAAGCTGAGTTGTCGACCTCATTTGTAGGAAATGCGGTGTAAAATATATATAATGTCTTCATAAAAAAATGTATGTATAAATATTTATGCATCATTGTATCGCTTTCCTAGCCAATAAATTATTTCTTTCTTTCTTTAAACGTATTGTAGGTTACAACCGACACCAATGAACGGAGTTTTTGTATTCGTGTGGTCTTTCTTGTCTTGTTCTTAAAACTATCAATATCCTACAACAATTGTTTATTTTAGAGTAATTTTACACATTTTTATAAAATAAAAGTGCACAGCACAACATCTCCTTTTAAATCTCGTTACTTTTTCATTCTTAACGGTTTTGGTCCAATTTTTTTATACAATAAAATTTCAAAGGCAAGAGAAGAATGATCATTTAATTATGGAGAATTGAGGAGTTTTCCAAGTTTTTTGTATTGTAATTCCTATAATTTTTCATGTTATTCACAGACAAAGTTAAACAAATCAAGCGACAATTACGGCCTTACTTATAATAATCTCGTTAAGAAACGATTAGGCATCTCTTAAGTAAGAGAATCAGAATCAGACCCTAATCCATTAATATCTTTTTTTCACTTATAAACGTGTATATTACGTGTTGTTTACCTAAGAGGAGCACAGATAAACGAAATCTGAATGATTAACGTAGGTTGTACCCAAAATATTCGGCTAAAGAGGAGTTTATAGGTAAGTTTTTCACTAATCAGTTGCTGAGCAGTTTCTTTAAATTGAAGAAACGATTATAAGTAAGGCCCTTAATGTATAAGTAAGTATTAAGTGTAATTCAACTTAATTGGTTTATTATATAAATAAAGGTCTATCTTTTATATGCCAAAACAGCTACAGATGGCGGCTTTGTGGAATTCTCCAATTTCTTTAACAAGCACTTGGATGTTCGCCAAAACAACAGACCTCCAGATATTGAATTGAACTTAAGATTTAAATGCGCTTTAAATGTTCTGTACTTTTGATAAAAAGGACACTATGCAGATAATGTTTAGTGTTAAACTTTATGTTGCTAAAGATCTATTGGTAGATTTTTTTAAATTACACATATTGTATATCCTCAAATTAAGCAAGTTACGCATGTGTTATGGGAAGTTTACAAGGGACTACTCTCAGGCCGATCCCAGACACTCAGACCATAGTAAATAACAGAGAAAATTCGTTTCCAAAATTCACCATGCCAACATTACTCTTTCATTAATAATAGTCATACGAGGTTTATGGGATTGTTAAAAAATATTATTCACAATCGTATTTGGAACGCAATGATGAATAACACTTTTTTATTATATAATGAGCCTCTAAACCTTGTACAGCTATTATGAATAAGGGGTTACTAGTGTCTAAACGACCCGTGTCTTATGATCACATCTTGGGTATAAATCCTGAGCAACTATCTAAATTACATTTAACAAGTCATGGCGGTAAAAGAAAATATGTGAGAAAAATTTGGCCGTCTAAATTGACGGCATGTAAAACGCGTTTCCATTTCCTCATTCTAGCACCATATCAGAAATAAAATAATCAGAAAATTATTTTCACTAATTGTAAAGTACACATTAAAAAATCAACAAACATAAAACACGCTAATAATACCAATACACTAAGATACACGACTCAAGAGCTCTCATCTCCTAAGTCCCGTAGGACTACAAAATAACTCCTTGTAACCGAATATTATCTTGCAAAAGTTGGCAGCGAATCTTGAGGAGGAAAAAGCAAAATAACTTACAATAAACGTACAAGTATTTGTCAAAAGATCCTGCTAACAATATATTTGTTCGGATCTGTAACGCGCAAACTTTTGCAGTTTCCCCGAGCACAGTCCTCCCTTGAGAGGCACGTCTGATTTGGATTACGGTAAATCTTAAGCCAAATCAAACGATGTCACTCGAAATCTATGCTTCCAATGTTTGGAATAGCGGCTATCTTTCTAAAACTACGTTATTTGCTTTGCATTATGGTAGGGGTAGTCGCCTTATGTTCGATTCTCAGTCAAAACAGATGACAATCTGTAAGTAGACTGTTCGTTAAATTATGGAAGCTTTATGGATAATTACTTTAGCTTGAATTTACATTGAGAAGCATATATAATATTACAATTTTTTTTATATTATGAAGATTTTCTGGGTGAAAGGAGACGGGGATATTAGAGCCAAAAAATGGGTTGAGATAATAATGACTTAAAAAATTAAAAACGAATTTCAAAATTCTTAATTCTATTTGGAAGACGAAGAAATCGGAAAAGTAAGGTCCCAAATAAAATAAGTTATCGATGTATATGAATAAATATCATCAATTAATAACATGCAAACACTTACACCGTACGATTAATTCATTCAAAATAACTAAACCTACTACAATTATAAAAAAATATCTGTTAGGGCCAAAAACCGCCCGTACGTGCATGGGCGGTGCAGTACGTCATATAGCGTCCGGTGACGCATATATTTAACACATAGGTACTTGTAATAACGTCAAATAAAGCTCATCTAATCTTATTATAACAATCCACTAATCATTGAAGTATCTTACCACCACAATGAATCTACAATATCAACAATGAAAGAAATCTTAAAATCACTTTCATCTTTTTGCAATTTAGGCCTAAGAATGTATGACAGCCTATCCATTTCCTTTCTTTTAGTAATAATACCGTCTATTGTTATCTGTGTTTTCAATTCTTCAACGGTATCTTAATAATATACAACAAAGTCTATTAGATAGCCAATATGAATGTCAAAGAAGCAAGTGAGGTGTGTAAGAATAAGCCTAAATGGCGCTCTGTTGTTCGTGCCTACCCCGCAAGGGACCTGGCATGAAGTTATGTATGTATGTATATTAGATAGATAGATAGATGACACTTTATTGTACATTTGTACACCAATACAAAAATGAACTTACAGACTAAAACTCTCTCTTTTCTTTCACCATATCCCAATTAATTGGGGTCGGCACAATATGTCTTTTCCTTCCACAATCCTCTATTATGTCATACATCTTCTCTCACACAACAAATCATCATATCATCTTTCACACAATCCATCCATCTTTTTTGGTCTACCTTTACATTTGTACCCATCCATCTTGTAGTTTAGCATTCGTTTTTTCACGTGACTTTCATCCCTCCTCATTACATGCCCTTACCAACTTAATCTTCTTCCTCTCAATTTTTCAGTCACGGGTACAACTTTCAAAGATCCCGGCAGACGTCGTCCTGCCCGGAAAAGCTTCAATCGATATGTCGACAGCATTAAAGTTTATAATTAACAAATAAAAATAGGGGTTGATCGTAGAGGGTTGAAAATTTAGGGTTGTATGTATTTTTTAATTTAATTGTATCCTAAAAAATAAAAAAAATATCTAAAAATTAAAAAAACAAATTAGGGGTGGACTACCCTTAACATTTAGGGGGATGAAAAATCGATGTTGTCCGATTCTCAGATCTACCCAACCGATATATTGGGTCAAGCCGTTTCGGAGGATTTTAACTACAAACACCGCGACACGAGAATTTTATATATAAGATTATGCACAAAGAGCGGTCTTATCGCTAAAAACCTATCAATCAATCAATCTTCAAGAGAACCAAGTTTATATTTATTCAATTATATTATCTTCTTTCTCACATAACGTGCAATAACCAAGTGCTGATGATAAAAATAAGCTTTGTACACGCGTTAAGGGTAACGAATATACTGTCCACGTCCCTAAAGTATAGGTTATAAATTATCATTGTATTGAGAAACGAACCTTAAATAACTATTTGACCATTTATCTACCATGGGCCTTACTTATAATAATCTCGTTAAGAAAGGATTAGTCATCTCTAAATGACAGATTCTTAAGCCCCTAATCAATGGCTGTTTCAAATAAAACTTCCCATCTTGCCTCTTAGCAGTCACTTAAACTATCTCTCGATGTTGGTTATTTTGACAGTTATTTATGAGTTACTTTACCACCACCTCTTACCCTTGAGAGGAGTTTATGGGTAAGGTTTTCGTTAATCAATTGCTGAGCAGTTTCTTAAAATTTAACAAACGATTATAAGTAAGGCCACATGTGTAAAAGATGTGCGTTATAGCATCTAAATGTAAATAAGGGTTGGTCCTCCTCAGATAAACTTGAACGGCCAAAAGTCGTCTCTAAATGTAACAGTAAAAGCCCCGCAATGGAACAAATGAACTGATATAATGTTATCATGAAAGACTCGAGCTTTTACATTCGGCTAAGGAATCAATCCGAGAACATCGTGATCAGCCAACGGAGCTCATTGATTTGCCTTTTTTGATCCCTCGCAAAATCTGACGCTATTTGCATGTATCAGGGAGATATGTCGCGTACTTTCCGAAGCGGGGCTGGGATTAGGACGTATAATATGTAAATTACATAATTCCTTTTACATTTTGCGTGAACTGTGTATATAAGATAATTTTACCCTGTCTTATATAAGGCAGACAAATAGCCTAACAGAGTTAATAGGATGCCACGAGGATCCAGTAATGTGAAAATCTGGACACATTAAAATCGCTCATAAAACGTTATCTATTATAACAATTGAATCTCATTGGATAAATAAATTTTAACAGAAGTGTACCGAAATAATATGATTATAAATCCAATATTTGATAATGAGATATGTTTCAATGGAAAAATAATATGTACTAAAAATGACTATCGCTGAGCGTAAATCTGAAAGGTTTCCAAATCCTACACGACTAGATGGAGTTATAAGTCATTTTCTCTCGGTTTTAACCAAATTCAAAAACAGGAGTACTGCTACTATTGTCCAAGTAGCGAAGTACGTCAATGGGCTAAGTTCATACACCGTTTGTATTTTGAAAACAGAATTCAATGGTGTCTTAGCTTCATTGACTGATTTGTTGTCGTCGTAACTATATAAAATCAGAAATAATAAGAGGTATATGGATTTCCCCTACTGACGGACTTTGTCACCTCGACTGTTTATAAAGTTTTATCATTAATTTACTTTGTACTAAATTGAATAAGTAGAAAAATATTTATTTTTCGCTTTCTATTATTTATAAAGTAGGTGTCTTTATTGAAAAATTTTATTGACCTATTATTACCTCAAACATATTTTTATTTTAGTTTTAATAAGTATTATAAATATATATTCAAACAAAGTACCAAAACTTTCAGGACTAAATCAAATAAGTTGTCGCAGATGTTATATTAATAAAATAATAGGTAAAATTATAATAAATTGACATCTAGCGAATGTAGTGAAACGAACTATCAAGGCAACACATTAAAGTAAGACTAGGGTTACTTACCATTTCAGTCCATTTCCAGTGTTCTTTTTCTTCTAAGTAATATAATTATGGTTATCAATTATTATTAATATATATAAATACGTTTTTTGTTTTTTTATTATTAATATATACAAATATAGTTATATTTGTATATATTAATAATATGTCCACAGCCAGTACAAACTGCACGATACAATAAAACGCGCAAAGTCCGTCACTATATAGCTTATCAATGTACACGCCTTGCTTGTATCGTAATCGTCGCTTGACTGCCTCACCTCTCCGTTCGGGTATTCCTATTATCCTGTACAAATACAATATGCCTCGACGCAAAACAATAATTCCCAAGAATTAGTTCGACACACCTGCCTAATGACTGCCATAAAACAAGTACAATAACAATAGAATGTTTTTCTTAATCACAAATTTTAAACACAAAGTAAATAAAAGAAATCCAAATGCGGGAAAGGTAATAAACCAGGTTTATGGCAGGCAGATGTGCATTCACGTTTTGTCGGCATGTAACAGTATAGTTTTTACTCGTACTCGATCGTTTCGAGACTGATTCGGGTTATCCAACCTGAATAGCTGTTATATTAATAAAATAATAGGTAAAATTATAATAAATTGACATCTAGCGAATGTAGTGAAACGAACTATCAAGGCAACACATTAAAGTAAGACTAGGGTTACTTACCATTTCAGTCCATTTCCAGTGTTCTTTTTCTTCTAAGTAATATAATTATGGTTATCAATTATTATTAATATATATAAATACGTTTTTCTGAAAAAATGTAAATTTATAATTTTTTAATCATTAAATAAATGCCATGGCATTGACGGTTTTTTAATACTTTAATAATTTTCAAACGCGGTCAAAATCAATTGACGGTATATTTCTGTATGGAATGATAACTCAATTTATGTCGTCTATTGTAGACGGTTTTAAAGGAATTATTAGCAAAGTGGTTCATAAATCAGTTGTGCCGATCGTACATACATATTTGTCATTATGAAGAACTGGAAAATTACCAAGCTGAGTTCTCGAAATATGCATATGCAAGTGTTGTAGTTCCGTCGGAAGTAATTTTTTAGCCGGCGCTCACGTGTTTTATCCTACAAGCGTGGCTAATCTGCACCTAATGTTACTAGACTTTTCAATTTGCTCGTAGTGTTCTGATTTTTAAAAGGATTTAATAAATAATTTCATTAATGTAAGACAAAATATTCCGTATTAATATGTTTGCCTGAATGAATGTTTTGTATTTCCACTACAAAATATTTTTCATTAGGTATTATTAAAAGATTTCTACTCTAAAGTATCGTACACACTGACACGCCGGTAACGCCACATCGACGAAATTTTCAATGTGTCGAAGAAAATAGTATTAGTAAAACCTCAAGTTAAATGGAATATAAATAGTTTCTTTAAAAATCACTTTAATATTTATATAGTTTTGTACCAAGTTAGTAATGTTAGCTACTAAACATAAAATCGACTTGTTGCTCTCTTTTAAATATTTCTACTACAAACTTGTAAACAAATATGTATAAAAATTATTATTAATACAAATGGACATATTAATACAAAGTGACTTTGTTTGGATGCTGGTTTGTTCTGTGCGATATTAGTAATATAACTTTGTAAGTGTAATACTTACTTACTTTATTTACGTATTATTATTAAATACGTTTTTATATATTTAATATTTATTCGATTTACGATTAAACATTATTGAACGTGTGTTTTTTAGACCTTTTAATATATATTTTTTCTTTTTAGCAATGTGCCTGGCAACACTATTTGCACCCAAAGCTTTCAACTCGCCTTCCTTCCGTCTCTATTTACGCGCCGTGGACCTAAACGAGGGCACTCCGACTAAATGACGACCACCGCCATTTTGGTAACGACAGGTGCCGTGCTGCCAGTGTTCGTGTGACTCATATGAAGTCACTTCCTTTATTGCGGACTAGATTTATGTTGTGGTAATGCGTATTAATATATGATTGCGTATAGCAAACCTTAAATGGCCTTTAATGTAACTGGGTAATTGCAACTAAGAGATCCCAGATTCAATTCCCGGAAGGGCAAATTTCGTAAATGAATTTTTATGTGCGTAAAAGGCGATCCCATTTACACACATGCTTCATGGTGTCCATTACATTTTATGGATGTACAGAAAAATGGAGACGGAAGTGTGCAGTGTGAATATGTAAACGCAACCGTATTTGACACTCGCGCTGTTCACTCCGCGCGCTCCTGTTTTTATAGGAGTTCAGCAAACAGGCCGACGACCCACTTTATGGAAAGTCGTTACCATCGCCTATGGACATTTGCAACACCAAAGGTGCTACAAATGCGCTGCTGCTCTCTTAAGCGAGACTGGAACCTGGTCACTAATGCCGGAACTCAACTCAAGGTTGTTATGGCGACATACTTCAGACCAGTGATGGTGGCCATCCAGTCGGGTAAATGCCCTATCACCTGGCTGTGGTGGTGTGTGACTGACTTTCCTGTTTCCCGGTATGGAAGTGGGCATAATGTAAACGAGGGGTAGTAAAAAATTAATACAAATATTCTACTTATATAAACTTCCAATTTACAATATAAAAACATATTTGCTATCTAATTACATTAAGTATTAAGTCTCATTACTGATAACGTTGATGTTTTACTCTAAAAAAGCCTAGGGCTGGATTGTTTATGTTTAATTCTAAAAAAACAAGGTAAACAGGTAAACATTTCCTGCTTTTTTTGCTCGTCAATAAAAATAAATAGGCACCTGGTGTAGCTGCGGTCGGCGTTAGGTGTTAAATTGAACAGCGCGACGGCAGTAAAAGCTAATTGAGTGTCGGCTCATTTTGGGTAGGGAGCCACCGCTGGGCATCAGACGATATAATATTAGGATATCACATCGGAATACCGCCTGCAGTGGCTATGCGCTATAACAGGATGTTCAAGTCGACTGTTTCGATTATATTGACGACTTTTATAGAAATCAGAAATCATTTATTCATAACAAACTTTGTTATCACACGTCAATTTCTACATCAATTCACAGGTCATAAATAAAGTAAAATTATGTCATATTATGGGATATAAACTCCTCATGGAAGAAGAAGGTGTGCTCGACTAACCATTTCCTGAGCCGTGTTTTAAATAAACCGATGGATGGTGACTCCGTTATCCTGCTCGGTAGTTTATTGTATATTAGCGGTCCCATGACATGCGTCAATTTCCCCGATTTCTCAAGTTTGTGTTTTATATTACTCATGTTATTCCTATGCCGAGTTAAGTGCGTATGCACGTCACTATACTTGGCATAGGTATGAACATGAAGCCGCACATACACCGCCACTTTATATGGACCTTATTCGGAATCCGAATCAGAACTTTATTTGTACATAAACATTGTTGCAAATTATCACAAAGAAACACCTATTTAGACTATTAACACATACATTTCTAGCAATAAATTATTATACTATTCTATTCTAACAGGTCTTATTGGTACATACGCTCGTGTAGCAGTAAGGTACTAAGTTTAATAATAATTATAGTATCGTTACGAGTGCGGGACCCGAATTAAAATGCCGTTGGAATTACTATAGAATTTATTAGAACTATACAAACACGTATAACACAGGTACAAATATAACTGGCCACAGCCAGTACAAACTGCACGATTCAATAAAACGCGCAAAGTCCGTCACTATATAGCTTATCAATGTACACGCCTTGCTTGTATCGTAATTGTCGCTTGACTGCCTCACCTCTCCGTTCGGGTATTCCTTTTATCCTGTACAAACACAATATGCCTCGACGCAAAACAATAATTCCCAAGAATTAGTTCGACACACCTGCCTAATGACTGCCATAAAACAAGTACAATAACAATAGAATGATTTTCTTAATCACAAATTTTAAACACAAAGTAAATAAAAGAAATCCAAATGCGGGAAAGGTAATAAACCAGGTTTATGACAGGCAGATGTGCATTCACGCGAGACTGATTCGGGTTATCCAACCTGAATAGCCATCAACGGACATGCAGATGAATAGACGAAAGTACGCGTGAGGACTATCTCGTTCGATAGTAGGCAACGAGTCGTAGCAACCGGAAAACATCTCAATTCATGTCCAGAAGCAAATTAATTATTGATTCGATTCTAATTTTGGATCTATTGTGATT
Source organism: Dendrolimus pini (assembly GCA_949752895.1). Lineage (NCBI taxonomy): Eukaryota > Metazoa > Arthropoda > Insecta > Lepidoptera > Lasiocampidae > Dendrolimus > Dendrolimus pini. The sequence continues at coordinate 16,466,962 of OX457137.1, read as the reverse complement.
CTATCGATTATTTAAACATGTCGGAATCGCCCATCGTTAGCCAGCGAGTACATTGTAATAAAGCAAAGTGCCGGAGGCGTGAAAGCTTATAATTACTCGAATTGCATAGCGTGTAAAGGTGCGGCCATGCATTATTGGTACCATCGCTCGTAGTGACCGAATTAATATCTTTGGTCATAATTATACAGGTCAATATTTCAAGTGGGCCTTCAGGGCCAAATCCATTCATGTTGACTATACGAAATAAGGAAAAACACTCAAAGGAGTCTAGAGGCCGATATTAACGAAACTTTAGTTTTCGTCAAAATCGGCTTAATGACTCCTTTTTGTGTTTTCCGCTATTAAGCATAGTTTAGGGATCTGGCCCTGAGGCCCACCTGAAAAATTCTCCCTTATATAACAATACTAGCACATGCCGAAGACTTCGTCCACGCTTGACTTAAAATTCCCGTGGGTTTCCCAGGACATAGACAGCAGTATTTAAAAAAGAATGTACGCTATCGTCATACTGGAAACTGAGTCGGAATATGCTAATTTTTATGCATCCCAACAGAACTATTAGATATATTTTAAATCCAAACCGCTCGCGGGATAATTCCCGCGGGATTCCCGAGAAAAAATCACATGTTTTATTACATTAAATTTGCTATCGATCATTAGAAATCACGTTGGATTTTTTAAATTTAGTAATTTTAAATAATACCCAGAAGTATTACATGGGACTCCCGGGATAAAAAGTGAGCTGTCTATCACCGAAAACCACATCGAAATCGGCCCAGTAGTTTTTACATGAATCTCGAACAAACAGCCAAGAAATCTAAAAATGATTACATCGTGTTCTCCATAGTATATTCTAGTTATTTTTATTTAATAGCTTTAATGTACAAACATGGCATGTTTAGAATTTTATAATATTATTACTAGCTGATACCCGCCCGCTTTGCGTGCCGTAAAATCCGTTCTTGGCTGACTCTCTCTCTCTCTCTCTCTCTATTTGGCGAAAGGCAGATCCATGCCAATTTTCAAGTCTATAGTTCCTGAGATAACGTGATGAGTCACTATTTACGTGGATTTCAATTATATTTATTTAGATTATAGAAAGAATATAGAAAGAAATACAATTTTCTGTGATATTTAAACCTGATTTATTTAAAAGATGCGTAGTTATAAATTATCGTTTTTAGAATGCAGTTAGTCTCTGAAAGTATGTCTCGAATGGATACCGAAACAGGTTGACAGATTTTATTATTTATTATAATTTTTTTATTATAAATTTAAGGCATTAAAAGAAACAATTTTATGACAATTTTTTTTTGTATTTTTCATGTCGAAATCTTCTAGGATTCAAAAGATATTACGGGACTTGCGCTATATATTTCGAGGGCTTCATAACAAATGGGCGTACAAACAAAAGTGCAGTTTTACACAAGGGACAAAATTTTGAATAAAACAAAACTTTTTGATTGAATAAGGCTGAAATTTGGAATACCCTTCTTTTTAGGTAAGCTTGCATATTGGTCATACTTTCTAAATTGTAACATGCATCGTTTTTAATAAACAACAAAAATATGGCATTTTGCGTATACGCCTTTATGCTATGAAGCCTCGATATATACAATGACAACTACACTCCTCCATCGACGTCTGATAGTGATACTGAGACTCCATTAATGATTGGCCTAAGAAGTTGCCTACATCTGCACCTTGATACCATCCAACATGAAAATGATCAACATTGACCTTGCATAATCTCCTCAACATTTGAAGCTGATTTGAGCTCTTCTTTTCTATTGTATCATTATGCTTGGAAAATGGGAAACAATTGGTAATCTCGACACGGTTCTCCACAAGAAGCACAAGCAAGCCTCCCTACGCCACTTTCGTCTTGCTACACGATTCCTCATGGCAGTGTTTCACAATTTTTATCACCGCAAATCCATCGCATGTAAGTAATTGTGGCTTCATTTTCCGGGACGAAACGCTATTTTTGAAAAAAAGGTTGTTATATTTTTTCTTAAGTACACATAATAAAACTACGTTTTAACGGTTTTAAGCGCGGTAATTTATTTGATTTTGGTTTATCCGACGTTTCGGCCGCTTTTCAGTGGCCGTGGTCACGGAAGACAAAGATGACATTTGTCAAATGTGTATTGTCAACGTTTTTATTATCGGAAAAGCGGCCGAAATGTCGGATAAACCAAAATCAAATAAATTACCGCGCTTAAAACCGTTAAAACGTAGTTTTATTAAAAGGTTGTTATATAATTATTCGTAAAAATCGTATAACTATATAGATAGAAGCATACATATTTCTCGCTCCGTTCTTTGCATAATCTGATGTTAGCGATAAGCAATATTAAACAGTTACCACGTGTGAAGTTTCTGCGTTATTAGGAACATAGACATGAAAACTTATTACGCAAAAGGTCGGTTTAACCAGAAAATCCACGTTTTTAAAATAATGTAGGCTGTTTCTCCAAGTACTGTTACGTAGTGAAAAGCCTTTGTTTTGTTAATTACTGGACCCCGGCCCGGACCGCACCTGCTTTCACCGCAGCGGAATAAGCTGTGAGACTAAATTTCCTCCGTTTCAATTAAAAGATACTCCTCGGCAATAGTTACGTGCGCTATAATGTTATGGAATTTTAAATGGACCGGAATGGTTATGCGATTCTTAACGTCGCGGAAAGGAAAACGCGGAGCTTGTAACAACACGCCGGTAAATCGCATACTTGACATAACACATGATCATATTGCGAGGCTGTACGCGACCTTGAGATGCCGCTGAAATTACAGGATGTTAGAAAAATATCCTATGTGATACTAATACTAAAATCAACGTGGAATATAAAACATGCCGTTGATATTTTACGTAGTTGGTATATAGCTGGTTCCTATATCTTACCGAACGTTCATTTGACTTATTATCGTTTAAAATTTGACATAAGCTCCATAGAAGTAATGTCAAAATTCAATCGATGGTAAGGCAAGTGCATGAATAATTAAGATATGAATGACTGAATGAAAATACTTTATTGGTCACCAAAATTAAAACTACGTTCTTAAAAACTAGATACAATAAGTGTTGAACAAAGGGCGGCCTTATCGCTTAAAGCGATCTCTTCCAGGCGACCCCCTATAAATAATAAGATATAGGAACCGGTAGAAGAGAATATTCTTTATTGTGCACAAATCATCATAATTCCAGCGTTCCCGGTTGTGTTTGGAACGTTCACATCGAAGCCCCAGGTCCGCTTACGTACTTCTTCTTTTCTACTTCGCACGATCTTCGGTGTGCCATGTTTTGAGAAGCATTGTAGCAAATTTCATCCTTCACGACATCAAGACACTATTTCTTTGGCAAACCCTTTCTGCCTGGACTTGAAGGAGGAGGTATAATAGATATTTGTTACCGTACCAGCGTACGCGACTGTCCTGCCGTATTTTACACATATGTACACACTGAAGTCATATTAATTGTTATGACCAGCAGGTAGTCTGGTCTTATAGAAGTCAAATCTGAAAGAGGTTGCTATCGGACAACTTTTTAACCAACTTCATAGATATTATATACAGAAACATGGTGCATAAGGTGAGTAGGTATGTACTTACGATATATACGTACATACATAATATCACGCCTGTTTCCCATGGGGGTAGGGTAACCAGAGACTATGGATCTCCACTTGCGACGATCCTGACAAACAACTTTCGCTTCACCTACTTTCATTAACCTCTTCATACATGCACGTTTATTTGAAATGATTTTTACCTGACCTCTCTTTAACAATTTTGATATGATTTGGTCATGGTATGTTCATCTCGGTCTACCGGCAACAACTCTACCATTCACAATACACTCATACACCTGTTTTGTGATTCTACTTTTATCGATTCTCTCTACATGTCCAAACCACCAAATGTTAAGGGGCTTTTCCAACTCTTGTTATTACATCTTCTTTCAAACCACAACGATCCCTTATCACACTGTTTCTTATCATATCATTCAAGCTTACCGCACATATACTTCTCAAAGCTCTCATTTCAACTGCGTTTATCCTACTTTCATGCTTCTTCTGCCATACCCAACTTTCACTACCATACATCAGGGTTGGCACCAACACTCCTTTATGGACAGCCAAGCGTGCCTTTACAGACACTTTCTGGCTATTCATAAAATAATTTAGCGCTCCATTCATGCCTGCCATAACTCTCCTTTCAATATCCCTTTCATGCTTTCCGTCTCTGGTAAACATGCAGCCTAACTCCTAAGTAAACAATATCACTAACTTGCTCTAACTTTTGATTTCCAGCAGTATATTACAACTTGTCATTCTTTCATCTCTTTCATTTTCTTTCTCATTCATTCTCTTCTCTTTACGATATATATACATATATCATATAACAAACTGACGTGATCATAAAGATAGATAGATAGAACACTTCGTTGCTCATAGGCAGATCTTTAAACAGAATAATAAAATGCCACAAAGAGGACTATATAAAGTTATTTATAGAAATATAATAAAATTAAATTTTCCGTTTATTGAAAGACAATCCGGTAGATCGTCACAAAAATTCGCGAACGGTTTCCTAAGTACTTTAAATTTTAATTAATAAAGACCCTTTTTTTATGAGTTTAATTTGAAAAGACAATGTAGATCAAAATCAGTTCTTAACGGTACAATATACCTAAACACTTTATACTATATTTATAGTTTGCCCCGCGGCTGCGTTGCGTGTCAAACCCTAGGCGGTAGCTTTATTTTACGTACCTATAAAGTTAATTCGGTTTTTACATATAAGAATAACAAAGAAACTAAGTCCATATATTATATAGTCTACACAACTGCCCAACAAAACATAGAGGCGAGTCAAAGCCAACCTAAATTGAAGTACAGTGAATGACATTTTATTTATGACATGGTAGGTATGTGTTTGTTGAATTGGAATAACCTTTTTTAAAAAGGTTTTTGAATACAAGCTTTTGAGATCCACGATATCATGTAGCAGCAGAGTGCTAGCTAAGACAAGTAAAACGAGGCCAAACACGACGGGTCTTTCTTGTCTAGTACAGGGGTTCCTATGGCCACCTTTCGACTCCATCATCAGATCAGCTCCATGGTACCATATTATTATATTGTCACGCGATATACATATGCGTGCAAAATTTCAGCTCGGTCGGAAACCGGGAAGTTGGTTAAATTTAATTTGCAAGATTCCACCCGAACTTACATGCATACATCCATTGCAAGTTAAATAAAAGCTTGTAATAAAAAACGTGATGGCAGCGTCATCTATTTTGCTAATCCGTCTATTCCAAGTAAACGACGTTTTTTATCGGGATAAAACGTGTCCTAAGTGTTGATTCGGGTTAGAAGCCACCCTTATGTCGAGTTTCATTTAAATCCGTTCTGTAGTTTTCACGTGATGCTCTAAGTCTAATAACAGACAATTAGAAAGAGACAGACCGACAAAAAATTTAAAAATTGCTCTATCGGAATCTTCTGGTCCGTTTCAGCCCCCATGATATTTTCACATTTTTAAACGGATTAACAGATTTATTATAGTTATAGATAGATATATTCAGACATCGTAATAACTTTGGCTATAGTATATCATTAGTGTTGTACAGAAACATTCCTTGTATAATTGTTAGCTTTCCAGGGCGTGGGAGCATAAAAAGTATCCAATATCCGCTTTCGTTAGTTTGCGGACTCTACAGAAGAAATCATAAGCAATATTTATGAATAATAAGTGTTTGCCCCGCTGCTATACCGCGAGAAAAACCCCGTATAGTACTTATATGTTACGTACATAAAAATGCCTTATTTAGCCTTTAATACTCAAGATTATTGTGAATTCACTACAATTACAAAGAAACTAAGTCAATATAGTGTAGACAAACGTACAGAGAAACATAAAGAAAACTCGCAGCCAAACTGATTTGAAATACTTAATACGTAAGGAATGACATGCGGGCAACGTGACAACGTATTTTCTATTGAATTACACCGATGGTTGTCTTCATCGCAATTGCAGCGCCATCTATTTTGCTAGGAGGGATAAAACGTATCCTAAGTGTTAATTCGGGTTATAAGCCAGCCTTATGTCGATTTTCATTCATATACGTTCATTAGTTTCCAAAAAAGATGCAATCGCAGCGCCATCTTTTTCGTTATTTTCGTCTATCCCACAGAAACGACTTTATTTATCGGGATAAAAAGTATCGTAAGTTACGCCTCGTGATATACGTTAGCTCTGTTTCGAATTTAATTTAAATCATTAGTTTCTACGTGATACTTTAACAGACAGACAAAAATTCTCAATTTTGTATTTTTGGTATCTCCTGGTCCAAATTATCCACCGTGTTTTTTTATATTTTTAAGTGCAATATATGTACAAACTCGAGTCATTTACAGATTTATTGTAGTATAGATAGATAAGATTTAAAACTATCCAATGCCTCTGGATTCTTCAAGGGTTCTGCTTTTAAATTACATTTTATTTATAAATATTTCATACGAAGGTCATCATTAAAGGTGGAGAATGGCATCTGAAATACTAATAACGGATCCAAATATAAGCAACAACAAAAACAGGACATTATTCTTTGGTAACTATAGAGATTTTTCAAAAGCTAAATACCTATTTAATACATACTGAAAAAAAATCATATCTTACCTGACATATATGTATATCAGCCCATAAATGTCTCGCTGCTGGGCTCTGGTCCCCCATTACAGGGGGAACGGACAGTATACCAGCAATGCTTGTCCAAGGCCGCTAGGCAGGTTTGACACATCGGTTATCTCGATGTGCAGGTTGCATCACGATGTTTTCCTTCACCGTTGTTAGCACGTGGTAATTGTAACAATATGCAAATTAGATCAGAAAACTGACTAAGTGGTTCATGCGTTCTGGCCAGGACCGAACTCGCGTCGTCTGAGTATGGGACACGTGCGCTAGCCATTACGCTACCACGACTCTACTTACCACTTTATACATGTGGTTGTGGTATATTGTGCTTGGTAGCTCGTAGTACATCGATTTTTAGTTTTTTCGCCGTTTCACTAGAACATTGTACAGTGACACAGAATACCTCGCTTCCTTTCAAATTTTATCTAACATAAATCACATTGAAAAACGTTTGACGTAAATATATATTCTCTCCTATGTAGATTTTGGATGAACGGGTGATCAACCAAATAACAATCACTCCATTTTGGCTATGTCAAAAATACAGGATCAAATCAAAAAAATACTTGGTTTTTCTGATAGTTAATCAAAATTAAGATTTTTAATTACTTGAATTTGGTTGATGTTATTTTGAAATATCATACAAATAAGAAACAAGCTGCTCTATAAAAGTATTTATGTATTTTTTATTTTCAAATAAGAAATGACCATTAAAACTACGGATCAAGCCCTACAGCTTCACCATGTTTTAAATTTCAGTTATTCGAGAACTGTATCCGCCTTGAGTTATCCCCAGTAACACGATAAGATTTTCCTTATTACGAGTTTGTTGAAATAAGCGTATTAAATAAGTCGCATATTTTTTAAGTACCATAATACCACTTCATAAGTAAGAGATCCTCTAAACGCGTGCGCTATCAAGTTCTTGTAAAAAATCGTCTGGTCGAGTGCTGTTGCCCGTGAGGCCGTTTACAACCATCATTGATTTTCCTTTTAAATAATGTTTGAAACTCTCAACGCTGGTAAAGTGAGTTTGAATAATTATAAATACAAACATACATACATTACTTCACGCCAGGTCCCTTGCGGGGTAGGCACAAACAACAGAGCGCCATTCAGGCTTATTCTTACGCACCTCACTTGCTTCTTTGACATTCATAGCTTTTGTCATGCACGCTCGTCTGTTCTTAAGGCTCCTGACATCACCTTCTGCTAGTACATGATCAATTTGATCATGGAAGGTGTGTCGTGGCCTTCCGCGACTTCTGCATCCATCCACTTTTGCATTGTATATCTGTTTAGTCATTCTTTCATCATACATTCTTTCCACATGCCCGAACCACCGGAGCATTCCTTTCCTTACCTTCACCCCGACACTCTCTTTCAGACCAATTCTTACTTCGGTATTACGAACGCGGTCCGCGAGCGTCACTCCGCAGATTTTGCGCAGTGCTCGCATCTCGACTGCGTTATATAATAATTATACTTAATATAATTCAAAAAGATTACTAGAGAGGACCATTGTTTAGTAAAATAAGTAAGCCTGAAAGGGTCTTAAATCTTATATTTGATTTGAGGGAAAGTCGGACACATTATACTACTTTTCAGTTTCAAAGAGGTATCTCGTTTGAATGTTGCTGAAGAGCAATTATGCATGGAATGTAACGTAGTTTAGAATATGTAATACTTATAAATATGTTTCTTAAAACCTGCGTTTTCCGATATAATTGATTATTATTTGAAGAACGTGTGATTTAAATACCAATGCAATACACTATAATAATATATTTGTAGTTGTTAATTCTTGACCTAAACTCCACCTGTAATTATCAATTTTCTATCATTTCATCAATATTATGGTAAAGTAATGGATAATAATATACAAAAACGGGATGTTCTTTCAGTTCTTATTGCCACGCTTATATGGCACACATTGTAAGGTAGGGGTATCTCTGGGTATATCTTATATATAAAATTCTCGTGCCACAATGTTAGTTACCATACTCCTCTGAAACGATTTGACCGATTCTCATGAAATTTTGTGTGCATATTGGGTAGGTCTGAGAATCGGACAACATCTATTTTTCATTCCCCTAAATGTTAAGGGTAGTCCACCCCTAAATATATTTTTTTAATTTTTTTTATGATACCGCATAAAAAATACACACAACCTTAAATTTTAAACCCTCTACGATCAATCCCTATTTTTTATTTGTTAAATATCGATTGAAGCTTTTCCGGGCAGGGCGACGTCTGTCGGGACAGCTAGTAGTTTATAAATTTGTAATACTTATAAATATGTTTCATCATCATTCATTCATTCATCAATATTAAGGTAAAGTAATCGATAATAATATACAAGAACGTGACGTGATTTCAGTTCTTTTCTTCACGCTTATATGGCACACATGGTAAGGTAAGTATCTATGGGTATGTATATCTTAGTATCACCCTCCTTATACCGAAATTACTACCAACAACTTCTGACCCCCGCGATACAAATATAGACGCGTGCAATACGTGCCTACTTTTAAAAACATTCCAAATAAAACTGGAACCGAAATTATAATTATGTTCAAATCATGTTTCATTTGCATAGATAGTGTATATCTTACGAATAATTAATTGTCATCGTCGGTTTGACAAATGAGGGTTGCGTCTGACCACTTCATTTTCATTTGGCATGATTAATGCGATCGTACCACGCGAACCAGGCGCTCGTCCACACCGAATACCTGGGGCCTGATATCCCAACAAGACTACTCTTATCCTTCGTGCATTCATATTGTGGCCAGTGATGGTGGAACAATCTAGTTGGTTTAAGAAGTTTTCGAAAAAGGTATAATATTGTGGAAGGAAAAGACAAGAACAGATACATTTTAGAAAGGGATAGTCGATGGACGAAAGTTAGAAGGTTCGGGAAGGAAAGGACAGAGATAGGTAGATTTTAGAAAGGGATGGGTAGTAAATAAAATAATAATGAAAAGAAGATTGAAATTATGGGTTCCAGAACATTCTTCCGGGTATATAAGCAGCGTAAGGCGCACCTACCGGGCAGTTTTAGTTCATTCCAAGACAGCGAAGCGACAAAAGCGATACGAAAGAGTTGGAAGAGAAGTTTAATTGGAGACCGTGACGAGTTTAGTGGTGAATTTAGTGGGCAGTTCAGTGAAGGAGGAGTGTAGCGTAGTTTAAGTGAAGATCCAGAAGCGAGCTACACGCGGTAAATTCATAGGTGAGCACTGCAGTAGCAGGAGGTGGTCTACGCAATATCGGCAACGGTATTGTGAGTGAGACATCTTATCGTTGGGACAGTGCGTCGTTAGTTGTACATGTAGGCGCAACCCTGCGGAGAGGAATCACGTACGACTGTGTAAGTAATTAATCAAAGCGTTTAGTTAAAAACTGGTGTTTTCTTCCAATCCTAGTTGCGTACCCCCGCTCGCACGTAACAATATAATATCTTTATGTTACCTTAATTTCTGTTGCGGTGACCGAGGGTGGAAAATTCTAGAAACGTAAGTTGGTTTTAAGACTTTAACAGTCTTTATTCATAGAGTTAGAGTAAGTTTGAACGCTACTTTATAGTTCTTAAAGAAACGTTCAACTTACTCTAACTCTCTATGAATAAGGCCGTAAATGTAGAACATTCTTAAACGAAAAGACAAGGACAGGTACATTTCAGAAAGAGATAGATGATGTACAAAAGTATCACGACATGAAGATCGGAATCCCAATCGAGCTGAAGCGATGATTGACATTATTAGAGATAAGGTGTGCAAATAAGTCCTAATTTAAGTAATGATTAACGATCTTGATTTAAGATGTAAATAAGTGTCGATTTAGTTAAAATGCGGCTTGAAGAGTATCCTCTATCACTGTAAACATCGTAACCACTGCTTTTGCCAATGCTTGTAAATCTTTACATAGTATACAACAAAGTCGCTTTCAGCGTCTGTCTGTCTGAATTTCAGCTAATACTATATCAAGCAGTTTCAAGCGGTTTTCACTATAAGTAAGTTAATATTTCACTAAAGGTTCATCTTTGTATTTATGATTATTCTGTACATGTGGATGTGATGTGAACTCCTAAACAGTTGGACCGATTTTGATAAATTATTTTGTGCGTATTGAAGTGGATTCGAGAATGGCTTAGATTCATAATTGCAACCGGTAGGTGGCGCTGCAATCGGGTTCTAATTTTTTTTCTAGACAGTACTGCTAGGCCTGCTCGTTATATACCAAAAACATCCTTCTACTTCGGCGTAGCCGTGATAAAAAGTCTAGTAGTCAATAATAAAATAATACTTGATTGAAAAAAAAGTTGGTGTTTATCGTAGTGGGTATCCCCCGCTCGCAAGTTCTACTTTGGAAATTTTTAGGAAATATATGTATGGCGATGTATTGAAGATAATATAATATTATGGAGAAACTTGTGGGTAATGATAAAGTTCAAGGTAAGAGACCTCGAGGTAGGTCCCCAAATATGTGGGTTGACCAATAGGACAGGACAGTTAATAATTTCGACCTTCCTACGTGCTCAAAACCAATGTCTATTCTATTCTATTTTTGGATTGATGGCTCCAACGCATCAGCATTGATTTTGCCAATGTCACAGTAGGGTAAAAAATGTCAAGTGGATATTAAGAAAACAATTTTACGTTACAAAAGGATTTGGTCGGTTCTCATAACATTTTCTGTGATCCTGTGGACAATACAGACATATATGTTAGTATATTATATTATAAATAAATATTATTGCTTGTTAGAAATTTACTTAGTACATATATATGATCTTTGTTAATTAAAGTTAGAAGGAAGTTCAAGTTAAGAGGTCGGGGGAATTTTTTAGGTAACATGTCATATAAGGGATATACAATGTTAGGACAATCAAAGAAAATATGGTGCAATGTGCCTTCGGCTAAACCACACTCACATAACGAGTGGTCACGAATTCTGATTTTTGCCAGAAAGACCGGTGAAGTACAGTGACCAAGTCTAAGTCGAATTATGGTTGATATTACCTTCTTAGGTAGATTGCGGTAAGTGAAGTACCAAGGTTTAGGCTGGAGAGTCGGCTGGAGGAATCCATAGTGCTTGCCTACGGTCTGTCGAGATTTTTGCCAGGAATCTTCCCATGATTGGAACATCTGAGGTCTAGCCAGGGCACGTAGGTCATGAGGAAAGTTCTTATTATATTTGTTCACTCCTGCATAGATAGCTTCTTTGGCGCAGTTATCGGCAATCTCGTTTCCCCTAATACCTGAATGGCTCGGAATCCAAACTAGGATTATTTCAAGGCCCGCGAATAGACACCGGGAGAGAGCTTCTCTGATTTGTAAGGTGATATGGAAATTGTGTTTAGAATGGAAAGGGAGCTTTTTAATATCCTGTAGGCAGCTTAAGGAGTCCGAAGCAATGATAGAATTCCTGATATTATGAGATTCAACATACAGAATGGCTTCTAAAAGCGCAACGGATTCGCCTGTAAAAATGGAACAGGTGGGAGGGATTTTGAAATTTAAAATAATTTTATACTTCGGAATCCAAACTGCAGCTCCAACCGGTTGGTCCTGAGTAATTTTGGATGCGTCAGTAAATAGTTGTATGTGATTTGGCCAACGATTATGCACGATAGAGCAAAACTGTTGATTGGCTGAAGAAGAATTTTTAGAGATGCCTAAGTCAGTGATGACCTTAGGAGAGAACACAAGACTATCGAATTTGGTTAGGAATAGAGGAAGCATATATGTTTGATAAATACCAGAAGGAAGGTTAACTGTTTTTCTATAAGAATGAATAAGGAGGGGAAGGGGTTTATGGGTCCAATAATTAGAAGAAATTAAGTGTGACAGCTGATCTAGCGACATTACAAGAGGGTGATTTGACAGTTCCATCACCTTACAAAGGAATCTGTCTGAGAGAAGTTGTCTGCGTAGAGCGAGCGGAGGCTCAACGCACTCCACCTGAAGAGCATTAGAGGGGGAAGACTTCATGGAGCCAGTAATGATTCGTAGACATTTGGCTTGAATTTTATTCAGGTTAGCAAGGCCTGCCTTACTGCATGGTTCAAACAGGAAACATCCGTAATCCAAATGGCTCCTAACAATTGCATTGTAAAGGAGTTGTTGGCAGTATGGATGTGATCCCCACCTTACCCCGGACAAAGCTCTAATGATGTTTATATTCTTTTCGGCCTTTTGACAGATATAGTTTAGGTGCGTGACAGCTGAAAGTTTACTGTCCAGAAAGACTCCTAGAAACTTTACACTATCCAATATTTGAATAGGTTGATTGAGTACATGGATGTCGAGATCAGGAATTATTCTTTTACGAGAAAATATAACTGCCGAGCTTTTAGGGGCTGACAAGGACAAACCGTGCTCAGATAGCCATGAATGTAAATAGTATAAAGCAGAGTTGATGCGAGACGAGGCATCGCAGAAAGAATGTGAAGAGGCATAGAGAGCGATATCATCGGCATATTGGAGAATCCTGCAGAAGCAGTTTACTGACGAGTCGATGGAGGTAGTGTATATATTATATAGTAAGGGACTTAGGACTGAGCCCTGCGGCAAACCTTTCCATACCAGACGTGTTGGTAGAACTTTACCCATGAAGCGAACGGAGATTGATCTTTCTATCAACATATTATGGATGATGTCTATTATCTTTGAGGGTATACTCAGCTTGAACATTTTCTCTCTGAGAATATGGAGATCGACATTGTCGTATGCTGCTGTAATGTCTAGAAATACCCCTATGACATGTTCATTTCGAGAGAAAGCAAGACGGATATCTGTTGTGAGAAGGCTCAAGCTGTCTGTAGTTCCCATGCCTCTTCTGAAACCAAATTGACTCCTAGAAAGGAGGCCTCTGCTTTCCACAAGCCATTCCAATCTGTTTTTAATTAAGTGCTCCATAATTTTGGCGATAACTGAAGACAGAGCTATTGGTCTGTAAGAGCTGGGATCTGTAGCATCTTTACCAGGTTTCAAGATTGGTATTATGATTTGGTTTTTCCAGGGGTCTGGTACTACACTAGATAAAAATATATTATTCAAGAGAGCGAGAAGAAAAGATTTTGAGGATTCAGAGGACTTGATAATGAAAGAGTAAGGGATACCATCTGCACCGGGGGAGGAATCCTTGAGATGATCCAGGGCACAAAGAAGTTCCTCAAAAGAGAATGGGGAGTTCATGGGATCAGAATTTGCAGTCGCAGAATGATAAATGGGAGGATATGGGTCAGGGGGAACAAAAATAGGAGAGAGCTTGTTTGTAAAATCATGAAGCCAAGAAGAGGGATTATTTGAGGTTACATTATTGTCAATTTGGGATTTACGGAAAGCTTTAATTTTTTTCCAAACTAGAGAGGAGGGAGATCGGGGGGAAAGTGATTCGCAAAAGATGTGCCAGCCTTTGCGTTTTTTTTGACGTAAAAATCTTTTACAGGCCGCAGAGACTTTTTGATACTCCAGGTAATTTTCTAATGACAGCAATCTTGCAAAAAAAAAATCCGCTTTTTTACGTTCCTTGACTATAGCGGAGCATTCCGAATCCCACCAAGCTGGGGAAGAGATTTTATTAATGGCACTGTTTTTGAGCGGGATTGATTCTTCTGCTGAAGAAGATAGTGCAGATATGAACTGAGAGTATAGTGAGAGACAGTTTGAGTTTGTGATAGGAGGAAGGGACTCTAATTTGTTTTGGGCAAGGTCAGAGAACTTTTGCCAGTTTGCCTGCTCTAGTCTAAATTTAAGGAGAGGAGTGGGACAAATAGGAGGGGGAGAAGAGTCAGGTAAGGAAGAAAGAATTGGGAGGTGATCACTGCCATGAGAGTTAGAGAGAACACGCCAAGACAGAGAACTGGCTAGAGATGTGGAAGATAAGGTGAGGTCAGGAGCACTTGGGTTTTGGGTGGGAGACACTCTTCGGGTAGGGGTTCCGTCATTAATGACGCACAAGTCCAGTTCATCGAGCATATTAAGGAATACTGGGGAGATTGAGTCACAAGAGACTGAACCCCATAGAGTGTGCTGAATATTTAAGTCTCCAAGAATGATAACAGGGGTCGGAAGAGGGAGTAGAAGGGAATGAAGTTCCTGGATGACAGAGATGTTAGGGTGTGGGATATAAATAGATACAAAAGAAATGTTAAAGGCTCGGGCAGCAACAATATTAATATTATAGAAGTGATGGGGGACAGGGATTTGAGAGAATGTGGCGTCTCTTCTGATTAGAAGAGCACAGCCAGCCCAACCATCCTCTCTGTCATCCCGGAGGCACGAGTATCCAGGCACTCTAAAGAGGGAACCCGGCCTAAGCCATGTCTCCGAAATGGCAAAGACGATAGGCTTGAATTGATTAATTAAATGGATTATTTCATGTTTCTTGTTGTTAACGCTACGACTGTTCCATTGGATTATATTCATAATTTTTGTTTAGAAAAGAGTTGATTAATAAAGTGATTACAGATCTGATTATTTCCATGACATTGTTCGGTGAGTTTATTCCAAATTTAGAAAACACATTAATTAAAGTAGTAGAAAGAACTTCTGCAAGGTTATCAGTAACAGGAGAGGGGCCTGGGGTATTATCACCAAGGACACATCCATTAGGTAGAGTTGAAGGAGGCGTAGCTGTGATATTGGAGTGGGCATATCGGTCAAATGATTTACCCAGTTCTTGTCTGTCGAAAACCAATGTCGGAGGAGAGCAATTATACTGCCATCAAAGTCACGATCCTCAGCAGTTAGGCAACGACTTAGAAGAGAGTAAATTACCATTTATTGACTTACATAAAAAATACATTAAGGAGCATCGTTAACTCGTTAACTATTTACACTGAGAAAAAATCAATGTTTCTATTGCTGTGATTATGTCATTGTTTACCATATATATGTGGACCTTATATTGGATCATTACATGTAGTATTGGGTCCATATATATATATATATATGGCGAACAATGACATAATAATGTTGCTTGCCAACATAATACAAACCCAGCAGTTCCCAAAAAACATTGTAATACATACATAAAAACAGACAGAGACGGAAGAACGTAAGGGTTCATTTTGCCAAAATAGCAATAGACCTTCAAATTATCGAAATAGCCCTATCTACCTATGTTTTGTACATATGTCGCTGATCCGAATGTCCCCCGCCTGGATTTAATTAGTGATTTAATTTGCTGTAAGCGGATATGTAACTTTTAACGGACAAACGCGCGAGTAATTTCCACCTCGTAGTTTCGAACTCGCACTGCATCATTGGTCCACCCAACCCCATTCACTAACACGTCCATACCCCGAATACGTACCAATTTTACACACACACATAAACTATTTAATTAAAGACTAGGCTATGCTTTCGAATGTTTTAAATACTTCGTAAGCTTCGTTGACACGGTCCGAGTATACTCGACCGAGTCCACACGAATAGAGGTATTCGATTACACCTACCTACAAAAAGTGGTCTGTATTTTTGACCAGACCCATCTTTGTATCTATTTCTATCTATTCTTGTGTATTTCGATATACTGAACTGACCAAATCTGGGGTCGGTTTGGTCCGTACACCCTCAAAGTCTTGAGGATGTATGGAGCTACCTGGCCCCAGATTCGGATTCAGCGCATCGATATATACAAGAATAACAATAACCATATCGTATTATAAGATAAGATATATACGAGAATAAGCATATGGTGGCAACTTTACAATCCGAGTGCACTGGGACAACGTAAATTAGTCCGAGAAAACTCTGACCGCGCTCAAATTTTACGAGTCTATTACCTATGACACTATAGAAAAAAATGGCACGAATTGAAGGCCTAAAGCGGCCGCATTAGCAAATTCTTATATACTATATTGTAACGGTTTTAAGCGCAGTATTTTATTTGATTCTTATTCCGATGTTTCAGCCACTTTTATCGCGAAAGACTAAGGTATCAAGTACCAATGAATAGTGTTAGTTTTTATTTAGCCGAAACGTCGGAATAAAAATCAAAGTAAATACGCGCTTAAAACCGTTAAAAGATAATTTCATAATGTGTACTAATCACGGAAAACTTATGAAAATACAATGTTTTATCATTTAAAACATAGAATTTTAGACCATTTAAAAGTCATAATAAGTTCAGTTTCGTAAATTGCGACTAAGATACTACAGGTACCTAATGAACATAGTTTTCTTCTAGCGCGAGGCAGGAGACCGAAGTTTACACGAGAGTAACCGCCGAGAATAGCTGAGCATTTATTATATACTATATAACTTCTGATAAACAATTGTCTTTGAAGGAATAAATGAATGAAAACTCTTTATTATTCACCATAACTTAAACCTAGACAATTTAATATGAATACATTTCCATTAGAATAATGGCCCCTAATCGCTTATAGCGATCTCTTCCAGGCAACCCGGTGTCCATGGAGAAATTAAAAAATTATATATATTTGGTTGTTTAACTAATTCTTTGTCTTTGTCTCTGTAAAGTGACAGTCCTGAATTCCTATGTACTCAATAGTTATACACCAGTTACAATCGGCTTGAGAGGATAAGCCTTTATCGATAAAAGACTTATCCGTTGATTGAGAATTGAGTCATGTTATCATATAAGTTATCCTTATACTTAATACCGTAATATATAAAGTATTGTATCTTAAACGTGATCATATCGGTATACTTACTTATTACATTAAAATATTATATCTACCTCCGAATTGAAAGACAGAAATTAATTAATAAGTAGGTACTACTTGGTCGCCCGTAGTCGAAATTCGATCATAATAATTAATGGCCAAGACTTATACTTCTATAATCACAGATTTCGCCAAGGCTACACAGTTAATTTGACTTAACAATAAACAAATGAGTATATATTCGTGTGCGTGCCAAATACATGGTAGTGGGTGTAATGTTTTTTATGCATATTATTTTAAAATATTAGCATTCTGCACTCCTTCTCTATATAAACTATAAGGCCCGCTTGCATAACGATCGCCTTTAAATAAAATTATCATATTAATCATATTAAACTGCCTAAATACGTCTTACACAAAACGTATTGACAGTTCTTTAAACATATTTTGCGACAAATATTGCGTTGTGCAAGACGTTAATCGTATTTAAGATGTTAAATGCGTTTAGTGTTTCTTAAATAAATGTAAGGAACGTTATGCAAGCGGCCCTAAGTGTGCGAAATTTAATACTCCTCCGTCCGGTACAAAGTTTTGCTGTGTTTTTGCTTCACGTATTAATATATTGATGGTTGTGTTTAAAATTGATGGAATTGAAAATAATGCCAATTAATTAGTTTATTGAATAGGGAATGTCTCTATTATTAGGAGAACAACCTGTTTACCTTGGAGAATGGCATTGAAGTCCTCTTTTTAACCGGTTTAAAAAAATGAGAATATTGTTAACCTAAAAGTTAAACTGTAAAAAGTCGTTGTAGTTTAATATTACCGCATGCGTCAAAAGGCGCGGATTCAAATCCTGGCTGAAAATAATGCAGCACCACTTAAGCAATTTTCTAATGTACATAAATTATGGTAATTACCACGTGCTAACAGTGAAGGAAATTTCGTGATAAATACCTTCACATCGAGATAACTGATGTATGAAACTCGCCAATCCACTTTTTACAAGTGCAGCTTATACTGTCCATTCTCCCCATTATGAAATGGGAGGCTCGGTCCCAGTAGTGGGATATTTATGCGTTGTTATTATACGGTGGTGCTAAAATGACCGTAAAGGTAAACCCCTTATAACTCGTATACAAACATAGTCAAAGTCAGTTAAAATATATGAATTTAAAAGTACTAATGTCTAAATATAGCACTATACCTCAATCTAGGCATTTTTATGGTACAATTTACTGAGAAACTATTAACACTCTGATTTGGGCTTTGATGTAGTAATTAAAATTTATTTTTAGATGTGTTAAGTATCATAAAAATGTTATGTTATACAAATTAAAAAGAAAATATATATAACCATTTTTGTTTAATTGTAATTATAATTTTATTATACAAAGAATTTTCTTTGGATAAAATAATAAATGATTGAAAATAATTTGTCGTGTGAACTTTTAGGGATGTCCCGATTAGGTGAAGGAGTGAGATCTCTCAAAGGAAGATCTTCTAGCGAGGCTATTGTTGCTCCTCGCAGGCCTAGGCCTATCTATTATTGCCAGAAATGTGTATATATTCTTTGTGCGTTTCGGGAATCGTTTGAGTCCTCAATTATTGCACAGCGCTATTTATTGACTTGTAAGTGATTCACTACAAACTATTCACAGAACCATATTAATCTCTATATATATATATATATATGTCGCAGAACGGCCTCGTTCTCACGACATCTTTAGTTATTTCAGGTTTAGTGGGCGTCATCAGGATGAAATGCGAGCATAAAACACAATAGCCACGGTTTATACACTTTTAATTTAGATTTGATCAACATTATAACATAGTAGACCGAGCAGCGGGTTCAGGGCACCCGCTCATACTTCTAACTTAAAACACTTTCTTTAAAATACTCTAAGGTCCAACTCGACCTGCTGCCATCAACTCAATGTGCCACAAAAACTCCTCAGTCTACCGAAGTAGATACTACTCAAAGTATAGAGGGCGTCCGACCCCGCCATAAGCTCTGCTCTGATTGGTCGTTTATTAAATTACAATATTCATAACTTTTATTAGGTTAGAACGATCTTGAAGTTATACAAACATTAACAAATCTAATTAAATTACATTAAGAATTTTAGAAGTGATTATAATGTAAACAAATGATATTGTGCGTTATACATCCTGTCAACAATACATCGTCATGTCGTATGAAGTCATAGCTTCCCTCCGACATATATATATAGACTGCATCAAAGTAATAGACGACTTTGAAATAAATATTTTAACCAAGTATGCAAACTTTCTATACAGATTTAAATTGAAACCTCTAGATTGGTTCGTGAACTTTAAAACAGCGTAGGGTCATATCCTTAAGTTTAAGTTTGTGTACTGGAAAGGACCTTAAGACTTTTTATGAAGAAAAAACAGAAATGTAAGGAAAATTGGTTTAATTAAAAAATTGGTTTTAACAATAGACACAAACTTTATGCAAGGGTTTATTTATGTTTTAGTAAGGTGTATTACCTCCACGTGCCCGCATAGTTCCGCATAGATTTTATTATTAAAAGATCTTGCGGAATATTGTCCCATTCTTCTGAAAGTGCTGTTCTTAGTGCTGCCACTGTCGTGGGCAAAGGATTTCTCGCATATACAGCTCTTTTTAAATTGTCCCAAACATGCTCAATTCAAGGTCCATTGCTTTTCTGTCCAATTCAGGTGATCACGCGCAAATCTTAAGCGAGCTTGTCTGTGAGCTACAGACAACTTTGGACCATTTGCTGGTCTAAAAGGGGTGATATCCGCTTTCTTTTACCTTCTTCTTATTGTTCGTGCACTCACATTTACTCCACGCACTTCATTAAGCTCTGTTTTGATGTTAATAGACGTGAGGAAACGATTTCGCAGGGAAGTTGTAACAATAAATCGGTCATCACGACCGGTGGTTGCTCGAGTCCTGCCTGTACCACGTCTCCTTCTGTAAGAACCTGTCTCCACAAACCTTCTGTATATTCTAGAAACCGTAGACTGGTTTAAATTTAAATTTCTACCAATCGTTCGTTGATCCAAGCCCTCCCGCACCAATGCTACAATTTGAGCCGCTTGTTCGGACGAAGTATCCATATTATGGGTCAAAAACTCTCGATGAGTTAAAAAACTAACTCAACAATTCTGCTGGTAACAATAATTCAATTGACAAAAGAATAAAAAATCAATGAGAATCAATTTAAAACTTTGCTATAAATAACACGCAAATCTGATACTACGAGTAAATTTTCTTTTCCCGGCTATATTCATTTGTTTTACTGCAGTTCTATTTTTAAATTTTCCTTTTTTTGAGATTAAGAGTCTCTCCATATTTATATAATTTAATGTAAAAAGTTTGCATAGTTATTTAAAAAAATCATTTCAAATTAATCCTGAACTTTGATGCAGTTTATGAGTCCGT
Organism: Dendrolimus pini; assembly: GCA_949752895.1. Lineage (NCBI taxonomy): Eukaryota > Metazoa > Arthropoda > Insecta > Lepidoptera > Lasiocampidae > Dendrolimus > Dendrolimus pini. The sequence goes on along the minus strand of OX457137.1, from coordinate 16,446,185 downwards.
CAGTTTATATAGGAGATACCGTTTTTGAACTCACTGATCACGATATCTCTGAAGCTATAAGGCCTGTTGACTTGAAATTTGTTATGAATATTTCTTTTGCTAAGTAGAGATCAGCTAAGAACGGGTTTTACGAAATTCCACCCCCAAAGGGGATTGCGGGGGCGTAAACAATGGAAAATTGATATTTCCGAACTACAGCTCCGACAAACCTAAAATTTTGTTGGAATATCTATATTTGATACATTATTGTCAACAAAAAACCCATTTTATGAAATTTTACTTCCAAAGGCGATTGCGGGGGGGGGGGGGTCGTAATTTCTATATATATATATATATATATGTGGGAGGGGGTGGTGTTTGGTTGATAAAATATTTTGGCTCGCTTCGAATAAAACTGAACTTCTTTGAAATAAACACTTTAATTACACCTTTTGAGATACACCTTAATAACACCTTAAAATAACGTCTTACACCCACCCTCTTTCGCTTCCGACTTCCGACTCTGCTTTGTTCATTCGAAATCATTCTATCTTCAACATTCATTCATCTCATTCAATCTACACTTGCGTTCCGTTACACATCAAACATTCTTTCTTAACATTCCTACAACTCGGCCATCCTGCATTCAGGCTGCCCTCAGACTGCTTTCACAAGAACATCTTAAGTATAAAACTAAATTAACAAAACTTTACAATTATTACATCATAAAACTTATTTGAACCACAAATGGGGGTTTTACCCTACTGAAATTGACTTGAATTTTAACAAATTTGACAAAATAATGAATTAATGATTATAAACTTTTAATTTTATACAATTCAAAACAATATAAGAAGTAACTACTGACATTAACACTACTTTCTTATCACTTTATCAATAACAAAACCAACAAATATATTGTTTGTTATATCTTTTAAACTTTATATTTTAATCTCTTTACAATTTATATAGTGAACTATTATTTTAAACAAACTTTAGTAACATATTCAATTAATTTACTTAGCAATTACAATATTTCTTTTATTTTCTTATTACTGCTTTACAATTTTATTAATGTAATGTTTAAACAAAAAATAAAAATTACTTTTAACACATAGTTTTATTTGACCTTTTTTCAAAAAATAATAATAACATCTAATCTTAGTATAAGTAATCTTATAAGATAGAGCTTGTATACAAAATACTACTGAATGATATGTTCTTCACCTTAATACTTTATATTCAATGTAAATACAAAGGAAAGATTAGGATACTGTCATCTCATGAGGCCACTTTTTTATGTAATCTACAGCGGTAGTTGTTTTCTTAGGCCCTTCTGTATTGTTGTTTATTTTGTGAACTTCATACCTATCTTTGCCCAATTTTTTTATAACTTGATAAGGTCCAAAATATTTAGGTTTAATTTTTAAATTAGGTCCAAACTGTGTTCTTTGAATAGCAACTAAATCCCCTTCTTTGTATTGATAACTTTCCTTCCTTCTTTTGTTAAATGATTTTCTATTTTCTTCCTGTATCTTTAAAATGTGTTCTTTAGCTTCTTTTCTTAATTCATCCCTCTTTTCTGTAAACAATCTTCTGTTCTCTTCTTCCAGTAATTCTATAATATTTAAATCTTCTTTACTTCTTAATGTTGTTCCTAGCAACAATTCAAATGGAGATGTGTTAATTGACCTCTGATAAGTTCCATTAATTGCTCTTTGTAGTTTACTTACATACTTGTACCAATTTGCTGGTTCTCCGATAGACATTTTACTCAAAACTGATATAATTATTTTATTCATCCTTTCAACTTGCCCATTACCCCTTGGCACGCCTGTGGTAATCTTGACATGCTGAATATTTTCATTTTCACAATATTCTATAAATTCTCTTCCAGTAAACGCTGTCCCTCTGTCTGTAATAATTCTTCTGGGGTTTCCAAAATCTTGCTGATGAAGTTTCAATTTGTCAACTGTTTCTTTTGATGTTGTTGATTTAACAGGATAAATCCAAACAAACTTTGTGTAAGCATCCATAACTGTCAAAATATAGTTGTACATCTTTTTGGTGGAATCCAATGGTCCTAAGTGATCACAATGCAGCGTTTGCAGTGGTAAGTCACCTTTGTCAATTGGGTTTAAAAATCCCTCTTTCTTGCCTGATTTCCTACTTGCTAAAATACAAGGTATACAGTTAAGAATAACCTTTTCAATTTTACTGTCTAATCCTTTTATGTAATAATCTTTTTCAATTAAGTATTTAATTTTTGTTTTTCCAAAGTGTCCATTTCCATGTGCTTTCTTAATTATTTCCATATCCATCAATTCTGGTATAACTAATTTCTTCTCTTCGCCTTTGTAAATAATATTATTATCCAAAATATAGTCTTCATATTGATTCTTCTCTTTCAAAATATGCTTAATCGTCTTTAATGTTTCATCTTCATCTTGAGCTTGACTTATCCTTGCAATTAACTCTGTTTGTATAATACTTATGTTTCTACTTAATGAATCTACATGCTTCATTTTGTCACCGGTTCTATGTACTATTGAGAAATCAAAATCTTGAAGATACAAAATCCATCTTGCTATTTTTGCAGGTACATCTTTTTTATTTAAAGTCTTCTGAAAAGCTTCACAATCTGTAATAATCTTGAATTTTATCCCTAACAAGTATTTTCTAAACTTTTTCACTCCTTCGATAACTGCTAATGCTTCCAACTCATAACTGCTACATTTTTGTTGATTTTCATTCGTCTTCCTACTCATATAATGTACAGGATGCATACTGCCATCTGCTGGATCTTTCTGCATGAGAATAGCTGAATAACCATACTTAGACGCGTCTGTGTGCAGTTCAGTGTCTAACTGGATATCAAATATTTTAAGAACAGGATCACAACACAACTTAGATTTCAATAATTCAAATGAAGATTTATGTTCTGATTCAAAATAAAATTCTCCTTTCTTCAATAAGTCACTTAAAGGTCTTGCAATGATAGCATAATTTGGAATAAACTTCCTAAAGTAAGATGTCAACCCTAAAAAGCTATGCAGTTGTTTTAAATTCTTTGGTTCAGGAAATCTTTCAACGGCTTCAAGTTTCTCTCGTGATGGCTTAACTGTGCCATTCGCTATAACATAACCTAAGTATTCTACAGATCTTTGCAACAATTGAGATTTTTTCCAATTTATTTCTAGACCGTAATCCGCAGCCACACTTAGCACTTGTCTTAATAACATCAGTCCTTCTTGTTCACTCTGTGACAGTAGAATCAAATCGTCTAAAAATATGAGTACACTGCCTCTTGCAATAAATTCTCTAAAAATAATGTTGATGTATCTCATAAAATATTTAGGACATATAGAAAGACCAAATGGAGCTCTTAAAAATTCATATTGCCCTTCAGGACTGGTGGTAACAAATGCAGTATATTTAATAGATTCTTCTTCAATAGGTAAATGGAAAAAAGCATTTTTTAAATCAAGAGTACTAAACATTGTAACTTTGGTTAACTTGTCAATTTGATCTTTGATAATTGGTAGAGGATATTCATCTTTCACCATTCTCTGATTTAATTTACGATAGTCTACATAAACTCTAACAGTACCATCTTTCTTCGGAACTAACACTAATGGACTTGAATACTCTGAATAACTCGGTCGAATGATGCCCTTCTCTAACCATTCGTCAATTTGTTTTTTAACAATTTCTTCTTCTTTCAATGCAAGTCGCCTTGGACGCTGTACTACTGGTATGTCATTCTTCAAAACAATGCGCATCTTAATTGGAGCTTCTTTTATCTTTTTAGGTTTATAATTATTAATTAAACTTTGAACTTCAGTTATATTTGAAATGTTGTCAGCCTCTGTATTTGTTGGCAAACAATTTAAGTATGAACTGTCATAAGAAATAGGCCTTACAATGACTGTACCCTTATCAATCGTAAGTATTGTACTTGCTAAAAAAGGTTGTCCTAAAATAATATTATATGGAATGACGCCTTGTGGCACAATATAAAAGTGTGTATAATAACTAAACCCGTCTACAATGATATTAGTGAAGAACTTACCAATCGAACGTGTAGTATAATGCCCTAAACCGACTAACTTTACATTTTCCTCACTGCACTTTTTCACGTTTAATGACCTATATACGTTCACCGACACTAAATTTACATCGCTGCCCGTATCTAATAAGCATTTTAGCCATTGCTCTTGTATTTGAACACTAATTACGCACTTGTTATTTGTTTTAACGCTCTTTTCGTCGATAGTAAAAATATTGTTATTGTTTACATTGTCACTGTTGTCACACGTTGACATTGACAGTTGGGGTTTCGTATCATTCGCGCTAACTTCAAGTATATGCTCCTGATTGAATGACGAACTTTCTGGTTTCACGTCATTCGCGCCAACTTCAAGTGAATAAAGATTCACATTTTGAACTTTTCTCCTTGAACCATCTTGATCTTGACCTTGAATACAATGACTTGCAATATGGCCGTACGAATTGCATTTGAAGCATTTCACACCTTTTATGCACTGATTTGCCATATGTCCTTTCTCTCCGCATTTGTAGCAATGCTGAGGCGATGTTTTAGAATATCCTGCTTTCTGTTTTATATTATATTTCTCATTGCTCACAACACGTTCTCGTTGATGTCTGCTTTTCTGTTGGATTTTTTCGTAAATACTCAGTTGCTCTTTTAACATTGAAAACGATGTAACACCGTATAGTATTGTTTTGTTTTGCTCATAATCCGGTAGCCCATCTATTATATACTGAATCACAACGTTATCGGGAAATTTTGCTCTTTTACCTAGTTCCTTCATAATTAGCATATACTGATAACAGCTTTCATGTTTAAGTTTCCTTCGTTTACTCATGATTTCATGCATCTCCTTCATATTTACTGTATCAGGAAATTCTCTCTGTAATGCAGACTTGAGCTCTTCGTAAGTTTTAAACATTTTTTCTGACCGAAGCCATAATTCAGCGGTTCCTGTAAGTGATCTACGTGCAATTATTAGCTTTTGCTGTGCCGTCCAGCTGAAAATTTCCGCATTGTCTTCTATGTCTTGCGCCCACTTAGTAGAAGAATATGTTATATCTTCGCCTGTAAATATCATTATTCCTTCTGCCATACTTGAATTAATGAATTCTTCGTTACGATTCTTCAATAATGCTCCTCGATTCCTTGTCACGGGGCAAGAGTCAATGGTTGGCAACGCCATTTTCTTCCGTGTTGCGTGACTTTGCAAAATCCGTAAAAATCTTAGCGATCGTTTATCGATCCGTCTTCGATCGTCTATCCCGGACGAGAGTGTGAGAGGGGGGGGTGTTTGGTTGATAAAATATTTTGGCTCGCTTCGAATAAAACTGAACTTCTTTGAAATAAACACTTTAATTACACCTTTTGAGATACACCTTAATAACACCTTAAAATAACGTCTTACACCCACCCTCTTTCGCTTCCGACTTCCGACTCTGCTTTGTTCATTCGAAATCATTCTATCTTCAACATTCATTCATCTCATTCAATCTACACTTGCGTTCCGTTACACATCAAACATTCTTTCTTAACATTCCTACATATATATATATATATATATATATATATATATATATATATATATATATATATAAAAATCAATGCCACTTTTCGTTGTAATTTTATAACTTGAGAACGACTTTACCGATTTTGATGAAATTTTGTGTGTGTGTTTGAGTGGGTCTCGGGATGGTTTAGATCCACAATTGGAACCGGTAGGTGGCGCTGAGATCAGGTTCTACAATCATCCTAATCACCTGGAGCGATTTTGGTGATTTTGATTTTGTGTCATGAAACAAAGTTTTTTAGGAATTCAGAAAATATGGCGGTACGAAGTTCGCCGGGTCAGCTAGTAATCCATATATTAAAATATATATTTTTTAAACTATCTTAAAGAGGTAATAGCTTCGCAAAAAGCACCGCTGTTTGTTAGTATATAATTTAAAATAATGATGATTACAATAATTAGTATTTCTCATGTCACATATGTCATAGACAGACGCATAAACATAAGAATAATGGAAGGCTTCAGTTTTTCTAAAATAACTACGGTACCCCAATAAACATGTATAAAAAATCTCAATTAGTACACAACGCACAATTAAGCTTATGTTCTTGCTATTAAACCAACAAACACGTGAATTCAAATGTCTAAGGTAAATTTGCGTGTATAATATTCCGCGGCGAGAAAATAACACTAAAATTACAAGAACAAGGCAAACACGTTGCCTGTGGTCTTTTGTAAACAAGAAAACAAAGACATAATACTTGTTTCTTGCTGAGACGAATGCAAATTTAAAACAAATCATTGTACTACTTTATTTAGGTACTTTTAACTAGGGTACAGACTGTGGTTTTGCTTAAGAAAGTTTCATAATTTATCCCGCTATCACTATGTAGAAGAATATTTATAGTATAAACTTTTCCGTCAAATTTCATCCATTTGACTAGTAGTTTTTGGAAAAATGTCTGTGCCATATAAAAAATGAAAGAAAAAAGAAAACAAATTACGTGTGTGTGTGTGCGCAAAAAAGAAGTAGAAATGAAACTTCAGAGAATATACTCACAGATAATTCTTCTGTAATTTTTATTAACATAAATATAATTCCTTTATATAATAAATGCAATTGAAATGAGAGCTTTAAGAAGAATATGTGAGGTAAGCATTAATGATATGATACGGAATAGTGTAATAAGGGAACGTTGTGGATTGAAAGAAGATGTAATAACGTACACACCATGATCAAATAACAGAAGTTTTTAAACGAGGTTAGGTAAAAAGCATATCAAATAAACGTGCATGTGTTAGAATCGTATTTATTATTGTAAAGTAACCATATGACGGAAGTAGTCAATAACCGGATAGAATATTCATTAATGTAGTAATCGGAAGTCGTATAACCGGATGTCAACGTAGGTGCATTTATTATCTAGCCAACGGATATCTAAAATGGAGTAACCGGAATTTGAAAGTTATACGGATGGCGGAAGTTGGTGTTACGACGGAGGTGAAGTGGCGCCAAAGTATTACAGGATGGTGTCGCCGCAGACGCACTACGAGGATCTTATAAATACTCTGTGTTCGGGCAGAGGGGGGCTAGTCTTCAACCAGTCTACACCTAGACTGCAAACGATATTCAACTAGTCTACAACGATAGTCTACGTTCATCGGTTGAACAGAGCGAAGGCTCTGTTGGTCGAGAGGCCCATAGTATATTGTGGTCGATAACTACTGTTCGATAATGGCAGTATTCTTTAAGGGCAGATTGATGCTCGACACCTGACAAGCGTGGAGACAACTCTTGGAGTTGTCTTAATATTTATGTGTATTATTGTGCTATATTGTAATAATTCTAGTGTAATAAACTTTGGATTATAATGTTTCAGATATTATTATTCTTTCTCCTAACACATGCATGAAGAGGTAAATGAAAGTAGATGAAACGAAAGTTGTTTTTCAGGATCGTCGCAAGTGGAGATCTATAGTCTCTGCCTACCCCTATGGGAGACGAGATAATATTTATGTATGTATAATTCCTTTACCCTACATCCGTAACGTATTATAATTTTAAAATAAACTTCTTAAGTATCATTTATGTGTTTATTTCTTTTGAGCGTCGCTTTTTCATTTCATCGAGTTTCACTTCAAAAATAAGTATTTGGTCAAAAACACACACTGAAAAATATAGAAAAAGAATCGTCACATGACGACGATTTCATAAATGTGTATTTTTGTCAAAATGACTATGAGACCCTAAAGAGTTATTTTTATTACCTACACATTTGCAAGGATCCTAAGAAAATACTAATTAGTAGTAATTAGGTTTTGATGACAGTGTAAATATTACGGTAGTGGTTTTTAAACGTTTATTCATCTTAACGTTGTATAAAGTAAAAGCTTTAGAATTGATTGTGTGACGTCAGGAAATTTTCCGGCAGCGGCATTGTTTGCAACGCTCACGAAAGCTATACAACTTTTCTCATTAGAACGATCTGTTGTGGCGTACCATCAAATCGCTTACGATATAACCGTCACAAAGTGCTAAACTACGAAATTAACAACGGATTTTGTTGACCAACTTTCATAATTGCAAGGACCATTATGGTCTATAGGCAACGCCGACTTTAATAGGTTTCAATGTATAGAGACGGCTGTCGCGTCCAAAGCTTATTACTGATTCGGTAAAGTAGTCGAATTTATTTCTCAATCCTTATAGAAGTTTATTTATTTGTAATGTTTTCCCCGGGGGCAAAAGCTACTATATATACATACATACCTATATGATTATATATACAGAGTGAATTTCTCAAGTGGATCTTCAGGGCCTAATTCTAAACTATGCTAGATAACGAAAAACACTCAAAGGAGTCTCGAGGCTGATTTTGACGAAAACTAAAATGGTGTCAATAGATTTTGGAAAATCAAATTAATGCATGGAAATAGAACATTTTGTTCAAAAGCAACCCTTTCCCTTGGTTTTCCGTTCAACATTCCTTCATAGAATTTGATCCTTACAAGCTACACTGTGATTTGGTATAATAATACAATGTGTGTTTATTTTTTCAAAATCGAGTAATACCATCTTAGTTTTCGTAAAAATCGGCCTCGAGACTCCGTTCAGTGTTTTTCGCTATCTGGCGTAGTTTAGGATTTGGCCCTGAAGGCCTAAATTCACCCTATGTATATATATAATCTGTTGCGTATTTTGGAAGAAGTAAACGGACATACAGGCAGACAGATGTGGACTATGGTAGAGACTGTCTTATGCTATGTATAGATTCATTATTTTCATAAAAGTTTTTAAATAAGATTTTAATATAATGAACTGTATTTTAGAGATTCTTTAGCTTAATCTAAATATTTTGTCATAATGATACATCTTATACCAATACTTGCTTTTGCCCGCGACATCGTCCGCGTTGAATAGTAAAAAAAGTAATATAACAATTTTGAAACATTCTTCATTGGTGATCCGCTCCTATTGGTCTTAGCGTGATGGCCTTCCTTGATAATTAATGGGCTATCTAACAGTAAAAGAATTTTACAAAGACAGTAGTTTCTGAGATTAGCTCGTTCAAGCAAACAAACAAACTCTTCAGCTTTATATATTAGATAAGGTTTTTTTAACTTACTTTTTTTAACTATTCCATGCGGACGAAGTCTCGGTCAGAAGCTAGTAAAATATATTACGAATGATAAACAATTTGTACGTCATATGAATGATAAAACACAGAGCATTAAATTAAGTACACCACTTCATCTGAGTGCCTGTATTTTATTAAATGAAGAACGATTGTTTGAAATTGTACAATCTACATATTTTTTATTATTATACTGGGGTCGCACCTTAATAATGTTAAAGTTATTGACTGTCACCAAATGAGGCTTACTTATTATATATATAGTTATAAAATAACTCCGTTAACGAATAGTTACATTAGGGTAAATACATATCTTATCTGTCCATATGTAATATCACATCACAAATAACGTATTACATCCAACGCCACATCTGCGTGAAACAGCGTATGACTATAACTTTACAAATGAGGCCAACCAAATAAATTAAATATGTCGACGAACTCGTTTTTTTTGTATGTTAAGAGTATAATACTTATCTGTATACAATGCATACGTATATGTAGGTATTTGAGAATATTTCGTTCATGCATTGCTAAATATATCTTATGAACGAAGTACCAGTGAAGCTCTTTTCAAATAGGTACTATGCAGTAAAAGGTAAAAATTTATTGGATTTCCAATTATTATTCATGAGAAAAGCCTGGAATCATATTTTAGTAATACAGCCAAACCTCATGAAAGAATCAACGAACGGAAATATTATTTTCCTCTTTATTTTCGTTTAGAGCATTTACTGATTATTCATTCATATATTGTATATGTCTTTACAAAATATTATGCGTACAAATGAAACAATTCTTGGATATTGGGACTAATTTATTATTCAGCTACTTTTAATGCTTAATTAATCAAGCATTTCTCCAGTATTACTAATTGTAAATATCTAAAAAGATAGATGAATCGTGTGAACATAGATGAATTATGTAAAGGATGGTACGATGATTTGTGCTGTGACATAGGATGAATATCAGAATAGAGAAGCGTGGAAGGAAAAGAAATAATATTGTGCCGACCCCAAATAATTGTGAGACGAGACTAATTGTAAATAAATATACGTATCGTCGTCAGCCAATCACAGTGCACTGCTAGACCTAGAGGCCTCCGCAAGTCGGCGCTACTTATTCATGTCCTCTAATTTCCTCATCTAGTGCGTACCGGCGAACGTGCGCAGGTCCTCGGTCCATCGGGCCGGAAGGCATTCGACATTATGTTTACCAAGATACGGTCTCCACTCCAGGACTCGTCTTTTCCATTGGCCATCGGTCCTGCGGCAGAAGTCACCGGCCCACTGCCACTTGAACTTGCTAATTTTAGGAGCTATGTTGGCTATCTTACGGATATCCTCATTTCTAATTATATCCATAAGAGAAACACCCAACACAGCTCGCTCTGCCGTCAGTGTCCACGTCTCGGCCCGTAGGTCCGAAGGGGAGGATGCACTGCTCGAGGACATTCGCCTTCAAGCATTGTGGGATGGTCGACGAGAAGGCTTGACGAAGCTTACCGAAAGTTGCCCAGGCCAACTGAATCCTCTTATTGGCTTCCCTCACGAAATTGTGCCTGCTTGTGTTTTCTTTCCAAGGTCGACATATTCCTGCACAACTTCCAGAAAGGCATCATCGACGTTTACCGATCTCGGCATGTCGTATTCATTGAACATGACTTTCATCTTGTCCAAATTCTTGCTGAGACCGACCGGTCGGGAAGATTAATTTAAGCTGCCCATTTCCATTTAAGGGCCCAAGCTTGCCCTGCATTTCCTCAAGTTCCTTCAAATTTTCTGCAAACGACATCGTCGGCGAAACAGAGGTGAGAGATGCGGTCGCCCTTGTTGTTGATGTCCCGTCCAGTCCAGTGTCAGATATACGTGTAAGTATTCTTAATGTTTTTTAAAGGTACTGGCAATTATGGTGCCATCATAAATATTATGTTCCTTTTTATAGCACTTTTATGTGTGGGCTCTGTGGAATATTTTTTTCTTCAATCTGCGTATTAGAACTAGCAAAGCCAATTCATATAGATTTTAATAACTTTGTAATCGTTTGATTATTTCAAATTAATTACTGTTTGTGTGACATAAATACATCACAAAATCGATATGGAGAGCGAGTGTTGTATCATGTAGCCTTTCGCGTTCCGCATACATTTATCACGCACCACATATAATCTGTTGACATTTTTATAATTTCACCTTTTTAATATATATTTATTAATTTAATATATTTCTTAATTGTTTTGGTTTTCTATACATATATATGTACCATTATGTAGTTTTTTTGGTATGAATATGAATACATAAATAAGCCATGATTTTGAAGTAAATATTATACAATACAATACTCTTTATTGTACACCAACATTACATAGAAAAATACACAAAAAAATTACTTACTAAAAGGTAGTACAATAGCGGCTTTATTGCTAAAAGCAATCTCTTCCAGGCAACCTTTGGATGGATTGGATATTATGTATTAGTTTTTACCTGAATTGAATTGATCTAATGAAATGCAACAACCGTTTGGAAAAAACACTAATATAAAAAATAAGACGCCTTAGAAAGTAACCGTTTTTGGGACTTCGTCTTAGATTAATACGAAATAATGTAGTTAATACAAATTTCATGTTATTTCCGTACTTGGAGGAAAATAATAATTGAAATGTGTTAAAACGTTATATAAGGCTTCAGTAAAAAAATATGTATGTTAACTAAATAAATAAATCGTTTTTGGTTTTCAGTCTTGTTGATTTCATTCAAAATTCCGTTCTATTGTCATTTTTTATTTTGTCATTATTATTAGCTCTCGTAATCGCCTTTCTGTTCCAAACTTGATTTCCTTTAACCAGCCTCACTCTGAAATCTTGGTTCTCAGTCTCCTTATTTTGTTCGTATGAGTGGTCAACAGGCAAGTCGTCACAACCTGATGGTGAAGAAACGAAGAATAGTGCAAAATTAGCAAACGGAGACAATGCATAAGAATGGCGGGTATGTCCAGCAATCAGGCGATTTTACCAATAGTTACCGATTTCACGAAAATTTTACAATCAATCTTACTTCGGCTACAATGAAATATTTTTCTTGAAAAAATATTATTCCATTTTTAAGTCCGCCAGTAAAGTAACTGCGGAGCGAATATTAATCAAGCAATATTAGAATTTCACTCACGTATCTTCATAATAGCGGCATTTACTTTGTAGGTTTCAGTTATGGGGTCCCACGGTGCCTTTCATCAAGCTATCACCAAAGCAATGTATTTTAAATATACAAATGTAAGACTTGGAAATGAAAGATTAGTGTATTGTATGTACGAGTATGGGGCGTGGTTTTTTTATTTTAGATGTTCGCTAGTAAAAATATGTGACAGTAGATTCGCAGCGAACGCACCTCTCACGCTTTCTTGTTCCAATGATGTGAGTCTGAATCCTTGCTGGGAAGTATGCACCTCTTAAACAGTTTTCGGAGCTAATGTGCGTATTATTACAATTACCACGTGCCGACGATGAAGTATATATATAATCAAGTAAATGTGTGAAACGCGTCAATCTGTCTTTCACTCGCACGACGGGGACATACATTACGTTCCCTAAATAATGAAAAGGCTGGAATCCTACAGTGTGCTGTTTATTGGCTAATATTATTATTAAACCAATTTATTAACTTAGGTAGTACTACATACATGTATTTTATACTAAGAAAAGTTAAAACAAACATAATGTATACATAATTGCATTCTTTTGTATCTTCTTACCTTTGGATCAACGGAAATTATTTTTTCCAATAATTTAGCTTTTCTGTTACATTCGTATTCGCATTTTTTCATTCCAAGACTTGTTTGTTTCACAATGTTTTTGTCATTTTTAAGATACAATAGCTCTTTTTTAACCGAGTACAAAAAGAAGGAAGTCTCAATTCGTCTGTATGTTTGTTTTTTGTATGTTTGTTACACGATTTTTTCCGTCAATTGTGGACCGATTTTCAATTTTTTTCTTTTAATCGAAAAGTTATACTCCCGAATTGGTCCCATTGTCGACATGTCAGGATCTGATGAGTGGATCGGATCCCATGGTATCGAACATATTAAAGAACGCCGTGCGCCTTAATTCTTGTAAAAAGGTTGTATGCGCGTGTATGCATTACATTTTCTACAGGCGCTTATTTTGTGTTGATTTCTAACTTCAAAAATAACTCCACTATTCAGGGTTATTTGTTCTTCTGAGTCCCCTGACAATCTAGATTATTGTCAGGGGACTGTCAAAATGACATAAATCGCGAAGGGATACCACAAGGTATCCCTTCGCGTTTTAGTGTTATGACTTTTGTTATCTTTAGTATAATATTTTCTTTACTTTTTAACTCTTATACCTCGTTTACACTATGCCCACTTCCACAGCAGCTAGTAGAAAAGTGACGAGAGACATACGCGAGTATGTGACCACAACATGATTTGAAACGCGGCATAATCGCTCTTTAATGCCCTCGCCTCGCCCTAAACTTGATGAAAGCAACGTAATTTTTTTACCAATGGTAGGATAAAGTAATAGACTGTAAAATATAAATAGACTAGCTGTACCTGGCAGAAGTTGTCTTGCCTTTAAAAAATAAAAATCTAGAACCCGATTCCAGCGTCATCTACCGGGACCAAATTTTAATCTAAACTATTCTCAAATCCACTTGAACAAACAAAAAATTTAATCAAAATCAGGCCCAGCGTTTAGGAGGAGTATCGCGGCACCACCTACTGGGTCCAATCGTTTATTTAAACCATTCCGGGACAAACTTCAACACATACAACAACAAAAAGAATACCTAAATTCTGGTACCCGATTGCAGCGCCATCTACCTGGTTTAAATTAAAATCTAAATCATCCCAGTAGAAAATTATAAAAATACTAATATCGCTTTTAAAAAATAGGGGTTGATCGTAGAGGGTTGAAAATTTAGGGTTGTACGTATTTTTAATGCTGTATCATAAAAAAATATATTTAGGAGTGGACTACCCTTAACATTTAGGGGGATGAAAAATAGATGTTGTCCGATTCTCAAACCTACCCAGTATGGACACAAAATGTCATGAGAATCGGTTAAGCCGTTTCGGAGGAGTATGGGAACGAACATTGTGACACGAGAATTTTATATATAAGAATATATAGGTAACTCTTTGTTGTACTCCAAAGCAAAGATATATAATTGGAATGTATAATTCTAAATACTAATTACATTCATCTACTAATTTCTACTTACGCATATAGAGGGTTAACAAGTAGAGAAAATGAAAGAAGTATCATTAGAACTCCCTTGATATTACCCCTTTAGGTGAGAGTTTCCACCCAACGACGATTTCACTGAGAAATTCTAAAACATGCTCACGTAGCTCATTTCCCTAGTAATAGGGCTATTTTCGGTAGCGCAATTTTCAATTTCCGTGCTCCGTTATTGCATAAAAAACATTTTCGTCGGGCGTATTCTTCGTAACAATTAATAGTACGCCAAATTTTAATATATTTTGAACAGTTTCTTTGTTACTTGTCATATGTAACATGGGTTAGATTTTATTGAAATATAAATCAGCCAAGTGCGTGTCGGAATATGCACATGGAACGGATCCATAGATGCGGGAAACGTACTGTTATACCTAGGCCCCTTTCCTCCAGACCCGCTTACCTTTGCCTTCCGTTCTGCTGTGTCAGCATCTAATAGTCTATTAATGCACCTCCCGTTCCTTCACCCAGTCAGTCTCCAGTCTCCATTCCTCCGCTGCGCATAATTGCCGGATCGCTGTTCATTATTTTCTATGTTCAGTTTTAAGTTATATTTAATTTCGTTTCTGTATTTTTTTCGTGTGTAAATAAAAAATCTTAAAAAAAGGGTTTTAAAGACCCCGTATAACAGTACCTTGTTTTTCTCATTTGGTTACAGAACCCTAAAAAAGCATATATAATTATATTTTAACCTGGTAGAGCTATGTGGGAATCATTACCTTGTTTACAGGTGCCTAAGCCAGCTTGATCGATGTGATACCACACTCTCTCAGAGTATCAGCGTGAAACGATTAGCCTTGAGCTAATTTTGTTTCGAATGTTGACTGAGAGTTACAATGGCCCACTTCTCCCTCCACCATTCCATGCCTCTTGTCCTACTTCGTCTATCACATCGTAAATGTTGGCTTCGACCCTGGTGTTCCAGTCTATAGGCGACAGTAACCACTTTCCATTAAGTGAACCGTTCGCCGGATAGCCAGCTTTGCAATTTAAAAAGTAAAAAACTTGAGAGGTGTCAAGGGACACCCGGATGGAACGAAGTTCCTTTCGATTATTTACAAAAAACCTGTATACACTCAACAAAAATAATCGTCGCGACACCACACTGTTCAATGCGAAGTGTAATAGTAAATGAGTAAGTTTGAATCCTATTTACTTCAATATAAGAAACAATTTAAAAATCGAATCACATCCTGCAATTCGACTCTTGAAACAAATTTAACTTTAAACCAGATTCGCGATATTGCTCCTTATTTTAATGACATTAAGACTCTATATGTCCGCAAATGCTATCTGTACGTCAGCAACCCATGAAATTTAAATAATGTACTCCAAATTAAACTCTAACTGCGTGGGCATAAAGGGTTATGCAACTGCATTTTATATTGGCAAGTTCAAAAAGTGTCGTTGACAACTTTTTCGTAAGAATTTTTTCCGTCTAATGGGGGCATTCGTACCGCGCGATAAGGAACTACGTTCCAATAAAAAATCTAAATATTATTTTCGAAGTGAAACTACTTTGGAATCGCTGTTATTTAAAACTCGATGAAACGAAAAAGTGACACTAAAAAAAGATAAACACACAAATCTATAGGACTAAGCTTGCGAGAGAATGAGATAGGAGAAAGGAGAAATAAAATACCACAATACTATGGTATAACTGTTTTGCTGGATTCAAAGAAAGGGCCAATCTTACTATGACAAGACTGAAGAAAAAATTCACTGTAAGACTTATTCTCAACCGAATCGAGATCAGCGTGGGTCCGTGGGTTTTTATGACCAATAATATACAGCTATAAACCATAAAGGCTCCCCGCCATGAAAGGTTAGGTTTGTGTACACCAAATTATAAGAGTATAGCTTACTAACGCAAATCATTCAACATATCCTACAGTGGGCATCCCTGTATTATTATCGTAGCCGATGTTGTATTTGAAAATAATAGTGTTTCCTTAAAAAAAATAGCATTATCTGTTAATCTCTTTAATGAAAATCGTGTTAATTCAGGTGCAACCACGCTTTTCTTGTTATTACAGTAACACTAATGAAGCCCACGTTGACGCGATTCATGGTATTATTTTTGCAAACATTCTAATATTAAAAAGCTTTGTAACCTCAACACTGAACCAACTATTTCGTATTGTTCAGAATTTGAATTTTATAACAGACAGGTTGACGGCTGAAATAATGGAAAATGACTGTTGAATCCTCACAATTTACACGGATGTGGGTAGTTTTGTAAATGTTGCTGACTTTCCTTTTCGCCGCTATTCAGTGGAGGCTAAACCAGTCTCCAACGCACGAGAAGTCAGTCCGGATGTTCCGCATGCTCTTTGCAAAGACCAGCGTGAACGTTTCACTTCTGTGTCAATATCTAGAAGAAAGAAGAAAAGAAGAAAGAAAAAGATTTATTTAGAACTACTATAAAAGTCACTTAAACTATTAGAATAAAAACAATAAATAAATGTAGTCCTAAATTGGCCTTAGCTCAGCAAGAACTGCCGGTTAGTATAACCAGCGCTGATCTTCCGCTAGGGCCATTCGTGACATATACGAAAACAGGCAAACAAAATAAAGATATGTAGTGAACAAGCAGTAAAAAATAAATAAGTGAAAAAAACCCATAATAACGTTAACTAAATATTTAAAAAAAAGGATTAAAACTTATTAATTACATTATACAACCTAATATCTATAAAATTCAAAAAAGAACGATATCAAATAACTAAAATAAACAATACAGCATTTAACACACGACATAAGAAACACAGTCAGGGTGTATCAGGCACAACCTCCAAACGTGCACCATCATATAGCACTGGTATCATGGATAAGATCGGCCTGTCGCACTTGATTGTCATATAAGAACTTTTTCAGTTTGAGTCTGAATCCATGAATACTTTTTGTATTTTTTATAGGGGGTGGGATATTGTTCCAGCATTTGGAGGCAGCATACCTGAAACTACCTCTAAAAGCTACTGTGCCATGCCGTATTGTCACAAGCTGCGTAGCACATTGCCTCAGTGCGACTGATCTCCGAGAACCGAACCAGGAGAGCTTCTCATATAAATACAGTGGAGCTTGGTGCTTAACAACTCCGAAAAGTAGGCAAGCAAGGTGTAGTTTACGGCGATGCTTCATTTTTAACATTGAGCATCTGTTCATAAAAGGCGTCACGTGATTTCTAAAAGGAATGTTAAAGCAAAAGCGTGCACATGCGTTCTGTACTCTTTGGATGAGTCTCTGTGTTCTGTTCAGTAGCCGAGGACCAAAAACTATATCAGAATAGTTAAGCTGGGACAAGATTAGTGACTCAACTAGTTTGATTCTTAGACTCTCATTTAAATATGGCCGAATCCTATACAATATTTTAAGTTTATAAAAACAAAATCTGACTGATTTGGCTACATGACTTTCGAATCTGAGTTCACTGTCAACGTAGAGACCTAGGTTTCGCGCTTCGTAAACTCGTTCAGTAGGTACTTCATCAAGCATGACTGTAATTGTTGGGTTGAGTTTTATTAAATTGTTTTTACTCCCAAAAACGAGGTATTTGGTCTTGGACGGGTAAGTAATTAATATCTGATTAAACCCTATCGACAGTTAGGGTAAATGATATTTAGGCTTGTTAGCCGTGCATGCCTTTTGGTATGAGTATGTACCATAATTCGGAGGCCTAAGTGCCGTGCCACCCAACGACTTTTTATCGCTGTGCACTTTCAGGAGCTGTCTCCTTATGCACGTTACCTGAAGATTCATTAAAAAATACGCGCAAGCTATGTTTTATAACTTTAATGAGCTTGCAAAGTAGCATAGATTATGCAGATATTGCTCTAATTTTTCAAAAATCTTTTACTTGCTACGTACATTATATATTATTATGGTTTCGTTATTAAATCACATGCCACTTACGACCGTACCTGTTTGTAGTTTAAATACAATTGGGTTAATTAAAAGTTAGCGAAATGTTTGCGTGTAAATATCTCTGCTCTTTCTACAACTCGCCCTTAGTTATTGGACGTTGGGTCTCATAAACGCTAGAACAAGTCTTTGGGGACCACAATAATTCTTGTTTATTCACTCCGGGTAGCGTTGCGGCGGCTTCGCACTGAAATATTTTTTTACAGCAATCTTTTAATTTCGTAGACAGTTCTGTGATGGATTAGATTCTTTTACCAAACATTCAGCTTTTAATTAAGTTTTTTTAGAAGTATCTTATGTTTTATTATTAGTTTCGTGTTTATTTGAAATTTAGTTGAATTTAAACACCTAACGAAGATTGTAGTGTGTATTGTATTTACATATATTATATATAAACATTTTATCCGTGGAGGAACAGAGAAAGAATACAATTTCCTGCGGCCGGGTGACTTGTCCCAAGAGGCGACAAAACAGCCCACAGCCAGGTAGTAGGGTATTGGCTTGACTGTAAGGTGTGATGTGTTTGTGGATTAGTATTAAACCAACCGTTGCACACAGTAGACATCTTTTATTTAATAACCCTATACTTCAACTGGATGGCAACCACCCTTGGTCTAGAGAATACCGCCTGTTTTGTTGATATATTTGATTGAAAGGTCTGTTGTGATCTTATTTATATATTTTATGGATTTGACAAGTTTTATTTGGTTTTAGATTTTATAGCAATTATTAGTTGTTGATGTTTAGACGTATGTAAGGCGAGTGACATGAGTGATTTTTCATACAATGTTTTGATGTAATGAAGTTTTATGAAATGAAGAATTGCGTTAGTAGCAAACACCGCCATAACAACCTTGTGTTGTGTTCCGGCATTAGAGACCAGATTCCAGTCTCCCTTAAGAGAGAGAGCAGCAGCGTATTTGTATTTTTTTTTTCTATTTGTTATTTCGTAGATAATTCTGAATTGTTTTACAGAAATTTTCAATTCACTTTAAAGTTTATTTCTTAGATTTGTCTTATAACCTTATTATTATTGTATTGATTTAATACTCAACTAATTCAATTTAAAATATAATTATAAACAAGTACAGTGAAGGAAACTTAACTTATGTTGTATTCTACTTAAAATCCCTAAAGAGTAAATGTAGAATACTGAGCCTAGGTCATCGAAGTTAATGGCACAAGTTCCTAGAAGGCTGGCTACGTTACCTCGCTGGATCACCATCCTGATCGGTTACCCGAGGTACGAACCAGCCCTCAGATCTCCCGAATGCTTAGCTTAGAAACACTTGACGAAGTTAAATATTGTACTTTACGTTATTACAAATTATTTTTTTACAGCGACATTTTAGTATTGTAGACAGTTCTTTTATGACCCAAATAGTCAGCTTTTAATTAAAATCTTAGAAGTGTATTATACCTTATTAGTGTCGTGTTAAATTAGTATTTAGCTATTTACAAATAAGATTATTATTAAAGTACGAAGATTAAACCCATACCGCCGTCATCAGACAACGTTCTAAATAATCTAGTTAGGTGGTAGGGCACTTGCCCTTCTGGATGATTAGCAACACTGGTCTAGAGTATGCCAGCATAACAACCTCGAATTGTGTTCCGGCATTAGTGGTCAGGTTCCAGTCCCTCTTTCGAAGCTGGCACGTTGACAACAGCTTGGCGCTTCAAATGTCTATGTAACCACTTTCCATCAGGCAGGCCGTGAGCCTCGAGTAATAAAAATTACAAAATATAGACTAGCCTCTTAGTATTCGTTTTTTTAATAATAAAAAAACGAAATGCAGTCTCACCTTTTAGGCTTTATTTAAACGCTTGACGAAGTGTGCTATCGTATTTACATTATTCATTATCTGCTCATATGTACGATTCCAGAGACATTTCGTGAAAATTTCGATTTGCCGCTACACAGACGAGCGGCGCGATTGATTGACTTCCCGATTCCTCGACGTTACATTTCCATTTATATAAAGATTTCAGTGGATCCCATAAGAAACACTTCAGGGGATTCTGGGTTTGTTTCAAGCGATGGATATATCGATATGAAATGTGTGGTGAAAATAAAATAGTTGAATCGTAAAATGGCTGCATATAGCTGGTAGATGGAAGTAGTATGTTTTTGAAGACGTTTCTGTCTAGCTGTAAACGTTTATAAATTGTTAATATAAAATGTGTAGATAAAGCATACGAATTTAATTTATTATAAATGATTAATATCATTTCATGTAAAATTCAAAAAATGTTATCAAGAGGAACTTAATTTGATTAATATTTATAACATTGAAGTTTTAATGATACGAAGAAATATATAGGAAAAAACCATAGGAAAACATTAAATGAACTTGTAAGAAACTCTTTGATACTCCGGTGATCAGAAGGCTGGTTCGTATTTCGCGCAACGAATCAGCATTGCCTTACAGCGTGGCAATGCAGCCAGCCTTCTGGGCACGCTTCCCTCTAGCAGCGATTTGTTACATACTTTATATTAATTTATTTATAATTTACTTTATTTTTAAGCTCCAGATTATTACTATTTTAATGAACTTGTAATTTTATATTTAAACCAAATCCTGTAGAAAAACTACTCACTAATGAAATCATGCATAGCGCAACACGCAATAATATTAATGAGTATTATATTAATATTGGAGCTAAGGTCGCGGAAGAGGCATTATCTAATATAACGGAAAAGGAAACTGAAATCTGTAAAAATGTTATAAAGACATCCAGTGAAACATTTTTTATGGATTAATAGATAAAGATACTAATGAACTAAAGGACACTATCAGAACATAAAAACATTAAAAATACCAGTGCTACAAACTGGGATGGGATCACAACAAAGGTATTAAAACTGGCATTACCGTATTGTGTCGAACCTCTAACAAAAATATGTCAAGTTTGCTTTGAGACAGTAAAACTGCCTGAGCTGTAAAATGAAGAAACATATCGTGATGAAACCTACACATTGAGGTAATCGATGAGACAAACCCGCCAATCCGCCTTGGACAAGCGTGGTGGGTATACTTTCCGTTCCCATATAAAAATGGGAGTCCCGAACTCGACAGTTGCACGTTTAGGGTTTATATTATATAAAACTATTTGGCAGCGGCTGCTAGGATATATTCGGCGTTTGTGGTTTACGTATATCATCTCGTTATTAAAACATTTAAATCTTCCTTAATATTATTAATTTTATGGTGTTTACAATATACACACTAATTCCAATCGATTCATAATTTCTTAGTATATTTCGTTTGTCAAACTCGAATGATATTAAATTATTGATAATGCTGTCATGTCAACACGTCGAAGTTCTGACATACAGTGTTGATATCGTAATAACTGTTTTCTTTTAGTTTCCATTAAACAATACGATAGTACATTGGTTGGTCCTTCTGGCCGGATTATTAATATACAATTAGCTCTTAGATATCTTATCAAAAATTAATATAAATTCATCGCCGACATATAACTGAACCGTTTAAATCTCCTTTCATTATTTCTTTCATACAAAACATACCTCTGGTGATATTTACCTTACCCACTGTTCCAATATTTAAAAGAGACGTCCCACATCCCAGCTAAGCAAACCGGCATAAGCTTTTAAGAGTAAAATACGACGAGGGTTTAAAATAACATTGTTGTACAAGGTGCTTTTAAAGCAAAGTCATTCTACACGTACCTTCTGCGGTGTACACGGTTCAATAAAGGTCGAATAAAGTATAATAAAATTTTGCATATGTGTAAGATGTTTTCTTTTGGAATATAAAAGAAAATTTTATTAAAATAGGGTATATAAGCTTGTTTGATCTGGTGTAGAAAATGTAACAACAGTGATGGTCAATTTCATCCATGCTTTACCTTATTTCGCTTGTGTAAATTTGAAAACGTGTATTCTACGTTCAAAGGGCACAAAGCAGTCGCTCTTGGAGAATCGCTTATATTATACCGGATAAGCATCAAATATAGCCAAAGTTTCACTTTGATAGTTGTTGTATTCGAGTAGGAATCTGCGAAAATGGTAAAAATATATAAAATCAAATAAAAACCGCCGTTATTAACCGGTCAAACGTAATATAAACTATATAGGTCAACAAAGCAGTTCTAGCGCTCCTAGGTTTTACAAGTCAAACCTTAGCTCTGACATAAAGTCTTAGTCAAAGTCCAAATAAATGACTGTTTTTCTGCTTTTGACTAACGAATTTCTGTTTAACCTAGGAGAGTCTAATTTAAACCAGTAATAAACATTTAACAAGTGCAATACGAATCGACGTTTGACTGAGTCTGCCTTAGTCGTCTAGGATCGACTAGGCAAAGCCCGAAACTAATTTTTTTAACGTTCGACGTTTGACTATAAAGTTAGGTACTAGGTTCACAAACTTGGAATCCGAAATTGGAATTTCTTTCGGGTTTTGTCGAAAGGCCTTATTCAAGCCTAGGATAAACCAGTCAATCCGGGAAGAGACTGTATAGCGACGTTTTACTATAACATAAGTTACCGTTAAGTCTTTTAGTATATAAAACTGTAGTAATAGTTGTAACATAGTGATGTAAGTTGTATAAGTCATGGTAGCGTAAGGGCTAGTGCACGCGCCCCGAACTCAGAGGGCGCGGGTTCAATCCTGGCCGGAACGCATGCACTACTTAGTCAGTTTTCTAATCTAATGTGCATATTGTTACAATTATCACGTGCTAACAACGGTGAAGGAAAATATCGTGATGCAACCTGCAAATTGAGATAACCGATGTGTCAAACCTGTCAAGCCGCCTTGGACAAACATGGCGTGTATACTGTCCGTTACCCTATAAAAGGAGGCCCCAGCCCAGCAGTGGGACATTTATGGGCTGATATTATATTATTTATATAACATAGTGATAATAACAAAATGTAGTCATAAATGTAGTATATACAATTTAAGGCAAATAATAAAGGAGTAGCGAATATTAAAAAAATATAATTTTTGTATTGTATTATGGGCAAAGTGCAAACCTTGCCATACAACGTGGTAACGTAGCGTTTTGGAAACGTTTACAATTGATAGTGATTTGGGACCCGTTTATTTATTATATCTATTTATAACTTTTTTTCGGTTTATAAATTAAGTTGTACATATTATTAGTATAGGTATATTTTAGTTTTAATTCTGTTTAAAGTGAGGTAAATGATGATTGTAAACTCTTGTTGTAAATAAAACCTATATAGTTCTATATAGCGTCACAACTATATATACATATTTATTTGAATCTAAAATTCCAAGTCTTATCACTAACTAACTAAAGTGGTCAAATCAACAAATTGGCAATTAAATAGGCAAAGGACCAATAAATCAAATCGAAAATATAGTCGAAGCAGCAACCATAAATGCGGCTCCAACCGACCATATTATATCTCCGGATTTTCAAAGGTCCCTCGAATTTGAAACAAATCATAGCCTGTCAATGGAGTTGCCGCCGAGAAGTGGTTAATTTTCCGAATCCGGACTCCGTGTTAACGATCACCGTAACTACTCTACCGCCAATTAGCTTTTACTACCCTTGCGGTTCAATAACTACTTCGCCGGGGATATCTGTTCAACCGTCCGACTATTTCGGTTTATAGTAAACCGTTGTTTGTTTCCAATTGCGGTGCTTACATCGTATTTGAACAGCGAAATTGTTGTTCTTTGAGTTATATCTGTCATATGGAAATTTTAATCGCTTGTGATTATTTTATTCGATACAATTGCTTTCCCCAAAACTTTTTAGGGTTCTTTTCATTTTCTTAGAAATCTTAAATTATAAGGAAATTATAGCTTTTATTTATTTAATTTATTTGGGAAACATACAATAATTTTAATTCTTACAATATAAAACATAAAAATAATACACATATCAGCTAAGTTTCCTCTAAAAAATGATTGATGTTGATTTATGAAAAAATTATAATATACTTGATACAATATTGCAAAATTATATATTTTTTAAACTAAATATATGACACAAGACCACACCAAAAAAGTATACCATATGTCTATTTATCTAAATAATTCTTAAGTCATAACTATCATGTCATAAAAAATCCGTTTATTTCCAACTTCAACGCTTATTTTATAATATTTGTGAATAAATAAAATACAACTGTACATTTATATGCTGGAAAATGCTGAATTGCTATTGTATGTACATAAGTATTTCTTCTCAAAAGTCTAAATATGAATTTTCATATGACCAAATTGAAAAACTATGAGTTCCTTTCACACACACGCACACACACACACACACACACACACACACACACACACACACACACACACACACACACACACACACACACACACACACACACACACACACACACACACACACATACATACATACATACATACATACATACATATATATATATATATATATATATATATATATATATATATATATGTTTACCTACACATTACTTACAAAGTATTTCATTGCAAAATAAACAAATTTTCGTTCGTTCGTAGCCTTTCTCCAGGATGTATGCAATCGAACTCCTCGCCAAATTTTATTAAGATCCGATTAACCATTTAAAATTAAAAGCCAACATAAATAAAGAGATGCTTTCGCATTTATATTTTAGTGTGAATTAATATACTTACTTAGCTGCCGGCTTACTTATTTCGCGGATTTGTGTCATTTGACAGGATAAAAGTATCCTACGCATATATGTATATCGCCGTATTTAAATTTTGCACAATATAGGCATGAGGGCAAGATTTTAAATTCTGTTTATAAACAATTTGCAGAGGAAATTCCTGGATTGTTCAGGTTATAAGTAATAGAACATTTAAATGATAGCATAAGCTATGCTGACTTCTGAAGATCCTACCCAAAACGGTTCAGTATTGTTTTAAATAAATGATTAAGCAACTAATGTTAATGCATACTTAGCACTTAAAAACGGTCCATTAAAATGAGATTCTAAGAATAAGAATCTCCACTAAGTTTAGAAAATGTTGCGTTCCGTAAAGTTCCGTAGCCAAGTGATGAAAACACTGGGCAACTTACTATAACCATACATAATTACACCATATAATTAAGAAAGGAAAGAAAGAAAAAGACTCGGCTTAACAATCGTAAGAATCAATCAAAAAAGAAAAAAGGTCAGAATAAAAGCAATTCAAATAAATGTACGTGTATTAAGAGATTAATGAAAGTAGTAATGTAGTAGTGTAGTAGTAATGTCGCACATCGTCTCTGCTTTTTCCACAATCTTTTAATAAGTAACGTTTAAAGTTTAATTTTGAAATGTATATAATTATTTATTCATGACCTCTATGCTTAAGTAAGCAACCGTTTACCGGACTACCTCATTACAGAGGATCCAAGTTCGATTTCTGATTTGGTAAATTTCGTTACCGATCTTTCCGTTATTTACTATGGTGCGTTATATATTATCCATAACACAAGGATAACTTACTTAACCTGGGGCCACACAATGTATTCGTTTATCTGCCGCGTTATTTGTATTTGCATTTTATCTTAGCATAAAAATCGTTCAACATAACTTTGAAAAGTACTTGATAATTAACTACTAAGTTCTACACGACTGGACAGCATCATTCAGCTTATAACTGATTTGGTCTAAAAATATCTTTAAAACAATGAAATTCAAAATGCTAGAGAAGAATTATCGATGGTATCATTTTACTCTTTCTCTCTCTCTCTCTCTCTCTCTCTCTCTCTTTATATATATATATATATATATATATATATATATATACTGACGGACTCATAAACTGCATCAAAGTAATAAACTTTGAAATAAATATTTTAACCAAGTATGCAAACTTTCTATACAGATTTAAATTGAAACCTCTAGATTGGTTCGTGAACTTTAAAACAGCGTAGGGTCATATCCTTAAGTTTAAGTTTGTGTACTGGAAAGGACCTTAAGACTTTTTTTGAAGAAAAAACAGAAATGCAAGGAAAATTGGTTTAAAGAAAAAATTGGTTTTAACAATAGACACAAACTTTATGCAAGGGTTTATTTATGTTTTAGTAAGGTGTATTACCTCCACGTGCCCTTATTACGGATTCTAATCGGTTCCGCATAGATTTTATTAGGGTTATTAAAAGATCTTGCGGAATATTATCCCATTCTTCTGAAAGTGCTGTTCTTAGTGCTGCCACTGTCGTGGGCAAAGGATTTCTCGCATATACAGCTTTTTAAATTGTCCCAAACATGCTCAATGGGATTAAGATCCGGGCTGCGTGCTGGCCAATTCATTGTACGTATCCCAACCTCTTCGCAATATTGTCGAACTTGTGCAGCAGCGTGCGGCCGGGCATTATCCTGCATTAAAGTAAAATTTTCGCCTATGAATCCCATGTAAGGCACCACGTGATCTAAGATCTAAGATCTCTGTTATGTAGCGATGTGCAGTCAAACCCCCTCTATTACCGTTTTGACGGACCATGTCTATGAACACAAGTTCTGTTCGCCCGTTCATCGATATGCCACCCCAGACCATACACGAACCGCCTCCAAAAGGAACACGCTCCTCAATGCAACTTTGAGCATATCGCTCCGACGATAGACTCTTCTGCGACCATCTGCACCATATAAACATGTCCTACACTCGTCCGTGAACAATACGGAGGTCCATTGTTCTTCTGTCCAATTCAGGTGATCACGCGCAAATCTTAAGCGAGCTTGTCTGTGAGCTACAGACAACTTTGGACCATTTGCTGGTCTAAAAGGGGTGATATCCGCTTCCTTTAACCTTATTCTTATTGTTCGTGCACTCACGTTTACTCCACGCACTTCAGTAAGCTCTGTTTTGATGTTAACAAACGTGAGGAAACGATTTCGCAGGGAAGTTGTAACAATAAATCGGTCATCACGACCGGTGGTTGCTCGAGTCCTGCCTGTACCACGTCTCCTTCTGTAAGAACCTGTCTCTACAAACCTTCTGTATATTCTAGAAACCGTAGACTGGTTTAAATTTAAATTTCTACCAATCGTTCGTTAATCTAAGCCCTCCCGCACCAATGCTACAATTTGAGCCGCTTGTTCGGACGAAGTATCCATATTATGGTTCTAAAACTCTCGATGAATTAAAAAACTAACCCAAGAATTCTGCTGGTAACAATAATTCAATTGACAAAAGAATAAAAAATCAATGAGAATCAATTTAAAACTTTGCTATAAATAACACGCAAATCTGATACTACGAGTAAATTTTCTTTTCCCGGCTATATTCATTTGTTTTACTGCAGTTCTATTTTTAAATTTTCCTTTTTTTTGAGATTAAGAGCCCGTCTCTTCATATTTATATAATTTAATCTAAAAAGTTAGCATACTTATTAAAAAAAACATTGCAAAGTAATCCTGAACTTTGATGCAGTTTATGAGTCCGTCAGTTTATATATATATATATATATTTTGGTATAGACTATGGCGCCATCACAACTTTGACTTGTGTTCCGGCATCGGTGGCCAGGGTTTCAGTTTCCCCTCCAGCACCTCTGGTATTGCTAATGTCCCTAGGCGACGGTTATCACTTTCCATTACCCTATTCCAGCCGTCAACCTGTCTGCTGTGCTTCAGCAATAAAAAAATTAAAATATTTTCTAGTTTTAATAGCAAAATATTGAACCTTCGCAACCCTTATCCGCGTATTGCTATAAGTTGTAATACTTATACTAGGGCAGCAAAACAATTGCAAATCCTACAGAGGTTTGAAAGCGTAGTCTCGGAAATCTCCGAGTCAACGAAGGCAAGAAACGACAATATCCACGACCTACGTCTTATTTTTCTCAAGAGCCGACTCGTTACAACGATAAAGATTTACATTCGAAATAGGCTGAGATACAAGTATGTACTCGACGCTTTTGTTTGTGCTTTGCATTGACTGAAATATTCTTATGTTGTTTAACATTATCGTTGTCTCTGATGTTTCCGGTATTATGAATATTGCTTTATTAGTTTTAAAAATCGGTATTATGACTACTACTATGATCAGTTATATTTTTAAGTTTCCTGTTTCTGTAGCCATTTTAGAAAAATCGGAACCCATGTAAATTTGCTATGTCCTTCTTTGTATGTCATAGTTGTTTTCTCGAAATCTACTGGGTCCACATGGATAACATTTGGTATATACGAGAGTGGGTCCCGGGATGATTTAGATTCACAATGAGACCCGGTAGGTGGCGCTGGAATCTGTTTCTAGATTTTTATTTTTTCAGGACATGACAACGTCTACCGGGACTGCTAGTATGTATTTTATATGCTTCCTGTAATATTCAAAATAAAATACATCTTGATATTCTCACCATTCAATAAAGAACATTCAAAGAACTCATTATAGAAATACAATAAACTTTTAAAGTACAAACCAACGGAAAATTTCAGTCAAAAATCAATGTCTATAAATAGGCGGTATGCCTAGTCGACGACATTGTCTAATGCGGTGTCCCTGAGCAATCGAGTTTGCTGCCGGACTGGAATCTTGCTGGGGAATAAAAACTGGTTCCTAGGCTTGGACCATACCGCTAGGTCCCAGTTGAGGATCTATTTCACTTTTTCTCGGAGTCACAGATTCTACTTGCGCCTCTGCCATACCATATTGGATTCAGATGGCTCTCTGTCAAAATGGTCAGACTGAGGTCTAGCTAGACGTCCTATAGCTCTAGGACATGACACTCCTCAAGTGATATCCCTAGGCTGTGAAGGGCGGCTTTTCCGGTTTCTTATATCTCTACGAATTAAAGTACCATCGCGTGTTAACAAATTATAGTATTTCAAGGAACTCATTATAAAAATACAACGAACCTTTAAAATACAAACATCGCACTTGCTATATGGAGGGTAGAAGTAAGGAGAACCGCATTGTATGGGGGGCATGTTGAAAGTGTCCACCTACAGCTACAGTTAGATATCACCACCACAAATAACTAGGCTCTTAAAAATACTAATAATTATAATCCATATCGATGTTTGTCTATGTTATGATAATTATAAAAATTACACCATTACGAACCCTAAATCTTTGTTATCTTCGTTAATTTACTATCATCCTACTCTAATAATTTTGACTCTTTTTAAAATCATTCCAATTGCTACTATGGCGCCCCCTAAATTGGCTGCTTTTCAACGGACAGTTTTTGATACAGTGATATGGTTCTCCTTACTTCTCTACCCTCTATAGCTTTTTTAAAGGTACTGCTGAAGTAAAGTTGCGAAGAAAATAAAAACAGGTAAACTACTGTAGCTAAGAAAAGCCGTTGAGATATTTGAATTAATTAGTTAATTTATAGAATTGTAAAAAATATATGTTCCTCTTTCCTCTAACTTTTGAACTATAAATTGAATATTGATAAAAAAAAACTAATGGCAATTATAACAATATATATACTTAATTGACAAAACTGCAAGAGTTGCATACGCTGATATGGCCATGTTTTAGGGAGCGAGGCTAATTATGTGGGGAACAAATGTCTAGCCATGACGCTTCCGCCAGGGGCCCACGGGGAAATCGCAAAAATGCTGGCTTGACATTGTAAAGATGACATGCGTATAAATTTTCTCAAAACAGGTGACGCTAAAGACTACGCGAAGTGGCGAAAAAAATTAGAAAGCGGACCCTGGGCATCGGGGCGAAAACTCCGAACGCAACCGGGACTTAACCCTCGAACGAGCATGACAACTTAATTGCACACAAATTACTACTAATCTATTTCAACAACATATAGGAAATATATATTTATTTAGTTTCAAGAATTAAGTAAATATAGGTATAAAACCTAATAAAACCATAAAAATAAAACTAAATGATAACAGAAGCTATAATATACATTAATATTTTGGATTTATAAAATAAATATTTTACTTTAAATGCTTTACTTTACATTTACTTTGACGTAAATACTAGTTTGAACCTCTAGTATTTTCATAGTAACAATAAAAAACGCAACACTTAGTTATATTATTATAACATTCACCCACACGCGATCATCGCGACGGCGTTATTTGATTAAAAATCCTTTGAACCTCCCTACGAAGTTGACAGTTTCTCTCGTACACCAAGAGTTTCTAATAAACTCAATAGTCTTCCGGGCACACTTAAGTAAGTCATACAGACACCACAGTCCCACACTCCCAGCGCGATATTAAGGATATACGGGGTGGTGATTCAAAGAAACCTTGACATACATAATCTCAGAGAGATATTATACGCTCGTTTATACGAGAGAAATATGATAACGTGGTCCTCTACATGAGCGAGAGTGATGTACTGTCGTTTCGACGATTTTGCGAGGATTGAAACGGATTGTGTTCTAATTTGTAATGTCGCCGGGACGCTATATTTTCTAATTTGTATCTCGGTCGGTACACACTATTCACAATAGTATTCCAAGTTAATTCCCAATCAATAAAGCTCGAAAATTCATATTCTGTACAAAAAATGTTTTATGACTTATTAAATATGCCAAAACTCAAACAAATGACTAGAATACAGTCATATAAACTAACAATTAGTCGAGCTAAAGAGCTAGGCGTAGGCGTATATGTGTTTTGACGTGCTGTATCCGAATCTACTATCAGTTTATGGGCCAAACTGATGGTCCATACACCCTCAAAGTTTCGAGGGTGTATGAGGGTGTTGATACCTTTTTCATTAGGGATAGTGTCACTGAAAAATTAAGAGGAAGAAGATTAAGTTGATAGGGGGGGGGGGGCATGTAATGAGGAGGAATGAAAGTCACAGCACAAAAAGAAAGATGGGTACAAATGTAAAGGTAGACCAAAAAAAGATGGATGCCTTGTATGAGGGATGATATGATGATATGTGTTGTGATAGAAGATGTATGTCAGACAGAGTAGAGGAGTGTGGAAGGAAAAGACATATTGTGCCGACCCCAAATAATTGGGATATGGTGAAAGAAAAGAAAGAGTGTCGTCGGATTCCAATCACATTAGTTCATCTGCTAGTTCGTAAGAATATACAAAAAAGCAGATTTTTTTAGGTTCTTGCGTTAGTCTGATTTAGACACAACCAATTTATCTTATTAAAGCGTTTAAGAAATCTATAACTTGAATTTTAAAATTCATTACAAAATTAAGCGACTTTAAAAGTTAGGACTTTATTCAGCTTTGATATTTAAAAATTGTTTCGTTAAAATTTCACAGTCCGATTTCAAATCAAGAGTATTCCAACTTTTAAATTCGGTATCGGAAAAACGCTTATTGTGGTATAAGCCTGAGTTCGGCTTCGCAGTCTCAGTACCGTCTGCGTTATTTGCACTGGGTTGGACTACGGGTCGTTTAACAAAATGACGGGCCCTTTTTATCTTAGTCGGGCTGCAATTTGTTTCTCGCTCTATTTTCCCCCAACCGCAAACCGGCGTGTCGGTTTCTATTTTGAATTTCCTTTTTCTGTAAAATTAAATAGAATTTGTGTTTGTGTTGTTTTCTTATATATATAGAAATGAATGTTTGTCTTATATCCTTTATAGAATCGTAAACTTTACATTTGATGATCTTTAGCAAAGTTGCTATGCATGAGCCAGAGATTTCTGAGTTGGTTCACAATTGGACTCGGTAGGTGGCGCTGCTGTCGGCATATCGATTGAAGCTTTTCCGGGCAGGACAACGTCTGCTAGCAGCTAGTTTTATAAATAAAATCAATGTTTGTATGTTCGTCCTTGATGCGCTCCTAAACTATTGATCAGATTGTGATGAAACTTTGATAGGGTATTCTGAGGATGCCCTAAACGGTTTCTGCTTCAAAAAATCTATATATAAAAATAAATGTTTGTATGTTTGTCCAATATGCGTTCCTAAACCGTTGATCAGATATTCTGATGAAACTTTGGTAGGGTGTTCTGAGGAGTCGAAAAACTACTATATCGTCTGGACCCGGTACGTAGCGCTGCAATTGGGTTCCAGGATATTGACGAAATTTGTGTCTTTAAGTGGGTTTCAAAATAGTTCAGATTCAAATTCGACCCGGTATATTGCGCTGCAACTGATTGCCAAATAAAATTCTAGAACTCGATTTCTAGAATTTTATTTTACAAGGACAGGACAACGTCCGCCGGGTACAGCTAGTATTTTATTAATGAATAAATGTAAATATATTACCAAGCAAAGCTAATTATACATGTGTTACGGGTAATTTGCAATGGACAAATCTGGGACCAATCGCAGATACCCAGACCACAGTAAGTTATGAAAAAATTGGTTCGAAATTAATTCTGCCGAGAATCGAATCCTGGACCTCTGCATTTAAATTGTTTTAGCAATTTTTAGAATTTCTACCTCATCACATTTTTGCCACAAAATTAATTAATTAAAGTAATATTGTGTATTTGTTTCAGCCTTGAGAAGGAACTGACTATAATGAGATTTGGTTTAAATCATACAACAAAAGTACTTGGTTTGAAAATCCCAGTACTTTAATGTATTTTGTATTTACGCTTTGTTAATTAGTTCCAACGTGTGCGTATAATTCACTAGCTAGAATCGATTCATCGTATCTTTATGTACCGAACATTTATGGAAACTTATTTATTAACTCTGATAAGCTGCTTAAATATGAAATTGAATAGAATCTTTAATGAGTTTCTTTTCATCTTCATATTTAAGCATTAATAAATTTGTAATTTTTAATATAGCTGGTATTTAATAAATAAAACAAGAAAAGGCAAGGAATCTGAGGTCACATCTATGTACGCAAGATTGTAAGAACTTACAGTATTATGTTTTTACTGGACTAAATCATGCCTATACTGACCCAAACTGCACGGACAAAATAATTCTACTATAGTATTTTTATTTCCCGGTGTAAAATATGT
Organism: Dendrolimus pini; assembly: GCA_949752895.1. Classification (NCBI taxonomy): domain Eukaryota; kingdom Metazoa; phylum Arthropoda; class Insecta; order Lepidoptera; family Lasiocampidae; genus Dendrolimus; species Dendrolimus pini. Next base: position 16,412,997 of record OX457137.1, on the reverse strand, counting down.
ATAAAAATCTATCTAGGTACCTACCTTCAATAATGAGATCTCCCCCGCTATTGAATTTATCATATCTATAAATTTCCAAGAGAGAGATAGTTTAAATTTTAGAGAGAATAAATGAAAGCAGAATTACAAAACAAGTATATGACAGTAATATGACTAGTAGAGTCAGTGCTGGAAGACCACGACGTATGTAGGTACTGTAACGACCAGCCTAGTGCAAAGAAAATAATTAAAAACTAAAAATTGTGGTAATTTCCCGAACCGGTAGTTAGTACTCGCCATTGTCAAATTGAAGATATTTTGAAGAAATTTTAGTTATAAACACTTTAATTAAACGTGTATATATAAAGAGATTAATGAAAGTTGATGAAGTGAAAAGTATTTTTCAGGATCGTAGCAAACGTAGATCCATCGTCTCTGCCTACCCCAATTGGAATCAGGCGGGACAATATGTATGTATGTCATATTAATGGATTAAGATTTCCAAGTTTTTGCAAGCGAAGCTGCGTGAATAGCTCTATTGGTATATATCAATTTCTACATTCTACTATCTTAAATCGGACAAATGTGTGTCTGTCCACACACAATTCAGAGTTCGGTAAATGTTTCACTACATGTTTGCGAAGTAGCATGCAGAATACGTAGATACACTTTCTGCCCAATTCGATCCATAGAGGTGCAGTGGCTTTAATAAAAGTTACTTTGATATGCATAGAATAGACAGATGGTTTGGACATGTAGAGAGAATGGATAAAAGTAGAATCACAAAACAGGTGTATGACAGTATTGTGAATAGTAGAGTTGTTGCCGCTAGACCGAGACGAACACACCATGACCAAATATCAGAATTGTTAAAGAGAGGTCAGGTAAAAAGCATTTCAAATAAACGTGCATGTATGAAGAGGTTAATGAAAGTAGGTGAAGCGTAAGTTGTTTGTAAGGATCGTCGCAAGTGGAGAGATCCATAATCTCTGCCTACCCCCATGGGAAACAGGCGTGATATTATATATATGTATATATGTAGAATAGACAGACTATCAGATAATCAAAATTACTTTATTAGATTTTGTAAAAAAAATTCTTAGGAACGCAAAAAGGAAAATGTCAAACCCGCACCTGTGGCAGTCTTCGTAACATAATCGGTCTAATCTGGTATGGTTTCGTTTAACGCAGCAAGTGTGTAGCAAACTTTTTCAAGTCTTAAGAGCCCTTAGGCGTATTGCCGTCTTTTCTTCTTTTTAAAATAAAAAGGAAGTGCGTAAAAAGTACGTGTAACCTTCAAAGGCGCTAGTTCATTCTCGAACGTAATGAAACTTTGTCGTTTGAAGACTGTTTCAAAGAGTTTAATTAATGGAAAGATGGTTGCCATTTTCGACGAGGAGTAATCACATAAGACTTCTGGAAAATGATTAATTGTTCGTTTAAACGCTTTATTTATATTTTAACAAAATTTTACTTAATTCCGCCCTATTACTATTATAGTGAATATTCAGTTAACAATAATAACATACATTTTTGCGTTCTGAAAAAATATTCTACTTTATTAGAAATTCAATTAATTATAATTAAAATTATGGATATGGGATTTGAACAAAAAAATATTTTATTCATTTTGCACAGTCCAGTTAAGCAGGTATTAGAGGGTTACATTTTTTCTTTAAATTTGAATGAATCAACTAGTGAGCCATATAAATATAAACTTGCATCATTCAATGAAATTTAATACCGGCGTATCCTATTAATTCCGTGTCTTTCAATCAAATCGATTAAATTTGGTTGATCCATCAAGTATCAGTATTAGATATAATTAGTATCAATATCAGCCCAATCAAATTGAAAGTACCTTAATCCCAAATACCGTTATCGTGAGATAACTCGAAAACATGCGTTTTACTAAACATATATTCATATTTTACACAAACATCTTTCTTAAAAATAAATACACAAAACAACGTAATCATCATAATCAAACTATACCACTCTTAGAAAGTGCCTCCTGTATAACTAATAATAATAACTAGTGACAAAATTCAGTTTTGTGTTGCATACAATATAGAGTTCTATCTGTGATCAGATATAGTTGATTACCATCAGCTTCTTTCATATGCCGTCAGTCGTTTTCCCTCGGGGTGAACTGGAAATAGTGTTAGAGGGTGCAATATACAACACGGCCGAACTTCATGCACTTAGTTTGTTGCGATATCGCTCTCAGCACTCTACTCGTCGAGGACGCGTCGCGCCCTATTCTTCCAAAATAGTGAAGCCCGTCGTTCCTCAAGGAGTTTGGTAATGAGTTTCCTCGGCGGCAGTTACTAGCCAACTATTTTTAATGACGTCATTCTAGAAATTGACTCCGCGTCGTAGACATTCTTTTGTATGTTTCGGATTGCAGCAAAAGTTTTATGGCAACCGCCAATTTGTCTATAGAATAGAGATGGGAAATTTCTGTCTTTCAGTTTGTATAGAAATGAGACTTAAAAATTAACTATACTTAAAACCGCTAAAACGTAGTTTTATTATGTGTACAAGTTGCGAAAACGTAAGAAAATATTACTAACTCAATTGTCAAAAAGGTTTCATATGTGGGTTTTTCCTTCATTTTGGTTTTTGTTTTATTGTAAAGTTCCAAATTTCGTTATTTATGTTTCTATAAGTTATGTAGACACAATAATATTTTATACTTTGAACCAAAATATATCCATAAAAATACTCCATAATTTAAGAAACACCATTAAATAATAAATAAGCAAAAAGATAGTTAAAAAAATCACATATGAAACCTTTTTTGGCTGTGACTTAACAATCCGGTACACAAATTTTAAGTAGTAGGTGGGCGTAGTGGGTAGAGGGGAGGTATACTTACCCCCAATACAACCCGTAAGGTCCGGAGGTTTTATTTATTATTTAATTTATAAACACAACCTCATTTATTTTTGTTGTAAAATTGTGTTACTTTTGATAATAACAAAGCGTGATTTGAGTTTATGAATGTACTCACGAATTACATATAACCACCAGAACTTTTTGTAAAACTAAAACTGTTTCTAATGTAGAAATAATTCGCCGGCCAGCGGCCGGCTAGTGCCAGAACCGACTGTAACCATTTACTATTTATTTTGTACACACGAACAGTACGAAGCCTTAAAAGTCTCGTATGAAACATTTGTTTTATTTATAAATTTAGTGGACGAAGTTGCTTTTTTAATATCTCAATAAATGAATATATTAATGATATCAATTTTTAAGTACATTGCAGAACATTTTTTCTTTAATATTGGTTAAATATAAATAAATGCGATTACTTAAAAAATCGTCTTTATTGGTCGCCATTTTGAATGGTTACTCTTGTGGTGTATGTGAATGTGCTCTATCGTGTTTTCTTCACTTTTATCCATTTAAGCTGGTTTTTGGTTCTTTTTATGTTGATTACTGGCTTTTTTGTGGACTTTGAAAAGATTTTTCAACTTTGGACTTATGCTAGAAGCGCAATATTAGCGAAAAAATAAGTGAGGTTATGTTTATTAAAAAAATTAAGGTCTCCGGAACTTAGGGGTTGTAGTTACTTATCATCAAAGATGAGATTTGTTATAAAAAAATCAAAGTTTCCGCCTCCCTTATTTACGAGTACACTTTGTTTAGTCCACGAAAAAAATTAACTGTTGTCACTTCTATAGAACCCTTGGTATTTAATACCCTGCTTGACCAGTTTTTTGTACTTTCGCTCGACAATACCTAACCCTCTTCAAAATTAAATTTTCGGACGTAATTTACAGTTCTTTTAATTATACAAATCTGCCACCATCATTCACCGTGGTACTAAAATAGTTATAAATTTCTCAGCGCTAATTAGACTTAGATAACGGACGGGCCATCAAGCGACGCGACTGGTTGGTCATTTGCGAGACTACCCGCATCGAGCAGTGACTTGCAACGAAGACAAATTTATGTTAATCGATGTTTCTTTTGCAAGTTTATTTGCAATAACTTCCACAAGTACCCTCTGTCTGTATATGTTGTAGTTGTGTTTGTTATATGGCTGCCTTAAACTTTGCACTCATGTCTTTAGAACAATGACTAAGCGCTATCTATGTAGATAATTTAAGTTGTTAAAGTATCCTCTCAGTCAGGTTGCCTGGAAGAAATCGCTTTAAGCGATAAGGCCACCTTTTGTTTTGCCATTAAGTTATTGTAATTATTTATTCTGTAATTGTTTATTTGGTGAACAATAAAGTGTTTTCTATCTATTCTATAATTATATCTATTGTTGGCATTTGCTTCTTGTTTGGAAATTGACTAGATATAATGGACTGTATGATTATTATTATTTATCCGTGCAGGGACGGAGAAAGAATACAATTTCCTGCGGCCGGGCGGCCTGTCGTAAGAGGCGACAAAACAACCCACAGCCAGGTGGTAGGGCATTTGCCCGACTGGATGGCTGTGGGCTACCACCCCTGGTCTAAAGTATGTCGCCATAACAACCTTGAGTTGTGTTCCGGCATTAGTGACCAGGTTCCAGTCTCCCGTAAGATAGCAGCAGCGCATTTGTAGCAGCTTTGGTGTTGCAAATGTCCATAGGCGATGGTAACCGCTTTCCAGTAAGTGGGCCGTCTGCCTGTCTGCTGAAATCCTGCAATAAAAATAAAATTAGAAATATACTTTAAAGAAAATAGACTTGCTCAAACAAAGTAATCTGCGTGTGTTAAATGATACCTCGTTCTCACAGAATATCGACGTCAAATAGTTAGGCTTGAGGTCAAAAAATCCACCCAACTGTGTTTTTAAAAAAATAATTACCTACTTACTTACATATTTTTACGTAATTTGTATTAATAATTATTAATTACACTTGATATTTACTGAATTTATTGTCTATTTATTTTGTTAAAGCTTGATAAGAAAATGATGTCAAGCTACTCACATAACCGTAAAAAAATTAAAATGATTTGGCTATGGGGGTCTGACGTATCAGTTCATTTTTTTGGAAAGGGCTTTCTTGCCCAAAATAGTTTTGGAAATCTCTGTTCTTATTCACCCCTGTTATCCCATCTCTCCTATCTTACTCCTCTATCCCATCTTAAGACTGGCAATACGTTGGCATCGTCCCTCATGCCTCAAACATATAAAAATGACAGGTACTTACCATTAGGTGTGCTCTTGGGCAGGCAGCCTGTTCGCCAACTTCAGCCAATAAAATTAAAAGTAAAAATTAATACGCTAATATTTATATTTTCTTAATTTATCGCGATTAGTACACATAAATATAATTAGGTTTTTACAGTTTCAAGCACGACAATTTATGCTATTATTTTGTTACGCGAGTCAAAAAATGTTTAAAAAATGGGTTTTTACGCTTGTATCTCGGAGACTTAGGCGTTTTGTAAAGTTATAAAAAGCATCTGAGTTGATTTGACTGTCAACTACCATGTTATGTATGTACTAGCATTTGCCCGCGGCTTTGTCCACGTTGGACAGGTAACAAAGATTACAAATAATTTTGCTAATTGTAAAATCAGATTCTCGGGATATGAAGTATAAATTATAATAGAGTAGAATATATTTTATTGTACAAAAATGCTACATAATGTCAAGAACATTAATATACAAGTACAATCGGCGGTCTTATCGCCCATGGCGATTTCTTCCAGACAACATTTGGATGGAGTATAAGAAGGACAACAAAAGTCGGTAGTTGCTAAACCAGCACTCGTAAAATAATTTAATTTATTATTATTGATAAATAGTAACATATAAGATAATATATATACATAAATCAATACACAAGTTATATTATATACATACAAAAGTAAACAATAACACTATAGCTTGAGGTAGTAATCTTTAGTACCGTTTAAAATACCTAAGTTTAAAATACCGCAAATTTTAATTCCAAGAATATCCTATCGATCAGTAAAAACCGCATCAAAATCGGCCTAGTAGCTTTTACGTGAATCTCGAACAAACAAACACAAATAATGTAAGATACAAAGACTACACTTTTACAATATTATAGATTTAGTAAAAATTTCTTTTGTAAATTAGGCTTATGAAATTGCTAGCGCTAGACAACGTGCGATACACCGACAAAGTACAAACTCATACAAAGTAGGTAACAAAGTCCTCAGTTTTATGTCTTACCTCAGACTTTTAAAGCAAAGAACTTTTTTCCGTCACATTTTACGACTTTCACAGAATTAGTGGCACTTAGTACATTTTATGTTTTTCCTTTGCCAGACCAGCAAAAGCCGTATAACCATTATTACATAACTAAGACAAACTTGTTTACAAAAACGATGTACCGAGAAAAGCGTGTCGAGAAATTTGCATGAAATTAGGTTAGCTTTGAAACCGTACGTAGTCTTCGTTAATAAGATATTAACTCCCTTTTATCTTTCAGACTCACACTTCTTAATTTATACGTACCTTTAACGTAACGTTAAAGGTAGGTTGGTACAAATAATGAATAATAAATAAGTAACAGGTGGTTCAAACCAATGATCTTTGCGACTATGATTTAATTTTTAATTTAAATCATTATTATATTTTAAATAATAGACACATGTATATATATACATAAACAATAGTACGCATATATTTTATATATAATAGTGGTACCGCCATGTAAGCCTCCTTTCGACCGACTCAAACTTTCTTCTAACATATTTAAATTCCCTCTTGAAATCTGATGACGCGTTTTCCTTTAACACACGCGTCAGTCATTCATTGTCATGTCATGGATAAAATAAATTAAAATCGCTTCGCCTTGTAAATATAAACATAATTAACAATATATGTCGTGCCCGCACACAATAAGTGTGCATACATACATACATAATTTCACGCCAGGTCCCTTGCGGGGTAGGCACGAACAACAGAGCGCCATTTAGGCTTATTCTTACACACCTCACTTTCTTCTTTGACATTCATAGATCTTGTCATGCACGCTCGTCTGTTTTAAGGCTCCTGACATCACCTTCTGCTAGTATACGATCAATTTGATCATGGAAGGTGTGTCGTGGCCTTCCGCGACTTCTGCATCCATCCACTTTTGCATTGTATATCTGTTTAGTCATTCATTCTTTCCACATGCCCGAACCACCGGAGCATTCCTTTCCTTACCTTCACTCCGACTCTCTCATTCAGACCTACTCTCTTTCTAAAGTGTGTATAATTTATAAATATTTCGTTTCGCACTGCAAATACAAAATAAATTAACATAAAATACATACACATAAAATTAAATACTTCAAACATATAACGAGTGAACTGAAGTGAAAGTGAGGAGCAGGTGTATATCATGCCCATTGATCAGGCACGTGCGTGCTCAATCTCACATTCCCACCTAAATTTCTCAATACTTCCTTTTCTACAAAATTGACACAGTCCATTGCTATCATTAAGTCTAGCGCCGCCGCAACAAATATAATAGATTATACTTTATTTTACAATAGCATTTATGAAACAATACACAACAGCTTAGAATTAAGTACAAATGGCGTCCTTATCACAGTGATGTTTTCCAGATAGCCTTAGGATGGAGAGAGAAAATGGCATAAAAGCGAGGACAGGGTTTAGTTGTACAATACTCTAAAAAATATATTTAAAAAGACATATTAATATAACTATCTACGTATGTAAATAAATATGAATATAGACATTAGTGTCGGCTACTATATTAATTGAAGTTGAAAAGATTAGAAGTGCTATAAAGGAATTTTCAAAATTTAAAATAAATAGTTTAGGCGCCCAGCATTCCATCTTAGTTAAGTTTTTTAGTCTTATGTTTTGTGGAAAGCAAATAAATATTTTTTATTTTATTTTTTTATACCATATTGTATCTATATTTGGTTTATAGATACAATATGGTATAAAAAAATTAAATCTATATTCTATACTAATAGGTACACAATTATGAAAATATTTTTCTTGCTTGTATTTTCGTCCTCTACGATCTTAGAAATGAATCGATTACTATAAATAATTATTTTAAATCGTCAGACCTATCAGTCGTCTGTATAAGTCTTGATCATTTTTCTCAGAAATTACAGATTTTATAGTGTGGCAGACTTACACAAGTACCGCCAGTAGGGTTTTAAAATTGCCGCCCTTGGCGAGCTCTACAGTTCGATACCGTAGTTCACAATCATATTCATTACATTTTTTTGTCAAAGAAATTGTATCGGCGCACGATTAACCTGGATAAGTACACATCGGTCCATGGAAACAGTTTGTTTGTGTGTGTACACACTGACGCGAGCAACATAAAATTTTATCTATGAAAAACACTTGTAGTCTACGGCCAACCGCCAATATTCGAAACCAATATGAAACGAAAAACGAATATTTGTACGGACAACAAATTTTTTTCAAACTTTATTATAAAATTATAAACCATTGCAATATACTCATTATTTTGAAAAAAGTTGCTTCATTGAAGGCTTCCTACGCTTCAAATTGTAATTTTATGATTCTTGAACTAGCGCCCTAATTGCACTACCTTTTGCCGTAATTAGTATGATTGTTGCGACTACATAAATTATAGAAACATACATTTAAGTAGTGAAATGGCCTAATATAATATGTAGGTACATCCTGTATACATAGTTTAATTCCTATAAGGGCCGATTTTTCATATCATATATCAGATAAAATGCACCATTAACAAGTTAAACATTACAGTTGCGCAAATAAAACAGTTGTATTTCCGTACTTTTAAATTCAGACAGGTTATAATTGATTCAATGGAAAACTTTTATCTGATGATTGAAAAGTCGGCCCTAAGACATAAAAGAAAATTTAGCCTTAAATTCCCGGCTCTAATATCTGTCGCCATCCGCTACTGTCTCTATATAAATGAAATTTCACGGTAAGGTAGGTAATATAGCGCTACAGAGTTATGTAGTCAAATCGTACAAAATTAAGAATGGGAAAGATGTAACTGAGGGTCATTTATTTTTACAAACTTAAATAAAAGTTTGTAAAAATAAATGACCCTCAGTTACTTTTTAACTTGCAATGGATGTACCTATGTATGTATGTATGTAAGTATGTTAAGTTCGGGTGGAATCTTGCATGGTAAATTTGACCAACTTCCCAGATTGAGCTGAAATTTTGCACGCATATACTATGGAGCTGATCTGATTATGGACTCGGAAGGTGGCCCTAGGAACTCCTGTACTAAACAAGATTGACCCGTCGTGTTTGGGCTCGTTTTACTTGTCTTGGCTAGCACTCTGCTGCTACATGATATCAAGAATCTCAAAAATGTATTTTAAAATTCTTTTTTAAATCATATTAGTTTTCATTCCATAGTCGTTACAGTATCGTTAATCAAATCTTGAAAAAATAACGATATTGCTTAATAAGATTTTTATTAAGGTCAAGGTGGCAAGATCCCAAAGTCGTGGAAACAATGGAACATACTTTATAAACTATGGAGAGGAATATTTTGAAAACTATTAATCTATTATAGAGCTAGAATGACTTTCCATGAAAATTGTTTTAAATAACATCCATTCAACAGGTTTTTCAGATGATTTTTGTAATTCCTTAGCCAAATAACGAAACCACAGGGGCTTTGTCACCTGTACGGAACTCTTCATTATATGCAGGTTGTCACGTACATACCCGATATATTTTCAAAGTCTTGAAAATTTTTTTTTTCAGAAGATAGGGATTTGAAACGTACTCGAGTGAAACCAAAGCAAAGCCCTAGTTATTATAAAATAATGTAAAGTCACGGAATGAAAACGTTCGTCACCTTAAAGTCGACTTTTGTTTGCGCGAGTACAAGATACAGTACTACCGACATTTTTATAAATGTTTCGTTTGTAAAATATAGAAATGAGAAAGAAGAAAATTAAAATTTTGACAATGATCAAATGATGATGATTTGAATGATGATTTCGCTGCGATTAACAATAAGAAACAAAGAGAATATAATCACTACGATTAACATAAATATTAAAACCAATAAAAAGGTTTTACATGTGTAAACAATCTTCTTGGACAAGATAGAAAATCAAGCAACTTTGATTTAACTTTATTATTAAAAAGTTAACGTAATTTGCTGTAGAACAGTCTGTTCTGTGACTTAATTTAAAAAGGTAGCATGTGCTCGCGGGACGTTAAATGAATCAATTTTAAAACTGGCGAACATATTCTTACCACGACTGTATTATTTAACTAAGTTTCACTGGAGAACATTTTCGAAGATCATACATACTAATTTAAAAATTACGTCTATTACGTACTCATGTACTCAACGCTACGCAACATAATATTGCTGATAGGTATAAGAAGCTGCAACAAACTCCCAAGCGCTTACCAACTTCTTGACTTATACATGTACTTGATTACTTTATATTATATACTCGAGATGTATCTTTATTTTATTTACGTGTGTGTAAAAGAAAATATCAAACGTGCTCAGCTTGGTAGGATAGTAGGTGTATCACGGACGGCGATCGCCGGCAACAAATTGCGGTTGGCCGAGATAAAAAAGGTCCGTCAGTCATTTTGGCGAACGAGCGGAGTCCAGCACGCTCGAGTTGCGGTTCAAAAACGACTCTGTGAACCCTTTTGGGTGTCGCTTGCTGCTTTATAAATTATACTACCCTCGGACCCGTTTAATTTCAAGTCTCACTTACTTGCAGCTAGTTCGTCTCATGCATAATGTGAGTCATTTAACTAAGCGTCCGCTTCCCTTTGAACATTGTTATACTTGTATACACATACTTGTGCGGGATATTATTAGTTTGATAGCCTTTGTGGTCTATGAGTTGTCATTGTCACCTTTAGTTCACTTGGATGCGGATTCAACAGGCTTGACTCTTGGTAGGGTAAATTTTATAAAGGAACTTTCCGTTGCTTACTCTAATTTGAATGTCTAGAATTGGATCCAGAGTTATTCTTTGTATCCTCCATAAAACAAACTTATTGAGTTAATTTGGGGGGAAAATATATTTGTGTTTGTTTTTTAGATTTAGTGATGTTATTAGTAGTCCAAATTATAAGTAAAAATGCCCGGCCATCTAAATATCTCACTTGTCATTAATTCTGGACCCGTGTCTTGTGGAAACTGTCTTAGGGATATATAGATATCATGGTTCACATTCAGTCTCTGTAGAACAATTATACCATGTTTACTTTTCATTGATTGACGACTATTGTTTAGCCTTGAAAGGCTGGAACCTGATTTCCAATTTATATTTTTATGTAAATTAGAAATAGAGATATATCTTTGCTGCTATTTCTATTTCTTGAATACTCTTATCTGTAGAAACTATGGTTTGTGCTATGGTTGTTTATGCTATGAATAAGGAGTGCCAAAGATCGAGTGCTGTGAAAAGTAAACGTAAGGAAGCGGGCCCGAACCGAAATGCACAAAAGGAATATAAAACTAGATGATAAACCTAATTCTGTATTGTCGAAAATGTTAGAAGCAGGAAAATTTAAATATTGGTCAGTTATAAATGTATCTCATACATCCAAAAGACTCTTTAAATTAACCGGGTATTGTCCACATTTAAATTCACAACCCAGCGTCTCTCTACGAGAGCTCAAACGAGTACCTACGCTATAGAAACGAGATAATAAAATAAATTGAATTTTGCTTAATAATCGTCCTGTTGCAGTGCTAAAGGCTGAAATAGTGCGATCTAAATTATTAGACCAATAGACAGCTCGAGAGTTCGCAATTACAGCTGTCCGAACGAATTGTGAGTGCGACAATAAAAGCGATACTTTTATTGTCGCCGTAAATTGCCTTTCCGTTTGGGCCATTGTCGTCGCTTCCTTGTTGTCTGTTTCCCCATAAGTCCGTGTTGATACAATGTATTTTCCGATTACGTTGATTGTCAATACAGGTTCTTCCAAATTCAATTCATGTGTTATATGATTTGATCGCAACCTTCCTCATTTTTCACTATTAACGTAATTTGGATTATCAAAGTGGGTTGTACGGAGATATTAGGTGTTTAATGTTAATTCGAGTTAAAGCGAGTGATGAAATGTAACTCGTTTGTGATGCCGTCTCCTCCTAATGCGAGCGCGTAACACTCGCCAAGGAGGACGCGGAGCGTGAGCGTACGTCCTTATTCCACTCCCGCCAAAGAAGGATGCGGCGGCGCCGGAGGCGGCTTTCTACCTTCGGTCGAGTGGGTCTCTGGGGAAGGATTCTCCACCCACCTGCAATGACATCAAGAGGATGGTACGTTGTTTTCCATGCACGCTCATCTTTGCTCCCGTGGGACGAGTCCTAAACCGCCCTACGCTATGAGTAGAGCATGGTAACGTCGAGGGCTATGCCCCCCGGCAATAGATGTGGACATTAGGACTCCTCCTGCCAGGGCACGTAGAGTTGGTAGAACCCCGCTTTTCCCGTAGCCCTAAGATAAGGCGAAGGACTATGGTGTGGCAATAGTACATCTTGCTTGCTAGTCGCGATTCTATGTGTGGCTGATGGTACTCGTCGGATTTCCCCTCGTAAAAAAGAGTCATGAAATGTATTAGGGCGAATGACATATTGTGTGATTTAAAAATATTAAGTATGTAGTAATGAAATAACATTTTATGGTATGAGAAAAATGCATTAATCGCAAACACCCATTGACACGATCAGAGTGCGCTCAAAAAAATTGATGTGAGTGAGGGATTTGGATAGCTACTCGGACCCCACTTGTGCCCTGGCACCTCGCAATCCGAGCATACTCGAACAAGAGAATTCTATATAAAGCAAATAACCTCAACGACTTTGATCTTGAATGATTAAGTTTTCAAGTAGATACTTGAAAATTAATAAATTCATTCCAGAAATCTCAGATGATTGTAAAGCGTTATCCGTGTACATTCATTCATATTTATTCTCGTATGAAGTTATTAGGGCTACTCAGTCAAACGCGGCTTCATGGTATTATTTCAAGCTATACTTATAATACATAAAGGTATTTTAATAAGTATATCTTACACACCTCTGAACTTTAAATGCATCCTGCAAAAACTATGTTTTTTTGTCAAAAAAAAGTGAACTAAGTATTATATGTTTAGTTCAATTTTAATAGGCATCTTTCTAACAAAATTGTCACAGAATGCTCCCTTTGTACTTAGGTTTTAGGTTAAGAAAGAGAGTCTCCCACGGCCTACTTCAATTCAGCAAATTTGTAACGTACTTAGCGAAGGACCTGGATATACCTGCTAGATAAATTTGCAAGCTCGGTAACGTTAATAAGCTGAGACACTTCTTGGAAGAGCTAAGTTGGCTGGAGTATCCAGACTAAAATACATGTAATTCCTTTAAAGGGAATAGATTCATTCCCAAGATCGCGAAGAAGGGATAAAAAAATGTCAGAGCAAAGGCATTTTCACGTTTATATATTGTTACGTTGCAGGACTCGAATTAAAATGCCGTTGGAATTACTATAGAGTTTATTAGAACTATACAAACACGTATAACACAGGTGCAAATATAAACGAACACAACAAGTCTAACCGTAATGCACAATTCAATAAGGTGATTAGTCCGTCACTAAATAGATTACCGAATGTACACAAGTCTTGCTTCGCTCGTGGTTATCGCTCGACTCCCACATCTCTCAATTGGGGCATTGCTTTATACTGTACAGATGCAATATGTCTGCCCGGCCGCGTGGACCGAATTTCTTAGAATCAGCTTGTATTTTAAATCCCAGACACCTGGCAGTGATCACAATACAAAAATAGGCCGTAAAAGATAACAATACACAGTGGGCTGTTTTTTTAATAATTGAATTTGAAGCTATATATAATTATATGTGTACATGTTATATAATAAATAGCATGTGTTTGTCAACTGGTTTAAATAAAACAAACATCAAATGTTCACCAAAACTATCTAAACACATCACTGAAAACCACATTAATGATACAGCCATTGTGAAGATTAGTGTGCTTAAACACAGAACATTTTACTAACGAATATAATTGACATTCAGTTTAAATCATATTACTATAACTTTTAGTCTAGTTACAATTTAAATACATTTATAATGTAATATTTGAATTAAATTCAAATACTTTTTGTTAATTGGAGTGCTTATAGATTAGACGAATGACGATGTTTTGACATGCACTTGTAAAATTACAAATTTGGCAATATTGTATGAAAGTTACAATCTTTGTAGCATATTTTTTATTTGATGTACCCTACCCTGTTTCACTTGGGCATGATACGGTATAACAATTTAGCATCAGACGAAATTTTGCATTGATCCCCTAATATTAAATTGTTAAAAGGGAATTTATATAATCCAGGTGCTATAGCTAATATCAAATTGAACATACGAGTACCAGAGAATTATTATGTGATGAGCCAAAGGGAACCACCAATGTTTATGATACCAAATAGCAGAAGGACCTTGCTTAAAAAGGCGCCAATAACACAGGCCTTGCAAACACTGATTATTCATCCATTCATTCATTCAGAATGTATGAATGGATAAGAATGAATGAATATGCTTTATTGTGTTTTAAAGATACAGTCAACAGAAACAAAATTTTACAATACAACAGGCGGTCTTATCGCTATTAGCGATTTCTTCCAGAGAACCTTTGGATGGTCAAATTTTTTTATAAGAACAGGGGTATGTTGCATTATTTTCACTATCGAAACATTCTTATAAATATACATATCTTATAAATACATACATGATATAATATATTTACATTAATAACAATATAAATATTATACTAATACGATATATGTAAATAAAATATTATAAAGTACACTTACATAAATAAATATTAGAACCATCTTAACAGTATAATGAAATTATTTTTCAGGTTGCCACAAGATCTTGGTTGTTTGGCTTCAGTCAGAGACCAACAATAGACCGGGGCTGGCGCGGGGATTACGTAAGTACGTCTCGTGCTGATAAATATTTGGTTGAAAATGATTATGTGACCATGCGAAGAAATGTGTGAAAATAATATTTATTAAATTTAATTAGAATTTGGAATGAGCTCCCAGCCAGTCCACGCCCAATAAAGGATTATTTTCTTTGACTATAGAACCAGTAAAGGCATTTAATAGGAAATACCCAATATCTTAAAAACTACCTACTTCACGAATATTGTTTAGAACATATTTCATCGACAGTAGGTACTTTTTAAGCTTGACCAGCATATTTTTTTCAGAATTTCCACTTCATAGGTTAAAAGTCAAAGTGACTATAGTGCACAATTTTCGTAACTTTGGAAGCTAATATTTCATTTTCATTTCATTCATTTCGTTTCATCGGCTATCTAATAGCTTAATTAAAAAGTTATCAAAAAAAGCATAAGATTTTTATAAGCTTATATTTAACTTGGAATGTTTGTTATTTAAGATCTGACTGACTATATATACCTCATATGACTATATGTGTAGGTAGGTACACTAAAATTTTAGAACCCTTAGTTACATGTATGGCGGCCACGCTTCATCTTTACATTTATTGCAATTTCACTACATAACTTTTTAGCGCCAAATAAACTACAACTTCTTGTCAAATGTTACTCATTAACTCTCGAATAAAAAAAACTGTGATATACACGATTAAACTGATTACTGAAAATGGCGATTACATAAAGGTTCCGTTTTTACCAAATTTATTACGAAACCCCAAAAAGGTGTCACTAAATTTAATTGAGGCTGGCAGCATGTCTAATGCAAGCAGCAATCTAATGTTGCAAATATTCGTAGAGGGTAACCACATTGCATGGAGTGAGTTATCAAATCGTCCGATGTACTCCAGCAATAAACATACTTGACGACCATCCAAATCAAATTTATCACAATAATAACGCCTAGATATTATTTCTATTTCTAAATTTAGCTTACGTCTCAAATTGTATTATCAATGAAACAATATACTCGTGGGTATAGTTATTCTCTCTAAGGAATTAATAATAGAATGTTGTGTAACTCCAAAAACAATATACCCCCAAGCGCAGAGGCATTTCGTAATACAAGTTTTGGTTGATTACTTATTGATTATGGTAACAATAGACTCTGTAACATCACTTATCACGGTGTCTATTTTGCTCGTATATTTGGTCGTCTTCGGGCGAAAAACAAGATGATGTGGATTAGAACGACATGAGGTTTATCCCGATTAAACAAAATATTTTGATGACAAGTAATTTGTTTCTAGTCTAGTTATGACTTTTATTCGTTATATTTATTCGGTTGCCAAATAAAAAAAAGCTTTCATGTGCGTGTCAGTTACAATAAAATATTCCGTATTCTTATTAGGATTAGAAATCCTAAAAAGAAGAAGCATTTTTAGACTGGTAAACAAGTGCCTTTTGGACCAACTTTTTTCAGCAGTCTCCGAAAATTATAAATGAGGTGTCATTCGATTTGGAATGGCATCTAGATGATTTTTGAAAAAAATTAAGTTCCGCTTGCAAAAATTGTAAAAGTTATTAACAATTAACTAAAAAAAAGGGGGGGGGTTAGTTTTTTTGCAAATATCTCAAAAAATAATAAAGATTTTTCAAATTTGAAAAAAGATTCGAAAAGAGGAGGAAATTTCCTAAAAAAAGTCTCGACTTCCGAAACTGTAAGATCAATATTTATAATTTTCCCAGAGGGATGAAAATACGGCCGAAAACGGGTACTCTGGCTTACGCAAGCCACACCCACATCGGCCCTTTAATGAATAAATATTATTTAAACATACTAAATATGCAAATAAAAAATTGAAAAAATTCAGGCACTAACTGAATAGATGAATGAACAATAATCTGCTTGAAAATTTTTTTTATAACAATTTTTCATTTAGTTATTCAATAGTTAATTTTTTTTTTTTCTTGAACATGAACATTGCAAGTGTGATAATTGTTAAACTATAAATTTAAGATTTTTTTCCTTTCTTGGAGCAATTCTTGAAAGGCTTTAAAATAGAACCCCGTTGGAAAAATTAGAAAATGTTTATTATTCATTTTTTATTAATAATTTTCGTTGTTACAAAATTAAAAGTTTTTTTTTAGTTAATTGTTAATAACTTTTAAAATTTTTGCAAGCGGAACTTCATTTCTTTCAAAAATCATCTAGATGCCATTCCGAATCGAATGACACCTCATATATAATTTTCGGAGACTGCTGAAAAAAGTTGGTCCAAAAGGCACTTGTTTACTAGTCTATTTCTGCCAACGTTTATGAGTTTCGAAACTAACTTTTGTTGACATTATTTTTAAGCCCTGCCACCTTCAATTCCTAAGTAGATATAGGTAATTCACTTCACGATTGTTAATGAGAACTTACATGTTTGCGTCACTTATAATTTAGGAGAAGCTGCAACTGAAAATCAGTGGTGTGTCAGCCCTTCCTGACACAGCATAATGCTGAGTGGTCGGCCTCATTGCCGTGAATGTTATGTCCATTTAATTTTTTAATAATTGTGTTTTACAAAATATTTGTCTTTATGTTATGCGTTTGAATCCTGTTAGTTTTCACGTTTATTAAGTTTGATGTACATTCATTCTCGCCAATAAATATTACTTTCTATCTTCTTTCTGTATTTCGTCGAATAATACAAAAGTTAGAGGTGGAATTTACATGACTTTGGATGCGAATAATTTACTGAGATCTATTAAATAAAATAGTTACTCAGAAACGCAGTCATATCATGTTATGTATATTGTTAATACCTGTCTAACGACACCACATATTCTTGTAATGTTACCTTTACGTTTTATATTGGGGGAGTTACTCTTCTATTCCATGCTGAAAGCCATACTCGCTTTATCCACCAAATTAACTTACAGTGTACATTATTATTCAGGCGATGTCCTCGCAGTCGAAGTTACGATGGCGGTACTTCGATTATATTACAATTTAAACCAATAATTATTTCTACTTCACCATTTGAACCGATAATATTAGTTTGATTATTAATCTGTATACGACGATGAGCATTATAAATTCAAGTATCAGTTTTTGCTGGGAACTTGGAAGATAATAATATTTTGTTGTACAATTGTTTTAATTAATGTATATAGTATTAGTTAAAGATTAATAATTAGTTACAAGATATTGAGTTGTTGATAGTGAGTGGATTGCCTTAAGAACTCTTTCGCCTAGCGTCAGTCTACAATTTGGCTGAAGAGATCCGATTTATATAGTTTGGATATTCATGAATACTTTCTATATAACAACACAGTAGTAAGATACACAAGTTGTCCAATCTCTTATTTAATAAGGAGAAAAAATACTTTTCAACGAATATGGCACAACCTTGATCTCGTAAATTTACGACCGGTACCTCATGAAAACCATTCCATTTGCCGAGGTAAAAGATATGTTACGGCTATCCCCGTAATTTAAAGTATATAAATTTCATGATAATCGGTTTATAAAACTTCCCACGCTTATATTTTGGATTCATATCCTGAATCAACTATCATATTTTAGATACCAAAAACTCTATGTTCATCCTTATTATCGACAATACATATATACCATGGAAGGAGTATTCTATTTCCATGTATATACCCAATTTATATTAATTGGTACATTCCCATGGCCGTGATAAAGTTTGTTTCTTCCAATCAAAGTCACTTTTATGTTTGGTATAATTAATAATTACAGAATATTCTATTGTGTACGTTCTGTGTGGGTATGGTATTGTTTAAATAAATAACAAAAGCAATTACTCAAATCGGATTTGATTTATTTCAATCCAACATCAAAAACTTAATGCGTTACGCATAGTTCTTATAGACTATCAAATTATAACTAAGGCCTTTTAGAAGGTCAGTTCCCGTCAAATATATAATATTTAAATTCTTACAAATAGTTTTGGGTTTCCTAAGGGATACGCCCTTCAAACGCTTAATAAATAGCTCGTCATGAAAACAAGTTCCACAGGAAAGATCCATCAGACTTACGATTAGTAAATACATTATTCTCAAAAACTCTAATGACGGTAAAGAGCAGACGAAATCCAATTCTGCCTCTGTTGCATTGCTACGTATTCCGAAGGGCTTAATGTCAGCGCAGAAGGCGCATCAGCCATAGGTGCTTCTGTCAAACCTTCTCTGGACCGTTCACTTATTTCACACCCCCCCTTCTCGCTTACAGCGGCTATAGATCTCTGCATTTGTTCACGTACTTGTGTTACTATATCAAATTGATTCTTTAACGTGATATATTCAGCTAAGAATTCTTCCAAATCCGACGGTAACAAATCAAGGTCCTCAAACGTTAATGGCCGTTGCGGATATTGACTTGTACTCCCTTCCAAAAACTGTGTGGCGGACGGCATTATCGAGTACTTTTTCGACGGCGATGTTGGCAGACTTGGATTTTTGCGAACTCGTCTTCTTTCGTTAGAAAGATCTAAAAAGCTGTTTGATCGTTGTGCTGTTCGCTGTCGACTTCTTTCGTAAGGCCTCTCAATTAACGAGCCGGATTCCCCGCCAGAACTATTTCTACGACTATTAAGAAGAGGACTACGGCTATCGCCCTCACTCATACGAGGCATTGTACTAAAGTGGTTCTGATGCCGTTTAAATTCATCCCTTAAGTAAGAAGTGTTTCCCAAATCATTCATTTCTATTGCCTCTGAACACATATTATTTTCATTGTCACTATCTGTTAAATCAGCGTCAACACTATCTCGAGTTCTACATGCTCTACGGTAACGATTTGTTTTTGGAATTCTGTTGTTTTCTACAGAATATCCAAAATTATTATTTGTAGCACCCGTAGAACTGTGATTTGATCCGAAGTCAAAGGATGACCTGCGTACAAAAAAAGTATATAAAACAAAATATATAAAACATATACATAAATCATAACAGTACAGAGTATTGTAAACGTCCGTGAACGACGATAACCATTTGCCATCAAGTGAATTGTTGGCTTGTTTATCTACTTCTCTCTAGGCAAAACTGATATCTGAGTAATTAATAAATTATAGTCTTTTTAATAGCTTTCCACTTCTTCTTTAGTATCTATCACTAAAGAAAATGCGGCGTGCTAAATTTCAAAATATGCTCTGTGTAATAATGTATAAGGAACTTATTTTACGTCGCTAATTCTTCAAATAAAGTTTTTCTTTCTTTCTTTTCTTTTTTACTAGACGGTATTTTACCACTTGAAGCTCGTAAAGAAATCGTCTAAGAATAATTTATAAATTAATATTTGTATAAACGGTCTTATTAATAATTAGGTATACAGTCATGTCTGTATGTTCATTAAAATTCATTGGCATTAATTACATTATGTACATAATCTACTCTTTTGAACATCAAATACGTGTCAAGGGAGATCCCTGCGAGTTTTTGGTAAATATATTACGACGCATTCGAGTTTGGTCTTTTCAAATATTAAATTAAAAACTTATTATAATGTACTTAAGTTTGAAGATTTACTTTAAGATCATCATTAAAACTTCTAAGAGCCGCCTTCTTGTCGGCGGAGCCTCCTTAAAATATACTATTAATTTATAAGAAGCTTTTTTATTGCATGTGTTCAGCAGACAGGCAGACGGCCCACATGATGGAAAACGGTTACCATCGCCTATGGACATTTGTAACACCAAAGGCTACCAATCTACTGCCGCTCTCATAAGGGAAACTGGAACCTGGCTACTAATGCCGGAACACAACTCAAGGTTCTTATGGCGGCAGACTCTAAACCACACATCCAGATGGGCAAACACCCTACCACCTGACTTGGGTTTTTTATCACCTCTTACAGCAGCCCACAGGTAATGGTATTTTTTCTCTATTCCTGCACAGACGTACACTGTAAGTTTAACTACTCAATGTTGTATTTAATACAAATAGAATTTCTGAATACTAGTAGATGTAGATCATGTACAACATTATTAATATACAACATTAAACACTACTAACTTAGTAGATGGCGAACATGTAATATAACACTATTATATATATATATATATATATATATATATATATATATATATATATTATGTATGTCTAGGTAATACTTTTATTTTACTTTGCTGGTATAGTTTATTTATGAGATATTTTAATTTTCAATTTAGTTCTAATTGATATGAGTTTTTTATGCATATTAAAGTAGATATTAAATAACGACTTACGGTCTTTTAAGTAGGTATATAAATAGTTAGAAAGAGTTCTTCAAGAAGCCTACAAACTTAGTCTAACTCATGTAACACCATTAGTATGCAATCATCTTAATAAAAGCAAAGTTACTTTAATAATAAGATTTTAAAAGCATTAGTAAGATTATTTATTATTGGTGTCCAAAAATACATTTATAATACAAACAGTCTTAACAAGTTATATATTTTTTTATTTCTAAAATATAAAATATATTGTTACCTCTTGTCATATTCCCTGTAAAGTGGTATATGAAGGTCAGGCTTTGGGGAAATTGGTCTGCTGTGGTTTGAACTCAATTCTAAATGTCTCCAGCTGGCATCTGGTGGCGATGTTCTGGAATTATCCCTTGCTAGGTACCCATTGCTATCCTGTAAATCCCCCGTTTGACATCTCACAAAAACATCCTCTGGATCTTGAGATGGCACGTTCTGATAATCACCACGTTTACGTCCACAGTCTGGTGTCAAAGTCCGTTGTTGTAACATATTGTCTTTAACACTAATATTTATTTTATCAACACCGTCACGACGGTGCTCAAATACTATTTGTTCATTCCACCTATCTAATTGCCGTCTCTTACGTACTTCGTAAGCACATAGTGTCACTAAACATACAATAAATATAATCACTGCACAAATCGTCAATCCCGCTATTAATGCTACTCCACTATAATTATTTTCATTTGATCTTTTTTCCATTAACAAATTAAAAGTCAGTTCAGCTTTACCAGCTCTATTTTCAGCACCACAAATATAAGAACCGGCGTCCTGCATCTCTGCAGATTTTATTGTTAAATTACTAGTATGTCCTTCACTACGTAATATAAAAGCTCTACCAGAATTGACATTGATTGATGTCGTATTAGACAGGAGGCGGCCTGCGCGAGACCACCGCACCAAGGGCGCAGGCACCCCTTTCACTCGGCAAACAAATGTCACATCGGCTCCCTCGAGACCCTTCAATTTGCTCGAAGTTGTGCTTACTTCCGGTTGACACGCCAAATCTTCGAGGGTTATTTTATTCCAGGATATTGCCCTGAGTCTCGGAGGCGAGTTGCAATCAGGCACTTTAGTGGCCGGTAAGTTTCTTTTAATCATCCAATCGCGAAGGGGTCGTAATACACAGGTACATTCCCAAAAGTTGCCAGCCAGCTCAAGTGCGTTCAAGTTACGCAACGGAGCTAACGCCGCGGCGTGTAATATTCGTAGTCTATTATTATTTAACTGTAAGTATTCCAAAGAGGATTCCAAACCTGCAAATGCCCGTGACTCGATATAATTGATTTTACATTCGTTCATGATAAGTTCCACAAGGTTTGGTAAATTTGCAAAAGCGTCATTTAAAACTTTAGTAATAGGATTACCACTCAAACGCAATTCTCTGAGTTCTCGGAGAGGGTCAAAAGCGTGCGACGGGACAGTGACGAGATGATTTCGTGAGAGATCGAGGTCGACGAGATTAATTAATGATGCGAACGATGTTGCTTCTATGCTTTCCAAACTGCACGAACGGAGATAGAGGCGTTGCAGATTTATCAATCCGGATTGTGCGAACACTCTATGTCCGAGAGATACTAGACGATTATTTGTCAAGTCCAGCAATTGTGTTGCTGACACCAAATGTATGGGGACGGAGGTGAGGCCGGCGTCGGGGCACAGCACCGACTCCTTGCCACTGCGCCACTTGCACTCACAGAAGCGAGGGCAGTCACCCAAGGCTTCCACAGAAATGACGCCCATCAGAAGCAGCCACATAGTCCGTAATAAATTAACCCTCCCCACACCGCTCAACTTGTTCCACGAGCGTCATGCTCGGGGCGAACTTTTTTGACCTGAAACCAAAACAAAAATTATAAGTATCATATACGTAGTGCTTATAATTAAAAACCTAAGAAATACAAGTACATGTTTATAATAAATAACAAGGGCAGCCCATAAATCCACCGTTAGGCTTGAGCCTCTCCAATACTCCCGAATCGATTGTCACATTAAAAATCATTGTCAAAAGTATCAAAATTCATAAATATGTCTTAAGAATATTTTTAATTTAAAAATATTCTTAAGACACAATACACCCGTCTATTACACCCAGTAGACGGAATTTTCCATGCCCGATATACCTAATTATATTTAGTACAACACACCAGGGAAATTATAAATTTACTAATATTTGCCCGCAGCTTCGTTCTCGTTAACGTGTGTTTTATCAATCAATAAAAAATTATACTACAATTACTTATTTGCTTATTGTTGGAGTACAGCAGACAGGCTGACGGCCCAACTGTGATGGAAAGTGGTTACCGTCGCCTATAGACATTTGCAACACTCAAGGTGCTACCACTGGCCACTAATTCCGGAACACAACTGAAGGTTGTTATAACAGCATACCCTAGACCAGGAGTGGCAGCTAGCCAACCAGACGGGCAAATGCCCTACCACTTGGCTATGGGTTGTTTTGTCTCCTCTTACGATGGTAGTAGGAATTAGTTTTCTTTCTCCCTGCACGGATATTTGTATAACAATTGCTTATATAACAACCACCTAAAGGTTATTTTTCTATACTTTGGAATGAAAATTACTCTATGACCCCTTTTGCACCAATGACTATGAGTATGCAAAATTTCACGATGATCACTAGATTAGTTAAAACATGAAAACGTAACAAACAAATAAACAAACTTATATTCACATTTTACAATATTAGTATTCATTGGACATTTCTTTGAAGCATTGTTTGTGTTTTAATAAAATGAAAATTCTGCACTAATATAATATCGCCCGTACAGATGTAATAAAATAACTAAAAATATCTAGTTCACAGTAATGTCCAAAAATAAAGAGTTCATTTAAAAGTCAGGTCATACTTGGCACTCGTATATAAATAAGAATCTCATATGAAAAGGGTCCTAATAAATAACGTCTAAATCATTTTTATGGCCAATCTGTAGCGAGTAGACTATATCGTAACATGGCCGCGCTTCCCTGTACCACTGGCCAGTTTTATTAGAAACAGCTATAAATAATATTAAAAGCCCATTTAAGTATAATATAACATCACACTACATAATTTAGCTCGAAAAAATATTGAAGTACCTGAATTTAGTTTGAACAAGTAAAAACTATTATAAACTATAGTACTTTATCTATACTTCTTCTTCAGCCAGACTCTGTCCACTGCTGGACGTAGGCCTTCCCAAATTTGCGCCCGACAGATCTCGGTCTCCTGTCTTCCTCATCTAGCCGAATACCTTGCGCAGGTCGTCAGTCCACCGGGCGTCCTACGCTACGTTTACCAAGATGCGGTTTCCAGTCCAGGGCTCGTTTGCCAACAGGACTTTAATTATACTCATTAATAAAATTCAATTTTCTGTGTTTTCAAAATAAATGCGAAAATTTAAAGCAAAATATTATTTAATAAATACTGCGATACCTAATCGTAAATTACCGTTTTTTTAATTGTGTCTGTATGCCGGTTTAAAAATTTGTTTGGCATGAACGCTGAATAAATAAAAATTTAAAGAAACAAATCCAATCGTCAACCTTTGTATATTATCTGTTACTAATAGATAGATTTGATATCTTGCAGAGTTCAGAAAACTTAAAATATCAAGTCATATCGGAACCCGCCAAGATTTGTTAAAGAAGTATATAACATTTCATAACGGCTAGCATTATGTGTGTTAACGACGTTCCTGGTATTGCAAACATCTAAGCAAACCTTTCATGTCGCGAGCCGTCTGTCTGCTTGCTTCAGGTAATAAAAAAAATAATCCCAAAAGATTAGCAGCGTAACGGCATTACAGGGTAACATTATTTTCAACACACTTGCTCATAAAGTGGCTCTATGGTCACCGCAATTAGGCACAGAATGACACCCATAGTCAAACTGTGACTAAAAAAAATTATAACTCACTAGTGAGTTATACATTTTTTTTTAAATTTTATTGGTTGGGTTGCTTTGTTCTTAAAAAAGTTTTTATTCAAAAAAAAGATCGTGTTCTATAGAACAAATAAATTAATGTTCCTATTGCTTGCTCATTTCATGCAACTTCTTATATAAATAGATAATTTTAACTCGTACGTGTTTAATAAATATAACTTTTTTTTCTCTGTAATAAAAGAGAACTTTAAATTCCCCATTTTGTACGTGGCAGAATAGGCGCAAACCCTATGCGCGGAAAATAAAAAAAAAACCTCATCCCTTTAGTCTGTGGCCGATCGCAATGCGCGCGCATAGGAAAACTGTTATCTACTAATAAAATAAGTTTTTGTTGTTACTTTATTCACAAGTGTGTTGAAAAACGTCGTATGATACACGTGTGTATTGATGATTACCGTCCTCGGCTCTCTTAAGACCCTCGCCTACGGCTCAAGTCTCAATGGCGCCTCGGCGGTAATCACCAATGTTACACACTAGTACCATAATGTACTATTAAACACTGCAACAGAAAAATGTCATCGTTCTTCGATCTCCTTCTCACTTTATCAGTAATACGAAGTTCACTATGGGAGGCTCCTCGGTAACTCAGAAAGGACCTGAAGGCTCGCATTTGCCAGGGTCGTGGTTGTGACTAATTCTGACTTGATAAAAGGAACACTTCTTAGAATGTGTATTACAATATTTAAAGTATTCTATGTGTATTGTTTTCGATTTGTATTTATATATTTAGTGATTTCACAGCTTTTCATGGATTTTAGATTTTATAAAGAAATTATTAGGTATTGATGTTCAGACGTATGTAGGACGACTGTATTATTCAATGTACTCTTTGCGAGTGACGTGTGTTATTTATAATAATATATTGTTATGATATAATGAGGTTTTAATGAATTACGGAGTTGCGTTAATCGCAAACACTATGTACACTCCTATTAGCAAAAGTACATATATACGTACGTACCACTTTTCATGATAATCGATTTATTCCCAATGCTTTTAAGAAATAATAAACAAATATTTATGATACAAACGTTTGAATATTCAGTCACTTTCATATAATTTATAAGTGTACATAGTTATATTTATTTCACGAAATGTTATATGTTATATATATCACGTATGGAAGCGAGAGTTGGGTATGGAACAGAGAGCATGAAAGTAGAGTAAACGCAGTCGAGATGCGAGCACTGCGCAAAATCTGCGGAGTGACGCTCGCGGACCGCGTTCGTAATACCGAAGTAAGAAAGAGAGTTGGTCTGAAAGAGAGTGTTGGGGTGAAGGTAAGGAAAGGAATGCTCCGGTGGTTCGGGCATGTGGAAAGAATATATGATGAAAGAATGATTAAACAGATATACAATGCAAAAGTGGATGGATGCAGAAGTCGCGGAAGGCCACGACACACCTTCCATGATCAAATTGATCGTGTATTAGCAGAAGGTGATGTCAGGAGTCTTAAGAACAGACGAGCGTGCATGACAAGAGCTATGAATGTCAAAGAAGCAAGCGAGGTGTGTAAGAATAAGCCTGTATGGCGCTCTGTTGTTCGTGCCTACCCCGCAAGGGACCTGGCGTGAAGTTATGTATGTATGTATGTATGTATGTTATATAACGATTTTCCTTAAGCTATCATTTATTAAGGCAAGAAAAGTATTTCGACTCTATCCTATTTTAAAAAAACGTGATCTTCGGCTCAGTTATGGACGGATTTGGGGTCAGTCGGCCGGCGTAAAAACCTCGCTTACAACTTCCTCGTATAACAAGAAAGTCGTACGACCGCTTCCTAATCCTAAATGACAGCAGACGTGCACATGTTCACCCAATTTTACCCAAATTATTTATATCTGTATTTTACATTTCGAAGCCGAAAATACTTGAAATTCACTTTCGGCATTCTCCAAGCGCATGATGATGTGTTTCGACATATTTTTTAGCAATGTCTAATGCCGCTATATGCGTTCTGTCGAGCTTTTGTGAGTGGTCTGCCTGGCATACAACAATAATACGTACATAGTTGTATAATATTATTAATTTACATTGGTAACACCTCTGGTGCTGTAAATGTCCATAGACGACGGTAATGACATTCTATCAGGTGGATTGTAAGTCTGTGTAAGAAGGAAATAGGCAGCGCAGTTTCTACGTCCAACATAACATGTCGAACATAGAGCTCGCGCTGCTTTCCTAGTCACTTTCCTGTTTGATGCCATAGAACTGCAGTGTAGTTTGTTTTTTTTTCAAAAATATTTAATCATGTCTATATATACGTATGATATACTTGCTACGCTTACCAAAGGCAGGTTAGCGGATATTAACAAATCGGTTATTTTCAAAGGGTGGATTTGGTCAGGGTCACCCTAAGCACGTGGTGAATGTAACAATGTGCACCTTGAACTGATTTCTAAGATATGAACCCATGCCATTGCAATACCAGCCACTAGTAGCTTCCATTACTAATACAGCGATAACACGTTGACAATTGACATTTAGCCAGGTGGTAGGATATTTGCTCGACTGGATGGCGACCACCCCTGGTCTTGAGTATGTCGCCATAACAATCTTGTGTTGTGTTCCGGCATTAGTGACCAGGTTCCAGTCTCCCTTAAGTGAGCAGCAGCGCATTTATAGCACTTTTTACAAATGTCCATAGGCGATGGTAACCGCTTTCCATCAAGTGGGCCGTCTGCCTGTCTGCTGATCTCCTGCAATAAAAAAAAACACGTTGCGAAACGGTGTACGTACAATAGAAAGTAGATTTAAAATGTTAACTTATATGTATGACCTTCGAAAACGATCTTCAGTGGTACTTACTTTGAATTTGAATATATGCTAATGGTGATTCTATATACTTATGTCTTGTTAGTGTTTAAAAATGAATGCATTTATTTCAAAATAGAATTTTACAGATCAATCAATCGATCATAACCTAATTCATTATCTGTGTATATATTTCTGTAAGAAGTTAAATCAAAGTGTTTGGTTCAATCATTCATAAGTTAATAAAGGCTGGAACTGAAAATCAGCGCTGCGTCATCTCTTGTCGCAGCATAACGCTGAACTCTGGCCTTGTTGCCGTAAATGTGGTGTACGTTTTTCTTATAATTATTATGTATTCATGACTTAAATGTACAATGTATAGTTATTTAATTATATTTTTTTCTGTGTGTACATACATTTGCGACAATAAACATTTTCTTTCTTTCTTTCTAGATCACTTGTTGAAAGTTTATGAGTCTGCCGCCGCTTCCGAAGCAATATAAACCCAGCTACCAATATTTACTCCGAATCAGCCAAGATCACCTACGAATAGCCCCCAAGCTAAGCTAAATGACGGGTCGCGCCAATCTCGGTCGGCTTGAAACTCTATAATATTTCAATCAGCGTAGATCCCTATTTACATTTAATGGATCCCCAATTTTTTTCTCTGACATGTATCCCTTGAATATCAACCAATAACCTGGGATCGATATAGACCACTTTGGGCATTAATTTTATAGGTCAACAAATAAACGTTACTGAATCTCGAGCGATTTGCAAACCTAACCCTTATCAAAACATGTCACCTGACTTAATCTTAGGTTACCAGGCCTCCAAGGGTTGGAAGATGTGATGGCAGTCGCTCCCATAATTTTTATCTTTGCCAAAAGGTTGACAGCCCCAGCGAATGAAAAAACAAGGTTGTACCTATAAGGGATGACAATATTTCAGCTCTATGATACGTATGATTAGGTACTATGATGTATTGTATTGACAGCGTTGGTCTGATAACGGGTAGTGCTATGTTTTATTTTAAATTTACGCTATACGTACTTCGCCGTTTGAACTCTGTTCTTTTTCACATCTTGTTCACATCTGTTTTTTTCAGAAACTGTTAAGAACACTACTTCATACTAACTCTGCCCGCCATTTCGTTAGCATCAGGCTAAGACTTTATATCCGTACCTTCTGAACCCTGCGAGATATCTACTGTTTTAATCTCTTAAACTGTCATTGAGCCGCTTTGTAGCCTATCCACGAAAGCTTTCAGACAACCTGAGAGAATACGTTCTACAAACGATAATTTACGCTTAAGCAATAAAGTTAGTAATTTTTAGCAAAGTCGTGGTAACGTAATGCGTCCTAAACTCAGAGAGCGCGGGTTCGATCCTGACCGGAACGTATGCACTATTTAGTCAGCTTTCTGATCTAAGGTGCATATTGTTACAATTACCGCGTGCTAACAAAAGTGAAGAGAAACATCGTTATGCAGCCTACACAACGAAATAACAGATGTGTCAAACCTGCCAAGCCGCCTTGGACAAGCGAGTGAGCCCAGCAGTGATACATTTATGGGCTGATATTATAGCAACCTTTACTCAAATTTTAACAATTGCTTTGAAATCAAATACTTCAATTTTATTTGCTGGTGTACATTCTAAGCAGTTGTACATGTGCTTTATAGTACATATCAGAAAAAAAAATGCAAAGGTATATACAGAACTTGTGCTAGCCATCTAAATACACGTGATGTGGGAACGTGCAACTCAGATATACGATTAAAGAACCAGCTTAATAAATAGTCATAATTATTCCAAAGAATTTATTACAAAAATTATAAACTAAACTACTATATAAAGTACAATGGTATATACCTACAGCATCTAATATAGTTATACAAATATTTTTAATACACTTTACTCACCTCAAATACACGTCTGTCTTGGTTTAAAAACTGCAGCCAGATTCTGAAACAAAAGAAAATAACATTAATGGAATGCTTTCTCCTACAAACTTTATTTACAAAACCGTTAATATTTTCAATTCATTTAAAAAGACGAGGTTTGAGATTATTATTAATCACGGTAACTTTAAATACAAATATAATGAAAAAAGTTTAATCTAACTAAACTTTATACGTCAATTATAGTTTGTTCTGCTTATAGTTCTTAAATTTATAGATGAAATAAAAAGCATAGGTCACAAAGGTGACCTAAAGACAGTGTCTAATCGCCATACCGATATAAACATGTAGTAGGTATTAATATACAATATTTTAAACGTACTATTTATTGAATAATGACATTTTATTTAATACTATTCAAATGAATTTCAAGTTCTTAGTTCTAGGAGTAAATTACGTACCTTTTATCTTAAAATTAACATTTAATAGAACAGAATGAGAAGGAAAGTCAGAATGAATGAGATTTGTTTTGGATACATTAATATTCACCTTGAAATAAAATCTTTTTTCCATTTCTCCGTGTCTCGAAAGACGCTATAAATTTAATTTAAATTACAATTCCAGTTTTATAAGAAAAACATTACTTAAGCAGAAAACAGGGTATTAATACTTTTTGATTTATTCAGAGTTCTAATATTTAATATCTCTTATACCATGCCATTCATCTTATACGAGTAAGTGACCCATTTTCGAAATTGTTATGCAATTTTGAAATTTAACACCTGAGTTTTTCTAAATACGTAGAAGTCTCTATTTGCAATCAATTCTCTTATAGCCTATTATTGAGGTCACAACGTCTTATAATTCGATGGAGCCGGCTGCACGCACGAAAAAACATGACTCATGCGGCGTTACCTCGCTCCGAGGCTTTCCATTTAAGGCTTGAAGTGCAAGTGAGAGCGCGGAACGAGCGACAAAGAGGCACAATCGGCCTCCGCGTTCGGCAGCGTAATTGACATAATTGTATTTATGCGTACAAATAAATGTAAATTGATCAATTCAATTGTGATTTCCATTTACCTCCTTCTCTATATCCATACAAAATATCTATCAAACAAATAAAATTAAAATTTTCTTTTGAAAAATGAAACCATTCCATCAGTATTTTCTTATGACGTTGTCACGTTCAACTATCGTCAGTAAACCGACTTTACAGACAACCGATTTTTTATATTGATTAAAAAGGTTTTAATGAATGTAAGATCATGTTGAAGATGATACAAAGAGGAGTAAATTAAGAACAATGACAAGCTTCGGTAACAGTAATTGCCTATCTGACTAAAATAATTAAACAGCTATTCTAAATTGAATTTGTCTAGTTTCCATCCTGGCACAATACCTAACCTACAAACCTTTGCAAATAAATTTCATTAAATAATGTAATTTAACCAGATATTCATAGTAATCATCATCAACAACAATAAAAATATTGTTGTTGATGATAATTACTCTTTATTGCACACCAACATTAAAATAGTAAACAGTTTCTCGTCTTAATATTATAAGGTAGTAAGTACAATGGGCAGCCTTATTGCTTAAAGCGATCTCTTCTAGATAACCTTTAGATGGACAAGGATCTTATTCAAAACTAGGATTCGTCCGCAACATCGTCGAGGTTTGACGGAATAAGCTAATTTATACGTATCCTAACAACAGGAAACCTCTCCCGGGAAAAATCCCGTGGGATTCTCGGGATATAAACTATCACAGATTTTATGACAGAGAAATTGCTATCGGCCAGTGAAAACTGCATCGTAATTAACCCAGTAGTTTTACGTGAATCTCGAACAAACAGAAAAATACAAAAAATCTAAGAAATAAAAGACTACACTTTTAAAATTTTATAACATTTTAGATCATTTGTTATCGTGTACGCTATCAATGTATCACCGTTAGTCAAATCGTAGACTACGCATCCATATAGCATAAAGCAGTGATCTACATCTAATTTGTCAAGTCTCAAAACACGCTGCTAAGCCCGATTTCTGGATCCAATTCTTGCCAGTCGTGTTATATAAGTCGTCGCTTAATCTAATCAGGAGCGACGCGGTTTATTGTTGTCTAAGCGTGGTCTTCATCCAGACTCTAAGTTCATCAATTATCAGTTGCCCGGCAGATTTGTTCGACCCACCGCCACTTCAGAGTTCTTAACTTGTACTTAGTCGAGACGTTATGTCAGTGACTTGGATTTTGACGAATCACTTCGTCGCGAAGATCCTTCATTGAAACTATGAACAAAATTACCTTCATAGCTAGTTAAGCGACTATAAAAAGGGCAGCTTTATTTTAAGTATTAATAACTTGATTTAATTATATTAATAAACAATATATAGTAATTACCGATTACTAATAGTAATATACAATATTACTATTTGTAATCGGAATAATTGAGACATCGAAATGATAGAAGATATTTATTAAAATATTATAAATCAAAAAATTTCAAAATTTAAACAATTGGCACCAGTAGTAAAAAGAATTCCCCGAGGGGCTAGAATTAGTGTTTGCCAAATTTTTTCACAGAAAATAAGAAAAGTTATAAACGAGAATTCCTTACGTACCTGGGAGCATTTATTGCTACTCCCCTATCATATCCTTAATATTAGCAAAAACGAGCATGGCAATGTTACATCCAAAATTAAAAACAATTGCAAACATATTGAAGATAAATTTGACTTTAGTGAAACCAAAACTTACAAATATCCGGATAAACGTTTAGGCCACATGATTGAAAAAAGCTTTCAGATGGGGATATCAAGGGAGCAGCAAGAATTCTTTTCTCGAATGATGATATAGCACCTTATGATGAGACAACTCTGCATGCTTTAGAAGACAAACATCCACCTTCCGGAAGCACACAGTTGCAAGATATGCCTGAAGACTCCAATCCGAGTAATTTAGATGTAACCCCAGAGAGCATTCTGAATGCCGTTATGTCCTTCAGAAGTGGCTCGGCCGGTGGGTTAGATGGCCTCACTCCACAACATCTTAAGGATTTGTTGAGTGGGGGCACCGGCAATGCCGGCGAGCTGCTGCTCAAGGATGTAACGGACTTGATTAATCTAATGCTCTCTGGTTGTGTTAATAAAGACATCCTCCCAATAATATACGGTGCCAACTTATGTGCTCTAAAGAAAAAAGATGGCGGCATTCGACCTATTGCAGTTGGCACCACGTACCGACGCCTCGCAGCCAAAGTATGCTGTCGAGCTATAAGAAACCGTTGCTCCAGCTACTTTGCGCCGATTCAATTAGGTTTTGGCATCAAAGGTGGCTGCGAGGCAGCGGTACATTCTCTGAGATCATTTTCCACCACCGATTTCTGTGAGGCTATCCTGAAGGTGGATATCAAAAACGCATTCAATTCGGTTGATAGGTGTGCCCTGCTGTCTGAGGTTAGAAAACATTTTCCCAAAATCTACAAGTATGTTCATCAGTGTTACAATGAAAATTCCTATCTGGTATACCAAAATAACCTAATACATTCGGCAACGGGATGTCAGCAGGGCGACCCTCTCGGGCCAGCCATTTTTTCACTTGCCATCCACCCCGTCATTAAACAACTAAATTCTAAATTCAATGTGTGGTATCTCGACGATGGGACCTTAGGAGGTGATATAGATACAATGAAAAAGGATCTAAATTTTTTAATACAAGAGTTTGGAAAAATTGGTTTATCTTTAAATTTTTCTAAATGCGAACTTTTCCTTGCTTGCCCGACGAAGAACAACATCAACACTATTTCCGCCTTTACAGATTTGGCCCCCAATCTAAAAATTGTTAATAAAAGTAATTTAAACCTCCTTGGGTCTCCCATCTTCGATGAGTCTTTCCCATCTTTCGTAGAAGACAAAATTGACAATTTTCAATCAAAATTATTAAATTTAAAACAATTAAACACACATAGTGCTTATTTTATTATTAGACACTGCGTTTTCACTCCCAACTTTACGTATGTATTGCGCTGTTCCCCCCTTTGGAGACATTCCGGTATTTTAAAAAATTTAGACAATATTATTCGGCAAACATTAACTTCCATCCTAAATATTTCTTTAGATGACCGATCGTGGACCCAGGCTTCCTTACCGATACGGCTAGGTGGCTTGGGGATACGCAAAATTTCTGACGTAGCACTACCTGCCTTTCTGTCCTCAGTCTATAGTACTGTGGACCTCATATGTAATATAATAAATCCATCACACAGTGATTTTGAGGTCCCATATTTGACTGAGGCCAGAAATGCCTGGTCTTTGGCTTGCCCGAATGAAAATTTTCCTTTAGATCCAAAAATGCAGAGGCTGTGGGATGGGCCGCTCAGTAAATCGGTGTATGACAATCTCATGTCATCTTGCACCGGCGAAACTGACCGTGCTCGCCTCCTAGCTGTTTCAAAATGGGAGTCTGGTCTGTGGCTTCAGTGTCTGCCCTCGGCGAATCTAGGTACACTCCTGGATGATACTACATTCAGGATTGCTGCCTGCATTCGCCTGGGGGCAGACATCGTGGTCCCACATCGTTGTCGGTGTGGAGATAAAGTTGATAGACTGGGTCACCATGGCTTATCTTGTTTGAGGAGTGCTGGTAGAACTTCACGACATGCGGCTATCAACGACATCATCCGCCGGTCTCTTGTCACCGTTGGGGTTCCAGCTGTTCTTGAACCGAACGGACTGTGCCGCGACGATGGCAGGCGACCGGATGGAATGTCGTTGGTACCTTGGAAGATGGGACGCCCCTTAGTATGGGACGCAACGTGTGTCGATACGTTGGCGGCTTCCCATCTTCCAAATACAGCATATAACATAACAGATAATAAACAAAATTAACTGTAGGGTTAACTTATATATAATTAGCGATATGACAGAAGAGTTAAACTGTAATTGATAGATAAATAGATAACTCTTTATTGTACATCAAAGTATAGACAAACAGAAGTAGAAAAAGATAAAGCACAAAGGCAGCCTTAATGCAAAATAGTGATCTCTTCCAGGCAACCCTTGCCAGGGGTTGATAGATTGTTAATACGGACGGTGGTGCACTTAATATTAGATTTAGTATATTTTGAAATTCCGATAGGGAAATAAATTAAAGTTTTACAAGCTTTTATTTAACTTGCAATGGATGTATGTATGTAAGTTCGGGTGGAATCTTGCAAGTTAAATTTGACCAACTTCCCGGTTTCCGATTGAGCTGAAATTTGGACGTATATGTATATCGCGTGACAATGCAATAATATGGTACCATGGAGCTGATCTGATGATAGCGTCGGAAGGTGGCCATAGGAACTCCTGTACTAAACAAGATAGACCCGTCGTGTTTGGGCTCGTTTTACTTGTCTTGGCTAGCACTCTGCTGCTACATGATAACACAGGACACATACAGGATTTTTCAATTATAATGAACACGCGTCAAGACACCCTCTTATCGTTTTAGTTTTAAAATATCATCATAGAAATAAATTTAATTACTGTTTATACAAAAATTAATGCGTGCGTAATTCGATATTACTGAATAAAATTATCATATCTTAATTTTGTAGGTACATTTTACAAAAACTATCGGAAGGCGAGACAGCAACGTTATGTAGGTAGGTTGATAAAAATTATCTCAATTAATATGATTATCACTATCTACCCTTTTAGTCTGTCTGCTCCCAAAACTGGTTATTATAGTTCAACTATTATGCTTATATCTCATCCATTTTTAAAGAATTTAATTAATAATATGGGAATCGGAACACGCTATAAGCGTACATGAGATCGTATTTTTTTTAATGCTTTGACCTCATGAACATTGATGTCCTTAATTCAGAACAACCTCAAAAATGTATTTTTTTATTGCCTGAAGCAGGCAGACAGCTCACCTGAACTACAAAGTGGTTACCGTCGCCTAGGGACGTTTGCAATAGCAGGGGTGTCGCCTACGCGTTGCCGACCTCTAAGAAATTTTATAACGCCCTTCTTAAAGAGCCCCATGTCGTAACGCAAAGAGAATACTGCGGGAAGTTCCCTCAAGATCATTGTTACGCGGAATAAATATTCTAGAGTACCGTTGCGTAGTTGACCGTGGGAGCTCAAGGAAATGGGGGGTGAATATCCTGTCGCTGGCAAGCGGTGTGGTTTTAAAAGTGAGGTGTTGGCACCTGATCAAACAGTTCCTCGGAACAGTCTCTTCAAAGGCTAAGTGATCCTGGTTATATTCTTGCTTAAACAAAAACTTACCAAAAACTGTTGTATTAATAATTGAAAATAGATGACAAAGCGAAGTTGCATGTTCACAAAATAGCTCGGTCGGAACTCACGGCACTCATATGCCGTGGCATTAGTAAGTTGCGCGCATTGACTCCATTGCATGGCTGGAAATGCCCGCCTAGGCAGTATTGTGTCAGGAAGGGTGCGCCGCATTCACACTGATACGTAATTATATGAGCGAGAACATAATTTATATGTGAGAGTAACGAGCTGAATACCAAGTGCCGTCTGTTGGGGAAATTTCAAATTAGCTTCTCGTATTTATGCCGAGAGCCGGGTGTTTCCAGAAAATACACCGAGAATTGATATGATATGATAATGATATACCTCATTAGTTATAAAGATTAAAACGTGAAATGATTTAGTACAATTCAAATATCGCATTAATTTAGATGAAATACTTTTTAAGGGTTTTATAGCCAAATGATATCAGTGGATGTTGGTCCTCCATTGAACACTTCACACACTAGACCACTTATTAATATTTAGGGTATTGTTTTCAAATCTTCTATATTTGTAACGTTCCACGTGGGATTGTGTATATTTATACTCATATCTCATGAGCCTGTGAAATATAGAAATAGAACATAGTATATGTAAATTTCAGATAAATCCGTTGAACCATTTCGGAATCTATAACGTGTCATAATTTCATGAAACGATTCCCCAAAACATCGCCGCCTTAGACCCTCAGATAGACGCTTTAATCTTATTGGTATAAATAGGCTTATAAATATATAAACACAAATGTTAGGTTAATTTTCGACCATGCATGCGTGTTATAGACGAGGAATGTTAATGTGTAAATGCGGTGATCCGTCAAACATGCATGCCTTTACAACCCGACCCAATTGTAATGTTGTTAAGTAGAAAACTGTTTCATAATGTATAGTCACGTTTATGTAATATTCATATCACATGTCTGTAAGTCGTGGTGATTCATAGGAATACGTTAATACGGGAATCGGAACACGCTATCAGCCACGCTTTGGGATTGTATTAGTTTTTAATGCTTTAACCTCATGAGTATTGAAGGCCTTCATTTAGTATTTAAATATGTACTAAGTCGTGGTATCATAATGGTTAGTGCACGCGTCCCAAAATCAAATAGAGTGAGGTCCCAATCAGCCCAGATATACGTGATTTTAGGAAAGATGAAATGTTTAGGATCGGTAGTTTAACATAAACTTAGAAAGGAATAAATACTCGCTAAGCGGATAGCGGGGGGCCGTTTTACAGGTAATAGGTATCAAAGGTGGAAAGAGACCATGCTAACTTACGTCAATGTAGCGAGGCTAGTTTTTACATATGATATTTTTATAAACAAAGATATACCAAAGATGCCAGACACTCCTGTGGGCCATAACTTTTGACAGACACTTAAAAAATGTGGTAACTTACGTCAGTTTAGGAAGGCTAAATTTTGTATATATTATCAAGTATAATAATTTAAAACATTTTCCAATGAGCCAGACAAATCTGACGGGCCAAACATCTTCCCAGACAAGTTAAGAGTTCCGCTGTATGAGTAAGCGCGCAAACTGAAACTTATTAAAAAATATTTGTTTAAAAATTGTTTTCTATGAAAATTAGTTTTAACAATGTCCACTGAATGATAATAATAATAGGCAGACCAACTCACACATCGTATATCCCTAAGCTAAGCAAGTGACGCATTTGTAATGTTTTAAAGATAAGGCGTATTTTCGATTAAATGGTTTTTTCTTGGTTCTGTGTACAAATAATGAAAACGGTGATTATCTCCACTCCGTATCCCTTCGTTGTGTGTAGACTGAAAAGCACTTACCCAATTTATTTCAGAGTTTAAAAATGTATGGTAGAAAAAAAAGAGTAGTGATCAAATCTGTACCTACATGACCTTACATTTTCAGTGAGAAGAGTATAAAACACGCGCAGAAGGTTTGCCGATGACTACTTACTATTATTGTATATACTTATGTAAAGTATATGCATTAATAAATTTATTGCAACAACTATTTATGTAATCTTTTTGTCAACCCTTACTGACCATCGATGCGTGATATCATGAGGCTATCGGCAAATCTGCGCACGGGTAGCAGGTACCTGCGTCTATCTTCAGATCCCTTAGGAATGAAAAGCGTTTATCCTTTACCTGCAAATCGAAAAGGCAATAAACCAAAAATCAAAGTAATTCACATTCATTTAAATGGGGATAAAGAGAAACAAATGATTATTTCGTACAAACGACGTAGATTCGAACCCTATCCGTGCTCTGTTCATTATGTTCGAGGGTTCTGAGAGCGAAATTAAACTCTTGTAATCTCACTCCTGTAACTGTCTGTATGCCGCAGGCACACTTGATTATCTTAGGAAATAAGTTATAAGGCGAAATATTTACATAAAATTTGTGAGACATATCTTGTAAATTCTTCTGTGACCAATGTAAATACAAAAATAATAAAATTTAAGATTTCATCATCAATATCACCGACTTGGTATGAAATGAAATGGCTATTTCCGGACATTTTAAGCGTAAACAAAAACCTGCAAATAAATGGTCGTTCTATGCAGTTTCTAGATTCCATTTTACTGAGGATCCGTCCAAGTCCTATTCGTATGCGGTCACTTTTCTTATTTTTTTATAGCACGAGTTCAGTAGACAGGCAGACGGTCCACTTAATGGAAAGCGGTTACCATCGCCTATGGACATTTGCAACACCAAAGGTGCTACAAATGCGCTGCTGTTATCTTAACGGATACTGGAACCTGATCCCTTATGCCGGAACAA
This sequence comes from Dendrolimus pini, assembly GCA_949752895.1. NCBI lineage: Eukaryota > Metazoa > Arthropoda > Insecta > Lepidoptera > Lasiocampidae > Dendrolimus > Dendrolimus pini. The sequence goes on along the minus strand of OX457137.1, from coordinate 16,374,203 downwards.
AACACAAGGTTGTTATGGCGGTATACTCTAGACCAGGGGTGGTCGCCATCCAATCGAACAAATACCCTACCACCTGGCAGTGGGTAATATAATTTATGTCCGTAATAATTTGAGTGCCTACAAACAGTATGAAGATGTTTACAATTCCAACACAAGCATAGTAATAGACTGTTATTGCCATCTTTTTTAGATTACAAAAAGTATTTTCCTCTTTCTTGGGGATTGGTATACGCTTCTTCGATAAGAAGTGAAATGTTAGATCTGCCTTTCACTAAATTTAAAACCAAATTAAAAAGTTAATTAAAAAGGGATACTACCTTTGAAGAACACTCAAATGACAAAACTTCATTTACATAGCAGCTCGCTCCAACCTCTTATACATTATACAGACATTTTCTATAACTTATTTATCTTGCCAAACATGTATAGAATTTATGGAGATATATTGCAATATAAATGTTTAGTACGTCATGACATTATTGAAACTCTAATAATATTTTTTTTTCTTATATTATGTCTGTCTTATTGAGTTTCCACTGTTTGCTAGAACTCCGTTCATTTTTAGAAAATGAAATGTGTATAACATATTTCCCTATAAATTATTAAAAAAAAGTGAGCCTGATAAATAAGACAAAAAACATTTTTTACCTAGACGTGTTGCTGGGGAGTTTCTTGCTTCTTCTTCTCCTTAACAGCAATAACAAGTTATTATCTATACATATAATAAAACTGTAGAGGTCGAATTTCTGTACAATGAAAAAAAATGCTAAAAACCGAGTCAGGGGATGTAAGAAGTGAAATAAAACTAATTCCGTTTTTTTTCAAATTTTTTGTTTTTCTATCTGTTTGTACCGGTTATATCCCTGGTCAACATATAGGATACCTTTGATCCCGAAAAATTCAAGAGTTCCCGTGGGATAGTTAAAAAGCTTTAATTACTTAAACAGCTTATAACAGATTGAAAGTAATATTTCTGCAACGTAACATAATAGAAACGGAGATTTTGACAGGGTGTGGTGTCGGTGAGAGAGGTTTATCTTATATATATATATATATATATATATATATATATATATATATATATATATATATATTAATATAAAAAGATGATAAGTTTGTTTCTTTGTTTGTTTCCTTGGACGCGCTAATCTCAGGAACTACTGGTCTGATTTGAAAAAAAAATCAGTGTTAGATAGCCCGGATTCGCGGATTTTTTAACTTACTTTATTTTTTTAACTATTCCACGCGAACGAAGTCGCGGCCAGAAGCTAGTATTATATATATGTATGACCACCAAAAATATTCTCCAGTGGAATTAATTTATAATTATTTAAATAAAAACTTTTGAATTTGAATTTGATTAATGGTCGATTTATACCGGGTTCTATATACGGTTTAGTATAACAGAGGTTTTAACAGACAAGGAAACCTGGTGTTACATGCCCATTAAAATTATCGATATGTAACATCCTTCAACAAGAGCGATAAAACTTTGATCTCACTAAAAATAAAAGGATCGGGCCCAAAAGTTAGACTTACAAGCCCTTGTATTATTTATTATAATATGTTTATAAACTGTTCCTCCTTTCCTAAAAAAACTATGTAAGCCAGAGCATAAATACAATTTGCATTTCTCTTCATCCTGCCTATAAAAACATCGTCCCAAAAATAGTATCACAAACCCTTATTGCCACTTGACAACCAATGATCGTCTACTTTAATATTTATATCTCACAGTCATGATACTGGTACAGTACACGGATATTATAAGCAAAGTACCTTATATAGAGGGATTCGGGATGAAAGTTATTTATTTTAACCAGTACACATCACATAATATAGCTTAAGAGTTTATGTAAGCTCACACCTACAGCGGACTTTAAATGTGTCTGACAAGGTGTAAAGACCACTAAAACTGTCTGGCTATTGAGGTAACATTTTTTTATAAGTCCCCAAGTAACATATATAAAATTTAGCTTTTATACTATAACGAAAGTATAAATTATTAAAGTTTAGGGGTGTCTGTCATCAGTGTCCGGCAAAGGATGACGAGATTTCTAAAGTTATCCCGAATAAAATATAAATAGCTATATGTATACTTACGGGGCGCACATGTGGCGAGTGTGGCATTATAAAGATATGATAGATACCTATACAGTATACACCTATATACTTTCTCACAAAAAGCTGCTTACGTATTCGTCTGATTTCGGAGCAGCTCGTCGTCCATAATTTGCAATACCTGACATACCTCGAACCGCTACGAGAGCTCGCGGCTCACTGTGGCCACCGCACGCCTCCGCTCGCCGCGCCCGCCTCAGTCCCCCGTCACCGCGCATGGTAAGCAGTGGGAGGTGTTAGGTTTATTTTAGCTACGGAATTTTTTGATTCGGTCGCCGCGCTCAAAGCACTTGATAAAAGCTATGCAATAGCTTAAAACATTGAGCTTTTTACTGCAGCTTTATATTAGTACTATCATATACACCTTTACTACCTGTTACCTGCCCAAGTAACCACAACGCAAACTCTATAGTCACTGGTCGTTCTTATCTGTATATGGGACATGCACAGGAAAACTTTCAGGTTTTATAAATTGACGAATGTCTGGCGGTCCTAGGATCTTACTTTAATTCCCTCTTCCTAGGTTTGAATATGTACCAAATGTGATAAAATTAGAAAGGCCCTGTAAGAATGGAGGAAATTATCTAATTATTCATCGAAGTGCATAATTAGATAATTTTATTATTAAAAAAAATATAACCTACTCTTTGTACCTAACGATTGAAAAATAATGTTATTTTTTTATACTTTAAATGAGTTATTACAATACATGTATTAAAATAAAACTAAATTATAAACTAGACTGTCTTAAAAAATTAAACTGCACTGTAAAGAGTACTTAAAATGAAATAATAGATCTTAATAAAAAATGTAGTTATAGATAAAATATTGGTTCCCAATCATTGTCATTTATTGGTAACGTTCCGAAAAGGCTAGAGGCGTTACCACGTTGTAAAGCAATGCTTAACCTTTGAGCATAATGGACGCCAGCCTTTTGGTCACGTGAAAGGTCTTCCAAACGTTTGGCGATGCGACGTCTCGATAGAAGTTTAGAGCGTTAGGACCCCACGGACCCAGAGTTTCCACCCCAAACGCCGCTAATGTAGGTATAACTAAGTAATTTTAAATTGCAATGAATTACCCGTTATAGAAAGTAAAAATGTATGAATGAATATGCTTTATTGCATTTTAGAAGATACAGTTAACAGAAATAAAATTTTACAATACAATAGGTGGTCTTATCGTTATTAGCGATTTCTTCCAGATAACTTTTGGATTATATGAGATTATAAGTAAAATACTAAATAATTGAAAATACGCTTTTACTAGTCTAGACATTGATGCGAGCAGTTTTTTAATCATTGCTCCTTTTATTTCGAAACCAAAGAATAACTGTTGTAATTTACACTGTGATAATGAAGTCGAACTGCCATTGGCTGTTAAAATGGGCCAGTAGAGGGATTAAGAATGGACGGCGACCTACTTACCCAACAAACTTCAATCGGTAATCTACACAAAGCGGTTTTAATATATCAATGTGTCCTTCACACAAATCATATGCCTTTCCAACACATTTGCTCAAAATAGTTATTTAGGGTACAAGTATGGTAAATTAGTTTTTACAAACGAATAGACGAATGTTAGCCCGAGACGAAGTCGATGGCTCACCATAGTCACGAGTTTGTAGAAACCATCAACCGCACGTGTGTACCGCATACGTTTCTCAACTTTCTCAAGCTATTGCAAGAAAACGTACAATAGGCAATGAAACAAACATAAATATCAGTCCGGAAGTCACAACAATCTTTGACATTCCAATATTAAAATGGCGCACATTTGCAAATGGCGTCACGTGCGCGGGTTGAAAATTATAACTACATTTATTACACTACACTACACTTATTTTCTCTATAGTATTAAAGTGACACAAATGTCAACCAATGTTGTTCAAAAGAGCTTTCAAGGATGTTAGATTACTCAGCTTATTTATTTTCTTAATGCGAAACTCCTTAGTGGAATTCTTATACTTTTTTCACCTAAGTACCTATTTTACCGCACGTTCCATTGTGTGTAAGTAGTCTGTGCTTTTGACATTGAAACAAGCTGTACAGGCTTCGCAAATGTTTTTTGAGGAAATGTGTTGAAAAATGCATTTACAAAACCTCAAGCCTAACTTGCTTACCTTAGTAGCAACATTCAGTGTAAACTTTTGTCTGCTTATTGTTTCAAAAAACTTTATTAATTAACAGTATCATAGACAAGAGCATTCGGGAAAATGTCTAAGAAGGCTAAAACACTTCAGATCACTGGACCTATGAAGTTACGAAAAACTAGGGCAGCTATGAGTAACTTGGCCGCCAAATGTTATTGAGAGCGACTATATAACTTGGTCAAAATATAAATGTATTGTGTAAAAAGCATTTTTTCAACAAAAATATTGAAAAGATGCACATTAAGATTCTGCGCACAAAGCTAAGGACGTGCCCAGTTTTCTAAAACTGGAAACAACGCCAATCCTAACAAAAAGCCACAAATCATACTGGTCAGAAATCAAATACAAATTTTCATTTTCCAATTGTAAAAAACAGAATGCTGGAATTACATGGACCTTTTGCATACACAAAGATTTATAGGCGTAATAGACTGGTGGTAGACTTCTATGTTACACTGTTACGGTCTCTTTCATAGAGAGAGAGATTAAGTTTGAACTCTTCTATATGGTTCTTATAGAAGAGTTCACACTTACTGTAACTCTCTATGAATAAGGTAGTAAGTATATATACTTTTATACAATAATCAAGGAATATTGACAGCCTATCCGTGATGGAACCGGGAAAGAATAAAATTTCCTGCGGCTAGGCGGCCTGTCGTAATAGGCGACAAGATAAAATAACCGGTAGTCAGGTGGTAGGGTACTTGTCCGTCTAGATGGCTACCACCCCTGGTCTTGAGTATGGTATGCCGCCATAACAACCTTGAGTTGTGTTCCGGCATTACTGGCTAGGTTCCAGTCTCACTTAAAGAGCAGCTGCGCATTTGTAATCGCTTTGCATCAGGTGGACTATCTGCCTGTCTGCTAAACTTATGCAAAAAATAATGACCAAATGGTGCATGAAAACATGATACTAATTTCTCTAAACTGTACATTTTCTTAAATACATTATTTTTTGCTGCGATCCTGACAAATATCTTTCGCTTAGTTTTCTTTCAAATTCAAGTTCAAATATCTTAATTTGAATAAAGCTGGCGCCACATACAGCTTCAAATATATGAATACTTCTTTGAAGACTTTGAAAACACATTTGAACACATATTATCGCAACCTGCCAGACATGCTTTCCAAACACTTTTCTTCACACTATGCTAGTAGACGACAAACAAGATCAACGAAGATTTTGCGGACACAGTGTGCGTTTATTATTTAAGTGCTAGTAATTATTTGTTATATGTGCAAAATCTACCAAAACGTCCGAGAAGAAGGCGCAAATGGAGGCGCAAGTGTGGCAACGCAAACATTTGAACACATTCCAACTTTGAACGCTTTGATGTGCTCTAAAAAACCGATACCGCATGGGAAATTGCAAATCTTTGTTCAAACTTTGAACACATATTCAAAGTCCCGTGCCACCCATACCAATCAAAGAAGTGTTGAAAGTTTTTAAACTATATCTGGCACCGGATTAAAACATGGCGACAGGTGTCCAAATGTTTAGTGGAGACAAAAGTAAAACCTCTGCTTCATATTTATTATTCTACCATAGGTAAATCTTTTCATAGATGCGTGATATTAAGGTTTCATTTAAATAAAATTAGTATTAGGTTTTTATTATCTATCATATCTGTTTTAATACCAAGATCCTTTATATACATTTAAATATTTTTTTAAATAGTACCACCAAAATGCAGATATAATAAACGTGCACATTTTTGAAGTGAACTTCTTTAGACTCGTTGTTATTTGATACGAAACAGCGACACTAAAAACAGATAAACACATAAATCTATGTGACTAAGCCTACGAGAGGATGTTATACGACTTTTGCAATGCGCAGCACGGATTAGACAGACAATAAGATCGATGATTAAACACAGGTCCAATTTGAATCGAAATAAAACTGATATTTTTTAGACTAAAACAGTGAAAAATTTAAAGTGATACTTATGGTCTAAGAGCTGCCTTGATCAATATAAGTTTTTAAGACTATAATAAATAAAATATATCAATGGCAGACATGGTCAAATGGATTTAAAATTCGTCAAAAATCGATACCTGTCTTACCCCAGAGCTCGTCGCGTCCATCACTTTGAGCTTAGTGAGTACCCGTATCATGCATGGTAGGTATAGGGGCCTTAATGTACAAAACACGATTAAGAAGTTTATTTTGAATTATATTATGTTGACGGATGTAGGTTAAAGGAGTTATGTACGATATGAGATTGTTAGGTTGTGGAGAAATGCGTCTTATTAAAAACTTTAAAAAATAACGTGATTAACGTTTAGCCACATTATTGTATATTAACGTTATTATCAGTCAATACATATCGTTATTAATAGTGTAACATCTTAAATAACGCATTAAATTCAAAGCCATCACTGTGTTAAAGGGCCTAAACCTTAAACACAAACGCAGATGAAGCCACCTTTAAATCTATACATATAAATAAAATTGGAGTGTCTGTTTGTAATATTGAAATAACCGCTTTTTACTACATGCATATGAATATATATACGGTATATACACCAAAATAACATTTATTAAAAAATTTGTCTGTCTGTTTGTCTGTTCCGGCTAATCTCTGAAATGGCTGGACCGATTTTGACGGGACTTTTATTGGCAGGTAGCTGATGTAATAATATATAATAAAATAGAAAAATTCTTTTATTTTGGAATTATGACGATTTTCAATCACCACACGGGAGCGACCGCGGGGCGCAGCTAGTATTTAAATATACACGAAGAACCTTTTTATTAAAACATAGGTAATGAAAATCTAATACTAATTTTACTTTAATAAATCATTTATATTGCTGTTCTATTCTAATAATAATAAACAAAAACATATTTATTTTCAGCTAGAATATGTTTATGGAAGCCTAAGAAAATACTACAAAAAGATATATCGAAATAATAAATGTTGAATAGTACACGAGGATACGTTCTTTACATAAATAAAAAAATAATATTCCCCAAAAAGATCGTCGGGAACGTTTTATTGAGTATACGATGTTATATCGTAATATAAAACCAGGAGTGTTCGCAATATAAGTAAATAACATTAAATTTTATAGGCATGCCGTGTCGTCTACATGGGGATCTTACAACCGCAGTTCGCCCACAGCGGCGTGATGAACCAATACGAAACATTCGGAGAGAATAGGATAGTTGTAAGTAAAACTAAAAAGTATAAAATAACTTATTTCTAAAGCTATAATTAATTATAATATCTTATTTTTAACCGACTTCGAAAAAAGGAGGAGGTTGTCAATTCGTCGGGATCTTTTTTTTTTTTTTTTGCTTTTTTTTATGTATGTTCGCCGATTACTCCATCATTTATGATCCGATTTACGTGATTCTTGTTTTGTTCGACGCGGAATAGCTGCCATGTAGTCCCCTAAAAATTTGACATTGTTTGGCCCAGTAGTTTTCATTTTACGAACATTTTTTTGTTCCCGGTTCTTGGGACCTATATTTTTTAAGAAGCGCGGCACCATTCATAGGTCCACCTATACATAGCTAGACACTAAAAAGTAACAAATAAAATTTAAAAACTTCGTTTAAAAAAACCGACTTCAAAAACTAAAAAACTAAAATGTATAAAATAACTTATTTCTAAAGCTATTATTATTAATATATATTATCTAAAACATCTTGAAGTCGGTGCAAAGTAAAACATAAAAATTACTACATTTTGAAAATTACTAAGCACTATAATAATAGCTTTAGAAATAAGTTATTTTATACATTTTAGTTTTTTACTTTTTGAAGTCGGTTTTTTTATTAATATATATTATCTAAAACATCTTAAAGTCTTAGTTAGTTCTTAGTAATTTTTATATTTTACTTTGCACCGACTTCAAGATGTTTTAGATAATATATATTAATAATAAGATATTATAATTAATAATAGCTTTACAAATAAGTTATTTTATATTATTTAGTTTTTGAAGTCGGTTTTTTTTTTTTTCTTTTTAGTGTCTAGCTATGGGTACAAATGGGTAAAATTAAGGTCCTAAGAAACGAGAACAACAAAAGTTCATAAAATGAAAAAAGCTACTGGGCCAAAGTATGTTAAATTTTTATGGGACCAAATGGCAACTATTCCGCGTCGAACTAAAAAAGAATCACGTAAATCGGATCATAAATCTCGGAGTAATCGGTGAACATACATTAAAAAAAATCCGACGAATTGAGAACCTTTTTTTTTTGAAGTCTGTTAAAAATCAACTGAGATACTTTTAATCGTCTTACATAACGTCATATTCTCCTTGATTATTGCACGCATGTGTTATGAATTGTTTAAACAGTAATCAAAATGAATAAATGCTAAAGAAACAACTCTTATAAGTTTGTTATGTCCTTCTATCTGTTCATGGTAACTCAGGAACTATTGGCATACTATAAATGAAATTTGAAAGAAAGAAACAAGTTGATGTGGCGCTATGTTTTGTTTATTTTAACTGAATCAAATAAAAAATCTGTGTAAAATAATGGCCGGCCACGACCTTGTCTTTATGAACGACAGCTAAGTGCGACGCGAGCCGCAGAAACAAAAGTATTATAAAGATATATTCATGCCACGAGTCGTCGCACTATGCTATTCGTGAAGCGATCTAAACTCGTCGTGTTTCTTGTGTAACGTAGAGTAACCCCTGGAGCCCAGGATCGGGGCCAGTCCGTAAGGATGTAGCTTATCCGTAAATGTCTTAAAAATCATAAAAATATTTCACAATGACAAAAAAGCAATAAATATTTATTCCACTAACTCATTATCATGTAGTACATCCCTAAAAATCGACACACCAGCGTCTTTAATATTTTTTTAGGTTTTCATAGCGAAATGCCAGGCAGTGGACGTTTATCGCTTCTAACAATAGTACGTGATCCGCCACGCAAGTAACCAGTCTTATTTTTACAGACCTTCAAAACATCGATCTTTTTTGTTTTAATTTGTTATTTATTTATCAAGATAACAAAATGATTACAACTCGTTGATTTTATACATAGCATAGAAAACCTCTGGGGTTTATATTAATGCTATGGGTATCTACGTCCGTAGCATTTAACAATTATAATATTATGTTTCTTTTAAATAGTGCGTTTTAAGTTTACTTTTAATATTTATTAAAATAATGCTTTCCTTAAACTCAATAGATTACATTATAGGTTCGCGTTTTACCATTATCTCGCGCGATTATTTGTTTAGTATTTGTGATTATTTGTTGATATTTATTTGATACTTGTATATTATTAAATGTGAGAGTCCCCAAGCTAGAACAGGTTTTTATTCTACACATATTCTAGTTAGAGGAGTGGCGTATCAGGACGTTCCCGAGCCCCAACACATTATTTTCGACATTTTATTTGTGCTTAGGATTTAAAAGGTTATGTTTATATGACATTATGCAAGTAGAAATTTAGTCGAGAAATCGTGTAAAAATAGGTCATATTTTTTATTGCTGAAGTACAACAGATAGGTTAACGACCCACTTGATTGAACTTGGTTATCGTCACCTACAAAGATTTGTAGTACTAGAGGCCTTAGCCACGTGCTGCTAGTCTCAAGCATGTTTATTAAACCTTTTGGGTACCATAATTAAAAGGCAAAAATTGCGTTCTTGTAAGTTCATCATGTCCATCAGTCTATCAGACACATATTTAATTGTTTTGAAATGTTCGTTTTTGATTACATTAATGTGTAGTATACATATAGGCATTGCAATATTTAAGACCTTACTTAATAGGATAATTCTTATAGGGAGTTCTTTCTTAGATAACAGCACTGTTTAAAAAATCAATGTTGTAAAAAATACAGTGAAATACCTATAGGCGTATACCCTGTGTCCTTCCGTCTGAGTGTATTCTCTCATCGGGACGCAGATAGGTTTAGCGGGTAGTTTGCCGACCTCTTCATCACCGGAGAAGAATCGGTTACCTTTAGGTACAAGAGTCCCACACATACACGAGCAAGCGGTATTAGGCGCTGTTTTTGCTCTTCCACCATATCCACGACCCGTGTGTGTCGCAAGAAAAGACATTCCCCTGAGGTAACAAAAAAAAGTAAAAGAAACTGTCTAACGCTTAATTAATAATGAAACTCCGTTTTAACGGTTATAAACGCGGTGTTTTATTTGATTTTTATTCGGACGTTTAATGTTGATATTATATGGTTAACGTTTCCTCTTTGAATTAACCAAAGTGATCCATGTAAACATAAAATTGAGTTTTTCAATGTTATTCAATTTAATTGCATTCTTTCAGTTTAGCGCCTTTCAACCAAATTAATTCAATCCGGTATCTTCGTCTAATAACAACTTAACATTTTCTTTCTCATTCCTCAGATGTATGTATGATGGCTTTTTTAATTGCGTGAGTTCAACAGCCAGGGAGGCGTTCCACCTGATGGAAAACGATTACCACTGCCTATGGACATTTGTAGCACCAAAGATACTACTGTTTTCAATATTTTGTTGTTATAACATTGTGTATGGTAATTTTTATGGTTTCTCTTTTGTTAGAAAATAATTATACTACACCATTGCATAACGCCATACAAAATAAATACATCTTCCTGTCAAATTTGGAAATTATTTCATACTATATACACCCGGTAGTTACGAAAATTACTTGGACGTATGTAAGTACATAGACAGAAGGAAACCATGAAGTTTCCATAATTCCAGTTTTGCCAAAATAGGTACGATATAAAAGATATGAAATGAATTGTTAATGTCGGCTCAATTCTAAAAGCTTACAAGCGTCAAGTTGTTTTGCAGCACTTTGCTTTCAGGTGAAAACTTTAGCGGAAAGGAACAATTCACTTAAAATATTCAAATAATTAAATATTCATATAGCTCTTCAGACTTTACTGTTTTATACGAAATTTTAAGAGCCATGCGAAGTTTAAGTCCTGCGTCAACACCTGACCTCATTACAACCATGTATGTATGTATGCTACAGGCACAGTAGCTCAGTGACTAAAGCTGGTCTGGTTCGAATGACATAAATTCGAATTACAGCAGGGGCAATTATTTACCATTTAAGCAGATTTTTAGACGTGACATCTTGCTCCCACCCGTATTTCGCACCATGTTCAGGAGCCCATGGATGAGACGCCGTCTCCTTGTTTTGAGAAGGTGGCACTGGAACGTGTGCGCACGTCAAAAGAGGACGCGCCGGCGCTGTAGGGCCAGCCTGCATCTGCAGCCGCCTGGGCTTACCCGGGGAAAGGGTTCGCAGCCACCGGTATGTCGACGAGATGGGTATGCGACGTATTCTGCACGCGCTCACCTCTTCTCTCGTGGGGCGCGTTGTAGACCGCCCCACGCTTGTAGTATGAAGATGCCGAAAATTAGTTCCCCAGCAGTGGATGAGGCCGTTGTCTCCGGAACTCTCATTCATCTTAAAGCTGGGTATCCATAGTGCAGCCTCGTGACGAGCTGTCTCAGCGTGAGCGCACGCGGGTTGCGGAAAGTTAATGTCCTCCACTTGAGGCACAAAATAGCTGAGGCATGAGGCAACAAACCTCTGCCCTCTGCCACGATGCGGTGAGATTGGACCCCACAAATGCCTGTGGCCTTCGTATAACATGATTAACCCGATTCATTGCTTTTTATTCTTTTTCCGCATACCGAGCACACGTACACCCGTCGTACACCCGTCGGAACATACGTCTCACCATCGGCTCACACTGCAGCGCCTTTGAGCATGCACATATACCGACACGGAATGTGTCGCGACGCGGCAAGCCTCGACTCGCTTCACGGTTTCCACTTACGCTGCCTCGGTTCGAGACAGCCGCTCGACCCCAGGCTGCCTCTGGTAAATTGGGTATTTACTGTTAGCTGTCTTTAGAAACACTCACAACCAAAAATACAAGCTTAAGACTGTTTGCTATAATATTCTGTGAGAGCATACTATCACATAAATCGAGTCGACCCAGCGTGCTATAATCAAGTATGACTCCAGCATGATTATAACACGTCAAAAAATTTCTAACCAATTGTCTTTGAAGTGTTTTTAAGCTCCTCAACCATGACTTCTAGAATATTCCACCCTCAAAATTAAAAAAATAGAGTGACGATTTTGATAACTAATGTCTCTCTACCTATTGACCTCATTAAAAAGTAATTTAGGAACATTGGTATGTTTTTTCAAGATCTGATAAACACGACTAATACAGAAATAAAACGAAATATTATAAAATCATTTGCACAACATAATAAATAAAAATAAGTCAGAAAAACACAAGATCTTAAAAAAGATTTGTCTGCAACGTTTTCTGAAGAAGCAACGTCTTTCATTATTCACTTTGTTGATTAAAAAGGCTTATTTACTAAAGGGAATTAATACCCTGAGATAATAAACAGGAAAATTGTGGGCCATTTAAAGATTAAATATCAATTTCTTTAGAAAATTATCCACTGTTTTCACTTTTTTAGCGGCATTTAAGAGCGAGTCATAATGAGAATTAATTTTCAGTAGAATTCACTAAAGGATTAGTATATTAAGATTTTTCCTGAAATTATACCGATTTGTTTTCTAGAATATAATAAATCTGAATATATAAATCTGCATGTATATTTATGTATGTATATAATAGTATAAATTGATTACAAAATATTTTTTAGAATATTGTGCACATAAATCCTGACCTAGCTTTTGTGACATAATTCTCTCTCCATCCCAAGGTTGGAAGAGATCGTTGCCACTGATAATGCCGCCATTTGTTTAATTCTAAGCTGTTTTGTGTATCATTTCATTGTTTTTATTGTACAATAAAGTATATTATATTCCATTCTAAATATGCAGAGGGATCGACTTTTGTACAATCAATTAAAAATAAAAACATCAAATCATTTATTTGCTTAAAAACATATTAAAAACTTTACATGTGAATATGTTATTTATTATTATGTAGGTATATATTTTTGCCATTTCAGGCATGCAAATAATAATTAAAAGTTGAAAATCTATTATTTAACAAAAACAGATTGTAATCCACTCAAACCACAGACATTAATTTTCCTTTTTTTCTAGAATTATACAGTAATTATAGATAAAATATGTCAAATGTAGAGTTATTCCATATTATCAGGGATCTAATTCGGAGCAGCAGTTTCCAAATAAACAACTTTTATAACTTTTGTATGTCAGTCTGTTACAGCGTCACATGAAAACTACTGAACCGATTTAAATGAAACTCGACACAGAGTTAGCTTATATCCCAGATGAACACAAGATGCTTTCTGTCCCGATGAACGATATTTTTTTCAAAAAGGTGGCGTTGCGCTTGCGTTTTCTAAGTGCCTCATAATAATAATCACTGACAAACTAGTCTTCATGGCAACGCGAATGAAGTTTCGCTTTCACTGGTAGTTTAAAATATATATGTATAACTAGCATTTGCCCACGACTTTGTCCATGTTGGACAGATAACAAAGATTACACTTATTTTGCTAAATATAAAATCAAATGTTATTTTTAGTGGGGTAATGGATTTTTTAGTATGAAAATACATAAATCCCGAAAATGCCCGTAAAAACTCGGGATAAATAATATTACTAAAGGCAATACAACTATAATTGATTTAATTAAAAAAAATATGAATCAGTGAAAATTTCGCATCGAAATAAACTTTTTTTCGAACTGGCCTGTATACACCTCTCCCAAGAAAATTTCCGTAGGCGATTCTAGGGATACAAAGTACCGCAGATTTTAAGTCCGGGAATTTACTATCTTAAATAGTATATAAAATATATAATAACAGCCCATAAATGTCCCACTGCTGAGCTCGGGCCTCCCATTATAAGGGAACAGACAGAATACCCGCCACGCTTGTTCAAGGAGGCTTGACACATCGGTTATCTTGATGTGCAGGTTGCATCACGATGTTTTCCTTCACCGTAATCAGCACGTGGTAATTGTAACAATTGTAACAACATGCGTTCCGGCCAGGATTGAACCCGCGCCTTTTGAGTTTGGGACGCGTGCGCTAGCCATTACCCACGACTTCAATAGGTATAGGATAGCTGAAATAGCAACATAAATTACGATAGCGATTACATTTTGAACAAATTTTAATCATTTGTTTTACGTAAACATATCTTCCTATCCTTAGGGCGTCATACACGGCGAAGATACTATAACATTTTATATTAAGATGCCTGAATATAAAATATTATAGTATCTTAAGGTATCAAACACTGTTAAGGTACGATAATATATCCGTTCGAATCATTCTATCAAAGGCTTGACTAGGGGTTACACGGATATTTCACTGAATCTATATATAGAGTGATATAATTTGAATAATACGGCCTTACTATTAGATTTATTATAATTAATATAGTTAAGTTATACCACTGACCTCTATAATACAAGTACGCTGGACTGGCTATGCCATACAAAATGACAACTTTGTTTTTGTGCCTATTTGATCACGTCAGACTTGCAATGAAAGAACACACATTTGTGTCCTCTTGTGCTGTTCCTAATCGGCGCGCTAGTAACGTATCTACCTCTTTTATATTTTATAACATTATTTAGATACCGATTGCTTGATTTATATCTCTTGATTTTTATAAGAATAAAAATACAGCTAGAAAACTAAACCACTATGGTAAACAGGCGAGACATTCCATTTTGCATTGGATATTAAGTGTACACTCTGTATAAGGATCTTGCGATATATTTTGTATCTTAAGATAGTATATTAAGACATATTTCGCATCTTAAGATGACATCGATGCATCGCTCGGCATCTTAACATAAAATTTCCATATCGCTCGATAGCTTAAGATAGTGTAATATGAAAATATATAGTATCATAGCCGTGTGTGATAGTTTATACAAACTGTATTGTGAGCGATATTTTATCTTAACATATAATATTATAGTATCTTCGCCGTGTGTGACGCCCTTAAAACTGTAAGTAGAATACCTACTAAGCCTAGGTCATCGAAGATATTCAAAAGGCTTCGTTACCCCTCTGGATTGTTACTCTTGTCCTTTGCCCAAATATGCACCAGTCGAGTCATCACTACATAAATAGAAATTAAATGTAACACTAAAAGAATAAATTTAAATAAACAAAATGTATTCGTATAAACATAGCATCGAAAGCGTTATAGGCGAACTTTCAGGAATAAAGTTGACAGGAATGGATAGTAGAGTACTTATATAACATCCTCAAACAATACTGTGTTAATTGCGAGAAGGAAATAAGGACTAAGCGAATTATCTGGTGTTTGTATACTAATGATAATACTTGTTCAATGTATTTCTTTGCACGAATTTTGTATGTGACCCGTATCGACTTTTTCTAAATATTCAAGCAAAGAGATACAACTATACAAGTTTCAAAATAATATTTCACTAAACTTGCACCAGCGGAAAGTAGGACCTGCATATCTCATCCCGGTCTCAAAATTGTTTTGGACTGACCCTAAACAATGGAGTTCTTGTACCCAGTAGAATAATCACGTCATGCGTCCGTGAACATTTAACATTTTCTACGCAAACCCATGTGTTCGGTCCATGCCTAGTGAAGTAGGTAGAATATCGCTCCATGAATTTTGCTGTCTACCTTCTTTCTGTGTAAGGTGACGGCCAATGCACAGCAGGGTAGGGGCAGCCATTTTTGGACCACTCCAGTCAACGTTTGACTGTGACAACATCGCGCTGTGCGCTGATACTTTTCTAAAACTTATCATCTTAATGTGATTACTGGCCGTGCCAAGAACGTTTAATATCCGTAAAACTTTGTACAAGTGTTAGCTCCAAAGTGCAATATAGTGCCGTGTGTTGTTCCTGTGTGCATGCAACCTGAACCAAGCCAGGAGAGGGCGGATCTCAAGGTTGGTGGAGCTTCTACTTTGCTAGTGCAAGGATTTAGGTCATATCTCTATCATACAGTCCATCACCAATTGAACCAACTTATCATCACTGGGCTACAGCGCCCCACACCATATTTGCATAACAATATTGTATTATCGATATTCTAGAACTATCCATCAAACTAGTCTGATAAGTAGTTTTATTGATATAATATATTTAAGATACATACAATATTTTATTTTTATTGAACTACGCATTTTAATTATAACTATATAATAAATATAACTTACTTAGAAATATAGTATATACGATATAAAAAATCAATAAAACCCGTCCAGCCTCACTACACCACTGACACTGGGAAGTGTACCCAGAATGCGTGCAGCATTACGTCACTGGACACAACGGCTAATTATTTGAGCAATGTAAGGCTCTCCTGTTCATCGACTAGTCGATTTTTTCATGTTATATAGTATGATTGTTTTGTTATCTATAATATTATAAAATTCTAAACATATCCCGTCTGTACATTAAAGGTATTTAAAAATAAACTAAGTGGTCCAGTCTATGTAAATGATGGACAACACGATAATTTTTTTTAGATTTCTTGTTTGTTCGTTCGGGATTCACGTAAAAACTACTCGGCCGATTTGGATGCGGTTTTCGCTGATCGACAGTTTATTCTAGTCTATCTATCTATTCTTAGTCTTAAACTCTGTACTACTTTTTATTCTGGGAATCATGCGGGAATTACAAGTCAAGCGTGGATGGAACCGTGGACATATCCTAGTATGAAACAAAATTTCGCCCTGCAGGAACGCAAAAAGAAGACTATTTCCTGCAACCGGGTGGCCTGTCGTTAGAAGCCACAAAAGTATCCACAGTCAATTGTTAGGGTATTTGCCCGTCAGGATAGCTACTACACCTGGTCTAGACTAGCCAAACAACTTTGAATTGTGTTCCGGCATCAGTAGCCAGGTTTCACTTTCTTCTTCAAGGCCGGTAGCACAGTGACGACACCTCTAGTATTGCTTATGTCCGTAGGTGACGGTAACCACATTCCAAAACCGTTGGGCCGTCAGCCTATCTGCTGTGTTTCAGCAATAAAAAATCACGATCTCTCCACGTCCTCGCGAGGGACGCCAGGAGACTAGCCCCCCCACAGGATAGACTAGGCGTGTTGCTGGGAAGTTTCTTTCGCCCTTTCTTCTCTCCCAGCCATAACACGTTGCGAAACGGCAGTAAGATAGCGTAGGCCGCCGCGAACCGCCGATCCCGGTCCGCTGGGATCCTTCCCCTCGGGCTTTATATTACCCGTCGCCCGTTCTCAATTAGTTCATTGTGTCGCCCTATGGTAGGCATCATCAGATTCATCCCCCCCTCATGGCAACAATCCAGCCGAGGTAAAACTCCCTAGGAAGCTCCCTCGAGCAAGTTGCCCCCGTGCTCGAGCGCTTTCGCATTGCGAAGGCGCTTGCCCCGAAAACCCCGGTAAAGTTGTGAGGTCTTCGGACCAGTCAAACAAAAAAAAACAGCAATAAAAAAATCGTGTACAGTAGATATATCCGTTTGATAAGAACGCTGTGTAACAAAATGTATGTATATAACTACTATGAGTCTTTATTTACTCGGATCCACGCCTGTTTAGCACGTTTGTTAAAGATAAAGAACCCAACGGAGCAGACTGACAAAACTTTATTAGAAATTAAACGATTCCCTGGAATTTAACATTACTTTGTTTTGTTGTTGTTTGTTTATGTTTCAACATCTGTGAATTCAATTTAGTTGGGTTTTCTCAAGAAATTTTGGCAATAACTCTATGGACTTTATTTATTTTATTACTGAACTACAACAGACAGATATATAATTAAGTAGGTACCTAATAAAAGCAGACTTAATGCCAATATTACACGAATCAACCAAATTGATTCAATTTGGACACAGGTCAAGGCACAGAACCGAAAGGACATGACGGTTGTTGGAACTTTTTAGAATGTTTTATTTTTCATAATTTAAATTTAGGTGTGATATTATTTCTTTGTTTTTTGGTTGTCACTTGTAAAGGAAAATTTGTAAAGGCAATTCAATATGATGTATCCAGAAGCGAATTATTTTATTTATAGTTTAAATTTCGCTATATATACGAATAATATTATAATCTGTAACATCTGGCGACCGTGGATAATATGGAATCTGCAAAATTAAGGAGAACCATATTTCGGAGAAATTTCAGTAAGTGCTCTAATCAATTAGAAGAGGAACTTGAAAAAGGTAACGACGTTTTGATTTCTGCACTACTGGAAAAATTTAATAAACATTATGAAGAGTTGTCGAATATAAATAACACTATTTTGAATATTTGGCTAGAAGATGAAAATCATAAGGAACAGGATATGAACGCGGACTTAGATAGCAATGAGGAGTATGAGAACCGATATTATATTTTAAAGCATAGGTCGGCTAATTTTTTAAATAGACTTAACACTCCAGCTTCATCCCACAAAGACGCGTCCGTAAGAGATTCTAACGGTGGTGAGTCAAATAGCTCTAATAAGTCGAGACACCGTTATTTAAAGTTACCCAAATTTGAACTGCCTACCTTTGATGGCCAAATTAAAAATTGGATTGGCTTTTGGGCACAGTTTAGGAAAATTAACGACGATAATGAGCTAGATGACGATGATAAAATGCACTACTTATTACAATCTATGGAAAAAGGTTCTCTGGCTAGGGATATGGTAGAAAGTTTCCCACCATGTGGTGAAAATTATAAAAAAGCCTTTGAATACCTAAAAGAACGTTTTGTAAAGGAGGAGCTCATTATTGACCATTATGTTAGAGAACTCCTTCAACTAGTTACTGGGAAAATACTTCAAAATTACCTATCAGTTCACTCTATGACAAAATTATGACACAAATTATGGCTTTGGAATCTTTAGGATTAACACAGGACAAATATTCATGTTTCCTGTTTCCTCTCGTTGAGTCGGCACTTCCAGATGACCTAATAAGGGCATGGAATACATCGCATTTTTGTAAAGAGAAAAGAGAAAAACCACTTTCCATGCTTCTTCAATTTTTACGGTTAGAAGTTGAGTCGGAGGAAAGGATTAATGCAGCTCATTTTAATAGTAATAATAAATTTTCAAGGCACGACTTTCTTCCAACCGCGACGTGTTTGACAACTTCTATGCAGCGCGATAACAAGTCTCTTGAAAAGGCAAATAGTTGCATTTGGTGTGGAAAAGGTAATCATGCAAGTTCCGAATGTAACCTTGCAATAAACATGAGCCTAGATGAGCGCAAGGAGTTTATAAAGAGGAATGCGGCCTGTTTGATATGTTTAATCAAAGGACATATGGCAAGAAAGTGCAAGAAATTCCCAAAATGTGTAGTTTGTGGTAGACGACACTACACATTAATGTGTGGAGATTTGCCTAAGCCTACGTCATCGAGAGTAAAGTCTAATGTCGAACCTCAGACTTCGCAAGGAAGCATACTCACGCAGACTATACCTAATAATGATGTCAATATTGTTTTATTACAGACTCTGAAAGTCAGATTATCATATGGTAATAAGGACATCATAGTGAGAGCATTATTAGATTCTGGGCTCAGAAATCATTTATAACCAGTGAAGTTGTAAAGAAATTAAATTTAAGTCCACTTGGTGAAGAAAGTCTGAGTCAGACATTATTTGGTGGAAAGGTTACAAAGAAACAGTCTTACAAAATGTACAACCTGATTATTGCTAATATAGATAAATCATTTTACTGTAATATAAATGTACTAGAGCAGCCCAAATTGTGCGGCCATTTACCTAGACTGAGTAATGAAGATGTTGTAAAGGAATTAAATGCAAAAGGCATTTCATTAACAGACTGCATGGATAATATAACTGGTATATCTTTATTAATAGGGTCTGATGTTTTAGGTTTACTGCTGACTGGCCGGTTGGAGCGTGTTCACAATTTAGTTGCAATGGAAACAAAATTGGGGTGGACTGTTCAAGGTCCTATCAATCCTGCTGTCGGTATGTTTTCTTGCACTAATAACCAGATAACCAATCTACACGCTCTCTGCTGTCATAATAATATTGAAGATTTTTGGAAATTAGAGACATTAGGAATTCGAGATGAAGTCGCAAGTATAGGTAAAAGTGTTACTGAATCTGAAGTTCATTTGTTTTTTAAAAATACAATACGTCGTAATGACGAAAATAGGTATGAAGTGAGGTTACCTTGGAAGGCTAAGTGCTTGGAAAGCAATTATGACTTGGCTTTAAAACGATTAATTTCTACTTCTAGACGATTATCACGTTTAGGGCTAATTAATGATTATAATAAAGTGTTTAAGGAATGGTTAGAATATGGAATTATTGAAGAGGTAGATAATGATAATCGCGATTTTGGACATTATTTGCCTCATCACGCAGTCGTTAAAGAGTCTAGCCTCACAACCAAAATAAGACCTGTTTTCGATGCGTCCGCTAAAGATAAAAATGGTTTTTCTTTGAATTCTTGTCTTGAGACAGGAATTAACCTTATAGAATTGATACCACGTTTATTAATACAGTTTAGAAAAGGTAAGATAGGAGTCACAGCCGACATTAAGAAGGCATTTTTACAAATTTCGATGTGTCCAGAAGATCGCATTAATTTAAAATTTCTGTGGTGGCATGACATTAATGACTCACCAAGGGCTTTAAAATCTTTTCGTCATAGGCGTGTTGTTTTTGGCGTGACTACAAGTCCATATTTATTATCTGCCACAATTCTTCATCATCTAGAAAATTATGAAGGTAATACGGCTAATAAGTTGCGAAAGGCATTTTATGTAGACAATTGCGTAGTAAGTGTCGATACAACAGAAGAAATGCACACGTTTATTGAAGAGGCAAAGCAAATAATGTTAGAAGGGCAATTTGAACTTAGATGTTGGGTTACAGGTCCTGAAATAATTGATAGAGAAATAGAGAGCGTTTCGGTCCTGGGTCTTATTTGGAATCCACATACTGATGAATTTAATTGTAAAGCGCCGCCTCCTGTTCCACAAGTCTTGTCAAAAAGAGTTCTTCTTTCCGTTGCACAAAGTACTTTCGATCCTTTAGGTTTTCTTTGTCCAACGACGATAGTGCCCAAATTATTAATACAAAAATGTTGGATACAAAATTTACACTGGGATGAACCGCTTGATCAGAGGAGATTGATAAGGCTGCTAGAGACTGGTTGCGAGAGATTGATGTTTTAAGCATGTGTAAGGTACCCAGACTAATTAGTCAGTTTAGTTTGAATATGAGTGAAAATAGTTTGCATACATTTTGTGACGCTAGTCAGTTAGCTTATGCGTGTTGCATATTCTTACGCACGGAGTATAAAAACAGTGTTTCTGTTCAATCAGTGTCAGCCAAGGTTAGAGTTGCTCCAACAAAGGGTATAACAATTCCAAGAATAGAACTTCTAGCTGCTTTGATAGGCTCTAGGTTAGCTAATGAGGTTAAAAACAATTTAGAATTGAGTTGTAAAGAATATTTTTGGACTGATTCTAGCATAGTCTTGGCCTGGTTGAAGAGGAAGAATGGATTTAATCTTTTTGTACATAATAGAGTTAAAGAAATATTATCTAGGACAAACGTGGGTGACTCGCATCATATACCAGGAGATATGAACCCCGCTGATTTACCTTCTCGAGGATGCACTCCTAAAAAATTATTCGATAGTAGATGGTGGGAAGGCCCGTCATGGTTAAGAGGTTCTGACTGGCCCAGTAGTCATGACTCAGTTGACGAATTAGAGATAGTTAAGGAGTTAGTCAGCGCTCATGTATTATTAGTACACGATGAAGATCATTTCGCGGACAGATTTCTATATTTTGGAAAATATAGTAAAATCGTTCGTACAGTTGGTTGGTGTTTGCGTTTTTATTCAATTGTCGAAAGTAAAATACCTCCAACAATACCAATTTATCAGTAAAAGAATATAAATTGGCCGAAAAACGCCTTTTTAGTTTAATTCAGTCCAAACATCAATACAACGATTGATACAATACAATCTCTACCAGCAGATCGCGTTCGTTGCGGAGCACCTTTTCAGATTTCAGCGGTAGATTTCACAGGGCCTTTGATATTGCGTTTCGGTGAAAAGTGCTGGATAGCTCTTTTTACCTGTGCTGTTTATCGTGCTGTGCATTTGGAATTATGTCTGTCCTTATCAACAGAAGAATTTTTGCTAGCATTGCGTAGGTTTGTAAGTAGAAGAGGCAATGTAGAAATAATGTATAGTGATAACGGTACAAACTTCCGAGGCGCATACAAGGTTTTAAATGATTTAGATTGGGCAGGGATAGCAGAACGTACAAGTAAGCTGACCTGGTATTTTAGTCCGCCATCTGCACCTTGGTGGGGAGGGTTTTGGGAACGAATGGTTCGCTCGGTGAAAGAAATCTTACGTAGGGTATTAGGAAAAGCAGCCCTTCGTTTTAATGAGTTAGTCACTGTTCTATGTGAGGTGGAAAATGTCATAAATTCTCGTCCATTAACTATTACGGATGATACAGAATTACAAACACTCACGCCCAATTCCTTCTTATTACAATTTAGACCAACTAATTCTAATGGTCAGGAATTAAATTTATATTCATTTTCGCCGGAATACTCACATTCTCACTCTCCTGTATAATATATTATTTACTCCTAATAGTCCCCAGTACCTTAAGGAACGTTTTAAATTCCTTCGCCTATCCACTGCCCACAATTTGCGCTCTGATACGTATCGAAAACTTATGACACCTGCACACACTTCATCCTATTATGATCATTCTTTTACAGTGCAGGCTGTCAAACTTTGGAATATGCTGCCTCTTACTGTCAGAGAGGCCAAATCCTTACCAACATTTAGAAATTTACTCAGAAAACACTATTTATCCATAAATAGCTATGTCTGATTAACACAATATAATCATGCTAATACATTTATTATAATAACATATGTGTTTTGTAATATATTATTGTATACGTATATTATTGTATATTATATTTATAACTATGTATATATGTATGTATTTGTATATTTATTTGTTAAATTAGTTTGAGTATTTATGTGTCCATTGCCTTTTTCCTGCACCACCTACATCGCCTGATTCAAATTTGTTTTTGATTTAGGTTGCCTGGAAGAGATCGCTTTGAGCGATAAGGGCGCCTATTGTATCGCCTAGAAAATATTGTAAATATTGTCTGTTTTGTAATTGTATGTTTTGGTGTGCAATAAAGAGTTATCTATCTATCTATCTATCTAAATTTAGGTTCTGTTGATGGTGAAATTTTAAGCAGCAGATGGAAATATATTAATAAGTTATGTAGTGATTTAAAATCCCGTTTTACATTGGAATATTTGGGTCTTATTCGTGAGACAGGGTAAAGGTAGTTGTAAACCGATCAAACCGGGGGATATTGTATTAATTAAAACAGAGAGTAAGCGTGTAGAATGGCCTCTGGAATTGGTAAAGGAAATAAAATTGGGAACGGATGGCTTCCCTAGAGTTGCATGCGTCAAAACTCAAAATGGGGAACGTATAAAGGCAACTCAAAACCTATACCCTCTGGAACTTGAAAAAGTCATCATAGATGACTCTACAAAATTGGTGACGCGCTCCGGTCGGGCAGTTAGGATACCAAAACGTTTCGACTGATATTGCGCGTACGCATCGCCGGGCCCGGAGTGTGTTGGAACTTTTTAGAATGTTTTATTTTTCATAATTTAAATTTAGGTGTGATATTATTTCTTTGTTTTTTGGTTGTCACTTGTAAAGGAAAATTTGTAAAGGCAAGTCAATATAATATATCCAGAAGCGAATTATTTTATTTATAGTTTAGATTTCGCTATATATACGAATAATATTATAATCTGTAACAACGGTATTGAATGACTGAAGTCTATGTTTATATGGCTCACTTTGGTTCATCGAAATTGAAAGACAGAATGAACCGTTTCATATCGAGTAAGACTGAATAATACCGGGAGTAAAAATTTGACATAATATACAAAAACAAAAGTATGACGATATTATTTTTATTGTACGAGTTCAGCAGACAGGCGTCCCAACTGATGGAAAACTGTTAACATCGCTTATAGATATTTGTAACACCAAAGTGCTACTAATCCGCTGCAGCTGTCTAAAGGAAGACAGGAACGTGGCTGCTAATGCTGAAACACAACTCAAGGTGGATCCGTGCAGGAACGGAGAAAGAATACAATTTTCTGCGACCGGGCGGTCTGTCGTAAGAGGCGAAAGCAACAACCTACAGCCAGGTGGGAAGGCATTTGCCCGTCTGGATGGCTACCACGCCTGGTCTAGAGTATGCCCTCATAACAACCTTGAGTTGTGTTCTGGCATCAGTGGCCAGGTTCCAATCTCCGTCAAGAATGCAGCAGCACATTCGTAGCACCTTTGGTGTTACAAATGTCTATATGCAATGGTAACCGCTTTCCATCAGGTGGGCCATCTGCGTGTCTGCTGAACTCTGCAATAATAATAAAACCAAGGGTAATAGCCATCCAGACCAAATACTCTACCACCTGACAGTGGGTTGTTTTATCGCCTTTTATATTATTTCTCCGTTACTGCACGGATGCTCCATATTTAAAATAAAATATTATTTGCTTGCCAGCAGGAAATCATGATATAGATGATTAAATACTTTTTATTGGAAATTCCAAAACTTTATACTCATCAGCTATTTTTTTTTTATTTTTTTTTTATTTGCAATGTTACATCACTGTATAGCGGCGTATGGAATACACCTTCCTGCTATAAATGAGTAGTTTCTGCAAAAATAGCTTTGACATCACAAACAGAGACTCGGATGAGAGTATTTTATAATGTTTCTGTTTTTGTCAAAATTGTTACCGGGCTATAAAAAGCTGTTTGTATGGGTAAAAGCTTGCGTCCACGCGTATTACTGTACCACCGATACTCAGTAGCATTACACCGGCGCACAGTTATACGTATAGTTAGTATGGATGCAAACGACCCAGTCAATCGCAACTTGTTGGCAAGTCGGGATTAAAAGTAAAATAGACGGCTAAGATGGGCTATCTTCAGTAGCTATAGAACGCCCTGATAGTGAAGAAAAACCTCGCAAGGAAATCTGCAGTAAGATTACCAGTGCCTGAACCTCGCCAATCTTTCTTAGATATGAGCGATTTGTATATTATCTATTTTTCTAGAAAGATGACAAGCTGTTATTATTTTAATGATATATGCCATATTAAATAATGGAAAGTTCGTTCAAGACATTTACCTTACTAGGAATTAAATCCTTTTATCCGTGAAGGAACGGAGAAAGAATACAATTTCCTGTGTACGGGCGGCCTGCCATAAAAAGCGACCAAACAACCCACAGCCAGGTGGTAGGGCATTGCCCGACTGGATGGCTACCACCTCTGATCTAGAGCATGTCGCCATAACAACCTTGAGTTGTGTTCCGGCATTAGTGACCAGGTTCCAGTCTCCCTTAAGAGAACAACAGCGCATTTGAAGCACCTTTGGTGTTGCAAATGTTCATAGGCGATGCTAAGCGCTTTTCATCAAGTGTGTCGTCTACCTGTCTGCTGAACTCCTGCAATAAAAAATAAAAAAATCCGAGACCTCATATTCTAGTTATGCTTAAACCACTCGATTAAGAAGATCTTCCTTGAACGGGAGATATAAATGAACAAAACTTTTTATTGTTGTCAATCAATACTAGGTTCTATCTAGATTATTCATACAAGTCAAAATGGTATTTAATTGAGTCTGTGCCAGCCTGATTGTGGCCGGAATAGGTTCCTGGAAAAGCCATTTCCAAGCCACAACCTCTAATACGTCCACCAAATTCCAATTTGTTACCGTGAAACATGATTGATTCAATTCCACGAAACACACAATGAATACAAATTATACGATACCAGAAAATATGTATTATAATATATTGTATGTATCTCGCAATAATTTATACTCAGTGAAATGCAATTAAACCTGTCCAAATAAAACACCAGTGGTGAATTCAATTAACTGTATAATATAATTATGAAATCATACATATGTAAAGTATGTTGTTATGTTTACGTAACAACTTTACTAACTGAATTCAGGTATTGGTTGTTGTTTGTATACCTGTACAATTGTTAATTAGGATTTCGTAGCCATTTCATATCCCAACATAATTTGAGAGATAATGGCTTAGCCTCTCCGCTGGCTCGGTCACGTATAAAGTCGGGTACTCATCTGCAAGCCTAAACTGTAGCCAAGCAACAGTAACGTGTTCTAATGTGTACGTAGCAAATGATGTTCGCTCGTGACGTCCATCGAGCGGTTTAACGGCTGAAAGAAGACCAGCGTGTGAATAAAGAATACTTGGGACGACCAGTCGGTCTGCAATCGGTTAGCCGTCTTATATATCACTGGAAAGATAGAGTGGAAACTGACCTGACCGAACTTCAAACCCACTACTCGTACTCGCAAGATGTTGTGCGTGACAGAGGAAAGTGGCGTGCTCTTGTTTTAGGAGTTCAAGAGACACTTTGGGTCGCTGAACCAATGAACTTGGTTAGACATTTCGGCGAACACGAAATCTTTTTAAATTCCTCATAGAAGTGTATCTAGTGTGTCTACGTATATTACAGTAAATAAGTTTGCAATAGACAGGAATGTATATACAATATTCCACAATACAAAGTTATCGCAAAAGCGCAAAAAAACTAAATAAAGAGGTGGCCCTTTTCACTTATTTATTCAAGATAATAAATAGGTTGAGTAATATTCACTTTCAAAGCCGTACCTATTGTCCCCCTATTAAACAATGACGTGAAAAGTTTTGAAAAAATGAGTGATACAGCTTAATAATAATTTTCAAAGAAATAGTTATGTAAAAGTCACTACAAAAGTTTTTAAGATATGGCTTATTTCCCATTAAATGTTTTATAAGGTATACAGATATACAATGCAAAAGAGGATGGATGCAGAAGACGCGGAAGGCCACGACACACCTTCCATGATCAAATTGATCGTGTATTAGCAGAAGGTGATGTCAGGAGCCTTAAGAACAGACGAGCGTGCATGACAAGAGCTATGAAAGTCAAAGAAGCAAGTGAGGTGTGTAAGAATAAGCCTGAATGGCACTCTGTTGTTCTTACCTACCCCGCAAGGGACCAGGCGTGAAGTTATGTATGTATGTATATATACAGACAAATAATAAAAAAGTAAACGTTGAACACCTCTATAGAATCCTTTGGGCGCGTTTTTCTAGTAGCTCACAACGCGACCATGGTCGTAATAGTCACCAGGAGAACCTCTAATGACGTCATGTTTTTCGATCACGTAGCGTTCACAACGACCCATGTCAAGAGGTGGTTCGAATAATTCTTTGCATTTGAGATTACGTTTGTATGGCCGCAAGCAAGTGGAACGGGAAAAATCGCGGTCGTGAGCGTGGTCGTTGTGATCCTCATGTAGAATGTAGCCTTTATTGTTAAAACCTATGTTTTCTTATAATCAAAGTACTTGTGACTTTTGGAAAGTATTCAAATATTGACTTGACTTAATTATTATTCCTTCTGTCACTGTATTATAAAATACATAAAATTGCATCTGGCTCAAACTAATGTATTATTTTTCGCCAAAAATAGTAACAGCTTAATAAACTGCAACTCTGTGTGGGACTCAAGTCTCACATTTATGATACGTAAAGCCAATTTAGACGAAATTAACCAAAGTGATTCATATAAAGATAAAATTGATTCATCGATTTATATCCATAACATTTATCGCAAAAATATCAATAGACTTCCATTGAATTGTGTTCCGACATTAGTGACCAGGTTCCAGTCTCCCTTAAGAGAGCAGCAGAGCATTTGTAGTATACCTTTGGTGTTGCAAATGTCCATAGGCGATGGTAACCGCTTTCCATCAAGTGGGCCGTCTGCCTGTCTGCTTAACTTATGCAATAAAAAAAATTAAACTTACAATAAATAAATACAGAAATGAAACAAAATAAAGAGAGAAACCATTTATATAACAAAGGCGACACATACAAAACAAATAAAATTAATTGCAGACATGTTTTTTTAAGTGTATATACCCCAATTTGACAAATTACGTTAGCCCCGTGGTGGCACTTAGTATTTTCATGTTACGGAACTTCGTCTGGTATAACATTAAAAATCACTGGTGTGTAATATACCTACTACCTAATACTAATATAATTAAAAATAATTTTAAGCTTAAATTCGCTAACTACGCAACGCATAAAATCTCTAAAACTGCATTATTACATTATTACATTAAATGTGATATTAGTCAAGAACCAATAATGTAACACCCAAAATTGCATTCCCCGATACAAGCTAAGTTAAAGATAGTATGTTAAAACTTAAAAAAAGACGTTACAAGAGAAACGAAAGATAACAAGTAATGAATACAATTCTACAGTCTTGTGTTACATCTTGCATCCGTAGACTGGGCTCTTCTTATCATAGTAGATCATCATATCCTAAAGTTATATATATATATGGTTTTTGGAGTCCCTTAAAAAACGTAACCCGTATCACGCACTATATTCACAGTTAGCACCACCAGTCCGCGTTAGTTTATAAAGGAAATGTTGACTATGACTTTCATTCAATGTCTTCTTTAGAACAATGTATTCTTATAACATATTTATAAAATTCAGCTCATAAATTGAATTCCTAAGCCTTACCTGTCTTAGCTCCATTTTAATGTTCACAATTTCTTTAAATACTCTGTGGTCACCCGAAAGTACTTTTTAAACTTGCAAGATATATTAATATATGATGAAAATTTAAACTTAAAAAAATTACGCAGGCAGGACTGTAATAATGGCCCTAGTGAATTCTCTTTACTTGTAGACTATAACGTTGGACAGTTTGGACACACACAAAGTATGTGAAGCCATAATATACTAGCCTTAAAACAACTCTATACTAATAGGTACAACTTACTCGTCAAACAATGAAATAAAACAATTCAATCATGCTTTTGATTTCAATTTCCTGCATTCCTTTGTCGATTAGTATTCAATCTCCTCTCAAGGCGGAAGGCCGACAAAAAACAAATGTGAAAGCAAAAAGGAATAAAAGCAAAACATAATTAAAATTCATAAAAGCAAAACGTAATTAAAAAACATAAAAGCAAAACGTAACTGAGTTATTTCAAACACGCTATCTCTGCAAGCAAAGGTGAAGCAAACTCAGAAATAAGCAGCATCATATTTTCGTTACCAACAAAGTATCCTTACCTTTGCGGAAGTTGTTCTTACGCTCGGCTGTTTCAGCATCGTTGCCGATTTACGTAGCTTCACACAATTGCAATCCAAAAATACACAAACTTCAAACAACTCACTCACAATATATCCAAAATTATTTCCCTTATCATAATCAATCACTGTAACGTTTGTTGGTAAGTAATATTTTTATTTAAAAACGAGGATAAAACTGATTTTACGCAGAAACACTGACACCGCTACCTCCAACGCAGTTTACAACTGAACTAACTGAAATACGAGTTTCCCTCCTCTCCACCCACAGCTATTGCGAACACACTGGCGCAAGTAAACTTATCAAAAACACATTTTATCTTAGAATTAAGAAAGACAACAATGAAGAAATCATAAATAACCATGCACTAATATATCAAAATGAAACGTTCGGTTATTTATTGAAATAAGGATTCGGTTGTAAATTCATTATTGTGTCCTATAGAGACCGGGGTTGGACGAAGATTCCCGATAATACAAGTGAAATACTAATACGAAATATACACGAGCGAAGCCATGTAAAAAGTCATAATCCCTACCTACCTACATAAAATATAATTTTCGCTTCTATCGCCAACTAAATACACATTGTATATTCATAAGCTATACAAGTTCCACATGTGGTTTAGTTAATACCAGGATACAATTAATGGCTCTAAGATCATAAGATATATCCCAGAGACCTAGTCTAGAGTAAATGTTTCGTAATTTTATACCATTTACGAAAATTATCTCACGAGGCTTCAAATCTGCATAAGGAAAGATCTTATTTTCCTTCCAGAAACAAGAAGACCTACTTACTTCTCACTTCTGCATATTTCAAAATATTCTATTGCCTATATTATAATAATAGCTGCCCATAAACATCCCACTGCTGGGCTTGGGCCTCCCACTATTTAGAAACGGACAGTACCGCCACGTTTGTCCAAGGCAGCTTATCGGGTTTGACACATCAGTTATCTCGAGTTGCAGGTTTGATCACGATGTTTTTCTTCGCCGTTGTTAGCACGTCGCAATTGTAATGTAATAATAATATGCTCATTAAGTTAGCAAATTGCTTAGTGGTGCATAATTATGTTCCGGCCAGAATTCGCACCCGCACCCTTTGAATTTGGGAGGCGTGCGCTTGCCATTACTCTATACCACAACTTTTAACATATTTATTGTGCACCTTGTCTATTACCTGTAGAACTTAATATAATTGTCTTCATTTAGATTTTTTTTTAATTAACTGCTTTAATCCAGCACCTAAAATGTATGTATGTATATGCTTAAAGCTCGTACAGGTCAGCTTATATTTCCTGCGATATTAAGGGCGGCGAATTGGTCGCCTGAAATATACTTTTGTCGCACTCCGATCCTCTTTGAAAATTTTCTAACTTAATTATTCTGCCCAACAGATTGAGTACTTAGTCTTATTATTTTCTCTACAACTTTTCATCGGACTTTGTCGGGATTTCTTTATGATTTTATTACATTCCTTTCAGATGGTAACTTTATAACTTCTATCTGGAAGTATACTAAACTGAATAGTATACGTTAATTGCTATTTTTCTCCGATTTTATATATTCATATTTTTAAACATCTAACGGATTATACTGTATTTACCAAGAAAATATACAAAAATAACAATATATCACATAGTTGGTTCTGAATGTACTTTTTAAATAAATTGAAAGATCATATTATATAAGTTTTACAACAACAAAAAATATTTTGCTATAAATTCGCTATAATTGGACGGTCTACGTAGTTGAGCGGGCTAAGCCTTGCCGGCCTACCTCAATGCAACACAGAGGCTCCGGGTTCGATTCCCGGTATAGTAAGTTTCAGAAACATATTTTCTCGGTTATTTACTATGGTCTGGGTGTCTGGCCCGGCCCCAGCGTAGTTCGTTGTATATTACCCAGCATATAAGCGTAACTTGCTTAATTTGGCGATATACAATATGTGTGTTTGTCTGCCGGTTATTATCTTGTATGTCTCTGAAGACTAAGGGCTATAAAAATGGCCCATATGTGTGTGTATGAAGGGCAACATGTGTGTCAGTGGCTAAAGGATGTCGAGAAGTGGACTGCAGGTTCACTAAAGCTACTTCCGACGTTAGGCCATTCACTTCCACCCTTCCAGCTTGAATCTTAACTCTAGTGATCTCCACTCTGTGCCAAAAATAAAAAAAATGATTGAAAAAATAATGTAGATAATACATAACAAGTAGCCGCCATCGGCTCGGTGTGGACGCAACATTACAACGCGACGCGGGCGAAAACCGACTGGGTCCGATAAAGTGAAGCGGTGAAGCCACTCGATGAAGTGGTAAGTTTTTATTACAAATCGGCGCACAGAGAGGCGATGGAGACTCATACATTCTGCTTATAATTAAAAAGTTGATTTTTTCTTGATTATGTTACGTCTATGGTAAGTGAACGATAAAGATTAAAATAAAATGGGATCACGGGCTGTAAATGGAATGTTAACATACCTAGATTGGACATGAAAAGAGACTAAATGAAGTCGAATTTGCGATAGCTAAACAAGCATAGATAGTATAAGAATAGTTTATACGCAGAGTTGGTATTCATAGACCAGTTTAATCATCCCATAAACGTCCTGCTGCTAGCTCGGGTTAATAATAACAGGCAGTTAGTATATTTTGCTTGCCTCAGGTGGATTAGTGCGATTCTTAAATCGGTTCTCTCGATGTAGTCAGCACGTGATAATTGAAAACAATAAATGTGATGAAAAGTGGATCCTGTACGATAATCGGAAACGCTCTTCGCAATGGCTGAACCGTACCTACTCCCCGGACCTTGCTCCAACAGATTACCATTTTTTTCTAAATTTGGATAACTTCTTGCAAGGGAAAAAATTGAACTCGGATGGGGCAGTCCAAAGCGCCTTCAAAGATTTTATTGATTTGCGTCCGAATGGTTTTTTTAGTAAAGGGATCAATGAACTACCTATGAGATGGCAGAAGTGCATAGATAGCAATGTTACATACTTTGATTAAATAAATATATTATATTTAAAAAAACGACTTTATGTTCCTCCCATACAAAACGCCAATTTCATAATGTAAAGACCTAATATTTCACCGAAACGGTATCGAAAAGATATTATGGATTTATTAGAATAAGAGTTTTTGACACTATCGCAATGGAATCGTAATTTAAATATCCTCGCAACGCCTAGGCGACGGTAACCATATCCCATTAGGCGAGCAGTCCGGTTATTTCCAGATTCGCAATTTTAAAAAAAATTTACATACTTCCTGCCCATGGTGCGAACTCATACCATTTGAAACGTCAGTTCGAAACACGAGTGCGAGTATCCGCTAAATTGTTTAACAATCTAGTCTTGTATATACCGCGCCAAATATTATAATGTCTCATAGCTATATACAAGTGGCTACATAATAAGCATATTATCATACGAGATAAAGTAATAGGTAATCTTAAGTATCTAAAGAAGTCATAAAATGTTATTATAGCTATCTTATACTAATATATATAGCTGATTATTTGTTTTATTGAACGCGCTAATCTCAGAAATTACTGGTCCCATTTGAAAAATTATTTCAGTGTTAGATAGCTTATCGCTTATCTTATATCTACATTATTTATCGAGGAAGGCTATAGGTTATAGGCTGTATCATCACGCTAAAACCAATAGGAGCGGAATACCAATGAAGAATGTTTCAAAATCGAGGGGTTTTGAAGACAAATTGCACGGGTACGACGTCGCGGGCACAGCTAGTATAATATATAAATAGTAGTGGTACCGGCAAACGTTCTCCTGACCTAAAAAATCAGGACCCTAAACTTCTAACTGAAAATCTAAACCATTCGGGAACCCACTCAAACACAAAAAAACATCAAAATCGGTAAACTCGTTCTCAAGTTACACGCGTACAACATACATTTCTATAATTCAATTTTATTTATATACAAGAATTTTATATAGGAATAATACGTCTAAGTATGAAACAAGAAATGTAATTCCATACAATGCACTTTGTACAGAGTAAGCAATGCTACATATTGCATTCGAAACCGTAATAAAATCCGGATCAACTATTATGACTGCACTTGCAAAGTATAACAATGGCATCAAAACGGTCTCCGGCTCTTATGTTGCGAATCTACCTGGAGGTACAATTCCTGGTTATATATTATAAGAAATATTTTCTTTTTATACAAAGACGGCCTCTGTGGTTGAGCGGGCTAAGCCTTTGCCGGATTACCTCACTGCAACGCCCTCTGCGTTCGATTCAGGTTCGATTAAGGGTATGGTAAATTGCGGAAAAGAATTTTCTCCATTATTTATATATAGTCAGGGTGTCTGGGATCGTCCCCATAGTAGTGCGTTATTACCCATAGCACGAGCGTAAATTTTGTTAATTTGGGGATATAAGTACGTGTATTTGCCTGCCAATTTAAAAAAAAGGTTTATTACCTTTTTTTAAAACAGAACTTAAACGGTTAAAGGTATTTAAATTATTTTTATTATATTATTAGACACTGAATATGGCATCACCTTTGTGAGATAATGTATTTGTTTCTTTGAAGAAAAAGTACCTATTGTTAATAACATTTGTTCCAAGTAGTAGCTACCTCTTATTGCGTTACATTAGCGGTACCTAGTTGTAATTATTACTCGGCGCGTTTTGTCATCACTGCGATACGAAAGTAAGCGCGCGTAGCGACGAGAAATTATAGCCATACACGATTAGCTTAGGCGTGTTGCTGGAGAGTTTCTTCCGCCGCTTCTTCTCCTCCAGCTACAACACGTTGCGAAGCGGTGGTAAAGATAGACTAGGATTGGCTCCGCCGGCGGAGACGATATTGAGTTTCCATTATATAAACACTTCAGCCTGTTGGCTTAGCTCATTCAGCCTTACGACTTAATCCTATAGAGTCAATCCCGCAGCGGTCGAGCCGAGTTCCAACCTCACAGGAGGTGCCTCCTCGAGCACGCTGCTTCCGGACTGAACGCCTCCGCTCCCACGGAGTCGGAAAGCCCCCAAAGTCCGGTATCGCTAAAACAGCCATCTGCGGCAATTCAGCTGGATCCTGCGCAAAAAAAACGAATAATTATTCTCACTATAGCTTGAATTCACATGTCATAGTGACGCCCTAGGATAATTATTAGCTATTGTGCGAGGGTCGGAACTTACAATTAATTGTACTTTAGATCGACAGTCATGTTCGAAGGGCAAATAAAACAGTTCTCCAAGTACTTCATAATTATTTTGTTTTGTAAATCCCGCACTAGAACACTATGTAAAAAAAAAACGGATAAGTGGAAAAATGAATCACAATGGACAAGTGGAAAAACGAATCGCAACGTACAAGTGGAAAAACTTCAACTGACAAGTGACAAAATGAATCAAGTTTTACGGACAGATTGTTAATGTACTTGTCCAATTTGAACACCTGCCCCTAAAACTTCAAGTTAAAATTTTGTTGCGATTCATTTTGTCACTTGTCAGTTGAAGTTTTTCCACTTGTACGTTGCGATTCGTTTTTCCACTTATCCGTTGCCATTCGTTTTTCCACTTGTCCGTTGCGATTCGTTTTTCCACTTGTCCGTTGAAGTTTCACTTCTAATATGTGTCCCAGCACACGTTTCGATTTTTCGCAGGTTTACTGCAAATTATAATTTGTCTAGGTTAGGTACATTTTAATGAATGAATTTTTTATCTAAACATATTTTATTTTATCAAACAAAAAACTAAATTCGATCCGGAACCAAAAAAACATCCATAGTCTACTCTAAAATTATACACATACAACAGAACATTAACAAATGCGCATCGTTCGTCATCAATCTTCATTCGGACATCAAATTATGTTAACAGAAAAATATTCAAAAATAATAATAATTCAATAATATTTCATTTGCTCAGTTTTGATGAAGAGGCTCCGAAACTATTGAACCGATTTGCAAAATTCTTTCACTGTTGGCAAGCTACACTATTCCCGGGTGGCATAGGCTATATTATATTTACAACAAAATTAGGGTTCTTTACTAAAACTCCAATAATGTAACCCAAGGTGTAAAAAAAACCTAAAATCGCGTGCGCTCCGAAAACTATTGATGATAGAATAAAATAATGTACTACGACTTTGTAGAACACATCATTATTTACA
The DNA here is from genome assembly GCA_949752895.1 of Dendrolimus pini. Taxonomy (NCBI): domain Eukaryota; kingdom Metazoa; phylum Arthropoda; class Insecta; order Lepidoptera; family Lasiocampidae; genus Dendrolimus; species Dendrolimus pini. The sequence continues at coordinate 16,338,623 of OX457137.1, read as the reverse complement.
AAAAGTGTCGCGACAGTATATGTCTAACTATTATAGTTATGCCATAATAAGTGTTCTTTTATTTTAAAAATTTAATTAAATTGCCGCCTTTGTTTGTATCTTGGTATTCATCCTTATCAAAATAAACGACTTCCCATTCCAGAGTGCTTCAATACCTTTATATAACTTTTTGAATTATTCAATTTGGACATCCCATTCGAAAGATATAACGAGTTTAAAAATGTAAGAATTAGAAGACGCGCCCGTGACGCTTTTTCGTGAGCTAAAAATCGTAAGACCCCGTCTATATAGAAGTTTCACTTCAAAAACAAAACTTCATGTATTTGTTTCTTTTTTAATTATTACAGTTGTATTTATTCTACACATACTTGTTCAAACATATAATTACGTCTAAGTTGGGTTAGGATTTTCTGTAGATAAAGCATTACAACGCCTGAAATGCTACCAAGTTTCAAACCTTCTCGGCTATTCCAAAAAGGTATTGTTGAGACGCCATATTGATTCAAAATAAAATACAATTATCTACAACAACAAATTGCTAAACATAATTCTCGTTAAATCGAATTTGAAACTTTCGTATGTAATTAATAAACTGTGCCTCTGAATTAAGCAGCTCAATGTTTACAAAGTCTCCTTAAACATAATTAAAGTGGCATCTTGCATGTGGACGGATTCCAAGGGGCTCGGAAACAATTTTCCAATGTAAATCCGGGCTTTAAGAAGGTCTCGGCCGAATCTACGCTGCGCCGTCCCTCCTGTAGAGTATTTTAACCCACTTCATGTAATTTGCAAAGAGATGGCCCGTATTAAAGATCCAAAGTGTCACTTTGTGAAATATTAAATACATGCCGTCTTCGTATATCTCGTCTGGACACATTTACAGTTCTTGCGTCCGCACTCAGAGAACTAAAATTACAATTAATTTAACGAGAAAATAATTGAAATTCCTATATTATAATAATATAGTAAAATATCAGCCCATAAACGTTCTAGTGCTAGGCTCGGGCCTTCCATTTTTATAGGAGAACGGACAGTACAGCCGTCACGTGAGTTTTCTTAGTGTACGGGTTTTATCACAATGTTTTCCTACGCTGTTCGCACGTAGTAATTATAACAATATGCACATTAGCTCAGAAATCTAAATGGTGCATGCTTTTCGGACAAGATTCGAATCCGCGCCCTTTGTCTTTGGGACACGTGCGCTAACCACTAAGCTACCACGGCTTGTTCTAAATTACTATATTCAATAAACGTTCAAAATTATCATGATCTATCTATCCACACAAATAAATTTTATTATTTAATTTCATAATAAATGCTAAAAATTAAGTGAGAGTTGCGCTTTAAATATTGGCTCATCATTAAGGCAATGGGAGTCTCCGGATGTTTTCAGAATTCAGATGCCCTTGACAACCTTATTTTTAGGAGCTGGCATCCTGTCCACCGTAACGCAAATGCAAAATATGTGACATGAATCTAAATTTAATATAATATAAGTTTTAAAATTTTGATTGTAATTGTGATATGGGTATTTTATTGCCTGAAATAAAGACTTATTAAATAGGTAATCGATTTAAAAAAAAATCTCGAATCAAGTCTGCAACAACTCATAGATTACAATGAAATTGTTAGGGATTAAAGTAGCAACTTTATGATAAAGCTACCCACTCCTCCGACTTCTGAATTATAAGTAAAAATTCTGAATAATCTAGGAAGCTTAAGATCTTTCAACAAAAATTGGTTTGAACTAGATCCATTCAATTGTTCTTAAGATATTTTTGATTAACTCTTTAAATCACTCATGACTATGTGGCTGGTTTATATCGCCTATCGAGTTAATATTTCCATTCAGTGTGGCAATGCAGCCAGCCTTCTGGGCTCGCTTCCCTCTGGCAGGGATGTGGTCTTTAATTATTTTATGGTTTTACTTTTCATTTAGAAGGTATGTAGTTTACTTTATAATATATTTCTCAATGCTTTTTATGATTTCGTATTTGCATAACACAATGGACTTTCGTCACTTCTACAGAATCCTTAATTGTCCTCGAATTATCTCGCGCCTGTTAGAAATCGAATCAATTCGATGTTTGTGTACAATGGACATCACTATTATAAGTAGACATCACTGAGTCCTCTTGCAAAAATGGCTTCCTAAAGAAAACTGTTTTTACATAAATATATAATAGGTATATAAACATACGAAGTCCGGAGTAATTAATCTTTGAACAAAACTTTATGAAAAACTTATACATATCACACAAAGATGTGTTTGTTGTGTACAAAATACACACCAAAGAAGAATATTCAAGGATACACACTGCCGGATGTGGTAAAAACCCCTAGTATCCAGAACCATAAATTATTATTTTATATAGGTAGTCACGCAAACATTTGATATTCTGTGGTCACAAATGTTAATCTACTATTCTGAAGTGATAACTTCTTATGGGAGGGTAAACCGCTTTGTTACGTAACGCGTTACGGCGCTAGCCTGTATGGATTCCCTTTCTCTCACGCATACGGCAGCGGTAGGCAGGCTGTTCCTCTCTCACAGCGCTAGCCATATTTAATTTTCAATTTCAATATTAAATAGATCAAATTGAAGATATTTTGAAGAAAGGTCAGATAAAAAGTTGTTTAAATAAGCGTATATGGATGAAAAGATTAATGAAAGTTGATGAAGAGAAAAGTGTTTGTCAGGATCGTAGCAGGTTGAGATCCATCGTCTTTGCCTACCCCAATGAGAAACAGGCGTGACAATATGCATGTACAGTAATATTGAATAGTTCAAATCAGATTATTTTAAGTTATCAGTTCTGTCGGGCGTCCAGAGACGCACACCGTCTGATTTTTTTTTGAGTTTTTGGCGAGAACTGAAAGGAGATGTTGTGCTGTGCAGTTTTTTTCTAAAAATGTGTAAAATTACTCTAAAATGAACAATAGTTGCAGGATATTGGTAGTTTTTAAGTAGGAATTATGTGTTTTGTGAGAAATGTGAATTGTACAGTCTAATGTGGCCTTTTGAATCGTCACAAGAACTCAGTTGAATGACACCAGCTGATTACCTACAGTTCAGCTGTGCTACAAATAGCCTTAAGAAAATGAAGAAACTATATTATAAACTAAAATCTGGCTTAAAGGCCTAGCTGCCAAGCTAAACTACTAAACCTAAATAAATAAATCTTTCTTTTTTGCATGGCTTGGCAACTAGGCCAAATGTTAGTCTATGATCAGTCTGCGGTCCAGATAGCTTAGGAGCCAGTGATCGGCTACCTGTATGTATTTGACCAGACCTGAGGTTTTGTACATTGAAGCACCTATACCTACCATGCATGGTACGGGGACTCACTAAGCTCTAAGTGGTGGACGCGACGAGCGCTGAGGTAAGACAGTATCGATTTTTGACGAATTTTAAATCCATTTGACCAGGGCTGCCGATTTGATATTTGAAAATATAGGCTTATTATTATCGGAAAATCAAAATTCAAATAGTTCTATTACTGTCATAAAAATCTTTTTCATTTTTATGACGTAACTAGTCTTTGCCCTCGACTTCATTTTCATTACTTAAATGGCAAAGATTAAAATTAATTTATCAATATTTAAAATTTAATGCATTTATAATACGACAATACATGAATCCTGGATATATCCATAAAACCCCGACATTACTAATGTTACTAAAGACTTATTCAACTACAGATACCCCACTGAGGATGTAAATACAGACAGTGTCTTGTGATTTACGCGCATTGCGTCAAAGTTGATCTAGTGGCTTGGAAGTGAAAGGAAATCCCGGGAAATTTCACGAGTCCTAGTGTAGTCATGTATAAAAAAGTCATAAAGTATCAAACTGCTGTAATAAGAGTAACACGGCCAGTTTTCATGATATTTCTAGGCGTATAATTCCCTAGAAAATTTTAGAACTTTCCGGCACTAAAGTATCGGAATAAGAACCATGAAAAAGTGAATCCGCTTTCCGAAAAAACTACACTAGAATTTCCATGGTAATAGCTTTTTCAGCATTTAAGTTAAAAATGTCTATATAATAGTTAAAACCTCAAGGAAATTAACATATATGTATGAAAAATACATTTTTTTTTTTCAATTTTCCGTCAATCAACAAACAACTTGATCCCAATTGGTTTTTTTAATAGCTTCAATGTACAGACAAGGCTATTTTACAATATTAACTTATTTTAACATTTCATTTGACGTAATACACTATTTATATGTGAGTATATTTTCTATGTTTATGTGAGTTTGGGGAAATATCTACTAAAGAGTTTCAACACACAAGAAATTTAAAATTCCAGATAAAACTTCACTTATTATCACTAAATAATTTGTGTTTCTTGGATATTGTTTTAATGTCAAATGCGTATATGAATTCTCGTGATCTATACTCAGTAATAAAAATCGTGATGCCTAAGTATATATAATATTGCCCAAATCGTACTGGAATCAGCCAATTTGTATGCATTTTAACTAACCACTTTAAACCACTCCCGGAAATTTTTCCGCGGGATTCCCGGTACATAAAGTACCGAAGCGTTCGGAATTTCAAATTCATAAGTTTATTAAAAATAAATACACCACTTAGCAACCTGTTATTTCTGTTAAGGAGAAGAAGCGGCAATAAACTCTAAACAACACATCGAGCTGAAAATTGTTTTATATATATTTCTTATTCTATTTTTAACAAGTTCTTTTTTGTAACTTTCATACAGAAGTATGTTAAATAATTACTTCAGGAAAGAAGAACGTAAACCATTGTTTTAGTGTCAATTGAATATGATTCAACTAATTGTTATGCAAATAAATAATTTCTACTATTCCCAGGTAAAATCCCGCAGGATATGATCACACTTGGGAAAATATCGAAATAAGAAAGCATTTTTTATACTGTCCTCATCAAACTGTTCCCGAAAAAATTCCCACGGGATTCCGGGATAAAAGGTGGCGCAGAATTTAAGTCCAAAAATTAGCTCTTTATCAGCGAAATTCGAATTGAAAACGGCCTAGTAGTTTTTAACAAAATCCCAAAAAACAGACAAATCGACTGACAGACAAGAAATCTAAAAAATGCATCGTATTCTCCATCGTTTATATAGAATATTCTTATTCATAGAGTGTTAAAGTAAGTTTGAACGCTTCTTTATCTTTATTACTCTAACTCTTTATGAATAAAGCCGGTAGTATTTAATATAAACGAAAACTCAAAGATAAAAGAAATAAATCAAGAGGACTGAAACATCTGACCATTTATAAAATTTGTGGGTTTATTACAGTTTAGTACAGTTAACTGAAGATATATTATTATATATCTTCAGTTAACTGAAATAATATTATAGTGAGCTACTGTGGCCAAACACACCGTTAGATTCTAATCTATCTAGCGAGATTGTAAACTATCGAAATATTGTGATCCATAACAAACTGCTTAGAATTTAACGTATTATTTTTCGATAGATATTGTTACGTGCGAGCGGGGGTACGCTCTTATGGATTGGAAGAAAACAAGTTTTAATTTAACTCTTTTATTGACTTACACAGCCGCACGTAATGCCTCTCTGCAGGGTTGCCCCTATACGTACGGCTAACGATGCACAGTCCCGACAATAAGGTGTCTCGCTCACAATACCGTCGCCGATATTGCGTAGACCTCCTACTGCTGCTGCAGTGCTTTACCTCCGATATTACGGCGTGTAGCTCGCTTCTAGTTCGTTACTCTAACTACGCTACACTCTTCCTTCATTAACTGCCCACTGAACTTTTCTCTAAATTCACCACTAAACTCTGTTTCCAACTCTTTCGTATCGCACTTGTCGCTTCACTGTCTTGAACTGAACTCAACTCTAAACACTGCCCGGTAGGCGCGCCTTACGCTGTTTATGTACAAGGAAGAATTATCTGGAATCCATCTATCTATCTCTGTCTCTTCCTTCCTGAACCTTCTGTTCAGGGACTTTCGTTTATACATCTATTCCTTTTCTAACATCTATCTATCTCTGTCTTTCATTCATCGTCTATCCCTTTCTAAAATATATCCCTCCTTGTCTTTTCCTTCTAGAATGTTTTAGTTTGTTCTAAAAGTTCTAAAACTAGCTAGATGATTCCACCATCATTCACCACAATATAATTTATGGCATGAAATCGTTCTGTGTCCATAGAGTTAGTAATAAAACACAGGTGGGTATCAATCACAAAACTAAAGATTTGATCTCTGCCCCTGTGGGATAGAAGTTTTAACAACGTTTGTAAGTAGTCAATAAATTATGCTTTATTGGAAAAAAAACTGGTGTTTCCTTCCAATCCCAGTGCGTGCCCTGGCTCGCACGAGATTAATATTATTATGCTCACATCATCCTCCTCATCAATCGCACTGCTGTGATCAGGAGTTATTTAAACTTTTGACTCAAACGCCTTTTAAAAAAGAAAGGTGATTATTACAATGCAAATTTAGCAAGCTGCGTTAATAACTCATTCAATTTGAAATACATAATTCGAAAGACAATTTTGATGTACCCAATATGAATTCATCTCGATTTGACTCTAATCACATTTGGAATAGAGTTCATTTTTCTAGAGTGTATCGATCATTTTGGCGACTTGAATGCTCTAATGTATTTGACGCTGTGCGTGTAACGATGTTTTTGGACAAGAAGACTAATACGAACAATTAGACCACATTGGTTGTACCGATACTAATGATCACTTTCGATGTTGTTATCTATTTGACCATCTTGGCCGTCCCTTTCTATTTGCTGCTGTCTGTACCTTCTATTAAGTACTTGTACATTATCAAAGCTGTGTACTAAAAATTTTATACATTGGTCCGGTACTTTTACGATCATAAAAGTATATAATTCAACCTCTTCAAGTTGCCAGCACTGTTAAAAAATGAATAGGTGGGTGTTTGCGTTACGAAATAATATTATTTTGGGGAATTTTTAGGTGGGTACGGGTTCGTAAAAACAATCTGGAAACCCTGGACTCTGGTTGTCTTTTTTTTTTAATTTATTCATGACCATAGAATCAAAGTCTTTCAGTCGGAAACATGTTAATTAATAGGTATTCGTATAGTAGCGCAGTTGTATTGCAGGCTACAACCGACGCCATTCAATGGAGTTCTTGTGAAAACTCGAAAGATCACATCTGACTATACAGTTCACATTTCTCACAAAAACACATAATTTCTACTCAAAAACTATCAATATCCTGCAACTATTGTTCATTTTAGAGTAATTATACACATTTTTAGAAAATAAAACTGCACAGCACAACGTCTCCTTTCAGTTCCCGCCAAAAACTCTCTGGTTGTTTATGTCTACAATGTTGCAAGATGGGGGATGCCCTGTAAATTCGGGAATTTTTCGACTTCGGGAGGGAAATTCGGGGGTGAAGATTCTTTGGGGGTAACTTTTGGGGGCAAAATTTAGTTGTGAGTAATTTTGGAGTTCCTTTAAGTACCATTAATTTATCCACAAACACAATTATCATCTCTACAATTATTATATCTAAGATATAATATAATACTATCTATCTTAAAATTATATTCTATTACTGAATTATATTTCAATCGTTCATTTTAATAGTTCAATTGATTCGTTCGTTCGTTATTTATTTATTGTACCGTCTCTACTCTTCTTCTTTGTTCAATAATGGCTTGGCACGATTTGTGCATTCAGCCAGTCATGTGTTAATGGGTTTTCAATTTAGTTTTATAAAACGAGGGAAACATAACGCGATAAAATATAAAATGTTACCGAAAATTTGGAAAAAAGTGTCAAAATAATTACTAAATATGTACAAACTACTAAAATTAAAGTTTAATTTGATTATTTACAATAAATGAATTTAATACACCATATACATCAAATTTACAATACTTAAGTAATAAAGACATAGAAGTAGGAAGAGGAACGGAAAGAGAAATTAAAGAGTCGTAAAGAGAAGTGTGATCATAGATAGGACAGGACAAGAAAACATGGTTCAGGTCACAATAATCTTCACCGCATTCGCAGGCTGGACTCGAGACAATTCCAAGTCTATGTAAATGCACCGGAATACAGAGATGTCCAAGGCGCATGCGAATCAAAATGGAAGTAGCAGTTTTACCAAACGAGAGTTTAGCGAACCAGGGCTTCTTGGGAACCGACGACTGCAAACCGTACAGGAAACGACCCTTGATCCGACCACTCTCGCTCCAGCACATGTTCCACGAATCATGGAGGCATGTGCTAGGCAAAGAAGCAAGATCATGGCCAAAATTCCGGTACGGATAAATATCTCCATCCATAGTAGCATCGTTCGCCAAACTGTCAGCTCTGACATTTTCACTTGTACCGCAGTGACTAGGTGTCCAGCTAAAGGTTACTAAATAATTATTAATTTGGCAATGTAACAGCTTTCTCTTATATTCAAATATAACATGAAAATATGGGTTTGATTTTAATGAAAATTTTGCCAAGGCCTGTAAGGAACTTAGAGCATCAGAGAATATAACAGTACTACTTAATTTGAATGTAATTACATAATCAATGGCTCTTAAAAGACCAAAACATTCTCCAGTAAAGACGGATGTTTCAGGAGGAAATTTTATTTTTTGAACTATATTATACTGTTTATGGAACACACCGACACCAACACATCCCATAGAATGCTTTGATGCATCGGTATAAATATGATGCCAGTTTTGCCATTTGTTGTTAACTATAGAATTAAAAGTGTTGTTGGCATTGGAGTCAGACTTTTTGATGTCAAGTGAAAAGCAATATCGGGGGTAAGAAGCAAAGATTCGTATGAACCACTAAATAAAGGAAGTAACTGAAATGAGTGTGTAGGTGCTCGTATAGTCTGAAACTTCTGATAACTTTTAACTAAACATGGTGAAGGTTTACGAGACCAATACTTAGAGGAAGGTATTTTATGGGAAAGAAGTTGAAGTTTAGATATAAGGGCATGGTTAGAAAACTGTATGATTCGAAAGACGAATCTGTCAGAAAGGTACTGCCGTCTTAAATGTAAAGGGGGATCGCAGCATTCAATTTGAAGGTCATTGATGGAACTAGACTTCATAGCTCCGGAAATAATTCTTAGAGCTCTTGATTGTACTAGATCTAATTTCTTAAATCCAGCTACACTACCCGGATCCAAGAAGTATGTACCAAAATCCAAGACACTTCTAATAATGGCATCCGTCTCTCCTCGTATTATCGTATTATCCTATAGGCTACGTTCCATTAGAGACTCACAAAGACCGCGATTTTTCCCGTTCCATTTGTTTGTCGGCGTCACAATGGTAAACTCAAGTGGAACGGTTATTCGACCCATCTATTGACAAGGGTCGTTGTGAGCACTGCGTGAACGAAAATGATAACGTCATAAGTGACGTTTTTGCCACGCGTTGGTTTTTTTTTTTTTTAATTCTCCTTTAAAATATATAATAACTGTTTTGGGGTTTTTCAAAAAAGCTTATAAATAGGAGGGATTTTTGAAAAAAATTGGGGGTAATCTAACGCGGTCATCTGGCAACACTGTATGTCTATGATTTAGAAAATTTCTCGAAAATTTTGTTGTGTTGTGCTCGAAACCTTTTCATTTTAGCCGGTAATTAGTTTTCGTTCATTTCATTGCTTAATTTATTGTCAATTTTTATATCTATAAAATACTTTATGTATATAGTTGTACACTAAAAAAATATTGTTATTATGTACTAGTTACTTGTACAAACATTCATAATCATTGCATGCCGGCAGGTTTGTCATCGCGATCAAAATGTCTTGTCCATTCAATGAAGAGCAATTAACACAATTAAAAACGTTTGTTGAGCTGTGCAAGACTCAGCCACAAATATTACATCACCCGAAGCTGTCTTTTTTTAAAGATTATCTTGTTGCGCTTGGGGTAACCATACCTACCGCTACTTTCGGTGCTAAAGACTTCAAGCCTTCCGGCGATACGTAAGTAATATAACATGTTTTTTTATTATTTGAGTTCATATTTTCTTATTACAGTTCAATATTTTCCTTCCATTTTATTGTTTTGCATCTTTAAATAGAAAGGAATAAATACAGAAACTTATGCTAATATTTCTGTAAACATCAAGCCATAATGTCTTTGAAGAAAAAGGGGTAACTTTAGTTTAATGGCCTCTGAATTTCAGTGGTTTTTTTTTTGGTGGGTGGGAAGGGAAGGGAGATCATATGGCTGCACTTTGACAGTGGCACGAGATTAAGGGTAGGAGGTGACACTCATACACCACCCACCCCACCCACATTTCAGGGGGCGAAAAGCTAGAGTAAGCCTATAAATTTATTTATACTAACTAGTGAGTTAGGTAGGTAACAGATACTTAAATATTAAAAGATAGTAAAAAAGAGATACTAAATTGTATTTTATTTTCAGGAGTACTAACAACAATGCAGAACCTGAAAACGAGCCACCATCATCTGGTGAAGAATCATTACCTGAGTCTGATGTGGAATTGGATATGGAAGGTACAGTTTAAATTATATCAAATAAATATCTGTGTGACATTTGACAGTTAAAAATTGCTTTTTAAAACTTCCCATGTGTTTTCTTTCTCATATCTTAGATCTGTAATAAGGAGGTTAACAAAATTAAGGCTATTGATAGATATTTTTGGTTACATGTGTGTAAATGTTACAGGAGTTATAGAATCTGCTCCAGTAGATGAATCTCAGGATATGGGTGATGCATTCAAGGAGCCCTCAGATGAAGAACGGGACCAATCTGATGAAAAGCGCTCTGAAGCCATGCGAGCATTTTCAGAACAGCAGTTTGATGATGCCATCAAATTGTATACAGAGGCTATTAGGCTCAACCCACAAAGTGCTCTGTTGTTTGCTAAAAGGGGACAGGTAAGAATTATTTAGTCATTAATATTAGTCCATTTAAATTAACAAATTTCTGATGTAAATGTCATGAGTAAAGTTATATTTGCTCACTTATCATTATATACACCATTTCCCATATTGGTATAACAATGACATACACTCGTAAAAAGGGGATGCTCCATTTGATAATGGAGCAAATAGGTAGTTGAAAGTACCATAAAATTAATAGACATCTTTTTCTAACTAAATTTTAAAAAAATGAGGTGGTCCTCTTGTTTGAGAGAATGAAGAACCATCTCAATTCATTGTGTAACACATATACATATATATATTAGGATGATCCAAAAAAAAAAAAAATATTTTTTTTCCAAACAAGCTCAAAAGTTTCTTTTGGGTGTTAAAAAAATTCTGTGAAAAGATGAGCTCTTAATATTAATATTAAGATTGTCCTCATCGAATTTTTTTAATTCCCATAAAAATAACACAGGAAAAAATTTTTTTGCTTCTGATTTTTGTACCGTTCAAACGACTGGTTGACTGATAAATCGCTGTTCCAATCTTTATAGAGAATTGAACGCTCTACAAAAAAGGTCTGATAACATTTTTTTATTTGTCCACGTGTTCAAAAGTTGTTCAAGATCAAAGTTCAATTGTTCAAAAATTTGATCGAATTTTATATTCATTAAATATAATACAGTTCAGAAGGATTTATTTGAAGGCAAGCAGCGAGCGCGAAAACTAGCGTTTGTACACGAGCACGTATGTCGTGCGTTCGTGTTGAAGGCGTGAGTCGGACTGAAGCCGAAAATCAAAAATCGACAAATCAAAAAATGTTATCAGACCTTTTTTGTAGAGCGTTCAATTCTCTATAAAGATTCGAACAGCGATTTATCAGTCAACCAGTCGTTTGAACGGTACAAAAATCGGAAGAAGCAAAAAAATTTTTTCCTGTGTTATTCTTATAGGAATTTAAAAAATGCGATGAGGACAATCTTAATATTAATATTAAGGGCTCATCTTTTCACATAAATTTTTTTACACCCAAAAGAAACTTTTGAGCCTGTTTGGAAAAAAAATAAAAAGAATAATTTTTTTGGATCATCCTAATATATATGTATGTCGGAGGGAAGCTATGTATGATCAAACATACTTGTTTTGCATCTGAACCAATTTTTATGATTCTTTTTGAATTCAGCAAGGCTTCAAAATGGTCCCATATAAATTTTATTTCTATAGGACTTTGGATTCTGAAATATACCAGAAAATTAATTAAAGTTAATTTGAAAATGTGAAACGTTTGTGCTTTTTAACAGACTTTGAAAAAAGGAGGAGGTTCTCAATTCGTCGGGAACTTTTTTTTTTGCTTTTTTTTATGTATGTTCGCCGATTACTCCGTGATTTATGATTCGATTTACGTGATTCTTTTTTTGTTCGACGCGGAATAGCTTCCAATTGGACCCTTAAAAATTTTACATAGTTTGGCCCAGTAGTTTTCATTTTATGAACATTTTTCATGGAAATAATTTTCACTCCGTTCCATATGTACACCGATTACTCTGAGATTTATGATTCGATTTACGTGATTCTTTTTTGTTCGACGCGGAATAGCTGCCATGTGGTCCCCTAAAAAATATGACATAGTTTGGCCCAGTAGTTTTCATTTAACGAACATTTTTTTGTTCCCGGTTCTTGGGACCTATATTTTTTAAGAAGCGCGGCACCATTCGTATGTCCACCCATACATAGCTAGACACTAAAAATAACAAATAAAATTTAAAAACTTCGTTTAAAAAAACCGACTTCAAAAACTAAAAAACTAAAATGTGTAAAATAACTTATTTCTAAAGCTATTATTATTAATATTATCTAAAACATCTTGTAGTCGGTGCAAAATAAAACATAAAAATTACTATGTTTTGAAAATTACTAAGCACCGACTTTAAGATGTTTTAGATAATATATATTAATAATAATAGAAATAGCTTTAGAAATAAGTTATTTTACACATTTTAGTTTTTTAGTTTTTGAAGTCGGTTTTTTTAAGCCATAAATTTGGTTGTTGAACCAATTTTGATCATTCTTGCATTGTTACAGCTTTAAGATAGTTTCACTTACATGTTATTGTTATTGGATATACATAACTTAAAAAGTGTTCTAGCAAAAAAGGAACTTACTACAAGAGCTTAAAATAACAATTTTCTACAGCATCCCGAAGTTGGTGCGTTTTGCAAATTTGTTTGTGTTTTTATGTTTTACTTGGTGTAGATTTCAAGCTGTTGTAAAAACAAATTATTTTATGCTCTTGAGTTACATACTCTTGAAGTCTCGCTAGAATTTTAGTGATGTTCTATTAGTCATGTAATGCACAGACTATTAAACCATTGACACTACAGAATTAATCAGTCTGAAAATAAAAAATGTTTTAATTTAAAAAAAATACCGCATTATTATAAGAGCTTATAAAATGGCCTATTTAATATATGTAAAATATGCTAATTGAAATGTGGTTATATTTAATACAGGATATAGTATTTTTTTGGAAAAATATATATATAAGTTAAATTGATTGAAACTTATTTATAAATAAAGTAATTTTTTATAATAAATAGGGTCAGTAACACATTAGGACATTACTAATTGATCCATCATTGAGGGCTCGTAAGTAAAATAAATGCTTGGTAAGGATACATATAATGTTTCAAGTAAGTGCATTCTTTCCATAGGTTTACCTTAAATTAAACAAGTTGAACTCGTGTATCAAAGACTGCACACGAGCCCTTGAACTGAACTGTGACAGTGCTGCTGGCTACAAGTTCCGTGGACGCGCTTACAGGTTTGTCTATCTGTACTTATAACATCTGTATCAAGCCTTTATCAGCGGTTTATCATAAGTAATATTTTGTAAATTATATTATGAACTACTATCTTGTTATAAGACTTTAGAAATACGCTTTCATGCATTGTCAATTTCATACAATGTTGCAGATTATAAAAAGATAGAAATTGAATATTTATTCTTGCATAAATGTAGTTATACAAGTAACAGGTGTTATTCCTAGAAATACTTGGTTAAGTACATTTTACCAGTTTTAATGGTGTGGGATTTTAATCGTCATTATTTATTCCTATTTATTTCAATAAGTACCTTTTATGTAACTTGGATAATATTTCTTGATTATATAGATTACTGTATTTTTAAAAATTATTAAAATTGTATCTGTCTATGAAAATAATTTAATGTTTTTAATTAAAATATTATTAAAGTTTAAATCATGATTTACAACAAAAACCTTTTAAGTTCAAACACCGCTCATTATAAACCGGCGGTAATTGCTATATATACATATATATATATATATATATATATATATATATATATATATATATATAATTAATATTTTTTAACATGATAATTTATAAGAGTGCTTGATAGATAAGCGTTTTGACCCCTGCAAGACTTATGATTTTGTAAACAAGCAGTAAAATTTAGAGGTTATTGCTCAGTGAAGTATTACTGCTGCATTTATTTATTTATATTGGTACATTAACTTTAAATAATATTGAAATATGTTATGGTTATTAGCTACATTATTCTAACAGCCTTATCTTTGAAGTTTCTGACTGATGTAGTTAAGATTATTCCCACTGGATCTATACTTTGAAATATGTTGGAATGTTTATAATACATTTATTTTATTGTCATTATATCTATAATATATATTTGATCCTGCTTACTAAATGATTTAGCTTTTGTTTTTAGGGACAGTATTATGTCTTATAGTTAAGTAAAACTGATATTTTACTATAATAATTTGAAATTGATAAATGCAACAGACGCTTCTATATAATAAAGCCTTTATATCTGTTAGCACTATTTACAATATTTTTAACTATTTAATAACACTTTACTAATAACTGTTTTGTCTTTTATTCTAATTTTTCTTCTTAATTAATTATGCTTCTGTCAACAGTTTGTCATTGACGGACATAGGCCTCCTCCAAGTTGTTCCATGACATTTTATCAACTACTGTGACACTGGCAAAATCAATGCTAATTGCGTTGGAGCCATATTCCTCCAAAAAAGAAGAAGAAATTTTTCCATGTTTGTTTATTTCTTTCTTTTCGCAACCATACCCATCGTTTAATTTGAGACCCGTCCATCGCCATTTCAATTAGTTTAGAGTATTTTTTGCGTTTTTAAACTTTGTTTACTGTCTTTAGTTTAGTTCTGTCTCTTAATTTTACTCCAATTACGCTTCGTTCCATTGAATATGATAGACTCTTATTTTCTGCATATTTGTCTTTGTAAGGCTCCAAGTTTGGCAGCCATATTTTTTTATATTTTTATTGCAGAAGTTCAGTAGACAGGCAGATGGGCCACTTGATAGAAAGCGGTTACCATCGCCTATGGACATTTGCAACGCCAAAGGAGCGACAAATGCGTTGCTGCTCTTTAAGGGAGACAGGAACCTGGTCACTAATTCCGGAACACAACGAAGGTTGTTATGCTGACATACTTTAAACCAGGTGTGGTAGCCAGCCAGTCAGGCAAATGCCCTACCACCTGGCTGTGGGTTGTTTTGTCGCCTCTTACGACAGGCCGCCCTGCCGCAGGAAATTGTATTCGTTCTCCGTTCCAGCAGGATAGAATATGTTATACATGGTAAGGACACAAATGTTAAAAACTTGTCTTTTTTAGAGATATCTTTCATAATCAACTAGGGACCAGTATCTATGCCAACAGTTCATAACTCGTCTATCTATTTCTTTAGTCATGGTGTCTTTAGGTGATATTGTTTGACCCAAATATATGTATTCTTCAACATATGTGAGAGGTTCTCCATTTACATATGTAGCTTTTCTTAGCTGAATTGGTCATTACTTTGGTTTTCTTGGTATTCATAATAAGTTCAACCTGTAGGCTTGCATTTGACAGTTGTTGAAGCATTGTTTCCAAGTCACAATATAATTTCTTCTAAAATGTAATGTTATAGATGTTAGGCGTTACAATGATCGGTGTACAGTTTCCAATTTTTGTATTGTCTCCTTTTTTTCCTTTTCTAAAAAATTTGTAGTATGGTTGATTTTCTCCATTCTGTTGGGACATTTTCAGATTCAACAACCTTATTGAAGATTTCCGTCAGTTTTGTTGCTGTTACGTTTATTTTAGCCAGCAATTTATTGGTTATTTAGTCAGCACCTGGTGCCTTATCATCCTTTTGTGTTTTTATGGCTTTTGTAGGTTTTTTTTTACAGAAAGATTATGTGTGCACTGGTTTTTGTTTTGAATAGTGCTGCTATAAATCTTGCGATAATAATTAGCTGCTATATTTACTATCTCCTTTCTGTTAGTAGTAGTTCTTGGTTGTCGAGTTTGAAAGACCAAACATTCTTCAATGTTTGGTCTTTCAAACTCGACAACCATTTTTTTTTTTTGGTTATTTTCTTAAAAGCTTTCTTAACACCACCTTCCAATACAATGTATAACAATCAACTATATATTGTATTTTTTTGTTGGTTTATTAACGAAATTTAAAAATATTTATAATTTCTCTAAACTCTTATATATTTGTCCATTGATATAAACTATATGCTCACAGGTTGTTGGGTAAATTTGAGGAGGCCGCTCATGATTTGAGTGAATCCCTGAAGATTGACTATGATGATCAAGCAAATGAATGGTTCAATGAGGTCAAGGCAAACGCCGAGAAGCTGCGCCAGCACAAACTTAGTGTCCAAAGGAAGAGGGAAGAAAAAGAGGTAATAAATATATACTTACCTGTATTAATCTCTAGGTAAAGTGTTAACTTTTGTCTAGTGATAAATAAAATTGTTATAGTGATTAATACCTAAGAATTTACTAAACTATAAATAGTCTGTAAATTAAATTACCTAATATATATAAACAGTGTACAGTGGATTTCACTTAAAATGACATCGGTTGTAGAGATTTTTTGGTTATAACAACGTAAAACATCAGTCCCTTGAAATTAAGGTGTACTTTTACAAGAAAATTATTTAGCTATAGCGATTTCAGGTATGGCAACTAGTTTTGATGAACCCGTTTTAACAAGTTCCTAGAATTCCCTTGCAGATATTGTCACTGAGTCTACATACAAGGACCGAGTCAACAAACAAATACATAATGGTTCTTTCATAGTATTATAAAGATTTTTTATTTTTGTATCATCCGCACATTGTCAGAAATTATAATAATAACCTTTTGTATAAATGATTAGCCAGATAAAGTCAAATCTAAGAATCAGTTTTATCTAAATAAGTAAAGACTAGGAGATATGTAAGCTCATTTTGCGACTATAATATTGTCTAACAATAAATATTGTTTTCTTTCTGTCATTGTATATAGCGACGGAATTATAACATTCCCTTCACCGTCGTTATAAGTGAAATCCGCTATAGTGTACCTGTGGTACACATCCAATATTGTCGATTAAAAATAAAATTACAAACAAAATATGGCCGCATTTTGACATTGGATGGCAAAACTATATGTTGCCTCAGTATCAACCAATTGGATGGCAACGCATATATGTTGACTGAGTATCAACCAATTGGATGACAATTATGTGTTGCCTCAAAAAAGTTTTTATTCTAAGTAAGTTCCACTAGAAATCACCTTTTGAAGGTCATACATATAAATTTAAATGTATTCCCTATTCGAAGCATACTGCTTTGCAAAATGTTATTGCTGTTAAGGAGAAGAAGCTCGATATCAACCAATTGGGTGGCAACACTTGTATGTTGTCTTAGTATTAATTAATTGGATAGTAACACTTATATGTTGCTTCAGTGTCAATCATTAAAATTGTAGCGGCGAGAGGTAGAGGTTAAATAATACTTCAGATGGCAGACAGTAGTATTCACTGTCGAGTGCTGATGTGAACCGATTTATTTTGGAAACGGTAACCTTAAGTACAAATATTGACAAGTCGTACTGCAAGTACAATGTATAGCACAGTGTGTGACCGGGACGGATGATGTGCGAGCGAGATAGAGCAACTATTAATATCAGCGCTCCCGCGCTACGCTAGTCGGTAGTTGGTTGTCCGCTGCGATGACTAGATGTATGCAGCTCCCACGAAATTATTATTATTCAATTGGTAGCGCCGTGAGAAGATCCGTCGTGCTCGCAAAGCGCAGGAGGCTCGCGCCAGAGCGGCTCGAGCTCAAGCCGGGGCCGGGATGGCGGCGGGCGCGGGGCCGGCGCCAGGGGGATTCCCCTCGGGGGGACTCAACTTCAACGACCTCCTATTCGACCCTGAGATCATGTCCGCTTTCCAGGTGAACTCACTCACATTGTAACTTGGGGCGTCCACAAAGTTATGTCATGCTAAATTTTCTCTTTAATGTAATTTTATGCTTTTTGCACTTTTTGGGCCGTCCATACAAATGTCACCAAGCATTCCTGTATGTGAATTTTAGGAATATTTTATGGGCATCTTGTTAGTATTTTTAATCTTTATAAAATATTATAGTATTTCGCTTCTACATCGCGTATTTTTAATTTGATCTCTATAGAAGTTTTTCACAAGTCACACGTATACTAATATTACAAAGAGGTAAAGTTTGTGAGTTTGTTTGTGGGAAATAATATTTTGAACTACTGAATCGATTTTGAAAATTGTTTCGCCAGTGGAAAGCTACATTATTCCTGAGTGACATATCACATAGGATATTTTGGATTGTGATTAAGAATAATTCTTAGTTTTTAATGCCCCTCAGCAAAGTGATACTGGGAAACGCCTGTCAAATATGTAACAGCAATAACGATTCACGCAAGAATAGCGCATATCCATCCTTGTACGGGACACTGTGTGTGCTTTCCGCATTTGTGAATTAGTTAAAGGTTAACAAAGGTAAAAGCTTATTTAAACCTTGATTTGCGCGCATGCGTGCGTGCGATTTTTAATGACGCCCAGTGAAATGGGCACAGGTCAGCTAGTTAGAAATAAAATAATATCCTATTTCTACTAGATTCAAAAATTTAAATTCAATTCAACTGTCATTTTTAATTTTCCCATGTTGTATGTAAAATGGGGTATTGTTAAACATTTTAAAAATCCCACCAGAGTGTATAGAATTTCTTTGGATTCTGTTGCACATTGCTAACACCTCTCACATTGCAAATGTCCATATGCAACACCACTACCCATCAGGTGGACTATTAAATATACTTACTAAAAAAGAAAAAAAAACAACTCACCCCATGTACTAACTATAATATTGCTTTAAATTCTATCCCAGGATCCCGAAGTGGCTGCAGCATTCCAGGATGTATCCTCGAACCCGGCAAACTTTGTTAAATATCAGAACAATCCAAAAGTTGCTGCAGTTATAGAGAAACTTCAGTCCAAGTTCGGGCAAGGTGGTGGCGGAGCATTCCCTGGCAGATTCCCTCCAGGTATTTTTTTTAACTATTTTGTTATTATTAAAGAAACTGATAGCACCATTATTGAACTCATTTATTAGTATCCTACGAGTCGGAGTTACGAGCAAGGCCCGCGGTGTTGAACAAAACCAAAGCTATACGAGCTGTTTTTTGTTGACGATGTAACACTTCTTTGTGTATGTGTCTACTTTATGGTTTACTAGAGTTTACCCCGCGGCTGCGCCGCGGGTTAACCTCTAGTGCGTGTCTCTTGTTTATAGAGCAAGTGCTACAGGTTATATATTATATTACATTTTTATGTATTTGGCCACGGAAGATTCACTTCATTTTATATCGCTAATTATACCATCCCTCGTCTATCTGTCAACAAAATAAATTACAAAACTTGACCAACAAGGTCAAAATGACCAAATAGGCCAAAATGACCAAATACGCAAAAATGACCAAATAGGCCAAAATGACCAAAATGGTCAAAATTACCAAATAGGCCAAAATTACCAAAAAGGAAAAATTACCAAATAGGCCAAAATGACCAAAAAGGAAAAATTACCAAATAGGCCAAAATGACCAAAAAGGAAAAATGACCAAATAGGCCAAAATGACCAAATAGGCCAAAATGACCAAAAAGGCTAAAATTACTAAATAGGCCAAAATGACCAAATAGGCCAAAATGACCAAAAGGAAAAATTACCAAATAGGCCAAAATGACCAAAAAGACCAAAAAGGCCAAAATGACCAAAAAGGCCAAAATGACCAAAAAGGCCAAAATGACCAAATAGGCCAAAATTACCAAAAAGGCCAAAATGAAAATTATCCCTTGTCCATCCTCAGTATTTAATTTACATACGTACCGAATTTCAGCCAAATCGGTCCAGTAGTTTTTCCGTAAAAGCATAACAAACAAACAGACAAATATCATGTTATCCCGGAAACTATCCCATTTTTCGGGATAAAAAGTATCCTATGGTCATCCTCGGTATCGAAAATATATATATACTGAGTTTCAGCCAAATCGGTCCAGTAGTTTTTACGTGAAAACGGAACAGACAGACAGACAGAGTTACTTTCGCATTTATAATATTAATAGGGATTATTGCGTTGTCACGCAATACACATATGCGTGCAAAAATTTCAGCTCAATTGGAAACCGGGAATTTGGTCAAATATATCTTTCAAGATTCCACCTGAACTTACATAGATACATAAGTACATTCATTGCAAGTTATATAAAAGCTTGTAAACTCAGAGTATAGGTATACTCTCAGTTTTTGTAGAACGAATGTAAATTCTTCTAGGATTTGGTGGTGCCGACCGTCCTGCGGCCGGGCCCAAGGCGCAGACGGACGACGACGTTGGCCTCGACTGAGTATAACATTCGTCCATTAATTAATTAATTGCGCCACCTTTTGTAGTTCATCATCATCATCATCATATTAATCAAAGCCTAGGTTATACTTTAATAGCTTGTTGGTGACAATTTTCATATTAAGTCGCTTCGATTTTAACAAAGTATCGTTTTTGATAGAAATTAATGATATTTGTTGGGATATTCATTGCTTTTATGCAAGAATTGTTAGTGTACAAAATACCAAATGTTTAGTGAAATCTGTTTTCTAGTTGCCACAAAACTCTGTTGTTACATTCATTTAACTTACTGCTGTTTAAAATTTGACGAACTCCAAAAAATGATACAATATGTAGAAAGAAACCCTGCATCAATTATTCATAGCTATTCTGTTTTTTTCATTTCTTCGTTCTTTTTACTGTACTTATCTAACCGTACATACATGATAGGTTTAAATTAGTTGTGTGATACTACAAAATTACATATTTCCTGTGTAATATAATTAACTATTAAAAGATTGTGATATCGAAGTCTCTAGTTGAATCGGGGGCCTAATGCGCATAGCTCAAAGCAGGGATTCTCAAACTATTTCGGGCCTCTGGCCTTAGACCCCCCCCATAGCCAAATTATCCTATCTCTAGTTTTTTATTTCGTATTAATACAAAATATTTACCAGTTTAAAAACTGCGACTGGTTATATAAGTAAGCTTCAGTTTCTCATCAAAATTTAACAAAATAAACAGACGCAACATTCATTAAATATCAAGTGTAAGTATTAATTACAAGTTACTTAAAAACACATTTGTACATATAACACAACTTGCACAGTATCTTGAAAGTTTCAAATAACAACTTGTGTTAATTAATTCCAAAATCAGTTTTCGTCAATGTCCACCCGTAGGCAACCGATTTTGACCCCAAGGGGTTAATATCGACCACTTTAGGAAATTTTGGTTTCATTTGTTATTAATTTATGCTTTTATAAAGTTGAAGCGATTTAGTGTGGGTAATTATATAGGCACCAACGTTTGACATTACGGCCTTATTTACATTTTCGTTGGTTAGGAAGGTAACTAGGGTAAATTATACCATTGTTAGTGCCTCCCCCAATGATTGGCACCCAGTTAATTTATTTAATATATAAATAAAACCTTTCTATTTTGTACCCATACCATATTACATGTATGTCTCTCAACACTACCCTGTAAATATGCCTCGGACTTTTGGAGGGCTTGCATGGGACCATGGGGAAGGCCAACACGTAGAGACAAATTTAATGTAAATATGGTGTGACGCTGACCGGCGATTATCCCTGTGTACACCATATAATAATGCACCCAAGGACAAACCCCCGCCAGTGTAGAACTTATTGTAGGAAGTGAGAACAAAAGGTATTGTACTATTGAGACGAACTGTTTATAGAACTAGGAATTTGGGACTATGGAGTCTGCCCGTCACAATGTTTGGGGAACATGGAAAATACTATATTAATAATGTATGTCTTTGAAGACCACGGGCTACAAAAATGGCCCGGACATTTGGAGGGCTCGCGTGGGGGGTAGGCCCTGGGTAGGCCAACACTTAGAGGCCCTTTGATAATTTTTTTATGTAAATGTGGCGTAACACTGACCGGTGATTATCCCTGTCTACGCCATATACTAATGCACCCAAGGACAAGCCCCGGCCAGTGTAGGACTATTGTGGGAAATGAGGACAAAAAGTACCGGGCTGTTGGGGTGAACTCCTAGCGGTACTAGGGGTCTGGGAATATGAAGACTGTAGTGTCTGCCCGTCGCAATGTTCGGGGAACGTGGAAAAATGGGCAGACGGTGACTCGCCACTCTTTGCATGGGTCCCAAAAATGCCATAGAAGACAGGGGCAACTGGGACTATATTATTATCATTATATGGCTACAAAAAAATAATAAGAGTTAATGTTTTGAGAAAATTAATAAGGTGCTAATCATTATACTAGGGTGTCAATAATGGTGTATTTTACCCCTAATATGTGAGATTGGGGAATGAAACCCTTGTCGTCGTTTGGTTAGAACTTTTCCAATTAATTAATAAGTCATCAATTAAATAGATGTCTGTTCGAATGATGATAGGTTGAACTCTTATTTGGCAAGTTAACTTGCTTCTTAACTTATGAAAATGTGAATCAAGCTGCCATTGTTTCAAATTAAGTATGCTCAAAATTTTAGATGTTTTATTGCAGCCGCCGCGCTAAACAAAGATATCGAGTAATTCGCGCATTTTTGAACTTGTGATTACTATCATTGAAGAATACTAAAAAATAACAATGCAATATTTTCATGTCTTGTCTTCATGGCTAGTTCTATGTTCCTTGCTAGATGTCGCTAGATATAGATAAATCGTAATCTATATGTATGTATAAATGAGTAAAAAGTTCAAGTTTGTACATTGCGTTTAAAAATGTGAAAATATCAGAGATATGAGTTATCAATCAACATGTTTAAAATAAATAAAACACTGATAGAATAATTTAAATTGTTTTTAAATATCTAATATTGAAAACATGCTTTGGTCAAAGTAAAAATGTAGCACTCAGGCTTAAAACGCACTGAGATTAAACGCGAGCGGTTTAGGAATAACTGGAAACGCTTACAAACACGCACAGCGGTTGGCGTTTTTGCTTAATTTCTATTTGCATTATCACAATGGTTTTCTGACGAGCAGAGTGTGTTGTTGCTATCCTCTGCCTTCGCTCCGTTGATGATGAATATGAAAATCGAAGCGGTTAACTACTGTGTGGGTTGCTGTATATGAGACCAAAAAATAGCACGTTTTCAACTCGGTCTCCAAATGTAGCAAACTAGCTGCGCCCCGCGGTCTCACATGGCTGATGGAAAATAGTTATATTTAGGATAATTCAAACTATATCTTTATAAATAAGTTTCATCAAGATCTATTCAGTAGTTTTTGCGTGACAGAGTAACAAACATCCATCCATATATTACTCACAAACTTTGCGTTTATAATATTACTAGCATTGCCTTTTTTAAATTAGTCACAGAAAAAAAATCGCTAATACAATTGTATAGACAACTTATACGTATATGGTACATTTTACTGCGCTTTCAAACCGCTCATGTTTAATCGCAGTGCGTGCTGAGCTATGGAAGCTTGTTGTCGATTTTCTAGTGTTTGTTATTATTAGTATTCTTCTGTGTTACTGCATTGAGTCTTATAAAATAAATTTATGTGCGTTGTTTGAATTATAATTATGAAATTTATATGTTCACTTGAAATAATCGAACAATAAGTTGAATACGTTAGAACTGTATAATGAAGGTATCACTTTGTATTCTAAGAGCATTTATATTTTGGAACGATGCGTCATTTTTTTAAGGTTACGGTAGTTTAAGTCGGATTTTAGGTCCGTTTTGATTAACTTTATAATACGTAATTCTCATAATTTGACAGATTAAATATCGTAAGATTTTGAGGTGAACATTATATCGAAAATGGCCCCTAGACACGGGCGCTGGCACGTACAACATAGAAAGACGTTGGTCGAGTTGTAAGCAATTACCATAAATTTTTATATTTATAATCAATTTATAAATTACAGCTCCCTAAAATTGTAAAGGGCTTTTCATAAATTAGGTCCCACATTAAGAGGGGGGGGGGGGGGTGTCGACAATGCGTGACATGGTATGGGATAAACTTCAAAATATTTCCAACTATAACTGTATGAGTATAACGTTTATATTATTAAAAAATAATTTTAATGCAAATAAATCTAATTACGGAACTGCTGTTTTAATTTTATATAGATTACTAGCTTCTGTCCGCGTGGAACAGTAAAAAAATCCTCAGATTTTGAAAGATTCTTCATTAGCGCTCCGCTCCTATTGGATTTAGTCTACAGCCTTCCTCGATAAATTTTTTCAATGGTAGATAGCCCTACCATTGAAAAAATTTCAAATCAGACCATTAGGGTCTGATTTGAATTTGAGTCACCGGGGGATAGTGTAGCTTGCCAACAGTGAAAGAGTTTTTTGGTTCAGTAGTTTCGGAGACTATTCAATGCAAACAAATAATCAAATCTTTCCTCTTTATAATATTAGTATAAATATACTTGTCTGAAACGAAAACTGCCGATAGAATCATAAGTTGATACAGGATACAGTTTGCACCATTTCGCTATCTGACATCCACTAACGATTATGTTAATTAAAACGGACCTATACAAATTTATTATATGGTGTTAAATTCGTTTCTGTTACTTCATGTAACTATATATTTTCTTTTTATTACATAATTTGTAATATGCAATTTGAAACATTCAAATTGTAAAACTACGTTAATTTTGTCAGGCAATTATGTTGCTAAATATAATGTTAATATTCTTATTATGAAGTTTTAATAAGTTTGTTTAATTCCCAAAAGACTACCAAATCGGAGTTGTCTGTTTGTGTGTCACAAATAAATATTTCTTATCCCTAGAGCTAAAATTGAGATGTAAGTCTGTTGTGTCTACAAAAATATATTTTTTATAACTTCTAAATGCGTGCTTTCGAGATTTCTGTATACTGTAGCGCCATATTGAAAGTTTATTTTAAAAAATACTCACATGCAGATTAAGGAATCCTAAATCAGTCTTACAAATGCACTTGCAAGCTAAGAACAGTTTTCTAGACCAATAGGTACTCGTGCCACATTTAACAATCCGTTCTCATTAAAAAAAATATATTCCGAATATTATAAGTATCAAAATACAGTCGTACTTCGTGATTTCATCACATACCAGTATATCTAGACACGTGCCATTATCACCATGTTATTCACTAATGCTGATATTAAATCGTCGTCAACCATTCGCAGTCCACTGCTGGACGTAGGCGTCCTCCAGACGGCGCCACTCATCCCTGTCCTCCGATTTCCTCAACCAGCGCCTACCGGTGACCTTGCACAGGTCGTCGGTCCATCGGACTGGAGGAGCCATGGGGGGTAAGAGGGTTACGACCAACATCTTGTGGACCCAATTGTCCACCTCACCTGCCCGCGGTACCCCCTGCGGTCAGCAAACGAGGCTCTGGCGGCCGATCGATGGCGATATAACCATCGCAAGAAAGCCGGCCTATAAAAATCCCCTGGTCGGAGACGGGCAGCAGCATCTGCGATGCAAATATACCGGCACTGCGGTTACCAACCCGCATGCCAAGCGTGGTAACTATGACATTGAACCCCCAATGATATAAATGTATCAACAAAATTTAATCAATTTAGTTGCAAAGCATAGAACTCAAAGAACATTTTAAGGACTGAATGGTTCAAGTTTGTTTGTTTCGATCACTGATTTATTCATCCAAATTGAAAGAAACAAATGATCAGTCTAATTTCGCCTTAAGCGATTTTCCAAAACCGGCTGCTTTAGACCGTATCACAGTTCAATTTTGACAACTATCATTTTATACCTACCTCATTTTCCGCATAAGATTGTTGTAAAATATGGGCTAATTGTAAGTATTAAAATAAATAAATTCACAAAGCAAATTACAATAAAAATTGGACACACGTGGACTGCATACATACATATTATCACGCCTGTTTCCCATGGGGGTAGGCAGAGACGATAGATTTCCATTTGCCACAATCTTCACATACAACTACCTTCATTAATCTCTCCATACATACACGTTTAATATATGTTTTTACCTGGACATTCATTGAAACATTGTGATTTGATCCTGGCGTGGCGACATTTTCCCCTCAGTGGTAAGTATGTAATAAATTAGGACTTACAAGGATAATTATTACAAAAAAAATAGCAACTGCATTCAAAAACTACATTTATTTACAGTACACATAGGCTTAAACATCATTGACTCGTCCCCAACGTAATCTTATTTTCCTCTCATGCAACTTTAGCCATGAAGGCATAGTTTTAGGCAGTGGTTGAGCATTTGGAAATTTCAAAGGAGGTGGCGGTCTCTTGAAGGGGTCTTCAGTCTTCAACTTCCGTAAAAGGTACTCTTTGTTAATTTCTTTTGGATCTCTGTATTTATCCATGTACAGGTTGAAAGGTTTTCTACGTGGGAACCATTCTTGAGGTCGGATGTATGGCTTTGGGAAATCATATTCATAAACTGGAAGAGAATTATTATTAGAAGACCTTTTTTGATATACTAAATGTGCTATGAGTGTAATGAGAACACAACATTTTCAAACTTTTTAGTGATCTATCATTTAAAACGTTTCAACAAATCAGTCTCAAATTAAACTATTAATGAATTGCTATGTTCTGCACTTGTGTCCTAAAGTGTGATAGACATTCGAGCAAATACACATCCATGGCTACGTTCCATTTGACACTCGCAACGACCAGTTTCACGACCACGATTTATCCCGTTCCATTTGCTTGGCGTTACAATCGTCAACCCAAGTGGAACGCCTATTCGACCCACCTCTTGACATGGGTCGTTGTGAGCGTTGTGTGATCGAAAATGTTGACGTCATTAGTGACGCCAGCCACGACCACATCATTCGCGGTCGCCTTGTGGAACGGCTAACGGAGTATTTTGGGCGTTGTGAGCTACTAATGGAACGCCCTGTATATGGCTGTATAACCTTTTTCGCCAGTGTCACCTTTAATTATGCGAGTATTCACAGACAAAAATATATACCTTGCTTTTTCTTACAAGATAAGTTTTTGGATGTTTAACTCAATCTTGTCTTTGGGTGATTATTATGAAACATTTTCTACTGTTATCTCTAAATTTAGATATGGCCTGATTTATCAAGATATTTAAAGATCATTAAGTAGTGTAATTCATTGCAAAAATCTTATTGGTATGCACGAAAATGATCTAAAGAAAAACAATGTGTAGATATTTATGTGAAATTCAATAACTGAAATGAGCTTGTTTATAATTCACCCTGTCTTATTATATGAAGCTATAGAATAGAAAAAGTTAGAAAATATTATATTAGTTACCTGGCTCTTTTACCGTTAATGTGTTATGGAAGAAACTCCTTACAGAAACATCCCAATCACTTTGATAAAAGGCAAGACCTATAGGAGTTATGTTGTCCTGATATTTTTTATACCACTCTCTGGTGACAAATGTTCTATCTTGAAGAGGTGATGATGAAGTCACTGAAATTGGATGACATCAATAAAATCCACAAAAACCTAACAAATATTCTATATTATGTTTTCAACTATTAGGCGGGGCGCCTTGTTTTGCTTAATGGCCAGTTTCTATAACTTACTAATCATTCATTTGCCTCACCATCGGTTGAACCTTGACATTAAATTTATGGAGCTTATGTCAAATTTTAACCAAAGTAAGGCAAATAAACAGTTGGTTATACATAGGTACGGGGCCTGAATGTTTGTGCAAAGCATCTGACTATTTCAACTGACGGACTCATAAACTGCATCATAGTTCAGGATTACTTTAAAATGATGTTTTTAAATAAGTATGCAAACTTTTTAGATTAAATTATATAAATATGGAGAGACTGGCTCTTAATCTCAAAAAAAAAGAAAAATTTAAAAATAGAACTGCAGTAAAACATATGAATATAGCCGGGAAAAGAAAATTTACTCCTAGTATCAGATTTGCGTGTTATTTATAGCAAAGTTTTAAATTGATTCTCATTGATTTTTTATTCTTTTGTCAATTGAATTATTGTTACCAGCAGAATTGTTGGGTTAGTTTTTTAACTCATCGAGAGTTTTTGAACCATAATATGGATACTTCGTCTGAACAAGCGGCTCAAATTGTAGCATTAGTGCGGGAGGGCTTGGATCAACGAACGATTGGTAGAAATTTAAATTTAAACCAGTCTACGGTTTCTAGAATATACAGAAGGTTTGTGGAGACAGGTTCTTACAGAAGGAGACGTGGTACAGGCAGGACTCGAGCAACCACCGGTCGTGATGACTGATTTATTGTTACAACTTCCCTGCGAAATTGTTTCCTCACGTCTGTTAACATCAAAACAGCTTAATGAAGTGCGTGGAGTAAATGTGAGTTCACGAACAATAAGAAGAAAGTTAAAGGAAGCAGATATCACCCCTTTTAGACCAGCAAATGGTTCAAAGTTGTCTGTAGCTCACAGAGAAGCTCACTTAAGATTTGCGCGTGATCACCTGAATTGGACAGAAGAGCAATGGACCTCCGTATTGTTCACGGACGAGTGTAGGACATGTTTATATGGTGCAGATGGTCGCAGAAGAGTATCGTCGATGTGGGGAGCGATATGCTCAAAGTTGCATTGAGGAGCGTGTTCCTTTTGGAGGCGGTTCGTGTATGGTCTGGGGTGGCATATCGATGAACGGGCGAACAGAACTTGTGTTCATAGACATGGTCCGTCAAAACGGTAATAGAGGGGGTTTGACTGCACATCGCTACATAACATAGATCTTAGAAGATCACGTGGTGCCTTACATGGGACTCATAGGCGAAAATTTTAATGCAGGATAATGCCCGGCCGCATGCTGCTGCACAAGTTCGACAATATTACGAAGAGGTTGGGATACGTACAATGAATTGGCCAGCACGCAGCCCGGATCTTAATCCCATTGAGCATGTTTGGGACAATTTAAAAAGGGCTGTATATGCCCTTTGCCCACGACAGTGGCAGCACTAAGATAAACTCATAAACTCATTTATTCGTAACTATGTTACACGTCAGGGTTATACAGGGTGTTTGGCGCATGGACCGACAAAAATTTTTGGGGGATTGGGTGGATCAAGAGCTATCTTTAACCCATAGATACCTACGTCCCAAGTGTCACTGTAATCGATATACGATTTTTTTTGTTTGTTTTCGAAAATTACCTGGTTCATCGTCTTTAAAACGACATATTTTTCTAGTTTGTTGTTGTAATTGAACCAAATAACTTCCATCGTAGTCTTTAATGTATGATTATTCTAAATTAAACATTAATTCTTAGCATTAGACAACAAAACGTTCTTGACGAGCTTTCAAACTCTTAAAAATGAATTAATCTATGAAAAAGGTCAAATTCAAAATTAATTATAAAAAAAACTAAAAGGTATTAAGAATTTCATTTGATTGAAACAAAATCTGTACTTAATATCCTTTCCAACGATATACCACATGGCCTTGAAATTATTCCTTATGTGACCAAATTATCAAAATCAAAGTAGGGACGAACACGCACTCCAACACCAAACCCGTTTTTTAGAACAATAGTACGCAGGTAAACACTGTCTCTTTCTTGCACATGAAAATATCCCTTGTCTTTGTCTGTCATTGGATCGTAATTTGTGTCGTGGTCTTTGTTTAGTATTAGTTGAGATTTTACTATCATTGCTATCGGTATTGTCGCGATTCACATCTGCATTGTTGGAGTATTGTTGTGTTTAACTTTGTTTTTGTTACGTTCTGTTTTTGTTAAGTTTTCTTTGGTTGAACTATTCTGTTAAACTGTTGGTGTGTTTGTCTTCACTGTTCTCGTTACAATGTCTAACTACAGTAACGAAGAGTATGCTGATATGTTGTTGGCGTATGGCAGCGCCAATTGTAACGCTCGTGAAGCGCGTAGAATTTACCAGGAGCGATATCCTAATCGGCGTGTACCACACCACGAGACGTTTTCTACGACCTATCGGCGTCTGAGGGAGACTGGAAGCATAAATATTCTAGAGCCTCGAGTCAATGTGAGGCAACATAATGTTGCAGTGGATGAGAGTATTTTACAAGCTTTTGATGAGAATCCAACGACAAGTATTCGAGCTGTAGGTAAAAGACTTAACTTGTCGGTTTGGAAAGTCTGGTCAGTTCTTCGGCAAGATGGAAGGCATGCATTCCACTACACTCCTGTTCAAGGTATGTTTTTTAAACAATTCAAAACTCATTGCATGTGTTTTTACAACTTAATTTCAAGTACAACAATTTAACAAGTAAATTCTTACTCTAATAGTTAAAACAAATGTGTTTGTTTTTGTTCAAAAAAATAATTTATTCATTGTGGCCTTTGGGTCAGCTCACAGATGAAATAAATCGCGTCCGTACAATTCTCACGGATTTAATCGATTGTTCTAGGTCTCATAGACGATGATCATAGGAGGCGGCTGGAATTTTGCAGGTTTATGATGCATACAGACGTAGAAGATACAATTTTTTTTAAAAGAATTTTGTGGACCGATGAATCCAATTTCAATCATGAGGGGATTGTGAATCTCCACAACCTCCATCATTGGGGGATAAAAGGACAAAATCCCCGCAATAAAAGGCAAAGTTCATTTCAAAGTAAGTTTAGTGTGAACGTTTGGGCTGGGGTTATTGGAAGACACCTGATCGGTCCACATTCCTTACCGGAGCGCCTAACCGGAGAAAGTTATTTTTCTTTTTTAATGAATGACTTACCTGAATTGGTATTACCAATAGTAGAAGAAGAAGATTTTATTTTCCAAAATGATGGTTGCCCAGCACATTACCAACGAGACGTTCGAGAACATTTGGACAATTGTTTTCCCAATTCGTGGATCGGAAGAGGCGGTCCGATTCCTTGGCCTGCACGGTCACCAGACTTAACACCTCTGGATTTTTATGTTTGGGGGCGCGCAAAAGAAATTGTTTATGCGACAGAAGTACGGACAAGGGAAATTTTAATAGAAAAAATAAATAGCGCCTTTAGCATAATGAAAGAAGAAATGCGATTAAAAACGACGACTGTGGAAATAAGAAAAAGATGTCGTGCATGCATTCACAATGGAGGCCGTCATTTTGAACCCAATCTGTGAATAAAATTTAATTAAAACGTCGTAAAATACAAACAAGGTGTTTTCTTTATTCTGACACTGGTTGAGTAATACCTTGTTTTGTGATCACATGAATAATTTCAAGGCCATGTGGTATATCGTTGGAAAGGATATTAAGTACAGATTTTGTTTCAATCAAATGAAATTCTTAATACCTTTTAGTTTTTTTTATAATTAATTTTGAATTTGACCTTTTTCATAGATTAATTCATTTTTAAGAGTGTGAAAGCTCGTCAAGAACGTTTTGTTGTCTAATGCTAAGAATTGATGTTTAATTTAGAATAATCATACATTAAAGACTGCGATAGAAGTTATTTGGTTCAATTACAACAACAAACTAGAAAAATATGTCGTTTTAAAGACGATGAACCAGGTAATTTTCAAAAACAAACAAAAAAAATCGTATCTCGATTACAGTGACACTTGGGACGTAGGTATCTATGGGTTAAAGATAGCTCTTGATCCACCCAATCCCCCAAAAATTTTTGTCGGTCCATGCGCCAAACACCCTGTATATATATTATTACAAAATCTTTAGTTACTAAGATTGTCATTGTTTGTCGTCAATCTTTGTAATCCATAAATTCCTTCAAGCTATAGAAGGTGTGCTCGATTAGCCACTTCTTTAGCCGATAAGTGAATGCATTTAAACTGCCGGAAAGTGTGATTTTGGCCGGTAGTTTATTATATATAGTCGGACCCATAACATGCGTAAGCGTGTTAGATTTTTCCAATCGCCTCGGCAATGGTGCAATAATAAGAACAGCACTTTCAGAAGAATGGGACAATATTCCGCAAGATCTTTTAATAACCCCTAATAAAATCTATGCGGAACCGATTAGAATCCGTAATAAGGGCACGTGGAGGTAATACACCTTATTAAAACATAAATAAACCCTTGCATAAAGTTTGTGTCTATTGTTAAAACCAATTTTTTAATTAAACCAATTTTCCTTAAATTTCTGTTTTTTCTTCAACAAAAGTCTTAAGGTCCTTTCCAGTACACAAACTTAAACTTAAAGATATGACCCTACGCTGTTTTAAAGTTCACGAACCAATCTAGAGGTTTCAATTTAAATCTGTATAGAAAGTTTGCATACTTGGTTAAAATATTTATTTCAAAGTCGTCTATTACTTTGATGCAGTTTATGAGTCCGTCAGTGTATTTTATATATAACTTTAGCTTGTCATATTTTATCGCATGCTAGGGAAGTTGACAGTGAAATCTATGAAACACTTTTTAACAAGATACAAAATATTAAAGCCTTCTTGATTTTGTGTGGACATACCCTGTTATGACTTCATGATTATAAGGGGACAAATGGTTTATTAATTATAATTTAAACACTAATGAAAATTATTTCTATCACAAAATTATGAAAGTAAAATGGTGAAAAGACTTTTAAATATATAGGTACTCTTTGTGTAGTTTTAGAATTTATTGTGTAATAATTGTGTCAAATTATGCTCTTTAGCGCAGAAACCATTCATAGGCCAAACCTGTAATATAACAACAGTATAACATAAAACATATTTAAAATAGCTTTGAGAAACTTGTACAACTAAAAAGGAATTTGGTTTAATGCATAATAAACTAAGCTGCTTTTAAATTCTACTACCCTCACACTTCCTTTCACTTCCTGTTCCTAAGTCCCACATTGTCTGTAGATACTCACTTGGTCCATGGCTACACATTGAAGGTTTCATAACAAATGGGCGTACAGACAACAGTGCAGTTTTACATAAGAGCAAAATTGTGAATAAAACAAAAGATTGTATAAGGCTGAAATTTTAAATACCCTTATTTTTAGGTACACTTGCATACTGGTAAGATTTTCTAAATTGTTGATTTTAGTAAACAGCAAAAAAATGGCATTTTTGCATATACATTTGTTATGAAGCCCTGGACATACATGTTAGGTTGTAATATTTTTTTTAGTTGCCAAAACCCAAAAATGATACATACCTGTAGGTACTTCATAGTCCACACTTCCATCTTGTTTATACAACACAAAAACATATCTGTGATAGCCTGTGCCCTTAAGTGGAAATGGTTGTAAATATTCTGCAATCACATCTCCTTTCTCAACATAATTTCCTGGAATATTTGCGACTAACCAATGCACATATTCTTTCTCATTTTCTGTAAGGTGACCATCAAGGCTGGTCAAAGCAAGAGTCCATAGAGATTCTGCATCAGACTCAAAATTAACAATAGGTGGTCTTAAAGCTTCATTAGGTTTGATGACATTGCCAGTATACACTGGCAAGTATGAATCATTAGTTAATTCATAGAAAATTTCTAAATTTAGATGTGGTATGAAGAAACCTTCACCATATAAATGCTCAAATATGCCATAATGTTCTGCTACTTGCTTTTTATGTTGTGGCCCTAATGTCTTGAGCCATTCATTCCTAACTTCATTAAGATCAACTTCAAGTGCATGTGTTCGTGCTAACTTTTCAAGAGTTT
Source organism: Dendrolimus pini (assembly GCA_949752895.1). Taxonomy (NCBI): domain Eukaryota; kingdom Metazoa; phylum Arthropoda; class Insecta; order Lepidoptera; family Lasiocampidae; genus Dendrolimus; species Dendrolimus pini. The sequence goes on along the minus strand of OX457137.1, from coordinate 16,304,763 downwards.
TATCTTTTTTTATTTTTTTCAAGTGTTCCAATCGCAAATTTCTTGCTGACTCCAATGACTTTCTGAAAAAAAACCAATTCTGAGTTAAGAATATAGCATCTAGATATTAGAAGGATAGATATCAATTTATAACATTATTTTTTTAATTTACATTAGATTGTGATAACATTTAAACAACAATACTTCTAATTATAATTGATAGATATGTACCCCTCTAACCATTTAGAAAAAAAAATGTTTAAGAAGCTACCTAAATGAAATTAGCTATTTCACTCACTCATTAGTTACCATGTTTTGAAGATATAAATTAATAGAACATACTTAGAAAAATCTTAACAAAGTAATTAAGAATATAACTTTGTTTAGGTAGCCCCTAAAATTCAAAAATATGTGTGTGTAATATATTTTGGATACCAGAAAAAGACTAGGATCAACCAAAACCAGAAAAAGAAACAAGATCTCAGATGACACTAAGTTAAAATTCACACCAATACACCACAAGTCATAATAGAGTAATAATCAGATTATATGACTAAACACATATTTCTTATTTATTTCATCACAGCTAAATATATAAAAAGTTTACACAAAATTTTGTTTATAAATTGTGAGCAGAAAATTTGCCCATGGTCGCCCCTCCCGTTTCCTATGACTGGGACCAGGGCTTGTCTAAGTAGTACTAAGAAATAAACGACATGGTTGTGGCAGACAGGGGGGGTTGTCATCAGGGGTTGGGTTTACATATATGTCCCCGGATGATTTCCTGGATGATTTCCTGGATGATTTTAATTGTTAATGTGTTTAGGAATATATTTAAGACTTATTTATAACAACTGAAATTGGTTTTGAGTGGAAAAAATACATATTCAATTAATTATCGAAGTTTGAAATTCACAACAATGATCTAGTAATTTTGTCGCCGAAAGGTTTTTTTACGTTTTTTGACGGAATTTATCGAAATAGGAGACTGTATGTATCCGAAAATTTAAATATGAGGAGTTTTAAACAGTTGGTTAGGTTAGATTTTGTGTAGAGCAAAGCGCACGAGCCGAGCGAGCGAAGCGAGCGTGCCGCGGTAGCGGCCGGCGAGTGCCAGAACCGACTGGTAACCATTCACTATTTATTTTATATATTAGTGAAAAACAGAAGTGAGGTTAGATTGACAAAAACATTAATAACTCAGGAACTATAGATTTACGCCAGATGGGAGTTGCAGAAGGGGTAAGTTTTCCTCCCTTCCCCTCCCACCTTCCCCCTCATTACTTATGATTCCGGGGACATATATGTAAACCACACCCATCATCAGTAAAACTTCTGCACATGACTTATATTTATAGGTATTTAATGATACCAAATGGGAATATAAGATAATTTATATTTCTGAATATGTCTCTATATGTGAATAAAGTGACTGTTATCAATCTAGTAAGTATACCGGTTTTTATATCTTACTATTCATACATGTCATTGGTTGAATTTTTACATTACTTGTAGTTGTGTAGAGCTTATGTCAAACTTCTTATCTGTTGTAAACCAAATGAACAAGTTCTATTTACTTTTATACTAACCTGGTACATGGAAAGCCAATGTCAATCTTGGTAGTATATAGCTCATCTTTGTAGTTCAGCTCATCTAGACGTTCTTTTACAGTTCTACAATAAATTGGAGGCTTCCCTCTCATTCTATGTCCTAGTCGTAACTGCTGTAGTTGCACATTTGTAGCGAAAGATCCGCAAATAGTCTTCAGCATTTTGATTTACTGAAAATAATCAGTCATGTTTGAAATATTTAACCTATAATAAAGTTGAATACACATAAAACTACTATTTTTAATTTTATTACACTTCAATATCCCCTTCTTCCAAACTTCAAATATAAGCCATTGGTTTACGTGGTTATGTGTGGCTTCCAAGTTTCTCACTTTATTTATATCAAAAATTTAGAAAGGTAATCCTTTGAAGTATTTTGAATTGAAGAATGATTTGAATCACAAACTATGGAGCAGTGTGACCAGATTTTATTTGACGAATCTACTGCTTGTGGAGGTTAAAAACTACTGAATTCTACCAAAAGAGAACAAGAAAATACTAAAAATCTACTATATTTTTTTGCTGTCGTGTTACAACGTAAAACATGAATATTTTCTTGATTAAACGATAAAATAATAAAAATAACAAAGAAACCACCATCAATTAAAGAAACCGATGGTTTTTTAAATTAAATTTTACAAATTAATTAAAGAAAAACTTTGGTTTCTTTAATTATTTAAATAAAAATATAATTAAAAATTACATTACATCCCACATATTAATGAGAGTAACTTGCATACCTGAGAAGTGTGTGTGTGGTAGTGGTGTAACAGGTGATGATAGTGAAAGCAAGAATTAAGAAAGGCTTCGTTTTTTTTTACACGCTTTATATTAGCTTCACTTGTATGTCAGTATGTCAGTATGTAACTTGAGCTCGATTTTGTCCTACTTTGAACGATCAGATTTAATTCATACTTTGCACACCTGTCAAAGGTCGATGACAATGCAATAATATAGTATCATGGAGCTGATCTGATGATGGAGTGGGAAGGTGGCCATAGGAACTCCTGTACTAAACAAGATAGACCCTTCGTGTTTGGGCCCGTATGTTTATATCGCGTGACAGTGCAATAATATGGTACCATGGAGCTGATCTGATGATGGAGACGGAAGGTGGCCATAGGAACTCCTGTACTAAACAAGATAGACCCTTCGTGTTTGGGCCCGTATGTTTATATCGCGTGACAATGCAATAATATGGTACCATGGAGCTGATCTGATGATGGAGTCGGAAGGTGGCCATAGGAACTCCTGTACTAAACAAGATAGACCCTTCGTGTTTGGGCCAGTATGTTTATATCGCGTGAAAATGCAATAATATGGTACCATGGAGCTGATCTGATGATGGAGTCGGAAGGTGGCCATAGGAACTCCTGTACTAAACAAGATAGACCCTTCGTGTTTGGGCCCGTTTGTTTATATCGCGTGACAATGCAATAATATGGTACCATGGAGCTGATCTGATGATGGAGTCGGAAGGTGGCCATAGGAACTCCTGTACTAAACAAGATAGACCCTTCGTGTTTGGGCCCGTATGTTTATATCGCGTGACAATGCAATAATATGGTACCATGGAGCTGATCTGATGATGGAGTCGGAAGGTGGCCATAGGAACTCCTGTACTAAACAAGATAGACCCTTCGTGTTTGGGCCCGTATGTTTATATCGCGTGACAATGCAATAATATGGTACCATGGAGCTGATCTGATGATGGAGACGGAAGGTGGCCATAGGAACTCCTGTACTAAACAAGATAGACCCGTCGTGTTTGGGCTCGTTTTACTTGTCTTGGCTAGCACTCTGCTGCTACATGATATGCAGGATCTCAAAAGCTTGTATTTAAAAACATTTAAACAAAAATCAACTAAAAAATGAAAAATAAATAATAGTTTAAAAAAACTAAAAAAAACACGCTTTTATAAAAAATCCAACTAAAAAAACAAAAAATAAAATTTAATATAATATAAAAAAAGCGTGGGGTGTATTCAATTAATAATATAATATCTTAAAAAGCGCTTTGAATACACCCCACGCTTTTTTATATTATATTAAATTTTATTTTTTGTTTTTTTAGTTGGATTTTTTATAAAAGCGTGTTTTTTTTAGTTTTTTTAATTTTAAATTTATTTTCATTAAAAATAAAGTTACAAGATTATACATACAGTTACTTTGCCAAACTGCAGCGCAGTTTGTCGGCAGCGTTCTCGCAGATCGCATTACATTATACCTTATAACTTTCGTTTAGTGAAATCCAAAGTTTGCTAAAGTGGTTTGGGCCATACATTGGTGTTAAAAAAAAACGATGTTTCATTTGCATCGCAGGAACAAGCGTCAAAAGTTTATGTAAATGGTGATAAAAAAACATCGTTCATAAACATCGATATATCGTTCATAAACATCGATATTTTTAACATCGATGTTTCACTTTTGAAAACATAGATATATAACATCGATGTTTTTTATGAGCGATGTTGCATCCCTAGATATGCCAAAAAAGTACTAGAATAACTGAAAAGCGTGAATTCTACTAAAATCTACCAAATAATTTTTACATACTAAATTCTGTTGCCAGTACCTCAAAATCTACCAAAAAAGTAGAAATCTACTAAATCTGGTCACGCTGCTATGGAGTATGTTTTTTTTTATTTTTTATTAATTTATTCATGACCATAGAATCAGTCTTTCAGTCGGAAACATGTTAATTAACAAGTCTTCGTATAGTAGCGCAGTTGTATTGCAGGCTACAACCGACGCCATTCAATGGAGTTCTTGTGAAAACTCGAAAGATCACATCTGACTATACAGTTCACATTTCTCACAAAAACACATAATTTCTACTCAAAAACTATCAATATCCTGCAACTATTGTTCATTTTAGAGTAATTATACACATTTTTAGAAAATAAAACTGCACAGCACAACGTCTCCTTTCAGTTCCCGCCAAAAACTCCTATGGAGTATGGTTTTTTTTTTGTTAATTTATTCATGACCATAGAATCAAAGTCTTTCAGTCGGAAACATGTTAATTAATAGGTCTTCGTATAGTAGCGCAGTTGTATTGCAGGCTACAACCGACGCCATTCAATGGAGTTCTTGTGAAAACTCGAAAGATCACATCTGACTATACAGTTCACATTTCTCACAAAAACACATAATTTATACTCAAAAACTATCAATATCCTGCAACTATTGTTCATTTTAGAGTAATTATACACATTTTTAGAAAATAAAACTGCACAGCACAACGTCTTCTTTCAGTTCCCGCCAAAAACTCCTATGGACTATGGATATAACTAGGGTTGCCAGACGTCCCGTATTTCCCGGGACGTCCCGTATTTTAGGCTTAGTTTAAAATGTCCCGGCGGGACTGACTCTGTCCCGTATTCGAACCGTGCTTCGTTTTTTATTATTAAATCGATCGATATACGCGAGACAAAAATACTCACGCACGCAACGTTCGCAACTTCGCATACACATCAACATTAAGAAAGTTCGAGAGAATTTATGGTTTAATTATACACTTTAATTGTTAATAATTTAAAAAAATGTTCGATAACATATTTTCAAAATGTCCACACTACTTTCAATTGTGGCAATGAACATTTTATCCAAAAAAAAAAAGAATGTCGCTACATAATTTTGTTTTTTATTTGTTCCGGGTAAACACTAAATTCCCGTATTTTTTGCCTATTTAAGCATTTGCCCTTTATAAGCTGAAAAAAATCTGGCAACCCTAGATATAACTATGGATACTATTTGAATTGGTGAATAGTGTTGTTCATAGTTCAACTCGCTTTTACAAATCGAGTCAAACCGATTTAAGTCGCGATTCTATTATCTACTATCCATTTACTAACTATCAAAGGTCGGTTCCTATATCTTATTATAATTTATAATATTATAATACACTACATTTATATAATATTTATAATACACTACATTTGCCTTACTATCGGTTTAAATTTGACATAAGCTTCATACAAACTATCTCATATGTCAACCAAAACCGATGGTTAGTAAATGAATAGTAAGATATTATATACTTTAAATATTGACAGATAACCTTTGTATTTGTATAAATTAATGTAGCTATTCATTAACGGCGTTATTCCACAGTCAATAACTATAATATTATCCCAGATGAAACCTAACCATTATGAACATAAGGGATTTGATTTTTTTCTTAAACGAAATGTTGTGAAATCTGAAAGATGGTAACAAAAATATTATTATTTTCTACTTAAAAGAGTTGTTAATTTTATTTCCAATTTCTTCTCTGATCCTTCTTTCGTGAAAGGCAGTCTATCATAATATTAATATTAACACCTTTTTGTGAAGTATCCACATATAAAACTATTTCTTATGTTTCCTATAAACTGAGTTTGTTACTTAGCAATACACATTGTGGAGTCTGGAAAAAGCGCGGGAAACTTCCGAAATTGGCGGTCGTGTTTTTATTAGAGAAAATTTAATTAATTGATATCGTGAGAATTCAGTGGAGTTACTTATTCTTATTTCTTAAGATCTTTATCTAGTAGTTATTTATTGTATATATTAATATATTAGTGTCTCTTTTAGTGTGGTAAGTTAGTTTTCTTTTTTATTATGGGGGTTGATCCCCCTGACGACCCCGGCGGAGGCCGGGATCGTTTTCGAGTGCCTCAAGTAGGGATGGAAGTGGTAATAGATGATACATCGTCCATGGACACAGACGGATCTCTACAGCAGCTTTCTGCGCAGCAGAAATCTGATAGGAAACGTGTGAGAGCCTTGCGTAAAGTATGCAAACAGTGCAATAAAAAGCGTAAGAAGAAGGACGGGAAAAACATTTCAATTGTTGGCGGTTGTAATTGTGTTGATTCTGACGACAGCAAGCGACCCCTTTTATCAACTATACCTGATCCTCTTCCTCCACCAACCATCACTGCCACCGAACCTACAACCCACCAACGTCAATTTGCAAGAAAATATGTATCTACAGATCTTGCTCCATATGCAGTTTATGTACAAAAAGAAGAGTCTTCTCCTGCCGATCCTGTCACTCTTCATCCAATACAGTTTGGCAGCTTTCTTAAAAAAAATAATTTTAAAAATATTGTAAATGGAAGTTTAAAGAGGATCGGTAGGAATAGATTGTCTTTAGCTTTCTCTTCGTATATTGATGCTAACACATTTATTGATAGCCAATGTCTCTCTTCCCACAAGTTCAGAGCTTACATTCCAACATTTAATGTTACAAGAATGGGTGTCGTAAGAGGTGTCCCTATGGACTGGTCTGAACAGGAGATTATGGAAAATATCAGCGTTCCTATAGGGTGTGGGAAAGTCATTAAAACTAGACGAATAAGGAGCAAAAAGTTTATTAATGGTTCTTCTCAATTTACTGACACTGAAACAGTGATTTTAACTTTTGACGGACAAATTTTGCCCAAACGAGTATTTATGTGTTACACTCCGTTGACTGTTGATCTATACATTTATCCGACAATACAATGTTACAACTGTTGCCGCTTTGGGCACACTAAACTTCAGTGCCGTTCAAAGCCTCGGTGTTATAAATGTGGACAAGGTCATACTGGTGACTCTTGTACAATAGAGCCAGAAGAAGGGTCATGCTGTCTGTGTTCTGGATATCATTTTGCTACTAATAAGACATGTCCTGAATTCTCTAGACAAAAAAATATAAAGGTGTCAATGGCCCAAAACAGTATTTCTTATTTAGAGGCTTCCAAGCTTCATCCAGCTGTTAATAGATCTTTTGCTGATGTTCTTAGAACTTCTCAACATAAACAGTCCTTAGAAGAGAGTGTTAAACCTTCAACCTCTATTTCTCCATCATCCAGCTCATATAAGAAAACTGTTTTCCTCAAGCCTCGCGTTCCACCTAAGTTATCAGCTGGGTATGATCGCACTACACATGCATCTCTGATAAAGGAGTATGACATTCCTCTTTCTTCCCCAAATGGTTCTGCCCTCAAAAAAGATAATACACAAAATGAAAAAACAAATCAATCCATAACAGATTTAATTCTCTATCTTATTGAGCTTTTATCAAAATCCAATTTAATTCCTTTCAATTCTATACCGTCCCACGTTGCACAACAAATTGAAAATACTGTTTCCCTTAACACCAATAATGGATCAAGTACTCCTACAGTGGAATTGTAGAAGTGCTATTGCAAAAAAATCTGAAATTATCTTTTTAGTAAACAAATACAATCCTTCCATAGTTTGTCTCTCAGAAACATGGTTGGTACCTGCATATTCTTTTAGAATATCAGGTTTTAATACTGTTAGAAGGGATAGAGCCTCTGATAGGCATGGCGGTGTTGCTATCCTTATCAATAGCTCTGTCCCCTACAAACTTTTTTCTCTGCCCCCATTAAGTGATGGTATTGAAGCCATTGCTATTACTGTAAATAATATTTGTATAGTTTCTGTATATATCCCTCATCCTTCCGTATCTTTGTATAGTGAACTAAGTGATATGTTACAATCATTACCAAAACCTTTTCTAGTTCTAGGCGATTTTAACTGCCAACACCAGGCATGGGGAGGTTCATCTAGAAATAATTTTTATGGTGAAGAAATGTTAAATATTCTAGATTCACTTAACTTATGCCTTTTAAATGACAGAATTCCAACACGACGTACTCGACCTGATGAAGAGCCCAGTGCACCAGATTTGTCAATATGTTCTCCAAATTTAGCTAGTATACTTTCTTGGTTTGTTCACCCTTCTACATGCGGCAGTGATCATTTTCCTATTACTATTACTTTTCCTTCTTTACACCCAAATATAACTCAGAAACCTAAACCCCGTATGAAATATATATTGCCAAATAACTGGTCAATATTTAGTCAGGAAGTTGAAAATAGAATTTCTAATCTCCCTTCTATCTGTCCTGGCAATGAAGCAATTTGTTCTGATGCTTTAACTAAACTCATGGCTGAGGTTGCGGATGCATTATTCCCAATTAAAAAAGCTGGATCCAGTAGAATACCATCCCCGCCTTGGTGGGATAGAGAATGCACAGAGGCCATTAAAAAAAGAAAAGAAGCTGAAAAAGTTTATTCACGTTCAATGACATCTGACAACTTTGAGCTGTATAACCAAGTAGCATGTGACACTCGTAAACTTTTAAAAAGGAAGAAGTTTGAAGGATGGAGAAATTTCTGTTCTAATATCTGCCCAGATGTTAATGCTTCAATTGTTTGGCAAAATATTAAAAGATTTAGAATGGGTATTAATTCATCGTCTAAAGGTAGCTTGTCACCTAAACTGGCTGAACAATTTCTTGACAATTTAGCTCCTCCCTCAGTTCCTGAGCTGCAAATGCAATGCTCATTCCCTATTTCAGTTTCCAATAATGCCTCAGGACTCAATGCCCCATTCTCCATGTCTGAATTGAAAGGCATTTTAACAAGTTTAAAAGATACCTCACCCGGTCAAGATGGAATTCCCTATTCTTTCTTCTGTAATAGCAGTCACATAACCTTAAGTTATTTTTTAAATGTTATAAATTCCGTTATGTCTTCTGGTTGCATTCCAGAGTCATGGAGGTCTCAAATAGTTATACCCATATTAAAACCAAAGAAATCACCTTCTGATGCATCTTCCTACCGGCCTATTGCCCTGTCCTCTGTGCTGGCTAAGTTAGCAGAACACCTAGTCAAGAATAGATTAGAATGGTTTCTAGAAAGCAATGGACTTCTTTCTGAAAGCCAGTTTGGCTTCAGAAAAGGTAAAAGTACTTCTGACAGTTTGAGTATCCTTGTCACTGATATTAGAGTGGCCTTTTCAAATAATAAATCGGTCCTTTCTGCTTTTCTGGACATCAAAGGTGCCTATGATAATGTTATAATTTCTATTCTTCACAAAAAATTAAATTATCTTAATGTTCCAGAAATGCTTACTTCCTTTATAATTGGAATGTTGTCGGAGAGATATATTAACATTAATATACAAGATGGTTCTCAGTTATCTAGATGTATTTGGAAGGGTTTACCTCAAGGCTCAGTGTTAAGTCCTATACTTTATAACATATACACATTTGACTTAGAAATAGCTTTAAACCATTCAGTTAACATTTTACAATATGCAGATGATCTACTACTGTATAGTTCAGATCAATCTTCTTCTAGATTATGTAATTCTCTTACCATATCTCTTGAGTTACTGAAGGGCTGGCTTGATGACAATGGCTTAGAACTATCTGTTCCTAAAAGTACTGTAGTTCTTTTTTCTCGAAAACGCACTTCTCCTGAAGTTAATATTATTTATGATAATATTCCTATGCCTGTTAGCACTCAATGTAAATTTTTGGGAGTTGTATTAGATACTAAGCTAACTGGTATTCCACATTGCGAATATGTTGCAGCCAAGTGTGAAAATAACATCAATATCTTGAAATGTCTCACGGGTGTATGGTGGGGTGCTCATCCCTTCTCTTTGAGACTAATCTACAACGCCTTAATAAGAAGTGTAATCGATTATGGCTCCTTCTTGTTAGAACCCTGCAGTACTGCTGCTTTGAATAAATTAGACAAAATTCAATCTAAATGTTTAAGAATTGTCTTGGGAGCAATGAAAACTAGTCCAATTAATTCTATGCAAGTGGAATGTGTTGATCCCCCTCTGCATCTTAGAAGGCAGTTTCTCTCAGATAATTATTTATTCCGCTGCATACAATCTGGTAACCATCCATTATTATCCAAATTGAGATCCCTTTCCAATGAGATTACCTCATCTAGTTATTGGTCCCAAAAGTCCTCTCCTTGCTTAATTAAAAGCTTTCATAAATTGTTATCTATTGAAGCCCCTATTCACAACTCGAAACGTTTTCCTCTCTACACTTCTGAATATGAAGCTCTGATTGTTAAGCCTGATGTTCGTCTGAATTTGGGCATCAGTAAAAGAACTTTTGAATCTTGTCATGCTTTCAACTCTGTTTTGAATTCTGAATTCAACAGCGCTAGTGACAACTGGCATCATATTTTTAGTGATGCGTCCAAACGTTCCACAGATGGTATGGTGGGGGTTGGGGTGTATCACTCACAGTATGATATAGTTCAAAAGGTTAAATTACCTCCTGAAACCTCGGTTTTCACAGGTGAATGTTTGGGTTTGTATATAGCAGTAGAATATATCCTTCTTTTAAAATTAAAAAAGACAGTTATTTTTTCAGATTCAATGAGTGCTCTTCAATCTTTAAGTAAATATCTATTTAAAACTAAACTTGTTAGCCCGTTAATTGTAGAAACTCGAAATTTGATTGTAAAATGTATACAAAGCGGTTATTCTGTTATTTTTGCGTGGATACCAGGTCACACTGGCATACGAGGAAATGAGAGAGCTGATAGGCTTGCTAATGATGCTACTGCCTGTGGCGATAAAGCTTATTACAAAATATACGCTCATGACCTCGCAGCCCTACCCAAATTGTACCTACATAGTTCATGGAGTAAGGTGTGGTCTAATCTCTCTAATAATAAAGGCAGATTTTATAAATCAGTTCAATCTGAAATTCCTTTGAAACCTTGGTTCTCCAAATTGACGTTGGGCAAAAGGGTGTCCTGTATCTTAACTCGAATGAGAATAGGTCATGTTTGTACATCTGCCCATTTAGCTAAGTTTGGTATAGTTAACAGTGAACTATGCGAATGTGGTGAAGTGGAGGATGTGAATCATATTTTCCTGAACTGTACGAAATACGACCACTCACAGCTCTTCCAAGGTCTCACACAGCTCCTCATTCCTTTACCCACTTCTATCCAAATCCTTTTATCATCAAATAATAATTTCATTTATCGTTTATTAGGTATGTTTATTGTAAATAATGATATTAAGATTTAATTTTTTTTCTTTCTTATTTAACTATTTATTTATTTTCATTAATAATACATTTGTACATAAATATATAATATTTAACTATATTCTTTCCATTCTATTTTCCTTCTCTGAACCTCTCCTTTTCCAAATTCCTTTGTTTATGCGGTTTTTTTGTATTTTAATAAAAGTTTCCTCGTTTTAATTCTATAGTAAAAGTCAAGTTAATCAAGATTTGTTGTTGGCTCAACGCTAACCGCGGAAGCCATTAAAGAAGAAAAAAAAAAAAAAAAAAAAAAAAAAAATACACATTGTTATTAATTGAATTACGGAGTTTTGGCGGGAACTGAAAGGAGACATTGTGCTGTGCAGTTTTATTTCCTAAAAATGTGTATAATTACTCTAAAATGAACAATAGTTGCAGGATATTTATAGATTTTGAGTAAAAATTGTGTGTTTTTGTGAGAAATGTGAACTGTATAGTCAGATGTGATCTTTTGACTTTTCACAAGAACTCCATTGAATGTCGTCGGTTGTAGCCTGCAATACAACTGCGCTACTATACGAAGACCTATTAATTAACATGTTTCTGACTGAAATACTTTGTTTGATTCTATGGTCATGAATAAATTAAAAATAATAATAATTGAATTACATAAAAATGAAAACCACAATATTATACATAATATTCGTTCATTCGATTCTAATTTAACACTTTTCCATTCATAAAGAAAAGATCATGATAAAAGATTTTATACTGTATGTGATGGACCCGAACGAGGCAAAATCATATATATTCAAATTAAAATGGGACTATAAAATATAAAACGCCATTTTTTCCTCACGTTCAAATCGCAACCAACTCGATTTTCTTTTATTATAAAAACGTCAAAAACCGATCTGCCAGTACTATATTGTTTTTAAACAAAGCATTTATTCCGCAACACTGTACCAGTTAAGCGATTAACGACTAACGTGTAGTTTTAATGCTTATTTATTTAAATTGAAGTAATCGATATACTACATAGCACTTATCGATATTATATTATTATATCATAATGTACTGGGCAACCTTATCACGTTTTCTAAAGATCCGTTTACACTCATTCAAGACATCCACGCAAACAGAATAATGATTTTTACATACAAATACTATTATTATCATAACGTAATATAACTCGTTTTTCGTATATATAAGGGATTTGCGAATAAAACCAGTGTTTTTTGAAAAAAATATTATGCACTCTGTCTTGAGCAAAATAGCACACGACACAAGTGTACCTAATTACTTCCCGTGATCGTGTTCATGTAATTCATTTCTCGCTTTATTTAAATATCGTTCTTCAATCAACTTACCGTCAATTTTATTTCAAACTTTATATTTAGTGCTACGCTGTGCCTACCTAACTCTTGCTTCTCGAATATAATATCGAATAACTGCAAAGTACTTCAAAAAGTATCTTGCAAAGAGACAATATCAGCCCTTAATCCTTATAGTATAAAAAGTTAAACGCAAAACTTACTTACATAATCACAGCGTGCTTAGATCAAACAGGATCAATACAAAGAACAATAAAAGCGATTCAAGCAATCTGTATAATATGATAGTGTAATCTGTAAATATCGGATACGGAATTAGGAACAAAACAAAATATCGGTAGTGTCTAGTGAATAAACATTGCAGAGTAATGCAGAGAGACATATTGTGTTTGTGTATAGTTCGGGATTTATTGACTAGAAAACTGTATTATCACATAATTTTCAATTTCCTTTGCGTTACCTAGCTTTTGTGAGTTTCAGTTTATCGTTGTTCACGGTATCGAGACGACCAAAACCCAAACCATTAATTAATCAATAATAATTTTAGTATAAACTGTTGTGCGTAAAATATTAAAGTCTTTTGTTTCGTCATTAAATAAAGAACATGAACGTATATAAGTGAGTACATTTGAACAATTCGTGAATTATATAGAAACTTTTTCTACAATGTTGACGAGATAGTATTAGGAGCCATTTACACATGGCGAATAGTCACGTAGTCTTTTACCGAAGTAAAATGGCCTGCTAGTGATTTCGTGATATAATTAAAAAATATTTTTTAAGTTCGCTGGCTGTACAAATTAACATTATTTCGTGAAAATGGACACCAAAAATATACAGAAAAATGCTATGCAGAAAAGCGCAGAGTTTACTTTTACACCGCCACCTGAAGCTCCCGTGTTCGAACCTACGCTGGAAGAATTTCTTGATCCGCTGGGCTATATAGCTAAAATACGTCCAGTTGCAGAAAAAACAGGCATATGCAAAATAAAACCACCATCGCGATGGCAGCCACCATTTTCTTTAGATGTCGACAGATTAAAATTTGTACCTCGCATACAAAAAGTTAACGAGCTGGAAGCCATTACGAGACTCAAACTTTTATTTCTTGAAAAGATATTGAAATTCTGGGAACTTCAAGGTTCTCCTTTAAAAATCCCAATGATAGAAAACAAAACATTAGACTTGTATTGCTTAAAATTTTGGGTTGATGAAGAAGGTGGCTTTGAAAATTGCAACCACCCAAAAAAATGGCGTAAAATAGCCAACTCGATGGGCTACAGCCAAAGTGCACTCACTATGAATTTTCTCAGAAGCAATTATGAAAAGATATTATTACCTTACGAAATATTTGAAAAAAGTAAAGCTGATATATTAAAAACAGTAAAAAAGGCTGAAGCTAAATCAGAAATTAAAGATGAAAGTGTATCTGGCAAGATAAGTATTAAGGAAGTATCCATAGAAAGCATTACACTACGCAGGAATGAGTCTGATATCAAGGATGAACTACCTCCTCCTTGTATTAAAAAAACTAAAACCGGTTCTGATATTAAATCTGAGGTAGACCCTTCAAAAAGTAAACTCGAAATTGAAGAAATAAAACGTAACCGCGAGCTTAGAAGACTAGCATGCTACGGACCAGGACCAAAAATGCCGGGGCTCAATGATGAAGAATTTGACATCACAAAATCCAGAAAACGACCCAGGTATGATCTTGACCCATTAGCAATTTATATGTGTGCCATTTGTCAAAAAGACACCAATGATGATCTACTGTTAATTTGTAATGGTTGTTCAGACACTTATCATACATTTTGTCTCAAACCACCACTTAATGCAATACCAGATGGAGATTGGCGATGCCCTTGCTGTATAGCTGAAGTAGTACACAAACCGGCTGAGGCATTCGGATTTGCTCAAGCCGAAAGAGAGTATACTCTACAGCAGTTTGGAGAGATGGCTGATAAATTTAAATCAGACTATTTTGGTATGTCTGGTCATTTAGTGCCAACAACAGTTGCTGAAAAAGAGTTTTGGAGAATAATATCATCTGTTGAAGAGGATGTTACAGTAGAGTATGGTGCTGACCTACATTCTATGGACCATGGATCAGGCTTTCCAACAAAGTCATCTTTGAATCTTTATCCAGGTGATCAAGAATATGTTGATTCTGGCTGGAATCTTAACAATCTACCAGTCTTGGAGGGTTCTGTTTTGAGATTTATAAATGCAGATATCTCAGGTATGACTGTGCCTTGGATGTATGTTGGTATGTGCTTTTCTGCTTTTTGTTGGCATAATGAAGATCATTGGAGTTACTCAATTAATTATTTGCACTGGGGTGAAGCAAAAACTTGGTATGGGGTCCCGGGTAGTGGAGCAGAGTTGTTAGAAAATGCTATGAAAGCAGCAGCTCCTGATCTATTTAAATCACAACCAGATTTACTCCACCAACTGGTTACTATAATGAATCCTAATATTTTAATGGCTGCTGGCGTACCAATATACAGAACTGATCAAAATGCTGGTGAATTTGTTGTTACATTCCCTAGGGCATATCATGCTGGTTTCAATCAAGGTTATAATTTTGCAGAAGCTGTTAATTTTGCACCACCTGACTGGCTTAAAATTGGTAGTGAATGTATATTACATTATAAAAATCTAAAAAGGTTCTGTGTTTTTTCTCATGATGAACTTATATGTAAGATGGCTTTGGAGGGTGAACGATTAGATTTAGAAACTGCTTTAGAAACCCAGAAAGAGTTACAAAGAGCTACAGAAGAGGAAGGAAAAATAAGGGCAATGATAGCAAAGAAGGGTTTGAAAAATGTTTGTAGAACTGCATTTGAATTGCTGGGTGATGATGAAAGACTTTGTGAAGAATGTAAAACAACATGCTTCTTATCATCTGTATCATGTAGCGAATGTAATCATATGGTTTGTTTGCAACATGCTAATGTCTCTTGTGAGTGCTTATGGCAGAAAAAGACTTTAAACTACAGATATGATATGGATGAGCTTCATATTATGTTGCAAACCCTTGATTTTAGGGTCAATAGCTTTGAGAAGTGGATGATGGAAACAAAGAAAATATTACAGCCCAATGCTCCTGATCATGCACGCTTACAAAAATTAAAAGCACTTGTAGATGAAGCAGAAGAGCTTAAAATTCCAAAATGTACTCTTTTAGCAAATTTAATTAAAGAATATGCTGAAGTAGCAGAAAATGTTGAACCAATTGTTATAGAACTGGATGATGATTAAGTAGAACATAGTGTAGTACAAACCAGTTTAATGTATTTGATAAATATACATAAGTATTTTTGTTGATAAGGAAATTTTTTTTTAGTTTCAGGTTTTATCTATTTGAGTGGCAAACATATTTATGTAATAACAAAAATGTTATATTGCCCTTTGAAATTGCAAGTTTTAATTATATGTATTTTTTTGTTCATACAATTTTTAGAAAAACCTTATAAAACTACTATTTTAGGGTTTGCTAAAGTTTTATTCATAAGATACTTAACATCTTATCTTTATGAATACATATTAAAGATAGTTGTGTCAGTTATGTTAGTCTATTAGATTCTCTTAACCAAATTAGGTCCACAATCTCAGAGAAAATTATTTTGAAAATAAGTGGATTCATAATAGAAATAACATAATCACATTTTGTTATCAAAAAGACAACTGGAATAAGCAAGTAGTAGTCCACTTTCTTTGAATACCGCTTTAATTATTAATATTTTTGCTGCTATCAGACTTTTGTGGATCAATTATTTAATGCGAGATCAAGGTTTTAGTTATCTATTTCTATGATTGAGACTAATGTTAGGCAAAGAACATCCCACCGCAGCTTTCTTGTTATTTAAGTAATTTGAAGTAAACTATTGATGGCTACCAAGTAAAATAGCTATTTGTAATATAGCAGCAGAAAACCAGATTTAGTCAAATTACATGGCTATTATATGACTAGATTAATCTACGTGGGTAGTTAGGATTGGCTGTCTATTTTACGGATAGCTTTTTTCTATTTTGCACCGATTTATGTAATTTTGATTCAATAATAATTGATAGGATATAAATTAGTAATGTTTAGGTATAGTTGTGAATTAGGTTCATTAATGCTTTCATCTATTTATAATCAAAAAACAATTTTTAGTGGACATAACAGCTTAACTGTTAATTATTTTAGAGAATTTATCCATTTGTTTCATAAGTACTTGGGTACAGCCTGAAAGCTGGTCTTATTCCTATATCTTAGTATTCACTTGCCTTACTGTTGGTCGACCTTTGCCATTACTTGAATGGGACTTATTTCAAATCTAAACCGATAAATATATGTAATTATGAATGGTTGATAAGATATAGGAACTGGACATTATTGTCAGGTTATAAAGATTATGTAGTAGGTACTTTTTATGACAATTCATCTATTGTACCATCTGTTTTTAAGAGCAGTCAAAAGACTTATTAAAATCAAATACTAAGAATGCTTAGTTTGTTTTAGGTATGTTGATAATTAGTTATTGAATTTGCTTGGGTCAGAAAGTTTTTTGAATTCAAAATCTTGTGTAAAATGATTGCATACGTTAATTTATTGAGTATGTAGAATAAACATCTTTGGGAAAGAAAGTATTTAGGGTAAGGAATAGGATGATATGCTAAAAACAAATTATGCAAATTTCAGGAGTGTAAAATGAGTCAAAATATATAAAAAATTGCGCAAAAATGAAGGTTGATCGCCTATTAAGTTGATTGTTATCAGACACCCAATATTAGTGAGTTAGTATAAGTGAAATTTGATTAAAGTAATTATTTACTGTGTGGAAATAATTTTTACTCCAATTGTGTTCAATCATCACAATAATTATTTGTAAAAGATTTCATAAATGAAAACTTCTCTCGACAAGATCCACTTTTATTTATTATATAAAAAAATTACAAATACAGACAATACATTTTGTTTGCTAGCACTAATCCTTCTGTAATTACATATACCTTCTTTTATTATGTAACATTTACTCTTCAGTTAACAAGCAAGTACACAATTGCCCAGATTTGTCAGTAAGCAAGCCGATGAAACAGAAACTTGTGGTTAATAGGAATTCTCAAATCTGATATTATTGCAAAACTTTAGAAACATCATACTACTTGTATTAAAGCTGATCTAGCATTGTCTTAGACTAATTTCTGAAGTTTTTCTAATTGATAAATAAGTTAGGACTTCGAGGCTGCCATTTATGTCTATTGTTGATTAGATTTTGACAGAAATTTAATTATAATACTTATGCCATCTGTATATTTTCAACAGTATAATACTCGTGATATATACTAACACCCATGGCAAGTCCAAAACTGGATTATATCCTGTGCAAACAAATACTTTCAAATATTTATACATTTTATATTGTTAAAATTAAATACCATAAAATTTTTAATAAATGTTAACTATTGTAACAATTCCTTTGCTGTTTTGCATAATGTAATAGAACAAGATGAGATATTTTTATAATAATACATGTAACATTTGTACAGACAGTCAATTCTACATAGCAATTTTTCTAATTTTTTTTTGATCAGTAGCCTTAAAACGGCCACTTTTGGTGCAGCGCGTTGTGCATGTGTCTACATTCTAAATAATATTTAAGAATCTATTATACTGATAGGTGCAAGATATTGCATAAAATATCACGTTATTAATATATGTAATATTCTTACTATGAATCTGCAAAAGTGGCTATTTTATGTGTCTGAAATATATTCCCAAAGATTTTAAATTACAAGAGTGTTTAGAATTAAACTTAAATTTGAGTAGTGTAATTGACAAAAATGTTGTGTCTGTATTTAAAATAAGTAGATATTAAGATTTTTGAAGTTGATCTTTCTAATACGGACATCACATAAGGTGTTACAATTTTTTAAACTCTAGAAGGCAGGCTATGATATGTAAATAGTTTTTATGTAAAAATATTGGTTCAGAAGACTTAGTAGTAGGATAGTTCAAATTTAATATTTATACATTTAATATCGCTGACTCTAATATTTGATGTTTTGTGTTTATATTTAAGATATTACATTAAAATAATACATCTCCCTTAAGAGAGCAGCAGCGCAGTTGTAGCACTTTTGGTATTGCAAATGTCCATAGGCGATGGTAACCGTTTTCCATCAAGTGGGCCGTCTGCCTGTCTGCTGAACTCAACCAATAAATTAAATAAAAATAAAATGGGAGGACTGAGCCTAGTAGTGAGACGTTTACGGGCTGTTATTATATTACAACTTTATAACATACCCAACAATTGCTTAAACAGTGTATGTTATCTGCCCACATTATTGAAGGCGAGAGTTAGCTGCCACAACTTTTTTCAATATGTTGATATATTAATATTGTCTCTTCATTTTCTTTTTTCATTATAAAGCCTATGAAAATGTGAATTAATTTACTGCCATCTATGTAAAGGAAGAAGTCAGTCTGACCTCTTTGACTGTAATAAATATGAATTTATAATAATAATATTCTTAATTTGGCTGATTATCTGCGTCTCTCATATTAATAGCGATCTTAGTTGTATGTTTAGAATAGTTAATTTTATGCCATTGTTTGACTGACTGCGTGTTAAAGACTAATATTTCTTATTTAAAAACGGTAATATGAAAATTTATTTTCTCTGTATATTTGATTTATATTCAGTGATTTATCTGTGATTACATTTGTTTGCTTCTTACCGTACATAATGTATCAAAAGTGTGAGTATTATAATATAAGTAGGCATATAAAATTAGTAATACACTAATTAATTGAACTATATCTCTTTTTTATTTTCCTCTTTTATGTTATTACTACTAGCTGACCCAGGCCCATTTCGCTGGGCGCCATTAAAAAACTAAAAAGTTCGTGGCTCATACAAGATTGTCCGCAATCCTTGGTGAAACGTTATTGCTGTTACATATTTCACAGGCGTTGCCGTGCCCACTTACCTGGGCGTCATTAAAAGATTAAAAAATATTTTTAACCGCAATCAAATATATCCTATTTCACTCTGGAATAATGTAGCTTTCTACTAGTGAAAGAATAAATCGGTTTAGTAGTTAAGAAATTATTTCCTACAAACAAACTCACAAGCTTTAGTTCTTTATAATACTGTTTAACGGCGACAATGTAAATGCACCCCTGGTTTATTACCTTTCCCGCATTTGGACTTCTTTTGTTTACTTTGTGT
Organism: Dendrolimus pini; assembly: GCA_949752895.1. Classification (NCBI taxonomy): domain Eukaryota; kingdom Metazoa; phylum Arthropoda; class Insecta; order Lepidoptera; family Lasiocampidae; genus Dendrolimus; species Dendrolimus pini. The sequence continues at coordinate 16,284,802 of OX457137.1, read as the reverse complement.
TATAGAATTTGTAATTAGACAAGAGTCTATTGTTATTGTACTAGTTTATGGCTGCAGGTGTGCAGATTACGTTTTCCTGGAAAAATTCAGTCCAGGCGGTTGAGTGTTGTATTGTATAGTTAGTATAAAACAATGCCCGAACGGAGGGGTGAGGCAGTCAAGCGACGATTACGATACAATCAAGACGTGTACATTCGATAAGCTATATAGTGACGGACTTTGTGAGTGTTATTGAATCGTACAGTTTGTACTGGTTGTGTCCAGTTATATTTGTACCTGTGTTATACGTGTTTGTGTAGTTCTTATAAATTCTATAGTCATTCCAACGGCATTTTAATTCGAGTCCCGCACCCGTAAAAATAACAATTAGTATAGATTCAATAATAGGAGCAATTGAAGACGTGAGTGGATGAAGGTGATATGTCGCATATTCGGTTTTTTGCTTTTTTTTGCGTAGATGAATGTTATAAGTCGATACCAAATAACTACAGACCTTAGATATAAGGCATATTTAAAAAATAAAAAGTTGCTAAAGGTGTTAAGTTCAGTTCAGTTTCAAATAAAAGTAAAACTTTTATCTCGATTTACTCAGAATTGGAATTATGCGACTTATCACCTTCATCCACTCATGTCTTCAATTATGTGGAGGAATTTCCTTAATCTGACGGTTAAAAATAATTTGAAGCATAAAAAATACCCCCACCTTGTATGAAGGGTTAATATATGGTGGGGCTACATAATAGGGTGCAAGGTCTCCCCTTGTGTTATTCTGCCACGCTAGAGTAAATCCCAAAATTCCCGCGTGGCATCCCCTACTATAGGGCCCAACAGTGCAATTTGTCAAGTAAAACAAAACGAGTTCGGATAGCGGCAATAAGTTTTGCTGTGAAACCATTATTTGAAGAAATCCTTCTTCGTGTAATCTGGCGAAGTAAAACCTGGCACAGGGTACAGTATTACTTGTTGCAATTAATGTAACACCAAAAACAGCTAAATACTATGTAACAGGAATTCTAATGGATATTATAACAAAATGAAAAAAAATATCAAAAAGCGTTTTTATTCAAAATCGTTGTAAATATTAACAATACATTAAATTATAATTAAAAATAGAATAAAATATCAATACATTTGGTGAAAATGCTTGTGATCACATCACGATAACATTAATTAAATAATATCTTGAGATTGTTAATGCTCTTATCTTAATACTGAAAATCAGAATATAATTTATATGATTAAAAAGTAAGTACATTCTGTATTTGAGACATACTTGCAAAGGATAATATTTTACATGTGTATTAACGCCATCTATTCCTTAGTTTATTAATTAATTATAATATTTCGCACCAAATTTAACCCACATCAGACTAGCTGCAGATGACTGAACAGGTATTGGCTTTGAACGCAAAACCATATATTACAGAGCCATCTGTTGCTAACTAAGAAGAAAAATACTATATTATAAGAAGGACTATCCCCTAGTATGGAATTGAAAACTCCGTAAATCCCTCAGTTCTAGAGGGCGCTAAAGTATTTCATTTTATATAATAAAAATAATTCAAGATTTTGAACTAATATGTTCATTATTCAAATCAGAATTTATAAACCAAATATGAATAAACTTTAATTAAATAGAAACATGTTACTTATTTTTCTTTACTTTTTTTGTTATTTCTTTTCAACGGTCGGTCATAACTACCTATGGTCTCGGTATATAAGAGATATCCAAGACCTCTCGAAGTCGAGATAAAAAATTATGAAAGCGGACCCTAGCCGTAGAAGGTAACGCCCCGAACGAAACCGGGATTTAATGCCCGTATAATGATGTTTTTCCTAGTATTCTTCTTCCATGGTACGGACCATAATAATTCAGATAGTCAAGATCTAAATTTTAAAATTAACAATAATAAAATTAATCACAACATAATAATAGGCTTATTAAAAGCATAGTTACTTTTATATACGATTCGTTATAATCTTTAATTGGGAGTTAATAAATTATACTCGTAGCTAAAACTACGCATCTAACCTTTAAATACTACAAATTCTTCTTTAAGTATGTACATGTGTATAAAAATGTGAATATAGCAATCAATAATTATATTCTTTATCACAACTCTATTAAACGGACAATAAACAAAGTAACGTGCAGGGAAACTATGATATTTCAAAACCTAGCAAGTGAGATTACCAGAAAATTTTACAACAACAAAAAAGTTTTTTGTAGTGATACAATATTTTGATACAGTTTTTAAATTTTTTATGTTACAAGTATAATATACATCGGCTAATAGCTAGCAAGTCAAACATTTTCATAAAGCTAACTTAAATCTTCTCTTATTCGAAAATTATTTAAAAAAATAAAATTATATTGATTGATTTGGATAAGTTTTTAGACAAATGTTTAATAACTTTGGAAGACAGTAATGGACGGAAACACTTATTTTTAGTCATTTTTTATCATTTTATTTAGGGCCGTCCATATAATACTACTACACGATAAGTTTTGCCTTTTCTGGACCCGTTGCCCTCTCGCTAAACTGCATTACACTTTCTGCGCCCCCCCCCCCCCCGAATTGAACATAGTACCTCACGCGTTAAGTGAGGGGGGAATTCGATGGCGCGGGTGGGGCCTCTAGGGGTATAGAGGTTCTCACTCACCCGCACATGCCGTCGAGATGAGAGCGCGAGTGTTCCGCGCGCGCTCATCTCTCTTCCCGTGGGGCGCGTTACAGACCGCCCCACGCCCGGAAAAGACCGAGATGTCGCTGGGGGAGTAGCTCCCCCGGCATTTGAAGAGGCCCAGTGAGCGGGGCCCACGCCTGCCTGCGGAGCCGGGTAGCCTATTCCCGTAGCCCTGGCATAAGGCGCAGGACGGAACACCCAGGGGTTTTAGTGGGTATCCCTAACTGGGGAGTGGCAATAGCGTGGCACCGGTTCTGACCGGGCACGCTAGTGCCACCCCCGATCTGGCGAATCCCACACTGTCTCACCGGGTCGCGAGCGTCCCCCAGGCTTCTGTGCCTGTTGCGGCTTAGTCCTCAAGCGGATTTCCCCTGGCCAAAAAAAGGGGGAATTCGATGAAGTGTGATAAGGGGCGGGAGGATTCCTAAATTTTGTGACGTCACATTTCAAAATCTAATATACCTACTTAAGATTTAAAACACCAAATTTAACGAATTAACGAAAATCTCCAAAATATTTCCAACTCTATCTGTAGGAGCGATTTCAATTATTCATTAAAAAATAAATGGAAATAAAACTAATTACGCAACTGTTGTTTTAATTTAATAATTTCTAGATGTGAACTTGCAAAATGTGATGTAAATAGGGAGGGAGGAGTCTCACGAAAGTGACCAGTTGTGACAAGGACAGGGGGAGGGGTAAAAAAACCATGAAATTCGTGCGACGTTATTTGTGGATGGCCCCTATTATGCAAACTGCGAACATCACGTTTCCTCAGACAACGTCGCCAGGCTATGTCATATTTTATCACATCAGCGATATCCTACTCCATATGCAAACGCACTTTACCGACGGCCCCTTCCTCTAAAATTGAGGGTATTAAAAGGTATACTTATTTACTAATATAGGACCTAGCGTATCTAAAATTACTCCATTTTGGTACCGGTAAACGCAGAATAAACCCACAATTACTTAAATTACGAATTCACTTGAGGTTATTACATTGTTATCTGACTCTTGATTGGCAGTCCAATAACAGAATATAAATCTAACCTACATCTTATATACGAGTCAATTGCCAGAATTTATGGCCTACTGACACTTGCTAATGCTGATATTGCTGCAACCAAATTGAAAGGACACAACGACATTCAAGGAGCTTGAATAATTGAGGTTTATATCTGTAAGGTATGTTTTGGTTGATTCACCCAAATTTAAAGACACAAACGAACGATTCATACTGTTTCCAAGCGTTTATTTTATTTTATTCTTGACATGAATCGATTTAAAAATCGAATATGTTCTACTTTAAAGAAAACTAATATCGCAATTACAATAAGTGCCGTTATACTGCCTTATTTAATATATGTAAAATAAGTTACCTAATTGAAATGTTAAAAGCGATAAGAAAAGATGAAAATGCTATGTTAATTACAGCATAAAGTATGTTTTAGCAAAAATATATAGATAAGTTAAATGGATTAAAACATCAAGTCTATTTTTATAACAAACGGACTTGGCAACACATTAGGACATTACTAATTGATCCTTCATCGAGCTGTCAAAAGTAAAATAAATGCTTGAAAAGACTAGATTATAATTAAAAAATAATACTATGAATGACAGTAAAAAACTTATCTTTGAAAACGCCCCCGAATCCTTTCGAGAACATTTCCAGAGGTCACCACCGGTTTTAACTGTTTTGATAACACAAAACCACCACAAGACATTCAATCAAGATTTTGTTACTTGAAACATATTTTTATATAATCTCTATCCACAATTTAAAGTTCTCATAAGTTTCTTTTCCATTTAATGTTTTGATTTTAAAAAATATGGTTTAAATAATAAAACGTCGGTGGAAAATGTCGTGGTGTTTGTTTGTATCAAAACACAAGAGAAAAATACAACTGTTCGAAATTAAGGTATTGCACAGCATTCTGAAACTAATTTAAGCTAAGCAGACGCCATAAATTAGGTCTAAGTCACTAATGTAATATTCGATATGAATAATTTAAGCTAATAATTATGACTAGGGTGTTGTTTTCTCAGAACCATATTCTACAATAATAATATAAGAAAATATCATCATAAATATCCCACTGTTGGGCTTGGGCCTTCCTATACGGGAGCGAACACCAAATGCGCAGTAGCAATTATAGTAGCGCGCGACAGTGTACAAATCTTGTAAGCGGAATAGAGCTAAAAATTCCTAGCAACCCTGCCATTTTCGCTTGCGAATAAAGTTCAATATAAATTATTTACATGTCGGAAACCGGTTAGCCGTTTTTGCGCAAACGAAAACTGCTGATCAGTATTATAAGTTGTGTAAAACTGTACAGTGCGAGCAAAAGTTAAATGCGCTTCGGGTGAAGTTGATTCAGTGAGTTTGCGCAGGTCCAGTCAAAATTTAACGTATATTACACCAACGCTTCCAAAATAAACTACTGAAAGGAATTGTAAACGCGCCAGGTTAGGTTTTTTTTTCGCCGGGCCCCTCATGTGTTAAGACAGGGTCTATTTGCTCTTTTATTTTATATCTCTTTATTCAAAAAGTCTATTTCTATCTATATTACTATATGCTTTTTTTACAAATAACTTTACTACTTGGGAATAGATCGAGCAACCTTCATCGGGACCTGAAAGTGGAGTTTGTCAACAGCATTATCAGGAAGTACGCGGAAGTGAATGTCGAGGCGATCCAGCTCCTCGACGACACGGACATAACGAGAAGGCTCTAAAGGGCAAAACCTCTTGAAATAGTGCCATAAACAAAACAAAAGTGTAGTATAATGTGGTAGCTATTAATAAACACAGGAACAAAGTGTCTTCGCCTTAATGGAGACAATAAGAAAAGTGTTCATGGACATTTCTTAGTAATGATACTTTTAGTTAATTTAGGGTATATTTAAATGACTTATTAATCTTTTTAGATTAGATGGTAATATTAATAAGGTATTTCTTTCTAAATACCTTATTTATAGAAAAAAATAATATTACACCATACCGAGCGAGAACGCAACACTCCCCTCTCAGCTTTGTCTGTGAACCTAATAACTATGTACTGCACAATGATGTGTACGAACTTCAAGGAAGCATTTAAGTTTTGATCGTACTATACTTTTAAATACCAGACTATACAACATAGCTATAGAAAAACTTTGAGTAAGTCTGTAAATTCCACTTTACTCCAGAGAGAGCAGTCTTGATTTACAAACAAAATAATCATTTTATTATTTGAAACATATTTTTTTAAAATCAAATTTTCGAATGAGATGTACTAAAAATCTGTTATAAGTGTCCAGTTTGAAAGATTAGTGGTTGTTTGCTATACCAAATAGTAACGGAAGACAGAGACGTGGCGCCCTCTAGTACTGTAAAATGTGAGGGCTGTTACACAGTTACATTTGGTTACTGAGCGATTGTATTATTACTATTCTTCTTATAAAGTGCTGATGACGACGAAAAACGTCGTGAGGAAACGCAGTTATACCGGTCTCCAGTAACCAGAATCTGCTCACCCAATCCCTTTTCCGTTACATCAGGATTTGCTGTCTTTTGATAGTCTTTCGATCCCATATACAAGTCAGTTCGAATCGCGCCACCTTTAGAGTTAGATATATTCTTAATATCCTACATTTTTTAAGTAAACAAGTTTTATTCCTTCATGTAAAATAAATAAAACTTTTTTTTAAAGCGTAGTCTTTTAACCGGTACAACAGCACGTCGAGATTATCGATGTTCGAAACCTGCCTTTGTTACTGTTCGCTGTAGACTCTAGCCCAACTGTGGGACGTTCATGGACTGATATTATATTATTATTCAAATCAAATTACCATCCTAGAACACGGAACTAACAATAGTGCAAATTAAAAATAATAATTATTATTATAATTTAAATAAGTACATAGATTGTAAAAAATAATGTTATACTGTCAAATAATAAATCATACTTAATTAGAAATTACACGTATTCTTTATAGTTTCTTGAGCCGTGACGTCATAATATTTGGTTCATTAACCAAACGTCAGAGTAAAATGAAATATTAAATTAAAATCGCGCTTAAAACCGTTAATACTTTGTTTTAATTATACTATGATCATAATATAATTTGTTCATATATATTGTATTAGTTGCACATAAATACTTCATTCATCTGTCATATGAATTGTTTAGAAAAGTAGATCTTAATTATTTAATTTAAATGTATAAAAAGTTAAGTAAAACAATGTTTACGTACATATTCGTTGTTCTTAATATTATGTTGGTATATTTATTGCTATTGAGTTAAATGAACAAGTTGCATATATTTAAAAATCTTAAAAACAATTAATTTTAATTAATTAATATTACTGTATTTAAAAATGTGACCAATTCAATTGTGACATGATCAGAGAACGCTTGGACTAGGTGCACTCAGTTGGCTATTAGTATAATGACAGTTGGTGAACCGAGTGCAGTCGGATGATGGTGTTAAGTGCCCCGGAGACAGTAATTCGTAATCGTCAATTTTTACGTCCTTGACCGTCTAATTGAAGGTGTGAATGATGGAGCTTCATACGATGCGTCAATTGCTCGCTTACGTTTGCTTTCTGTCCGCCATGTTTCTCGAATAGCGAGTGAATTACCGAAATCTGTCTGTCGCACAACGAGACGTTCAATTGATACGTCATTCGCGATTGTCAATGGACTTTAATCAAAACTTCCATCATTCACCTTCAATCACGTAACCGCGAATGACAATGGCTTCAATTGCCTCTATAGACGATCATTTGGTACTTCAATGACGTAAGAAAACTTCGTTTAAAAAAACTTCACAAACTTCAAAAACTAAAAAGTATAAAATAACTTATTTCTTATATTATCTTAAACATCTTAAAGTAGGTGCTTAGTAATTTTCAAAATATAGTAATTTTTATGTTTTACTTTGCACCGACAATTGCGAATGACCGTCTCCGGGGCACTTTAGATTCAAGTTGACTCGGACAACAGTGTCTGGTTCGAGCTTACTAGGACTGTGTTTAAATTTGTTGAATTACTTTCTATAAAATCGCAACTGTGTCAACAGAAAACCTGTGCTTCTTGGCAGAGTGTAAACCGCTGTGTCCAGTGTAATGATGCTATTCCCTATGAGGGAACCTAGTGCTAACATAATCTGACAGTGTCAACGAGGAACGAAACTAGCTGTAGCAAAAGCTGTGTATATGCTAGAATACGAAACCATTTTCATGTAATAAAAAAATGGCAGTGCAATTTTTTTATTAGATGAAATGTATTGAAATATTTTGGAATTGTGTATAAATTACCGTATTTGTTCAAGCTTCTCACTTAGAGTGAAAATTGTTAAATGGAAGACATAAAGAAAACCTGATTTAAGTTCTGTCCGAAACTATCAGTAGCGTGCGCACGCCAATATTACGAATATATTTTTAATGCGCATGCGTTTTTTTAAACAAGATCGTTGTTTTAAGAGGATGTGACGTCACGTTGTGGCGGTGACGCTGTCCCTCAGCTCGCGGCCTTTCGTTTCAATAGGCAATGCCAGACAAGCCCCAGCCGCCAATGTGGCAGCCGCCGCGTACACACCAGTCGCTAAACCTATAGAGTTCTTCAGCAATACCTAAAAATAACATGTTATATAGACATAGACAACACCTTATTGTTCACCAAAACAAAAATAACAAAACCAAAATACTTATTGAATATGCACTGTTTGCTACAACTCCATTAATTCTTCAAAAGTCTTTCTGTAACGTACTTTTGTATAAAACTTATTAAAAAAAAGAACTTGAGATATAAATAGAATAAGAGATAAATATAAAGCAATAAATTTTGTAGCTAGACGTGTTGCTGGGGAGTTTCTTGCCGCTTCTTCTCCTTAACAGAGCAATAACACGTTGCGAAGCGGTGTACATAGACTAGGAAGTAAAATTAAATTTTAACCTACATGTATGACCTTCTAAAATTGTTCTCCAATGGAACTTATTTTGAATAAAAACTTTTGAATTTGAATTTGAAAAAACAAAAATTACAAAAAAATTGACAACAAGACAATCGTTACTTGGTAAAACAAAAGGGGCGGCCTTATCGATAAAGGCGATCTCTTCCAGGCAACCTGCCTTAAATGAAATTCTTAAATTATCTATAATTATTATTATAATGAAACAAAGGATAAAATAAATAAAAATGGCATACATGGACAGCAGATAACAGTAAGACTAACATAAAGATTCCGAAGTGAATTTTTAAACATGGCAAAAATTTTAGCTTTTCTGACGTCAGTGGGCAAAGAGTTCCAAAGTAAGTATGTCGTGAATGGAGTACTTGAAAGTCTAAATAAATGAAACACTTGATACCTTAAATAACCTCAGAGCCCTTTGATTTTAAACGTACTACATTATGACGTCATAATTGACGTGTAACACTGTTGTGAATGTTTCTAATTCTAACAAGTCTAATACCGTATTGATTAATTTTAAACAGTAATTATAACTATTTCTATGATGATGGCATCACCAATAAATTTTGACATTGTCACATTGATACTAAAATGGTGTTAGTGTAAAAAATATATTAAATATCTCTCGTGGTGTAATTTATACCCTGTCCTTACAAGTTTTGATCGGTCAATGTCCCAATCAAATAACACATCTAATAAGAAATAAAACGTAAATATAACCGATAAGGCCATCCATTTTTCTAATGGAAATGTATTCATATTAAATTTCTAGGTTAAGTTATGGTGAACAATAAAAAGTTTTCATTCATTCATTCAAATTGTAAATGGAGTACTTCACAGTCTATGTAACTGAGACACTTAAAAGTCTAAATAATTTAACCTTCGAGCCTCTTTGATTTCAAAAAGACTATGCCTATAAACATCACAAAAAATTTATTATTTCATTGTCGGTTAAAATAAGGTGCAGTCAAATGACCGACGCAATTTAAAGTTTAATTATGTAAGGAAAAATATCATTTTGTTCAAAATCGCAGCTTTCCCTTGGTTTGTCATTTGTCATCCTTTCACAACAACTGATGGGCATATACTACACTACGATTTGGTATAATAATTGTGTTTATTTATTCAAAATCAGCCGATTCGATCCTTGACAAGGTTAATTGATTTTCAAAATCTAAGGATATTATAGTTTGGTCAAAATTGGACTCCTTTCGAGTGCTTTTCGCTAATTCGGCCCCGAAGGACCACTTGAAAATTCACACTGTATAATAAATTAATGTATATAAAAAAATATTAAATATCCATACCTGTGCAACATACGGAGTTATCATAGCACCCAATCTGGCAACACCACTGCAAGAACCGACCGCGGTCGCCCTCAAGGCCGTGGGGTACACCTTGAATTTCAAAAGAAAACATCACCACACAGGGTAAACCGATATTAAGAAATCTTAATATTTTTCTTTATTTTATAGCCATACAACGGTTATAATATTTTACGACTACAAAATAAAGCACATGATTTTTTCTTAACATTTTGAATAAATTGGCACCCTTTCTGAGTGGGTGCCAACAATGCAGCAGTTTACCATAAAAGGTACAGTTTTTACAAACACAACATAAAGCGCAACAAACTTTGGTGCTCATATTGCCGTTCCGAATTCCCTTAATAACCCTCGATCGCAGTTGAAACTAAAAATAAACTGTGATTAACCAGGTCAGCCTTATATTTTCGCAAAATAGATATAGACCCCAAGGGCCCAATTCTGCTATTACTTTCAAAATCGCCGGAAACTCATCTCAATCGTAGGTTTGTCTGATAGCCGTATTCTGATAATTCCAATCTCTCTATACTCTATATTTTTGAAATAAGCGAAATATCGCGAAGTGTTTAATTTTTTGGTAGCTTTTTCAACACTTCTTTCAGCTAACGCCATATCTACACATGGTATATACCAATTTTTTATAACTGTTATCGATATCCAGAATATATTGTCGATTTAGTAGAATAAGATTTTATGACACTGTCCCAATGAAACCGTACTTTGAACACCTTCACAACGCAAAGATATTGAAATAGCAAAATTGGGCCCGAGAATTACAAATAATGGAAACACTAAAATAATATAATATTAATAAGACATATTATGTTCTTAGAACTTAACTTCTAAAGACCCACCTCCGGTGTATAAACGTACGCTGCTTGGAACAGACCAGCGATGATTCCACGCGCAAGGAACAGAACGCAGGTCAGGAACGTACGGCTGAAATATTTACAACCAACACTAGAACTTTCTTCACACCATGGCTATAAAAGTGTCATGTGGTGGAATAATGCCTTGGCCGAAAAAACATTTATATCTCTACCAAACTCCATAATACCGGATTATACCCAAAACTGTGATAAGGAACAAAGAATTTTATTTCATATCATATGGACAACTTTAACTTGCAGAGAAATTCAAGATATAATCATTTAACTGTAATATTGTACTACATTTTGTAATAGAAAAATATAACGGTTTTTTTAAAGACACATTTCTTTCTTCCATTAGTCCCTGTCTCGTTTGAACGAAACATTATATGTGCAATCAAAATTAATAGCAAATTACTCAAACATTGAATATGTACGCATTATTTAAGCTACAATATTGTTACATGCCCACAAAAAGTGGATGCACACCTGCCTGCCATAAAACCTGGTTTATTACCTTTCCCGCATTCGGATTTATTTTGTTTACTTCGTGTTTAAAATTTGCAATTAGACAATAGTCTATTGTTATTGTACTTGTTTACCCGTCACAGGTGTGCAGATTACGGTTTCTTGGAAAACTCAGTCAACGCGGTTCTTTATTGTATTGTACAGTTTAGTACAAAACGATTAGGCAGTCAAGCGAGGATTACGATACGAGTAAGACGTACATTCGATGAGCGATATAGCGACGGACTTTGCATGTATTATTGAATCGTGCAGTTTGTACTAGTAGTGTCTAGTTATATTTGTACCTATGTAATACGTGTTTGTATAGTTCTAATACATTCAATAGTAATCCCAACGGCATTTTAATTCGAGTCCTGCGTAACTTGTAATAATATTAACCATTGCCATTTTAGTTGATTTGGAAACCCTATCAGGTTTAATATCGACTTTGGCAGCACTCACTTGGCATTATAGATGAGCACGCACACGCACGCAGCGAATATGACGAATTGGACCGCCATGGTCTTCTTGCGGCCAAACTTTTCAATTATAAATATGGTTGCAAAAATACCTGAAATTTGGTTAAGTAATATAATTTTCACGAGATTTCACTTGCGTTAATTACTGATAAAATAATTAATATGTGATAAATTGTATGTGTCCCACTGTCGAAATTAGAATTTCAATTTTCAATTTCAGAATAATTGTTTAAATTGTTACCTTTTTAAACTAAGTCACAGAACTGACTGTTCTACAGAAAATTCGTTTAACTGTTTGACAATAAAATTCAAAATGACTTAGATTAAAGTTAGTTTGTTTTCTATCTTGTCTTAATCTCAGTTTTTGTCATTGTCAACGGTGCATTTACTTTATTCACTTTTCTATATTTTATAAAATGTAAGATTCATTGATGAATGAATGAAATGAATGATGGATGAGTGGCGCTGTCTTGGGGAGCCTACGTCCAGGAGTGGACTGCGAATGACTGACGATGAAGATTCATTAAAATGTTGACAGTATTGTTTCTTGTACTTGTGCAAGTAAGTCGACTTTAAGGTGACGAAACTTTTCATACCGCGACTGTACCTATTCACACGGGACTTGAAGACACTCGAGTTGAGAGTATCGGCGAAGACAGATAGCGATAATGAGTGTTTGCTACTAACGCAATTCTTCATTTCATAAAACCGCATCACAACAAAACATTATAGTATTAAAAATCACTCATGTCACTCGCCTTATATACGTCTAAACATCATCACAATGATCGCTATATAAACTCTAAAACCACATATAAAACGTGTAAAAACATAAAATATATATCTATAAACGTATAACACTTTTAAATTGAATATAACCACAAAACACTTGGCCCTAATCGAGCCGGATTAAACCAGCAGTTACAGATTATTATATTTTCGGAAAAATCAATATTTAAAATGTCTATTTCACAACTAAAATCAAAACGTACCTCAATAAAGGGAAAGCTTACTCGACTCTACAACTACATTCTACAAGAAAGCTACGACATATCACAAATTCAAAACAGATACGATTTGGAAAACATATTCGACCAATAAAATTCAATCCGGCTCGAAGGACCATATGTTTGCTACTAACGCAATTCTTCCTTTCATAAAGCCTCATTACATCAAATGATTATAGTATTAAAAATCACTCATATCACTCGCCTTATATACGTCTAAACATCATCACAATGATCGCTATATAAACTCTAAGACCACATATAAAAAGTGTAAAAACATAAAATATATTTCTAAAATCGTATATTTTTTATTTGGAGTCTCTTACCGGGGAACTCGGCCAACGTGGTCCAGAGCAGGTCCATGTAGTCCGTGGTCTGCAGCGGGCGGCAGTCGGCGGCGCAGCTCTGCTCGAGCTCGCCGCCCTCGCCCTCGAACAGCTCCGTCGTCATCAGCACCAGCCCGTAGTAGCAGAACGCGCACGACATCCTAACGACACGGTATCGACGACGGACACGTGATACAATAAGCTCTGATACCTATCTTATATATAAAAATGAATCGCAAAATGTGTTGGTAAGCGCATAATTTCTTTCCACCAGTTTATTTCCACAATTGGAGCCGATAGGTGGCGTTGAGATCGGGTTCTAGAATACTCCTAATCACCTGGACCGATTATGGTGATTTCGTTTTTGTGTCATGAAACAATGTCTTTTGGGAATTCAGAAAATATGGCGATACGAAGTTCGCCGGGTCAGCTAGTACTATTATAAAATTCTAAACATGCCGTGTCTGTACATTGAAGCTATTAAAAAAAAAAACAACTGGAATAGACTATATAAATGACGGATATCACGATGCAATTTTTACAGATTTCTTGTCTGTTTATTCGAGACTCACGTCAAAACTAGTGCGCCGATATCGATGTAGTTTTCGCTGATCGACAGCAAATTCTTAGACTTAAAATCTGCGCCACTTTTTATCCTCGAAATCCCGCGGATTTTTTTCAGCGAATGATTTGAAATGGCCAGATTAAAAAAGAGACACAAACGGGTGTGTCATCAACATTCCAGGGCTCCAATTCCGCAATTTCGATATCTTGGAGTTGCAAAGAAATAAAAATAATGTAATATGAATATGTCTAAATGTACATATGTTATCTAATATGAATAATTTAATTTATCTAATATGAATTAATAGTAGAAAAAAATGGTATTACCGTTAGCAGAGTTGCGTGTTTTAGCCTATAAATATTTATAAAGATAGAGTGGCGTGCCACGGATATGCCATTGGAATTAACAAAATACCGAAATCAGGCAAGCCTACAATTGAGACGATAGTTTCCGGCGGTTTTGACGAGCAATAGCAGAATTGGCCCCCAGGTTTTAATTACTTTTGAAACAACAATTAAAGCTCTATTCGACTCCTATGAAGAGTTGCATTTGCAAGTTGTTAACTCTATGGTTCTATACAACTTACAGGCACCGCAGAGCTAGGGCAATAGAACTTAGTGACGTCTGCAGTCGTATCTTCACCAATTCCATTTAAAAAAATCAAATTCATATCCAAAAGATTTTATTCAAAATAAGTTCCACCGGAGAACACTTTTTGAAGTTTATTATACATATAAGTTAAAATTTAATTTTACTTCCTATTCTATGTACATCGCTTCGCAACGTGTTATTCCCGTTAAGGAGAAGAAGCGAGTGAAATATGTTACAGAAATACTTTTCGAAGAATTAAATGAGTTGTGGCAAACAGTATGCTCAGTAAAACAAAGGCACAGTAAAAGGAAAGAAGAATATTATCATTGTTTTAATAATGACGAGACATACTAAAATGTTGGTACTGCAACATATCTAAATTCCTTACATGTTTGGAAAAGTTAAAACGTTATAGAGACATTTGTATAAGAGGCTGGAGCGAACTACTATGTTAATCATTTAAATATTCTTCAATAGTGTAATATCCCTTTTTAAGTAAGATACGTTTTAATTTGGTTTGCATTAGCCAAGAGTTTATTTGAGATTATTCTCTTAGCGAATGAGACTGGGAACTTATTATTATCGTAATGAGCTTGACGTTAGAATTCAAAGAGCCTCTTTAGTCACTTCTTTGGTCAGTTACTTTTCTCTAAGGTCTGAATGTGACAATGTTACTTGCAAAATACGAGTATGACTGTAAATTTAAAATTTGACTACATACCAAATAAACCATAGAAGCAGAGTCGTGTTCCTCAGGTGCGGCATAAGCAAATGCTTCAAACGTCCTCGTTGACCGATTCCCACAGAATCATCACAGACCAGCCTCCCCAGTAACATCGGACGACCATTGTCGTGAGCTATCTAGGAAATATTACAAATATTTACATATATTTTTTTATTACACGAGTTCAGCAGACAGGCGGACGGTCCACTTGATGGAAAGCGGTTACCATCGCCTATCGACATTTGCAACACCAAAGGTGTTACAAATGCGCTGCTGCTCTCTTAAGGGACGACAAATCTATATCACACAAATGTCAACAATGAAATCACGAAAGTTTAAGGGCTGCTTGCATAACGTTCCTTAAATTTATTTAAGAAACACTAAACACCACCACCACCATCAAACACAACGCACACTGTCAATACATTTTGTGTAAAACATATTTAGGCAGTTTAATACGATTAACTAATTTTATTTAAAGGCGATCGTTATGCAAGCGGGCCTAAATTACGAATGATAAAAGAAATTAATCACTGTTTAAACAGTAATAATGAATTCGCCATTCGACTCATTTTACAAGCTTTATATTAATTTGCAATGGCTGTATGTAAGTTCGGGTGGAATCTTGCAAGTTAAATTAAACAACTACCCGGTTTCAGATTGAGCTGAAATTTTGCACGCATATGTATATCGCGTGACAATGGAATAATATGGTACCATGGAGCTGATCTGATGATGGAGTCGGAAGGTGGCCATAGGAACTCCTGTACTAAACTAGATAGACCCATAGTGTTCGGGCTCGTTTTACTTGTCTTGGCTACCTGTCTTTACTCTGATATCAAAAGCTTGTATTTAGAAACCTTTTTAAAAAAGCTTATTATTTGTACATAGGTTATGAGATCTTAAGTTTGTATGCTCGTACAAATTCTATAAGGCTCCAACATTTTGTAAGATGATGAAATGTATGTCAGTTGATTTGACAACCTAATACATAAATTATTTTATTAATAAATTATTTCATTTTTTGTAAAACTAGCTTACATGGACTGATATTAAAGTAATGATATACAAATTACCTGTTCCAAAGTGGCTAATGCTTTATCGGGTTCCCCACTAGCTACATGAAACCTCGCAGACTCCGGTAACCACTGAAAAGTATAATATATTGTAGTGAAACGCTAACAAGCAAATAGATGGCGCTGTATAATAATTGAGGTCGCAAACGGTTCCCGAAACGTACAAAGAATATATAAAAATTTCCAGCAATATTGTTGATATTTACATTCAAGAAGGTACTTAAAAGTTCTCCCTCACTTCACTACAGAACGCTTTCCTATATTTTCAAGTATATTTTTAACATGGAAAGACAAGTCCACTTTTTGTTCTGAACTTATTCGTAAACACTTACCGGACTAATTATAGCAAATATCAATAACGGTATCGTTGACAGCGCCAAAAGCCAATGCACACCCAAAATGGGCATTATCACTAGCGCCAACGCAACTTCTAGGCATGCTCCCAAAGCCCAGAAACACTACGAAAGAAAAAAAACATATATATTGTTATGTATGTGTTCAAACAAATACCGATTCAATGATTACAACAAAAAAATAATTAGCCAAGATATAACAAGTTCAAATTGTAAGCAATCAATTAATACTATTAAAGACCCATTCCTATATCTTACTATTCATTTGCTTTATTGATGAATACAATTTTGACAATACTCGTGAGGAGCTTATGCCAAATTTTAATATTTATTATTCTTCTGGGGATGATCCTAGAACCCAGACCATGTAAATAATGAAGAAAATTTGTTTCCAAAATTTAGCATAAGTACCAGGAATCGAACGCGGAGCCTCCGGATTGCAGTAAGGTAAGCTTACAAAGGCCTGCTCAACCACAAGGCCGCCAATATGTAAAAGATTAGCTCAAACTTAACAATTTCACACTGTGATTCTATGAGAATTATACATGTGTTTTGTGTAGCTCTACCACGTTCAGGATTTAAAAGATTTTGTTTTTACTGCGCGATTATCAATTTATATTGTTACTAGCTGTACCCGGCAGACGTTGTCCTGCCTTTAAAAAATAAAAATCTAGAACCCGATTCCAGCGTCATCTACCGGGACCAAATGTTAATCTAAACTATTCTCAAATCCACTTGAACAAACAAAAAATATCATCAAAATCAGGCCCACCCTACTGGGTCCAATCGTTAATTTAAACCGTTACGGGACAAACTTCAACACATACAACAACTAAAATGACACGTAAATTTTGGTACCCGATTGCAGCGCCATCTACCTGGTTCAAATTTAAATCTAAATCATCCCCGTAGAAAATTATAAAAATACTAATATCGCTATTAAAAAGTAGGGGTTGATCGTAGCGGGTTGAAAATTTAGAGTTGTATGTATTTTTTAATGCTGTATCAAATTTTGGTACCCGATTGCAGCGCCATCTACCTGGTTCAAATTTAAATCTAAATCATCCCCGTAGAAAATTATAAAAATACTAATATCGCTATTAAAAAGTAGGGGTTGATCGTAGCGGGTTGAAAATTTAGAGTTGTATGTATTTTTTAATGATGTATCATACAAAAATAAAAATAAAAATCTTTTTTTTGGGGTGGACACCCCTTATCACTTAGGGGGGTTGAAAAATAGATAGTAGCCGATTATCAGACTTACTGAATATGCATAAAAAATTTCATGAGAATCGGTCAAGCAGTTTCGGAGGAGTATGGGAATGAACATTGTGACATGAGAATTTTATATATAAAATAAAGGTTTTGAATTATTTTTTTTTGGTACTTACATCTAAAAGTACAACACATTTTGCTCTTTGTTTTGTGGGTAAAAACTCAGCATACAATGTAACTCTGAAAATAATACAGAGATATTTATATTAAAACTAGGATATGCCTGCGACTTCGTTTATACTTGACTTGAAATTCCCGGGACACAAAGCACCACAATATTTGAAAATAGTATGTAAGTTACTGTTTAAGTGAAAACTGTGTCAGAATAAGTTAAGTTTTACGCACAACCGCAAACCGCTCCCGGCAAAATCCTCGCCGTATTTCCGAGATAAAAATTATTACACATTTTATTACATTAAATTTACTATCGATCAGTATGATGAATAGGCAGGTTTCACACAATGGTTATCTTGATACATACGATATTGTCATAAAAATTTAAACTGTCAGGAACATAACAATTATAACAATATAAAATTTCTGCAAAAATATCTAAATATCTAAGTATGATATCATATTTATAAGACAGAATGAAGATAAGGCGGCATAAAAGCATAGATATTAATCACAACAATGTATCCATAATTACATTATTTAAACTTACGATTGTGGAACACAGCCAATTGCAAATCCCACGAGACCTCTCAGAAACAACAACCAGAGAAAGTTAGGAGCTATTGAACTTAACAGACCATAGTAGAACAATAAAACTCCACACATACTGAGTGCCTGGAAACATTAATATTTTATATTAATTTAAAAACCGTCTTCTTTATCATATTTTCTTGCAAATTAATTTTAAATTTTAGAAAGTTACACACCAAAAACTTATGGTGATTTGATTTCACCTGTGTTTAGCAATTGTAATTTACCACTCACAATAAATACGTAGATTACTTCAACTTTATTTCAAGTAATAACAAGTTGATTTAAAGTCTAGTGGTGGCCTGTGATCAGTTTTATCCTGCCTAGTTTACTAGAATGCAGAGGTCCAGGATAAAATTCCTCATAAGGTAAATTACATAAATGAATTTTTAGTTCTTTACTCTGGTGTGAGTGTTTAGGATCGATTTTAACCCCTCAGATCTATTATGGCTATTTTAGCCATTATAGAGTATATATATATACGAGTCAGTCTGCTGTTGACCCTCGTCAAACGTAGGCTGCTGTCGCGTCTCATACGACAACCCGCACCTCCTTTCCGCTACAACTTGCATATGCAGTTATACCGCGCCGCGTGTGTACATTTTATCGAAGGCCGCAAGAAGGAGACAAGCCAGAAGATTAGCTGCAAGGCTCACAACTTGGTGATCAGCACGCGTAGTTAGTGCAGCCCAGAGGCACGCAGGTTAGTCTCCTTTCTCATCCATACCAGCATTCCTACCACCGCCATTTTGGATACGCGTTCAGCACCTATTACTGGGCTGCCGCGTTGACAACAGATTTATATTATGAATATGACAAGCATCAAAATAAAGTGACACTATATTATATCTTAAATCTACCAACATATTTAGATGCGTAACATATTCACTAAGCAATTCTCCAAAAGTGGCTGCATTACGCCCCCAGGTAGTTTCTTTGCCTGCTAATTCATTCAAGATACATTATACTTACAATTTTCCTTCCATATCTATCACTAATGTTCCCCCAAAATGTGGAGCTGAGCATCATACCCATAAAAACCACAGTTGTTGTTAAAGCTTGTTGGTATCTGAAATCATCATTAAAATCCACTACTATTATTTGAATGGAAATTAATAAACATGGTGATATATTTCAGTTTAGGTTCTATTCTACAAACTGATAGTTGTTCCAGGATATGGATTGAAAGTTTATAACAATACAGACCATTGTAAATATAGAATTATAAGTAAAGAAGAAGCTTTATAAAAATTGATCTAAGTAGACAATATAAAAATAAATAAAAAACAGCTGTTTTTTTCTTTTTTTAATAGCTTGCTTTATCTTCTAAAAATGATATGCAACATATGGATAAAATTAAGACATGAATTTATATTGTATGCTGTCCCAAAAAGCTGTATTTTCAAAAAGTTTTTAGGGTTCCCAAAATATGTCATATATATTTTGGGAACCCTAAAAACTTTTTGTATTTTTTGAATAGTTAGGTCGTCACCTCTACTTAATGTTTCAAAGTGCTTGGACTAACACACACTTGTCCAATATTTTCTATCAGTTAAAAACTATTATCCAATTACAGTTTTAGAAGGTCAATAATAAAACAGAAATGGAACATACTTATTAATGTTCCATTCACAATGGAGAGCAGGCGATAAAATACTCAATATTGTCATCTCCATGGAGTCTGCCATCCAGCACAATCCAGTGAAAAGGGATAATTTAACTTGAAACCAACCAAAACCCAAAGCATTCACAGCTTGTGTTACCGTGAATGTATCTGAAAATAAAAAAAATATACTTTGAATACTTCTTCCTAATCAATGATATTTTTTTTGCTTAAGGGCAAATATATCATTGTTGGCAACAAAACTTCCCCCACTTCCTATATAGTTATTGGCTCCGCTATCCATATTTTTTTCAAGATATTAAGAAATCTAATATTTCTGATATTGTAGCCATATAATTATACAGTTACAAGTTAGCGGGACTGAAATTAAAATGCCTTTAGAATGATTATAGAGTTTATTAGAACTACACAAACACATATAACACAGGTACAAATATAACTGAACAAAACAAATCCAAACTTAATGTAGAAGGTCGTAATTCAATAAAACGCGCAAAGTCCGTGACTATTAGATTCCTGAATGTACACACGTCACACCAGTATCGTAGTTTTAGCTCAACTGACTCCTCTCTCAATCAGTCCGTCGTTTTATACTTCACAAATGCAAATGTGCCTGTCCGGCAACATTGACACAATTTCCTAGAATACGGTAGTTATCAATTTTTGAGAAACAGGTTTATTTTGGGCCTTATGGTCTATTTTAGCCAAAATATTAATATTTCAGCAAAAAAACAACATTAACGTATTTAATTAAGCAATTTTATAAATATTTTGACATTTCGTCACAAAAACACGTCCAGGTGTCATGGCGTCTCGCATGACGTCACAGTGTGCAAAACAAACATCTGTTTCATTGAAGTGTTATCTGAGAAGTCACTGATAGCTTCTTGTGTTTTGCACGCTATGACGTCACGCGCTCTGATCGGCGTTCATTGTCACGTGGCTAATGGCTGCAATATAACAATTTTATTTCTCAAAAATATCAATTAACATTTAATATTTTAGTTAAAACAATTTCTTTTTGTCATATTTAGATCGTAATCTACGATATATATTAAAATCAATCTATATTTTTCATACCGTCAATTACCGAATTAACTTGTAATTGTAATCCACAACACCTGGCTAATAATGTAACCTGCAAGCGGCCGCAAACGGGTACAAAATAACAATAGACTGTTCTCAACAATAACTAGAAACTTATGGCATAAAAGAAGTGAACAAAAGATGACGATCATAAAAGGATCACAAATAGTTCAAATGGCGACAGGTAATAAAATGTGCTTTTACAGATCTGTATGTGGAATATGTCTTTATCATGGCCTAGGTTGTAACATTATTATTGCTATGATTGTATGGCTACAAAATACTGAGATTTTTTTATGTTTGGAATAAATTAATGGAGTACCAATCATTGAATGTGCCAAAAATGGTATTATTATCATTTACCTTACATATATATTTTTCACCAATATTCTAATATACTATGGTAAATGAATGTTTGAGAAAGGCATTTAAAGTTCCTTTTAGTCTAGCAGTTGGATAAGCTCATAGTGTTGCAAACATCTGTAGCCAATGGTAAATATTTTCTGCCAGGTAGGCCATCTCTCTATCTCAGGCAATAGGTACATTCAATTAATAAAAAAACTTACAAAAGTCATATGGCCTCTATCTATGCAAAAATAGTTGATTTGAATTTAATTATTGTGATATGTTTTTTATGTTGTTGTTTCACAACTAGTTCCCATGATTAAAACTATATTTTAATGGTTTATAACCACAGGTATAAACTAGTTTGAATTATGATTATTTAGTGTTTCTATTCATTCCGTATCAATAATATACTAAAGTCCAATATATATGATCAGTACAAACCAAACAGAGAATGTTTAGTGAAACTGTTGATGATGCAGTGGACTGTTGGTGGTTTGCTGGTTTGGTCGCTGGTTAGGGTGCCAGAAGGATGCCGAAATGAAACTGATGAAATAATTATGTGCTATGGGCGGCTTCCAACAGCAAGAATCCTGTGGGTTCTTACATATGACCCATAGTTTCGATACGCGGGACATTGTTATGGGCACATTCTTCGCGCCCCGCTTCACGAGTATAAATATAAAGCGCCGAGTGCGCGGTAGATTAACTCAATGCATAACCATGCGCCGTTGCGCGTGGACCTCTGCCTGCACTAACATTATGGCCTACTCGCTATGGAGTAGGCAGTAGTGCAGGCATACCTCACGGATCTCGGGCTCCGGTTGCGTTCTGCATTCCCGAAGCCCGGTTTCCGCTACCCTTTTGCGTCCCGGGTTCCAGGCGGCGTTCTGCACGCCTGTAACCCGGTTCCCTTTTTCATTTTGAGTCCCGGCCTCCAGGCGGCGTTCTGCACGCCCGTAGCCCGCTCTTATTTACCGGGATCTATTTGGGTCCTAATGAAACGCAAAACATTAAAACATTTATTTTCCAGCAAGCTTAAGGCTATTGTGACAATACATATATATTTACGCTCTAAAACTAATTAATTAATTTAAACAAATAAAACAATATACGATTATACAAAATACTATATGACTATTTACGTCTCTGTCCGACCATCTTTTTCCCGCGTTCAACAGTCGTATACATGTTATCTACGAGGCTTAGCAATTTACACCTATGCTCTTATCACCTGTGTAGACGGGTCGGCGAGTTTCTATGATACAATGTTGTTGTCGTCAACAGCAACAATTTCCAAAGAATTCTTCTACCCAATTTTTGAGCAATTCAGTTTAGAGAAATCAAGTGGTAATACAAGTAAAAAGTAATTTGCATTACTTTTGTTTAGGTTGAATCGGTTAAAAACTTATGGTTTGGCCTAATGGTAATTGTATGGAACCTCCATCAATAAATAGCTACCAAAAGTATTTTTTCAAATTGGATTGATCCTTCTTGAGATGTTAGGGTCATATATATTATTATATTCTATTACTCTTTAGGCTAATTGCATAAGACGATTATTACTTACCATCAGGTACAACGGACACAGTTGCCATTTCAATTTCTTGAGGTGGCGGCATAGGCCGCGGAGCCGCTTGAGGGCTCGCAGCCGAGTCATCAAGATCCTGGTATCCTTTTGCCCGACGCATTTTTTCGCTTATAGATTAATCGTAACAATCGAATTATAACGACGTGGATCACTAGATTATTCACACTGCTTAGCCATAGCAATGTAACGGGAGTTTTCACAGTTTAGAAAGTTAGACGTATTCGTAACCATTTTTGAGATTTATTACTATGTATTATGTTAATTACAGAAAGTGACGTGTATATTGAGTCATTTGTTCATATAATTGGTAATTCATGTAACAAAAGTTTAACTTTAAAAGCTTTTGTATTGTAATAGTTTATTTACTATTTTTATTTATTTGAATAACCCAGACACTTCTGACACTTTCTCATTGCTGTCAAGCTGTCACTTCCATGAAATGTCTTTTTGTCTCTGACTCTGACCGAGAGGACTGTCAAAACTTAGGCCGTGGTTAACGCACGCGTTGGCGATTTTGATACTCTTAAATATTAGTTTATCCTAGTTTTATTGATAATTTCTTATTTAAATTTGTTCTGTGTGTCCTATATATATGTAGTTAACGTTTTATATGTGTTATTCCATTCCTTTAATGATATTTATTCTTTCTTAGTGATTTTTTAATCTACCCTCATAAGGTAAGTCCTTACTAATTTATTCAAATACCCAATTTAGGGGTCTTCGACTATGTCGAAGATCCCTCCCGGTCCTCCAGACCCTCCTCCGGGCTCTAAAACATGCAACGAACAAATGGAACAGGAGCCGTGTGGCTCTCGGTCGCGACCTGCAGAAATAAGAAAACGTCCTGCGGTTGACGAAGTATCGAACTTTCCCTCGAAAAAAGCACCATTGTCGTCAGACCTTAACTCAGACAAATCTTTATGGGTTCATCATTCTGTAAATGCACCTTACAAGTACTCGTGTGAAGATAAAGGTCCGTTTTTGGTCCACGTACAGAGAATAGAAAATAATCCTAGCTCTGGTGCTACTATAAATAAAATAGCATTTGGTAAAATGATGGTTAACGCAAATGTTAGCAAAATAGTACAACAGGGAATCAAAAGTGTAGGTAGAAATAGAATATCTGTAGAGTTTCTTTCTGCTCAAGATGCAAATAACTTTGTGGTTAATCCAACTTTAACAGCTGCTCAATATAAGGCTATTATCCCAACTTTTAATGTCTCCCGTATGGGAGTGGTTCAAGAAGTCCCCAAGGACTGGTCCATGGAAGAGTTCGTAGATCAGGTTGAACTCCCGAATTACTGCGGGCAAATTGTTAAGGCTAGAAGGTTCAGTAGGAAGGTACGACAGCCAGATGGCTCCATAGATTGGACACCAACAACAACAGTAGTTCTTACATTTACCGGACAGATCCTCCCTAAACACATTTATTGTTGCTACACCTCAATACCAGTCACACCTTACCAGTTACCGACAATACAATGCTTCACATGCTGCCGCTTTGGACATGTAAGCGACAAATGTCGCTCCAAGCCCAGATGCTATAAATGTGGCCAATTACACTCTGGTAACACTTGTTCTGTTGCTCCCGAAAATGCCCTTTGTTGTTTATGCAAAGGGTGCCATTATGCTATCGACAAGAACTGCCCTGAATTGGACAGACAAAAACTTATTAAAAAGAAAATGTCAGAGGATAATATTTCATATTCAGAGGCGGCAACCCTCTTCCCTCCCTCAATTCGGTCTTTCTCAGATGTTACCCGTACAATGTTTGCTCCAGCAAAATCCTTCCCAACCCATTATACTACAAGGCCCTCACGGGACCATAACTCCCTTACCCCTTCGCAAAATTCTCCAATAACTACCACCTACAGACGCACCACCTATACCTCCCCCAGACCCCGCGCTCCTTTGGCCCCTGGTTATGACAGGGATGCTCACCGATCCATAATTTCCCAATATGACCCTCCATCCTCACAAAACGGGGTTGCCTTAAGAGGCAATACAAACAATGATAATAATGACAATCTTATAGACGGGCTGCTCACCATGCTTATAAATATAATATCTAAATTTGATGATCACCCAGCACCGTCCAACGTAGCGTCCAAATTGACCCAGCTAATAAATATTATTTCTAAAATTCAACCTCATCCAGTGGAATAGTCGTAGCATAGCCCCCAAAAAACATGAAATTTCTCAAATGATGTATGCCCATGATCCCATCGCTTTTGCTATTTCGGAGACGTGGCTTGTTCCGGGTTCCCACTTTCGAATACCTGGGTACGCTTGTTTCCGTGATGACAGAGACGATGGGTATGCTGGCTCAGCTATATTGATAAAGTCATCACTTGCATATTCTCTTTTCCCTCTTCCACCTTTACCAAATTCTCTTAATGCTGTTGCTGTTAAAATTCACAATTATAATTTAACTATATTGTCTATATATATTCCCCATCCTTCTTCCAATTTAATCCCTGTACTTGAATCCATCTTCATGACTCTCACTACTCCTTACCTTATTTTGGGAGATTTCAACTGCGCTCATTTGTTGTGGGGCAGCCCTTATTATGACTCCTTTGGGTGTGATCTTGTGGACATTCTGGATAATCTTAACATATGCATCCTAAACGATGGCTCTCCAACTCGCAGAGTCGCTCCAAACAATCAATCAAGCACGCCCGATCTCTCTTTTTGCTCTCCAGACCTTTGTTCTGTTGTATCATGGTCTGTTCTCGAAGATTCTCATGGCAGCGATCACTTACCTCTTCTCATTTCTTTTCCTCACCTAAGTGTTCCCGTTCGCCAGTTCTCACCTCTCTTAAAATACAACACTAATAAGGCGAATTGGGACACATATGCCATAGAAAGTGATCGCCACACTAATTCAATTCCAGAAATTTCTGAATCAAACTTCGTACATACCTATGACCAACTAATTAATGATTTGCTTACGGCTGCTCATCTGAGCATCCCCCTTAAAAAAATCGGAACCAAAAAACGTTATTCTCCACCATGGTGGGATGACGAGTGCACCTCCATGTTCCAAAACCGTAAGGCAGCTGAATCCCTATATAATTCAGATATGTCAATATCTAATTATATAGAATATAAAAAGGCTATGGCAGCCTCTAAAAGATTTTTCAAAAAAAAAAAGAAATTGTCATGGTTTAGATTTACAGAGACCCTAAATCCACAAACTCCTTCTTATATAGTATGGAGGACCCTTAAACGATTTCGTGGTTCCTGGCACTCATTTAATCCCTCCTGTAACGATAATTCGGTCTGGATTTCTGACTTTGTTAGTCAACTGGCCCCTCCTTCTGTTCCTAATTATAACTCTCTCCCATCTCCTTACCCCCTATCTTTTCCTCCCCATAAATTTAACGAACCTTTTACTATGTCTGAATTATCCTGTGTTTTCAATCGACTTAAAGACTCTTCCCCTGGCTTGGACGGTATTCCATATTCCTTCCTTACCAAAGCTGGATCCTTCACTAAGACCCTTTTTCTCAATTTTCTTAATAAGTCCTATGAATTAGGTATTATACCAGACTCTTGGAAATCGCAACTTATTATTCCCATTCTCAAACCGGGTAAAAACCCTTCCTTGCCCTCTTCCTACCGTCCTATCGCATTATCATCTACCCTTGCTAAGGTAATGGAGCACCTTCTGAAAAATCGGTTAGAATGGTACTTAGAATCCAACAGCATGCTCTCAAGCACTCAATACGGGTTTCGCAAAGGCTCAAGCACCATGCACAGTCTCTCTATTCTTACCACCGATATTAGGATTGCTCTATCCAACCGACAAATCCTGGCGGCCGTGTTCCTCGACATAACTGCCGCGTATGATAGTGTTATTCTTCACCACCTCAGGCAGAAAATGCATAAGCTGAGTGTTCCCGCGAGGTTAGCGCACTACATATGTAATTTTCTAATGGATCGTTCGGTAGTAACTAGACTAGAAGGCTCTATTCACTCTACACGTCGGACATGGAAAGGCCTCCCCCAGGGCTCAGTTTTGAGCCCATTGCTCTACAATCTTTATACCTCAGAATTAGATCATACTGTAACGTCCTTTTGTAACATATTACAGTACGCTGACGATATAGTTCTCTATACATCAGCTGATACAACAGAGCAGGCTGAATCTATGTTGAACCGCGCATTGTACTATTTGTTTGACTGGCTAACGGAACATGGACTAGATTTATCACCAGATAAGAGTAAAGTAGTCGTTTTTACACGTAAACGAAACCCCTTATCAATCAGAGTGGTGTGTAACGACCGAGTGATTCCAGTCTGCGACAGTGTTAAATTTTTGGGTGTATTTTTAGAATCAAAAATGACAGGACTACAGCATTTGAATTTTATTATAAAAAAGACGGAATCAAATTTAAATCTTCTTAGATGTTTGTCAGGAGTCTGGTGGGGTGCTCACCCATATTCCCAAAAATTAATATACAATGCTATAATCCGTAGTATTTTAGACTATGGCTCTTTTGTTCTTCAGCCCTGTTCAAAAACAGCTCTTGTTAAACTAGACAAGCTACAGTATAGATGTCTCAGAGTGATCCTGGGTGCCATGCGATCATCTCCGACCAATGCACTACAGATAGAGGCCTTAGACCCTCCTCTTCAAATTCGACGACAATATTTATGTGATCGTTTCTTATATAAAACCTGTCAGAT
Organism: Dendrolimus pini; assembly: GCA_949752895.1. Classification (NCBI taxonomy): domain Eukaryota; kingdom Metazoa; phylum Arthropoda; class Insecta; order Lepidoptera; family Lasiocampidae; genus Dendrolimus; species Dendrolimus pini. The sequence continues at coordinate 16,257,011 of OX457137.1, read as the reverse complement.
TTCTTCTCACCCTTTAATTTCTAAAATCAAGTCCCTCTCTGCCCTTACCACAAACAACCCTTACTGGTGCCATAAAGATCTTCCATGTCTTATTAAATCTTTTAGAAAATTAGACAGATTAAATACTCCGCTTTTCCAATCCCATAAACTAGCCCCATTTAGTACCTCCTACGAAGTCTTACATTTCCACCCTAAAGTCTTATTACATTTTGGCATCTCCAAACACGATCCTAGAGCAAATGATTTTTTCAACCTACGGCTTGCATCGGAATGGTCAGACTGGTGCCCAATTTATACTGATGCCTCTAAACTGTCCGTAGAAGGCTGTGTGGGTGCTGCTGTCTGGTGCCCCAACTACAGGCTAGCACTGACCTATAAATGTCCTATATTTACATCCATTTTTACTGGTGAAACAATAGCAATTTTGGAGGCAATAAAGTTTGTTGTCGCTAACAAAGACAGGATACATAAATGTATAATCTTTTCAGACTCTCTAAGCTGCCTCCAAGCTATCCTCTCAGAGGATTTAACAATTGGCCTACGTTTCCCTTTGATTCTTAAAATCAAGGAAAATCTCGTTCTGTGCCAGTCTAACAGTATAGATGTTGTCCTAGCTTGGATTCCTAGTCACTCAAGTATAATCGGTAATGAGACCGCTGATGAGTTAGCGAAAAGTGCAATAGTCTCAGGGTGCCTAGATCACTCCCGACTACACCCTCAGGACCTCTGCTCTAAAGCTCTGCAAGACCTTAAAGGGGAATGGCTTATTAGTTGGACAAATTCCAGTCTAGTCAAAGGGAAATTTTATAAAGATATTTCTCCAGAGATACCCACCAAACCATGGTTCTATAAATTCCGCAATGCTGACAAAAGACTCACCTCAGTGATTTGCAGGTTGCGACTGGGTCATTCGTGTACCCCTGCTCATCTTTATAGGATTGGAGTTCGTGCCTCTCCAATGTGTGAATGCAATACAGAGGAAGGTTCTATTGACCATATATTTTTTAACTGTCCCCTTTACCCCACATCCCTATATGATATCTTACCAACTAAAATCCCAAGACCCACTAATATTAAAACTCTCCTTTCCCGTATATGTAGTCGTCTTATATTTAATGCTCTAACCAAATATATTTCCGTTAATAATATAAAACTATAATCCTTTATCAAATTTTATGTATGTATCTAAATTTAAAAATAAGTGATGTCCTATTTATGTATATACTGACATTGTTTCAGATGGTGGCGGTGAACTAATACTAGAACAAGTTTTTATTTGTTTTCCCCCTTTTTTTGTGTTTTCTTATCTATCTGGTCATCGCCATAAACGTTGTCTTTTCCACACCTGACGTTGGCAGTAATGGTAGTTCGACCAAGAACAAGCCTCTTGCCAAAAAAACAAAAAGTGAAGTGAAGTCACTTCCATAACTTCCATATCCATAGTTAGTTAAATACATCAGACTTGCCTGTATGGGCTTAGATTCCTTTGCCTGCCTTTGTGGCGAATTCTACTACTACTACTACTACATATCCATACATATTAGTAATAGTAGTAGAATTCGCCACAAAGGCAGGCTAAGGAATTTTCAGTCCATACCGCCAATTTTGATGTATTCTAAGTAAGTCTTCGTATAGTAGCGCAGTTGTATTGTAGGCTACAACTAACGATATTCAACTGAGTTCTTGTGAAAACTCAATAGGCCACATTTGATTATCTATACAGTTCACATTTCTCACATAAAACTTTAAAAACACATAATAACTACTATAAAACTGTTACTATCCTACAAGTAATATACATTTTACACATTTTTAGAAAATAATACTGCACAGCACAACTTTCCTTTTCAGGTCCCGCCAAAAACTCAGAACAGAGTCCTACAGCGTGTTCTATTTGTAGCTCACAGCGCCCAAAATGCTCCGTTACAACAACAACAATGAAACAAACAAACAACAATAAACAAATGGAACAGGAAAAATCGACGAAGTCGTTATGGGTCTCTGGTGGAACATAGTCCTAATCATAACTCCTATTTAATCTATGTCATGCCCCAACCAATGGTATTTATGAGTGAATATTGACGTTTCTACAATTTATTTTCCCGTCGAGTTGATTTCATTTCTTACAAACATATTTACTTAAGAATGAATTATTATTATTTATATCTAGTTTGCTAAAATTATAATTCATCTTTCATATCACTTTATTTTTTTGGATAAAACATGACGGATCGCACTATAGCGGTAAGGAAGTTGTATTTTTGATAACATTTCAAGACTCGTAAAGTCGACTCGATTATGTTTTGTATTAGTTTTTCTCATTTAATTCTCACTTTGCCACTCATTTTACATTCATCCCACATACACGAAAGTTGAATGAAATCCAAAAGTTGGTCCTTCATTTAATTATTGTTTACAAAAGAATATTCGATGTAATGATTTATTTCCTACTAAGATTTATGAATTAAAATACTCGAATTTTAGGCATTAGGATTTTGATTCACAATCCCTGAAACTGCCTGAAAGTAAACAAAATGTTAGCCAACCGGTAAGTAACACAGAGTGCCGGTATTATAATAATTGTTTCCTTCTCTAATGGAATTTTTGAATATTTATATTTTATTGTATTTTTTATTACAGACACGACCGAGCCTTGAGCAGGTGACGGCTATAGTCAATTTCATGGAAAAACACCCAGCTTTAGCCCTTGGTCAATTAAGAGGTTTGGATGGAAGACATGAAAGTAAGAAATTATGGTTGCAGTTGACTAGAATTGTAAATAATATTAGTGGACCCACAAGGCCTATGAAATCTTGGGTAAAAGTAAGTCTTGTAAAACATCATTTTTATTTTCCATACTTTTAAAAACTAACTTATAATAATATAATAAAATAAAGATTATAATATTTCCATAAATACTTTTCCCATTAATACTATAGCCTCTTTTTTGAATATTTAAAAACCTAATATTTGACTATTATTTGTTGTTGATTGCACTGCACTTTTGAAATTTCCATCACATTTAGGTAAGTTAGACTGTACAGGTATTACCTAAGTGATGAATTAGTTATCATTACCTACCATAAATATTTGTGCCTGATATTCCAGACTTGTTTATAGTTTTATTGTGATGGATAAGATTAAATGTGTCTAAGATAAGAATACTTGACAAAGTTTACTAAATGATGCTTGGCTCAGCTACCAAATACTTAAATGAGCTTTTTCCTCAAAGGTGTGTCTGTCAATATGAATTTTCTGTCTACAGATCGATATATTCCTGTACAACTTGTGAAAGGTGCCTTATTTATGATACAAAATATAATAGTTTCAGTCTATAATGTCACACTTGTCTATTGTTTATGGATCTGTAAGAGTTGTAACATCGTCTTTTGAGGATTTTCTGCTACATTTATGTTAGCTAGACATCTAAGGCTTGTTGAGCCATATTCATCAGATGTGGCTACAGTTATCAGATGTCGGGTTGAACATCAGACAGTCTGGTTTTCGTTGTGTTTATCTGGAGAAGAAAATCTTGGTAAACCAGACAAAAGATTGCCTAGTTTTAAAGCTAAAAAGTTAGTTTTTAGTAAATTTATATGAGGGCTTTGTAACATAACAAATGGGTGTATACACAAAAATGCCATTTTTTTGTTGTTTACTAAAATCTATGCATGTTACAATTAATAAAGCCTTACCAGTATGCAAGTGTACAAGTGAAGGGTAATCCAAATTTCAGCCTTATACAATCAACTAGTTTTGTTTTATTCAAAATTTAGTCGCTTGTGTAAAACGTCACTTTTGTCTGTACACCCGTTTGTTATGAAGCCCTTGATTGTGTCAGTAAAAAAACCTTAGCTGGTTTTTTTCAAACATATCTGGCCTTTAAAAAAGCTCCAAAGAAGTGCAGCGAGACTAAAATGTATATAGCGCAATGGATGTGTACTAATATAAAAATATTTTTCTATTATGCCACTGAAGACTGTACTAGTAAAAATATGCTTGATATTACTATTCCTTAAACAAGATATTTATATTTTGCAGTTTTGGGCAGATAAAAAGTCAAATGTAAGGTCAAAAGTACAAGGAGGTGGTGGAGATGCAAATAATTTGTGTTCTAATGTTGAGAAGAAAATATGGGATTTATTCTTAGCTAATGATCATCCAAGTAAGTATCATAATAAAATTGCTTAATTTGAAGAATGGATGGGTGCAATATATATATATTTATATATTATTTGAGATATAAAATGATTTATGCATGGTTAAAAAAACCACAGAAGCTAAGGTGGGAGCAAAGGAAAGTAGAACTCCCACCAAAGCAAAGCGAAGAGCAAGGTGGGTGGCATATAGTTATTACTATATTTATATTTTTGCTCTATTTTTAATTTTCAGACTGTTTGTTAAAGTATGATGTATTTTAAGTCTATCTAGGCACTAAATTAATTATAGTAATTTAATTGTGTTAAAGTACTTAAGGTATTTATATTATCTGTCTTATATTTATATTTAGCGGTTCAGGCAGACATTGTCCTGCCCCGAAAAATAAAAATGTAGATCCCAATTCTAGCCCCAAATAGGCCCTTTTCACGCTTAGATCTTGTCGCAATGGGCGACGTCCGGTCGGTCGCCCTAAGTACCGGTGGAGGGACAGAGTGGAGGCTGACCTGTGTGAGCTTCAAGCCTTTAACTGGCAAGAAATCGCACAGGACAGGAACAGGTGGCGTGTTCTCGTTTCGGTGGCCAAGACACATGTTGCTGAGCCAACGGAGTTAGTTAGTTATCCCAATTCTAGAGCCACCTTCCAGTTCTAATCATGAATCTAAACCATCCCTCTCTATTTTTTTACACCTTGGGCTACATCATTAAAGTATTAGTAGGGATCCTTAATTTTTATCTAGTAATAAATATAACAGATATTAATCTGGGATAATGTAACATTCTAACAATGAAAGAATTTTTGAAATTGGTCCAGTAGTTTTTAAGTTTATTTGTTACAAACATACCAAAATCTAAAAATACAAATATGTCCTCTTTATAATATTGGTATAGATAATGCTTAAAACTATTAAATTTATTCCTTTATGTGATATTATAAAGAGATGATAATGCCTGTTCATAATTTGTCATAGACAACTGCTTTAAATAAATAATTCTTTATTGTATACCAAAGCATAGACAAACAGAAGTAGAAAAAAAAAGAAATAGTACAAGGATTGGCATTATCACTAAAAAGCAAAGGCAACACTTGGCAGGGATTGATACATTTGTAATAGAGGGGGTGGAAAAAAAGAAATGAATTTAGATTACTTAATAAATTGTGAGTTCTTTTAATAATATAATTAATTTAATAATATAATTATTTAAGAATATATTGTATTCAAACTGAAATAAAATTAATGTCTGTAAACTAGCAGCAGAGGATTGTGCAACGAATAGTGTTGTATAAAAAATTATATTGTACAGAGATTTGTTGCTAATTTAGAGCAACCATGAAATTGCATACAGACTGGGTTAAGTGTTAGATGGTTGTTGCTAATTGTCGTGTATAATGTATGATTTTGCCAGAAGTCAAAGGAGGGGTGAAGCAAGAATCTCAGTATATAGAAGAGCCTTTCTTAAATGAAGATAGTATGGACCAGAACCACATCACAGCTGAACCAGCGTTGACATTTGAAGTGCCTGTAGTTGATTTTGAAGAAAGACAATTAGCAATTATGGAAAAGTTGGTATGTAAAGTTATTAGAAAAAAATAGTTTTTCCCTTTCTCTACTAATCTAATAAGTGAATATAGTTATAAACACCGCTTTAAACACTACAAACCCCTTGTAATATACTTATAAGATGTAATACTATAATTAGTATAGCATGTAAGAATTAATAATAAATAAATTGTAGACTATTAAAGGTAACAAACCTAGAATCTGTAGTTGTAGTAGGCTGGAGTTTACTCCGTAGGGGCCATCCACAAATTACGTCACAGGATTTTCATGATATTTTGACCCCGCCCTGTCTTTGTCGCAAATGGTCACATTCGTGACACTCCTCCCTCCCTAGTGTGACACCAAATGTTTTGCAATTTTACGTCAAGAAATTATTAAATTAAAACAGCAGTCAGGCAGAAATGTGACGTCATGTCGTCAATTTAGGACCCCTCCCACCCGTTGTCACACAATGTCACACTTCGTCGACCCGCTCCCCCCCTTTACACGTGACGCAATTTGTGGATGGACCCTTATTATAAGTACAATTGTCTGTCAATATGTATTGTTGGATATTATTTTAGATCTTATTTCATTGCATTAAAGTTCGAAGTTTTATAATAAAAAAATTGTTACGCTTTTGAGTTTACACTTTCCATACCGGGGGCTTTATATGAAAATCCATTAAACTCCTAAAAAAGACGAATCAGGTTCCAGTTAAAGTTGAATATCTTTAATGGTTCTAGGTAAAAGTGATGAGTGATCAAGCTGCAGCAATGACGCAATTGGCCCACGCTTCTGTGGTGAATGCACAAGCCATGGAACGATTAGCAGAAGCATCGTTAATACAGGTAAATGTGGAATCCATTGTAAAATACTTAAAGACGTTGTCTATACACCTTGGTACATACATAATATCAAGTAATCCCCTTTGTCAGGAGCCTTAAGAACAGACGAGCGTGCATGACAAAAGCTATGAATGTCAAAGAAGCAAGTGAGGTGTGTAAGAATAAGGGACCTGGCGTGAAGTTATGTATGTATATATGTATGATCCCCTTTGGGGTCAGAAGATGGATTTCGTAACTAACACGATAGCTCCGATGAGTTAGTATAAAAAATTACCATAGTGACGTCGTACGCTCGGGTTTGTTTGGGAAATGTCGGCGTGTTTTCGGTACTTGGGTACTTCAGGTTCTAAACTTTATTTTTAATTTTACATAACTTTTTAATTATAGCGAATAAATAAAATGAATGTACTTTGTTATAAAACTTATATGTATGTGATCTTTCTATTTATAAAAAAAAAATGATTCATTTTTTTTCATAATGAATACGTTCGCCTCTGACCGATATTGCGCCTGATATTAGGCGGAAATGCAGTCTAAGGTGGAGTACGCATACCTAGAAGATACCTACCTGTTCACGCGAGACTTAAAGACTTATTCTTCAGGAAAAACAACCCAATTAGTAAGAACGCTGAAGCTCCATCACCATGTAATTATTGGGTAGTTCCATGTATAATTCGGAGTTGCATCCTGTCATGCATCCATCTCTCAAGATGCATGTCCAGGTCCCGTGTCTGTAAGACTCGTGGGTCCGACTGACTATCATGTCTAGCGGATCATGGAGTGTATTTCTAATCTTTTAGTATCAATGAGCCATTAAGCCAAATATTTAAGGTCACTTAATTTAAATGAAGTCTGATGGTGGGTGGTGGGTGTCTCGTTCTGCCATTTCACATTCTGATGCTTTTGAGTGCGAATTCGGGGCTTGTGATTCCGCGCAAGGTTGTCCGTACTATCGGACCGGTATTCGGATTGGCGTTAGTTGTATATCCAAAAATGATATGATCGATGCAGGTCCGAGGGTTCGTATCCTCCCAGACCTACCCTACTCTACCATGTAAATTACGAGGCTATCCAGCTCCGCAGTTGATGATATAGACATAGTAAAAATAGTCATATGGACCAATGCATTTATGGCTTGGCAACTAGGCCTTTAAGCCAGACCAAACCATTTAAGTTATACTCTGGAGCAGAGATGTGACTTATCTAAGATACAAATATCTAAAATACAGATACAAGATACAAAATACGTATCTTGTATCTAGATACTTGTCATATTTGCGCGATCTATTTATAATTCACATAATAAACTTAAGTTCAATAATATTGGGATTTCTTTCAAAAAGTAATTTTTATCTTTAAAAATTATTTAGAAGATAGTATCTTGTATCTGGTATCTCAAATATATTTAATATTATCTTGTATTTTGTATTCAGATACTTTGTATAGAGTATCTTGTACATCTTTGCTCAGGAGTTATTTATGAATGAGGCATAGTGTTGGACTGTGCCTCATTCATAAGTGAGTTGTGCGAGTCGTTGGTTCAGGCTTGCAACATAAAAAAGGTCGATAGCAGAATTTGAAGGTTTTTTTAGGATACTTAAAGAAGCCTTGAAACTTACAGTAACTCAATATGAATAAGACGGCAATAAAAAGTACATGACACAATAAGAGATATGTTATTAAACACATTCTTGGTAAAAATTGTTTACCTTTTTTACTTGTTATTTCTAGTCGCGAGCCGTGGATCGTCTGGCGAGCACTTTCGAAGCGATTAGTGCGTCGACGCACGACGTTCGCAACGCAATTGTCGATATCGATACAACTATGAAACGTTACTATAACACGTCGCCAACGTAGCATAGATATATGTGGTTATGAACTTTGACAAGAACTGAACTTGAAATTATCGATGAATTAGTAAACAATGTGTTTGTGAAACCGTCAGCGAAATCAATAATGAAGTAGTGGTTATTCATGGAATCTCTTCCGTAATGTATGGTAATAACACCTGTCAAGATTTTTACGAAGTAATGGAAGTTTGGACGCTGATGCCACTGATTGTGGGTCTCATTTTAATGACGTGAGTTTGAACCCTGGTTCGAAAACGTGTATTGCATAGTTTTACTGACCTAATGTGCATATAGTGGAAGGGCCGTGAGGAGACTTGCAAGTTAAAGTTTGCCGATGTGTGGAACTCCCCTATCAAATATGGATAAGTGTAGTGTGCCATCCGTTCTCCTAAAATTTGGAGAAGTCTATATCCCAGCACTGGGATATTTTTAATACTCCCAAGTTTCTCTGGTGCACTGTTACGTTAGTGGAGTATTATTTATAGCAGTATTATTAAGCAAATATATTCCAAACTTTGTAAGATGTGAATAAAGCAGCTATATTATTTTGTAAAGTTTTTTTTTTTTTTATTAATAATATTGACATCTTGTACCTTAAACATATCTAGAGGAAATAATATAAATAAAATAGTCAGAAAAACGCGGTCTCGCAGTAAAACAGCGTTTACACGGTCAGAGTATGCTTAGACCGAGTGCACTCTTAAAGTAACTTCATACAGGAAGAAATGTAACTCCAAGCTTATTTAAATAAATCTGTTTAAGTTAGTTTTAATACTTAAATATATCATACCATTTAAGGACTTTTTTCTTCAGGGTCACTCGAGTAGACTCTTAAAAGTGGAATACTGTCCGAGTTTGCTCGGAGTCATGGTATAAGAATACTTGCATGCTCGAATTAGACGCCATTATCCAAGTGCACTGGGATTATCTGTTGCGGCGACACCAGTAGCATCCGAGCGCACTTGGGTCAGCTAGTCTGACATATTTAAGATTTACTTCGAAGTGAACAGACTGATAAGAGTAAACTCATATGAAACTATTCCGTGTCCTCAGTCCGACTATATACTCTGCTATCAATCACTCTGCTGCTAAGCTTAAAGAAGTTTCTAAAATCTTTTTTTTATGATATAAAAATAATAGGGCCAGCAAAACTTCCCTCGCGTTATCATGATAACTTACTTGTTAGTTAATTGTAACGATGGCACCAAACAAACGTGACCGCAGAGCCATCGTTTTGGCTATAGTCTTCTGTCCGACGGAAAAACGTCATTTGTCGGTATAAAAACTATCCTAAGCTTTATCCCGGGTGACGGGTCATCAAGCTGTGTCGAGTTTCATAAACGATTCATGTGATGCTTTAAGAGACATAAATTGTAAAAATTGTATTTTTAAAATCTGCTTGTCTGAATCCACTAATCGCCTGATATTTTTATTATTTATATTAAATGTACAAACTTTGACCCCCTTTATAGATTTATTATTATATGGATTGAGTTAATAACTAATCTTTGAATAAAAATATCAGATCTACTTAAATGTTTAGTAGCTAAGCCTAAAAACTAACAAATGATAGTCTCCTATGTAACTTTTACAGATCATAAAGTATTATAAGATCTGTATTTACTCTTATGAGAAACAGGTGTGATAATATTTATCCATGTATTTAAGCGTCATCTAAAGTATTTTAGTAATCTAGTTATTGTCGATTCACGTGGTTCCCGTACAAGGCTTGATTGGTCTTCCTCAGGCTTCAGACCTTCGGTGCCTCTTCCATAAGATGAATGGGCATTGGTCGTCAAGAAGTAATCGCCCGTTGCCCTGTGTGAATTATTTATAAGTTAAAAAAAGTTATCAGCTGGGAAAATATCTCAGGTATGCTATAAAGATGAAATAAACTAAAGATTTTGTATAAATGTAATAGGAATGCAGATAAATGTTACAATAAATTTTAACATTATTTTCATATAAAAGAATAGACGTTAAAACGACTTCTTCGGACAGTTCCTAACCAGTGCTGGACGTAGGCCTACCCAAGTCTGTGCCACAAATGACTTCTTAATCCTTTTCAAAATATGATAGAAATAATTTTGAGAGAGAGAGAGAGACATATAACACAATATACACAATTACAAAAAAACAGACCATATTTACATATTTTCTAGGCAATACAATAGGCGGCCTTTTCGCTTAAAGCGATCTCTTCCAGGCAACCTAAATCAAAGAAATTTTAATCAGGCGATATAGGTGGCACAAGAAAAAGGCAATAGATATATAAATACTCAACCTAATTTAATACATACATATATACATAGTCATATACACATATACAATAATATATTTTAAAATAACATAAGGTATTATAATAAATGTATTAATGTATTTTACATACCGTTTGAACAATAATGATTGCGCTATTCGACTTTTTTAAATTTAGTTTCCACCTGTGTTTGAAAAACTATATAACAATGTATTAGACATTATTACAAGATTCAGACTTCACAAATACATTTTCTCAACTGATATAGTAAAAATGTTTAGAAAAATTTTAGTCAACCCTGATCAGCGTTATTTACTTCGTATACTTTGGAGAGAAAACAAAAGTGACCCTCTCCAATGCATTCAGCTTAAAACTGTAACATATGGTACTAAGTGTGCGCCATACCTTGCATGTCGCACTCGCAAACATTTAGCACAGAGGTTTAAACATACACATCCTAATGCCGCCTACTGTTTAGAGGAACAATGCTATATGGATGACATATTGGCAGGAGCGGATGACATTCAATCCGTCATACGACTTTGTGATGAATTAATACAGTCGTATGACGGATTGAATGTCATCCGCTCCTGCCAATATGTCATCCATATAACATTGTTCCTCTAAACAGTAGGCGGCATTAGAATGTGTATGTTTAAACCTCTGTGCTAAATGTTTGAGAGTGCGACATGCAAGGTATGGCGCACACTTAGTACCATATGTTACAGTTAAGCTAAGTAAATAACGCTGATCAGGGTTGACTAAAATTTTTCTAAACATTTTTACTATGTTTATGTTTTACTAGGTTCTGTTCATCGCAGACAAACTATAAGAAAAAGGTAAGAAAATAACCTATATAATAGTGGGTCATGATTCAATTTCATCAATGTAGGTGTACATACTTATGACGTTAAGTACTAGGTATGTACACTTTTACAAAATCTATTGTAAGATGATTTAAAAAAATATGTCATAGTATTTTTGCGATTACTATTCTTGAATTAGTTTTTCAACTACTCCACTCATAATATCCATGGAGGAATGCACCTTGGTTGAAACTACAAATTTAACTATTTCAATTCAAATCAAACTACCGTTTAATCAGTTACGTTCCAATGTTGATTAGATTAAAAATATTTTTATACAAAACTAAGTACCTGCTGCTAGTCAATTCTCCCAAGAATATAGTTTTGTTGTAATCTGCATTTCCGGAAGCCCAAGTGTCGTAGTCTGGGGCATAAACTGCCGGGAAAGACGTGGGCGAAGAAAGTGCTTCTACATAGTACATCCAGGATCGATCGTGTTTGCATAGATCTAAAAAATAAAATAATTCTAATTTCGGTATCTTATAAAGGGTCTTTCAAATAGGGCGGGCGATGTTGACAGGTTGTAGCGGCCATGTTATTTTGGCGGCATCTGTCAAATCCGTTGTTATTTCTTCAGTTGCTGATGCCAAATCACCATGGCAAGATACACGATTGAGCAGCACGTACAAATGATAAAACTTTATTATCAAAATGAGTGTTCGTTAGTGCAAACGTTGCGCGCATTACGTCCATTTTACGGCAGACGCGGTGGCCCTTCAAAGTCGACTCTCCAACGTTTGGTGACCAAATTTGAGACGACTGGTTCGGTAAACAACCAAGCAACACCCTTACGTCAAAGGAACTCCAGATCGGTCGAGAACATCGCTGCTGTCCGTGAGAGTGTGCAGGAGACTCCCGAGGCAGTCGATTTCTCGCCGTGCACAAGAACTCGGCCTTTCGCAGACTTCAACTTGGAGAATTTTGCGTCGGGACTTGGGCCTTCACCCGTACAAGATCCAACTGACCCAGGAGCTCAAAGTGAATGACCATAGACAACGCCGTTTGTTCGCTGACTGGGCTACAGAACGTTTAAAAGAGGACCCCGATTTTGGTCGAAAAATCATCTTTAGCGACGAGGCACATTTTTGGATGAATGGTTTTGTTAATAAGCAAAATTGCCGTATATTGGACGACCACAACCCACATGAGGTTCACCAGGTGGTAATGCATCCACAAAAAGTTACTGTTTGGTGCGGATTTTGGTCCGGCGGCGTCATTGGTCCGTACTTCTTCGAAAACGATGATGGCGAGGCCATTACTGTCAACGGCGAACGCTACAGATCAATGATTTACAATTTCTTTTGGCCTGACTTGAACGATATGGAGGTGGACAACTTGTGGTTCCAACAAGACGGCGCTACGTGCCACACAGCGAGCGACACAATGGACATTCTGCATGAACGGTTCGAGGGTAGGGTTATCTCTCGCAGAGGTGACGTGAATTGGCCACCAAGATCGTGCGATTTGACCCCGCTAGACTTTTTCTTGTGGGGTTTTCTTAAGTCGCAGGTTTATGGCAATAATCCGCAATCAATCGATGCCCTGAAAGTCAACATAACACAGGCCATCGCTCAGATTCAGCCGGATCTATGCAGTAGAGTAATTGAAAATTGGACCTCTCGGATCCGTGCCACCGTTCGAAGCCGCGGTGGACATTTACACGATGTCATATTTCATATATAATGGCATAAATGGGCCTTCCAAATAAAAAAAATATTTCTTTAATATCTCACAAACAGCTTGTTTTATTTAATTTCAACATCGACCCGTCCTTGTTGAAAGACCCTTTACTAACATATAAAGCTGAAGAGTTTGTTTGTTTGATTAAACGCGCTCATCTCAGGAACTGAGAACATTTGAGAAATTCTTTCAGTGTTAGATAGATAGCCCATTTATCGCAGAAGGCTATAGGCTATAATTCATCACACTAAGATCAATAGGAGCGGAGCATCAATGAAGATTGTTGCGTAATCGGGGGGTTTTGAAAAGTAGTCCCTAATAAAATTGTTCCTCCAAAACAAACACTAGGTTGTAGATACATAAGCTTGTGCATAAGATCTTGAAAAGCAAACAGTGTTCCTTAAAAACTTTTATTATTATAATCAATTTTAATATTTTCCCCCGGCTACGCCGCGCGTCAAACCCTAATAAGTATCTCTATTCTACTGAATTATAAAGTTAATTAGGTCTTTATATATCGCGAGTGAAGCCGTGAGCAAAAGGTAGTATATATAAACCTTTGAAAAAATATCTAACTGATGATGAATATGGCTTAAAAATGCGTTGCGTGTTTGGAGAAGTTAGTGGATATACAGACAGACAGACAGACGCGGAAAACAACTTTATTTGATACTATGTAAAAAAAATTAACTTAACTTTAACTTTTGATCCATGAAGGGAAAAATATTAAAATAAAAATAAGCTGAATGGAGCAATTAATGAAGACACTTAGGGTCCATCTGCATAGCTATCTTTACCCGGAGGCGCATGGGGTGTGTGGCACCCGGGTGTAGGAACCCAGGGGCATTATTGACAAAATATAGGTAGCAGTATTGTCAACTTCACTAAGCGTTTCTCCAAAGGCGACCGCTTTAGGCCCCCTGATACCCAAGTAACACCATTCAGAAAGCTTTGATTTTTGTTGAAAGAGGCTTATTCCGATTGTTCAGTAAGGTCAAACAAGCAAATATTGAGTCCCATTTACCTATTCAATGGCAATGCGGGTAATTTGTATGACAAGGCGACAAAGTAACAACCTCGTCAATCAAAGGAGATTAGAATAATGTAAATCAAGTGTCATCATGGCCAACCGTTTTTAATGCAGATAATGTAAATAAAGTTATATGGCAAATATACGAGTATTGCTTTAATTACTTTCTTAGTGTTATTTTATTAGGACTTTAATTCTTACCTTGACTTAAGTAGAGAAGGTCACATTGTTTAAATATGATTTATAGAAATAAATAAAATACACAGCCGTCATTACAATACCACTATAAAGATCAGAATCCTAATTTCAATATTTAAATAAGATTTTTTATACTTAAAGTTTTATTAGAAATGGGCAAATCGACATTGTTCTCATCAAATTTAGAGTTGAATTTTGGTTGTCATTGTGAGATCATTTGTATCCCTCACAACATAGTTGCATTTCTGGGACTTTCTCATTACTTTTACCGGGATCTAATGGACGTAGTATAGATAGACATAATGGGCCTTCTACCAGTTTAGGCAATACTTATAGTTCCGGATGCACGAGTTCCGGACGCGGTCATTAGTTTTGATTCTAAATTTATTACTATATTGTATGTACACAGATTTAATACATGGCTATGAAACCCTAAAATGGTTTAAGACCTGTACGCTCGTATTTTAGAACAACGCTTATGAGCATTTCTCACGAAGAAGACTTGAATCCCTTGAATAAAAAAAAGATATCTAATTGTTGTTTTTGGGGATTTTCTAATAAATGAGCATTTATTAGTAAATTTCTACAAATAACATTATAATTTTTTTCACACTATACACTCGTTATACTTAAATGCAGAATGTTGAAAATTCTTTATGCTTTAAAGTTTAAATAAAAGTTTTTTGGATTTGATTGGACCCGTGCAGGAACGGAGCAAGAATACAAACTCCTGCGGCCAGACAGGCGGCCTGTCGTAACAGGCGATAAAACAACCCACAGCGAAGTGGTAGGGTCTTTGCCTGTCTGGATGGCTACCACCCCTGATATATGGCATGCCGCTATAACAACCTTGAGTTGTGTGCCGGCATTAGTGGCCAGGTTCCAACCCGATCTACAAGTCCAGCAGCACATTGGTAGCGTAGCACCTTTAGTGTTGCAAATGTTTATAGGCGATAGTAACCACTTCCCATCACAGTTGGGCCGTCAGCCTGTCTGCTGTACTTCAGCAATAAAAACAAAACAAAAAAATTATCACCAAACTGTTAAATTGTAATTTATACCTTTTTTTATTAAATGTGCGATTATAATTAGTAACTTTACCCTCACGACTAAACATTTCGAAGTCGCCCGTCTCGCATCCAGGTTGCGTGGATTTCTTCCCTGTATAATTAGGCCATATGTCCACAGTGCCGGTTGATACACTGGTACCATAGCCGCCAGGATCGCTGTGGATTATATCCACAAATCTAGCGCAAGTTCGGTCAAGTCCACTTTGAACTGCGAAACTGCCTTCGTAGAGAGCCCGCGCTGGATCCAACCCTGTAATTCTGAAGAGCAGTACGACGACTGTGTTACTTATCGTCAAATAATTTCAGAATTGTTGCTAAAAATGTTAATAGTTTTTTTTTTTTAAGATTATGGCTGCAATTATTATTTAATTAAAATGTTGTAATGATTATAAATTATAGAGAAAGACGACGACAGGTATTTTTGACGAGGTATAATCGTAATGGTGGTGTAATACCAGGCTCATACGAAATATCTGCATGAAACGGTTAGCGTATAGTATATCGTTCGATAAGTCAGAATCTAGATGGCCCACTTCAATATCCATCCCCTTTACCCTACCGCTAAAATATTTCCTATCATACTTTGAGCTTTACAGTCCCAGTCATGGTAATTGAAGGTCAACGATTCGTAAAATTTTCTTTGATTCCGTGGCCATTGTGCAATATCGGAGCCCGTATGTTTTCCTCATGGCCGTCTTTGTATGTCACAGCCATTTAATAAAGAACTTATGAGTCTATCAGGACGTTCCATTAGTAGCTCACAACGCCCAAAATGCTCAGTTAGCCGTTCCACAAGGCGACCGCGGTCGTTGTGGTCGTGGCGAAAACGTCACTATCAAATGACGTCATCATTTTCGATCACACAACGCTCATAACGATCCATGTCAAGAGGTGGGTCGAATAGCCGTTCTACCTCGGCTACGTTCCATTAGGGACTCACAACGACCACGTTCACGACCGCGATTTATCCCGTTCCACTTGCTTGCCGGCGTTACAATCGGAAGCCTAATTGGAACAGTTATTCGACCCACCTCTTGACATGGGTCGTTTTGAGCGTTGTGTGATCGAAAATGATGATGCCATTAGTGACGTTTTTGTCAAAACCACAACACCCACACAACCACAGTCGCCTTGTGGAACGGCTAATGAGCATTTTGGGCGTTGTAAGCTACTAATGGAATGCCCTGTATGGTTTACGAGTGTAACGCCGGCAAGCAAGTGGATATCGGGATAAATCGGGGTCGTGAACGTGGTCGTTGTGAGTCCCTATAGAACGTAGCCTATATGGATGACATTTGACAAGGAGGAGTCTAAATACCGCTGAACATGAATACACGAACCCGATGGTTGACATTTTTTTCAAAAACGTCTGGATTGTTTCGACAAGATCTCTCTGAGCGATAAGGTGTTGTTCAATGGTATTCGACGGCCTCTGTGGTTAATCGGGCTAAGCCTCAGACAGCTCTCTGCAACGCAGAGGATCCAGGTTCGATTCCTGTTATGATAAATTTTGGAAACAATTTTTCTCCGTTATTTGCTATGGTCTTGAGTGTCTGGGATCGGCCCCGAGTATTCCTTTTTTTACCCATAAAACAAATGGAAATTGATTAATTTGGCGATATACAATATGTGTTTTTGTCTGCCGATTATAAGTGGGATGATATTATAAAAAATCGGAGGTTGTAGAAGTTCGAAAAACTATTTTCAACGAAAATTCATTTAACCATTAGGTAAATGCTTTTTTTGGTTCTTTAGCCAAATAACAGAATCGTTAAATGTGCGCAGACTGCCAAGCACTTACCCATTTTTTCTGACTACTATTTGAAAGAACGTAATTGAGAGAAATAGAGCATAAAGTACCTTGATACCACATGGCCTTGTTCTCTTGCTTCTTTACCGGCGAATGCCATTATGTGGGCGCCCAAGGAATGTCCTACTAAGTGAATATTGGTCATATTAACTCCTGCCTCAGCTAGAGAAACTAAAGAAACTCCCAGTTTCTTTCCGATCTGAAAATATGGAAAAATAAAACTTTATCTGTAATTACGAGGACGCACCGCGCCGGAGAGCATCATTAGATCTCCGATCGGCATGAGCGATCGCTCTGGCCTTGGGAAAAGTTCCCGTGCTATCTGTTGACGAGATGTGTCTCACCTCCCGTAGACTACCCACTCATGTTCCGCATTTGACTACATTGTAGATGTCAGGAGCTCGGCTTCCCCCGGCAGTGGAGTGGTCAAGTTATTTACCCGCGGCCCAAGAATAAAACGAAAGAAAAAACACATGACTGTTTTAGTGGCTCTTCCACCAAAATAGCCGTCCTACAAACCTCCACCGGTGGTGGAAAGTTCGTAAATGGATATCACCCTGTCATAAAAACGGTTGACTAAGTGGTACGGTAAACCTTCGAAAGAATGCCTCGTATTTACACAGGTGTAGATGTTATTGACATCGATCGGTCATAGAGTTGTCTGTTATATAATATCGCTATTACAGTCATAAGGTCGTCCGATTAAAAAAAATATTTACACCACAAATTGAGAAACTCCTTTTTTGAAGTCGGTTAATAATGGTAATTAAAAATAAACAAAAACAGCAACCGAGCAGTGCGTGCATATTAATGTGCTGATTTTACTCATGTTTGACAGTTCATATGGCTTTATAAGACAAAACTTGTAGTGCCAAAAACTTTGATCATGGTTCAGAAGAAACTTGGAGATGTTTCTTCAAAATCAATTAAAATTTACTTACTTTTCTAGCATGAGGAACAGCTGAAAGAGTGTAGCCCAATGATATTCCCAGCAGTCCACTCTGAGCTTCTTTCTCCCAGTCAAGCAGAATAACATTCCTCTTTTTAGTTGCTATATACGCTGATAGCATTGCCGTTGTTGCCGGCCCTGAAACCTTTCCTCTATACCCAAAAACATACACCAGAGTAGGTATGTTCCTGTCAATGCATTCAAGGAACGGACGTGGTAGAGATTCTTCTAATGGCACTACTACGAACTCTTCTAGCGATCTGAAATATTTACGATATGAAAAACATGTTAATAGTGTTACGAGCTACACAGGACTCGAATTAGAATGCCGTTGGAATTACTATAGAGTTTATTAGAACTGTATAAACACGTATAAAACAGGTAAAAATATAACTAGTATAAACTGCACGATTCAATAACACGCGCAAAGTCCGTCACTATAACGCAAATCGAATGTACGTCTTGACTGCACCACCCCTCCGTTCGGGCATTGTTTTATACTAAACTGTGCAATACATCAAAAGACCGCGTTCTCTGAGTTAATTCGCACACCTGGCAAGCTTCGACGCAATGCAATAACAACAAGGATTAGTTCGACACTAATGACGGCCATAAAACAAGTACGATAACAATAGGATGTTTTTCTTAATTGCAAATTTTAAACACGAAGTAAACAAAAGAATTCCGAATGCAATAAAGTAATAAACTGCGTTTTTACGACAGGCAGGTTTGCGCATTTCTTTGACGGCATATAACAATATTATAAATATGTGATTGTTTGTTAACGTAAAAACAACGTGACAAAAAATAAATAAAAAAACATGATGATCAACTGATCATAAGGAGACGGCGGTTTCTGGGCCATACAAATGTAATAAGTTGAGATATGGCTTAAAAATAGCATTCTATATTTCTATTACAAAATGGCAGCCCTATATTCTATCTAGAAGACAAGAAATCTTAATAATAAGGTCTCAACTAATATAAGTAATTGATTATCAAAATCGACTTATGTTAATAAATTCAAAACAATTATAATATAAATAATTAAGTACGTTGTCAGAGATACGTAAAAAGATATGGAATACATTTAGTTGGGAAAAAATAAAACTATAGAGCACAGATGTCGCAGTAGGCACCATAGACTACCAAACACGTTATCATGGTCAACCTGTCATTGCATGACTTCCAATCTGGATGTCATAATCTAAACACGACGCGAAAGAATTTCTTCTGACACAACTAGTAAAATACTTAGGTATATTTTTTTACGTCAGTTGAAGGTGTGTGTACTAAACGATCCTAATAAGCAACTTACAACATATACTATACCTACATACAACATATGGGAAATTAATATCTAGCTATGCTACCTCCACCAGGTCCTGGTATAAAAGGTAGACCCAAAAGAATGCTGGCTACAATAAAGGGTGCCAAAGACCGCGTGAAGTGGAGCAGAAAAAGTAAGACAGTGAAAGCTCCACGACTTTGAAGCCGCCATTCTGAACACGTACGGGACTTAAAGCAAGGTTGACAATTAAAGAAAGAACCCTAATAAAACTTTTGTAACTAAAGTACTTATTGTACGAAGGATATAAGCATGTGCGTAACATAGATTGCATATCCGTTCATGTTGCGATAGCGTAGTTACAATGTATTAATAAAAACAATTATGCGTGAAACAGTTTTGTAAAAATCGATGCAAATAAATCAATCGAGTATGTTAAAATAATTTTTGGCGGTAACTTGAAGAGTTGCTATGCAGTTTTTAACCAATCTAAAACCTACATATTCATAGATATTTGACTGTGGTTAGATGTACAAATCGCGCGGAAAGAAACATAAATAATTAAAAGGGTGTTAGCACATTTATACGATCAGAAGAATAACATTATTGGAGGACTTATATATGGGGCTCAAAAAGAGCGTAAGTAAATAGATAGATAACTCTTTATTCCTCACCAAAATAAACAATTACAAAACTGTCTTGGTAAAACAAAAGGAGGGCTTATCGCTAAAAGCGATACAGGCAACCTGACTTAAATGAAATTCTTAAATTATCTATAGTCATTATTATAATGCAATAAAGAAAAATTAAATAAAAATAACATACATGGATAGCGGGTTACAGTCAAAAGTATTATAACTAGCATATATTATTGCATAACACTAATGATTTCTAAGTGAATTTTTAAATATGGCTAAAGATTTAGCCTTTTTGACGTCAGAGGGCAGTGAGTTCCAAAGTAAGACACACTGCATGGCGAAGGAGTTGGAATAAAATGTTGAAGAGTGTGCAGGTGCCGTTAACAGGAGATTATTGATTGATATACATTACAAACAAAACACGTATATTTAAAGTCCTAACAAGATAGGCAAAACATCGGCTCCCTTGGTGTTACAGATGTCCATGGATTGCGATTACCATCACTTACCATCATGTGGACCGTCTGCCAGTTTGCTACTTACGAACAAAAATGGAAATCCGTTTAGTTTTTGAAGTTATACTTCTTTAGGCGCGATGAGAATAATTTTTTACGATGCGCGCGCACACCGTCACACGAAAAAGCTACACCATGAAGTTAGCTATAGTCAACTGACACCCTGAAGTTAGCTATAGTCAACATTTTAGTTTTTCAGGATGGCCGAGTGTAGGATGGTGGTTGATCATCAACTCGTTGCGGTTAAATAAATAAAGCCCCTACCATGGTCGATTCGACCGTGGTAGGGGCTTTATTTATTTAACCAATTTAAAGAAGTATAACTTCTAACGCGTGTACATAAGTACACACACACTCTTTTTTTGTTAGTTGCTATTCTGCAGCTGTAACCACACACCAAGCCACATTACCTTCCTCAGATAGCGGGGTGTACGTAAAGAATGTAACTTCGAAATAAAATAACGTATTGTTCATAGGACGAAGTACTTGTTAAATTACAATTAAATTTCGGTCACTGACTAAACTAAAACATGTATTATTTATAATATGCGACCAAAACCATCCATGTCCATTGTCCAATCTGGCACTTGCTTTTGGAATGCTCGTGCGTTGTTTGAACAAATGGCTATGCGTGAACGGAATTTTGAAGGACCAAGTTCTTGTGGTCGTTTTGTTATGTTAATTAGTATTCTTAATGTATATGTCACTGTAGGTTTAATTGTATTTTTTTGGTTTATTATAAATCTACCGTGATTATAAATTGTCGATAGATAGTGAACGGATATAAAAGATGCTTGTAGTATGTGAAACAATGATTCTGGTACTTGCTGGCCGAGTGCTATCACAGCATTACTCGTACGTTAAACTAACTTATATTTTTAGCTTAACTAACTCTTTAGTTAAACCAAACCTACCTCTACTTTACTTAGGTAAGTAAGTAAGTAGTCATTATAAACCGGCTAAAGGTAAAGTTCAAAATATTACGGACAAATCGCAAATTGCGAATCAGTTACGTGAAAGTACAGTATAAATTGTGAATTTATGATCCGTTGACACTTTATCAATGGTTTATAAATAATACCATTTACTTACACACTTTTATTAGACTTACTAGCTGATACCTGCGACTGCTTCCGCGTCACGATCGCGATGTAGAATACTATAAGCGCCATCTAGTTATTAAGTCTAGATGAAATATGCTATGCTAAACACTGTAAGATTTACTTTTTCGCTTTTTTAATGTATACATTGTTTTATAGTTTTATTGTATTATGATACCGGCAATATCAATTCTTAATTAGGTGCATAAGTTGTATAATAAGCTGTTTAAGTAATTAACATTCATAATAATTATAGTGGCACGGGTGTAATGTCCTAGTATTTGTTTAATTAATTAATTGTTGTGCCGTGAACTAATTTGAAATTTAAAATTTGATAACAGCGAAATAATTTATAATATTAAACTACACAATATGTAAATACTCAATATCTGAAATAAATGAATGATTAGTATTATTAAAGTTTTTTAACTATCCCACAGGAACTCTCTAATTTTTCGAGATCAAAAGTATCCTATATGTTGACCAGGGGTATAAGCTACCACCATACAATATTTCATATAAATCGATCTACTCATTTCGGAGATTAGCCTGTTCAAACAGAGAAATAATAACATATGAAAAAAACTAAATTAGTTCTATTTCACTTCTTACATCCCCCTGAGACGGTTTTTAGCATATTTTTCATGCTACGGAAATTCGATCTCCACAGTTTTATTATATGTATAGATATATTTTTATCTATTTTTCACTATTGTCGTGCTGGACTTTTGTGCCAAGTGATTTGGCGTGCAGCATATAGGATTATGATGATTGCTTAGAACTAAGCCAAAATTTTCATGTAAACTATCTATTAAACAATATCACATGGCAATTTTTGGTAGTTACTTAATAATAATCGGTTGCACGCAGGTCGTTGGTCCACACGTGAAGAAACTGGATTCATAGTATTGCGTAGTAAACAATATTAGATTATATAATGTCAATAGCCTCATAATCCAATTCGTACAACCTTGAATATGACAAATGGTTGCATCTATATAGTGTATCGAGTATAGACAATAAATTTAAAAATGACATTAAAATCAGGGGAGCTAACTCGGACCAGCAGATGTCGGCAATACAATTTTTGAACCACAAACATAAAATTATCTACTCCTATACATACCAAATCTTATGTTCCATAATATAATTTGTAATTATATAAGAATTTATAATATAAATCGTGGTTTCCTATATTTATGCGTTTAAGTGTGTGTGTTATAAATTATATATCATTATTTAAAAAAAAATTGTGTCTTGCCAGGAGGTGGTGTTTTATATTTTATTAATTAGGAGAACAAGATAATCAAATTAAAAAAATTGTTATGTAAACTGCCGAACTGCTTGTCTTTTCCGCACTTGACATTGGCAGTAATGGTCGTGGGCTAAACAAACGAACTCATTGCCAAAAAACATAAATAAAGAAAGAACATTTGTCTGTCCATTAGAGCATCTCGTGAAAACCCGATACGGGTCTAACCTATATCCCAAGTTCCTAAGGCAGGGCCGGATCTAGAGGGCGAGGAAGAGGGGGGGGGGGGGGGGTTTCAAGCTGGGCGGCAAATTCAAACTTCGAAGACAAATACACGTATGTATAATAGTGTAAAAAATAGGTGTAACACAGAAAGAGCAACGCTAGACCGACCATTGTGGCGTTCTTTGAGATTTAAATTTATGCGCCACGTAATTCGCATATCCGTCAACTTGTTGCCTTTTTTTAAATTGGGGAAATGCGTTGCCGCACCGTCAGCCGCGTGGGGAATTGTCGCGGCCGGTGCGTGAGGCTCCCCCGACGCCGATTAATCAGTACGACCGGCGCCGGGTATGCTCACTAAAACCCCAAGGGAGGAGTTCCGGGTCACGGTATATCGCGCGAGCCGGACCCGCGAACCGGCGGGCTTAACTTGTTGCCTGGAAGAGATCGCTTTACGCGATAAGACCGCTTGTTATATTGCTAAAAAATATTGTAACTTGTGTGTTGTCTCTCTTATTTTGGTAAGCAATATATCTATGTGATACTTAATTTACTTTGTAATCAACCAGCTATTAGCATAACATATTTATTACTAAGTATATGCTATCGATTCAAAGCTATTATAGTTCAACTTGATATTTGGCAAGAAATTAATGTAAATTAAGTAAGGATTACTTATGATGAAGCAAAATTATTATATAATTGTTATGAATATTCTATTAGGCTAGTTTTTATAGTTTTGTGTGGGTTACAACTTGGCATAATTGTTTTATATAGTATCCATTCGATATTCTATTCGATCCACAGTCGAGCAGTTAAAGCATATATATATAGAATATATATATATATATACATACATATATATATATATATATATATATATATATATATATAATATATATATACATACATAATATTATATGGAGTTCTCTTGCTCGCAGCCTTCCCTAACATGATCAAGGTACTTGCTGAAGTGAAACTTCTTTAGAATCTTGTGATAGAACGAAAAAGTGACACTAAAAAGAGGGTCACATAAATCTATACGACTAAGCTTGCGAGAGAATGAGATAGAATACATTACGTTTAATAATTTAAACACTATTCTCATACAGTAACTATACTATAACATTAAGTTGGAAATGTTTTGAAGGTTTACGTTAATACTTAAAATTTCGTGTTTTAAAGCTTAAATATATTATAACGATATATGTCTAGTTTTATTTAATTTATAAAATTTATCCAGCTGCGTGTTATTTGTATCAGTGAATAATTCCCTGAGGCTAGTTAGAATATGTTTCCATAGAGTAAATGGCAACCACAATAAAAAAATATAATTAAATCAATAGATGAACAAGTTGGGGGTAGGCTAAATAATAACTTTTATATTAAGTACTCATTGACACTTGACATTTTTGTCTCCGTGCGCACGGCTTCTGACAAGGGGCCGAAACGTCGAAATGAAAATCTAAATGCCGCGCTCAAACCCGTTAAAACTTAATTTTGATTTGAAACAATGGACTTATTACCCTTTTACTTATTACCCTACTTACTTACCCTTTGTAACAACGGAGCCAAGCAGCTTCCGTGAGTTGTTGAACACCTGTGAATTACAGACATAAATAGATTATATCTTATATTTACTGAGTTAATGCTATTTCGTTGGGCTCAACTTTACAATAATGGACACTGAATTTTACGAAAATCAAGTTTAGGGGTATACATACGCCTTATATATAGACACTACACCTCTTATTTGGGCTAGGAAACAAGTTTTTAGGGTCCACCAACAAGTTTTGAATGAATAATGGGAAAAACAAAAATATGTTTGATAAACAAGGTTATGTCACTTTTGTTGAAAAAAACTTTGATTTGTCTTTAGGAATACACTTACACATGATATATAAACACTAAAACCATTTTTTAGTTTAGTAAACAAGTTTTGAATTAGTTATTATAATTTTAAAGTACATAATAATAAATCACAGTACTGTCACTTTTTTTCACTTTAAATAAATGCTACCAAATCAGTATGTCAATAATATAGATTTTTTAATTCGAATACCATTCGATATTCGAATAATATCCATTTTGAAATACGCAAATTATTGTTATTGCTTATATATTACGAGTTTGAATGAGTAGTATTTGTAATCGATTTATTTTTATTACAAACATCGATGCCTTAGGCGGCACTATGAATGTTTTGCCGCCTTTTTATTTTTTAATAATGAGCGACTACGAACTGGTTGAAGGACAGTGTTTCTCGCGACCAGTAACTTAAACGGTGAGTTGGTTGGGTTGGGTTAGTGTTTAGACCAAAGCGCACGAGCCGAGCGAGCGAAGCGAGCGTGCCGCGGCAGCGGCCGGCGAGTGCCAGAACCGACTGGTCACCATTTATTTATTGATAACTATTTAAATGGTGGTTACAAATTGGTTGTGACATTTGTTGACCGCTGTCACGGCACACTTGCTTTGCTTGATAGGCTTGTGGGCTTTAGTCCGCGTTTTTAGACTGTATTAAATGTTTTTTACATTGACCACTAACTTTTCTTCTGCATTTTTCGTCTTTAGACACAAGAAATAAGTACACCATTTTGAAAAAAATTAGTAAAGTTATGTTTACAAAAAAAATCATATCTCAAAAACTACACGTCTCCTAGACATGGGGGTTGCAGGAGGGAGAAGTACTCTTCCCCCCCTTCCCCCTCCCCCCCTCCACTACTTAAAATTCAGTGTCCATTATTGTAAAGTTGAACCTTTCGTTGTTTTTGAATTATCATTATTCTATCGCAATATTTAGAAACTCGATGTAACTATTTCGTATAATAGTTTGAGAGCACTTCAATAAACCTTTTTTTTTAATATCAATCGCAGCGAATGGTTTCAAGCGACATACTATAAGAGACTTAAAAACAAATGGCGTTTTCATCGCGAACTCTTCATTTATAGAGAAATATAAATAATAACTTTTAACGTTTTTTTAGTAGATATACGTCTTTTCTGATATGGTATATATTTTATTAATTATGCGTTTTTTTGGTCATTTGAAACTTCAAACTTTTTCCTGATACAATTACAAAATGTGTTTCCAAATGAAACAAATAGCCTTTCAACTTTCGATATAAATAATAAGTAGAAAATATAAAAAATATTTCTCCCTTTGTTCTTTTCTAGACACTTCTTTCTTGAAATTTTATGTAACAAATATAAACAATATAATTTAAATTATTTACTAACACATCAGTAAAAATGTCGTGAAAAAACATCTTTTCACTTTGAACATTGTATTTATGGCACTAATTTTTTCTTCACAAAGAAGTAGACTTTGTATGTCTATGTTTTGGAGTTTCTGTTGCACATCGGCGCGCGCTTGTATACGTCGCGGAGTCTCGTAGTAGACTGATAAGACATAGTATTTAATTACGAATGTATCACGATGTTTGATAATACGCACTAGTGAAATTCTATGAATGAACATCAATATTTGAATGCTAATGTGCTTGGGAGTCTAAATATTAACAAGAAGATGTTGGGGGCTTGATTCCCCACAGCGTTAATCCTGTGAATAAACTTTGCGTTATTTACTCTGGTCTGTGTGTCTAGGATCAATCCCAAAGAGGAAAAGTGCAACTTACTAATCTTGGGAATATGTGTGTTTTTATGCTGATTAATTACTTAACAGACTTCAAAAAAGGAGGTTTTCAATTCGTCGGGATCTTTTTTTATTTTTTATTAATTGTTTACAGTCTTATTCAAAGAGTTAGAGTAAGTTTGAACACTTCTTTAAGAACCATAAAGAAGCGTTCAACTTACTCTAACACTCTATGAACGAGACCGTTAGCATTTTTATGTTTAAGCTCTAAGTAGGCAATAGACAATAAATTAATTTAACAATTTTGCCGTTTATATAATCTCAAAAAAAATCTAAACGACAATGGTACCACCATCTACCTACTATATCACAATTACTCTTATTAGGCCGGCTCCACACGTTGGCCCCAACGCTGATACCAACGTTGGTCGGTAAATTTGGTAAAGCGTACACAGGTTGGCTTTAATACTAGTTCCTTTCCGTCAGAGCCAATGTGAAGATGTCCGATACCGAAATTAAAATTGCTCTAAGCTCTTTTACAGTACTGAGTGCGTATACGTTATATTTGTTATTGAAAAATAAGAAAAAGCCACGTCAAAGAAGATGGTGGATGACGGACGACTCGTCGCGTGTTGCAACAGTACTGAGCAAATCGCCAATATGTGGACGGATCGCGAACGTTGGCACAGATTCCTTTGATAAAACCGACACTCGCCGGCCAACTACCAACGGTCGCTCCAACGTTGGGGCCAACACTACTTTCTAGTTCCACACGTTGGGCAAGTGGCATTGGGACCAACGTTGGGGCCAACGTGTGGAGCCGGTGTTATACCTCCTACCTATAATCACATACAATCACGCGTGTGTGTGTAATCTATTCTATTTTTGTCTGGAATGGCGTCAACTCCTATGAGTTGACTGCCACTGTTGAATGCCTATGCATTGCTTTGGTGTATGACACCGTAAGGAGTACAAAGTGACAGGTTCAGCGGCAGTCTCTGGCAGCGGTTTGTTACATACTTTATACTAATTTATTTATAATTTAGTTTATTTTTAAATATTTAGTTTAATCTATACCATAAAATATTGTTGTGTATAAATAATTAATAGAAATAAAAACAACATTAGAATAGAATAGAATATACTTTATTGTATAACATTAAGATACAACTCAAGAAGTTTAAGTACAGAAGACAATAGGTGGTCTTAGCACTAAAAGCAATTTCTTCCAGACAACCTTAGGATGGATTAGAGAACATTGTGTAACATGTGGGTTTTGCAATATAAATAGAATGAAAAAGTATATATATAAGATTTTGTGATAAAGTATTAATAGACATGGAAATAAGACAAAAATATACATATATTGATATACATAAATAAATAATAATCATAGTAATAATGTATAGAATTACGTAAATATGGGGGAGATGAAGATGATAAGAACATTAATGGGCTGATCTGTATGACCTGTATGAATAATAAACTCACCCTAAGGCAGTCCGCAGCGTTCTTTTGATTGCGGTAAAAGTCAGCGGCAAGTAACTTCAGGCGCTATATAGTATGGCGTTACAGGCATACTTGAGAGGAAAACGCGAAAGTAAACTTGAAAATTCACTGATGTAGGCATTCCTGACTTTTCTATGGTCTCTTTTTGGACATTGTAAGCTGTGTACGTAATTCAGAGCAAAATTAAGCCTGAGTTAGTATTAATTAGGTATTTGTTACGTGCCGAACATGACTGATAAAGATTTAAATTAAATAAATTCAAGAATAATTTGCGCATTATTATAACATGTAGGTCGACTGATAAAACAGAAGTACTGTATATATTATCATTCATTCGATGACATGTATATTATCCCTTTGCATTATAATATCACATTTTAAATTTAGGATAAATTATAACACTGTTGGAACAATTAATGATTGGCACACTATTAATTTGTTTAAAACATTAAGAAATCTTATTTTTTATATTTTGTAGCTATGTGTATACACACGTATACACATAGCTACAAACATATACATACGTATATGGATACAAAATATAAAATATGTATGTATGGGTATAAAAAATATATATATAATCCGGTTTTATAGGTTGCTAATCACTTTTTCCCCCCTAGATGAATTAATGATTTTGCTAAAGCTATTTAACGTTTAGCACTTCTTTATAAACGATAAATGAATATTAAGGCATGTATTTTTGCGTGAGTTTTTAAAAAACAGCACCATTATGAAGATTTCTCATTGCCATAAATGTTTTTGAAATCCATTAAAGACGTAACCCTGCGTCTCCTTTACCATGCAGGGACATCATAGTATATAATAGATATAAAGCCCTTGCCTGAAAAATTCCATATAATAGTACCCACAATATTTAAATATAATATTTATTTGTTATTATTTTAAATAAGTATAAGGTCTCTAATCTGTAATCTGAAATAGGTAATACACGTAACAAAACAAGCGATATTGTAACCCTATATGTAATACGTAGGCACCTTTACGCTGGTACAGGTACGTTTTACAGATACCGGCTAATGATGTGGGAAACAAATGTCTAGCTATGTCGCCTCCGCCAGATCCCGGGCGAGGGACCAAGAAATGCTCGCTTGGCATTGCGCCGCACAACAAGCGTAGCAATGGTCTCAAAACGGTGGATGCTGAATGAAGCCAATCCTGAGCATCGGAGCCAGCACTCCGAACACAACCGGAATTTAGCGTTCAGATGATGATGATTATGATTATAGGAAAATAAAAACACAAGGTTAGTTCCCAATGATGGCAGCATTTATTTAAGGTGTTATTTTTAAACATCATAGCGATTTTTGCTTTTAATTTTACTAACCTAGAATATTCTCTTCCGGCGAAGCCATTGTACTAACAATATACTCAAATTGCTATGTAACATTAAAAATATCTAAATAAATATTCGCCTTTAGAAAGGTTAGAAATTAAAAATAACAAAAATACTTGTTTCTTTTTAATATCTCGTATCTCGTAAATCTGTTTAATCATTAAACATACGGGAACGAGTATATTTAACTGTTCATATAAAAAAGGAATTGTAATAAAAATACATTCATGTAGAAAATGCACTGATTTTATTTTACAACAATACATGTACGTACACAAATACACAACACATTAAATATATAAAAATACTTAATTACTCTTAAATGTCTAAACAACATTAAATGGAAAAATATTAAATTCTATAATATTGTATGTACCAAGTATTAGATACAATAACAACACTGTACTTACACACGCTTGATTTTGTCTGTAATGTCTATTTCAAATCAAATCAAATCATATATTTGCGTAAAAACATGGTATTTAATGCATGGCTCTTTGTTTTTCTAGAATGAATTATGTCTTTCAAAGAATTGTATGCATTTTTGTGCATGAAATCTTGTTTGATTCATAATTATGTTAGTAACACATTAATAATGTTGATATTCGTGGAATACAGATTTTTTCGTACGTAGATTCTGTCAATTCATATCTTTGAAAATATGATAATGTGTGAACCTGATAGTAGGGTAGCTTCTTCAACAATAAAGCATGAAAAAATGAGAAAAGAGCGACTCTGAGGCACTATATAATGGAGTAGAGTGTGGAGGAATTTTTATGTTAAGTGATGAGTTGATGTTGAGGAAGCGACACACTATTAGCCTGCGGTTCCATTAATGATACACAAAGGCTAAGTTCTACAAGAGGCTCACAGCGACCACGTTCACGACCGCGATTTTTCCCGCTCCACTTGCTTGCGGATGTTACAATCATAAACTCTAGAGGAACGGATTATGGAGCGTTGATGTCATAAACGACGAAATACACAAAAGTCATTGGTTGATTTGAAAATAGCGGTTTTTTCAATGTCAATCGATAGAGAGGATTAGTACTCTGTGGTCAACGCCCATTTCGACCCACCTGTTGACATGGATCATTGTGAACGCTGTGTGATAGAAAATTATGAAGTCATTAATGACGATTTCGCCACGAGCATAACGATTACGACAAGGTCACCATATGGAACGGCTGACGGAGCATTTTGGACATTGTGAGCTACTAACGGAACGCGTCCTACGTGGTTTATTCGCTGCGCGACAGCTTAGCTCGACCGCTAGAGAGGTTACAAAATAATGTATCAGTTGTTATACTGTCGATATATTTGGTTGTTTAATTACCATGTACGTGACATAACATAGGATTTAAAAGATATTCTGAGTTAAGATTTTTCCTGAGCCATTGTTATTACCACCCAGAGATTTTCTTGATAGGGAGAACTTATTGTACAATGTACAGCAAATTAGAGTAAGAAATGGGGGATAAGAAACGATTATCCTCGTTTTAATGGCCACAACGACACCGTGATTTCATTCTTCATTGTAAACAAAGTATTGAGTTCTTTTCCAAACATAATATTTAATTTGTAGCATATACTTATTGTTTTTTCTTAATACTATATAAAATATATTTATTTGTGTATGAATCCACAACATTATAAAACAACATATAGGGTAAGGTTGCTTATGTCGAACGCCCTAAGTCAGGGGTCGGCAACCTTTTGAGTCGGAAGAGTCAAAAATACAATTTACGAAATTTCAAAGTTTTCAAAGAGCCACAATTTTTTTCTTGGCAACTATAAATGTTACTTGCATAAATTAAGTGTTTGATAATAACTAACAAATCTATTTATTCATATATAAGTAGTGGTTTTCACAACAAAACGATAATATTTATGTGACATTATTAGATAATTACTTATTATGAAATAAAAAATGAAAACAATTAACTTATTAACTTACAAGACTAACTTGTGCTTCAATAAAAACAATTGGGCAAACAAACTCAATGAAAGCCGTCTTTTTTTTACATATCAAGAGCTTCATAACATATAGGGGTATACGCAAAAATGCAATTTTTTGTAAACAAAAAATATGCATGTTACAATTGAGGAGGTCTTACCAGTATGCAAATGTACCTAAGAAGAAGGGTATTCCAGATTTCAGCCTTATACGATCAACTAGTTTTGTTTTATTCACAATTTTGTGCATTGTGTAAAACTGCACTTTTGTCTGTACGCCCATTTGGTAGGAAGCCCGCGATGTATAACTAAAGAGCCGCAGCTCTACACTCAAAGAGCCACACGTGGCTCGCGAGCCGCAGGTTGCCGACCCCTGCCCTAAATGAAAACTATTGTTACTTCAATTTATTGTTTATTAATTATTATATTAAGCTATTAATCCACTTCCATAAGCAGACTCATTTTATTACAATAACTTTTTCTAAACTATACTTCGGGTACGAACGACTAAAGCGCCTGTTGCCTAAATTGTTAACAACAAATTGAACATCATGAACAATTTTTAGAGTGCCGGCGCTATTTCAGTAAATAATATCTTAGGTTTTCGTCATATATATGTGTCTATCCGTTTATATAGTATGTCATAGTCATTTTTCTAGCTATAGCTAATGAATTCTCCACAGGTACGACCTTAGCATCGAGTTATTCAAAGTTTTAATTCAAAATTACTGTTATATCCTAAAATATTATATTATTCCCTTAATTATACTTAAAAGAATTGCTAAATGCTACAAAAATATCTATGAATAAAAAATCATAAGGTAATTAATTATTTTTAATTGAAATAGGTTACAAAGGAGTGAAATTTTTTAATGAAAATAGTTTAACAAACTTTTTTTTATGTTTTTTTTATTGCAGGAGTTCAGCAGACAGGCAGACGGCCCACTTCATAGAAAGCGGTTACCGTCGCCTATGTACATCTGCAACACCAAAGGTGCTACAAATGCGTTGCTAATCTCTTAAGGGAGACTGGAACCTGGTCACTAATGCCGGAACACTACTCACGGTTGTTATGGCGATATACTTTAGATCAGGAGTAGTAGCCATTCAGTCCGGCAAATGCCCTACCACCTGGCTGTGGGTTGTTTTGTCGCCTCTTACGGCAGGCCGCAGGAAATTATATTCTTTCTCAGTACCTACACGGATAAAACTTAAAGTATAACTAATTTACTACCAAAGTAGACGGCAGCCCACCCATGTATTTATATTTTCTCTTGAAAAAAATAAACATCAATCTCAGATATCAGCTCGTTTAAAAAGTAGATCTGATATTAATGGGGGGGGGGGGGCTTATGACTTAGGCTATAGTACGACTAAAGCAACCACACCCTAACTGTAAATAGTTAAAAAATTTCCACAAAACTAAAAATTGTAACTGAATTCCAATGGAATTTCTCATCTTGCAGTGTTTGTCATCGTGTCAAGTATCGATAATACACAACAACTCCTATGGAATGTATGAAAAATGATTTTACGTTTTCCAATTTGTTTTATGGAAAATCAGGATTTGTATCACGTTTTTAATACTAATATTCTAATGTACAAAATTTCCTATTCTTATTGATTCTAAGTCGGTGGCACTGACTAGAAGTAAAATAATATATTAAAATGTTTAACTATATTATCTTTATACAATCATTTATCTAGTACATACATCACATGAATAACTTACTTGGTATTGTATATACACATATTTTATTATTTTATACACTTAGGAATATATTAAAAATTGGTAACAAAAACTAAAGACAGAAGTAAGTAAGTTCTACTTAAGACACGCATACATATTGTATGTTTTTATCGTAAATATAACTACATAAATATACTTCCAAATTGATGGTCGTAAAATAACAAGATCTTATAGATATCAAATTGCTTTCAGAGACTATTAACTACATAGTAGATATGGTTAATGCTGTTAGAAAGGACTGTACTTTTGTTAGAAAGGAAGGTGGGTATGATTTTGTTCCTAGCCAAGAAAATTTTCCAGGGTGATTTAATTTAAAATTGAATACTTAATATATTTTGAAAATTTATCAAAATACTTCCAAATTATACATAATGTTTAATTTAGAATAGAGGAACAAGATATCAATTTTTCTTACTTGTATAAAGCTACAAATCCGTCGATTTTACGACAAAAGCTGCTCACTTACAAATATAGGAAGCTCTAGTTTTAATTTCAACTTTTGTCTTATCATCGATTATAAAATTCATTTGTAATAGATGTGGGATGATATTATACTGAATTTTATTTACTATATGTAATATTTGAAAATATATGTAAGTACTAAATTCTCTTGCTATACCAGAAAAGCTTTTATGATATTATAAATTTTGCAAGAGAGAGATTTGACCCAATCTGATGGTGTTCATAGGTTTAGCTTTTGTAATAAGAG
Organism: Dendrolimus pini; assembly: GCA_949752895.1. Classification (NCBI taxonomy): domain Eukaryota; kingdom Metazoa; phylum Arthropoda; class Insecta; order Lepidoptera; family Lasiocampidae; genus Dendrolimus; species Dendrolimus pini. The sequence continues at coordinate 16,222,869 of OX457137.1, read as the reverse complement.
ACAAGCCACCATTGGATTAATTAGAAAACAATCTTAAAATAAGTTTTATTTAGTTATCAGTTTAGTAATTTACCAACCATTACCATTCCACATCGAACTAAAGCTTTACAAAAAAAAACCGTCTTTCCCTTCGTTTAAAAAAAGAAAGACCTGAATGTTATTAAAAAGAATTTTAAAGTAGTCGATTTCGTCAGCATTACACTCCTTATTAGTCGACTTATAAAGGTCATCTTCAAAAAGAGGCCTGTATTTGTTTCCAATGGCCAAAAGATTAACATTTTTATCCTCGTTTGCTTAAGAAAGTGGAGGTGCAATGTTATTAGGCACGATTTCTGATTCCTCGTCAGCTGTATCGGCGTCACTTTCTTTAGGGGCTACTTCTTCAGGCTCGTCTCTCGTAAGAGCCCTATATTTCTTTGCAATAGCATCCCAGTCTACTACGTTTTCTATTCTAGTTGTACTGCTAAAGCTAAGTTGCGAACCTATAGGGCTAAGGTGGACTACTGATAGACGTGTTGAATCTGTAAATAAGGTTAATCTACATTCAGATACTAGTATTTATACTATTAAAAAAATGAAGTTTTATTATTTTAATTTAATTTAATTTTGTTAATGAAAATGTAATACTTTTTTAATTTCTAGGAGGATGATGAAACACAAGGTTACACGCATATTCATTTTTGTTTGTTTTGGTTCCGTATACTGCGAGAACTTAAATTTAGAAACACCACAGTTTTATCAGACGATTTTCATTTCTCTTTATGACATACAATCTCATTCTTTTTCCTCTTAATTTTTCATAATCGTCCTTTTAGGTACTAATTTAATTTCAGAGTAATCTTGACAATTAATAGTTATCCAATAAAATAAATGTAATAAATACATGTTAAATAACCGTGAACACTAATTATTTAAAAGTATATAAATATCACTCTTATATGAACATAAATTACTTTAGAATGATATATGTTTGAATATTTGTAATTTGGGAGTTAGGTGGATATTAGAGTAAAGGTAGGCCAAAACGGGTTCTCGGGGGGCATGTGTATAGGTTGTGTGAAAGATGACGTGATGACATGACATGGATTGATAGATGGCATGTACCAGGAAATAAAAGTAGAAGGAAGAAACATACCGTGCCTACCCCAGACAATCGGAAAAAAGTTAAACAAAAGAGATATTATGATCTTTTTAAATTAAAACATGTCTACTCACCTTTAGGTACTACTTGCCCTCTCTTAACTTTAGAGAGCCACTTGGCTCCAGCTTTAGATCTAGCACTTAGTTGATCTTGACGTTGTAATCCTATCATGTGAACTAAACTAGGCCGCTTCTTCTTGGTTAGCCGATTCTGGAAACAGAAATAATATTAATATATTAACAATAAGACCTCTTTATTGTTTTGAAACAACAAATCTGGTTGACTTAAATTTCTTACATAAAATTTGGGAACTATAAATATGTCTACTTATCGGTTCGCTTAGAATGTATATACTGAAGAAATTATGCAACCTGACAGGATACCCCATTATATAACTAATATAACATAACAAGTCAAGATACAAAACAGGTCCTAATAACGTACCTTGCATTTCGCTAACAGCCACATGAGCCATGTTGTCACTAGATTTAAAGGAGATGGCGCAGTATTTGTGCGATGCATATTTCGAATCAACTTAGACAAACCGTATTTCCATTCTATATCTGATTGGGCCTGGAAATATTATATAGATTTAGGAATTAATGCTAGAAATAATGTGAAGTGAGGTTGTACCATGATGACAATATTTAAGATTATCATTTATGTCATATATAATTATTTTGGTATATACAATATATAATAAGGAGAGTAGTCAGTTTTATAAGTGTGTTGAATAAATAGGATTCTGAATAGTTAGAAATTTTTTTATTATAATTTATGTACATAGATGATAATGTTCCTAACTATACATAATTTATAAAATAATCAATTTGTGACCATATTTTTTGAAGTAAATATTTTGAGATCATTTGTCTATTATAGTAACTAAATTTTAATCATTTTGACCTAGATTTAAATTTCAGTTTTCATTTATCTGTAATGTGTATGATACGAATACTCGAAACGATGAATAGACAAAAGCGAATCATTAAGAGTAACAAAAGAGTAGAGTAAAAAAACATTTATTAATGCATTTCTCACGAGAGATTTTCATTTTCCAAAGTTATGATTGAGCTACATTGTTTAAATGTTGTTTATAACATAAGCGTGTAGTCAGTGCGTTAAAATAGCTTTATTTTTAAATTTAATATTCATTATTAATGATGATGAAACATGTTTATATTAATTGTAATTAGTCATTTTAATTGTTTCTTTAAATCCTTTGTTTATAAGGCGTGTTTGTTTGCGAGCAGCGTAGGCGATCTTTTAATCTGGTCACGCGTTACCTGGATCCTTTGGTATGTGTCTGACATCATAGCAATGAGCAGATTAATCAGTACCACCACAGACACCAGCATGTATATCCCAAACACTATCTTGAATAAGTAATTTGTCCAGGCCGGCTGTATGTTGCTGTCATTACGGTGCACTCTCGTCTGTTCCGTGGTCGTTTGCCCAAACACCGCGAAGAACAACAGCTCGAAAGAGAAGATCGGATTCATAGTAACTGTGAACAAAGATTTGAAAACTTGGCGGGGACACTTAATTACCTGGATTCGTTGGTAAGTGTCCGACATCATCGCAATAAGGAGCGTTACTAGCACCACGACTGACATCAACATGTAGGCACCGAAGACTAGTTTGAACAGTGTCTGTGTCCACAAAGGCCGCAAGTTCGATATGTAGTTGAGGTCGGATAAGGTGATCTGGCCGAAAAGGGCGAAGAACAATTTCTCGAACGCCTCGAACGGTGACAACGTCGCTAGAAGGCAACAATCAAAATGGACCAACTCTTTTTCGAAGCTAAACTGCAAGGTAAGACTAATGCCCAGCCTTTATTAAATATTTCAATAAAAAAAATATGTATTTCATTTATTGTAGCATTAATCTTACCTAATAGAATAGCTTTTTCGTCTAAGAAACTAACATCTTTAACATTTATGGTAGATTGACACAATGTTCTTGTAATGCATTTACTGATATACTAACAAAACGAATTAAAAATTAGTAACAAATCTTTGCAGTTAATTTTATGTTTACTCGTAATTGTATCAATCAACCCCTCTGACTAGAAAGAGAGTGCTGAGCAACATCGACAGTGTTGGCGCGTGAAAACGCCATATCGACGACAAACAGCCAAACAAATCCGAAAACAGTGATACCTCAAGACACCGGCGTGACAAACGCAGGTAATAAGCCAGCCGCGGCATGCGCAAATAAAGTTGCTCCATTAAATGCGGTGAGGTCGGCCACTCATTCCACTAAAATTACTATTGTGATGCGCAATGCATGTTCTGTGTCCACATCTGAAACGCGAATTAATCTTTAAGCTTCTCCCAGATAGACTGGTCGTCATACAAGTTTCGGTATTTATGCGATGGCACAGCTTGTTACTCAAATTCTTTAAACCTTCAGAGTATGTTTAAATTATCTGATGACCACTAGGTCTCTCTGGGAGACACTCCAAGTTAACAGTAGTGGATAATAAGTGTTCAGAATATGCATTGAGCAATTAATTATCACGTTCTATTCTAAACCATTTATTTTGTTACACGATTTTATAATGAAAACTATAATGAACAAAATGTGTGACAACGAAATGTACAATCAAGTGGTATATTACAGGTCCTCATCACATCCACATTCTCAGTTCGTGTTAAACAGTAAACTAACGAAAAGAATCAATTGACGATGATAACATTCTCGATGTGGTAAGAAATAACGAAGCTTTAAAGCAGATGCATGATTTATTAAAAATAAAAAATAATAAAAAAAGCACATCGAGAAATAATGCGATCATCGTATAAAGTGACTCAATAATGAAAATTGAAATATTGTGTTGTTTTCGGTTCTTAAACACAGACTTACGCCCTGCTGGACCCTGTTTCCTTCTGTATGATTCCCCAGATGATATATCATTAGTCTGTCGTTTAGTTCGTTGGCTATCTATTAGGTAACAAGTATAAGGATGATATGTTATATTTAATATTATTTTATTTGATGGTTACTTTTACGAATACATGTTCATGGGTATTATAAACTTTGTCCATAATTTAATAATGTCGTCATGAATGGCATAAAGCATTTACAGAGAAATAACTCACCGTCTGAGAATAGTTTTCTTCTGGCTGTTCTAGCGTATTTATTATCTTCAGCTTTTAATATGTTTCGGAAGGGTTGATTCAGCGCTACTATGTGCATCGAGAAACCAAATACAAAAATGGCTAACACCGCCAGGAATCTTCCTAAATCTTTCATTAAGTCTCCTATAATAATTGCCCAGGGGCCAAAAAGATGATGGAAGGATAGAAAATCCATTATTTGAACACACGCTAATAGAAATGATAGTGCGAAGCATTGATTTCTACAGTACATTAAAGTTGGCCAGTATTTGGGCATAACAAATATCCAACCTATGACATGCGTTGCTACTCCTATCATGCCAAAAAGTAAAACTGCTATTTTAATCCACCCTAAACCTGATTTATCACTAGGATCTGTTAATTCAAATAATAAAAGTCCACTTAAACAAATAAGTAACATCCATTCATACCACCTTGGAAAAAGACTTTCCCTAAATATCGAATTATAAATAGGCGTAATGGCAACTAAAGCTAATAATACCATTAGGTATATATGTGATGTTAAATATGACATGAATCTAATTATTGGAACTTTACTATATTTATGACCTAAAGGAAGTGAAAACACTAGCCAAACGGGCGGACAGACTATAAATGCGAAAAAAAGGAACATAATTTTGATGCCAGTCCATTTGAGACTCCCTCTCCAGAGTTCCTGAAACAAATATATACGAGTAAGCATCAAAATATGAGGTTTTCAACAAGTTTTCGTGTAGTAGGGAAGTTACCTATTTTTTACCTGAAGATATCTCTGGACTACGGTATGGGCAATGACCTCTTTTTGTTCGTTCTCAATGAGGACATCTAAGAACTCAATGTTCCGGTTGTCGGTGGCGGTAAGTATGTGTCCAGCTGAACTAGATCCTGCTGCTGCTAACGCCAGCAACTCTGTGGCCATCGCCTCACACTGTTTGCCCGCCGCTATAAGATCTTTGGCACGCTCTTTTTCCTGCAAAGGAAATATTATTTATTAATGTTCCAGTATTTATTATATAAGTAGATGTCTCTAGCTATAAAGCTTCAAATGAATATAACGCACCTTAGTAGATAACGTAATATAAATGTTAGATAATTTCGCAGCTGTATCAACCGGAGCCGGTGACACTAAGACGAATTCCTCTATTGGAATGTTATTGTGATTCTTCGAACAAACCATCAGATTATAAACAAATCTTTTGTCCTCCATTAAAGATTGAGTGTCATGTTCTTTATGCAAGAGATATTCAAGAACATCATTGTGATTCTCCGATGCCGCAAACCAAATTGGGGCAAGGTTTAAGTTCGTTTCACTTTTGGGAGATGCGCCAGATTCACACAAAAGCTTTACGACGTTTAGATGACCCGCTTTTGCAGCGCAGTGGAGTGGCGTCCATCCATTTTTGTCAGTAGAATTGATATCTGCTCCCTGACCTAATAAGACTTCGACCATTTGGTAGTGCCCGTAGGTTGAAGCGATGTGTAACCCCGTTTTTCCATGGCGGTCTGTGCTTTGAAGTAGTTCTGCTGATCTGCTTAGTAACAGACCTACAATGGACATGTGCCCTCCAAAACAAGCGAGATGAAGAGGATTGTATCCCTGTAAAAATATAATCAATGTTGTTGAAGTAAATTGAATTAGTTTTAAAGGTTCATCTAGTTGAGGAAAATTCAATAGTACTCACATTTTCTGTGCTTGCTGCGTCAGCTTGTACTCCAGCAGAGTTCAAGAGTAATCTGACAACATTTTCATTACCATTATAGGCAGCAAGATGAAGCGGGGTTAATCCTGACTCCGCTCCTAGCACGGGCACAAGTGATGCACCTGTCGGGGCCTCTGACTTTACCGTTCCCGGTACATGAGATAGTAGCTCCCGAACAGTTTCTGTAGAATATAATCGTAATTACATTTTTACATTATGAAATGAAAAAAAAAGAAATTGGCAAAGAGTATTGGATTGCATACCAGCTTGTCCGTAATAAGCAGCTATATGCAACGGCGTAAGTCCCAACTTTTTACTTGATAACTTCAGCGTATTTGTTGATCTCATTACGTCTAAGACATTAGTATGGCCATGTTCGGCTGCTAAATGTACGGCTGTTAAACCAGCTCTATTTTCATCAGTACATGATGCACCAGCTCTGACTAATACTCTTACGACGTCCGCATGACCGCCTTCTGCGGCTAGCTGTAGAGGTGTCGAGTCATTCAACTTATTTCGCGCTGATATTACTCCAGTTCTATCAAATTTCATTAATTCTTCTATTACTTTTACGGAGCCCTGTATAGCTGCAATGTGCGCGCAAGTATTGCCATCTTTAGTTGTTGCCATTACTAAATTAGGATGTTGTTGTAAAAATAATTGTGCTACTTCAGAAAAATTATTTTGCGCGGCCGCATGGATGGGCTTTTGTCCTAATTCATCTGTCGCATCGATATTCGCTCCCAATTCAAGTAGTAATCTACAAACTTCAATTTGACCACTTGCTGCAGCTAAATGTAAAGGAGTTTGCTTCTTTAGAGTTAGAATATCTATCATTGCGTTATGATCTCTAATTAAAAATTTGACTAAATGTGCGTAACCATTCATTGCAGCTAGATGCAAAGAAGCCCGACCATTTCGTGCTTTTGAATTAATAAATGCTTTGTTAGTTAATAACGCGTCGCAAACTTGAAGGTATCCATACTCGGCTGCTAAATGTAACGCAGAACGTCCCTCTGTATCGAAAACGTCAACTCTCGCATGATTCGTTAGTAAAGTATTAACTAGTTCCATGTGGCCTCTATGACACGCTATTAATAATGGTGTCCAGCCTATCGAATTTTGCTTGTTTAATGCTCTACTAACGTCTGATGCCGATATATGTGCGATCATTTCTGACATAACATCATTATTTCCTGCAATAGCACAATAATGAAATGCAGTTTCATGGTTATGTCTAGTTTGTAATGAAACATCAGCACCATTTTCTATAAGACATTTTACAACTTGTCTATCAGCTGTTGGTATTTTGACTTCCTCTTTAGTTATTTTACAAGCGTAATGAAGAGCACTAGCTCCATCTTCATCCACAGCATCAATGTAAGTCGTGGCTACACTTTCCCCTTTGCGTTCTTTGACGAATGCTATTAAATGTCGTACAATATCGGGCTTACAACTACGACATGCCATGTGTAAAGGTGTTTCTCCAGTCTGCAAATACAAATTGTTATTGGTCACAATATATTCCGTTCAATCTTGAAAATTTTTGAAACTATAAAAAATTTCCTTGGCCATTTGCCATTAGGCAAAAATGAAAATCTTAGGAAATCTTCGTATCCGTCCGTCCATGTTTTTATGTCACAGACATTTTATGAAATTTGAAAAGAAAGTATAATGTTATATATATATAATACTACACACGGATGTAGTGTAACGACCAAAAGAATTAAAGAATAAGAAAGCCGACACATATTTCATGTTGTAGAGCGTTGAATTTTTTTATTTTAATCTATTTAGTCGTGTCTGTATCGTATCTCTGTCTCTGTATCTGTATCGTAGATTTTATAAAATCTTTATAATGTTTTTTATTTACTTTAATGATGAAGTCAATAGGTAGGAGATATTAGCTTCCAAAGTAGTAAAAGTTATTTTTATTTCTCATACGCGGGAAGTACGCTTGAAGTTACCTGATCAGAGGGATGAAAATAGTACGTTTCGTCCTTGAGAAACGATTTTCCTTGCTGTCAAAATTTTTAAATTATGCGAGTCATTTTCCAAATTGTAATTAAAATATCAAAAAATTTGTAACATGATTTTATACTTATAATTTAATTTTCTCTAAATTATTATTTAATTTACATAAATTTGAGCTAAATATTTTCTATAATCAATGATAAAAAATCTAGCTGGCAGAATGTCACGTTGACGACGAAAAAGAAATTCACTTGATGGATATTATTATTAGATGAGTTAGTTCATCATTCATTTAGCGCCTCATTTCTTTAGAGAAGTAGTTGTTTGTTAAACTAATCAGGATTTTATTTATTTTCCTCATATTTGAAATGAAAAACAGAGTGGTACTCAAACTAATTAACGCCTTCGTTACGCTAGTGCACCAAACAATCTTGTGCCTGAATAGGTTTCTTTCATCTCTTGTGTAACAATCTACTAGCTGTCGAACTATGAAGTCGAAAATTATGATAAATATTTAGATAGTACAGTTACAAAAGTAATTTAAATATAATTTGATTTAAATAATATCCGATGAATAGTTTTTAGGTCTATATATATTTTACCAACCTTTAATATTTAATATTGGTTAATGTGGAGGTTTATAAATAGCTGTTCTTTAGCTATCTCTGTAACGTTAGTCTGTAAAACTTTAGTTTGTAAGACAACAGCTGATAACCCCCCAAATAAAATAAAATAAATAAAATAAAATATTTAACATAAGCTCCATGAAGGTTACAAAATTAAACCGCTCGTATGGCAAGTTATAATAAAATTTAGAATAATAATAGGTTTATGTGATTATAAAACTTTTTATTAAAAAAATAGATAGATATCTAAACGTTTATTTTATGATTTTTTATGTTATTCAGCAGGCTCTCTTAAATATTAAGGTAAAAGTTTAAAATTTTGCCGTCGTTTAGTAATTTTCATTCGTAGCATAGCGTTTAAACAATTTTTCTGGTCAAACACGTGAACAAACCTTGTGAATAAATCTTGCTCATCAACATTACTGATGTATAAAACGTATGTTGATCTACGTTTGACAGACACTCGATATATACCTGCCGGATGGTAGGAGGTATCCGGTTGGATAGGCATCTCCACCGGTCTTGAGTAAACCAACATAGCAACAAAATTAGTAGCCTGTTCCAATCCCCCCTGTCCTTCGAGGCTGGCAGCACATTTATCGCACTTTTGGTGTTGCAAGTGTCCATATACAACGGTAAACGTTTTAAGGCCGTAGGCCTGTCTGTTGTACTCAAGCAATAAAAAATAGCAGTAAGCATACTCGCGTCCTAACCTCGAAGAGCGTGGGTTCGAATTCTGATCATCCATCACTTGCACAGATTTCTAATCTAATGTGCATATTGTTACAATAACCACATGCTAACGGCGAAGGAGTGATTAAACCTACTCATTTAGATAACCCATGTATCAAACCTGCCAATCCACTTTGGAAAAGTGTGCCGGGTATATCGTTCATTCCCCCTATAAACAGGAGGGCCGAGCCCAGCAGTGGGACGTTTGTGGGCTGTTATTATTATATACCCTACATTCGTAATCTGTTTAATAATGTTATAATTATTGTATGTACCTTAGTTTTTCGTAATGGGTCCCCACCATCTTCTAATAGTAGAACTAAGGTGCCAAGGTTGCCATATTTAGCTGCCACGTGAACAGGTGTCTTTCCGTCTTCAGTAGCTTTATTTGGCCCAGCACCCGACTTTAACAACATCAAGGCACATTTCTCACCTATAAGTAAAAATAAGTAATTAAAATAAAATTGAATATTCATTACACGTAATGCCCAAATGAAGCGGTTTTGCTTTTATCAGATCTCGTTTGAATAATTAGGCTTAAAAATGTAACATACATATATATATTATGTACTAAAACGAATTAAATAATACTGACATTGGACGGATTAACCAAATTGAATAAATTTGGTTAATAGGCATAGGACTGAAAGGATACGACAGTATCCAATGGCATTGAATGATTCACTTTTGTGTTTACATGCATCACTTTAGTCCACCTAAATCGAAAAACAGAAATGAAATGTTGTAAATTACAAGTTAACTGAGAAATAAAATTATACTATAAATAGATCCGTGACAAATATATATAAAAAGTAAACTATTGTAATATCGGCTTAACGACTTCTTAGACATTTTAACAACAGCGGAAATTTCAGAAACGGATGATGTAGGTATATGAGTATACAGTGAAACCTAATAACTGGGATTTGAAGAGACCTATATTTTTTATCAGGCTTATAGAGGCTTTGCATTTACCATTGAGTTATATGTACTACGTATAAATTATACCTCATTGGCATTTAGGTACCCAGTTTCCCATATAGGCAGGTTTTGTCTTATTTATAGAGGCATACAGGGTCCCACTACGAGAGATTTTTGATCTAAGGATATGACTTGTACTAAGTCAAAACGGTAACGTTTCGCATTTACCTATTTTTTTCAACTGTCACAATATCAATTTGCAAAAAAATATTAAATTGACCAACTCCTACAGTATGGATTTCATTTTCATCAATTATTTTATTATTGTTCAATTCCTGCTGTACTATTTTTTCTAGTATTTTACAGTAATACATACATTTCTAGATAATTTCAAGTGAGAAAAATTTGATAAATACCTTCAGGTATTCTTGCGGCGATGTGTAATGGTGTTTCACGTTGTTTGCCTCCTCTTATATGAACATCAGCTCCATAGCCTAACAACGTTTCCACAACAGCTGGCTTGCATGATTCGACTGCTATGTGAAGAGCGGTGTAATTGTCCTGAAATGTGTTTATAAATTAAAAATTTGGAATTAAAATTGAATATAATTATATGACAAACGTTAGCGTTGAAAGCAAACATCCAATTCAAGAGTTTTTATTCAAGCTAAGTCCTGGTGGAGACATTTTTTGAAGGTCATACATGTAAGTTACAAATTAAGTAATGTTAATGCTGTTTGTCCTTATGGAGAAGAAGTGGTAAGAAATTCCCCAACAACATATCTAGCTAAAAAACATTAAATATCTGTGTGTGTTTATGTTTAATTTTTTATTTAGAACCCAGCTAGCAGGTAGACGGCCTAGCTTATGGAAAGTGGTAACCTGCGCCTATAGACGCTTGCAACACCAGGGGCGAAGCCGACGCGTTGTCAGCTTTTAGGATGGGATAGATATGTGTCAAGCTTTTTTTGATGATGTTCATGATGTACAATTACTTTTTAAACAATGAATGGAGTTGTTGCAAACGAAATATTTTTATTGCATGAGTTCAGCAGACAGGCAAACTGTCCACCTGATAGAAAACGGTTAACATTGCCTATGGGTATTTGTAACACCAAAGGTGCTACCATGTGCTGCCGTTCTCTAAAGGGAGATCAGAACTTGACCTCTAATACTGGAACACAACTCTAGGTTGTTACCGAGGCATACTCTAGACCCGAGGTAGCAGCCATCCAGAGAGGCAAATACCCACCTGGCTTTAGGATATGTAATCGTCTCTTACGACAGGCCGTCCGGCCGCATGAATTTTTTTTCTTTCTCCATTGCTGCACAGATAATAATGATAAATCATAATACAATTTAACTATCTCTAACATGTTTGACGAAATAAACCGTTACAGACAAAAATGGATCATCATCGTTTGGAAACCTGCATTAGCAATTTGTTCCTCCGTGAATCCAACACAAATGTGGGTATATACTGTCCGGTTCTTAAGATCCTCGTTTTAAATTGTAGACACCAAAAATTTTAAAGCTTGATATTAAGTGCTTATAATGTGCATAAAACATTTCTTACGTTAGTCGTAACATCCACACTCTCCCCTTTTTGTAGTAGAGTATTGATGATTCCCACATGTCCATATCGCGCTGCCGTGTGTATGCTGCGAGCACCATCCTGAAATTTTCATTATCATCTCATTTTGAGACTTGCTATGCTCAAACTTATTTAATTGTTTTTACATCTTCGGTGTGCAAGAAAATCTTCTATGCTGGTACGGTCATATTTTAAGGAAAAGGCTATGTAGTGAATAAATATAGCTATGCCGCCTATGGCAGATCCCGGTAAGAGGGGTACGATCAAAAAATGTTGACTTGACTTCCTGAGAATTGAAATGCTTACCAACGGTCTTACAATTAGTGAAACCGAAGACCTCGTGAAGTCAAGAAAAAGTAGGAAAGCAGACGCGCTGAATGTAATCGGGATTTAACGTTACAATAATGATAATGATTAAAATATATTTATATAAATATACAGATTTTCTGGTAAAGTAGTCAGAGTGTTTTAAACAAAAAAAGCATTTTTACGTTATTTACGACGGTCTGGGTGTTGCTGGAATCGTTTCGGAGGTTGTCCGTTGTATGGTAGGTACCAATAATACAAGCTAATTGACTTATTTTGGGAACGCGCTATTTATCACGTTAAATTATATGGATATGACTGTATGTACCGTTTTGTTTGTTTGTCAATTCTATTTTTTTTAAACAAGTCAATTGTCGTCACCTTTTAATTGCTAGATTTTTCAAACGAAGAAATTATTAGGTCGAGATAATATTTTTAAAATAACATTTATACCCTATAACCATATTTATATTTATAAAATACTTAAAACATAAAAGCGTATTAATAATTGTATAATTATATATAATTAATACATATATTGTTTGTTACCTTGTTTGGCATATGAAGATAGACACCTTTCTTGAACAGCATCATAGCACAGTCGGCATGGCCGTTTAAGGAGGCGATGTGCATCAAGGTGCTCCCGTCTTTAGTTCTCTCAAATATGGAGGCCTTGAATTTGTCAGCTAAAAGTTCTATAATCCCAGCGTGACCGTTTTCAGCAGCTAAATGCATTGGTGTGCGATCTAGAACGATTGAAAGATGTTCATTGATTTGAAAAGAATAATTAAATATATCTGACCGGGAGAAATACTACACGAATATAATCAAGACGCAAGAATAATAACAATAAGCCAATTAACACGTTTCACGTAGACTACGAAAGTACAAACGATGTATGTAGCTAATGAATATATACTTCATATATAAAATTTTGACTCAGACTCAAACTTATATTTCGTCATCCACAGAGTCATGTACTTCGTAGACACACATGAAATTAGAATAGAATAGGCGTATTACTGGAGAATTTATTTCTCCTTCATTTATCACGAAGCAGCAAAAGACAATGATCTGGATCATATTCGACAGGCATTATAAATGTCCCGCCTCATAGTTATATGCCTTTTTAATAAAGTTCTCTTTCTTATATAGCAGCGATCAAGCCAAGGTTGAACCTCAGAAGATTGATTGAGGTACCTCATTGAGTGTGCCGTTTTTGAAGTTAACATCTCTGTTTTTATGGTGGTGGGTCTTCCACAAATGTCCAGTATCGCTGTAATGGACATCTTGGGCTACATTTGTTACCCTCTTTATTTATGTGGTCCACTATCTCACTTATTCACCCAAGAAAATGATTAACGATAATAATAGGTAACAGTATTTACAGCAACAAGTTAAAATATGGGCATATTATATTCTACTACATTCTACATCCAGAGACCTCGCTTTGATCGTCGGCCCAGCACGCTAGGTTGCGTTTATTAAATGAACCAACAGAAAAAGTTAATTTAATTCAAAATAATATTATGCAGTTTTTAAAATCACCTTCATTATCAGCAATAGCGGCGTTGGCTCGTACTCCATAGAAATACTTGACGAGAGGCTCGTCTCCTTCAGCGGCAGCTATATGAAGTGCAGTCTGACCCGCACCATTGGTGGCATCAACAACAGCTCCATAGTCTACCAGGATGCGTGCCATGTCCACATCTCGTCTTCTCGCAGCCAAATGAAGGGCCGTGTCTCCGGCAGGGGTCGAAGCCTGGGAGGGATACTCTTCATGTGGCTCGGCAAATCCGAGTAAAAGTTGACTATAGGCAACCATGTCAAGCGAGTGTAAACCTTCTAAATGAGGTTACCTTTAATGTTTTCACGAAATATTTATGTAGTTGCCTGTAGTTAGACGAAAGCGGTTGGCGATAATTTATTGTTAATTGGGTGTACCTACTTTCTTAATCTCAGATCGGTGAAGTGCGTGTCAATCCAATTTGAGAAAAATAATGCTTTGAGCTACTTTCTGTTAAATTTCAACTATATCATTTTCAAAAAGTGTATTTTAAAAATTATAATGTATTATATGAGTAATGACATTGGTTGGAGAAGATCATAGGTTTGTTTAATGTAGTTAATTTTATTATTCATGATTTGGATATTGGAACAAATGCATGACTTAACCCTACACTCGTATGCACTCGGCTACTTACATACCTTTAGTTGTTCCGCAGTCTGAGCGCTCAGTAGCTCGCGAACCATGCTCTGATTGCCCGCCTCCACCGCCAGCAGCAGCGGGATTTTGCCCCTCTGGAACACCAGGTCGCGAATTAGCTTTTTCCATTCCTTCTGTTTTGCGCGCTCTTTATTCAACTCAAGGAAGCTAAGTTCCAGTTTCTGCAGGTCCTTAGACTGCGAATTCGCGGGAGGACTGCGAACACCCGATGGCAAATTCTGATTCGAACTTTTTGGTCCATCTTTTCCGTTGTCAGACATCACGTAATGCAAACATATATAGCTCCTAAATTGCACTGAAATCCATGAGCTACAGCTGCGTCTTAGTCAAAGTTCACGGCATTCGCTGCATGCTCTGCACGAATAGTTTTCAAACTGTGACACCGCAAACAATATTATCCGACTAATATGCATTCAAATCTCCATAGGTGGAACAATTCATTGCGAAATCGATTGTCTATCGTGCTTCTCACTCCCATTCAATTTTGAATATAAACAGCCGAGTCGAGTGTTGCTACAATACCTACTTGTTCCTCCATAATTATTTTGTTAAACAAACACGAAATTATAATTTGAGGCCATTGGTAAAGCTGCCTTTCCCCAATCGTGACCAAGGACCGACTGAGACTTATTGTATTAAAATTAGTAATTTTGAAATTCAGCGCTGACGTTGTAACTAATATTCAGCGGCTGATTTGCATTGTAAATTCGCGTAACGCTACGTTCACGGGTCGGCTAAAGCTTGACGGATAATTAGCTAGTTTCTATTCGGGGGGAGTGGGGAGCGATTCAGACCCACTATCGGAATGTCCTTAAAACGCCAGCCTTGGGGGAGGGAGCGTTGGTTTTTCGGCCGAATGGAGGATAATTAGTGTATGTCAGATTATGCGTGTTACGTTACCCTAATTCAAAGTTTTATTGGTTTAGACGCGTGGTTTGTTTAAGTGTGCGAAGCTTTTGCGTCGGCGGTTGGTTTTGTTTATAAACGGTACGATCGAGGGGGTGTTCGGGGTAGTACCTGAGAACGAGCGCATGGCAGTGCCAGGCGACAGGTGGCGCGCGTGGCTGCACGCGATCACAAGCCCATCATTGCATTTACTTATTTTGCTAGTAAATCATACACTTTTACATCTACTTAAGGTTTCAAATTGACATGCGCAAATAAATTCTTGTATTAGCGTCTTCGTTTTAAATCTACGTACTATTTGTTTATTCTATTTTTTTCTGAACAGGTCGATGTACTTATTTGTAACGGAAATTGGCTTTTGCCATTATTTTTGTAAAACATTACATTTTCTCTGGTATGAAAGGAGACGGGGACTTTTAGGTCATGGCTTAATGGAATACATCAATCCTAAATTCTGCTTGGAAGACAAGAAATAAGTTCATGACTCTACCATAATCATTTTACGTGAATGAATTTCAACAATTAGTAATATGAAAAAACATAACACGATTAATTAATTCCAAATGACTAGATCCACCAATATAAAAAATATCAACACAATAAAAGATATCTTAAAATAACTCTAATCTTTTTACAATCTGGGCCCAAAAATGTATGAAAGCGTATCCATCTCCTTTACTATATAATAATTCTAATTCTTGTGATTGTGATAATTTCATTTATTTCAATTGGTACAGAAAAATTAAAAGATTTAAGTATATGTATGTTATATATGGTAAAGTTGAGTTACTTAAATGTCTGTTTCTCTTTACAAACTTGGATATAAACTATTATTATACTCTCATAGTGTTGGGATATTTTGTGTCGTAATAAAGAGGTTCATGAGATTGACGGACAGATCATGACGATTAAAAATTGTGTGCGTGTGCCGTTCACACGCAGTAGAAGTGAAACTTCAGAGAATATAGTCACAGATAATTCTCCTTTAACTGTTAATAATATAAATATAACTCCTTTAGCCTACATCCGTCAACATATTATAATTCAAAATAAACTTCTTAATTACCACGTTCAATTTTTCTCTGTTTTAGTCTAAAAAACATTATTATCAGTTATATTTTGGTCCAAATTGAACATATGTTTAGTCATCGGTCTTATTGACTCTCTAATCTGTGCTGTACAATGTTAAATTCGTATCTCTTTTTCTCACAAGGCTTACTCCTATATACTTATTTAGGACCTAGTTATGCAAAATGGAACCAACCCACACATTGTCAATTTTGAGAAAAAGCCGTTTTTATTAAAATTTTGCATACCAATAATGTGTCTATATTTTGGAAAAAAAATATTTAGAATATTGTACATTTGAATATACAATATTCTAAATATTTTTTTGCAAAATTTTAATAACAACGGCTTTTTCTCAAAACTGTCAGTATGTGGGTTGGTTCCATTTTGCATAAGTAGGTCCTATTTATCACTTTTTAGTGTCCCTTTTTGGTTTCATAAGTTTTAAATTAAAACGATTGTAAAGAAGTTTTTTTCCATGAAAAAGTATCCTTAAATAATTGATTTTTAGTGGTTTTATTTATTGAATTAAATAGTACATTACTAAAAATAAATTACTTAATACGCTCCCCGCCGACAGCGATTTGGAGTATTTTTTTTTCTTATAGATTTATGTTATTTTGTAAATATAGTTTTATTAAGAGTATAATTTAGTTTATTTCTTTTAATATCCAAAATAACTAATATTTAATATTAATTTAATCATATTAATGAATATTTAATATTAAAAAAATAAAATTTAATATAAAAAAATTAATCTAGATATTCATCTAGTGCCAGATTTTGTCAATTTAATGATGAGCTCAAAAGAGAATATTTAAATTCAAAATTTTATACAATACCACCGAATGAGGTGTCGAACCTTAGCGCTGTACCTATCTGCACATTTATTAAAAATATTTTCATTTAATGATGTTTATTTGGTATTGTTTATTTTTTTACTTATGTTAAAAAAGGGCGAATCATATATATAATCTTGGAGAAAAAATAAATTATTATTCTTCAAGTAGCAGCACAGGTTTTTGACCGCGATTATGCTAATCTAATGGAGCACATCTACCTAGAAGATACTTGTTATTAACACAAGTCTTGAAGACATCCAGGATGTAAACTTTAGACTTCAGAAAAGTGTATTTTACGCCATGCTTTACGAAAGTGGCCGCGAAGCGCTTTTAATATCGCAATATAAACCAACCTTAATAAACCTTAATAATGTATCAAGTTATTTATCCATAGGAAATATTGTTTACTAACGAGTCATAGCGAAGGTTTGAAACCTTCCTTGATCGTTCGTCAGTCAGCAAATAGGCTTATTTACGATTGCTCAGCACGTTACTGGTTAAATAATCACAGAAAATACGACCTTCGTGTGCGTCTTCTTTAAGTGAACTCTTGAGACGACAAACTACATTTGTAAAAAAGATTAATGATTAATGTATAAATAGAAAACATTTTTGGGATAATTTAAAAAATATGTCTCTGACCATAGATTCGATATTCAAGTTTACATAAACATATCCAGGAATTTATTAATCCTGTGAACATAAATAAAAGATAATTATTATAAATTAGATGTCCTGTCCTAAAATTAAAATCTATGACCAGATCCCAGCTCCCGGTTCCAATTGTGAATCTAAACCATCCGAGGATAAACACACACAAAAATTTTATCAAAGTGTTTCTCAAGTTATGTACATACCTATATTTCTACGATTCATTTTTATTTATATAGATAGGTAGCTTAAAGTATACTAGAAATTAAACAATCGACTAATTAGGTAGAATTGTTTTCAATAACAATAAAGGAAGCTTAACTTATATTATATTCTACCTATAATCCCTTAAGATTATAAATGTAGAATACTGAGTCAGGTCATCGAAGTCAATGGGTAAGGTTCATAGAAGGCTGGCTACGTTACCTCGATGGGTCGCCATACTGATTCGTTGTGTAAGGTAGAGCCCTCTGATCTCTCGAAGAGTCACTAAGTTGTTTTGAAATATCTTTGTAGAGGCTCATAGCCCTAGGACCCCACGATTCAAGTGTTTCTACAGTAAACGGCACAAACATACTAATTACAGACTGTGTGCCAAATCGCTGCTAGACGGAAGCATTCCTAGAAGGCTGGCTGGATGGCAATGCTAATTCGCTTTGCGAAGTAAACAACTTTCTAGACATCAAAGATTTGCCTGCAAATTTCTGTCTAGAAATTCTTGGCGGATGGACCATATGAACCTAGTATCTCAACTCCATACATACATAATTTCACGCCAGGTCCCTTGCGGGGTAGGCACGAACAACAGAGCGCCATTCGGGCTTATTCTTACACACCTCACTTGCTTCTTTGACATTCATAGCTCTTGTCATGCATGCTCGTCTGTTCTTAAGGCTCCTGACATCACCTTCTGATAGTACATGATCAATTTGATCATGGAAGGTGTGTCGTGGCCTTCCGCGACTTCTGCATCCATCCACTTTTGCATTGCATTATGCATGCATTTAGTCATTCTTTCATCATACATTCTTTTCACATAAACGGCATAAATATGTTTCCTCTTTCTAAAGATCCAAAGTTATTAATAATACTAATTGTATAACTACTTCTTAATGATAATAAAACTACGTTTTAACGGTTTTAAGCGCGGTAATTTATTTGAGTTAGGTTTATCCGACGTTATACGCAAATCTTTGTTTCAGAGAGCACATAAAATCTGTGACGGGAACCACGTGGCTGGAGAGCTTCAGCATGTCAAGCGAGTCTTACAACGCAATCAGCTGAAGACTCCACACCAACGTCACAAAGGCCCCAAACCACCTTCAGTTGAGCGGTGCCCTGTTACCCTACCCTACATCAAGGGGGTCACAGACAGAATTGGTCACATCCTCAGGCGAGCTTCAATCAAAACATATTTCAAGCCGCATAAAAAGATAACCCAATTTTTGAGACCTGTGAAATGCAATATCCCACTCCAGGATGCAGGTGTTTACAAGCTCGATTGTGAATGTGGATTATCATACATTGGGCAAACAAAGAGGAGCATAAAAACACGGGTAAAAGAACACATTGCTGACATGAAACACACAAGGTCTACGAAGTCTGCGATCAGTGAACACACGCTGGATAAACCCAACCATTACATCAGATTCGATAACCCACAAATCCTCGCGAAAGATAATCGTTTCATACCAAGAATGATGCGTGAGGCTATTGAAATAAAAAAAACACCCAAATTTCAATAGAGAAGATGGTTGGCAGGTACCACCTGTTTGAGATCCAATCATCAAAACTATTAAGACCCAAACCCAGCAAAAACCAACTGCCAGACCTCAAGACACTGTGAGCTCTTTCTGCGTGCAACGAAACAAACCAACTTGACTGATAATTTCTTTTATTTTTTCCTTCCACTCATTTTAATATTATATATAAAAAAAATTGAACTAGGCATGTTTGCTGAAGAGTTTCTTGCGCCGCTTCTTCTCTTTAAGCCACAACATGTTGTGAAGCGGTGGTAAATTAGATTAGGCTCCCATAGAGTAAATAATATCCATAAACAAAATTTAAAACTAAATAATTAAAATGAACAAGTTGGCGGTAGGCTGAATAAAAACTTTGACAATACACGTTTGACAAATGTCATCTTTGTCTTCCGTGACCACGGCCACTGAAAAGCGGCCGAAACGTCGGATAAACCTAAATCAAATAAATTACCGCGCTTAAAACCGTTAAAACGTAGTTTTATTATGTGTACAAGTCGCGAAAACTTAAGAAAATACTTCTTAATGCCTACTTCACGAAAAGTGAACATCATATATTTACTTCTAGTGACGCTCTAAGGTTGATCTCTTTCTTCTGATTCGATTAATACACTTCAATATTTTTAAAGGTCAAGGCTGTTGATAGGTGCTGAATGAGAAAAGCAGAGGACAGGAAGTCCATTGCGATTTTTTCACTAATCTAAATCAAATTTTATGTAATAAAATTTGTGATACTTTTTATCCCGAACCCGCAGGAATTTTCCTGAGAGTGGTTTGAAGTGGCTCGAGTGCATAAAAACTATTTTTTTTCGACTCAATTTTTACTAAAACTATAGCTTACATTATTTTTTTAAATGCTGCGATACATTGCGCTCCGGGAATCCGGCGGGAATATCAAGTCAAGCGTGGACGAAGTCACGGGCATATAGTGAGGAACAGTGTGGAAGAAGGGGAGTAAATAAAAACAAATAGAGGGGGAATTAGTTACTACTTTGTTTTATTTAAACTAGATTTAACCCATAACCAGAGAACATAAATCACTCAAGATTTCATTTATTTTAACCCCCACCTTTTTTAATTGTTCGACTATTAAACATAAGATTTATGAGAGTAACGTAATGTTTCTTGTAGCATAATAAATTTTCGCTATGGTGAATTGCCTAATTAAATGTCACCTTCACGTATTGAAACTGATTTCGACGCTTATAACATTGTTTTGCAGTGATACTATGTTTACTGTAATTATTTAAAACTTACTTACAACTTTGAATTTATATCTTTAAAGTATAACAGTAGACATAGTTCACTAAACGCAGAGGTCCTCGGTTCGACTCCTAGCATTGTGAATTTAGTAAAGAAATTTTCCGTTATTTGCCATGGTCTGGGTGTTTGAGGTTGAGTTTTATGTTGAGTGTTACTCGTGGCACAATCACAAATTGTTTATATACTAATATTTAAGTTTATTTATTTAAGTGAAAAATTCTTTAGTCACGTTGGGCACTTTTGGGATGGAGGAATAGCACTGAACTCGCGTGACCATCATGATCAGTTACAAAATTTTCACTTCAGACGTACAGTCCTACGACTGACAATTTTCTTTATTATGCCGAAGATGCTTAGTGGGTCACTTTTCGAATTTAGGCTGGCAAAACGCACGACTTAGCTAGTTTTCTAACCTGATGTACACTCGTGGTATATAAAGGTTCGCCTGTTGGCAAATTGATTCATTTAACGTTCCGCCAGCACATGTTACCCTTTCAAACTAAGTCATAGAACAGACTGTTCAGAAGATTATGTCTAACTGTTTGACAATAAAGTTTAAAATAACTTAGATCAAAGTTGTTTGATTTTATGTCTCGTGTAAGGAGATTGTTTAGAGATGTACAACCCTTTTGTTGGTTTTAATATTTATAATAAGCGTAGTGATTATATTCTCTTTGTTTCTGATGAAAACTGTTAAATCAGTGTCTGTCATTGTCAACGTTGCAATTTTCTATTTTCACGTCACTATATTTTACAAACGTAAAATTTCTGAAAATGTTGACAGTACTGTTTCCTGTATTTGTGCAAGCAAAAGTCGAGTTTAAAGTGACGAACCTTTCATACCGTGATTGTACTTCATATTTTCATCATGACGAAACCCACACATCAAAATAACCGATGTACAATGATGTGCCAAGCATCAGCGCGGTGCAAAATACTAATAAGCGCCTAAAAATGTTCAAAAACTTGACGGCGTCTTTCACGCTTTGGCGCTGTTTGCATCGCACGACCTTGTCTATCTATATAGACGGCGCGCCCCTGCCGATGTGTCGCAATCAGCCATGGGCAAACGTGGCAGGCAAACTGCCTGTTTCCTTTGAAAAAAATAAGCTTCTTTAAAAAGGTTTTTAAATACAAGCTTTTGAGATCCTGGATATCATGTAGCAGCTGAGTGCTAGCCAAGACAAGTAAAACGAGCCCAAACACGACGGGTCTATTTTCTTTAATTCAGGACTTCCTATGGACACGTTCTGACTCTATCATCAGATCAGCTCCATGGTACCATATTATTGCATTGTCGCGCGATATACATATGTGTGGAAAATTTCAGCTCAATCGGAAACCGGGAAGTTGGTCAAATTTAACTTGCAAGATTCCACCCGAACTTACATACATACTTACATAAATACATAGGTACATCCATTGCAAGTTAAATAAAAGCTAGTAATAAAAATGGTGAGCTCCGAGTCCGGGAGTGGGCGTTATGGGCTGTTACTATAAGTTCTTATTATCTTTATGTATGTGTGTATGTCACTTATCACCTAAAACCATTGAACCGATTGTAATGATTTTGTTTGTATGTGTTAGAATGAGTCCCGGGATGGTTTAAATTTCAATTGGATCCGCTAGATGGCGTTGCAACAGGGTTTTAGAGTAGAGTTTTTCTCAATGCAGAACAATGGCTGCCGGGTCCACTACATCTATATATATAACATATAAAAGAAAGTCATGTTAGTGACACTCTTTATAACTCAAGAACGGCTGTACCGATTTGGATAAAAAATTGGTGGGGAGGTAGCTTAGAACCAGGAGACGGACATAGGATACTTTTTACTTTATACTCCTAATCACCTAGACCGATTGATTTTGTATGTTCAGTGGGTTCCCGGATGGCTTAGATTCAAAATTGGAACCGGTAGGTGGCGGTGCGATCAGGTTCTAGATTTTTACTTTTTCAGAGCAGGACAACGTCTGCCGGGTCCGCTAGATTTAGTTATGAATTAAATATTAGTGTTAATATTATAATTAAGTTTCTCATTCTTACTCCGTCTGCTCTGAGTCGTATATCCTTCCCAGCTGCAGTTAGAAGTGCTCGCAGGATGCTTGTGGCTGTTCCTGTCTGTCTGCTTGCAACTATGTGAACAGCAGTTTGTTGCCGACTCTGTATGGATAAATTTTAAGAATTAAAAACTGAAGGCCTGTTTCTTTAGTAGGTGTGCCGGTCACTTCGTTCGCATGGGACGTTGACTTCATAATTATATTTTTTAACCCTGGAAGATTACGATTTTTGCTGAATAAACCGTAATTTTAACTTCAATTATTGTACATGTTTCATAACGATTAGGATTCAAAAATAATTAATAAAAAATTTAACACCTGCGCGGGATTGTGGTCTAAACGTTCGCCTGATTAAGGGGGATGTCCCTTTCTTTGATGATTAGTTATTATTGATATCAATTATGCATACCAAGCAGTATATATAAATAAATCCATATTTCTTAATTACATTGTACCAGTATGATAGTTTATTGCATTGGGCTCTTAAATTAGTCGTCTTTGATCTTTAATTATTACAGAAAATGTTAGTGTAAATAAAGTGCACCGATCATAAGAGGCCCATAAATAGTAGCCAATACACATACTCAAACCAACGCGCACTACCACCGCATTGCATTACACGCACACTTCACAAACAAACCAAGACACACAAAGAGCTTAAAAATTAATAACCCAGGCACAGAAAGGAAAAAACAACACAAATGGCACTAGATAGGATAATATATATAAGTATGGACATAAGGCCCGCACTGCACATGCACTTCCTCACAACACCAGCATGTAACAGATATACTCTACATTACTATAAGTTTAGTATTAAAATTAGAATAAATTAACTTAATAAGTTATTCGTAAGGTACATACGCCTCAACACAAAAATCACTCAATTAATGTCACACACAAGAACCAAAATTACCAATACCTAAGCGTGTTTAAATTCTAAAAATTTAATCTAGAAATTAAGTTGTGAAATATGGTACGGAACTCAAGTCCGTCGAGTTGTTAGAAAAAAAAATATAGGAGCCAAAATAATAAGCAGTTTCATCAACCCGATGTTGTGTAAAGGCCGTAGCGCTGCGCTGGTGTAGCACACAGTTACAACCTTCGTAGCTCGTAGCAATGATACCAGCCTTTCAACACAGATGGCAGCCTTATAGTTTTATAAAATTAAGTAAATACAAGTGCGTAAACTTAGTACGTAAATTAAAATATTAGATACATTTAGGGCCACTTGCATAAGATTGCTTGTATTATTTAAGAAACACAAAACGTATTTAACACCCTTAAATACAATAAGCGTCTTGCACAACGCAAATTTTGCCGCTAATTATGTTGAAACAACTGTCAATACGTTTTGTGTAAAACGAATTTAGGCAGTTTATTATGATTAACTAATTTTATTTAAAGGCGGTCGTTATGCAAGCGGCCCTTAAAGTATTTAATCATACGATAGCCTTTTCTTGTTTTTTTTTATTCCTTAGAATTCTTCTTCATTGGTAATAGGTAAATTGCTTACCCCTCCTGTAGCAAATGGATCCACTCCCCGTTTTGATAAAAGCAACTTGACGATATCCTCTCTGGAGTACATTGCTGATATGTGGAGAACATTGTAGTTGTCCTGTGAAGTAACATAATATAAGAAAATATAGAAATATGCGACTTATGTAGGTATCATTGATGGTAGAGGGTCATAAATGTCACGGACATGTAATAAGATTGGATGAAAGTCACGTGATAAAAAAGTATTGAGCCGAGCCCAATTCTGCTTATTACTATGTCGTCAAAATCGGCGGACATTATCGTCTCAACCGTAGGTTGGGCTGATTTCGGTATTCTGTTAATTACCATGGCGTGCCACGGGCATGAGACTCTATCTTTATAATTATTTATGTTCACAAAAATGACTTAAAGGATCTCGTTTAAGCAATTTTTGAGAATATGGTATTTTTGTTTTAAAGCTGAACAACAAATATAGTGGACATTTATAGCCTCTATGAAAAACTATCCTTGTGTGAGCACTGTTATGCGATTGCCAGAATTTTTTAATGTCTTACCGCTCTAGTTAATTAAAAACAACAAATGAAGTCGCGGTTAAAATCTAATATTTTACAAAAAATACTTTATGTATACAATGTATACTGTTTGTCGAGACAAATATCGCGTGCAACTAGAGCCTTTCCAGACGTTTGCACGTATTACCTTAATTAGAATATACATATTGCACGCTTTGTTTGAAAGTTTGCTGCAATAACTAGCCTAAAAGGATGAAAGTTGATTGCGATAATACATTTTTTATTGAACGTAGACCATCATCATCTTAGCGTTAAATCCAGGTGCTTTTGGGGCGTTTGCCGTGAAGTCCGGGGTCCACTTTCCTAGTTTTTCTTCTCCATTTCGCGCGGCATCACCATTTATGAGACTATTGGTACGCGTATCATACTTTACTACTTCAAGCCAGCATTTCTTGGGCCTGGCGGAGGCGTCAAAGTTAGACATTTGTTCCCCACGCAAGTAGCCGGTTTTCGTAAACCGTGACCGTACCAACGTAGGCGACACTCTTGAAGTTTATCCGTTATGTCACGGATATGGAGGCTGCCCGTGCTTCCGCGTGACTCCACACATCCATTGCAGCATATTAGTATAAAATCCCAGTCACCCCAGACTTATGTGATTTTAGGAAAGATGAAATTTTTAGGATCGGTAGTTTAACATAAACTTCGAAAGGAATGGATACTCGCTAAGCTGAAAGCGGAGCCATTTTTCAAGTAGCAGGTATCAAAGGTGAAAAAAAGCCATGCTAACTTACGTCAAAGTAGCAAGGCTAGTTTTCACATATGTCATATATGATATTGTTATAAACAAAGATATACAGCTGCCAGACACTTCCTACAGACACTTAAAAAAATAGCGGGAACTTACCTACATCATTTTAGGAAGGCTGAATTTTATATATATTATCAAGTATAATATTTAAAAATATTTTCCAATCAGCCAGACAAATCTTACGAGCCAAACATCCTCCCAGATACATTAAGAGTTCCGTTGTGCGTTGTGTGCAAATATATTTGATCTGTGTACTTTAGTTATCTATAATAATATAACATTCTAAACGTGTCTGTTTTTCGGAGCTATTTAAAAAAAATAACTATTAAGTTATAACTGGAATAGACTATATAAATGACGGAGAACACGATGCAATTTTTTTTGATTTCTTGTCTGTCTGTTTGTTGGTAATTCAGGTAAAAACTACTGGGCCGATTTCGATGCGATTTTAGTTGATCGACAGCAAATTCTTAGACTTAAAATCTGCGCTACGGTATATCCCGGGAATCCCGTGCAAAATTATTTAAAATTACCAGATAGAAATATTTTTTATATTCCATTACGATTTTTTTACTGATCATCTGAAAATTTTACGTAATAGAATGTGTGATATTTTTTCGCGGTTTGAACTTGTTCGAGTGCATAATAATTAGCTTGTTTCGACACAGTTTTCACTAAAACGAAGCTTTACATTCTTTTTAAATTGCTACGGTGGTATGTGCCTAGGGAATCCTGCAGGAATTGTAAGTCAAGCCTCGACGAAGATACAGGGATACCTAGTATTAGCATAACGTTGTAAACACGAGTGTTAATATACTTTTTATCCTATATACATAAATTCAACTTTTGAATGTTTTTGTCCGCAAGTTCAAAAAGTAGTCGATACATTGACCTCCCTGAAAGATAATATCAGACTGCGTCACAGCAAAGCGGTGGCCGGGTTTAGGTAGTACTTATATATAACCTATTTACTTATTCTTCTATTCTAAATTAAGTGTACCCAAAAACTTTTCTAGTTCTATTTTGAATAGATTACTTTTATTAGTGTATACGTGGAATACTAGTTGCGAATGAGTTTTCTTCTGATTATAATGCAAAAGGAAATGTAATGCGTGTGTTGCGTGCCTTATGATTGCCAAAGGCTGCCTGCCATTCATTGGTCACTATGAAGTGACGTCATGTTTGAATAAATTACGTTTATGAGTACTAACACTTTCTAAAGAATGCTGTTTTAGTAGTTTTAGATCTTCGTGATCATTACTAATGCTGACATTAGACGAATTGACGAAATGGATACTGTTAGGAGTTGTGAGACTCCAATTAAAATGCCCTTAGAATTACTATAGAGTTTATTAGAACTATACAAACATGTATAACACAGGTACAAATATAACCGAACACAACAAGTCCAAACGTAATGCAGAAGGTCGTAATTCAATAAAACTTACTTACTTACTCCGTTGGCTCAGTGACCCAAAGTGGGTCTTGGCCTCCGAAACGAGAGCATGCCACTTTCCTCGATCCTGTGCGGTGTCTTGCCAATTACTGGCTCCTATCTCCGACAGGTCAGCCTCTACTCTGTCCTTCCAGCGATATTTGGGACGGCCGACCGGACGCCGACCAACCGGCCGTCCCAAATATGCTTTCCTCACGCTGCGATCCTCTCCCATCCGTTCTACGTGACCGAGCCAGCGGAGGCGGTGAGCTTTTATTTCTCCTATTATGTTAGGCTCGGCCACGAGATTCTCAATTTCGAGGTTACTTCGGACCCTCCAGCTACCATCCTCTCTTTTGGTTGGACCCAGGATCTTACGGAGAACCCTCCTTTCCACTATTAAAAGCTGGTTCTCCTCTTTAAGGGTAAGCGTCCAAGCTTCGCACCCATACATCAGGATGGGCCGTATGACGGTTTTGTAGATCCTGATTTTAGTTTTTCTATTTAGAAGCTTGGACACCAATACCTTATGCAGGGCCGCACAACACCTCAGAGCATTTTGTATGCCTATACGGACTTCGTCCTCTCTGTTGTTTGTGTCGGTGACTGTGCAGCCCAGATATTTGAATTTGGCTATCCCTTTATACGTAACATCACCAACATGAAGGTTCTGGCGTGGCATATAAATGTTTTTGTATCTCTTCATGTGGAGATATTCAGTTTTCTCGTGATTAATTTTTGATTAATGATTAATTAATTCAATAAAAAGTCCGTTATTATTAGATTCCTGATTGTAGTACACACGTCTCATTTAGATCGTGGTTCTCGACTCGACTGCTCCTCCTCCCTCAATCGGGCCATCGTTTTATACTGCACAAATGCAATGTATCCGCCCGGCAACGTGGACCGAATTTTCTAGAATCAGCTTGTACTTTAAAATCCGTAACACCTGGCTAATGATAACAATACAACAGTAGGCTGTTGCCAATAAATAAGTAAACAAAAGAAGACGAACATAAAATAATAACAATAGTTTCAATATTATTAGTTATTAGTTCAAATGCCGACGGGTAATAAATGTGCTTCTACAAATCTGTACATGGAATTTGTCTTTGTTTTGTTTACTTATTGAATGGCATACGTTTCTAGAGAAAAGCCCATTGTTATATTGTACTATTTTATGGACGCTTGCGATCGAATAATTAGCCAGGTGTTGCGGATTACGGCGACTACGATACGGACACATTTGTATTTATGAGGTATAAAACCACGGCCTAATGGAGAGAGGGGGCAGTCGAGCTACGACTACGTTACGAGCGTGACGAGTGTACAATCGGGGATCTAATAGTGACGGACTTGCGCGTTTTAATGAATAACAACCTTCTGCATTACGTTTGGATTTGTTGTGTTCTGTTATATTTGTACCTGTGGTATACGCGTTTGTATAGTTCTAATAAACTCTATAGTAATTCTAACGGTATTTTAATTCGCGTCCCGCTAAGCTCGTAACATTATTATTAAAAATGTGAGTAATCGTACAATAATTTTGTATACCACTATCGCCGTTTACATTGTAATTAATTTATTCCTACTACGGGTTGTCTTAAAGAAATCGCTTTATAGTAATAAGACCACACTTTGTATTAACTCAGAATAGTAGGTATAGTATCTAAGTGTATCTGTAATGGTGTACAATAAAGAATTATCTATCTATCCCATTCTAAGGATTATAAAATTAAGTGCTCTAAATTTAGTTCTCATAGATTAAGAACTGCATTATATAGGTCTTGCCTACCTTATAGCACACATAAGCGCTATTGACCTACATGGTTGGGTAGAAATCACCGACTGAGTCCTATCAAGCAATCTACGAGTGGCGGCTTCAAGCTACTGCAATTACGAAGCAATTACTGTGCCTATTTAGGTACTTGCTATTACGTATGTATAAATTATGATAATTTCAATACTCTAAGAGATTCCCTTTGCAATTCATAATATTTATTAATAGAATAAAGTATTTATTTATTGCGTAATGGATGTACACAGATCTTAAAATTGTCAGAGTACCAATACATTCTGCCTGTAACAGAGTCTAAAATTAGCCGAACAGCAAAAAGGGTGGAGGTTCCACTTCCCCCTTCCTTTATCTTATTATCCTATCTCCCTTGGTAACCCCTCCGTACGATCGTATCTCTTAGAGGTGGTGGTGGAGGCTAGAGCCTATCTCTTCAAATACAAATATTTTTATTCAAAATAAGTTCCACTGGAGAACACTTTGAAGGTCATATATATAAAAAATTAAATTGACTTCCTATTCTATGTGCACCGCTTCGCAACGTGTTACTGCTGGTTTATCTTGCTATCTCTTTGTCTCCGTATTACCCTCTATTCCATCCTAAAGGGATAGAGAGGACAGTAAGATAGAACAGTGAACAACTGGTGATGCAAACGTCCATAGGCGATGGAACGGTGACGGTAAGTACTTTCCATCAAGCGATTCGTTTGCATGCTTGCCAGTTTCGCAATAAATAAAAATTGTGTGTGTGCAGTTCACACGCAGTAGAAATGAAAGGCGACAAAGTGTGACAAGGGGTGGGAGGGCTTCTAAATTTCGTGACGTCACATTTCATGTATTAATTATATCGTTATAATATATTTAAGCTTTAGAACACGAAACTTGAAGTAGTACCGAAAAACTTCAAAACATTTCCAATTCTATCTGTTTGAGCATAGTGTTTAAATTATGAAATATAATACATTCTATCTCATTCTCTCGCAGGCTTAGTCCTATAGATTTATGCGTTTATTTCTTTTTTGTGTCACTTTTTCGTTTCATCGAGTTTCAAATCCCTACGATTCTAAAGAAGTTTGACTTCAAAAAGTAACTGAATAGTGGGATACACAATTAGACATACAGGCAGATGTTTAAGAGTGATGAAATCATAAGGGTTGTCTATCTGCATTTTGCATATGAAACTGTAAAGAAGGAATTTTAATGGTTTTTGCTTAATAATGTGTTGAACTTACGTTGTTTCTGGCGCCGACGTCTGACCCTAGCTCTATGAGTCGCTCCACGAAGGATGTTCGGTTGTCCTTCACCGCATACATCAGTGGTGTCATGCCTGTCGTCTGAAACAATAAGAACGCTATCAAAATTGTGCTAGGTTTCTATTGAATATATCGGACGTTAGCAAGAAAATCGAATTGTTTCAAATAAACCGAGTGTGTAAGTAATTTAAAAATATCACAAGATTAATAACTTTTTAATGTGTTTGAAATATACCTAACAATAATTATTTATTCATTTTTAGACACATAGATCCATAAAAACAATTTGAACAGTTATATTAAATATATATAAATAAAATTAAAGTAAATATCAGAAAGTCAGTCAGTTATGAAATCTATAGATACATTAATACGCGTAGCAAAAACTTTGTATCCTTTTTACGAAAATTGCGCGGATGGAGGAGTACGAAATTCGTAACATATAGTTTATGTAGAGAAGAAGCGACGAATGCTTATACTTTTTTAAAATTATGCATAAAAAATACATTAATCATCAATAAAAAACATTACTCAGGCCACCATGTATTTGACACACACACTCTTTTTATTGTTCAAGTTAAATTAACAGTGTAGCCTTGGCTACGTATGGCTACGTATGGTCGAATTTCGACCACCGACGACCACTAGTTAGTTTAAAAAATCATTCACATACATATTTATATTTTATTTCAATTAATTATTGTATGTAGCAATTTGTAGCCAGTCCCAATATATTTTTGTTTAATAATGATAATGGCTAGCAACGACCGCAATTATATAACATTGTCACCAGTTCTGGGCACAGCGTGCATTTGTTCTATTCTGTAACAGTTCATAAGACGACTTTCTTATATTTTCTACTGTATCCAATTTCTGTATTGTGCCAAAAAAACACTGTGTATAAATTCATAATTCTTATATTCGTTACTTGTAATGTTGCAACATTACAAGTAAGGGATGTTAATACATATGGGTTTATTTGTTAAGAGCAATTAAGGGCAAATTTTACGGCACCGTAATAACTGGTACCCGTATCAAAAGATCAAATCTTACAAACAATCCATACTTAAATGTAAAAGTGATTTATTTGTATACTTGTACAAAAATTATACATGTATGTACCTAATTATTTTTCTTTTGTTCCAATTATATAAGTACCATGGAAGATAAATACTACGGATGGCAATTGTTTATTATTACTTCCTAAATTTTAAAATAAATTTTAGATTCGTTCTTCTTTTTTAATTTTTTTTTAACAAATCAATAAAAATATAGGTTTTTTATTTTTGGTAATGTATTTATAAGGTCGTCAGAGCCATATAAGCTCAGGAAGGCTTTATTCATCAAAAATCATCATAGCATGGCATGAATATGTGGGTATATTTATGAAATTAACAACTTTTGTGACCAGTCTTACTAAAATTTCGCAGTCGCGGTTCGTCGAACACTCGGTGCGCTCGCGACCATTCTCTAGAAGAGGTAATATATCTTCTTTCTTACGGCCACCTCGTTCCTGAGCCAAGATGCTACGCGATGCTCAAAATACAGGTCAGCCTTTTTGTCGCCTGAGAGTCTATATATGTCATAATTATATGGTATTATGTATATTAGAACGATATGGCTATATATAGCATTGTTATCCAATATTTTTTAATGTAGTTAACAATATTGTTAGCTCTTAATTTCTTTAAAATTCTCTCCCCCGTCGAACTTTAAAGGTCGAAAATCTATACATATAAATAAAATTGGAGTGTCTGTTTGTAATACTGAAATAACCGCTTTTTACTACATGCATATGAATATATATACGGTACATACAACAAAATAACATTTTTTACAATTTTTGTCTCTGTTTGTCTGTCTGTTTGTTCCGGATAATCTCTGAAATGGCTGGACCAATTTTGACGCGACTTTTATTGGCAGGTAGCTGATGTAATAAGGAGTAACTAAGGCTACTTATATTTATTTTAGCAAAAAAAATATTTTGTAATTACGACGATTTTAAATCATCACGCGGGAGAGACCGCGGGGCGCAGCTAGTTATGAATGAAACCAAAGTATAGATTCAAAAATACTTGAAATGAAAATCGCTGGAACAATCTGCTAGGTAATTTTGAGATAGCGATGTTTGTATGATAATAAATAAATAAATAATAAAATAAATATTTTTGATTAAATGCTCTTTTATCGCTTGAAGACCAAATAACCTGCGCCCCGCGGTCTCACACACGTGGTGATAGAAAAATCGTTATATTTTGAATAACTCACACTATATTTTTATAAACAATAGGGTATGTGTTATTCTGATGTGTAAACTCTATTATTGAATAGTTTTATCAAAATCCATTCACTAGTTTTCGCGTGAAAGAGTAACAGACATACATCCATATATTCTTACAAACTTTCGCATTTATAATATTAGCAGGATTTAATCACTGATCCATCTCCTCTACTGTCTCATGTCCGGTATTCCATCCATGACAACGCGTTGGTGTCGTCCTAAGTGTTTTTAATTTTGTAAATTAGTTGATGAACCTTTTCGCTTAATTATCGTTAGGTAAAGAAATAACTTTCTCTTGCCCTGATTTGGTTTTTCGACTTCAGGTGGGAGCTTCCTGTAGTCAGCAATATCCGGTGTGGCTTTTAGCCGATTAATATCCGCCGATGTTGACCCAGCCCTAACCCGGCCACTGCTTACTCACGTCCGGTTTTGTCGATTAGTTCTTATACGTGGATAGTAATTACTATTGATGAGCTAAAAGTTTTTGCGAATTGGGTATTACACGAATGACTCAAGGAATCTTATATATAAAATACTCGTGTCACAATGTTCGTTCCCATACTCCTCCGAAACGACTTGACCGATTCTCATAAAATTTTGTATGCATATTGGGTAGGTCTGAGAATCGGCTACTATCTATTTTTCGAACCCCTAAGTGATAAGGGGTGTCCACCCCAATTTTTTTAAATTTATTTTTTAGATATTTTTGGTACTGCATTAAAAAATACATACAACCCTAAATTTTCAACTCTCTACGATCAACACAACACACGTTTTTTTATAATTTTCTACTGGGATGATTTTAATTTGAACCAGATAGATGGCGCTGCAATCGGGTACCATAATTTAGGTGTTCTTTTTGTTTTTGTATGTGTTGAAGTTTGTCCCGAAATGGTTTAAATAAACGATTGGACCCAGTAGGTAGCGCCGCGATACTCCTCCTAAACGCTGGGCTTGATTTTGATAAACTTCTTTGTTTGTTCAAGTGGATTTGAGAATACTTTAGATTAACATTTGGTCCCGATAGATGACGCTGGAATCGGGTTCTAGATTTTTATTTTTTAAAGGCAGGACAATGTCTGCCGGGTACAGGTAGTAAATATATAAAAGTTTTTTTTAAAATAATAATACATTTATTTCAGTAATTGAGTATTTCCATATTGTACAGTTTTATATTATAGATTATTTCACTGTTATCAAATTTTAAAATTCAAATTAATTCACCGGCATAACAATTAATTAATAAAACAAATACTAGGGCATTACACCCGCGTCACTATCTTTATATATAAAAGAAAGTCGTGTTAGTTACATTATTTATAACTCAAGAACGGCTTCACCGTTTTGGTTGAAAATTGGTGCGGAGGTAACTTAGAACTAGGAGACGTAGGATACTTTTTATCCCGTTGAAACCGGTAGGTAGCGCTGAGATCGGGTTCTAGAATCCTCCTAATCACCCGGAACGATTTTGTTTTTGTGTGTTTGAGTGGGTCCCCGGATGGTTTAAATCCACAATTGGAACCGGTAGGTGGCGCTGAGGTCGGGTCCTAGATTTTTGTTTTTTCAGAGCAGGACAGCATCCGCCAGGATCGTCCACAATTGGAAACGGTAGGTGGCGCTGGGATCACGTCCTAGACTTTTATTTTTTCAGAGCAGGACAACGTCTGCCGGGGCCGCTAGTAATTATTATAAATGTTTCTACTCCACGGAGTCAAAGGGTATACCCTGATGATTTCACTTATGGGCTCCGCCACCGGGCCGCGTGGTGGCAAAAAACAAACAAACTCATGCAGTGGCCAGTCCGATCGATCTACAAAAACAAGGTGCAAAGTTACTATAAATAATAAACAAGATATTATAAATTAAACTGTTGTGAATATATAATTTTACAATAAATTGTAAAACAACGTAGGTAAGTAAAAGAGTGCGTGCTTTAATACTGTGCAATCGTCTAATTTTTAAAATATCATAATAGAAACAATTATAAAAACTGTTTAAACTGTTAGAATTATGATTTCATAATATCCATGTACTATGTCCATTCAGTAAATACATTTAGTACATCCATTCATTACGGCCATACAAAGAGGTTGTGACGTTTTGTATGACGATGAAAAGTATTTCTGTTGATTAGATTATTAAGTATCCTATTATAAAGTAAAATCTTAAAAATGTACTCATACACATCTTTAGTGCTCCGTGGCCATTTTTTTAAAACTTTTGTACTATCAGAAAAGAATCGCCTGTCTCACTGTTAGTCTATATGTCACTGCCATTTTTCTCTATGTATAGTTATGTTGTAAATATTTTTACCTAGACAAGTTGCTGGGAAAGTTCTTAAAACAAAAGTAACACGTGCAGCAGTCTAAATAGAATAAACAGTAAACTTATAGGCACTAAGTGTGCACTTGCCTTATTACCGGTTAAAATGTGACGCAAGTAAATCCCTTCTCTGGATCTTTGCAGAAAGCACTGTATTTAGCTATATATATATATATATATATATATATATATATATATATATATATATATATATATATATGTTTCTATACTGTAGATGAATTTCTCAAAAAAGTGCTTGTCATTAATCTATATGGGACAGCTTAATGATTTTTTTTCTTTTGATTTATTACTAAAGGTTATTTGATATGTTTCTGAATTAGAATATTTATGTAAGTTTAATTTTAGAATTTAAGTAGTTTATTTGTCTACCACTATGTAGAGAATTGTATAACACCGGTATGAATTACATTCTTGCAAATAAAGATATTGATTGATTGCTTTTCATTTGGAATACGAGGAAAGTTATTAAAAACCTAAAGTTAAACAGACCATATTTTATTAAAACATAAATTAATAATAATAACAACAACAACAACAACAACGCCGCCAGCCTTTTGGGAACGTTAATCAGACTTAAACAGTCTTGATCAGACTTAAACAGTCTTGATCAGTCTTAATCAGTCTTGATCAGGCTTTAAGGCAAATTAATCAATTTTCCAATTATCAATTAAAATATAAAAATACATAGAAGTCAGAGTCAAGATGAAAGTCACGGAACAAAAAGAATGTTAAACTACAAGATATGGGTACAAATGTAAAGGTAGACCAAATAGATGGATGGATTGTGTGAAGGATGCTATGATGATTTGTGGTGTGACAGAAGATGTATCTCAGAATAGAGGAATGTGGAAGGAAAAGACATATTGCGTCGACCCCAAATAATTGAGATAAGGTGAGAGAAAAGAGATAGAGTCAAGAAATTTGAGATTCGTTCTTATAACAAAATGGAAAGCCTGAGCTCAACTGTGGGACATTTCTGGACTGTTTTTATACAGAGTAGTGTAATAAGAAATGAAACGCCCACGCGCAATGACTAAGTCAAAGTGTTCGTACACTGGCCGATTATTCGTAACATTCAGCAAGGTCACTGCTCGCGTGCTTTTTGCCTTGTTATATGAATAATGGCTGCCCGAATAAAGATTGCATCGGATCAAGACAGTGGGCAGGCGTAAAACAATGTTCTTTGTTTCAACAAAGGGGTTGCTTAATTAGTGGATCATGTATGTAACTAATTCTGATTAGAGGTGTTTAATTGCTTAGGTGGTAATTTATTTATTATTAAAATCTATCTTTCCCAAACATTTAAAAGTCAAAATAATACAGAGTAATAAATCTAAACCAAAAATGCAGGTTTATCTAAGAAATGATCCGTGCGTGCTTATCCGTGCAAGAACGGAGAAAGAATACAATTTCCTGCGGCCGGGTGGCCTGTCGTAAGAGGCAACAAAACAACCCACAGACAGGTGGTAAGATATCTAGGTGAATACCACCCCTGGTCTAGAGTATGCCGCCATAACAACCTTGACTTGTGTGCCGGCATTAGTGGCCAGGTCCAGTCTCACTTTTGAGAGCGGCAGCACATTGGTGTGACAAATGTCCATAGGCGATGGTAACCGCTTTCCATCAGGTGGGCCGTCTCATGCAATAAAAAAAATGTCGTCGTCAGTTTGTAAAAATTCTCGTAAAAGGAGTCTAAACAGTAAAAAAAAAAAATCTACCATGATATTTTATAACTAAGATAGTTATTATTTCAATGCCTGTTATTTTATTCGTAAATAGTATTAGAATCTTTTGTAACATGTGTATGTTCTTTCGTTTTTTGTTATTAAAAAAAATAAACTTAATCTGTTTAAAACCGCTTTCCATCAGGTGGGTCATCTGTGTGTTTGCTGAATTCATGCAAAAAATAATAATGAAAAAGTATAGAAATAATAGCAAGAAAACACTAAAATTATTATCCATTTAATCTTTCATAACACTTTGACACTAAACTCCTGATGGGAAAACTGCAATAATTAAACCTAACTATATATAACTTAACTTTCTTTTTGAAACTTCACTAACAATTAATGATTTAAATACCCGTTTAGAAGAATTGAGATTGAGAAACTTGATTATGATTTTTTAGGGTTCCGTATTCACGGAGCTTTTCTTATTTAAAATCAAAATAAAAGCTAATGTGCATTTCTGAAGTTGTAAAAAGTGTGTCCTTAAGTTTTTAAATACATGGTGAAAAATTTTGAAAACATTTGTGCTACGAACAGGATTTTTAAAACATTTCTTGTTATGAATAATTCAAAGAAAATTAATTTTCACGTAAAACAATGTTTAGTTTATGAGCTATAGGATATTTTTGATGATAATTTTGGTTTGATGGGGCGTAATCAAATATACCGGTTTTGTTTGTTTGTTCCCACCACTAGTACAATCACATAAATTACAAAGATCTAAAATAATCTAAAAGTAGTGACGTTCACTTTGATCACAGATAAATTTCATTCGAAATAAAGTTAGGACTCATCTTCAGGAACCCTTTCCTGTACGTTGTGTGACATGCATTTGGCCGCTTTGTATATAAATAAAAAAAATGGTTTTACAATACATCCATTGAGGCATAAAGTGTTGAACATTTGAGTAAAATTTGTGCACAAAAGTTACATTGAATAATGTTGATAAATAAAAAACCGGTTTCATTAAACTGTTCTTTAACACTTTCTTAATATGCGTTCTTTAATAAAATGTCTTCTTTGATGCTTTTACTTTTACTACATAACTTATAATGTAATCTACTAAAATAGAAGAATATTTTGTATGAAGATAGTCAATGATTGACATCCTTCGAAAGACATCAACGCTCGCCGCAGTAAGTTAAATTCCGAAGCGCATTCTATTTCTGTTATACCAGAAAAATGTTTGGATTTATTGCGGACGCCGTTTGAACATATAAATTAAGTGAACTTAGCAAAGCGTAAGCTTTCTTACAATTTATACGATCTATATTTAAATATTTTCAGGGCGTTGTTGTATGTTCAATTTAAATTGTAACATTTGTTTATACTTCACAGACCGCAGAGCGAATCAGTATTGCCATTTAGTATGGCAATGAAGCCAGCCTAAGCATGCTTACATCTAAAAATGATCTGGCACACAGTCTAAAATTAGATAATAATAACTTATTTATGTTATTTTAACATTTAATTAATTGAATAATACAATCGAATAAGTTATCAAATAAAATGGTTCCCAAGTACAAATAGATAACGTCAGGACTTTTACTTTATTTAAATAAACTACAAAAATATTTAAAATATTTGAATTTTTAGAAACTAATTTGAATTTATCTATAAAGATAATTTACAACAACAGCCCTGGTGGTTGGCACGAGAAAGTCTTTTAAATTGTATTTGCATTATATACCCATTCATTGCAAAAAATTGCTTTTTTGTTTGAGTTGGAAAACAAACAACTACATATTGTCATCCGTGCAGGAACGGAGAAAGAATACAATTTCCTGCGGCCAGGCGGCCTGTCGTAAGAGGCGACAAAACAACCCACAGCCAGGTGGTAGGGCATTTGGCCGACTGGATGCCTACCACCCCTGGTCTAAGGTACGTCGCCATAACAACCTTAGGTTGTGTTCCGTCATTAGTGACCATGTTCCAGTCTCCCTCCCTTAAGAGAGCAGCAGCGCATTTATAGCGCTTTTGGTGTTGCAAATATCCATAGGCGGTGGTAGCCCCTTTCCATCAAGTGGGCCGTCTGCCTGTCTGCTGAATTGATGGAATAAAAAAATATTTACTATTGCTGTTTGTTTTCAGATATTATTAGCTTATTATTCCGCTTATATTTTAA
Organism: Dendrolimus pini; assembly: GCA_949752895.1. NCBI lineage: Eukaryota > Metazoa > Arthropoda > Insecta > Lepidoptera > Lasiocampidae > Dendrolimus > Dendrolimus pini. Next base: position 16,184,196 of record OX457137.1, on the reverse strand, counting down.
ACAAGTGTCTGACTAAAAGTTTCTTTAGACTTTGTGAATTAACATTAAACAAATCTATATCCTGTGCAGTAGCTGATAAGTTGTTATGAAACATAGTTATAATTTTCAAGGCCAATCTAATAACATAACTCCCAATAAGCCTCTGTACAAGGATTTGCATTTTAATAAAATGGCCGTGGAGCCCAAGAAATTGTATTACTTTTGACAAATATGGAACAAAGTAACCGTATTACTATGAAACCACACTCGTCCGTAATTTATGTATATTCTGCTTGAAGCCCCAGCTTTTAAATAATTCATGAGAGAATAAAGAGCCATTGCGATTCTATAACGCATGTAGGCTAATGCTGCGGAAGTCCGTTTTATAGGCTTCACATAAAAACAACAATACAATGTATGTTACGAACTCTTTTGTAATTTGATTTTTAATTCGATGTTTTTTAAATTACATTTGTATGTTTTGTCCATTATTTCGTTGCTTGAATACAATTCATTATTGTTTTCTTTATTATTATTATTCTTTGATATGTAAATAGAGTTCGCAATTACTATAATGATTCAAATTAATCATGGTCGAATTTCGACCACTAGGTCGCCCTGTGGTCGAAATAATTAATTTAAATTATAAGTTTGAACATTATTCAGGTTCTGTTGTCAAAGACTAAACTTCTATAATCACAGATTTCACCAAGGCTACACTGTTAATTCGACTTTAACAATAAACAAAAGAGTATATATGCGTGTTTCTCAAATACATGGTAGTGTGTGTAATGAAATGAATGAAAAATGTTAAAAAGAATATTAGCATTCTACACTCCTTCTCTATATAAACTATAAGTGTACGAAATTTCATACTCCTCCGTCCGCGCAATTTTCGTAAAAAAGGGTCATTTTTGTAAATTTTTTGCTTCAAATAACAATATAATGATGATCCGGCTCGAAGAACTGTTTTACATTTGCAGGTTAAGAAACTGGTAGATTGTCCGCGAGAACAATAGCATCATTGGGGCCCTGAAGGTAGTTATCGCTGCCTATATATTTGCAGTACTAAAAGAGCTGATTCGATGTCTACTTCATTGGGCCCTTTAAATTTGTATAATATAACGCACTGGGAAAACCGTGGGAGGGAGCTCATTCCTGCAACTTTTTCCCAAAATATGTAAGCAATAACAATACAAGTATGGCCATAAAAAGAATTAAGATGGGCACAAAATGGCCCCTAATTTGCCTGTACAACGGAGAGTGTTCCGAGGAACTGTTTGATCTGGCGCCAACACCTCATTTTTACAATCGCACCGCTCGCTATCGACGGAATTTTCACTCCCATTTCCTGGAGCTCCCATGCTCAACTACGCAACGGTTTTCTAGAACGTTTATACCGCGTACAACCATGATCTGGAGAGAACTTCCGGCCGAGGTTTTCCCTCTGCGCTACGACATGGAGTCGTTTAAGAAGGGCGTTATAAAATTTCTTAGAGGCCGGCAACGCATTCGCAACGCCCCTGGTGTTGCAAACGACCATAGGCGACGGTAACCACCTTCCATCAAGTGGGCCGTCCGCCTGTTTGCCTGCTTCAGGCAATAAAAAAGGGGGATGAATTTTGAAATCTCTAGGAGGGGTACGTGCTGTTAGCACAACTACTAGTTAAAAGTTTCTTTTATAATAGGGCTCTTTGAAATATATAAAATTAAACCAATTACTGAATAATCATCATAAAAGTATTACAAAAATAATAAATTTAAAAAGTAGTACACTTATGAATATTACGACTCTCCTACATATTGTAGAACGTTGAACATAAATCTAAGGTAAGTAAACGGATTTTTTTTATAGTTGTAAATGAAGTAAGCTACTAAAGCATAATCGGATAAAAAACACGGTGTTACGTAAAGCTATGGCACCGCTAGAACACATTTATTCCTAAGTTGTTCAACGCGAGGCTAATTTTAGTGTTTTAGCTCAATGGCACTCGAATAACAATGGCCTTCTAAATATTAGACAGGTCAGCATTAGCCAAGGATGTTGCGGCTGACGCCAAGGTCAGAAATCTCCCATCGATTACCGTGAACGGGCAGCCGGGGCTTTCGGGCACGCAAAACTCCTTGCCGGTACCCTTGACACAGAAACGGTCACTTCACGGCGTGGGTTACGATTTACACCCGAAAATTATGTAGGACGTGAGGTAAAAATATCGTTTTTGGCCGGAAATAGGGGTGTTCTCGGCCGGCCACTCGCGAGCCTCCGTTACATTTGGAATTCCTAATAGCTTGTTTGAATTCCTTTACCTTTGAAGTAATAGAACACCGGACTATGATGTTATTCTTAAAATAACTGAAATTTAATTAAAATTTTCAGCTAATAATAGTTTTATATAATAAAGACAATATGTCCTTTCGAATTTGTTCAACCACTTTATGTTGTCAGATTTTTACATTATATATAACTTTATTTAAGCTAAGGTGGATCATTGAAGATTATGTTTCTGACTCCCACACATTGAGTGTATTTATTATATAATAAATAAAATTAAATTGCGATCAAGAAAACTTATTTATATAATGAACAATAAGGATGCAGACAAGAAATTCTAATGTTATCCATACATATAATATAACTGTAGAGGTCGAAATTCTGTACAATGAAAAAAAATGCTAAAATTCGAGTAAGGGGGATGTAAGAAGTGAAATAGAACAAATTTAGATTATATAAAAAAAAATTGTTTCTCTGTTTGTACGGACTAATCTCCGAAACGACTGGACCGATATAAATAAAATTTTCCATAGAAAATTTTATTTAAATCGGTCCAGTCGTGGTGGTAGCTTATATCCCTGTTCAACATATAGGATAATTTTGATCCCGAAAAATTAAAGAGTTCCAGTGGGATAGTTAGAAAAACTTTCCACGCGGATGATGTCGCGGGCAGAAGCTATTATACATAAAAAAGTAAAGCTGTTAAGATAAAATTTTATCAAAAATTAATAAAAAAAACATCAAACACGTTTCAAGCAATAACCTATGTTCTATTGACGCATTATATTTGTAGTGCCTACTTAAGACATTATAAGTTCTACAAAAGTTGGCTTTTACAAAATCTATACCGCTACGATGTTTTGTAAGATGATAAAAGGTATTCTAGTCGATTTGCAGACAGAGAGTTGTAGTTTAAAAAAGCGGTACTAATTTGGCAGAGAAAGAAGTAATAACATAGGCTGAGCAGATGTAATGTTTGTATTTGATAACACAATGACAAACAGAATGAAAAAAGAAAAAAAAAGTCAATAGAAGATTTAATACACTTTCCTAAAATCATGTTAATGCTTTAATTAATACCTTATTTGAAAACGCGGGTTTTAACAAAAATATAGTTTCAGTTTGTGGCACCAAAGGCAAATAATGCTGAATTGAATACATTATTTGCAAGTACAATAATTGAAAGGCAATTATTTTAGGAATTACGAGTATAACACATACAATACTTTACTTTCATAACTTAAATCACTCTAGTGGCGCCTTTTCATAAGGTTTAGGGATATGCCTTACGCAAAACAAACACATTATCCATATACTGTGATCGTATGCAAATACCATCATTGACAACCCATCTATTGTGTATGTATTTTCACTTACAACTCGAACTAGAATGATAAAATCGACGCCCCCATGCAATAATCATGTAATGTACTATTACTGCAAAAAAATTATATTAAATGTAGCATCTGTAAATGTGAAAAAAATTGCATCCTCATGTATGTAATACTAGCTGTGCCCGCAACGTCGTTCGCGTGGAATTTGTTTTCAAAACCCCCCGATTCTGAAACAATCTTCATTGGTGCTCCGCTCCTATAGCCTTCCTTGATAAATGGGCTATCTAACACTGAAAGAATTTTTCATATCAGACCAGAAGTTGCCGAGATTAGCGCGTTCAAACAAACAAACAAACTCTTCAGCTTTATATATTAGTTTAAGATTTTTCAGATTTGTTCTACTATTACTTATGAAAAATATCCTCAAGACATTATGAACATTATGAACTTTTTTAACTGTCACACAAAATACTTCTTCTTGTAAAATTTGACTTTTTCGAATACTGGATTATTGCACTGGCGATATCAATATTACGCGACCCTCCTTTTTGTTTATTATCAAATAAAAATATTTATTATCTTGTGTAATCATGTCGTTAACATCAATATGAGGCAACAGTGAATAATGGAAAGATGAAAATAGAATTTCATATAAGAATTGTGATTAGGACAAATCTATACACATGATACACAGGTACATTCTTCAAGTGGGCCTTTAGGGCCAAATTCTAAACTATGCTAAATAGCGAACAACACTCAAAGGAGTCTCGAAGCCGATTTCGATGAAGATTAAAGTGGTATCATAAGATTTTTGAACAATAAGTTCCACCGGAGAACATGTTTTGAAGGTCATAAGTTTAAATTTAAACCTACTTCCTATTCTACCTATATGTAAGTACACCGCTTCACATGTTATCACTGTTTCAGGAAAAGATGCAACAAGAATCTCCAGCAACACAATTAGCTAAAAATTTCCAAAACCCATGAACACAATTGATAAGGTTCCTAACATATTATATTTTCCAATATGGTATACAGACATCTTATAGTATTATGCGGGTATTGATGGATATACTATGTAATTATGAAGTATTATATTTCTTTTATTTTTTGTAGTAGACGGTCGCGCGTCACCGTCTGACACACTTACAACACGCCATAGACTTAGTAGCCAACTAAAACCCCTGTTAATGCTAAAGCTCATAGCCTAAGAGCCCAGGACTGCCAGACCTTCGCCATTTTATTCAACCTGAAAGTTTACTTTATTGATGTAAAAACCATTAAAACTGTCCGGCTATTGAGGTAACATTTTTTTATAGGCCCTCAAGTAATATATATAAATAGTAAAAATAAGTTTTAACTCTTTTAAGCGCGGTAATTTATTTCATTTTATTCTGACGTTTCGGCCGCTTTTCAGTGGCCGTGGTCACGGACGACAAAGATGTCATTTGTCCAACGAGTATTGTTAAAGTTTTATTTAGCCTACCGCTAAATAAAACTTTAACAATACTCACAAGCTGTTCATTTTCATTATTTAGTTTATATTTTGTTTATGGTTATTATTTACTCTATGGGAGCCTAATCTAATTTACCACTGCTTCACAACATGTTATGGCTTGAAGAGAAGAAGCGGAGCAAGAATCTCTTCAGCAAACATGTCTAGCTCTAAAATTTTTATATAATATTAAAATGGGTGGAAGGAAAAATAAAAGAATTTATCAGTCAAGTTGGTTTGTGTTCCGTTGTACGCAGAAAGAGCTCACAGTGTCTTGAGGTCTGTCAGTTGATTTTTGCTGGGTTTGGGTCTTAATAGATTTGATGATCGGATCCCAAAAAGGTGGTTGCCAACCATCTTCTCCGTTACCTGCCCAAGTTACCACAACCTGAACTCTTATAGTACCTGGTCGTTCTTATCTGTATAGATAAGTTACATGCACAGAAAAACTTTCAGGTTTTACAAAATGACGAAGGTCTGGCAGTCCTAGGCTCTTAAAATATTAAGCATTTAACAACGAATAGTGCACACTTTACGCGAGTCAAAAATAAAACCTTATAATTATTATCGTGATTACTTCCTTTTTGTATAGATCTATCAAAACTAAAAACTGTTTGGTCGGTCTGTGTTAACTTTAACGTACTTTCAGACTTTCTTTTCGAAGAAATAGCTAGTTATTTTCTTTATTAACTATTGCAAACTTACCTTACGTGCAAGATAGTGATGTTTGATATGTCTACGTATATTTATATATATATATATATATATATATATGTATATATTTATATATTGATGTATGTAATATCAATAGGTGTATTTATATATGTCTAATAAGTATAAAATATTTGTAAGTAACTGCATATCCTCTAATAGTTATATATACCACCTTTGACCAATATAATATGTTTTATTCCTGGCACGGGTTGTCTGGAAGGGATCGCTTCTTAACGATAAGACCTCCCATTGTGCACATTTAGAATATTTTTAGGCTATAAGTTTTTCTGTGTTTTCTGTAATGGTGTACAATAAAGTGTTATCTATCTATCTATTATTTTTGTTGAATTTGCTTAGCCAACAAAATAGAAAGCGGTAAAATACTATTGACACTTTATACCATGTAAGGTCTACAACGGTCAAGTTGTTCGATCCCTCTGTATTAGGGAAGTCTCAAGCAAGTTATGACTTTATAGACACATAAAACTCTTATTATACAGGAGGATACAGAAATTAATAATTGTTCAGTAAAAAAAGTAACTGTAAAACCCCAAAATCGTACATAATAAGATGGTGCCAAGTATTTTAAATCAAATCAAAAACTTAAAAGAAATCAATGTCTAAAATTACCCTAAAAATGTGTGCGTGTACTAGTGTACACACGTAAGAAGTGATACTTCTTTATGACCTTATTTTTCGAAAAATGATCTACTATATGCAACTTTACAGAAATTGGTAAAATAAATAAAGCGTGTACCACGGTTGAGTCGACCGTCGACCGTGTACAACGGTCGAATCGACCGTGGTAGGGGCAAGAAAAAGATGGCGCGTAACCGAATAAAGTGACGGTTTTTTTTTCCAACGCCGATAAAGAAGTTTCACTTCAATAAAGTCATGGAAAAATATATGACGAATAATATGCCTCTAAATTTTTTGTTTCTGGATTTGCAGGCCTTACACAGCATTCCTTGTATGTTGCTCTCGTGAACATTGAATTCCGACGAGGGGCCGAAAATTTATATTGGGGGTATCGGAGATATCATGATTCTGATTGAATGGTTCAGATTGGTATTTGTTGTAACAAAACTCTTTCCCTATAAGAGTTAGCATTCATCAGGGATCTGGCCTTAGTCCGTTTTTGTTCAGCGTGATAATGGATACATTATCCGATAGCATTAGAGACGAATCTTCACGGTTCAACATAATCAGAAGTAGCATTTCACTAAAAGAAATGTGCTTCGGTGGATGTATATTATAGTCGAATGGAACAATCGCGGTAGGAACTCTCACATTTGCTTTCATGTCTGTGACAGGGCAGTCACACCACAAGAGAGTCGCCTAAATTAGTTCGACTTTGTTTTATGAATTCGACAAGTAGTAAGGTATATATGTTTAGCCATGCCTCTCCGCCAGATCCTGACAGAAGAGGTAAGACTTAGGAAATACTGGCTTGACGTTGTAAAGGATGATGTTCATGCTGAAAGTGTCACGATACACGATAAATATACCTAGGGAAACGGACTCCGGACTCCAAAACGAATGCTCTGAACACAACTGGAATTTCAATGCTAGAGTGAAGATGACTGAGTACCTACCGTTTTATTTGAGTAAAGTGCTAAGAAGCCTGGCCAAATTACATCCTTAGCCACAGTGATCAGTTATTAGAGGTAAGTACCAGTCTTCTCATCCACTGAAGAGTTAATTAGGGGTTTTAAGAGTTTTTAATAGAGGCTGACCTCAGGATGCATTGAAACGATTCACAATCAAAAACCGACTACTGTTTCATCCTACAATAACAACCAAATAAATCATACATATGGCAATAGGGGATCGATCCGAGCGTTGCGTTTCGTGAAAACAGTAAAACTGTAAAAATGTGGAAAGATGTAGCACGACAGGCACGCGACCGTTGCCAAGATATCGAACATACAGCTATTGGAGATACAAAAAGTTACAGACGAAACAGGATTTACGATCATGTGCAATGTAAAACAAACAAAAGGCAGTTTGAACTTCTATAAGTTGTTTCTTGCACACCAGATATCAATTGCAATACGGATTCCTCAGATTTTCCAATAGGAACTTTGAATCTATATTCAGTGAAAAATCATATAATTATTCTTAGAAACTTGTAATACGAATAATGTTTGCTTATAGCTCTCGATGGCTTAGTAGATAACGCACCCCCATAATATTAAAATGACGAGGGGGGGGGGGAACAAATTATAGCTGAAGATCGTGTATCGCTTAGGCAATTTTGGAGCTTTGGAAGAGAGTTTAATTCAATTACTTACCAGTAACCACTAGTTTGTTTCTTTCGTAGCTTGACTACATCATTATGTACCAGCGTGTAAAATATGGCGTCTTAATTAATTGTATCCAGTAGCAATTCCTGAGAAATATCATTACGTGCAAAGACATAAGGATAGTGTCTTTACCAAAATTGGATAGTTTCTAGCTACCTTAAACCCGGCTTAACAACTACAAGTTTTGTTCTCGGAAGCTTTTAAGACCAAGCGTGTACTAAGATGGTCAACATTGAACTCATCCTTTCACAGCTAAGTCCGGTATTGTTAAATCGTAGTGCGAGCTTACCCTTAGAGGCTGCAAATAAATTAAAATATTGTATTTTTCCTGACTTTTTACATAACATAAACGCTAACGCTCAATGAATTCACCACCTTTCCCTCTGTGTTCGAATATCTTGACGTGTTGAGGGTCGATTAAACAAAGCTTAATTTGCGAGGGCTTACAGAAACTTAGGCTACAGTTTCGTAGTTTGAAGTGATTTTTCACACTATTCAAAAATTTGCTCGTAAAATGTTATGAGCCACTAAAGTTTTGGAAATATTGCTGAGGATTATAAGATGGGTATTTTTATGAAAAAATATATGATTTTTATCATTATTCCAATGCAAATGTATCCATATCAAGTATCTAGTTTTCATTCATTCATGCATTCAGTTTCGGATAGAACTTTATTTTGGATAACCTATAGATTCGGTTACGATGAAGGAGCTCCACATTCCTTACATTACATACATAAAGAAAGGAATTTATTTTTAAATTATCCGCTATTAACAACGGACCATTGTCTTGCTTGATATTGCCAAAATACAGTTTGGTTAAATATATCTAAATACTATAAAACCTCTGAGATTAGCTACTTTAGTCGCTTTTTAACGTGAATGTCTTATGTAAATGTAAGCTAATACATATATTTGTATGATGTATGATTTCAATTAAATAAATTACTATACATGCTGTAAATTTCTAACTAAAACATTTTTATAATAAATTCTATTATTATGCTATTGTAAAAACATATATGAATGTATGTAATATAATACAAATAATCAACATATGTTACTAGTATCTCTAGTAACATATGTTGACTATTTGACACGTTCGTTTACAATTACGTACATTGTCATTAATATATATATTTATGTAGAAAAATATTACAACACAACAAAGACAGAAAAATAACAAAAACAAACATAACCCCTTTTAGTTAACAACAGATGATTGCGTAGTAAATGCTGTTCACAAAAGAATCCAGTATTGCCTAGCTTTTTGTTCTGGGCTGGTCGTAAAGTTTGGCGTTAACTAGATATAATTTGTTAAATAGTGTTATTTTCAATAATAATTTTGATACCACTCTAGCGAACAAAAGTAAGTATTTGAACCTTTGGAACTGTGCTAGGGTCGCTTTAGCGTTTTAAAATTTGCGAAATCTATCTATACCTACATATAATAAAACTGTAGAGTTCGAATTCGGTACAATGAAAAAAAATGCTAAAAATCGAACCAGGGGGATGTAAGAAGTGAAATAGAACTAATTTATATTTTTTTCAAATTTTTTGATTCTCTGTTTGTCTGTCTATATGGGCTAATCTCCGAAACGACTGGACCGATTTAAATGAAATTTTGTATGGTGGTGGGTTGTATTCCTAGTCAACATATAGGATTCTTTGATACCGACAAATTCCATGCGGACGAAGTCGCGGGCAGAAGCTAGTAATCAATACGACTTGATTTAAGATTGTATTTCAAGGCCATTAATATAAAAATAAAGAAAGTATATATTATTCCGGAATTCGCATTTGTTTGACAAAATCATGATATTAAAGTTATCAAATAAATTGGTTGGCGGTGTAGCATGTTTCAGGCCCATTTCGTGTGTAAATAATTGTAAATTTTGCGATCTAGACTAATCTTTAGGTCTAAGTAAATAATTAAATAAAGAAAAAATTATCAAAAGAGTATCACGATTGGGTCGTGGAAGCTAAATTACCATACCATTATGTTGCTTTTAAATGATCATAATAAAAATAATGTTACATAATAACTGTTAAGACAATAATTAAGATTAAGTTAGATTCGTTTATTGTCACCAAAATAAACAATTACAAAAACAAAATAAAAAGTTAATATTTCTTGAAAAATAACAGGTGGCCTTACCGCTTAAAGCGATCTCTTCCAGGCAACCTAGCTTAAAAGAAAATCTTCACTAATCTGGCGATCTAGGTGGAGCAGAAAAAAAGATAGGAATGTACAAATTTAAATATACATACTTATACTAATTTATAAATTTAATACATACACGAGATTATATAAATAAATATATTTATTATATATATAAATACATTACATTGTATTCAATAGTATGTAATTTTATAATTGTTCAATGTATTATATTTATGTATAGTTTATCTTTATTTGGATGTCAGTGTAGACAATATATGACAAGCATTTTATATATAACTAACGGTTCCGGCAGTTCTTGTCCTGGCCTGAAATAATTGCTTTTAGGCCCTTATAAGCGTATTAGACAGGGATGCGTATTTATAAAAATTCTCATATTATATTAATGTACATACGTACTTACTCTGTGGTATAATATTATATTATATGCGTATAAAGAATTAATTTTTTGATGGGCAAATTTCGAAAAACAAAATATCGAAAACCAGGCCGATTCCATAGAGAATTAAAGTGGCATAATTTTATTTTTTGAAAAAAAAAATATAGTTTAGACTTGAGTATGTAGTTAAAAAAAAAATACACACACCTATATTACTATGAAATAGAACTAATTTAGACTTTTTTTTAATTTTGTTTCTCTGTACGGGCTAACGTCTGAAACGACTGGATCGATTTAAATGAAATTTTGTATGATGGTAGCTTATATTCCTTGTCAACATATACCTTTGATCTCAATTCACATTAGCTAAAGCGGCTATCGAACCTTTAAAAAAAATGTATTTATATTTATAGTAAGTTAAGTATATGTTAGATATATGGATATGGTAGGTGTCAGAAAATCTAAATCAATTGCCATATTAAATTTTTTTGTCAAAAACCATTATTATTACCCTTAGTTTATAAAAAAATATAATTTTTTATATTTTCTTTAACTTTGCTGTTTACTTTCCACATTGTATTTTTTAAATTACCTTCTTTTTAATTTAATAATATCTAGACATAAGTTGTTAATAGTATCTTGTCAGACAGGTAAAGCTGTCTCGCTTTATTATTTATAAGGCTGCCTTTTGTTTTTACGTTAAATTATTGTAATTATTCATTCTGTAACTGTTTATTTTGGTGAACAATAAAGTGTTTTATATTCTATTCTATGTTACAGTTGCAAAAGGTAAAAAATAAGAGATTGTTACAAAATTTTCTATATAGGCGTTGTTCTTAATATTTATTAAACACATTATGGTAAGTAAAAAGTTCAACTTTCAGGTTTCATGACATTAAACTATTTGTGAAATAAGGAAATACGCTGTGTCAAGATTTAAGAATGGTAAACATTAAACTTGGCCTAAATTTCGTATTTCGGAGGTAACTTTAGTATTAGTTTTAAAATTATTATGCGTTATTGACATAATACAAAAGCTACGGTAAAAAAAATGATTTGTATTACGGCAATTAAAAGTTACTTAAATTTTTTTGGGGCTGATTCGCACACTGTCATAAATATTTGAATGAATGAAAGAATGGGAATAATGTGCAAATATTAAAATATTTAATAGCAAGCGGATAGATACTATAGCGACTATAATTTTCTTAAGTATTGAAAATATGTCCGTAAGTCGACCCTATGGGATAAATCCCTTAACAGGAAAATTGAAATTGTGCAGGAGAAATAAAAAATATATGTCTAAGTAATAATTTCATAAAAAATATGTCTCGACAAATATGATACCTCAAATGTAAGTTATTTTTTTCTGGTAAAAATAAAATCATGACATGTATGTTACATGTCATGATTTTATACCTTTAAAGCCTTCCTTGGACTTCTAGAAATATTGCAAAATCAAAATTAGGCAAATCGGTTCAGCTGGTCTTGAGTTTTTGTGAGAGTAACAAATGTCAATTAATTTTCTACATACATATAGATATTACAAAATTATAAAAGAGTAGTCTTTTATTTTTAGACTTATTTGTGTTTGTTTGTTTGTTCGAGATTGTTGCAAATTTCTTAATTTAAAATCTGCGGTACTTTATATCCCGGGTATCTGGCAGGAATTTTCTTGGGAGTGGTTTGCATATCTGACTAATCCGAGACTTATAAAGTTCCCGGGATTTTCTAACGAAATCACTTAGTTTTTCTTGATGTGATAGATTCTATATTTAATAGACAGTTTTAGTAAAACAGTTGTAGTTGTGTATGTCTTTAGTGAAGTTATTTATCCCGGAGTTTTACGGGAGTTTCTGGTATACGGAGTTTTACGGGAGTTAAAGTTAAAAAACCCTAAGCCTGACTAAAAATTTACAAATTGCAAAACAACTGTAAATATTACTTGTCCAAAGTGAACGAAGTAATGGGCAAATCCTACGTTTTCATAAGAGTCTGCTGCCGTTTCGCTAAAATGTCTATAGAGTATAGACCCCAAAATTGGCTCCAGTCATCTTGGCACCAATCTTCCAACGCTAAATGAATCATCATATTATACATGTCCTTGTGCGCTCATTAAAAACACACCTGTTCCAATCAACCTTACACTTTTCACAATCCCAGCGGGGTGCTTTCTCATAGGCACATTTCGGTGAAGGTTAATAGGTCAGAAATTTTGTATTAAAAATGTGTATCAAGCTATGATTTCTAGCAGTTATTGAACGTTGTTCGCATTCCGTACATTATTTCAGTATGCATTGATATTAATGTGTTTGTATTATATCATGGGAGATTATTATGCTTCTCTAATATGTATTATGTAATGAAATTACGTCTTTCGCGTGTCTATGCTTGCAATCTGTATTCCGCAAGACGTCTTGTATTGTCTCGGTTTTAAGGACCATTCATTCTATAGCAAAATTCATACTTAAAAGAATATGTTAAGTTTCGTGATCAGGAATTTAAAATATCGACAGAGGGCGTTATCAATTCATATACATGAAGATATTCCGAAGAGGTATTTCCACTGTATATGTTTTTTAGCTACGGAATCTTAAAACACCATTCAATTATAATAATAAAACATAATGAATCTAATTAAAAACAATTTCAGTTGATGACTTTGTATTTCATTGTTTTGAAGTTAAAGGACATAGATTGTATACAACTTGAGCATATAATTTGGTTACATTTTTCACTTCAATAAAATATTCATTTAGATTTTAGAAATATAGTTGATTTTGTAAATTCTAACTAAGTATAGGGCTTAAAGTGGCTGCTTATAGAGAATCGCTTATGGTCGGTTACTATATCTTACTTACCTTCGGTTGAATTTTAACATTAAAAGTACGGAGCCTATTCAAATTTTAACTGATAGTAAGGCAAATGAACGGTCCGTAAAATATAGAAACTACCAGTATATCTTACAACTACCAGTATATCGACAATCCTGTTCGTCCTATGAATCTGCGAAAGCGACTGCTATAGGCCTTTTGATTTTCATTTGATATTTGATTACTTTTGTAACATGTAAAAAAGCTCCATAGTAATAAGAAACCGAAATATTCACGAACAATACGAAACATGAAAGTAATCGAGAGTGTAAGTAATAAAAAGTCCAAAGAATTACATTAAATTACCGCGCTTAAAACCGTTAAAACGTAGTTTTATTATGTATACAAGTCCAAAGAGTCAAATAGGAATCTTTGGCATATTATTTTTTGTCGAAATATAATAATAATAATATAATATAATAATCGGCAGACAAACACACATATTGTATATCCCCAAATTAAGCATGTTACGCTTGTCTTATGGGTAATGTACAACGGATTACTCTGAGGCCGATCCCAGACACCCGTCTGGGATACTAAATTACGGAGAAAATACGTTTTCGAAATTTACTATACCAGGAATCGAACCCGGAGCCTCTGCGTTGCAGTGAGGTAGGCTGGCAAAGGCTTAGCCCGCTCAACCACAGCGGTCGTCTAAATACCATGCTTTGTTATTTGTACAGTTTTATGGCAATCAGTATCTGAGTTACACAAGCTAATAACCAACCTAACAAAGACTGACCGTGAAACTCTAATTATTTGATTCCCGTCTTAAGGGCTTTATTTGATTACAATCTTCTACAAAACGCTTGAAATGCTGCGTTGCTTAGACTATTTTTACTGCAAACTAACGTGCATATTTTGTTAAAGCAATTACTTGAGTAAGAGCAAGTGCAACTACTACTGTCCTTAAATTACTAGAAACTTAAATACCGGGTCTAATATTCCAGCCATGGGTACAGTAACAGCGTCTTCGCCTCCAGCAGACACGAGTTTTTCCAAGACCTTAAGGGTCTGCTCCACTGCTGACCATTCCCCTTTTTGAGCCAGTACAAGTACCCTGCTGGCAACCTCCCGCATGTTGATCCCCGCACTCGGCGGTTTGACGACATCGGCCCCATTGTTCTCCTTAACCTCCTTTTTATCCCCATTGTTAGAGGATGTCTCGTCTTTCTCCTCGACGGCCTTCGCCGGGGGGTTTTTGTCTTCATCGATGTTCTTCTTTGGCGGACCCTTGCCGCCCTTCTTACCCCCGGCCGCCTGAGACATGATCACATAATATATCACTGAACAGTATCACTACACTCTGTATCACGGGTGGGCATGTTGAATAATTGTGCCTTGGTGCTACTCGTTGGGCGGGCGGAGCATGACTGCGGTACGGTTGCGTACCGCGAGCCGACTTCTTTGCATGATTCGAGTAAATAAAGCCGAGGGCAGGTGCGCTCCGGTGGATTTACAAACAAACTCCCGATGCGCAACGTTTCCAAAAATTCTATGCACTCAACCGTTTTAGAATTTTGAAGAGAAAACTTCTTTACAAAATTGGGCACTTTTGGGATGAGAAAAACAGCACTAACCTCACGAGACCTCCAAGCTCAAATACATATATATATATATATATATATATATATATATATATATCTCTCTCTCTCTCTCTCTCTTTCTTTTGGGAGAGGGAAAAAGAAATGAACTCGCGTGACAGTCTTACTTCTGATATGGTTTTTGTGTATATCTTTAAAAACATTCGAGAGCTTTTATACATGGCTTAGCTACGTAATCTTCAGAATCGTATCCCGTAGAATTTTTCGGGTTATAAAAATATCCTATGCCATCTCCAAATGTGCACATAGTTCATTTTCTTTATAATAGGTTCATTCCAAGAGCCGTGAACGACAAATAAGTAACTATGTATTGTATTGGATGTCATATGACTTGTATCTCTTCATAAAAATTCTACGTTTGGCAAGTACCAGGAAGGGCCTTATATTACGTACAAATTATTTTAAGTCCTGATTAAATTTGGTACATTCATTTCTTATTATTTTATATATCTGTTTATTAATTGCCTTTTTTAAGTGTATATCAATATTTTGTTAACTATAAGCGTAAAATACTGAAGGCTAATAAAGATATTATTCGTTTTTAAATTCTATTCATTGATTTACGACAAGAATTCAGCAGCGCTTTGCTGTAGGTATATGCTACTATTTATATATTTAATAGCTAACTACCAGTAACATTCGTCCATTAACAAAAAAACCCTATCTTCTACTTTAATTTAATTAATGACTATTTTTTATTGCATATAAATTAGTACAGTCATAATTTTATATTGTCGCCACAGGTTTTCGGGTAATGAATCACAGAAAAACCGTCATGATTTTTCTTTTGTAATGTGTTACCCTAATAACGGTTATTAAGAACAAATACAATTTACAGGTATGTATTATGGTTATGTTACCTCTATCAATTACTGATACACGAGATGTGTACAAGAAACTATTAGAATATATAAGAATACAAGTATTAACATTATCTCTCTTTTCTTTCACATTATCTATTATTTAGCAGCGGCACAATATGTCTTTTCCTTCCATACTCCTCTGTTCTGACATACATCCTGTAGCACGCCACAAATCATCATGTCATACTTCACACAATCCATCCATTATTCTATCCATACTAGTATTCCAATCAACCAGTAATAAAAGTAATTCTAAATTTTTCATGACGCAACAGTGTTTACCTAATGACTTACGGAATGCCGAATCTCATCTTTTGAGGTTTCGTTCTTTTTAACCCCATCTCTGTACAATTTTAAAACCTAACAGCATACATTGTTTTTTAAATTAATATTTATTCATTCTATGACGTGGTAGGCGTTTGCTGATTGTGTTAGTCAAAACATGTGACAACTGTATACAAATATATTATCTCTCCCAGCAAGCTTAATATTAGGTGTTTCTCTTGTGGATAGAATCAGAAATGAGCACATCCGTAAGAGAACCAAGGTAACAAATATTGCTCGCAAGATTAAAAACTTGAAGTGGCAGTAGCCCGATCACATCTGTCGCAAGATCGACTGCTGATGGAGTAAACGAGTTCTGGAGTGAATACCGCGTCTCGGCATACGTAGCGTAGGACATCATCCTTCCCGGGGGATTGACGACCTGCCGAACGTCGCCGGCTAGAGGTGAATGAGGAAGACGGGAGACCGGGATCAGTACAAAATGGGTGGGCGGTCCGGAAGCGAAGCGCGGTCCGCCATTTGATCCGCCGCCCTGTGGTAGGGTAGTTGCCTGTCTGGATTGCCACCATTCCTGGTCTAGAGTATGCCGCCATAACAACCTTGAGTTGTGTTCCGGTATTAGTTACCAGGTTCCAGTTTCCCTTAAGATAGCAGCAGCGTATTTGTTACGCCTTTGGTGTTGCAAGTGTCCATAGGCGATGGTAACCGCTTTCTATCAGATGGGCCGTCTGCTTGTCTGCAGAATTCATGCAATAAAAAAAATGAAGAATGGGATAGAAGAAGGGAAAAGTGGGTCATCGGATCTCTCACTCATCGTACGAAACACGATTAAGTTATTAAGGCTAACCGTTTCACGCCGATACTCTGTGAGAGTATGTTTCTTCTTATTTTATTAATGTATTTTCTTTGGTAATGGATTAATAAAATAATCTAAGTTAATAAATATTACTAGAAAATTACGAACAGCTAGACTTGTTGACCTTGTCAAAACTGGATTTCTTAAGAAATCCAGTTTTGACAAGAAGAACATTACAAAAAATGCACAAATTTTATCTATCCAAATCTATAATATTATAAAATTCAAAACATGCCGTGTCTGTACATTGAATTTTTTTTCAAAAGCAACCGGTATAGATTATATATACGACGGGGGTATGTCGGTTTGTCTGTTTGTACAGCACTCACATAAAAATTACTGGGCTGATTTCGATGCGGTTTCTGTGATCGACGGCAAATACTTAGACTTAACATCTGTGCTACTTTTTATCAAATCCCGGGGGAATTTTTCGGGGAATGATTTAAAGTGGCCAGACTAAAAAAATAATAATTCCTATGTGGTTTTTTTCACTGATCACAAACAAGTTTTATTTGTTAAATTTATTAAGCGCTGCGGTACTTTGTGTCCCGGGAACCCCGCGGAAATTTTAATTTACGGGCATATCCCAGTATAAGATAAAATCATAAAATGTTATATTACATACTTACATCGATTTACTCACATATTGATTAGATTTATATTATTATTAACAAGCGGTACTGGCAGACGTTGTACTACCCTGAAAAAATACAAATCTAGAACCCGTTTCTAGTGCCTCCTACCGATTCCAAATGTGAATCTATACCATACGGGGACCCACTCAAACACACACAAAAAAATCCTCAAAATCGGTAAAGTCGTTCACGTTCGTCAAGTGCATAAGTTGAGCACATTACACATCACATACAGTTTTTAAGCAGCGTTCTGTGTTTTTAAAGCATCCTGATAATGTCATGTACTAATTAAATTTCGCGCGCTACTTTTACAATTCTTACGTTACAGGCAGCCTCGGGGCTCGCGAGTGTTCGCGCTGCCGCGCAATGTATGTTTTTATAAATAACTCGTTTTCAACGCGTATAATTTTATTCAAACACTTTTCTTATTAAAAAATATGATTATTATCATTACTCAAAACAATACGCGGAAGCCCATCAGAAACGGCTTCATCACCATGTAAATGGCGAGGCCATCCAGCTCCTTGATAATACAGATTTATTAAGAAGACTCAAAAGGAGAAAACCATTTGAGTTAGTGTTATAATACTCTCATAATAATAAAGTGTAGTGCTATGTGCTAAACATTAACAAAGAACACATGAACAAAGTGTCTTCTCCTTAATAAAGACAATAGGAAACGTGTTATTGGACACATTTTTAGTTTAAGTTATATCTAGCTATTTTAGGTAAGATTTAAATAACTCATTAGTCTTATTTCCTAGATTATATTGTAATTTTAATGTTGTATCACTAAGATGCATCATTTATGAAAAAAATATATATCATTACTTGAATTTCATTTTACCTATAAATTAAGTTATTAATTAAATTATACATATTAATAAAACTATTGCAACTATATTACTGCGTTCTGTTTTTAAACTGAATTATCCTGTTTTTTCCCACTTCAAATCCTAGTTTTTTATACTTGGGGTTGGCAGCCCTATGGTAGCTTATTAGGTAACGCTCTCCAGATACAGACTTGCGTTTCAGAAAAGGGCTTGGTTCCTGGCAAGATTTTAGGCAGTTTTCTGACCCAAGGAGCATATTGATACAATTACCTCGTGCTGACGGTAAAGGAAAACATTTTAATGAAACCATCAACCAACATCGATATAACGGATTTTTATAAAATTTTATAGTAATATAGCTTATACATAAATAAGCTTATACATAATAAAAGGCTATAATTTAGAAATATATTTAATTAGACAAGATGTAACGAATAACGATACGAGTGAATAAAATATCTTTAATTATAAAAACCCACGGATCACTTACCACTAGATATTATCCGCAAGAGTTAACTTGAGACCTCAGCGGAATGCTCGCTCCCCTCCCGACCCCCGCTTTCTTACCGCTCTTGCCATTGACGCCATCAGTACCTCGTGCTTTTATCATCCGAGTGATGTCTCAAGTTAACTCTCGCGGGTTGTGCCTCGTCAAAGTCAACGTCAACGTCGTCACCGATCAGTGAGGTAGGTGCGGGTTGCGGGGACATCGCAAATGATGCGGTAGTTATCGATGAACTTATCGATATTCATACAATATCGACACTATTAAATTTTATATATAGAGATTATGCCATCCATTAAAATAGAAAATATCGTAAAAACCGAAAAGTACGGAAAAGTATCGAAAATTAACTAAAAGTAAAGTCAAAAAGTCTAAAAATTCCAGAAAGCCAGTACAATAACTAATAAGTCATTACTTAATAATTGGAGTAACAGACCCTATCTGGAAACTATACTATTTTTCCGAATAATATTTACTAAATTTATCCCGGAAACTATTCTATTTTACAGGATGAAAAGTATCCTTTATCCCACATATTGAAACTACACATTCGAACTTTCAGCAGAAACAGTGCAATAGTTTTTCCATGAAAACGTAATCATAACGTAATAAACCGAAATCCTTATTCCGGCAAATATAAATTTTTTTGGGATAAAAGTATTCTATACTTCATCCATCCTCGGTGTTGTAAACTGTACTTCTTCCATGAAAACGTAACCGACAGGCAGAGGTACTTTCTGTTACTAAGTCACAGACAGAGTTGTAATATTAATAAGGATAATTATAATGGTTATAATGATCATAATTTGAATACAACAAATTCATTAATTTTATGATTATCCATATTCCGCTCAGAATGCAAACTCACAAAACTAATCTTTAGACACGTTTTAATGTGTTTTCGCTAAAACAATTTGGCCCGCTAGTATCCAATATAAGCTGAGAACATCTAAAAGTAATTAAATATATTATTTTATTTACCGATGAAGATTTGTTCCAACTCTTTTTGTTCTTTGAACTTCTGGAAGACTTCCCACATGATTTCATGGAACGGGCAGGCATATTATCTTCAATGTACGTAAATTAAATTAGGTTTTGCTCGTAAACAGATACGCACGGGTCTGATACGGTCTTGGTCAATACTAAACCCGTAATTTGAAGCAAGAGCGTATATAGCATGATTTGCACATCCGTCTGGTCCACGACCGTCGCTATTGTAGATAATCTATGCAAAAAACTAATGACCTAAGTGTCTATGTCTTGTATCTAGATATACCTACTCGTAGTTGTAAGACGTAATTATGTAACATAAAGTTCCATTTTATTTTGATACTTGCCATGTATGTAATCTGCAAAAGCAGGTGCTGTAGGCTTTCAAATATTATTTACGAGTAATTCGCGTATAAAATAGAGTAGAACACAGTCAAATCAATTGAGATCACTTTTTATTATCTCACAAAACGCTCTTCGCAGCGTTATAAATTTTAAATTTTAAACATGGAGAGATGATGGCAGGGCGTCCGAACCAACGCTGAAATTGAGAATCTCGTGGCTGAGCCTTAGATTATAGGAGAGATATAATCTCACCACATCCGTTTGCTCGGTCACATGTAATGGATGGGAGAGGATCGAAGCTTGAAGAGGGCTTATTTGGGACGATCGGATGGGCGACGCTCGGTCGGTCGCCTCAAGCACCGGTGTGTGCTACAAGCCCATCACTGGCAAGAAATCGTACAGGACAGAAACAGGTGGCGTGTTCTCATCTCGGAGGCCAAGACACATTTTGGGTCGCTGAGCCAACGGAGGTTATAAATTTTGGACGACTGTTCAAAATTATAGGACAATTGTCGCAAAACGTTCCAGAACCGACGGCCGATGGAGCAAATGTGTCCTGGTGTAAAAACTACGTCTTGGAAAACGTAGCGTAGGACACCCACCAGCCTGGTGGACTGACGACCTGCGCTAGGTCACCGGCTGGGGTTGGATAAGGAAGACGGGAGAACGGGATATATGGCATAAACTTTGGGAGGCCTACGTCTAGCAGTGAACACGGACTGAAGCTGAAGGGAGAAGAGAGAAGTACAAAATTATGACGTCAACATTTTGTACAAGTAAAAGGAGTCGAATAGCGCTTTTTTTTGTTTAAGTACTAATTAAAATAATTATTTCCGTGACGATATTTTAAAAGATATTATCCGTGCCGTAACGGAGAAATAATACAATTACCGGCTGCCGGACGGATGGCCTGTCGTAAGAGGCGACAAAACGACACTCTGACAGGTGGTAGGGTATTTGCCCGCCTGGATGGCTACCACCTAGAGTATGCCGCCATAACAAGTTTGTGTTCCGGCATTAGTGTCCAGATTCCAGTTTCCCTCTAGAGAGCGACAGCGCATTGGCAGCACCGTTGTTATGACAAATGTCCATAGGTGATGGTAAACGCTTTCCATCAGGTGGGCCGTCTGCCCGAGGGCTGAACTCATGTAATAAAATAAATAAATAGATGATAAAAGGATATTTTAATACTTGTTTTTATTATGTAAATAACGTTATTATTTATTGTTATATGAGTCATGTACTCAATTATGGGTATATTAACCTTTGTGTACAATAGGGATGTGGATACATCCTACTAATATTATAAACGCTGTATATTTGTTACTTTTTCACGTAAAAACTACCGAATGGATTTTGATGAAACTGTACAATAATATATCTTGCTTATAACGATTTTCCATCACCACGCGGGTGAGACCGCGGGACGCAGCTAGTGTTATAATACATGCTAATATTTGCATATGACAGAACATGTGTTAAAAGCATGACGTATTAATTGCTATATTTTGCCCGCGGCTTCACTTACGTTAATGTTATCCAACAAGAATCGTACCTTTTACTAGAATAAAAAGTAGCCAAGGTATGTGCTATTCCAGACTATCTCTGTGCCGAATTTCATCCCAATTAATACATAACTATAATATTAATATAGATTAGTACAGAAATTATAGGTCTAATTTTTAACATATCATCATCATCATCCGAGCGTTAAATCCCGGTTGCGTTCGGAGCGTTCACTCCGACGCCCAGGGTCCGCTTTCCTACTTTTTCTACTCCACTTCGCGCGGTCTTCAGGATCTTTTAAAATATGATTTCTAATAAGAAATGATTTTTATTAGTTTTCAAACAATAATAATTAATTAATGCGTCATTTATTTATATATTTATTTGCGCTCAACTTGTAGCATCTTTTTTTATTTGGACAAAAAATAGTATTGTACAGAATTTAGTATTATGAATCTTATAAAAAAAAGGACTTCGTCCGCTTGGTGCTG
Source organism: Dendrolimus pini (assembly GCA_949752895.1). NCBI lineage: Eukaryota > Metazoa > Arthropoda > Insecta > Lepidoptera > Lasiocampidae > Dendrolimus > Dendrolimus pini. Next base: position 16,161,749 of record OX457137.1, on the reverse strand, counting down.
TTTTTTAACTATCCCACGGGAACTCTTTCATTTTCCGGGATCAAAAGTATCCTATATGTTGACCAGGGATATAAGCTACCACCATACAAAATTTCATTTAAATAGTTCCAGTCGTTTCAGAGATTAGCCGGTACAAACATAAAAACAAAAAAATAAAAAAAATAACTAAATTAGTTCTATTTCACTTCTTATATGCCCCTGACTCGGTTTTTATATTTTTTTTCATTGTACTGAAATTCGACCTTTACAGTTTTATTATATGTATAGATTGAGATTATACTAGCTACCGTAAGTAGTAACAAAAGAGAGAGAAACTACTAATGAGCTAATGACACCATAAGAACGCTCGTACAAAATCTCGACGTTCGGTAATTTAATTTATTTGAAACTTATACATTTATCAGACAGTATTTTTTTATTCTACTAGGCCCTAAACGAGTTTGCACTGTGAATTTAATAAAAGTATCTCAGCTATTTGACTGTCCGCTGCCGTATTAACACTCCACCTATAATTTTCTCTGAATGATAGCACAAGTAACGCATTTGTAGACCGTCAGATCTATACAATGGCCTTAGGAGGTCGTGGAAATTTGCATGTTTCGTCACGAGGTGGTTACGGGGCAGTCGCGTGCGGCCCACGCGCCACTTCCGGCGACCGCGGGGCGGGGTGGCCTCGATTTAGCCCCGGTTAATCAGATATCCAACTAGGGCTGCCACCTTTTACGAGCGTTGAGCGCTATATTGCCCATAAAAAGCGCTTAATTCTACTAGACGATCAAACAAACTAATCTTATACTTAATACTCCCGAGCATTACTCATCTTTTTTCATAATTCTTTTACTGTACAAGCTATTCGACTCTGGAATGAGCTACCTGTTACTGTTAGACAAGCTAAATCACTAACAATATTTAATAACATGTTTGATATCTTTATGTTTGTAATATCAATAGGTGTATTTATATATGTCTTTTAAGTATAATTCTTAATAAAGCTACGTTTTAACGGTTTTAAGTGCGGTAATTTATTTGATTTTGGTTATTCCGACGTTTCGGCCGCTTTTCAGTGGCCGTGGTCACGGACGGTCTGATTCCATGACACAAAAACAAAATCACCAAAATCGCTCCCGCTGATTAGGAGGATTCTACAACCCGATCTCAGCGCCACCTACAGGTTTCAATTGTGGCTGTAAACCACCCCGGGACCCACTCAAACACACACACAATTTCATCAAAATCGGATGTATAGTTTACGATTCTATAAAGGACATACACACAAGTATTCATTTTTATATATCAAGATAATGCTGATGAAATAAGGCCCCTTTGAGATATTTACTTTTTTATGTTTGCTTATAGACAAACTGGAAGGCGGGTCCACTTGATGGCAAGTGGGTACCGTCGGCTATGGACATCTGCAACACTAAGGGAGCCCATGCGTTGCCTACCTCGTTGAGACTTAAACATCTGTTTATGCCCTTTTTGTAGAGCCCCATATTGTAGCGCCCTGGGAAAACCGCGGGAGCTCATTCCACAGCTTGGAATAAAGGTGCGAGCGCCACGTACAGTGCATAGTTTCCAGGCGTCGAGGAAGTGTGGTTGAACTCCCAGTCGCCGGCGGGCAGCGTGGTGGTAAAATGGCGACGTAGGTAAACTTTACATTTAAATTTAAAACAAAAGGTAATTAAACAATTGTTAACCATAAAAATAGCAATATTTTTTGTTAAGTAAGAAGGAGCTAGGTCAGTGCTAGTTTGACTTATAGGGCCGTGAGGCCGGGACCTAGGGAGGCATCATTTTAGAATCACCAAAAATTTTGGAACGCCAAAATTGTAAAGGCAAAATAATAAATTCAAATTCAAGTTTTTATTCAAAATAAGTTCAACTGGAGAATACTTTTTTTTTTTTATATCTGGAGTACAGCAAACAGGCTGACGGCCCACCTGGTGGAAAGCGGTTACCGTCGCCTATGGACGTTTGCAAAATCAGAGATGTCACCAACGCGCTGCCGGCCTCGAAGAAATTTAATGACACCCTTTTTGAAAAACTCCATATCGTAGCGCTGTGGGAAAACCTCGGCCGGGAGCTCATTCCAGATTCCTACGGTACGCAAGAGAAAGGTTCTACAGAACCGTTGCGTACATGAGCGAAGTGGCTCAAGGAAGTGGGGGTGAACTCCCAACCGATGGCGAGCGGTGCGATGGTAGAAAGAGGACGAAGGCACCATTCTAAACAGTTCTTCGGAACACTCCCCGTTATACAGTCGGTAGAATACGCAGAGAGAAGCAAAGTCTCTCCTAAGGCTAAGCGTATCTAAGCCGTCTGTGAGTATGGGATCATCAACAACGCGAACGGCTCGACATTGAATAGAGTCCAGAGGATTGAGTTGGTAGGCAGGTGTTCCAGCCCAAAGGTGTGAGCAGTACTCCATATGCGGCCTCACCTGGGCTTTATAAAGCACAAGGCGTTGCCGTGGTGAGAAGTACTGCTTGGACCGGTTTAGCACTCCCAACTTCTTAGAGGCAAGTTTTGCCTTGCCTTCAAGATGGCCCCTGAACTGTACATCGTTCGCGATGTCAACATCAAGGATCCCTATACTCTTGGAGGTGGTAAAGGGAGTTCCTTAGAACTGTAGCGCTTGCTCGAATGGAGTTTTTGGCAGAGAATACGCAGACCTGTGTCTTCTTGGGGTTGAAATGGACAAGGTTCTGTCTGCCCCATTCTGAGACTCTCTCTAAGGAATGCTCAACTTCAGACACAAGTCTAACCCGACTTTCTTCCACAAATGATCGAGGGACGTTTGCACGACCAGAGTACTGCGCATCGCCAGTGCTGTCATCCGCATAGCAATGAATGTTGCAAATAGACAACATATCATTGATATGCAAGATGAACAACGTTGGCGATAGCACACAACCCTGGGGCACACCAGCGTTGATGGGCTTGATACTTAAACAGCAACCGTCGACAACGACTTGAATGCTGCGCCCATCAAGAAAGCTGGATAGCCAGGTGCAAAGTCCCTCAGGTATCCCATACGATGGCAGCTTCGATAGAAGAGCCCTGTGCCAGACCCGGTCGAAGGCCTTAGCAATATCTAGGCTAACTGCCAGTGCTTCCCCTTTGCTCTCAATGGCTTCAGCCCAACGGTGGGTTAGGTAAACCAAGAGATCCCCAGCTGAGCGACCGTGGCGGAAGCCGTATTGCCGATCATTTAGCAGCTGGGAATCTTCGAGGTAACCCAGAAGCTGCGCGTTGATAATACGCTCCATAACCTTTGAGAGCAAAGAGGTTATTGCTATAGGCCTATAATTCGACGGGTCCGTACGGTCCCCTTTTTTGGGGACAGGGTGCACATGGGCAATCTTCCACGAAGCGGGGACACAACCCTTGCGGTAAGAAAGAGTGAAAAGTCGGGCAAGAACTGGGGACAGCTCAGCTGAACACGTCTGCAGCACAATGGCAGGAATGCCATCAGGCCCAGAAGACTTCTTGACGTCGAGGGAGCGGAGAGCACATCGGACTGCTTTTTGAGTAAAGCGCACCTCCGGCATCCTAGAGTCACACTCTGGGATTGTAGGTGGAGTTTCTCCCCCGTCGTCAAGAGTCGAATTGGCCGCAAAGATTTCGCCCAGAAGATCGGCTTTATCTTTGGCGGCGTGTGCCAGACGGTCGTCCAGTGTACGCAGAGTTGGACTACCGATGGGTACCGTTGAGTTTGGAATGAAACATTCCATTCCCTGCAGCACCACATCGGCGATTGAGTCTGCGCATGCGTCAGGATCTTCTGACGAGAAACATAGCTGCCTCCATGGGTAGGATGCATAGAATTCACGCAGTCCATCCCAATCTGCTGACCGGTATCGCCACACCTTCCGTCGTCCAGCGAGACGAGTCCGATCGGGAATAGGAAGGGGCACCACCGAAGACACCAGACAATGATCAGAGGTTCCCAGTGGAGCACTGATCGAGATCTGGTAATTCTCCGGGTGTGTGGTCAGCAGAAGATCCAACAAAGAGGGCTCATGATCCACTCTATCCGGTATTCGGGTAAGCCCCGTGATCACCTGAGTGAATCCATGGGCGAGAGCAAAATCATAGGCAGTAGTCCCTGGCAGATCAGTCCTCGGGGAACCCAACCACTCAGCGTGATGAGCATTAAAGTCCCCGAGTATAACTACCTCTGCTGAAGGATACTGCCCAAAAACTCTGTCGGTCACCTCATGAAGGTGTTCAAAAAAGCGAGCTGTTTCAGTCCTTGTGCATTCCCTGCCATGGGACCGGTATAAGCACGCATAGATCCGAGTGGAACCACCAAAATCTATGCGTACCCACAAGATGGAAAGGTCCCTATCTTCAAGGCCGTGGAGACGGCGACAGCAGATATCTTCCCGAACGTATACACAGACCCCGGCTTTTGACAGAAACAAGTGTTCCAGATTGTAGCCGGGGTAGTGAAGGTATGATGTGTCGATCGGAGAAGAAATCTGAGTCTCCGTCAAAAACAATAAGGCCGGCTTTGCCGTCTCGAGGTGGTGATGGACGGCATTAAGATTGGCGTGAATACCTCTTATGTTGCAAAAGTCCACTTTAATTGTGGAGTCAACACCCGCTGTGGTAACTTTATTCCTTATTATTCGGCTCATGAAGATAAATAGAAAAAATAAAAAAGGGAAGTCTAAGGAAGTGCTAATGTGTCTGCGAAGAAGAGGAGAAAATGTGAGGTATGCCATTGTCCCTCAAATGCGCAGGTTGTATGAAAAGCTGATGTGGGGCACGGAAGGGCCCCCGATCCTCCCCGGAGAACACTGCCTGGCCACATCCGGTCACCAACCGGCACGACAGTGTTCGCCAAGATTATGCGCCAGTTGGTGGGTCAGACTCCATGGGATTGGTTAGTCCGGGTTCAGGTCCCCTACTACCTGGCGGGCGGCCAGCGGTCAACCGTTTCATCGGGTCTCCCTGACCCCCACCTCACCTCATCACGCCCACGGAAATGCAGAAGACTTAGGCACACAACGAGTTCCAGATTTCGCAGACACTGTAGCACTTCGGAAATGGGGGGACTGGAACTTGGTCTCTAATACCGGAACACTACACAAGGCAGTTATGGCGGCATACTCCAGACCAAGGGTGGTAGCCATCCAGGCGGGCATAGCCCTACCACCTAGCTGTGGGTTGTTTAGTCGCCTCTTACGACAGGCCGCCCGGCCGCAGGAATTTGTATTCTTTCTCCGTTCCTGCACAGATAAACACTTTTTGAAGGTCTGCCTAGTCTATGTACACCGCTTCGCAACGTGTTATTGCTGTTAAGGAGAAGAAGCGGCAAGAAACTCCCCAGCAACACGTCTAGCTAAAAATTGTTTTTTTTTATATTATTTGTTGTTCTATTTATATTTAAGTTCTTTATTAAGTTTTATACAGAATTATGTTACAGAATGACTTTTGAAGAATTAATGGAGTTGTATCAAACAGTGCATATTCAATAAGACAGAGCGCAATAAAAGGATAGAAAATAATATTATAGACATAAATATAAAGACATAACGAACTAATTTTTTTTGCAACATATCTCCATATATTCCTTACAAGTACGGCAAAGAAGACGAGAAAGAACAATTCAAATTCAAAAATTTATTTGAATTACTTCTTACAGAAGGGCGATATTTTTAAACGGGGCTTAGGGCGGCAACGAGCTAATTAATGGCTTGTTCCTATAACTTCATTTACTTTCCGCACCATCGGTTGAATTTCAACATTACTTTCATAGAGCTTATGTGAAATTTTAACCGATAGTAAAACACATGAACGGTTGGTAAGATATAGGGACCAGTCGTTAGTCCGCTACTTAGCTAGGTTACCCTAAAAAGCGCTAGATCTAGCTTCGAAAGCGCTAATATGGCAGCCCTGTATCCACCAGAATATGACATTCGACTGCAGTGTTTCAGCTCTAATCACTACGAGGTATGGTATTATCTCTGTATTAGTCTCTTATCCAAGTTCAATTGCCTTTTTGTTAGTCAACGCAGTTCAAAGATTTATGATAGATATGTTGAATAATTAGTTGAGTTTTAAGGGTGAAGAACGGTTTATCTCGATTACCGGAAAAACTACAAGTCCTATGAAAAAAAGTTAAATGGCAAAGTTATGGGTAATAAAAAGATCTACAACTTTTGTATTAACACTTTTCACATTACCTCAAAATTTATGTGAAAAATTTAAATAACCAAGTGTTTGGTTTTTATCTTATTAAAAAAATCACGAAATATGGAGAAAATTTGCCTTTTTATGTTCAAACACACAGTAATTTTTTTGATTTAAAATATTTATATAAAAAAAACACCCAAATTTTCAATCAAAAATTCTCGCGTCAAAATATCAGTTTCTTTAAAAGAGTCGGTGGGCTTTTTTTGTTGAAATCTCTTCTTTCAGATGGTGTAAAAAAAATATACATTACTATGTCAAATGTTCTCAGAAAATGCAAAGAAAAGACAGGTATTAAAGCCCAAATACTCCGAGTCCCTTCCCTACTTCTCTATGAAATACCTTTTGATGGGCTAAAATTTATGCGTAGATAGCATTGATATATTTCTTTTTATATATCAATGGCAGATAGCCTATTTATTGATTATTTAAGATAGCATATACCTGAGTGATCTAAGCGAATTGTAACCGCTCGCCTGAGACGTCGTCTGAAACGCCGCCGTCTTTACCTGTCTGTCGGTGCCTGCTAGCCTGCCGTCCTAACCGCGGGCGGGCCAGCCGTTTTGTAATAACGTCGACCCTGTCCGCGAGGACATTACGCGGTCGTCTTTGTGGACGTTTATACTAGGGGTGGTCTGTAACAGGTAAAATAAGATACCTGTTCCTGTTCTAGTGAAAGAACAGTTCCAGTAGCCTGTTCCAAAATGACAGCCTGTTCTAAAATAACAGACTGTTGTATTGCAACAGCTTTAAGGAGTAATATCATGTTTTAAGTAGAATAATGTTATGAACATATATATGAAAAGGTTTTAGTACATTTTTTGAAATGAAAACAATACTTCATGCTTTGCAACTTTGCAAGACCAACGAAACTGCTTTGTTAACAATATTTTGTTTTTGTTTTCGAAAATAATCAAAACAAACAAAGAAACAAAACACAAAAATCGGAATGAATCACAACTAACTACATACTACAGACAGACTTGCAGAGTCACAGATTCAGAGAGGATATGAGGTTCAGAATAGTCTGATTCATGCTAGGCCTTTCATCTCAGTTAAATATTTTTACCACCATATTGTCACCTGTCTAATAAATAATAATAATAATTTTAAAAGTATGTTATCTTAATGATAGATAATGTCATATTTTAAATGATATATAACAGTCATTGTATTTTTTATATATCAATGATAACAGTACATTTATTATTATACACCATAATTTATGCGTGTATACGAATGTATTTACAATTATTACCAAAATAGAATTGGAATAGGGTTAAGGCATGCTATTGCTATCTTTTTCATTTACAATATGTGAAAGGAGAAAAGAGCTTGTTCCAAACTGTTTGCTTTGAAACAGGATCATGTATATGCTATCTTTTTCTATTACTGTATGTGAAAAGAGAAAAGAGTTTGTTCCAAACTGTTTCGTTTCGGACTGTTTGCTGTGGAACGGAGAAAGAATACAATTTCCTGCAGCCGGGCGGCCTGTCGTAAGAGGCGACAAAACAACCCACAGCCAGGTGGTAGGGCATTTGCCCGACTGGATGGCTACCACCCCTGGTCTAAAGTATGTCGCCATAACAACCTTGAGTTGTGTTCCGGCATTAGTGACCAGGTTCCAGGCTCCCTTAAGAGAGCAGCAGCGCATTTGTAGCACCTTTGGTGTTGTAAATGTCCATAGGCGATGGTAACCGCTTTCCATCAAGTGGGCCGTCTGCCTGTCTGCTGAACTCCTGCCATAAAAAAAAAACAGGTAGAACAGTTGGAACAGTTGTTTAGGTCTCTAGATAACAGGGCAAAGTTTTTTCATAGAGAAACCTGTTCCGTCTACCTGTTCCGATATATACGCCTCACTCCTAGTTTATACTTCTATGTAATCCTTTATATACGTATAATTACACGCACTTGGTTAATTTATTGGTTTAATGTAGATTTATATTTCTAACATGGTGATAGTTCTTAATCGGTATCGGTTATCATCTTAAGACTTATCTTATCCACAATCTATTATGACCGTTCGTATACAGTTCGCACAAATTGACATTACCTACTGTAATAACCAACCACACTGCTGCTGCCCGCGGCTCCTTTCGCGCAGTATTACACATATTTATATATATATATATATATATATATATATATTTTATGAACCTTGCATGATATTGAAATGAAATATTAGCGAAAATTTATAATAAAGTTGCTGTTTTAATATCTCAATTTTTTATTAAAACCCGTTGAGATATTTCGAAGCCTATTCGAAAAAGTATATGTAAATTAATTCATTTTATTATTTTAAAATTTCATACAGACGAACTAACTTTGTAATAATACTAGAATAATTAAACATCTTAACAACAAACGAACACCACAATCAATCTCTTTAGAATCGTAACAAACGACAACTTTATGTTCGTCAACGCTATTTTTATTAAATATTAGTGACCTGAACTGGAGATTGATGTATAATCGAAAAGCTTAAATATAAATAGTATTTAAGCTTTTCGACCTGTATTGAAGCTGTCGACCGATGGCATAAAACATTTAGCTAAATAACATGGAAGACCGCCTTATGCAAGATATCTTAAATACGTTTTGTGTAAAACGTATTTAAGCAGTTTAATATGATTAACTAAATTTGATTTAAAGACGATTGTTATGCAAGCGGCCCTGAATATAATATTTCACATTGACAGTTCAATAGCAACTGACTCTCCATATATTCAATATACTCTTTGCAACTGACAATACTACTATTAATCACACAGACACAAGGTTTATATATATTATTTTATATATTATAAAATAGTGAGGCTTCCAAACAGCCAGCGTCTATGTAGGTTTCCTATTTCCTACAAGTATCTATGTATCTATCTATATATGACTAAATGAGTACTGAAAATATTTCATAAATTCAATTCTTGATAATACATATATATATACATACATAGATACATAACTTGACGCCAGGTCCCTTGTGGGGTAGGCACGAACAACAGAGCGCCATTCAGGCTTATTTACACACCTCACTTGCTTCTTTGACATTCATAGCTCTTGTCATGCACGCTCGTCTGTTCTTAAGGCTCCTGACATCACCTTCTGCTAGTACACGATCAATTTGATCATGGAAGGTGTGTCGTGGTCTTCCGCGACTTCTGCATCCATCCAATTTTGTATTGTACATCTGTTTAGTCATTCTTTCATCATACATTTTTTCCACATGCCCGAACCACCGGAGCATTCCTTTCCTTACCATCACCTCGACACTATCTTTCATACCAACTCTCTTTCTTACTTCGGTATTAAGAACACGGTCCGCGAGCGTCACTCCGCAGATTTTGCGCAGTACTCACATCTTGACCGCGTTGACTCTACTTCCATGCTCTCTCTTCCATACCTAACTCTCGCTTCCATACGATAATAACGATATAATAATAACATTTAATAATAAACATTCACACACAAATAATTTTAACTTGTAAATTGTTTTGATATTAACATAAATGGTAGATTTACACAAGTCTAATTTACATCATATTGATAACAGTAGTGCGTTTTGAAGTGCAAACATAGTATGACTAGAGTTCGCGCCGCGGTTACACCACGTGTCTATTAGCTTTATTTTACTTACATAAACACAATTAGGTGTTTTAGACATAACAATAACAAACAAACTAAGTACATATATCCTAGACAACTGCAAAACATAGAGGTGAGTCGAAGCCAACCTGATTTGAAGAAACATAATGAATGATATATTGTTTAGGTATTTGGACAACGTAGGTATTTGTTAGTAAAAAAAAACGCGACTACAGCGCCATCTCTTTTGCTATTACACGCCTATTACATGGAAACGACGTCATTTATCAGAATAAAAAAGAGTTTTTGGCGGGAACTGGAAGGAGACGTTGTGCTGTGCAGTTTTATTTCCTAAAAATGTGTAAAATTACTCTAAAATGAACAATAGTTGTAGGATATTGATAGTTTTTGAGTAGCAATTATGTGTTTTTGTGAGAAATGTGAACTGTATAGTCAGATGTGGCCTTTCGAGTTTTCACAAGAAATCCATGGATTGGCGTCGGTTGTAGCCTGCAATACAACTGCGCTATTAAACGAAGACCTATTTATTATACATCTGAATTGTTGTTGTATGGACTAAGATTCCTTTGCCGAATTCTATTAATACTATTACTCAGAATAAAAATTATCTTAAATATAAACTCGGGATAAAAGCTACCTCTGAATATGTTCAGTAGTTATCTAAAAAGATGCGACCGCAGCGCCATCTTGTTCACTATTTTCGTCTATCCCAAAAAAACCATGTCATTAATCGAAATAAAAACTATCCTAAGTTACGACCGGGGATATAAGCTAGTTATATATCGAGTTTCATTTCAATCCGTTCAGTAGTTTTCACGTGATGCTCTAACAGATAGACAGACAAAACACCTAACATTTGCTTCTGCGGAATGACCTGGTGCAAATTATACCCCTGACTCTTTTTACATTCTAAAATGCAATGTACAAACTCGAAACATTTACACATTTATTATATAATATTATAGATAACAGACTTTAGACTTGTGTATTGTACGGCAGTGTTTATTAACAACGGGTGGAGAGTGCACTGCTTGCTGTCTTGCAATTTTTTATGATGTTCAGTAAAAGTGCAATAAAATTAAACCAATCTATTTGTGCAATAAGTGTAATTTCAAGGTTGGTTTGTGGTTATTGTATAAAATATTTTCAAACACGAACAACTATTAATTTTTAAAATAAAAAATAAAAACTTTGTTTAAAAAAACCGACTTCAAAAACTAAAAAACTAAAATGTATAAAATAACTTATTTCTAAAGCTATTATTATTAATATATATTATCTAAAACATCTTGAAGTCGGTTTTTTTAAACGAAGTTTTTATTTTTTATTTGTTACTTTTTAGTGTCTAGCTATGTATGGGTGGACCTACGAATGGAATAGCTGCCATGTGGTCCCCTAAAAATATGACATAGTTTGGCCCAGTAGTTTTCATTTTACGAACATTTTTTTGTTCCCGTTTCTTGGGACCTATATTTTTTAAGAAGCGCGGCACCATTCGTAGGTCCACCCATACCTAGCTAGACACTAAAAAGTAATAAATAAAAAAATAAAAACTTCGTTTAAAAAACTAAAAAGTATAAAATAACTTATTTCTAAAGCTATTATTATTAATATATATTATCTAAAACATCTTGAAGTCAGTGCAAAGTAAAACATAAAAATTACTATATTTTGAAAATTACTAAGCACCGACTTTAAGATGTTTTAGATAATATATATTAGGTAATAATAATAGCTTTAGAAATAAGTTATTTTATACTTTTTAGTTTTTTAGTTTTGAAGTCGGTTTTTTTCACCATCGTTGTCCAGCGTATAATTCTCAATATCCTTACTAAATTCATACAGTCCCTAACAAGAACCTTTCAATTTTTACTGACTACCTGTGCTTGTCACTTCGTTCGCGTGGCACTCGGGACTTTTTATTCATATTTTACACATTACAGCAAAGCAATTATGTGAATTTCAATTAGTGTGACTATTTGGCAATTAATCAATATATGTAATTTTAATATCGAGGGTGAGGCTTTTTCATCCCGGATAATGGGATAGATTTTGGGATAGGGAAGAAGGCTATCCCAGAAATGTTACAAAACGCGTAATATTTAGAAAAAATTGGCGTTAAGATACCATTTTATGTTTAAAATATAATCTTAGAAATAATTTTAATTACTGTTTCAACAATAATTATTAACATGCTACAAACTTCTGTTACTTATATACAATTATGACGTTATAAATTGGTACAAAATCAAAAAGGCCGCGACTATTTATTTTTTTATTATCTGCCTTATTTGATAAACCAGTCCATAATGAAATATGCATAGATTAGGTATATCTGACGGTTTGGGTTACTCCACGTTTCATACATAGATAAACATAGTGAGGGGATATAATTTGTTATGTAGAACATAATCTTATCTGAATAAACCTTTTATAAAACAGTTATTTAAAATATTTTAGATATCGAAATTAATATTGTATCGGTCTTATTCATAGAAAGTTATCGTAAGTTTGAATGCTTCTTTAAACACCATAAAAAATCGTTCAAACGTACTCTAACTCTCTATGAATGAGAATATGTATATGTATGTGCGTGTGTATATATGTGTGTACACACAGACAATACTAAGAAGATAAGTCCCAATTTCTGAATAATACGCGTAAATGGGAAGTCTAAGTCAATTGAGACTCTAATGTTCGAATCATCTCAAAACTGTCAATTCGTACATGGTTATTTTTCTATATATTCATTTTTAATTTAAAGAAAGTAAGAATTATGATTAAATACATTCAAAGCCGGGTACACATCTGCGAGCCTTAACCGTGACCGTTGCATTTTACTGTAACCAAAAATTATAGTGTGTACCTGGTTCGTAAGCTTACGCTGCGCTCGCCAAGAGCCAACAATAACCAGGTACTCACTCTTGTAACTGTCAACATTGCACATTACTGTAACAACAAAACAATAACGTTTATGTGGTTTGCGCGCAATGCTTGTGGCTCGCAGCGAGCCGAAGATTGTCGGTTTTGCCGCGAACTAGCGCTCGCAGTATGCTTGTAGACGTTAAGACTGAAGACCATAAAGAACCTAGAATATTCTGAAGCATCTTCAAAATGAATGACTAGACAGAAAACAAATGCATTCAATTTATTGAGGCTTATAAAGAATGCAGCATTCTATGGAATCAATTGATAAAAAGTATTAAATAAAACGTTTAAAATGTTGCTTAGATCAAAATTGGAAAGTTAATAAATGAAATTGGAGAAGTGTATAGACAAAAAAAATATTCGTTTATTGGGACTATATCATTATAGAAGGAATCGGATGAAAATTACGAAATTACATAGTTGAGACAGGAACGCAACTCGGATATTGAGAGCTAGAGCACTTTATTACGTTTACACTGATGTTGGTATCATGTACATACTAGAAACTCAATTATTGCTCGCTTATGAGTACGCGGCCAAAGAAGGCTCGTTGGACGTTGCAAGCGAAAATCTTTTCACGCGTACACACTCCTGTATCTAAGGCCAAATCAAAACGGAGCCAGGTTGCGAAGCGGAGAAACAGAGAAATATTAACCAATGGAATTGGCTGCCTGTCCATTCACGAAATTTTTATGCAATCCTATTGGTTAATATTTCTCCAGGCAGCCTAAAGGGGGCTAGTTAGACATCGCGAACAAAGATAAATTCCTACGTACACAATAAAGCGCGTTACTGTGACTGTGCGGTTACAGATCGCAGATGAGCACCCGGCTTAATAGTGTCTTTGTCAGCGTTTCAAGGCCGACCAGTAGTAGTCATTTTATTGCATCTTAATTTATCCTAAAGCCTGGTGCGCATGTTCGAACACAAACATTGCAAATCCGAGCATTATAATTTCATTCATACGTAATTTAGCAAACTGAACTAGTGCACTGTTCCATACGAGTTCGTGTACAATAATCTATGCTCTTACATTCACTGTTAGTAGTCATGTTTCATTATTGATAGTGAACTATGGTATAATGATGGTCTGTTGTTATTGCGCAGTCGCATACAAGTCGAAGCGGCTTAAGGAAGTGGGAATGAACGCCCAGCCGATGGCATGCGGTGCAGTGGTAGAAAGAAGGTGAAGGCAGCTGAACTGTTCCTCGGAACAAGTCTATCTTAATTTACGTAGTTACGCCCAAACAGAATATACACTCACAAACATATTTGACGAACACAGTGTCGGATTTTCAATAATGGTACTCATGTGCAAACTAAGTTGTTGCTTTTCACGTAACGAAATAAATATGTACGTATTTGTGTACCTGGGTTAAATGGTACCTACAAGGAAAACTGTTGCAACATTGAAAAGAAGATTGCGTAATAAAACATTGCATTAACTGCTTTGTGTTTGTGCATATAGTTACAGTACTATAAATTTAAATGAGAGAGTATAAGAATTAAGCGATCAACATTTTCTATTTATTGCACTACGCTCTTATATTATATGTACGCAAGAAACTTCAAAAACTTTTCTCTTAAACATCTTATTTTCACACAATGGACATATCGACGTCCCCGTGGAATAGTATTTAATGTACACGACACAGAGTACTTTATATATACTGGTAGTACACGATTACTCAAAAATGTTATACCAAATTTAGTATCTGTGACTTTGTAAACATTTTTTTTCATATTTTTTCTATTGTTACTAATAGAAAATATCCTCAAGATATATTTATTACACGTAAGTCTCTATATATTCAATGTACTCTTTGCACGTACGTCTCCGAATTGTCAAAAAACTACAATATACTTTTCCTGTATTTGAGTTTTGAAATTACTGTCTTATTGCACGCATTGACATCCTAAAATATATGGCAGCTAATATGTATTTATAGGAGATGTCATGAAAGTATAGTATTTGGCATAATTTATTAGACTGTATACGATGTATAAATTTAACAGTTGTGAAAATAGGTAGATGTATTGTTATAAAAAATCTTGCTCCCGCGAACATTCGCTGTTTAAAGATAGCGCCACTTGGGGCACCGACTGTTTACATAAGTCGGTGGTTTTGACACAAAAATGTAAAAATTTAAAAACTTCGTTTAAAAAAACCGACTTCAAAAACTAATAACTAAAATGTATAAAATAACTTATTTCTAAAGCTATTATTATTAATATATATTATCTAAAACATCTTAAAGTCGGTGCTTAGTAATTTTCAAAATATAGTAATTTTTATGTTTTACTTTGCACCGACTTCAAGATGTTTTAGATAATATATATTAATAATAATAGCTTTAGAAATAAGTTTTGTTGTTGTTGTTGTTCGTGCCTACCCCGCAAGGGACCTGGCGTGAAGTTATGTATGTATGTATGTATAGAAATAAGTTATTTTATACATTTTAGTTTTTTAGTTTTTGAAGTCGGTTTTTTTAAACGAAGTTTTTAAAATTTATTTGTTACTTTTTAGTGTCTATCTATGTATGGGTGGACCTACGAATGGTGCCGCGCTTCTTATAAAATATAGGTCCCAAGAACCGGGAACAAAAAAATGATAGTAAAATGAAAACTACTGGGCCAAACTATGTAAAATTTTTAGGGGACCAATTGGAAGCTATTCCGCGTCGAACAAAAAAAGAATCACGGAGTAATCGGCGAACATACATAAAAAAAAGCAAAAAAAAAAGATCCCGACGAATTGAGAACCTCCTCTTTTTTTCAAAGTCGGTTAAAAACGGCTAGTGTTTTTTGAAAACGGATTATTCGACCGTGATTTTTGTACGTGTAAAGGTAGAACTGAATTGTAAAGTTGATGATTGAAATTGTGTTTCGATATTGAAAGTGAAATAAGTGTTCATATTGGCTACGTTCCACTAGTGGTTCACAACGACTACGTACACGACCGCGATTTTCCTATTCCACTTGCTTGCGGGCGGTATAGTCATAAACTCTAGCGGAACGATTACTCGACCTACCTATTGACATGTGTCTTAACTCGTAAGCGTTGCGTGACCAAAAATTATGACGCCATTAGTGACGTTTTCGTCACGACCATAACGACCGCGGTCGCTAGGTGGAACGGTTGATGGAGTATTTTGGGTGTTATGAGCTATTAAAGAAAAGTGCTGATGGTACAATGTATATTTCTGAAGTTCGGCGTCCCTCCAACACACGGAAGCGTCGATATTATCATTGATTTGAATGGATCGGGATTTTATAAGAACTCTAAAGTATTGTTTTTGAAGGTGTTATTAAAATGTTTTGAGACTGGCAGCACGTTGGTAAAACTTCTGGTTTTGTGAACATCCAAATTACAGAAGATTTTGAAGAAAATTGTGATAAGACATTTTATTATATACTTATTTCAGGCAATCACAGTGTATTCACTCTGCAGGCAGTGCCAGTTATCTACACAATCCAGGATCGGAGCCATTGAACTTTACGACCTTAGGTGAGGTCATTTCCCGGACTGCTCAAAAACATCCTGATCGAGTAGCAGTCAAGTCCATTCATGAGAATCTAACGTTGACTTACGAAGACTTGCTTAACAATGTAATTACTTGTTGTGTATTCTTCTATAAATTCGATTTATATATAAAGTAGATACTAATGCATTTTCAGGTGATCGTCGTGTTTTAGATCGTTGTGTTTAGGGGGTCAATTTTGATGGAAATAAGGTCTAACGAAAAGTAGATAAACATATTAATTGAATACATGAAATATATACTCGTAACTACATAAAAAGGTTGAAAAAAGTATTTCCTGTGTACATCATAGTCTTGTGGTGTATTGTTACACAGAACTTGAAAATTATGACGATGTTCTTAAAATATATATTGAAAGACAATAGACAATAAGTGGGGATGTTAGATTTCAAAATTGCGGAGAGTCCTCTAACTCTATTACGATGAAAATTAAAAAAGTCACATATGTGGTTAAAAAAGTTGCAACGAAAATGGATTTAAAGACTTTATAGTCTTACTAAGTATACAGCCAGAGTGTAAACAATAATACCTTTAAGAATGGAGATATGGTGCATTTCAATTCAATGCATTTTTATGCTCCCGCACAAAATGCTGACTGCCAAATACTTCGCAATTTTTTATTAAGTCTTATAAGATTTTGAGAGAGTCGACGTGATAAGACAAAATCTGTATACGATAATCGTCATATCTTTCTTTTACTATCGGTCTGACATGCATTTTGCTCTTTTGTTTGTTTTATATTCAGTACTGAAATCTAAACTGTACCGATATTTGTTAAGCTTAAAAAGATTGAATCAATATTTTACATTTATAACTCATAAACTTGTGTACATTATTAATTTGGATTTTTTTTATTTTCAGGCGGATGCTTTTGGATGTGCTCTTCGTTATCAAGGTCTGGAGAAGGGTGACAGGATAGGAATATGGTCGCACAACGCTGTATCCTGGCTAGTGGCTTTGATAGGTGCTACCAGAGCTGGCCTTATATCGGTGCGTATTATTCTCCTCTCGTCCATTTTTCTATTATTTTTATAATACTAATAGCCTATAAATGTTCCACTGCTGGTCACAGGATAGTTTTTATAGGAACGGATATTATATCCCCCACGCTGTGTGTGTCAGCCTGTAATACATTGGAATTAATCTGGCCATTTTAAATCATTCCCAGAAAAATTCCAGCGAAATCCCCAGGATAAAAAGTATTGCAGATTTTAAAGCTAAGGCTTTGCTATCGATCAGTGGAAAACGCATCGAAATCGGCCCAGTAGTTTTTACGTGAATCCCGAACAAACAGACAAGATATCAAATTAAAATTATCGTGTTCTCCGTTGTTTATATAGTCTTTCCGAGTTGTTTTTTTACTTAGACCAGGATCGGATTTAATTAGGCATTAGAATTTTGTAGATGTTATTTCAGGTCTTAATCAATCCAATGTACGAAAAGGACGAACTCGGATTCTGTATCAAGAAAACCGAAATGAAAAGTTTGCTAATTGGGGATAAATTATCCGGAAAAAAATATTATGATGTATTAAGGAAACTGATACCAGAATTGGATTCCGCCAAACCTGGATTCTTGAAGTCCAAAGACTTTCCAAGTTTAAATTCAGTCATAACTGATGGACAAGAAAAATTAAAGTAAGTTAATATACGAATATTTTCTTAAGTTTTCGCGACTTGTAACATAATGGTCATATAATATGGTCGACACCCATAATAAACTGTTTGAACATATATTTGCCAACTCAATTTCCAAAATCAAATTGCTGCTTCACAAAATACTATCAGGGCGTTCCATTAGTAGCTCACAACGCCCAAAATGCTCAGTTAGCCGTTCCACAAGGCGACCGCGGTCGTTGTGGTCCTGGCGAACACGTCACTAATGACGTCATCATTTTCGATCACACAACGCTCACAATGTCCCTTGTCAATAGGTGGGTCGAATAGCTGTTCCACTTGGGTTTACGATTGTAACGCCGACAAGCAAGTGGAATGGGATAAATCGCGGTCGTGAACTTAGTCGTCGTAAGTCCCTAATGGATGGAACGTAGCATAGGTGTGATGATCAGAATTCCATTTCTATTTTCTCCTTGCTCTTCTTTTTTTTTACTAGCTTTCTTTTCCTTCCTTCAATAAATATATATTTAATATTAAGGCTAGCGATTACCAAAATCCCTTTATTAATAAATTTTAACTTGTGGACAGCGCTGTGGGCTGCATTATTACTTAATATTTTACGGAACATAAACAAACTTCATTGACAATTTCTTTTATTATTCCTTTCACCCATTTAAATAATATATAAAATTATTAAAATTATGTTTGCTGAAGAGTTTCTTGCGCCGCTTCTTCTCTTCAAGCCACAACATGTTGCGAAGCGGTAGTAAATTAGATTACTCTGCCATAGAGTAAATAATAACCATAAACAAAATTGGAACTAAGTAATTATAATGAACAAGTTGGCGGTAGGATAAATAAGTTTTTAACAATACCTACTCATTGACACTTAACATCTTTGCCTTCCGTGATCATGGCCACTGAAAACTGGTAGAAACGTCGGAATAATAAAAATCAAATAAATTACTGTGATCCGTGATAAGACCGCCTATTGTCTTCTCTACTTTAACTTCTTGAATTGTATCTTAAAGTTATGCAATAAAGTATATTCTATTCTTTTCTATTCTACCGTTCTTAAAACCGTTAAAACGTAGTTTTATTTTTATACGAATATTAGTTTTTTGCACTAGTATACTATTCTATTAGACCGCAAGTATCAGGACGAAAAACCTCTTTATGCAAGAATAGCCACTAGACGATTGTAAATAGGGGAGCGGAGATGTCACCAGAAATTCTAACATCTTCACATATAAAAGAACAGGCGTTATAATAATATTTTAACATCTAACTCAGTGCTTTTCAATCTTGTTGAATACGCGACCCTTTTACAGGGTGAAATATTTTGGCGACCCCCTTGGGTCATATACAGACAAAATGTTAGTAATTTAAAAGACTACGTTTATGGTTTTTCTCTATTTTGTTACTCATGTTCATTTTTTTAAATAATTAATCTACGGACTCTAGTTCCGTACCCTTTTTATAACTTAATTATTTTTAGAGTTTTTTGAATTTATACACGCTTATTGTTTATGTGTTATTATGTGTGACATTAATTTTATGATTTTTGTGTTGTGTTGTGTACCTTAAGAATAACTTATATATTTTTTTTTGTCTAATTTTAATACTTAACTTATACTAATGTAGAGTGTATCTGTTACATGCTGGTGTTGTGAGAAAGTGCATGTGCAGTGTGTGCCTTATGTCTATACCTATATATATTATCTTAACTAGTGCCATGTATGCTGTTTTTTCTTTCTGTGCCTAGGTTATTAATTTTTAGGCTCTTTGTGTGTCTTGGTTTGTTTGTGAATTGTGCGTGTAATGCAATGCAGTGGTTTTGCGCGTTGGTGTGAATAAGTGTATAAGTTTTGTTGTTTTTGATTGTGTGTTTGTGACTTTGTGTGGTGTTCAATATTAGGGCCTTATACTCTGCAAAAACCTGCTGAGTTTAGAAAGTACCTAAGTACGAGGTAGAAATTGAAGTTGCCTTTTCCCTTTTGCCGGCAACCCACGAGCAAGGCTCTGCGACCCCCTAGGGGTCGTGACCCACAGATTTAAAAACACTGATTTATCTTCTAAAATATTATACTAAAAATAATTGTGATTTATTTTCAAACAACAATTAATGCACTATTTTCCGTCATGCTCGAACGGAATTTAAGTAAATTAAAAAGATAATGTGTTGTTTAAATAATAAAAAATATGCTATGGCATCAAATTAAATATTACATTTCACATAGATAAGTTAAGTAAGATTAATATTGCGATGCTATCAATGGCCAGTTAAGTATAAGCCAGCTATATTGTATAACAACCTATGTAGCACTTAGTTCGCATTAAAAAGGATTGGATTTGGCGTTCAATATTCTATCCAGATAAATTTAGTGATTATGGTAAAAAAAAAATATATATAACTAATACGAAGAAAAACTTCACGAAATACTTATAAATAAACTAACTTTTATATATATATATATATATATATATATATATATATATATATATAAGAAAGTCGTGTTAATTATAACTCAAGAACGGCTGCACCGATTTGGCTGAAAATTGGCGGGGATGTAGCTTAGAACCAGGGGACGAACATAATATACTTTTCATTCCGTTGTAACTGGTAGGTGGCACTGAGATCGGGATTTAGAATCCTAGGAGGATCACCTGGAGCGTTTTTGGTGATTTTGTTTTTGTGTGTTTGAGTGGGTTCCCGGATGGTTTAGATTCACAATCAGAATCGGTAGGAGGCGCTGAGATTGGGCTCTAGAATCCTCCTAATCGCCTGGAGCGATTTTGTTTTTATGTGATTGAGTGAGTTCCCGGATGGTTTAGATTCGCAATTAGAACCGATAGGTGGTGCTGAGATCGGAGCTTAGAATCCTCCTAATCTCCTGGAACGATTTTGGTGATTTTGTTTTTGTGTGTTTGAGTATCAAACCCCGTATGGTTTAAATCCATAATTGGAACCGGTAGGTGGAGCTGGGACAACGTCGGTCGGGGCCGCTAGTTATAAATAATTTAATATTAATTTTATTTTGATTTGTAATCTATGAGGCCGTGACATTTTGTAACTTTATAAAATCTCAATTGATTTGATCATGATGGAAAATGGGATAGTTTCCGAAATAAAAATATATTTGTCTGAAATTCGTTATATATGTAATTTTTTGAGTGTTTTTGAGGGTGAACAAGGGATACTTTTCATTCCGGATAAGATAATGGGATAAGTTTGGGGATAGATTTACGAAAAGATTACCTACAATGTGGGTCAAGTTTTTATTTTGTGTTTAGCCTTTTTCGTCATTTTGGTTAATGTGGTCATTTTGTGCGATGTGATAGATGAGGTCGATTTGGTCGAGGTGGTCGATTTCGTAAATTTGGTCATTTGCCACCGGAAATTCGCATAGATACTTTCATCCGGGAGATGGGATAGTTTATAGTAATACCTAGAAAAAATTAATACAAATATAAAATACAAATTTAAACAAGAGGCACGCAATAGAGGCAAACACTAGCAAAGTTTATAATTTTACAAGCCTCATTCATTTAATAACATTGTTAAAATTATAAAATTGTTATTTGTGCAGATAACACCCGAGATATACCTAGTCAGTATTACACCGTCAATAAACACAATTACGAAACTCTTCTTCATAGTATGTTTGAGATAGTTTGTTTATGAAACTTTTGAGAGATTCAATGGGATCCTCATACAGAGCTATAGCATTTTGCACTACTTTAAATAAATTTTAGAATCTTTGTCTTTCAAAATCGTTTTGCCTTAACACGTACTTCTTAATTTCTTGCTAAAACTTTAAAAAATAATTGTATTATACATAACGCATGGCTTTTTCCGGTTGCCCATATAAATCTTCATCCCCTATTTTATACCCTTCCTGTTTCTTGAGACAATATATTTCATTGACAAATGAAAAAAAAAACTTTTGAATTTATATATTACTTATGTTCATTTGTGATTACTGATTACCGTTTAATTAAAATTCGTACAACATAAATTTCATACTAACCCTAATGTTGAAACGATGATATACACTATTAAGCTGTTAAGCTGTCTAAAAATAAATAAAACACAAAAAATTCCAAACACATTGTCTAGAGAAACCAAACACAGTTAATAAACTCTCCAATGTAACACGTCGTGTTAGCGCACGCGTCCCAAACTCAAAGGGCGCGGGTTCGAATCCTAGCCGGAACACATGCACCATTTAGGCAGTTTTTTGACCTATGTGCATATTGTTACAATTACCACGTGCTAACAACGATGAAGGAATACATCGCGATGAAACCTGCATAGCGAGGCCGATGTGCCGAACCTGCCAAGTCGCCTTGGACATGCTTGGCGGGTATACTGGCCGCTCTGCCCTATAGTGGGAAGTCCGAGCCCGGCAGTGGGACGTTTATAGGCTGTAACACCCATAAATAAGCGTATGTATTAAAAGGTTAATGAAAGTTGATGAAGAGAAAAGTGTTTGTCAGGATCGTAGTAGGCCCATCGTCTCTTCCTACCCCAATGGGAAACAGGCGTGATAATATATACCTGTTTCCCATTGGAGATAAACACTTTTCTCTTCATCAACTTTCATTAATCTTTTAATTACATAGATACATACATAACTTCACGCCAGGTCCCTTGCGGGGTAGGCAGGAACAACAGAGCGCCAATTAATTGTTATGGTTATGATGATGACAATATATACGTATGTATATATTACCTATATAAGGAGAACATCTAAGATGTTCGTTCTTTTTGAAATGCAGAAGTCTACGATCAGCCCTAGAATCCAAATTAGTTGGTATTTTTGAAGTGAACTTCTTTAGAACTTGGTGAAACGAAAAAGCTACATTAACAAGAGATAAACACATAAATCTATAAGACTAAGTCGGCGAGAGAATGAGATGATATATTATATTTAATAATTTAAACACTAATTATACAGATAAAGTTGTATATAAAATGTGACGTCACGAAATGTAGAATCCCTCCCACCCCTTGTCAGATTTTGTTTCACTTCTACTGCGTGTGAACTGCACACACGCATATTTGATTTTTAATTTCTGCTTGTTTATCTTTTAGTGGAACCTTCTTGTATAACTCTTTGATTTCGGAAAATGTGAACAAGAGTGATATTTCTCGCTACGGTTCTGAGGTGAAGCCAGAAGATGGTTCAATCATACATTTCACATCTGGAACTACAGGTATTTAATCAAAGTACCATTTGTCTTATTTAATTCAATCAACTTCAGCTCACAGTTTTTATAACGTTCTATATAGAAATCACAATTACAGCCTATAACATTATGCACGTTTGGTAGAAAACGTAGTAGGCATTTAATTTATAATTAAACTAGATGTCCCGACAGACGTCGTCCTGCCCGGAAAAGCTTCAATCGATATTTAACAAATAAAAAATAGGGATTGATCGTAGAGGGTTGACAATTTAGGGTTGTATGTATTTTTTAATGCTGTATCATAAAAAAACTAAAAAAAACATTTTTTATTTTATTTTTAGATATTTTTTTGGACTACCCTTAACATTTAGGGGGATGAAAAATAGATGTTGTCCGATTCTCAGACCTACCCAATATGCACACAAAATTTCATGAGAATCGGTCAAACCGTTTCAGAGTAGTATGGTAACTAACATTGTGACACGAGAATTTTATATATAAGACTAGCTGTCCCGGCAGACGTTGTCTTGCCCTGAAGAAATAAAAATTAGAACCCGACTGCAGCGCCATCTGCCGGGCTTATTTGTGAATCTAAACCATCCTCGAATCCACTTGAACACACACAAAAAAAATCATTCAAGTCGGTCAAGCCGTTTAGGTGAAGTTCACTGTCAACACACGTACAAAGGAATTATATATATAAAGATTATGAAACAAATTTAATGCTTGATAACCCTGCATTTTGGATTAAATTGAATTTGAATGATAATTTTAATCCATTTGGAAAATAATTAATTTTGATTAATATTAATATATTAATATGAATCAAAATTAATTATTTTCCATTAAATTATTATTACTTGCCTACTACATAGTTTTTAAACCTGCTTTTTTTCTACGTGTCAAAGATTGAGTGCAGAGAGAAAGGACGGTAGAAATCTCGCCCAGGGCGCCTTTAATGCTAAACATATATAAAACAGTGAACAAATTAAATTCTTTGCAGGTGAACCAAAAGCAGCATTGGACTCTCATTTGGGGGTTGTAAATAATACTTATTTTACCGGGAAAAGGAATACTTTCCACGAAGGGCATCATAATATTTGCGTTCAGGTGACTATTATAATTATTATAGACTAAGACATTTTAATAGCGTTGTGTCTAATAACCTTAAAGTTATTAAAAAAATTAGGACGGGGTATATGAACGAGCACGAAACAATTTTTTTAGAATTTATGTTTTATGTTCAAGATTCACGTAAACTACCGAGCCGATTTGATGCAGTTTTCACTGATCAAGAACATATTTTCTTAATTTAAGTCTGTTGTAGGTACCGAATATACCAGGAATCACTTAGGAATTTTCCGATTGCGGTTTAAACTGGTTAGGGTGCATTAAAATTTGATACGATATTTTTCATGATCGATAGCGAATTTTCTAACTTAAAACATCCGGTACTTTATATGCTGGGAATATCAAAGTATAATAGTAACGTCTAAGAAGGACAGATAAACAAGATACGTATTCTTTGTTTTAGGTGCCGTTGTTCCATGCGTTAGGATCTGTAGTCACAATTCTTGGAGGCCTAAGCCACGGTGGCTCACTTGTACTAGCTGCACCTTCGTACAGTGTAACCGCTAATATCAACGCTTTGTACGGTGAGAAGTAAGTACCATTAATTTAATTTCAAAGTACGAGCAGTTCCAAATTCTCCAAAATCGCCTGACTAGAAAAAAATATTTGTCCAACTCCCACAGTTCCAAGGAACATGATTTACCATCTCCAAAAGTATCGAGATCCTTGGCGAAGCCATAAAGAACGTGCAGTTTTATGGTTATCTATTTAGAAGGCAAGGTCAGGCCTCTCACCAGAAAACCTTAGTTTACAAACCCGGTTCAAGTATTATTTCAGCCCTCGGAAATGACTTGCGGTGTACCAAGCGTAAATCAGACTGCAGTTGCAGTACGGCTTACATGTATGGGCCAGGATACCTGTTCACTATTTAAATCTCTACGACACTCTGTTGATAGGGAAACTATATTTCTTGCCTATTGTAGTCTAGCAGAATCTATAATTACTTACTGTATTCCTGTCTGGGGTGGTGCTTGCAAAACTACTCTTATACAGCTAGAACGGGCACAGAGAGCAATACTGAAAGTGATGCAGTTTAAACGAATGGACTATCCTACCACCCAACTCTATACTGACTCTAATGTATTAACAGTGCGGCAACTGTACATACTTCGTGTAGTTTTGCGACGTCACTCAGGCCTCCCCCTAGACTCAAATGTTTTTCTGAAGCGTCAAAGTCATTCAGTATGTGATGTACCTGCTAGACGTACTACCTTTGCTAGCCGATATTATGTCTCCCAAAGTTCGCTTTTATATAATAAAATAAACAATACATTATCCATTTACTCCCTAACCTCATTCGAAATTAAAAAGAAACTTGCTGAGTACTTGCAAGCATTAAATTATTATGAAACTGAAAATCTGCTCAATAAAATTGGAGCCTAATTGTACACTAATGTGGCCATAAATGAATGTAATAACATGTTATATGTATATTGTATATACACCCATGAGAACCCACAACTAACCCCCAAGACACAGGTGCAAACCTAGTTTGGGGGTTAGGGAATTGACACGTGAACTAGCTAGATTTATATGAACTTGTAATTATATGTCACTGTATTTGGTTTTTGTTACAAATAAATTATTATTATTATAAAAAAAAACTATACCGACACTGTTGACTCTGAATTCAACGTCGCGTCCTTTATACATGAACCTGGCTGGGCTTCTGTATCTTACCATTCACTCAATTACCTTACCACTGGTTAAACTATGACTTAATGTTCATACAAGCTATGTCAATTTTCTACCAATGCTAAGGTAATAAATTTCAATATGTAGAAATTCGGATTTTATCGATGATCCTATACTAAATTATGGTTTAGAATCGCTTAGCCAATGAAGAGAACCACACAGGAGGTCCTGTGTGGTTTCTACCATTAGTATAATGGGAAGTGTTCCCAGAAGCTTTTTCTTTTGGTTTGTACCAACTGATATATCGCCTACCATTAGCAGAGCTTCTACTGTCATTTCCTTGAGACACTACGCTTAACTACACAATGGTTTTCTGGACCATTTTTCAGCGGATAATAATACCTTCATTTAAAACACTCGGCAGCTCTTTTGCTACACCTTATGATCATCTGGACCATCTATTTGTGTTCGGTTCAATGTACAGTGTTTTGCTGACGCTGCGGCCTACTTTAGGCTACTTTGATAATAGTATTCCTTTTATTCTCACAAATGCTTTGTGATCGAGTTGCTACTGAGTTGCTACGACTAGCTATTTGTCGCAACATACGACTACAACAACTACCACTAGGTTGAACCCAGTAATCAGTATCCAAGCTCAAATAATACGAGAATAAATCCCTGAAAGCAACAAGGAGTATTTTTTTAAAAATCCTACTATAAGAAAGCATCAGCACTCTACCAACTACTACCAGCATGCACCACTACAAGCAAGAACAAGTGCACAAACTGTTCAATCTGTCTGCCTGCTCTGGACAATAAAAAAAAGAATAATACTTCTGTTTTATGTCAATTAATTGATTAAAAAATAATTTTTAGATGTACGGCTATTACTGGCACTCCGACTATGTATGTGGACATCCTTTCACAAATCAGGAGTAAGGGTTTGGATGTACCTTCCGGCCTAAGAATGGCTCTAGCGGCTGGAGCTCCTTGTAGCCCACAATTGATTCGGGATATACAAAAATATCTTAAAGCAGACTCTGTCAAGGTACTTTGTAGTTGATAATCATATTAATCTATAAATATTGTTATGTGCGAGCGGGGGTACGCACTTAGGATTGGACGAAAACACCAGTTTTTGACTAAACGCTTTTATTCTCTTACACAGCCGTACGTGATTCCACTCCGCAGGGTCGCCCCTAAGTTCTCTTTTATTAACCCGTACACCGCTCAACGGCCGCAACCGTCATCCGTCATCTCATCACCATCACACATCATCACCCTCAGTTACAATTACCACTTGCTAAGAACAGTGAAGGAAAACATGGTGATGCAACC
Organism: Dendrolimus pini; assembly: GCA_949752895.1. Classification (NCBI taxonomy): domain Eukaryota; kingdom Metazoa; phylum Arthropoda; class Insecta; order Lepidoptera; family Lasiocampidae; genus Dendrolimus; species Dendrolimus pini. The sequence goes on along the minus strand of OX457137.1, from coordinate 16,134,562 downwards.
TGCACATCGAGATAACCGATGTGTCAAACCTGCCAAGCCGCCTTGGACAAGCGTGGCGGGTATACCATCCATTCCCCTACCGCGGGAGGCCCGAGCAGTGGGACAGTTATGGGCTGTTATTATATACTAATCTTGATAATCGATTATGAAATTAGTTACTAATTTGTTTTCATAATCGAATATGTTACTAATATTAGTACTACTAATGAAATCGTTGAAAAAAGTCCAGCGAGACATTGTAATGTTGTTTTTAGTAACATCCAATACCAACATTTCAATGTCTCAACTTTTCTCAACGATTTGATTAGTAGTAGGTACTAATATTAGTTGTAATATCATTCAAATATTATTGGTAACATTCCAACTACAGTGAGTCGTTCTTTGCGTCGTCTCTTTTTCGGTGCTGCGAGTGGCTAGCGTATTTGTTTTTGGTGGAGTTTTATAACGGTAAGTTTACATGTGTGTGTATGTAATGTTCTCGAACACTTACCTATTTACAAAAATAAAAGTAAAATTACTTTAATCGGATTTCGGAAAAATCTAATATATATACGCCATAAAAAGTAGTTTTAGTTATTTATGTTTAAGTACGCTTGCTATATCTATACAACTAAATAAAATTGAAGTGTCTGTTTGTAATTTAATATTAATAGCTTTTCACTAAATGCATATTATGAGTATTTACGGTACGTACAACAAAAACCATCGTTTTAAATTTTTGTCTGTGTTTGTTCCGGATAGTTCTCAGAAACGGGACGGGCTTTTGACGGGAGTTTTACTCAATTGGTATAACTCGTGCGCGATAAGTTGGGACCTGAGCGCTGTGACGTCACTGACGCGTCTCGCTCGCTCGTATAGCGTTGTTAACTGTCAACAAGCAAGAGGCGACTCACAAGTACTCACAACTAAGTTAGTAACTACTTACCTGTCATAATCGAGATATCTCGAGATATCTTCATAATCGAATGATTTCATTAGTATATCTCATAATCGCCCACCTCTAGCCACAATGTGTAAGTAAGGTGTGTTTGGTTATTTGAGTTTTGAAAGCTAAATAGGTATTTTAAGGCTTTCCTTATTAACCGAATTATTTTATTTGCATTATTTAAGAATTTCTTGTATTATGTGTCAAATACGTAATTGAAATGATTAAGATGATTAATTATTTATTCAGATCGCAGTTGTAATCAGAACACTATAAGATTTTTATTTTCTAATATTTCAGAGCCTTTACGGTTTGACAGAGACAACTGCGTCTGTGTTCCAGTCAATTGAAGGGGATAGTATAGACATAGTCGCGGAGACAGTTGGCTACATACAAGACCACGTTGAAGCTAAGGTTAGATCAGAGCTCTTGATATATTGTGCTTATAATGTGACTAGTAGCAGGGAGGGAGAGCCGAATGCTCGCTGCTCTGTTCATAAAAAATTGTCTTCACAGGTTTGGCTTTAATGCATACAGTAGCACTATATGTATTATAGTTGATGTTAATTGTGTTAATATACAAACATAATATATACTATGTTTTATCTTTATTCATGCTCTTGACAATGAAATGATTATTATGAAATTTGAATGGTGTTTTTTTCGGTAATAAATTCTGATTTCAATCGCCAATAACACTTTGCCAATGAAGTTGAGTTGTGTCTTGAAGACTAGCAAGTTTTATAGACCATTTTTCAATTTAAATTAACTATATAGATTAAATATTGTGTCCTATACAATTTGTCTTAGGTTGTGGACAAAGTGGGAAAGATAGTACCCTTCGGCAGTCCAGGTGAGTTGGTGGTACGAGGTTACAACAACATGATTTGCTACTGGAATGAACCTCAGAAAACCCAGGCTGCTTTCGTTGAAGACGGCTGGTTTCTAACTGGGTAAGAAATCGGCTTATTATACAAGAGACACCTTAACATATTAAAAGAGTTACATAGTAGGCGCAGTTCACAGTTGTTATCGTTTTGCACAACGCCGAAGCTCTTAGAATTTGTACACGAATAGCAAGTTTTGACGTCATAATTTAAGCGAGTCAAATAGCGTATTTATTAATCATCGTTTAAACAGATATTGAAATTATTTTTATTATGATATTTTGAAAGCAATGCTAACAGATCAACCAAATTGAAAGGAGACGATGGTATCCAATGGTATTTAAAGATTGAAGTTTGTGTTTAAATGGATCACTTTGGATAATTCATCCAAATTAAAAGACATAATTGAACCGTCTAATAACGGCTTAGGATAATTATCGTACTTTACCGCCCGTTCATTTATATGATAATGATTTTAGAATTTATTGTAACATATGTGATTTATGCAGTTAATATCGTATTTATACTGCTTTCAGAGATAAATTCACAATAAGCGAGGATGGTTACGGACGTATAGTTGGCAGATTGAAAGATATTATTGTAAGAGGTGGAGAAAATGTAGCGCCCAAAGAAATAGAGGATTTGCTCAACGTACATCCGGATATTATTGAAAGTCAGGTGAGCTAAATATTTATTTATTGAAATATTTGGCTTTTGCTGGACTGCCAAGTTTTAACTTTGTACAATACTAGACACTTCAGTAATAAATTAATTTAATTTAATTTCAGCAATTTAAAATATAGATACGAAGCTATATTGTCTAGTGTTTACTGATGATTTCCATGCGATTTGACTCGCTTTCAGTCTTATTCAGTGTAATCAATTCAGATATTTTTATTCTGAAGATATGTCTACTATCTGAGATTGGTCCCACAGTGGTCCATTGTATTATCCATAACAAAAGCGTAACTAGCTTAACTTGGGATATGTAGTGTGTTTCTTTGCCAATTACTAAATAAAAAATAAATACATATAACTAATATTAATCGAGCCATAAATAACATTAAACGAGATCTGTTACGTATTTCTAGTAGGAGTAAGTTTGGACTTATTGTCAATCCGACGAAGACTCAAGCTATTGTCGTTGGGAGTTTCACGGATGATTACGAAGGTTCACCTATCTCAGTTTCCAAACTATTATAGTATTTATATAAATCTTACTGAGAATGTCAAGAGTTTAGGTATATATTTTGACCTATCTATCTATCTCTATCTTGGGGCTCCCTCAAATATAAGAAGTCACAAAATGTTTGCAAGTGCATCGTCTCTTGGAAGACCGAAAAACTTCTTTCCACTTCGTACAAAAATTGCACTTGCCCAATCTCCCTATCCTTGATTATGACAACATCAGCTACTTAGATATCACCGAAAGCCAATAAGATAAATTAGAGCGACTCCAAAACTTCTGTATGTTGTTTCATATTTGGTTTTCGCAAATATGATTACATTTCTGAATTTCCTAGTAAACTCCTACTCTATAGAACCTATCCGCCTTAGCCGGAACGCTCATATCTTATCCCTGTTGTATAATGTACTCTTTAGCACAAAACATCCTCCTATTTAAAGGAACTCTCTGAGTTCTTTAAAGAGAATAGTACAAGGATCTTAAGATCATCAGCAATCTGTGACTAATGACGGCAATACATTTTACGCAATTTTGCCAGAAATCTTCCATATATAGCGACGGAATTATAGTCGCCCCTTTATCCTCTTTATAATCGGAATCTAATGTATTTATTAATGTAACTAAATTTTTGGGACTCTTTCACTGTGCATTGTGCAAACTGAGATTGTGAAACATTGTGAAACTAATACCTATTATAATAATATCATCTATGTAGGTAATTGGAGTACCCGATGAGAGGCTAGGTGAGGAGCTGTGTGCAGTACTCAGAGTACGCAAGGGCGCTTCCATAACCCTCGATGAAATAACAAGACACTGCAGCGGCCACCTCGCTAAATTCAAAATACCAAGAGTGTTGAAAGTTACTAACGAGTTCCCAAAAACTGCATCCGGCAAAATACAAAAGTACAGATTAAAAGAAATGGTTGAAGCCGGTACAATTTAATTCAATAAAATATATATATTTAATGTGTTTTATTTTATAGACCAAACGAACGAATAAAAGTATCGAATGAAAAAAGTTTTTTTTTTTAACTTTTGTGCGTAAATTTATCCAATGTACATGTGGTTTGCGTCTGTGTAAATAAAAAATAGTTTGTATTATATGTACGGGAAATTAATTTTATCCCCTGGAATACTACCTTTGTCCGTGCTTATTCGAATATTTTATACTTATTGTATGATGTCGTAATGCACTCCAGCGCAATCGGCGTACTACTCCAAAATCGGCTTCCTTAAGCCGGCTTCACTCTAAGACTTCACGGCTCGGTCTATATATTTTGTTCGTCTGAGCTACATCATTAATATTAAAGTTAAGAGTTGATTTTCTTTCTTAAGTGAAACTTCTCTATATAGATGGGGTATTAGGATAGTTTCGATCGAATAAAATTATTCCGCTCAGTCGATCGATTCGATTGATTGAGAGGCGGCATGATTTTAGAGTAGACTATGAATGTTTTTTTGGTTTTGGATCAAATTCAGTTTTTTTGTTTGTTAAAATAAAATATGTTTAAATAAAAAATGCACTCATTAAAATGTAACGTAACCCAATCATATTTTGCAGTAAACCTGCGAAAAATCGAAATGTATCCCGGGACACATAGTAGAAGCAAAACTTCAACGGACAAGTGGAAAAACGAATCGCAACAAAATTTTAACTTGAAGTTTAACGGCCAGATTGTTAATGTACTTGTCCAATTTGAAAACTTGCCCATAAAACTTCAAGAGAAAAATTTACGATTTTTTTCTTTATTTTTGAAATAAAAAGTAAAAAAAAATAAAGAAAAAGTTCGTAGCTCCTAGTTCATCTGTTCTATTAATCCATTGTCACACCCATAGCCTTTTCTCCTTAATTTACAAATTTCTTCTTCCACCTCTTCTAAAATAGCCTCTGCCAGTAGCTTTATTAGCTTATTTACTTTATTGCGTTGAGCGTTCATCTTGCAAAACACCACTCACTTGTGTACTATACTCGACCGTAGTGCGAAGCGAACGATTTTTGGGCAGTAGCGAGTATTTTAGTTACTAATCTACTCCGTACTCGACTAAATTACTGGCGTAGTGCGAACTAGGCTTGCGAGCTGTTATCAAGATCATGATTATATCATGACTCTACCACGTCAATATTCAACAGATTTTGTTTATACCAATTTTTAGGTCTACCAACTGGATTTTTTCATAAATTTTTCAACCTCGTTTCAAATTTATTGATTGGAAATTATTTTTATGACCCAATTAAAACATAACTAAAAACCATTGTGAATATTGAGGACTTGTCTAAAAATAACCGACAAGCCTATCTACGGCGACACATATTTTATAAACTATCACTAATCTTTAAATCTTTTTCGATTAAGCAGCATCATAGTGTACGTAATAAATTAAATAAAAAATAAAAATATTTTTGCCAAACGCCTATACTGGCAAAGTAATCTTTAAGTATGTAGACAAGATGATCCATCAAGAGAGAGCCATCAGAGATCAAGTATGAGCCCATTTCTGTTCAGCTTGATATTTATATCAATCTGAACAGAAATCGAAGTGTCGAACAGCATCAAAAATGCGCATGAGCAACCTCCATGGTTGCTCATGCGCATTTTATATATAGGCATTGGCTATAAATTTGTAGTATTATTTGTACCAGGATGTAAACGTTATCTTGTGAGGTCATGTACGCATGAGTAGATTGCACTAAATAAAAGCGAATCAAATTTTATTTGTTATCAATTAATATCATTGGTGCAGTTCATAATTAGATTTGATAGCTACACCACGCAGTTCTAAGTGTCATAATGTTTTTACTATTTATATATTTTGTTATATCTATAAGTATAGTTTTGTGTCTGCTAGGGTTATACTATAGATATTCTTATGCGGGTAGATTGCTCGCTAAACTTCCCGGACCTAAAGGAATACCGATTTTTGGAAATATGTTTAGATCCAGGTAAGTTTCCTTTGTGGAGAAATGAAAATTCTAGTGACTGCCTCCTCTGTGGGCTCAATCGTAACTCGCTTAGTTCTCCGCAACGCAGAAGTCCCAAGTTCGGATATTTATTGCTGGAATACAGTCGACTCCCGGTAGAGTAAATTTTAATGTCTTGAAATTGATTTTTATGATATTAAAGTTTCAAAACTTTTAAGAACATTTTTGCGAAGTAGTTTGCAATATTATTTTGAGAACGCTCTGTCTTGGTATTAATATCGTGTAAATAATCTGGCTGTTTTATTACTTTAAATGCTCCAATATTAGATTTAAAGGTTAAATTAAGATTTCAAAAGGTCCTACGAACTTCTCTTGCGCAAAAATTCGCTACTTAAAAGTAGTCTTGCGTACTTCATAAACGATGTACTAGGGACCGGTTCCCTTCACTGTACTAAAAGAAACGTTTCATATTACCAAACGTTAATCGGTCTATTAGTTCTTTCAGTCAGCGCGCTAGTACGCGATTCGACAGTCTTTTGTAGTTCATGAGAGATGAACTGTTAGGGACCGTGATTCGATTGTTAACAAAGAAGATCGAAAATTCCAATTGAGTGAATAGTAATAATAGTAAGCACTATTAAGGTGAACTAGTTCAGTGACCGAATTACATAAGAAAGGATCACTCACTTGGATGACCGAATAAACACACAACTAGTTTCAAGTTTAAGGGTTGGTTAAGTTTTACTTCCCTTCAGCCAGGTCTACGTTTTTGTGCCTCAAATGCCGACTCAAAACTGTCTTAACAGTCCTCCATCTATAAGGCAAGAGGTATGAATGCCCAACCCACATAGCAGCTCATGTGTTTTTGCCCTTGGTATGAGATGTAAGCTGGTTTCTTATGTTCATTGCAGAGGGATTATTTGTATTTACAAGGAAACTGCATAAAGACTACGGAGGTCTAAGCAAGGCGACCGGCCTCATATATCGTTGTGTTAATATCAGTAATCCGGAAGATCTGGAGGTAAACGATGTAGTAGGTAATAGAAGTAATGCTGATATTAAATGGATCAACCAAATTTAATCAATTTAGTTAAAAGACAAAGAATTAAAAGGACTTTACGGTGTTTTTAATGACATGGAATGTTTCAAGTTTATGTTTATACGCATCTCATTGGTTGATTCATCCGAACTGATAGACAGAAATGAACCGTTTAATGCCAATTTAAGACTATCTACTAAATTATTAAATCATTCGGATACTAAAGACAATGAAATAGCGCAAGCAAAATAGTTAAAATAGCTAGGCTCTTACGCCAGAGGCATAGTTTAAATTTATTAATACTACTACTACTACTACTACTACTACTACTACTACTAGTGTGCTTTTATTGGATTAGATTTTTTTACTTATTTTTTAATTGTTTTGTTAGGTATATAATACATACCTACATATATATTACAATTTATTCATGTAACTAAAAGCTTAAAGCTACCTACCTAGGGTCTTATGACATATTATTATGTGGTTCTGGAGGTGGACACCGAAAACTCATGCTGTGCCGGACCATATTTCTGCACAGCAAAATACTGAGTGCCAACCTCATTTCTAAACTTGCGGAATTCAATTTTTATATGTGATATATTTTCTAATCTGTACTTATTGTGTGTGTCGTAATTGGAAATAAAATTTTTCCTCCTTTTCTCTTGCCTGCTATAATCTAAATGTTGTTCAACTAAGGCTCGATTTTTCAATCACCAGACAAAAGTTGTTCATAGAATAAAGTGTAACATGGAAAAATTAAACATGTCAGTTTCGTGAATAAAACAGTCCAGTCGAATGGTTTTCCTTTTGAATTTATTCGGATTATAATTTATTCGACTGATAACTTTTATCTGACGATTGAAAATTGGTCCTAAGTCGAATGAGATACTAAATTAAAGAGCCCTTTTAGAAAAATTAAAATATATTTTTGTTTTTAAATTTGAGTTAAAAACACAAACAAACCATTCGCCCGTTATCTTCGAAGTTTACGCACCGAAAAAAAAAAATAACAGAAGAAAAATATAAATAACACAAGAATTTCTTCTAAATCTATGAATTTAATTGTAAAATATTTTTTAAACAAAAGTCTAAGGCTTTTTTTGTTTATATTACGCCTTATTTTCTTAGTGGAACAAGAAATATTGTGACATGACCACCCAATTTTTTTTTGTATATTGTAAAAAGCCTTGCAGAGATTTGGGCAAGAAAGTACCAAATATACCTAATATTAACTATTTGGGCAGAGATTCCCCTTTACCACTCAGTAAGCAATGAACACCGTCTACACGCCACACCGCCTTTTATACGAAAATACTACGAATACTACCGTACATAATAATATTATTATCTATGAAGATTATCTATGTGATATTAATATAATCTATGGTTCTCATAACTGCTGTGATGGACATCGCGTAACAATATAATTATTTCAGACTGTTTTATCTCTACCGAAGTTCAACGAGAAATGGATACCTTACTTATTCTTACATCCTTGGCTTGGAAATGGGTTACTAGTAAGCAACGGTAAGTTGAACAATCATAAGTTGCAGTGAAAGTGATTTGTTAAACAGGCAGAAACCATAAAGTACCTCCATAAATTTGATATCAGATCTATTACCAGTTGTTGTATTTACATTTTCTAAAACAAAATACTTTCCTGCACCACCTATTTCGCCTGATTCAATCTCTGTTATTTAGATTGCCTGGAAGAGATCGCTTTGAGCGATAAGGCCGCCTGTTGTATTGCCTAGAAAATATTGTAAACATGGTCTGTTTTTGAAATTGTATATTTTGGTGTGCAATAAAGTGTTATCTATCTATCTATCTATATAAAATAAAATGAAACTACTATACTTATACTGTCGGCGTTACTAAAAAGCTGACCGCATTTCCATACTATAAGACAATGCTAATGCGATTTTTATTTATAAAAGATTATTTATTTTGAGGTTTGAATAGAAAACGGTTCGAGTGACTGTATTTACGTATATCAAACGAGGGCTCAGTCATATTTATACACATACATAGATAGTAAGTATGTGGTAGACTGATAACACTGCCGCAATGTTACGAGGCACGACCAAAATGTAATTTTGTGTCCAATGACACACCAGTAAGGTTAGCAAAAACTATAAACTAACATTTTGTATATACAAGTCGGTTAATTTCCATTACAAGAAGGATCTAACAAAAAAATTATCCCATTTTCATATATTTAAGCGCAAAAAGCACTAGGGATTAAAAACTTGCCACGTTATTATTTACAAAATCTTAAGTAGAATATGAGTAGACTATTTTACGAGATTGTAGAGATTTTCTTACCGGAATTTATCGTGAAAAATCTATAATTTTATATCTAGAGCGTGAATTTTTCAAGTGAGCCTTCCGGGCCAAACCCTAAACTATACCAAAAAACGAAAAATTCTTAAAAGAGTCTCGAGTGCGATTTTTGGTAAAAACTAAAGTGGTATCATTACCCTCGTCTTCCTGACTAGGGTATTTAAATTTTTCAATACTAACCACTTCAAAACCAAAACCACTGACTTTGGAAAAAAAATAACACCTGTAAATAGAGTAGCTCTTAAAGATCAATATCTATGAAAAAAGGTCAACTGGCCAAAAAATATAGTTATAATGCTTGTAGACAAAAGTCTTCGAGCAGTGCGTCCTCCTCACTCATAGGGCCGAGACATGGACTCTGATGGCAGGATTGGTCCACAAGTCCCAAGTCGCACAACAGGCTATGGGGCGAGCTATGTTGGATGTTTCTCTTATGGACAAAATTAGAAATGAGGATATCCATAAGAGGACCAAGGTAACCGACATAGCTCGCAAAATTATCAAGTTGAAGTGGCCACTGCCACTGCCCACTGGCAGGTCACGTCTGCCGCACGACCGATGGAGCAGACAAGTGGAGTGGAACCCGCGTATCGGTAAGCGTAACCCGATGGACCGACGACCCGTGCAAGGTCGGCGATAGGCGGTGAATGAGGGAATCAGAGGACAGAGATGAGTGGCGCCGACTTGGGGAGGACTACGTCCAGCAGTGGACTGCGAATGGCTAACGACAACGAAACACACACACTGTATATCCCCCAAATTAAGCAAGTTACGCTTATGTTATGGGTAATATTTAACAGACTACTCCGGGGCCGATCCCAGACACCCGAACCATGGTATATAACGGAATTTCAAATTCAAATTCAAAAGTTTATATTCAAAATAAGTTCCACTGGAAAACACTTTTTGAAGGTCATACATATAGGTTAAAATTTAATTTTACTAACAATAATAAAGAATAACAAAGTAGGACAAGTTTTAGTAAACCTAACAGACATAGCAACTACATACTTAAGAGAAAGGTTATCTCATATATATTTAGAAACTGATAACCTTTAACAATCTGTTCTAAAAGTTTCTGATCTTTTATTTATTTTAATTTGTTCTGAAGGTCATCTTTGAACGTCATTAGTAGGTACTTGAAGTAGGACAATAATTGTATGCCCTGGGTCAGCCCTACTGAAACTGGGTATATGCAGTAGTGGCCTAAGGGCAGGGCGCGGTTTAGCTCAAAGGCAGGCATGACCATAAGCAGTTGCTGAGCAGTTCCTTAAAATTTAAGTAACTATTATAAGTAAGGCAGCATATTCCAAAGTTTCACTGCCAGCACTGTAAAAGAATTATCATAAAAGGATGAAGTGTGTGTAGGTATCAAGTTTTCGATACGAATCAGAGCACGAATTGTGGGCTAGTGGATAGACGATGTAGGTAGTGAGTATTATATTAGGAGTAAATTATATGATATATAGGAGAGTGAGAATGAAGTGGTCCGGCATAGAGGAAGTCCTGAAGTCACATAAGTCTCTTACGATATTCGGAAACCTGTGATATTTTTGTAATCCAAATATGAACCTGATACAAAAATTCTACAGCCGCTCAAGCTTGTTTAGCTGTAGTAGCTTGTTTAGTAGTAGTTTTTACTTAAGTTTTGGTATTTATTTTGAAATCATAGACAGACACTTAAAATGTATTAGAAGATAGATTAGTCACATCATACGTCATGCATACTGACATTCAAATACGTACTTATTCTGACTAATTCTTCTCCGGATTATAATTATAATACAAGCTTTTTCTCGTGGCTTGCGTTAATGTAGATTTTGTCAATAAATGCAGGTTTTTTCTATCTCTCGAGAACAGTACATCTTTTTTAGATGTAAATGTTACCCTGAACAAACAAACAAGTCAACGTCGTCGTTGAATCTATTTTGCTTTATTAGCTATCCCTCGAGAATTTTAGTCCCTTTTTCTGGATGAAGGTATCCTATGTCGTATTCTGTACCTCTGACAAAATGTATGCAAAATTTCCTGATGATTAATTGAGTATATAATTAAGGCGTGAAACCGTAAAAAACAAACAAACACATTTTTGGTTTTATAATGTTAGTTAAAATGATTAGTCGTAATTATGTATAAACACACAATTTAAAATGACTTTATAAACTAATACCCACAATAAAAGAAAACCTAACTTAGCTATATTGCATTCTACCCATAGTCCCTCAAGATTATGAGTAGAATACTGAGCCTAGGTCACCATCTTTTAAGGTTAAAGTACCCAGAAGGCTATGTTTCCTCGTTGGATCGCCGTACTGATCGATTGTCCGAAGTAGGCACCAGCTCTTTCATAAATCTTTGTAGATGCTCAAGGCCTCAGGATTCCACGGTCCAAGCATTTCAACAGCAAATGGCACAAACATATAATTCTCACTAAGGGTTGCATATTTACGCCTCTTGAGTGATTCAACTATTTTCGCCGCCGAATCGGCTGATGTATACGTGTTTGGTAAATGGGATGCAGCCAACGCTTGCTCTGCTGGCTTGCCTCGTCGACAGGGAATTAGTACACACATACATACATACATACATAACTTCACGCCAGGTCCCTTGCGGGGTAGGCACGAACAACAGAGCGCCATTTAGGCTTATTCTTACACACCTCACTTGCTTCTTTGACATTCATAGTTCTTGTCATGCACGCTCGTCTGTTCTTAAGGCTCCTGACATCACCTTCTGCTAGTACATGATCAATTTGATCATGGAAGGTGTGTCGTGGCCTTCCGCGACTTCTGCATCCATCCACTTTTGCATTGTATATCTGTTTAGTCATTCTTTCATCATACATTCTTTCCACATGCCCGAACCACCGGAGCATTCCTTTCCTTACCTTCACCCCGACACTCTCTTTCAGACCAACTCTCTTTCTTACTTCGGTATTACGAACGCGGTCCGCGAGCGTCACTCCGCAGATTTTGCGCAGTGCTCGCATCTCGACCGCGTTTACTCTACTTTCGTGCTCTCTGTTCCATACCCAACTCTCGCTTCCATACGTGAGCGTAGGTACCAGCACCGCGTTGTGTATGGCAAGCTGGGCCTTCTGGCTGAGGTTCTTAGCGCCTAGAAGTTTACCTAACGCTCCATTCACACTATTCCCCAAATTCACTCTTCTTTCTATATCAGCGGTGTACCTTCCATCCCTGCTAAAAGCACATCCGAGATATACAAACTCATTCACTTGTTCCAGCATAACATCATCGACCATTATCCTTGCATTCGTTCTGGTTGTTTCTCTTTCAAACACCATCACCTTTGTTTTCTTCGCATTCAAACGTAAGCCTCTCGCCTGACAGTCATCTTTCATCATTGTGACTAGTGTTTGCAGTTCTGATGGCGATTCGGCTAAAAGCACGGCATCATCCGCATAAAGCAAGCTGCTAACAACTAGATCACCCATCCGCACCCCAACATCCATCAATCTTCTTCTACTTCAACTACTTCAACATCTTAAAGAGGTTCTTGGTTATATTTAGTGAACAAGCTGAAGAGTTATTTGAGATTATAGAAAAGGAGGTTGGAAAGGAGAAGACTGCTATACAACCTTTAATAATGAAATCTACTCTACGTATTATGTGTGGTATGTAAAATATTATCCATTAAAAGTCACAACTGGGTCTTACCATTTTAAAGGGATCAGACAGCATACTGGTAGTGTTTGTTCAAGTTCGATTGACAGGCTTCCCACAACAGTAACAATTTATTTTTCTGACGATTTTTATAAGTCAGTAGGTGTAGGTGGTAGGTAAGGTAGTAGGTGTAGAAAAAAATAATTTATAAACTTGTGATAATCATGTCCCTCTTTCTAATTTATCTATACTAATATTATAAAGAGGAAAGATTGTATTTTTGTATGATTGTAACGAATGAACTTAAAAATTACTAGGCTGATTTAAATTATTTTTCACCATTACAATGCTATCTTATTCTAGTCTAGATTAGTATAGGTTATATTTATTACTAGAAAAAAATTAGGGATCCCTACTCAGACTTCAGACAAGGTGTAAAAAGATAGTGTTTGAGTGGGTCCGGGGATGGTTTAGATGCACAATTAGATCCGGTAGGTGGCGCTGGAATCGTGTGCTAGATTTTTATTTTTTCAGGGCAGAACATCATTTTCCGGCTCCGCTAGTGAACTATGAAGAGGAAAGTTTGAGATTGTAGAACTTCAAAAATACTAGAAAAACAGATGAAATAAAGATAACTGCTTTGAAAAATATCCGTTAAAAAGTTTTCTGAATTATTAAGGGTTTCGATTAAATCCTTCTTTGTGGTTTCACATCCAAATGAAAACAGTGATCATCATTCACAACTATAGAACATTGTTTGTAGGTAGAAACAAACTTGACCGATTTATTTATCTTTATATATATATGTCAGTGCCATAGAGTATATTGAATATATGGTCAGTGCTGTAAAACATAGTGCACTTACAATTATTTCAGAAACGTCAATGGGGACATCTATGCGTGAGGATATTCGCTCAGTAGCAAACAAATATTTCAACGCATTAATGATTCTTGGAGAATGCATCGTACATCGTTTCACAAGCTTGTGGCTATATTCGCCCGCTATTTTTAAATGGTCTAAAGTAGCTAAAATACAGAACTTAGCACTGAAAGATCTGCATGGATTTACAAGACAGATTATAAGGGAACGAAGGGAGTATAGAGAAAATAATCCTGTAACATCAGTTGAGGTAGACCAAGGTACTTATGGAGGGAAAACCAGATTAGCCATGTTAGATTTGTTGTTGGAACAAGAGAAACTAGGGAAAATCGATGAAGAAGGTATTAGAGAGGAAGTCGATACGTTTATGTTTGAGGTAAAACTTAGCATATTTATTACTTTGATAATTATTGTTTTATCACGGACTATTTTAAGATGTATAACACCAGTTGGTAAATGCATTATGTACTGAAAGTTTATAGGTAAATATCATTGTATTTTGTAGTTACTCTAAAAGGCGTCCTATTTAATGGTATGTGGTTCTTACTATTTACTACAACAGTGCTTTTCTACAACACCAAGGGAATCATGAGGTGAAGATTCCTGAAAGATTCTAAGAATCGTTCTATTTAGAGATAGAATGACCATAATTGTAACAATCTAAATACATATTTCTACTTCAAGGGTAAATATAATATTTTTTATTTAAAATACAACAATAGTCCAGTATTTATACACAAATAATATTATAAAATTCTAAACGTGCTGTGTCCGTACATTGAACCTATTAAAAAAAAACAACTGGAATAGACTATATAAAAATAATCTAGTCAGCTTCTGCCCGCGACATCGTCCGCGTGGAATAGTTCAAAAATAGTATAAAATAATTTGGTCTTAGCGTGATGATATATAACCCATAGCCTTCCTCGATAAATGGGCTATCTAAAACTGAAAGAATTTTTCAAATCAGACCAGTAGTTCCTGAGATTAGCGCTGGAACGCGCTAATCTTAGGCAAATAAACTCTTCAGCTTTATATATTAGTATAAGATGGATTCTTGTACACAAATAAAGAAACACACATAATATCAAATATCGTAATATTTGTAGTATTATCTTATTTGACAATAATGATTAACACTGATCTTACCGACAGTTCATTTTTTGCCTTATTATCGGTTAACAATTTGTTATAAGCTCCATAAAAAAAATGTCAAAATTCAACCGATGTTAAAGTGAATGAATAGTAAGATATATGAACCGGCAATTAATAAATGAACAAACCCCTTTAAGTTGCTGCGGCTTCCACGCAATGTACCCATAGCGTAAATGTTGCGTTTTCGCCGTAGTACCATCAGAGCCATTTCTGCGCGCTTCGGCAAATATAAAATACTAGCGGCCCCGGCAGACGTTTTTCTGCTCTGAAAAATAAAAATCTAGGACCCGATCCCAGCGCCACCTACCGGTTCAAATTGTGGATTTAAGCCATTCGGGGAACCCGCTCAAACACACAGAAACAAAATCACCAAAGTCGCTCCCGGTGATTAGGAGGATTCTAGAACCCGATCTCAGCGCCACCTACCGGTTCCAATTGTGGATCTAAACCATCCCGGGACCCACTCAAACACAAACACAAAATTTCATCAAAATCGGTCCAGCCGTCTAGGAGGAGTTCAGTGACATACACACGCACACAAGAAATATATATATAAGATAATACTAATTTGTTAATCATAATGTAAATTTAGGAAATGACATGGAGTACTAATTATTACATTTCTCAGGGTCATGATACTACATCCATGGCCTTATGCTTCATGATGATGAGGATTGCCAGTGAACCAGTAATACAGGTAAGGTAATTTGACATTATTCATCTGTAAAAACCAAGTAATATCGTGTTCGACTTATATTTCCAGTTAGTAATAGTCCTTCCTCATTTTATGTTGAACAATCTATTGAAGGAAAACCCCATATCAATGTATTTATTATGCAATCGGATTTATTGCTTACATATTTTAGCAAATAATTTAATATGTAGCAGCAGGGCTTCTTTGTGGGGGGGGGGGGGGGGCACGCAGTTTCTTTATTTAAAGGTAATTTCAAATCATGAAATTGAAATCATGCTTTTTAGGCGGCCGTTTTTAGATATGAGGTATTTTCGATTAAATATTTTTTATGATTCTCAATGGTCAAATAACTAAGAACCACCACGTACCTATCCAATTTTTCATATTATATTGTAGATAATGTAGTGATAACATTACTTTTCATGTAAATCAGCTTTGACTGTCTTTTTATTTCAGGCCTTAATTTATGAGGAAATGCAGCGTATTTTCGGGGACTCTCTGAGATCTCCAACAGTTGAGAATTTGGCCGATATGAAATACTTGGAGTGTTGTATCAAGGAGGCCTTACGTTTATATCCTAGTGTGCCCTATTTTGCAAGGCATGTTAGCGCGGAAGCAGTTCTAAGTAAGTACTTATCTAATGCTGATATACTAGTATCTATCAAAATCATCCTTATGTAGGTAATAAATGAATGGCTCCTAGCCGCTTGGCATGCAGAGATCCCGGGTTCGATTTCCTGCCTGGTAAATTTCGTAAACAAACTGTGTAATACTTACTATGGTCTAGGGTTGACCCCAACCCTAAACCATTGGCTGACGAGATGCCTCTATAGTAAAAAAAAAACCAATAGGAGAGATCTGGCCATCTTGATGGCCAGGAGATATCTCCAAACTGGCTTTCGAATATGTTTGAAAAAAATATATTTTGGACAATCAAAGTGACTTCATCAGTATGAGGGTAGCATCATCTTAATGTAACGATGTGTGTGAAGAATCAAGGACGATCTCTAAAACTTGGCTGAAAATAATCTTTCATCATGTGTCAAAGAGAAACGCCATTCACAATAAGATATTTGCCGTCAGTTCTCAAAAAAATAAAGTCTATTTATGCCATAGATCGATAACAGCTATACAGTACAGTAACTGCTGATGGGTCAAACACAGGATCTGTTCTTAAATGAATGTAAATATCGGATAAAATACTGCGAATAGAATCTTTGACATATATACACACACACTCACACACCACACTGGCCCACAAAAAATAAAAAGTGGACTGTACTTTTGACCAGACCCATCTATTCTTATGTATTCCGATGCGTTGAGTCCGAATCTAGAGTCAGTTTGGTCCATACACCCATAAAATTTTAGTGTATGGACGTAACTGATCCCAGATTCGAATTCATCACATCTTAATAAATACGAATAGATGGGTACAGTCCACTTTTTATTTTTTGTGAGTCAGTGTTACTATTGTTTAAAGGGTTCAATGGCAAACACATGTTTCATATCTGTCTACTAGGACACTGTGATTAGTAAATCCGCATTAATGAAGATTCTAACGAGACCCCTTATACTTATGAAATTCTTATTATGCCACCGAACACTCTTTATTTAGTACTAGAAAGAAGAAAGAAAGAAAAATGTTTACTTACAACCACATAAAACCCAAAACATGCTTATAAATAAGAAAACACAACTAGGAAATGAAGTTATAAATCGGTCCTAACTCAGCATGATGCTGGTTGACTCAAACAGCGCTGGTCTTCTGCTAGGACCGTTACAGTAACTCACAGTTAGACAGAACAAAACAAATAAAATGTGACAAGTTACTATTGAAAAACAAATACTAAAATACACAACATAATAAAATAAAGAACAAAAAGCTTAAAAACTACAATAATATCAATTTTTATATATTTTGTCTGTAAGTCTGTTGCTTTGTGTCAAATATGCTCCAAATAGAAAATGATCTAAAAATCTAAACTGAAAATGATCATGGATAAACAGGTCAAAGAGGTACTAAATATTAAAGTAGATTACTAAGCGAGTAACAACGGCGGCAAGTAAAAACGCCAGCGCTGCGCCCCTCTTTTGGCTACATTCGTCGATCCCACAGAAAAGGCATGACCGAATCGGGATAAAAAGTATGTATAAGTGTTGAACCGGGATATAAGCTAGTTCTGTGTGGTGTTTCATTTCATTTCATTTCATCCGCTGAATTCAGTAGTTTACACGTGATGCTTCAACAGCCAGACAGCCGAAATTTAAAATACCGCATTAGGCCCATGACTTTTCCTCTTTTTAAATTAATTGTACATACAAACAACATCTTTAAATATTTGTTATATTATAGACTAGCTGTTACCCGCGACTTGGTCCGCGTGGAATTTAATTTGATTTGCTTTTCGGTGTGGCGACGGCGGCGACGTGCGCCTGGGCCTTTAATTTTTTTTGTTAAAATAAAAATAGCCTAGGTTACTCGTTATTAGCTATCTGCTAATGGAAGTCCCGTCAAAATCAAGAAACTTCAATTTTATTTATTTTTATAGACTATTTGAAAGAAAGAAAGAAAGCAAAAGATTTATTTAGAACTACAATAAAAACCACTCAAACTATTTAAATAAAAACAAATACGTAAATGTAGTCCTAAATTGGTCATAGCTCAGCAAAATTGCCGGTTAAGATAACCAACGCTGATCTGATTTATTTATTTATATATATATATATATTATTTGACAGGTGGTTACAAAATTCCCGGAGATACCATCTACAATATACACGTTTTTGACCTTCACCGGATAGAAGATATATACCCTGATCCAGAGAAATTTATACCAGAACGTTTCCTGCCAGAAAACATTATGAAGCGGCATCCATACGCCTACATACCTTTTAGTGCTGGTCCGAGGAATTGCATAGGTTGGTTTATTCAATAGGTTGCCGGCTCCATATCTTACTAAACAATAACTTGCCTTATGTATATGTATGGAATTGGTCATAAACTTCTGAGTCTGCTATGATTATGTATCCTTTCTTGTTTAATAGTTACAGGGGACACAAACTTTATTACAAGTTTCATTTAGATTTTTATTTTTTCAAGATCTGACTAATGATACCCCACACGACTATCAGCGCGTTCCATTAGTAACTCAGAACGCCCAAAATGATCCGTTAGCCGTTCCACAAGGCGACGGTGGTCATTGTGGTCGTGGTGAAAACGTCACTAACGACGTCAACATTTTCGATCACACAACGCTCACAAGGACCCTCGTCAAGAGGTGGGACGAATAACCGTTCTACTTGGGTTACTATTGTAATGCCAGCAGGCAAGTGGAACGGGAAAAGTCGCCATCGTGAACGTGATCGTTGTGAGTACTTAATGGAACGTACGTACCCTATCTGTATTGAAAAGAAAATTCAAATAATTTACGTAATAAATGTTTATTTTCATTTATTTTTTTTAAACCCTGTCACTAATAATAATCTCATACTTAGAATCACGACGTTTATTTAATTATTCACGTATTTCGCCCCCACCATCCTATTTGAGAGTGTAATTACGAATGCATACCTGTATAGCGGCCACTTCTTGTCTTTATTGCTATCAGAAAAGCAAAATCGCTACCGATATTTCAAAAAATGATTAGAAAAGAGTGACTGTCGTTGGAATATGATAATACTTTAACGTATGTATATTTTCATTAATCATTTATAAGCATTTTTATATAATTTGTATAGATATATATTTGTATGGTATGCATATATCTATTTAATGTCTGTTTATATAACACTAGCTAGCCGTGCCCACTTCGCTGGGCATCAGAAAAAAATTAAAAAATACATATTATTAATCACAATCAAATATACCCTATGTCACTCAGGAATAAAATAGCTTTCCACTGGTAAAAGAATTTTCAAAATCGGTTTAGTAGATCTAGAGATTACCCCCTAGAACGTCACAAACTTTACCCCTTTATAATATTAATACTGATTTGTGTATTTATTACTAAAGTGTAATTTGTCGTATTATAGTATACGTATACCACCATCACCATTATTATCTACATTCCCTACTGGGGTTGGAAGAGATCGCTTTTTAGCAATAAAACCGCCCTTGGTGCATAAGTAGGTATAGTTTTAGTATGTAATTTCATTTTTGTATTGATCTACCATAAAGTGTTATCTATCTATCTTACTTCTCAAGATTTCATTATAGAAATTTGTAGACTATACTTTTCTCTCCATCGTTATGTCAAACATAGACAACCGGACGGACAGATGGACATGGTGATTACATAAGGTTTTCGTTTGTGCCAAAATAGCCAAGGAGCCCTAAAAATCAATAAAATATGCATTTTTTTTAAATCGTCTATCTTTTGTAAACAGGACAAAAATTCGCAATGATGGAAATGAAAACTGTGATGTCTGGCTTAATAAGAAGGTTCCACCTGCATCCAGTCACTAGACACGAGGACCTTACATTCATCTGCGACATTGTGCTGCGAGTCAAAGAACCGGTCTACGTACGCTTCACCAAACGAAATCCTATGGAAATATGAGAACTCATAAAGTGAAAACAGAAATTGTTCTACTTATTTTAATCTTTGGTCTACTTGACGGCTTTGCACCGAAATACATCTTATTATATTCACTTGCCTTACATATAATTTCACTTACTTAAAAAATAAAAATAAAATACTAAAACAAACTAAGTAATAAATAGGTTATTATAGAATATGTATCTATTTTTTTTAACAATGGTAGCGTGGTAGTGGTAGTAGTAGAACGGAAAGTAGTATATACATTGTGCTGTGGTCTTTGAACCAGAGATTTAATTATTTTTAATAAGAAATATCCAGCGTTTTGTGTTATTTCAATAGTTTAATCGTAATAAACACAACAATGGATAGGTAATACGTGTGTATCTCTCAATAATTATCAGTCGACAAAAAAACAGTTTGACATAAAATTAAAATCACATTCAAAATTCTATAAGAAAAATAGGTTTTGTTACGTTACAAACAAGTTTTTTTTGCAATGAATTGCACTGTTTAATGATGCTTATATGTCTTAGACAACTTAAGTCACGTCTAAAGTTAGATATTACAGTAGAAAATGTTTTATATTAATCATCTACAGACAAAATTTAACTAATATTTTATCTTGTAGGAAAAAAACAAGGTATAAGTAATATAGCAACTCGGTTACAGAAATTATAGCTCGGGCGTTATCATATCAGAAAGGCAACTATTAGTCCAATCAAATTAGACCAACTAATTAGAGTAGAGTTACCTAAATTCCCACCAAGCTGAAAATCGGTATGATTGTTTAAAATATCATTAAAAATAAAATTTGAAAGTTCCCCATCTTACCCCTGTAAGGATTTTTTTTATTCAAGGTCAAAGGTCAAAAAAATGAGTTTTTCACGATTTTTAGCAAAACGGTAAGTTTTATCATAAAAATACCTCAGACAAAAATTGTAGATCATAAAATTATCTACAAAAAATGTATTAATACTTTTTTCTCTACGAGCCACCGTTTTTGAGATATAACGATTCAAAAAGTTGTAATCGTCATAATATGCATGAGTATGCCACGTATATATACATCTCTATAATTGTAATATATGTTAAAATATTTTTCTATCGGTCATTGATTGTTTCGAAAAGGTACACTTTGATATTAACAACACAAATGCGACATACATCATTGACGGAGGATACTTACTACATCGCGTTGTGTGGGATAGTGAAGAAACATTCAACGTTATATTAGATAAATACGTACAGTATGTACGTCGACATTTTGGTTCCCGAGTTACTGTCGTATTTGATGGCTATAATGATTGCACGAGAAATACCAAAGCTGCAGAACAGCGTCGTCGAACTTTAGCAACATCTTCATCAATTGATATTTTATTTGATGAAAATATGACAGTTCCAACCAGCCAACAAAAATTTATTTCTAATACTCACAACAAGTCTCGGTTCATTTCAATGTTGAAAGAAAGATTTACTACGGAAAATATATTGGTAAGATAAGCTAATAATGATGCTGATGTATTGATAATTGAAACGGCAATTGAGCAATTCAATTTGACAAATACAACTATTGTTGTTGGTGAAGATATATTACTCGTATTACTGACTGCTCGAACTCCAACTGAAAAAACTATTTTCTTCTTAAAACCAGGAAAAGCTCAACATCAATCGGAAATGTATTCATCAAAAAGTTTATCTACTTTTTCAAAGTGTCAAAATCATGTACTATTTTTACACGCAATAACTGGCTGTGATACGACATCTGCATTTTACAGGAGGGGGTAAAATAACAGTTTTCAAACTATTTGAGAAACAAAATTTAATTGAACGTGCTGAAGTTTTTAAAAATAGTAATTCTACTCGACAAGAAATTATTACTAACGGCATTCGCTTTCTTCTTTCTATGTACGGAGCTCGTAAAAAAACTACCTGCTTAGATGAGTATAGATATGCATGTTTCGTTAAAAACACCAAAAGTAAAAAACAAGTACAATTAGCTTGTCTTCCTCCAACCTCAGTTGCTGCTCATCAACATCTTTTTAGGGTATATTACCAAGTTCAAGTGTGGCTTGGTTATCAGCTAGACCCTACAGACTGGAGTTGGGAGTTGGTCAGCAATTCATTAGAACCAGTGCACACTTTACTTCCACCTGCGCCGGAAAAACTGCTGAACTCGATTTTTTGCAACTGCAAAAAGGGATGCAGTGCTAAATGTGGTTGCAAAAAAGTCGGACTGTTCTGTTCTCCGGCATGTACACATTGTCAAGGCCGGTTGTGCTCTAATATTGAATCACCAACAGTAGAGGATCCGTTTGATTCCAACGAGGTAACATGCGATACATCGCTATTAACGCAGTTTACATGCACTCAGGATGAAGATGAAGAAGAACAAGAACAAGACGAACAAGAACAAGAAGATCAAGAAGAAGAACAAGAAGAAGATTTTGAAAGTTACGACTCGGACGATTGAATTTCACTACTTTTTTTAACTTAAATTGCTTTTATCTTTTCAATCTATGCTAATATCCATTATTTTCCAATAGTTTCAAATTAAACAAGATCAAAACTGACCCGTGGAATAGGCCTACTGGGGAAACCATGTTAAAAAAAACGCGCTAAGTACACTACCTCATAGGTGGCGAGGAAACGTGTGCATATTATGACGATTACAACTTTTACAACTTTTTGAATCGTTTTATCTCAAAAGCCACCGTGCTCGTAGAAAAAAAAGTATTAATACATTTTTTGTAGATAATTTTATGATCTACAATTTTTGTCTGAGGTATTTTTATGATAAAACTTACCGTTTTGCTGAAAATCGCGAAAAACTCATTTTTTTGACCTTTGACCTTGAATAAAAAAAAATCCTTACAGGGGAAAGATGGGGAACTTTCAAATTTTGTTTTTAATGACATTTTAAACAATTTTACCGATTTTCAGCTTGGTGGGAATTTAGGTAACTTCGAATGTCTAAATTGACCGGACTATATGGCATAACTGAATTAAACAAGCGCTTATTTGTGACAGACTGACAGACGTGGGCATACGTTACTTTTTACCGAATTGTATTTTTGCACACGCGATGTCCCTAAAACTCATTCTTAACATTGATTCTTTCCGATACCTAAACGTGACCCCTATGAATAAAATCCATAACGAGGATCTCCTTTCTCCGTGCTGCTCCTCGTCTTCCTCCACCGACATAGAATGCGAAATCTTTAAACGTAAGTGGTAGGGTGATGGTTACGTTTGTTTTACCGATATCCGTAAGAGCATAGGGCATATATCAGCCTATAAATGCCTCACTGCTGGGATCGGGCTTCCCATTATAACGGAACAGAACGGGGAACGGACAGTATACCCGCCACGTTTGTCCAAGGCGGCTTGGCAGGTTTGACACATCGGCTATATCGATGTTTTCCTTCACCGTTGTTGGCACCTATAATTGTAACAATATGCATTGCACATTCGGTCAGAAAACTGACTAAGTGGTGCATGCGTTCCGGCCAGGATCGAAGCCACGCCCTCTGAGTTTGGGACGCGCCTACTAACCATTACGCTACCACGACTTAGAGCATAGGGCTTAGCATAAAAAAATATTAAGGGCAACGAACCATTAAACCACTAAATATAATAAATATTAATGGAAATTAATATTTATTATATTTAGAAATTACACCCAAATATCACTAGTGGTACAGTCAGCGATATTGCCCATAACTGTTATAAAATAAGTCTGTCAGTGCATCTATATTCCAGAGAATTATGGACTGATTTGGCAACAAATATTCTGACCACCAAAAATTACTTTGAGACCCTTAGCCTTTTTACCAAAAAATATACTCAACACTAAAATGAAACATATACCAAAAAAGTCAAAATTTACTATGGTTCTAGTTGTTTTACAGTCTTGACTGTACTTCAAAATGGTTTTCAAAGACAAGTTCAAAGAAAAATATATAGTAGGTAAATGATCATCAAATCTAACCAGATAACTTAACGAGCAATTACGATCTAATTTCTAAATAAATCACTTTAAATAAGATATTAATTTTGGTGATCATTTGCTATTTTTGGCAGTAAAGTGTTTTTAAAAGTAAAGTAAAGTGAAATTATATTTTACTAGCTGCGCCCCGCGGTCTCTCCCGCGTGGCGATTGAAAATCGTCATATTTTGAATAATTCACAATTAAATTCCAAAATAAAGTAGCCTAAGATACTCCTTATTACATCAGCTACTTGCCAATAAAAGTCCCGTCAAAATCGGTCCAGGCGTTTCAGAGATTAGCCGGAACAAACGGACAGACAGATGAAAAATTGTAAAAAAAATGTTATTTTGGTGTATGTACCGTACATATGTTCATATGCATGTAGTAAAAAGCGGTTATTTCAATATTACAAACAGACACTCTAATTTTATTTATATGTATAGACTATGACGATCAGTTAAACATAAGCCGACTGATTTTAACAAAATTTGGCATATGATCATCACTAGATGGTCTAGTTAGGTAGGTAACTAATATGTTAGTATAAATATGTGTAATTTTATACAGAGAAGGGATTAACAAAAATATGTCAGCATGTGTAAAGTCTCAAGTAACCTGCTTTTTTTTACATACTTTGGTCGCAAGCAAATCACGTGTACACAAGGTTCTTGCGAATCAGGTGAAATCTTTGTGTCTTGGAGTGGAGACCGTATCTAGTAAATGTAGTATGGGACGTCCTCTGGCTCGATGGATTGATGACTTACACAACGTCGCTGATAGGCGTAGGATGCAGAAAGTAGAGGATCGGGATAGGTACCTATGTGTCGGAAAATCGCGGAGATCTACCTTCAACAATGAACTACGGATTCAATGTCGGCGAACTAAATAGAAAGAAAAGAAAGAAAGAAAACACTCAGTATATTGCTGTGTCGGAAGATACCCCGCCACAGCACTGATTTTTAGTGTCCACCTCCTAATCTACACATATTAACTTGAGACCCGTATAAGAATATAATTATTTTGTCCTAGCTAAATTTTAATATAATAATACATAAAAGCATTATACATAATGATAATAAGGAGAAAATAAATACATAGTACAGTAATCAAGCACGCACACTGTTTTAATCTTCTAATATATAAAATTCTCGGGTCGCGCGCGGTGTTTGTAGTTAAACTCCTCCGAAACGGCTTGACCGATTCTCATGAAATTTTGTGTGCATATTGGGTAGGTCTGAGAATCGGACAACATCTATTTTTTATCCCCCTAAATGTTAAGAGTAGTCCACCCCTAATTTTTTTTTTAATTTTTAGATTTATTATGATACAGCATTAAAAAATACATACAACCCTAAATTTTCAATTTACAATCAACCCATATTTTTTATTTGTTCATTATAAACTTTAATGCTGTCGGCATATCGATTGAAGCTTTTCCGGGCAGGACTACGTCTGCCGGGACAGCTAGTATACATATATATCAATTTATTATCAATCAATTAAATCAATTTATTATATTATTATTATAATCTAAGACTAGATGTAATGGTGTGGCTTCATGTGGGATGAAGTTAAAGGTTAAGGCCGTTTCACGCAGATGTGGCAATGGGTGTAATGCGTAATTTGCAATGCAACATGACATGGCAATGACGATAAATATTGACAAATAACGTATGTATATATACTTATTTATACCATTCCTGGGAAATATACTGCGGGATTCTCGGGACACAAAATATCGCATCTACTCGCGTTGGCTATGTGTGGCTATGCGTTCACGTCGTTATTTTTAACGCTTCAGATAAAACGCATTCGTCCCCAGACTATATCTTTAACTAACACTAACACAGATGAAGCCCCAGCATGAAAAGAAATCCTTATGACCTTAAAAAAATGTTCTCCAGTGGAACTTATTTTGAATAAAAAATCATTTGAATTATGGTCTCATTCTGATATCGATCTCTTTATGTGTTATATACTCACACAAACAACAACAACGTTGCAATTTTCTACACAAAGCTTCCATATCAGTCTTCAATAATGTTCTTCAAGTCTTCCATTTTGAGTCTCATGAAGATTAGTTCTTGGGGCTTGAAAACAACAATCAATTGCAGTAACACAAATATAACAGTGTTATTAACACCAACAAAAGTTTAGGTATATTTTAAGCGTAAGGCGTCAGGATCTGAAACGAGTCTAACAAAAACCCTAATGATACATACCTACTGTATTTTGATAAAGTGATAATTGCATTACATTGTGTCCATTTAAAGTGGAATTTTCCGCCGTTGAATTATTCCGTCCGAGGTTAACAGATAAACTTTGTATTTTTTGTACTAAAATATGTTTTTTATTTTTTAATGCTTGAGTTCAGAAGAGAGGCAGACGGCTCACCTGATGGAAAGCGGTTACTATGGGATTTCTACCTTCGATTATTCCGTCTAAGATTAACAGATAGTTTGCTTTTTTATACTAAATTATTAATTATGTTAATACACCAAAGACGCTACCAAAGTCTCACCGGGAGGGAGACTTAAGGGAGACTGGGACCTAGCCACTAATGCCAAGACACAACTCAAAGTTGTTATGGCGGCAAACTTAGGCTAATGCCGCCTCTACACGTTAGCCAACATTGTGGCGAACGGTTATGGCCAATACCTATGGCTATCGTGTAGAATGGGGGCTTTGTGCTTACTTGGTAGGTATTGGAGTAATGGCCCACAAGTTGGCGCGAGATCCGTGTGGTGTCGGTTTTTCACAAAAGATCAAAGATCAAGGGTTGTGGCCGAGTTATGGCCGGCGCATCTACACGTTGGCCAATTCAGTTTTCTTTCAGGTCCCTGAGCGAATGCACGCACTTGTTCAATTTAGTTTAATTTCAAATTTACTTTGTTCTGTTTCGATGTATTGACAGCATCCATTATTTTTTTTCATTTCTTTTTAGTCACCCTTTCATTATACACACTCACATAGTAGCGGTACGCTGTTAATAAATAAACCGCAGCAGCCGTTATTGCCTCAATGTCCATATTTATTTTATTATACATCCGCACATTGGTCTAAACCGAAGCAAACTGAACGACCTTCCAACGTGTGGACGCTATCACAAACTGTTGGCTATATCTTTACCACGCCATTCGCCACAATGTTGGCTAACGTGTAGAGGCGGCATAAGTCATCGAGATGGGCAAATACTCTACCACCTGGCTGTGAGTCGTTTTGTCGCCTCTTACGACAGGCCGCCCGGCCTCAGGAAATTGAACTCTTTCTCCGTTCCTGCACGAATAAAATTGTATAATGTATTGAAAGTGACTAACTTATAAACTGTATAGGTAATTAATTAACGAGGTTCATTTTTCGATTAACCATTAAGTTAAGTTTCTATATCTTACCGACAATTCATTTGCCTTACTATGGTAAAATAATACTATTTTTCCGTGGCCTTACTATCGGTTAAAATTTGACATAAACTCCATTCTTCTAATGTCAAAAACCCTATGGTAAGGCAAGTAAATGAATAGTAAGATACAAGAACCGGCCATAAAACAAAAAAAAAATAGAATATTAAGATATTCACTGTAATAATTAATGATCCCAATAAAAGATTGTCGCAATATAAATTGTTTTTGGGCTCAGTAAGTAAACGGTTTCTATTAATATAATTTCTTTACGATTTCTATCCGTGCGAGGAACGAAGAAAGAATACAATTTCCTGCGGCCGGGCGGCCTGTCGTAAGAGGTGACAAAACAACCCACAGCCAAGTGGTAGGGCATATGCCCGACTGAATGGCTACCACCCCTGGTCTAAAGTCTGTCGCCATAACAACCTTGATTTGTGTTCCGGCATTAGTGACCAGGTTCCCGTCTTCCTCAAGAGAGCAGCAGCGCATTTGTAGCACCTTTGGTGTTGCAAAAGTCCATAGGCGATGGTAACCGCTTTCGAAGAAAAATACCTTAGAATGATACAGCTTTACTTGTTATTCTAAAAAGACATTGGCAATGACTATCGAGTATATAGAAAATTTGCACAATTATATAGCGCCAAAGGTCATCATTCTTCTTTCCCTTTTTGGCATTTTAATGTATTATTTCAAAAGTTTATGGAACAAAAAAAAATAATTTCAATAAGTTTTGTCATATTTAGTCAAAAAATGTTTCAAATAATAAACCGGCAAAATATTTCTTCTTTTACAAGTTGTGATTAGGAATTTAAGAGCTTTAAGAGTATTCTTTCTCAGAACAACGACTAACTCTTTTGTTATATTGTTCTGGGTACATATGTATCTTTTCGATATATAAACAATCAAATGATACTAGATGGCGCGTTAAACACTGGACGTTCGTCTACAGAGCGAATGAGACGAACCTCAAATATAAACAATATAAATAATTTATTTCTTCAATCCTTTCTTTGTGTTACAGAAAGGCTCTGCAATATATTCTTCTTCTACGTGTATTTTTGCGCGCAAGTAGTCAAGATAAAATTATCTTGTGTTTTAATTTTTACAATACAATACTATCTACTAAAATATGACAAACTGTAAATTTTCTATTAATGGCTTACCATTTTTAAAGCCTGCATCGCCAAGATAAAATAATGATTAATAAGATAGAAACCCCAGCAATAACTTCTACAGTATATACGTTGAACAACGTCAGTTAACTACAGGGTGGCGCAATAGAACGTGCATATTTAAAATATTGATTAAAAAATAAATACAAAAGGTATAGTTAAAATAAAACTGAGGTATTATTAAGAAATAACTGAAGTTTATTTTTTAAAAATAACATCGTCTAAATGATGACCCTCTCTACGACGACACTCCTCTAATCGCAAACGGAAGTTATTGAAAACTTTCTTCAGTAATGCTGGTGTAATTGCTGGCATTTCACCACGGATATTCTCCTTGAGCTGATCGATGTTTTTCGGATTATTGCTGTACTTTGTTCTTGAGGTATCCCCACAAAAAAAAGTCAGGAGGCGTCACGTCTGGACTACGTAGGGGCCATGGGATATCACCTCTTTTCGAAATCAGTCTGCCAGGGAACATCTGTTTCACAACCGCCATGGAGTCATTTGATGTGTGACAGGTAGCTCCGTCTTGTTGAAACCAAGTCCTAGAATTCACTATTCTTGAATTTTCAAGCTCTGGAGCCAAAAAACCTTCCAACATCGCAACATAGCGTTCGGTATTAACAGTGACGTTTTGCCCCCGCGCATTTTCAAAGAAAAACGGTCCAATTATTCCTCTACCAGAGATTGCTGCCCATACTGTCACTTTAGGACTATGCAGTGGTTTCTGGTGCTTGAGTTTGGGATTCTCACTGTTCCAGTAACGACAATTTTGACGGTTTACGAACCCATTGATATGGAAGTGGGCCTCATCTGAGAAAAGGATATTGTCAAAATTGGAAAATCGATTAAGCATTTCATTAGCAAATGCGAGCCTTGCTCCGAAGTCAGACTCTTTCAATTCTTGTGTTAACTGCAGCTTGTAAGGATGCAGTTTAAGATCCAAGTTTAAAATTCGTTGCAAACTTCGTCGCGATAAGTGTAAGACAGACGATCTCTTGCGAGTAGACATTTGTGGATCTCCTCGTACAGACTGCATAACTCTCTCAATATTGTCGTCGGTCCTAGATGTTCTTGGACGACCTTTTGCTTGTGGTTTAAACGTTGAACCAGTCTCTTCAAAATGCTGTACCCATATTTTAATTAAATTAGCACTCGGAGCTTCACTAATTTGCCGTAGTCCATATTCAGAACAATATAAACGCCTAGTAACGATGTATGAACGAGAGTTCTCGTAAAATGCGCGCACGCAAAATGCGCGACGCTTCCCGTCGAAGAGACTCATAGTGACTAAAACTCCATGAGCCCGCCTACCCAACGATGCAGGCTCCCCCCGCCCGCGCACTTTCTACCCCGCGAAAAAAAGATGACGAAATATGCACGTTCTATTGCGCCACCCTGTACTTTATCTGGCTACCGCTACATGTATCTTTTAAGGTTTTAAGATGCTAGGTGGTATTGCTCACTCCTTCTCTACTCTTCAACTTCACATCTCCTTTCTACTCATATCTATTTCATGTTTATCGGAAAATGAAGAGAACGCTAGAGTAAAATAGGATAATAAAGTAGGATTTACCAAAATAAAACGACTCAATAAAATATTTTACACATACTTTTTACTTATACAACAATATATAAAATATACAATCTCTATATAAATATATATACCAACACATTTATATAAACTCCACATTTTGATTGTTTAAAAAAAAGTAAAACCCATGATATTTAAATACATACTAAATTATAATATGTATACCTGCCTGCCAGTTCGCTGCTAATGAAAGTTCAAAACGATTTAATAAAGAAACCAAATGACGTCATGGAATTAACTTCACGTAAAAACCAACATAGTTTACGTCAAACTTAATCATTTGCCGAGATTAGCTGCAGAATTGTGCGCAGTCAGTGATTTGCATGAAAAACTAACCGCGC
Source organism: Dendrolimus pini (assembly GCA_949752895.1). Classification (NCBI taxonomy): domain Eukaryota; kingdom Metazoa; phylum Arthropoda; class Insecta; order Lepidoptera; family Lasiocampidae; genus Dendrolimus; species Dendrolimus pini. The sequence goes on along the minus strand of OX457137.1, from coordinate 16,103,867 downwards.
AGTAATCTGTTGGAAATCCATAGGAGCAGAATACAAGGGATGAAAATATCTCAGTAAAAACAAAGTCCCCTAGAAGTGCCAGAACCTACAATTTCAGAGGGAGTCACTAATGTTTCTTCTCACGCCTTTTAACGTAGCATAACACAAGCATACTTGACTTTCAACCAGGAATTTATGATTAGAATTGTATTATTTCAATTAAAAAAAATAAGTATAACTTTTTTCAATTTTATGTTTTGACTGATTTAGTTAAAAAATATTTTAAATAATAAAATGTTGGTTAAAGGTCTATCTAGACAATATTTTTAAAGAGATAATTTTTTTGCTGGCTAATAGGGGCGCGGACACTGGTGACAATAAATTATAGTATATTTACCTACAAAAGAATAGGTGTTATTATAAAATAACATCTTAAATTAACTTTTGAAATATAATGACAGAAATAATTTCAATTACGTTTCAAAGAATAATTAATGCGCTAATTGACACATTTTACTTATGCCTACTCATTACGTCACAATTACACTCATACAAATCTATAAGACTATGACGTTTTGTAAGTTTAAAAAAAAAATCAGTTAACTGTCCGCTCCCCTATTCCTTACTACGTAAGTACTTATCTGTGGGGTTATAAGATCATAAAAACAAGTTACTAAATCTTAACTTTTCCTCTAAGAATATTATAAGCCTCTTTCTTAGATTCTAGTCTTAACTAAGGTACATGTTTTAAGAATGAACTTAAATTATGCAGCGCACAATAGCATTTTAGAATTAAAAAAATCATATCACCTCATATCAATCCAAAATAATAAAAATTAAATCCCGTAATTATGATACTCATATATTTTAAAATACAATATAATATATTCATATTAAGATTAAAACAATACGAAATAACCCTTTACGTATTTGCTGCATAAATCGGCGAATTCAGCTGCGATGCAACGAGCATTGAAATATATACGTTATGAAATGTAGATAAGTATAAAATTTGAATGAATTATTTTAAAATCTTTTACCGTCCGTCGGTTTGCGTAAGTCTTAAATTAACATTCTTATGTAATTTCTTCAACAGTCCCAGATTTTCGATTACTTGAGCAACAACTCAGCAAGTGCCTATTTCCTAGATTTTATTTCAAAGGAACACTAATATGATCACTTTAAACATGGACACAAAATATATGCAGATCGGAAATGAATCAATTCAAAAACCTGCACCTCTCTCTTCTTCTTTTAAAAGTTAAATCTGATTCGACTACAGAGCCATACTGCATGTGAAGTGGTTTATCGAACTATTTTCGACGATCTGTATTGCAGCAAATACGTCATCAATATCTTATATATATCAATCATAATTCATATATCCATATTCAAATCACAAGATGTTTATTGCATTTTGAGGTTGTTAACCATCTCAACCTGTTTAATAGACGTTATAAAAGTTCTAAGAGGCTGAAAACGTATTGGTAACGCGCCTGGTTGCAAATGTCCATGGCGACGGTAGCCACCTTTCATGAAGTGGACCGTCTGCCTGTTTGCCTCTGACACAGGCCATTTAAAAAAAAACCCAGCGTCCCGTGTACTCCATTATTTGTATATTTAATTTTTGTTAACCTAAATTGATCTGTTATAGTTAAGTAGCTAATTTCTTGTAATGAATGTAATGCCTAGAGACACGGCGATTTTTGTTGTTAGCTCCACTTGTATCCCGGACGATACAGTTGTTAGAATAATAAACATTTGAATAGAACCACGAAAAATCGGTCCAGGGCTACCCTGGAACGTGGACAGCGAGTAGCGCATGTAATGTTCAAAACACCGCATAGCGTAGACGGTTGATAAACATTAATTATATAACTTCTAATTATTTAAAGAATGAATTATAAGTTATAACAGATTTCGAAATTTTGGCACAAATATATCTGAACATACCAGATAACTTTGTAATTACAGTGAAGAATGTTAAAATGTTCGTTGAATCAAAACAAAGGACGAACTTACTCAATAAGGCGCCCATGAGACGGGCTTCCGAAACGTTGAATGAATCATAGAACAAAATTTACTAGGAATTATTACCGCCCAATAAAAAAAACTAAATGTTTCTAAATTCTTCACAGCTGGCGTCCCAGGTCATTCTTGTTCAGTTTTTGATGCTTAACATTTGTTTAACCGAATGATAAACAAAAATTGTAATGAAATTTATTAACTTTAATTTAGGAATGATTCGATCTTAAAAAAATATTTTTAAAAATTAAATCGCCACAAATCTCGATTAGACTGATCTGAGGCCTTCTTTTAATGCAGGATTTAAAAGCTTTTAATTATTATGTTTTTACTGTAAATTATCGTTCTTAGTACTTTAGTTCCATGTTCATACACACTTCGACATAACGACGATTATATTCCACATCTTATGCTTGCAACAGAAAACCAAGTTAGCACTTTTCTAATATATGTAAAAATGTAAAATAACATATCTTAACCGCTACTTTTCAAAAAAAGTTAGAGCAAGATAATTCGAGAATGCCTTTCCATATGGTTTTATAACATCTCGCCATATTATATCATACAAGCTGAGAGTTATATATCAAATCTAATATTATGTTTATTTATCAACAGTGGCGGATTTACAAATAGGCTGCCTAGGCCGGAGCCTAGGGCGGCACATTTTGGAGGGCGGCAAATTTAAGACCAATATTTTTTTTAATATCTTACAGAAATTATCTCTTACTTAAATTTTCAAACATAATAAGATAATTCTTATTAAGCCAATACAAACAATTCAATATTAATATGGTTCAACAATTAGATAAATGTCTTTACAATTTGAGTAGTCGCTTTTGGCTATGGCAGAAACAAACCCATTGATCTCCTGCTTTACAATCTACTAATGACGGGAAGAAAAGGTTGTGTAATTAAGACAACAGTGCACAAATCATAAAGTTACAATTTCATTGCCAAAAAAATAATGATTATGATTCTGAATTAGGGTATCGATTTGTAGAGGTCGGCAAAGGCGGCAAAATTTGAATAGCCTAAAGGCGGCAAATTTCTAAATCCGCCCCTGTTTATCATATCAATAATATACAAGCGGCTGGTTAAAGTGCCAGCATTTACAATTCGATTTTAAAGAGTATTAAATGTTTAAAATACATTTATATAAAATCGAGTTTATTATTTGATCGAAGAAAATCATCACCCGTCAGAGGTCACATGGGGTTATATGCCGATTACATAGCGCGCATATGTTTAAAACTGATGATAAAACTACTCAACCAGCAGTAGGTATCCAATAAATATTGTTTGTGATATTTCTTATCTGAGCAGCTACGCGTCGTTGCGATAGTAAAGGTTTATATAATAAATAATGTTTGCCCTAAACTATGTCTATATACGATTCTTGTGCGTTTATGTCATTGAACTCCGTCTAAGCAGCTGCACCGATTTTGATGACTTTTTGGTGTGTTCAAGAGGTACCTAGATGCTTTATATATATCGATAGATCGACTTGAAGAAGGTATTTAGTATATACTTTTTATTCTACATAATAGCGAAGGTGGCGAAAACCGTAAGTGGGGGAACTCCATATACCTCTCACTATTTCCGTGTTTGAATAGTTACGTCGACAACGAATCAGTCAGTAAAGGCACTGTTGAATTCCGTCTTCGAATTTAATTTGACGTTGTGTGAACTTACCTCATTGACGGACTCCCCCACCTTAACTATATAATATCGAGGGCTTCATAACAAATGGGCGTATACGCAAAAATACCGATGTAACGCGATGGTATTACGACGGGCTGAGACATGTGCAGGAGTCGTCGTTTGCCGCGCCCCCTCCGCGTCTCTTGCCGCTCCCATCTGGCGCGCAGGGGCCCACGCTCCCCAAAGGATTCGCAAGCCGCAGGACTGGCAAGGCAGTCGTACTCATGACACAGTGCAAGACGTTCGCGCGTCCCGACATCGGCGCCCGCGCGTATACGTTCCGAATTAATTCTAATAGTCTATGTATGTACTCGTGTATGTTTAATGTAACAATAATCTATAATAAATGATTTCAACCACATTACACCCATTTTTTTCTATGAAATGTTACAATTTAGAAAGTCTTACCAGTATACAAGTGTGCCTAAATAGGAGGGTGTTCCATATTTTAGCCTTATACAATCAACTAGTTTTGTTTTATTCACAATTTTATCCCTTGTGTAAAACTGCACTTTTGTCTGTACGCCCATTTGTTATGAAGCCCTCGACACACAAAAAATCGGCTACTGCATATGTCAGCAGAGCTCCAAAAGTAGTCGTTGGAATGGCTTTCGTAATAATTAATATCGGACGGTCGCACAGAAAAGCGTGGCCGGGTTTAGCTAATGCTTTATGTTGATTTTCATATATCGTCACTTGGGCCCGACCACGACCTAATCCCTATGAGCGACAAAAGTAAAGCATTAGGATGTAATGTCACGAATCTTTGAGCTCGGCGGAAACTTCTGCCCGCTCAAGCCAAACTCGTGGCCGGGACATTGGCAGTGTATAACTCTAACGCTCCTGCTACATCTGGGATAATGTTAGTGACTGTGTCACGCAGATGTAGCTAAGGGTTTAATGCGTTATTCGAGATGCGACATAGTGGACAATGACTTTAAACATAGATAACTCATCACTGTAGCTAATCATTAATGACGTAATTTTCGCGCATTTGACCACTGTCATTAACACTAACATCAACCCAGGTGTAGTAAGAGCTACAACGGCAATTTTTGTTTGTCTGATTACCTTAATTAGTAGACTTCGTTGCATATTCTAATGTTTTAAACTAAACGTTTGAAACATTAGAATATATGCTAACTCACTTGGTTTATTAAAATTGTCTTGATAGCAAAATTCAACACGATAAGTAAATACGTTATTTAGTACTTTAGTATATCGTCTTATTAGTAAACATATATGAAATATATTAAACACCTGATACAGACAAATAAAGTACCGTACTTTTAAATACTTACTTATAAAATCTGTTTAATTATCGTGGGGATTTTTTGTATGTGGAATAATAAAAAAGATTTTCATAACATAACTTTTATTAACAATTTTTCTATACTATTAGCAATTAATCTATTTTTTTTTAAACTTAAATTAAACAATATTTATAAGTAAGCGTATATTTGAAGTACGGAATATAAATCCATTCGACTAAAACATAGGGCGTACATTCATTATAACACATTGTCATGGAAGACCACCCACCGCGTTGATAAAAACAAAGAAATTCTAAAATGGTTCAACTTTAGTCTTGATTTTGACAAAAAACTTTTCAAAACTGATCTGACTCATTTCTTGAGATATGCCGTCATTTCCGTATTTAATTTTGGATGAATCAATCAATCGAAGTGGTTCTTAATTTTACTTATTTTTAATTTAATTATACTAAGACATAAGTTGTTAAAAGTATCGTCTCTGTCAGGTGGCCTGGAAGAGATCGCTTTGAGCGTTAAGGCCGCCTTTTGCTTTGCCGTTAAACTATTGTTATTTTATTATTATTCACTCTGTAATTGTTTATTTGGTGAACAAATTAAGTGTTTTCTATTCTATTCATATAAATTCAATCCTTCAATGTTATTGAATACCGTCGTGTCATCAGTTCTTCGCTTTTGAATCAAGTCGATTCAATTTGGATAATCCGTCTAAAATCAGCATTACCGTACCAACAGTTCATTTTTCTAACTACTGGTCAAAATTTGACACAAACTGAACAAGTAATTTCAATTTTCTTCTAATGGTCATTGATATAATCAAAGCCAGTGGTATATAAAATAAAAGATTTAGAAACCCGGCAATAGATGGCGTTATATACAAGTAATTGGGCCTGTCTTTGTCACTTCTTTTTTGGAGGTACGCTACTTCTCGAAAGTCTATAATTCTAAATTATAAGTCTATAATTTTTTGTTTGTAGCTCCACTCCAAAAAACCTATTAAAACATGTTTTTTTGTAAAGGTTACCAAAATTGATTGTTTTTCATTTTTCAGTTTTTATTGCATTTTTTGATATTTTCGAAATTTCCCTTAAGGGCACTGCGTGCCCCCACAAAAGAAGCCTTGTAAATAATCAATATGGCCACTATTCAGTCTACAATAAATTGTTCCGTGATTTTTTTTCAAATATTCACTTGTCCTTGAGGAGGCCCTGCCCAAAATCAAGATACAGTCAAACAATTTGATCTACCTCCGCACCCAGAGTCACTTAATGGACTGTTAACTTCAAACAGTGGAATTTGTACCAGTAAATAAAAAAAATATGAATTTCACTTTTAATAACAATTTTTAAATAAGCATAACTTAAAGTTAACAACCATTGAGGTCTCCGAGATCCGTATTCTTCAATAAAAGTGATATGCTAACAGACCCCTGCGATGACAACACATGCAAATTCAAAAGTATTTAAACTTTATTACACTTCATAGATTCAAGAATACTTTTCATTTTAAATGGGTTATCATCTTATGGCTTGGGTAATAAACTTCATTATGATGTAATGGGACGTCCATTAATTACGTGAGGTGTTCGAGGGGGGGGGGTCTTATATCACGTAATTTTTCAACTAACAGAAAACGGTGTGAAGTTGCGTGAAAAATTATTTCTAGAATAAAATGTCTGTTTTTTCTCAATAATCCGACACGTTTACAGCTAAAACATACATTTTGAAGAATCTCGCGTGAGATTAGGGGATCGAACAATTCACAAAAATGCCTCATGTAATTAATGGACGCCCCCTAACATCACAACAAAAACTAACCATACCTAACAATATACTAATTAATAATTAATATAGTAATTAATATAGTACTCTGTTAGGATTATAGATTTTGGACTAGACTTCCTCAATGCTTTTAATAAATGTTTGTGTGTATGTGTTGTTATCAATTAATACGCGGTAGGTGTGTAGTATATCGGTACAGACGTTTTGGCATCTAAGGACGGCGTCAAGCTACGTTGATTGCCTTAACTTGTTCCAACATTTTATCGAACAACGTTTCGCTGTCACTATCATACATCTGAAACAATAAATAAAGGGTAATTAATTATTAGTTTAAGTGTTGAACAGTCACTAAGGGCGCGGGTTCGAATTCTTGTGGGAAAAAAACGCACAACTTAGGCAGTTTACTCACTTGACGTGCATATTGTAATAATTACAGTTTTTATTTCTGTTGCACGAGTTCAGCAGACAAGCAGACGGCCCGCCTGATAGGTGTAACCGCTCTCTAAAGGGAGACTGGAACCCAGAACACATCTGGCGACATACAGACCAGGGTTGGTAGCCATCCAGACGAGCAAACACCTTATCACTTGGCTGTGGATTGTTTTATCGCCTCTTACGACAGACCGCCCGGCCGCAGGAAATTGTAATACAAATTGTAAAACATAATTTATAATTATATCCAATTCTAATGCTATAATCAGTGTTCTACATATATAATTGGCAATTAGTTGCTGTGTTGTGCTATGTATTAATTATATATAATAAACAGCACAGTCAATTCTGTATAAACATAGTTTGCTGATAGTAAGTACCAGAAATTTACGGCCATTAAAAATTGGCCGCAAACACTTGTCATGAAAGAGTATTAGGAGTTGTAAACCACTTCATGTAAGGGCTTGATGGTTATTCTACCATAACAGTCAATAATTTAAATATTTATTAAGTTTATTTTCAATTTTATATGTAAAAAGTTTATCAGAATAAATAAATTTCTACAGTAGTTACAGTACGCGCATGTTATGGACTCACATTACCTATGATATACATATAGAATCAGCCGCCTTACTAAAGACTCTCCACCAGACGATCAAGCTACGAATATACAAACTAGGATGTGCCCACGACTACGTGGACTTTTGAATTCCCGGGACACAAAGTACCGCAACATTTAAAAACTGTGTTGGAATAAGCCAATTACTCTATGCACCCGAACAACTACAAAGCGCTCCCAGGAAATTTTCCACGGTAATTCCAGGTTCATAAGTTAAACAGATTTTAAGTCTAAGAATATGCTGCCGACCCAGTAGTTTTTACTTGAATCCCGAACAAACAGACAAAAATCTAAAAAAATGCATCCATCGTTTATATACAAACAAAACAAACAAGTCTATCACCGATCACACTAATATATACAACACTAAAATTGACATTTCTGAAATGATCTCCGACTATATTGCGGTGATTAATACTTTGGTACTTCTACGAAATATGGTCCACATTGACTCTTGACCTCTGACTCACTAACAAACTGACTATGCAGAAATGTTATTAGAATAATGCAAAATTAACACCAACACAAATTGCGAAAACCTAAGAAAATGCATTATAAGCATGATTATGTTTATTTGTCTAATTTATATTTATTATAAATATATTTATTACTCAAACAAATGCATGGATGCATAGACCGATATGAACATGACAAATTTAATACGGTAACCGTTTTATTTTTTTAAACTCGTATCATAAAAAAATCATTTCTCGGGAAATCTAAACTCATGTTCATGTTATTTTTTATGGAAGATATTTTCTTCCTAAGCTAGATTGCCTGGAAGGGTTTTCTTTTAGCGATAAGGCCACCTGTTGTTTTGCCAATTACAATACTTGTGCCTATGAATTTTGTTTTTGTACTTGTTTATTGTGGTGAACAATACAGTAAAGTGTATCTATCTACTATCATTTTAAACTAAGTTTAACTTGTGTTCAGTATTTAATTATAAAGCGAGGCATATGCCGTTGCGTCCCACAAAAAAAACCTGAAAGCCTATTTTTCTAGTTACAAGTATGAGAAAGAAAGGCGACGATATATTACACTTTCAATAACTGAAGACGAACATGGCAACTTTTTATCACCACAGATGTAGTGATTGCCTTCCTTCCTCATGCAAAAGACTCAAGATTGCGAGATTCCCTCTCTAGCAGGCAATAATTATTTGAAACTTACATCATCATCATCAGAATCCGATTCCGTGTCGCTATCGTCCTTGAAATTGACGAAGAGCTTCTCAGCTTTGGTGTATCTCGCAAGGCGCCTAGGCGTGCGTCCTGCGTAGTCACGAGCTCTGACGGTGACACCCGAACACCGCTCGCTTAAATACTGCACCATACGTACATCACCGCGCCGTGCTGCGATATGTAACGGCGTCCATCCCGCCAAGTTTTCCTGAAACATTAATATATAATTGTTGGGTTTGTTCAAAAATTATAGATTAGAACACTACTTGCTCATCAAAATCATCAGATATAGCTTTACACAAACTATAATTCCGATCGGCAATATTTATTTGCGTAGACGAGGACGATTGGTTTCCGACACGTAAATACTCTATATTGAACTTTATTCGCAAGTACAGAAGGCAGAGTATTGCTTGCTATACATTCCTAGCTCTATCCCGTTTACTATCGCGTATACTAAAATTGATCTATGGCGCAGATACATCTGGAGGAATTACTTGTGTATAAAACTGTACTATTATACTAGGCCCTTATCGCGATGTTTTCCAAACATTAACTAAAACAGATGTGGATAAAGCATAATATAGTTTAGGCATAGTTGTTGAAGAAAATATAGTACATTCTTAAACGTCGGTAGCGTTTAGGCCGCTGACTTAAAGATTATTCTTAGCATTAAACTATATTATAATAATGGTAGCGTAATAAAGAGAAGGTGCCATAAAGTTGTAGTCAACAGATTGGCACGCTTTACAGGGATTACACGATGTTTTCCTTCTACGACAGCATGTGTTAATTTTAAAATATAGCCAGTAGGTCAGACAAAGGTGACAAATGATGTAAACTCTTCAACTAAGATTGAAACAATTGGAATGAGGGACTGTATTATACGGACATTTTACTAATTTTCTACATTTTTGGATCTCTGAATAATAAGATATTTATAGACTTTGTTTTTATCCCGCTAATATTGGGATTCTAGATCAGCAATGATGTGTTTGTGGCCATACATACATACATACATACATTTTTAATTTATTTAATTTTGAAGAGGATCTACATTTATCTATTTCATACTTCAGCCGGTATTGTCAACTTTATTCAACCAGTAACGGTGTACAAAACATCAGAATCATTGTGATTGTACATCATAAGTGCAAAAGTCAATTGAAATCGACAAGATCTAATCTTTTGCAATACAAGTATTTATACAGGTTTTAATTGCTTTATCACTCGAGATAATTCAGTGTTACGCCCAATGACAAGGGCTTTCCACTTCAGTGAATGACATTGGGAAACCCGCCAGTTTGCGTCTTTATGACTTATATCAGCTTTATTGTTATCAGGTGATAAAAGCAATATCTGTGTTCAGGGTTTTTTTGTTTACGTACAGACAATTGTCTAACCTCGCTCGCACACACTGTTTGCATGGAAAATCTTTAAATACGTATAAATTACTTTTGTTCGACGTAGAGAACAATTTCAATTTCGTTCCGGAGTTTTGTCTTTATTCAAATTAATTGTCAATAATGTACGCTTATTATTAATGATATGGTAGTCGACACCACTTTAGATAGACACTGCTAAAATTGCTTTACGGCCTTGGAACTTAACAGATTGACGTAAAATATGCACATGTATATTTTTTTATAGCGGGGAATAATAGAGCGGGTCCTGCGGGATCTGGATCCAAAATTCTGACAATCAGGGAGGGGCTCCGCGCGCATGGAGTCCCCCCGTACCTCACGAGGCTGTTGGGCGAGTACCTGCGGGATCGACATATCCTTTGGGAGGGCGGTGAGTCCGGCAATCCCGTGTTAGGTCGGCGACGCGTCGCGTGCGGCGTTCCATAGGGATCGGCCCTCGGGCCGATTCTTTGGAACGTAGGTTATGACTGGATCCTTCGGGTTTCGGTCGACACCCTACTCACGGCACGCGCTGCGTCTTTTGCGTAATCCGTGGACGTCGCCAACGCCGGGTTGGCGATTGTCGTAGATCGAATAGCTAGGCTGGGCTTGAGGGTCTCCCCCGCGAAAACGGAGACCATCATGTTCCATAGGAAGTTTCGTAATCCCCCCCCGGACTTGTCCGTTACAGTCCAGGGGGTGGCAATCAGAGTAGGCCCCAAGATGAAATATCTGGGGCTAGTTCTTGATGGGAAATGGCTGTTCAAAGCGCACTTTGAGCAGCTAGTTCCCAAACTCATCAAATCCGCGGGCGCACTCTCGAGGCTGCTTCCCAACGTGGGGGGGCCGGGGGGTGCGACGCGGAAACTTTACTCTGGCATCCTGAGGAGTATGGCGCTGTACGGTGCGCCCGTCTGGTCCATTGCACTTCACCGCCACAACAGAACCCTGCTGCACCGGGCGCAGCGAGTTCTGGCCGTGAGGACCATACGGGGGTATCGCACAGTGTCGTGGACGGCGGCGACTCTTCTGGTTGCCCTGGCATCTCCAGGCAGACGTCCTGGCCGAAGTTCGTCGTACCCGGCAGGATGCCCTGGCTAGAGGCCTGACCTTCTGTCAGGTCGAGATAGAGACGATCAGGAAGCGGAAAACCGCTTCCTGCATAGTCAAATGGTCTGGAGACCTCGAGAACCCTGCGGCCGGCGGCTTTACGGTGGACGCAATCAGGCCACAGCTGGAGAGATGGGTCACCCGCACCAGCGGAACCCTGACCTTCAGGACGACACAGATACTGACCGGACACGGGTGTTTCGATCAGTATCTGTGGCGTATTGTGGGCTGCTTGCCTTCTCCGGACTGTCGCCACTGTGGCGCACCTGACACGGCGCTTCATACGCTAGTCGAGTGCGCCGCATGGGCGCCGCAGCGTCTCGAACTCGAGGCGCACGTAGGAGCGGTCGATTCGCTCGGTGACTTGGTAACGGCCATGTTGCAGACCGACGACTGCTGGGGAGCTGCGGTTACTTTTTGTGAGGCAGTAAGGTCTCTCAAGGAGGCCGCAGAGCGGGACAGGGAGCGAAGTCCTTCGGCGCGTGCTACGGTCTCTACTCGAGGTCGCCGGCCTTCAGCTGGCACCCAGAGAGGAAGGTACGCGCATTACTTCCCTCCCTGAGTTAGGTTCCGTTAACGGGGGGCCCTTAGCAGCTAGGAAAGCAAGGGACCATCGACCCCCGTCAACGAAGTATGGTGTGTTCTCCCAGGGCACACTCCAGGCACTTTATTGCGCTGCATCGACTGGGTGTAACTATGTTCTAAATCTCAGCCTTTCCAACACAAACAAAAGCGCAGGGTCGTCACGGGAGGAGGGGGTTTTTAGTGGGTATTGGGGTTGCTCGCTCGTGTAGCAACGCTCGGAGTCTCCACACTATTCTGTGACGTCGATCGCGGACGGAGCACTGACAAGAGCATACTATTGCTACAGTGTTGTCGCCCCCGACCGACGCGTGCCGTTTCCTAGCAACGGCCCAGATTGTGGGTAAATCGGTTAAGAATTTTCCCTCGCCTCAAAAAAAAAAAAGCTTGGAGGATGCCAGATCTCAATTTGCAAAGTATTCCACGACATTTTTCTTCATAATCAGCGCATGGTGATTGATACGATATATATATATTGAGTTGGAAGAACTACATATTATATTTGTGATATATGTCGGGAAGTACTCGTAACCACGCCACGTCAGTGGTATGAAATACATATGCATTAGGCATTACGTTACCTTGATTTAGATGTTATAAATGGCATACTGAACATATCTCTATTTCCGTTTTAAAATGGCTTTACCTAAAGGAAAAGGTCGCCGAAATTAAATTATCAGTTAACAATATAAGTGGTGATTTCCCAAACTACAACAACAAGAGGGGAAAATGCCCATAAAAACCAAATAAATTCCTACTGATTAAATATATATTATTATTCACTTTATAAATACCAGGATAGTGTAATTATGGGGATATACCGATATATTACTCTACCCTATGTTCACTATGGACTAGCTTGAAATGTTTGCATTTAAACTTATGCATAGTATTTATTATACCTATGTATATCCCCATGGATAACAAAGTTTACAAATAATAATTAAATAGACGATTAATGTCTAGATTTTAAGTCGTGCGCAGGTTTGCCGATGACAACCCCTCCCGCACCCTACAACCGCGACCCGCGGTCGTCTAGTTCTTAATACTACTTAGACAAGCCCCAGTCCCAGTCGTAGGAAGCGGGAGGGTCGACTATCGGCAAACTTTCTGCCCACGACTTATATAATGTAAATGTTAGACATCTAAAATCAACAATTGCTTCTAAACCATTCCAGCAATGACATATAAAGTAATGATTAAGTAGGTACTATAAGGTATATCTAATACCTGTAAGTATGTACCTTTATAAAAAAAACAGAGGACTCAAAGACAACTTGGGCCATTTGTTTACCATTAAAGAAAAACCCCAGTCCTTTAACCTTTCTTTTGTTATTATTTATTTATGAATAATAAAATGTTTATTATGTGTCATAGATTTATTATTCAAAGCCAGAGAATATTTAAAATTTACTTCATTTGTCATCAAAGAATTTTTATTTTATTTTGAATTTTCCTTTACTTTATATAACTTTAATAAGATCTGGAAGAAATGACAGCGCATGTCGAGATATATATATGTAAAGTTTCAAGAATAAGCCTGCGTGAACTTTATACGGTTACTGCTTCGGTTTGGCATGTTTTTATAGTAGCAAGCCGTAGAACGTCCGAAGGGTCGTCTCTTAGTAAATAAAAATCTTGACCAATGCACCTGTATAATACCATTGATGTTGAGATTACAACAAAATTCCCACGAAGATACAACTTGGTAATGATAATCTAAAAAGAAAAATTTGAAAGAATAAGTTAACTAACCGCTGAATTGATATCTGCTCCATAATAGACAAGCGACTGCAGTGTTTCAACGTGTCCTGCTGAAGCAGCTATATGTACACATGCCTGTCCTGTAAAGGAATAAATTTTACTATTAGTTACAGATATCACTATTGGGGATATTGTTGAGTATGGCAAACGAGATAGGAATGTTGTAATGTCAATAACAGATACCGACTTGTGAACAAAGGTATATCAAGAAAGCTACACATTCGTGTTCAACAATAAGCGGTTTGTCGAGAGTTAATTGACTACCATGCTAGTGATCAGACGGGTAATAAAAAAACAGTTTTGATGAATATACAATAGCAATTCCGGTTAAACTCCCAGGAATCGACAATGACACTGAGTTTTATGTTGAATCAATTTTATTCTACTATAATACAATGGAATCGAGAATTATTTAAACAGGAATAATTAATATTATTTTCACTATTTCGTAGTAAAACGTTTTACAAGAGATAAAAATCACAAAGAAACATTGAATCTGTCAAATTGGATGACTGCCACTAAATCATTGACAAAATATAGACCTCCTATCAGAGAACTGTATACCTATTGGTGGAGTATGTAAAGGTCATTCATTGTCTTGAATTAAATACACATAGTAACATTCAAAGTCCTAATAAGATTTAATACTTATTTATTGATGATAACTGAGGTCATAGCGACGTTGGAAATGAACCTTATTTATAAAATCCATTAACACATTAAATGCGTCATAGGAAATAGACGTAAATACCAAAGTCCTGGGTCTATAATAGCATTTAATTAAATATTAATGGCACAAAACATAACTAAAATCCTGAAATATAAAACTAATCGAAAAGAATTCTATATGTATAATACTCGTATTGTAACATGACTTCAGCAACAAAAATTTTGGGAAAAAAAAACATTATCATGATAATGCCTATTCTAGATATCAAAGTGCTCAAACTTTATAGGATCAGTCAGAAACTCTTTAGTGATACAACCTATTATAGCTGTAGTTAGTAGTGTACTCGTATATGATTAAACTATATAACTTGCACGACGTCAATTATGCTTCTGTTTTAAATAAGCATCAGATTTCCATTCTTAAGATTCATGAAATGAGATGCTTCCACTTGTCATTATCAACTATAAAAGATGCCGATATTTGAGAAAAGCATATTGGTTTTTGCTCAGTAACAACATATTGATTTTTCTTTAAATACTCAACGTCAACGACTTGCAAATTCCTAAAGCAAACAGTCAGAAGATCATTACAACGTTAACTTTTGACGTGAGATGTTTGTGCTGCGTATCGATTTTTGTTATTAATGATTTTTGTTGCCCTCAGCTAAAGGGGATGATAAATTTACATATCCTAACTTTATTAGGGAGATAATAACGAGCAACAAACGATTATAATGATAAATTGCAATTAAACAACGTAAAACTGTAATTGTTAAATATAAACTTACAAGATGTTATGAATGAAAATTGTGTTGAATCAAAGGGTATGCCACAGTAAAAAGTTGTCAAGACCATATAAAGAATAACAAGAATATTAAATGTTAGTCCACATGAAAAGCATCAGGATGTCAAAGCTGTTAACCTTGAACGGAGTCGAGTAGTTACTACGTCATCTGATAAATATCTAATAGTAAAAGTACTTAGCATTACGAATAAGTGACTTCCTACTAAGATTGATTAGTTAGTATGTACCGAATGTTTCAGGTAAAAAAGGATATTCTACATTCAGAAATAATTTTGTCATTGGTGAATGATTAGAAGACAATATTTATATCTTACTTTTACTAATGAGCTACGTTATACATATGAAGTTACTATTAATACAAAAGTAAAATATACCAGGAGATAAAACGACGCTAGCCTAATTACATTAGCTTTAAAAAGTTACGACGCTTATAGACGAACAATCTATTTTAACCTCAGTGTAAATAGATCTTGGAACATATCCAGATATGCGACTACAAATAAAATGTCGAGAATAATTTGAATGTTATAATTCTTATTATACAATGAGTTCCAATACAGATAGAAAGTCAAAATTTCCAATCACTTTAAAATTATGTAATCAAGTAATTATTTATGAAGCTAACAATTAAAACTCCTCCATGACGTTACGCAATACATATAGAAAGAGAAAGAATATTAATTAAACATAATAACACTGCTTTTACATTAATTATTTTAACAGCAAATACTTGTGACGTACCAATTAATTGCAAAATCAAAACTAAAAACATCACACAGTTTTTCCATGATACAATTTTACCAATGTTTCTTAGAATTGTAGAATTTCGTCAATTGTATCCATGAATGATACCATTGGTGTTTCCCAAAAAAACAACAATATTTGCTATTCATTGAGATTACACTCAGCTCTTCGAAATCATTATTTGTAATTCAAAACATTCATATTCCTCGCAGTAATGGTTGAATCATTTGTTTACATTGCGTAATTTTTCTAGCACTTGAAATGCACTCTGAAATCGATACCATTAGGAAAATAAGAACATTTGTCATGAAGATCTGTTGGGTTGTGTCAGTCTCATTTTAAAATGTTAATTTCAGTAAATTACAGATATGTATGTAATGCATTATTTTATGATTCAGAAAATGTTCGGCGATTTCGGTGATCATTATTTTTATCAAATGTTCCTAAATATGGCTTCGCGCCAACGAATCCTCGCCCTATAACCAGTTTTTAATGACTTAAGGCATCGTCATGTGTATTTCCCGACATGGTAATCATAATATGTATGTCCAATTTTACGGCTTGCATATAATCTTGTCGGACGTCACGGTTTACTTCAATTATATACGCAGTAAGCAAAAGGCACTAATATGCAAATTCCCCACGTGTAAGCGACACGCTTATGCGTCGCTTACATAGCACGTAACTCTGCTAACAAAAATATAACTGCATTTGATATCTTAAGAGCTATTTGACTTTGTTAAAAATATTTTTTATATATTACTTCCCAATACAGTAGTCACTTTGAGTCTGATAAAAATATTAACCTTTTATAAAAGGTTTATATTTTTATTAACATAATATATATATTATGGTGATTTTTAACATTTGTCTGTATAAAAAAATTAAGTAACTAAACAGATACTATTTGATTTATGAGTAAATATAATAAAAAAGTTTATTTGTTTTGTATAAATTAACAATTTGCTTAAATAATATTTAGGGTCCCATGACCATTTTGGTATCAAAGGAAGCCTTATAGATTCATTATGGCATCATCGTTTGCATCCATCAGCATGTCTATTTATACTAGTCATACATAAACATTACAAAACAAATTAAGTGGCAGGAGCTGAATAACACTTTCATCGATAATTTAATTGGTTTGAATACGAACCGGTAAGTTTTATGATGATTATTGTTTACTTTTAAAGTTATTTTTGCAATTTGATCTCAACATTCTATGTTCATAAATTATATAATAATACGCGAAAATCAAAAATAGTTGATCAAACCGGTATGTCAAAGCAAAATAACAAGTTCTATAACAACTATAAGAGTAAGTAATATGTGCCTTATTACTAGTTTTAAGTCGTCTATTTAAAAACCTATCAAGAATTTTATAATTCCCTATTATGTATAACTATATCTACCATTAAAGCAAAGTGTTGAAACTTTCGTCACTAAATGTATGCAATCAATATAATATGACCTTTGTAATTTAGTTCAACAGATGGAGTGCTCAGAATTAAGATATTAAAAAATATAATTAATTCTTGAATCACGAAAGAATTTTCTGACAAATTAAATTTTGGATATGAAAATAATAATATCGAATTCATATTCGTTATTTTAAAATAAGTGCTTGTAGACTCAGAAAAGCATGCGCTCAAAATTATTACGGAAGCAGTGAAAATACCAGCGGTCGCCATGCCATATTTGGCTTGGCTGGCTGCGCGTGCGCCTCGTCACATTGTTGGGAAAACCCCATCTACGCGTCTGCCCCCCGCGCGCCACTCCGCCTGCTGTCCTCGAACCGCCTCGCAAATAACGTGAAATAGTACGCTTGTATTAAGTAAGTACTCGTACAGTTGATTGTGCTCGAAGTTATTTTTAATTGTTTACTATTATCATTGATTATACATTAAAAATTGCGTTGATTATTTGAAACGTTCCAAATACATTTTCTGCCATGATTTATCTGGTTAGGCAGGTTGGGAAACGGCATCCAAAGTACAAATTGCAGCATCATTGCCATCATTGGTTGTAACATGCTTTCGATCAAATGGGTACATTACTAGTTCCAACCGTACTGTAGTTTTACAGATCTCGGGGCTTCCACGCCATACACTTCTGACGTACAGTATTCCGCGATAAAGCTTTGTTTTTTTACCAATAATAAAACAAGTAAGCTGATATTAAAGGGCAAACTAAAATCATATTAGAAGAGAAAGTGTCCGAAAAGCAGCGTAGTGTAATAACAACCGCTTTACTTTGGTTGTTTATAAATAACTACATATTAACATAGATATTTAGATGAAACTTATTTTAATCTCTAGTTAAATGTATTCTACACAACACAATTTTCTACTAGCGATTTTCCAATTTGAAATGCCTTCACAAATTAATACCAATTGGACAACGATTAAATATTTATTCCGGTACATATAATAACGAAAAATAACAAGATACATTAACTCTGCGATAAAATGTTAATAGTCCATAACAGTTATTTTTTTGTAGCATGCACTGACAGGCTGGGGAAAACACATAATAATTATAAACTATAACCATACAAAAGAGTCAGAATCGTTTGTTTGTTTATTTTTTTGTGTCTTACAACATACATCTTTGAACAGTTATTTTGTTTTATAAACGGGTTCTTTTTTTATGCTTCAAGACGCCATGTGAGAATGTTCAGCAACATTGCTGTAATTCGAGTCCTCAGTCAGTCCTCAAGCAACCTACCTAACGCGGGTTCCTTAGCAACGAGCTGTGTCGGTCGATAAATGGAGATATATCGTTTGTTATATTCTATCTACGTATTTTATAATTCGCTATGTGACTGGAAGAATCAGACGAGCTAACACTATTATTTGTAAATCACACATAATAAGAAAAAAGAAAAACCAATTATTTAGAACTACAACACAAACGAAAAAAATATACAAGCATAAACAAATAAATTTACAATGTAATACAATGCAATAAAAAAAGTGTAGCTCTAAATTGGTCCTAGCTCAGCATGTTGCTGGTTAAGTTAACCAGTGCTGATCTTCCGCTAGGGCCATTCAAGTGACACAGACACCGAAGCAAATAAAATATATAATATGTGTGTTATGAAAAATATGTCACGTAGTGAATAATAAGTCTCTCACTAAGTACAGTAGTACGGTACAGGGGTCAACAATATAATAAAAAACGTTTACATTCAAGTTATCAAACAAAATTGCGGGCATAAACTAGTCTCAAAACCGGCACATTGGGAAAACACAGATATGTTTAAGTAAAGCAGTTAGCAATAGAAATAAACGTCATCAGCTCGTGACCGGATATTTCTTGGGATCTGATTTATGAATATTTTTGGTTGGTATTCATTTAAAAAATACTCAATCTACTAAAAAAAAATTACACGAAACAGGTCAATTAATATATTTTTTATATTCAAAGGGCTTTAAAAATAAAGTCAATCCTAGCGGAATATTTTTTTATGCTTGATTAGTCACAACATAAACAACACGAGTCATAAACACATAACAAGAAGTAAACTGGGAAAATACAAGAAATAAATAAAAATATGTTTCGTTAAACATTCTTGCCAATGAAAAAGCAGGTCGAGCATTGGAAAACCCAACATGTTTATTAAGTCAGTGTCAAACGCTTCGGATATCACAGCATATTAAAACAAATCAGAGATAACAAACAAAGTGTCTTTATCCAATAATGTTACATTTTAAAACAAAATTCTTCTGCCATAAATAAACATCCCGATTCTTATAGAAGTGTAGGAATAAACTTCTGTAAGAATTGGACGATTGCTGAATTTTGTCATTATTATAAGGTAACACAACACGCTATCAAGACCGTATTAGATACGTATAGTAAGAGTTTTAGATACAGAGCTAATATTTGAACAGAAGGTATCTATATCATTTAAGTATTTAATACTTAAAGTCATGATGATACTGAATAAATAAGATAAGCAAAGCGAATTTCATCGCTAATTAAACTTGAATTATCACATACAATTGAATGAAACGAAGAATTTATTTTTCATTAATTTAAAATTTGCATATGATAATGGAAATACACTAGCTGTAATTGTTATTAATAATCTTAATGGAACAAAAACGTTCGATAAATCTATAAATTCCCAACTTCCTGTATAACTAGCTCTAGGAATTGTAACGTAAACAGGACATAATAATATATTTCATAGAACCGTTGAAACGAATAGAAACGTTGAACTTAGAACTTCCTTTGATATAAAATTGACCATAATACGGTCTATCACGTCAAACGAGGCCTATCAGTTTTACCAAGCCACAGTAATTCTGAAGTGGTGCATGTTTTAAATGCAGGTCTGTTATAAGACATGGGATTTGCACAAGGGAGTTTCATACCGGCAGCAACTCGAAATTAGAAAGCGGCATATCCGACACAATATTACAAACATACGCTATCATGTGGGAATTCCACATCGTACGTAACGAAGCGAATGTTTATACCACGCTTTCACGTGGTTTGGATTAACCCAGAGAAACAACAGTCAGCCATTGTTTGTGACCGCACTACTGGGTTGGCGCTAGAATAGCTGTAGGTATGCCATGCCATTTTCCTTACATCCAGTGTACAGAATTTTCATGTGGAAATACCACGCTTGACAATGTTTTTTGGTCAGTGACCTATCTTTTAATATAAAATACTAAGAATTTAAATTGTAGGCGTTAGAGAGTACTCAATTAACTACCTACCAGTCTCAAAATCCAATATACTAAACGCATATAAATAGCATAGCACATCATATAATAAGGAGTTACTATAAGACTTGACGAGAACCCAACAAAAAAATTACGTTAGTCACATTTGTAAATTTAGAAAATCTAAAATCACATTCAAACTGAATCAGCTTGATGAAAGTATCTAAATTCGCATCTCTGTGACTAATTTGGATTTATTTATATTCATCACACGGATAGTTTCGTACCTACATAATTATCGCGCGGCACAATGGCCGGGGTATCCCAAAATCATTCAACGCGGTCAAAAAGATTTGCTTTCACTCGGTCGAACGAACGTTACGCGACCGGTCGTCGTAACCACGGAAATACCCAGACGCTGCCACGGCCAACCTCCGATGGATGCCACATGATAAGCACGGTGTAAAAATAATTTGCAAAAATACCGATGTAGCAAGAAGAATTATAAGAGTCAAAATATTTATATATTTGACTCTATAGCAGCCATTTGAAACGTCGTTACGTAATATATAAATTAAGTAATTACAAAGGCAATATAAACGATATTCTATGAGTCAAATACGTAAATGGAATCTTCATGAATTGTATGCATCTATAAGTAATATTATTATGCAAGAATAATAACTTTTCGTTAAGTCCAACAACTTATATAGTGTTATATCAATAATAAAAATTAAATCAATATTTTTTTATTTTATTGCACGAGTTAGGACAAGCTGTTACCATCGCCTATGGACATTTGCAACACCAAAATTGCTACCAATGCGCAGCTGCTCTCTTGAGGGATCCAGTGTCCCTTACCTCCTTACCTGGCCACTAATGTCGGAACACAACTCAAGGTTGTTATGGCGGCATACTCTAGACCAGAGGTGGTAGCCATCCAGACGGATGAACATCCTATCACCTGGATGTGGGTTGTTTTGTCGCCTCTTACGACAGGCCAAGTTTTAGTTGCTTAATATATAGTTAATATAAACTTTGAATGCCCATAACTACAGCTCGTTGTATACAAGATCAGACTATATACAATTACAGGCTCAGTCAAGAAGATCATATGATATCATGCTGTTAGGTATTTATTAAAATCGATTACTTTCATTGATCAATGTAGCGATAAACCTTGGAATTATGTTATCGAAATCATTATGCAGATGTTTTCTTTATTAGACTAGACATTGAAACTTTGAAGCCGCAGAACGACTACCGACAGCGCCCCGGGAAAACCACACAATAAAATCAAAAGAGCTAATACGTTTTTAATGCAGTTTACTTAGGCTGGGAATTCCGAATTCTTATTATCATATGGACGGCGCGAATTGGAATGTTCTTGAACGTTTTAACAGGGGACGTCTTTTTGAGTTTATCTTATATTTACTGGAGAGTTTGTTCGCATTTATTTTTTACTGTTTGAATTAAATAAAAACTGTACTCTGAAACACGTAATTCTTATCAAAAACCTACATAATTTTTATATTAGACTATTAGCAATTGTGGATTGCCCGTACACATTTTTATGCCCTACTTAAGCTTCTTCAAGATAGTTTAGTCGTGAAAATATAACAATGAAGTTAGCATTACAATATTAGTATGTAAAACGATAATACGAAAACAGTATAATCTGTCTACTAAAATTAATAAATACAACTAAAAGAATAGTTAAATGGATTTAAAAGAAGATGATATAGGTACCGATATTCCCAATATCATTAAATCAATCATTATAACTTCCTTTATTCATGAAGTTTAAAGTCTATCATGACTATATCAAAGGCTCTATCCATAAGGAATTAATAATGATAATGAAAAAGTATGTTATTGAGCGTAATAGAGACCTTGATGTATCTGACGTCACTTCACTACGGTCGTTCAAAGGTAAATAACGTCTAAGCTTGAAGCAGAAATTATACATAATTTAAGAAAAACAGGAGAGCAATGTTCAATAAAGTCACAAGATGACGTACATAAATATTTAAGTCCTCTCACACATATTCATATATTTTATGCGATAACGTGTGTCAACAATGTTCATTATCAACGTTAAAAGCAACACCAAGTTCCCGCTTACGGCTTACTAGAACTTTCCACGCGGTTCCCTGAATAAACGACTACCTAAACTGTTCTATTCTCGAGATAAAAAGTGTTCCATATATTCCAGTTATAAAATATCCATCGTTAGACCTGTCCTTACGAACAACAGTCCAGCGTGGCCTGTAAATGAGCGCTACACACAGAAGCTGCGTGTTACTTAATCTAATTGTTTAGTCACGCCGATGGCTCCCATATGCAATGGATCTTTTATGTCTGTGACGTAGCAGATAAAATGCAAGAGATTCGCTTATATAATGATGATGTATGTCCACATCTTACGGAAACCGGCCATTTATTTGGGAAACAAATTTGTCTAGTCATAACGCCTCCACCAGGTCCTTGTAAAAGGGGTAGGCCACAAAGATAGCTAGATAATAGGGGATGTCAAAGACCATGAATAAAAAGTATGGAATTGGACCCTATGCTCCAAAGCGGTCACTTCAAACAACCGGAATTCAAACCCAGCTAGATGATGAAAATACATAAACACAATTAATATTAATACAAAATTCTATTGCTTACTTACTGTCATACGCGTATTAAAACTTATGAATAAAGATAATACAATGTATAATAAAGATAATACAGATGACCGTTATATGTGACATTGTGACCCCCACCCAGATTAACTATATAATATGATATATAGTATATTATAATTTTTACATTACATTGTCTTGTTATTACGAATTTCATATTCAAACATGTAAATGTTTTTTAACGGTATAATATAAACCTACACCTAAACGTAATATACCTACCTACATTCATTTTATTTCGTATTATTTTTAAAATATAATTAATATTTTGGAATCAAGTACATTTTTCAAATTTTACCTACCTACTTAGACAAAATAAACTTTGTTGTTTCAATTAAGAATCAAGGGGGCATGTGGGAGACAGACTGGGGGGTTCTTCTCACTGTTTTTCCAGTAATAACAAAATGTATGTAGCAAATCTGATGCAACTTAATTATAGGCGTGGACTTTTTTAAAGGTGCCCATTCACTCTCCTGCAACAGCTGCCTGCATTGCGTCAGGTAAAACAGAACTGGGATGCGTCTAAGTCCTGCAAGCTCCGCCCACCGAAAGACTGTCATGCAGTGAATGAGCCTCTTTAATTATGTCAAATTTGATATATATACCTACAGTATATCCCGAGATATTAGCCGTGACACTGAGAGAACAACAGGAACTACAGATATAATAGGTTGGGGGGAAAGTCTTTTCGCATTTAGTGTGTATGAACTTGTAATAAGATCTCTTTGGCTATACCATTTGTATTTGGCTGGTTTTGGTATCATTAAAAAGTTTTAATTTTAAAGAAGACAATTCCAAATTCAAATTAGGAAAATGTGTGATTTCCATTTGTTTTTCTTATTGTTAAAATGAGTGAATCTAATGAAGAAATTCGATACATTTTAAAATTTTACTACAAAAAAGGTAAAATTGCAACACAAGCCGCGAAAAAAAATTGTGATGTTTATGGACCTAATGCAATATCTGTGAGAGTAGCGCAAATTTGGTTTAAGCGTTTTCAATCCGGAAATTTTTATATCAAAGATGCACGTCGCTCTGGTCGCCCTGTTACGGACAAAATTAATGGCATTTTTGAAAAAGTGGAGCAAGATCGGCTTATTAGTAGTTACGATGTAGCTGGAGAACTGGGGATTGACCACAAAACGGTTTTGGCGCATTTGAAAAAAGCTGGGTACACAAAAAAAGCTCGATATTTGGGTGCCTCATGAGCTCACTGAAAGAAACCTAATGAACCGTGTACTCATTTGTGATTCTTTATTACGACGTAATGAAACCGAAACATTTTTGAAGAAGCTGATAACTGGTGATGAAAAGTGGATCACGTACGACAAGAACGCGCGAAAAAGATCGTGGTCAAAGGCCGGTCAGGCTTCACAAATTGTGGTGAAACCCGGGTTAACTCGCAATAAGGTGATGCTGTATGTATGGTGGGATTGGAAGGGCATTATTCATTAAGAGCTGTTACCGCCAGGCAGGACCACCGATTCTGAACTGTACTGCGAACAACTGATGAGATTAAAGCAAAAAGTTGAGAGAAAGCGGCCGGAATTAATCAACAGAAGGGGTGTGGTTTTTCACCGTGATAACGCTAGACCTCACACATCTTTAGCCACTCAGCAAAAATTACGAGAGTTTGACTGGGAGATGTTAATGCATCCGCCGTATAGTCCTGACCTTGCACCTTCAGATTTTCTCCTGTTTCAGTCTCTGCAGAATTCCTTAGGCAGTGTCAGGTTAACATCACGAGAGGACTGCCAAAACCACTTATCGCAGGTTTTTAATCAGAAGCCCCAAAATTTTTATAGCAATGGGATCACGTCCCTACCTACAAGATTGCAAAAAGTTATCCAACAAAATGGCACCTACATACTTAAGTCAAATGTAAATAAACTTTATAAAAAAACCTTTTGAATTTTTATATAAAATGTGAAGAAACTTTTTCCCCAACCTAATATAAGGGTTCCTTTCTAACTTTAAGCATCGGTACTTTAAAATCTGGTAAATAGAAACTTAATACAATACGAACTTTTTATGAAAATTGCCTTGACAGCTAACGGTAGTTTATGAGATGCTGGGAAAACCGCAATTACTCGGGTTTTTACACCAATTAAGCAAGATTCTGTACTTAAATATCCGTACTACCATATAAATGTGAAAGTGAGTTTGTTTGTATGCACGTATTTAAGTTGATTTGGTTGTTTGCACTTTACTGCAGATAAATATAAACCAAATTACTGTTTCTCAGTGACTTTTAATAGATGGAAAAATATTCGCTTACAAACTCGTAATAGTTGTCTGTACCTTCTGAACCATGGAGTGCAAAATTTTGAAAAAAAAACCAGGAGCTTAAGTGCATATGCACTTTCAACAAAAATTTGTCTAAACGAGATCAATTGAATTGAATTGAAGATCAATTGAATTGAATTGATCAATTTTTGAAATATGATGAATTTTGATACAAATATTTTATCAGGGGTCACAGCTCAATAATAAAAATAGTGAACGTTTGTCATCTGTACAGAACCCTTCGGTACTAGTGGTCTGACACGCACTTCGCCGATTTTTATTAATAATTTAATTTCAAGAACCCTCCATAAATTATGTAAGTACATTGGCGTGAGGATAAACAAATAGATTAGCCCACCCTTAGATCTGTAAATACTAAGTTTTGGTCGTGAAAGCCTCTAACGATAAGTGCGGACTAAGATTGTCAATGCCGGACTCATTCTTTCACAGCTGAGTCCCGTATTGATAAATAGTAGTGTGGACTTGGCTTACAAGTGCAAAACTTATAGGGTGAATGAATGGGCAAAAAGCACAAATTTGAAACTCATTTACAAGTAATCGACTTGAGTCAGTGCAATTCGCGAAACATAGTGTTATCTCTACTCCTGTTTACATTAGTTTACAATTATACAATTTCTACGTAAGCTAGACATATTTGGGTTGCACAATGCAGATATAAAATTCATGTACGTATTCGCTGGGGGTGTCAATTGACGTAGTTCGATTGATTCAATAGCATTAAAGTCATTTAAACAATGAACATCCTATTTGCGTCTCTGCGTACTCCCACCGTCTGTACAACAGGATGTGTTCCGAGGAATTGTTTGCGTCGGTGCCAACGCCTCATTTTACAACCGCACCGTTCAGTATCGACGGGAAGTTCGACGGGAAGGGCACCCTCATTTCATTGAGCTCCCACGCTCAAGTACGCAATAATTCTTTAGAACGTTTGATGTGCGTATGACAATGATCTAAAGAGAAATTCCCACCGAGGCGCGACGTTTTCCCTGAGGTCATAAAATTTCTTAGAGGCCGGCAAAACGTTGGCAACACCAAACGTTGCAAGCATCCATAGGCGACTGTAACTACCTTCAATCAAGTGGACCGCCTACTTGTTTGCCTGCCACAGGCATAGGAAAATATACAAATTTAATATATACCATTTTCATCAGACATTTCAAGTGTTGCTGCACTAGTTGGATAATGGACTTAAGCCTTAAAAAGTAAAACCTAAAATTGTCGTTTTACTCCGTTATTCAACTCTATTAAATAATATATATTTCGCGTCATATAATTCGAAAGTAAAGATTATATTTCGATATTAAATTATGAGAATTTTAAAGTAACGAAATAATTTCATGATTATAAATTAAATAATATTAATTTTCGCGAAATCAATAGCTTTTGAAGCTTTCCAGGCATGGTTGCTTTACTTGCTTTTGGCCTCAGTAGTGGAGGGAAAGTGACATTTGGAGTATCGCTTAGTGAATTTAACACGTATCTAGATCAGCTATACTCAACCTGCGGCCCGGCGCGCTTTTGTGGTTGGCCCATCAAGTGTTACTTTATTTTACACCATTTTGAATTTCGGGCTCATTAAAAAAAAGGACCTACTATTTTATTGATATGGTAATTAGCCGTAATATACGGCAATTTTTTAATTTACAAGATGTAAACATGATCTAAGGGCTGCTAATACTCATAAAATTATTTTTCTACTATTACTTATACATCGAGAAAGAATATTAGACAGTAAATTTTGAATATATAAAATGTTAACCATTAATAAACTATAATATTAAAAATTATATATTATTAAAATTATTTTACCAAGTCAATAAATGGAGTTGATACTAAACCAGGTCAATAAATGATCCAAACCTTTATCATTATAGTGAATAGTTGATTAATTTTGAATTTGGTTTTTTATTAATTAAACAACTGCTTGTGACCACGGACATTGCAATGTGTTTGAAACGTCAGAAATTACAAAAAAAGGTTAAAATATACGCGATGAATCCATTCATAGTTGTTTAATACAATTTGTAGCAATCGCGGAAACCTAAGAAATCATTAATTAATTTTTTGCGGACCACGTCACCACGGCTAACACGAAAAAAAGTTTAGTACAACTGGTCTAGATAAACAATAGTATGTGTAAGACAGTATACAGTACAACTTTGAATTATATGGCAATATAAATATTATTTAGCGACAATTTTAATCGCTCAGTTCTTTAGCTGGGGAAAAGGTAATATCCAGATTAAAACCCTTATTATACTACACTAATTTAATGACCCAGTACAAAACTAATTCAGCCTCTTTTTCTTATTAAATTACATCATTCTGACGGCAAGAGTCCGAAAATCAACTAGGGTAGTGTAACAGCTTTATAATAACTTAAAAAATAATGACTCACCTCTGTAATTTTTCTCTTCAAGCACAGATAACAACTTCCTCGGCTTCTCTGGTACTGGGGTAAGTAACGCCTTTATACATTCGGAATCGCGTATGACTGTGGCTTTGTGAAGTGCTGTCTCGCCCAATCTATCTCTTACTCCTAATGATACACCGGCAATAACTAGCATCCTAGTCACAATGGGATTTCTGCTCATAACAGCTAAATGTAGGGGTGTGTGGCCATAGTCGTTTGGCACATCCAACCATGCTTTGTCTGGACATAGCCTGATGAGAGTGCTCACTGATTTTTCACAGCCATGTACTGATGCAATGTGGAGTTGCCTGAAAAGAATAGCTTGCATCAAAAAAATTGTATACAAAATGACCTTAGAGATAAAATACTTGTAAATTATTATTATTATACATTTAAGGTCAACTATGGCTTGTTGAAGTAGAATAATTGCATGAAAACACTTTATTGTTCATCAAAAATTAAAACTACAATAAATGGTGAACAAAGAGCAGCATTATCGCCTAAGGCTATCTCTTTGAGGCAATCCCCTAGACCAGGGGTCGGCAACCTACGGCATGCGAGCCACATGTAGCTCTTTGGGTGTAGAGCTGCGGTTCTTTAGTTATACATCGCGGGCTTCCTACCAAATGGGTGTACAGACAAAAGTGCAGTTTTACACAATGCACAAAATTGTGAATAAAACAAAACTAGTTGATCGTATAAGGCTGAAATCTGGAATATCCTTTTTCTTAGGTACACTTGCATACTGGTAAGACCTCCTAAATTGTAACATGCATATTTTTGTAAACAAAAAATTTGCATTTTTGTGTATACCCCTATAATTATGTTATGAAGCTCTTAATATGTAAAAAAAGACATGGCTTTCATCGAGTTTGTTTGACCAATTGTTTGTTATTAAAGCACAAGTTAGTCTTGTAAGTTAATAAGTTAATTGTTTTCATTTGTTTATTTAATAATAAGTAACTATGTAATAATGTCACATAAATATTATCTTTTTGTTGTGAAAAAAACTACTTATATATGAATAAATAGATTTGTTTGTTATTATCAAACACTTAATTTATGCAAGTAATATTCATTGTTGGCAAGAAAAAAATTGCGGCTCTTTAAAAACTTTGAAATTTTGTAAATTGTATTTTTGACTCTTCCAACTCAAAAGGTTGCCGAACCCTGCCCTAGACTATGAAGAATATTAAAACATAAATTTGTGGTAGTTTATTGAGTAATGCATTCACATCTTATTTTTAATTACTGGATACCTCAATCATCAATCATTCATTAATCCGGACCAGGAAGCATGCACAATTTAGACAGGTTTTCTTAATTAATATGTATTAAATTGTATTTGCTTATTCTTCAAATAGCCTTTTTCTTTCTTTCTATATTGTTATAAATTATCACATGAATGGTGACATATTGGTGAAGGAAGAAAACATTGTGAGCAAAATCTACCCATCCTTTTCGAACAAGTACACACATTATCACACCTATTATGCATGGGGTAGGCAGAGATTATGGATCTCCACTTGCAAGGATCGTGACAAATTACTTTCATTAACCTCTTCATAAATGCACATTTATTGGTGATGCCTTTTACCTGACCTCTATTTAACACTTCTGCTTTATGATCACGGTGTGTATGTTGCGTATGTTGCGGTTTAACTGCAAACTCTACCATTCACAATGCTGTCATTCGCTTGTTTTGTGATTCTACTTTCAACCATTCTCTCTACATGAACAAATATAGTGGATACATTTTCCATCCCTTTGAAATAAAATGGCAATGTCAAGCAGTGGTGACCTTGTTAACAATGACAAATGAAAATCTTAAATTGGCATACATAAGGAATGACTAATGATTTCCTGAAATGAATAAGAATATGTTAGGGTTAAAGAAGAACTACACACAACACAGACCTACAGGATTCTCCATGCAAGAATGGAAAAAGAATACTAAGTCCTGCAATCGGGTGAATTGGTAATAGACTAGACATAAAAAGTGGAGAAAGGAAAGTTATTAAGGGTCAATTTTTCAATCAGCAGATAGAAGTTATTTATAATAATAAAATACAACATGGGAAAATTAAAAATGACATTTGCATAATTAAAACAGTTGAATTGTTTCATTTTGAATTTAGTCAGTTTATAATTTATTTGACTGATATCTTTTATCTGAGGATGGAAAAATATTATAGAACATTATTATTTATGGTCAGATAATGTATATATAATAATAATAATAAGCCTAAACATAGTAAAATGAATCTTCATTTGGAAATCTTCACAGTATTAATCTCAGACAACTTCCACACTCTATATGCAATTTCTTATGCATCAAAAATAACAAACACTGCTTTTTTTCTTTGGCTTAGGAACCGTATTTATATTTAAATTCCACTACACTATTATATTGCATATAAAATAGACCTTAACAGAGTTAATTTTTTAATTTTTTAAAGTCCAGTAGTTTTAAATAAAAATGATTACTTTATATGAAGACCGACAATCATATTATCTAGAACTCCTTTCCAATCATATTGGACTCCTTTACTAAAATGGCCATTGAACACCAAACCAAACTAGTTGGGCTATGAAAACTCTAAAAATGGAGGTCTAGGACAGCTATTATACTATAAATTCAATTTATTCAAGTTAACTGAAAATTCAATAAATTCTTATTTAGAAAATCCATAAGATGTTCATTCTACACTTATTACATACCTACTTAATTTAAAATTAAATTTATATTTGACTTAAATAATGAATTTATGAAAAACAAAGTTATCTATGAGGAAATTCATAGGGTTGAATGACCTTCAAACAGCATTATTATTTAAATTGTCCTTTATCTTGAGTGATAAATTGAGTACATGTGGCCTTAGCATGGACATAAGTCCAAAGATGGTTTTTATGGCGAGAAAAATTCTAATAATTGCCGGGAAAAACCTAAAAACAGCCCTTTTCTTTTTCCCATACAAATGTTTTCTAACCAAAATGTAAAGTCAATTTGAACTTTATTGCTATTCAATAAGATACTTTGGTCACTGGAGCTGAAACCCACACACCGCCCTGTCACCAGGTTGACGGTTCTGTTCAGGAGAATTTTTTGCCCCGGCTATAAAATAGGTAAGAACAAAAAACTGCCACATTCCAAATCTTTTTGACAGAACGAAGTCTGTCGGGTCCGGTAGAAATAAATTAATGTAATAAATTATCTATTTGGGTAAGAAGATTCTATAGTCAGATGTTATGGTTTTTCATTAAATCAGGCTAGAGAAACTAACAATAGATATCACACAACAAATTTATTCATTTAGTAACTAGTACACCCAGAAGACATTGTCCTACCCTAAAAATAAAACTTAGAACTTGATTGCAGCATTACCTGACTGAGTTCAATAGTGAAATCTAAACCATTCCAGGACCCACTTTAACACACAATTATTTTATCTAAATCTATCCAACGATTTAAGAGCAGTTCAGTGACATACACAAACAGAAGAATTTTATATATAAAGCCCAGATACTTCATACTATTTAATATACACATTTTGCTCAGATATGTTACAAGAATAATTTGTCTTATGTTGTGTACGCAAAGCACACATTAAGCTAACAAAGGTCAATAAATGGGGTTTCTTTGGCTTAAAGTATATATATTTTAATGTATGTAATTCCTTTGATGTTACTACTATACTATCACTTTCTCTCAAACATTCAATGGCTTAATGTGTAAGCAGCATTAGAGATATTATCAAATAATTAAAAAAGTCAGATGTTCAAATAGTAATAGTTAAATAGTTCACTTTTTTATTCAGTGAGGTTATAATTAAGTTGATTAGTCTTAACTTGATCTATATATTCCATTTGTTTTTTTTTAATGAATATTTAATATTGTTTATGTAAAAGTGATACACCAGAAAACTCTTAGCACAGATTTTGTTGATAGCATTAGATAGTGTTGTTTTATAGTAGGGTATGAATTCATTTGTCTAAAATATGATGTAGATATGAACTTTCAGTTATCAGTTATTTTTATATACCTAATATATTATAACGTTATCATGATTTAAAGTATGTCTTCACAGTAATTAATAATCGTTTTAATTTAACATTTCAGATTTTTTTGATTATTTTATAACATTTATTAATAATCAGATAATAATTATAATTGCCAAAGTGGCTAAAGTATTTAGAAACATAAACATAATTAAATATGGTAATAATTCATTTCCTGTATTCAGTCTCAATGGTTTCCTACTCTAAAATAAATGTCACCAACCAACCACACACCAACACCAACACAACAACCAACCAATGTCACCTCAAATTTATGTACCATGTTTTAAGCAAATAAATGAATTTGAATAACTTGATAATTTTATTTTTCAACAACTTTGTAAATGAAATACTTATAGTTTTATGGTTTTAGATAGTTTCACTACTTTCATGTTAACAACAATACAATAGTAAAATTAAAAAAATATTTTGTTGCATTTTATTAGAATTTGTAGATACTTCTCAAGGCACCAGTTTATAATGAATGCTGAAGCACATTATTTAACAGTTCTATTTATAGCTTGATACAAATACCTTAAAGAGTGTATACTTATTTAGATATAATTTTAATATAATTAATTTCAAAAACATTTTTCATTAATTAGCTTATAGATTTTTCTGATTGCAGATTGTATAAGCAAAAAAGAAGAATGTGATTGGTATATTTTTCTCTCCATACATCTATTATGTTTGAATAATAAAATTAAAAACAAGACTAAATAGAGAAAGAAAGCAGAAAGAAAGAAGTCTAATAAACCGTAAGTGTTATGTAATGTGTATATGATAAATAAATTAGAATAATTTCAAGGTCTTGAAACCAGTAAAATCAAAATGGCATGCAGATGCTAATATTCGAGTAGCTAGATACTTACGTATCACCATCGTCATCCTGTTGGAATAATATATGTAGCGGTGGGATATCTGACGACCTGGACGGTGGAAGATTTATGGTGGTATCTGTAATGTGTACATTAAAATCGTCCTCAGAAGTCAACACTAAACCACTGTCGAGGTCACATTCTTCTTTCTTCTTCTGATCATCTTGTTTTTCCGGCGCCGAGGGCATAAGCTCCGGCTCCGGTTCACAAGGTCCAGATATTTCACCAGTTAAATATCCGGATTCAGTGTTCTCGTCCTCGTGGAGTTTTGTCTCAAATCCCTTGTTGGCACTCATTGTTACAATCAAACACAAACACTAATAAAATCCAAAATAAAAATGTCAGGACAAATAAAAAGAGTATTTATGAAAGTCTCAACATGTTTAAGAAAAATTTAGATGAAAAGCGTATTTAATTTAATAAACAATTAACACGCAAACACGTATATAAGTCTACGAACGAGCCTCAATAAAATATGGTGGCGAAAAAATTCCGTTTCATCTTTTTATAGATATCCCCTCCCATCTAGTGTCACACACAAGGGAAGGCATGTAGATGCCCACTTGCCCAGTTGCTACTGTAAAACGATTTTTCGTTATATACCGATAAAGCATTAACATTCGATTCACCTAAAAAGCAGAAAAATATAATTGTATTAATCTTTTTTAATGGTTTGTAAAAAGAATATAGTGAATCTAAAGAAACACATAAGACAATTATTGATTTAAAAAATATTGAAAAACACTATGTAATAATAATAATAAATAAGTTTCAGGCCAGAAAAAAAAAATAAGTTTCAGAATTTTTAGCGGGAACTGAAAGGAGATGTTGTGTTGTGCAGTTTTATTTTCTATAAATGTGTAAAATTACTCTATAATTAACAGTACTTGTAGGATATTGATAGTTTATCAGTAGTATTTATGTGTTTTTGTGAGAAATGTGAACTGTGTAGTCAAATAATGTGGCCTTTAGAATTGTCACCAGAATTGTCTCAAAAATACCCAAATTTTTTTCAAAAATCCCAAAAATAATCTTTTTGAGAAAAAATCCCCAAATTAGTTTTTACTTATTTTAAAGGAGAAAGAAAAAGCAAAACCACCGTCGTAGCGAAAACGTCACTAATGACGTCATCATTTTCCCTCACGGGGCGCTCATAACGACCCGTGTCAATAGGTGCGTTAAATAACCATTCCACTTGAGTTTACGATTGTGACGCCAGTAAATAAGTGAAGCGGGAACAACCGCAGTTGTGAACGTGATCATTGTCAGTCTCTAACGGAAAGTAGCCTATGGGATACGACGCATACGAGTAGAGACGGCATAATAAATAAATAACTTAAATGAACGAACGAATGAATTGAATTATTAAAATGAACTATTGAATTATGGTATGATTCACTAGTAGAGTATAATTCTAAGATAAAGTAATAATACCGTATTGTGACTTAGATATAATAATTGTAGTGATGAGAATTGTGTTTGTAGATGAATTATTGATACTTAAAATATCTCTCCAAAATTTCTTACAACAAAATATTTTCCCCGAAGTGTCCCCAAAGAATCTTTACCCCCGGATCTCCTCCCAGACGTGAAAAAAACCTAAATAAATAATAAATAAATTTGAAGTTATGACATAACTTCAAAACTCTATATTATCACGATATTATCGTACGTAGTATCCATAGTAGTTTGATATTATCCACTTTCATCCACAACTCGACAAAAATGTCTAGAAAATGACTTTTCTTTTGTCTTCTGGCAAGACATGGATGTAACAGCCAATAGCGAGATAGAATATTTAAATGAAGATTTATTGAAATAAAGTATTTTAAATAATACCTATCATTATTTATTTCCGGGAATTTTGAATGAATAGTATTATTAGTAGTATTTTTGAAAACAAATGTGCATAACCTTACAATCATGAGATCATGAACTAATTTGTTTTTGATTTTTAGTAATATTCTATCCTATCTATCTGCAGTCAGGTCAGTGAATTACAAACAACAAAGCGAATCCATGTTATTTAAATTTTTACGCTAATCAAAGCGTAAAATCTATTCAAAGTAATACGGATATAACAATGCTACGTATTATGTGAGAAGTCATTTTTATAGTTTACCAAGGATATCTAGCTAACTAGCGAGTTATTTTGATGATATTTACCAAAAAAACAGCCGATATGATGGGTTTGTAAGGATTTGTTTAACTACTTTTAATAAAGTTCTTGTTGCTTTATTTATCGCAAGGTATTAAAGCTCTTGCTTACAAAATTATAGTCATTATTATTCATAAACATCATAGGTATGTTGAAAAAATACAAGGGTGACGTAAATGAAGCAACCCGATCTTTGCACAATGTTTGACGTACTACCTACTTTGGGATAACGTTACAGATATAGGCCGTTTCACGCAGATGTGGCGATGGGTTCGATGTGTTATTTTTGATCTAAATGGGGCCAGGATCAATATCCTTGACAATAGCGCAGGTGTGGCCCCCAGCATAAAAATTGAATTTGCTAAAGGTTAGACAAATTTCCAAAAGTAGTACCCCTATTATTTTCTAAATTATATGCCACTGTGTACTTCTTCAATGTATCACCCACTCCTTTACAAGGTTGCTGTACCCAGGCCAAATTTCAAAAAAGCTAATTTTAGTAAAGTGACATTTGACAATAGTAATGTCAGTTAAAAATATTCAGATTTCAGATATTTGGTACATTTTCAAATGAACGTATTGCGAAAAAACTAAATAAATAAAGAAAAAAAAGAATAGGTACCGTAGTATCCAAATCCATAGTAGTTTGTGGTACATTTTATTTTTAGCCAAAGTATTTATCCACTGTAATTTTACAAATATATAATATAATGTAAATAATAAGCTTACCTACGTTAAACTCATTAGTTTCTGTTTAAACGGTACTTTTCAAATAAAAATATAAAACAACATCATGTTTGCAGAGAAAGTAATTGAGCTGCTTAAGGAAACAGAGAGAAACCCTGAGACTATAGATCAGTTCAATGTAAGTTTAAGCCTTTTGTTTTTTAATTGTTAAAGTGATAAATGCTTATGTAACAAAAACTAAGGTACCATCTTATTACATCGATTTTTATTCATTAGCTCCAGTGGATAGATCTGCTATTATAAGTTGCAGCCTTAAAACACGAAAACATCAATACATTGAATTAAACTAATAAAGTTTCATTTTAGATTAAAACCTTCCTAATACTTAGACTGTGCATAGTAATACTAATTTTTAGTCTTTTGTTATAAGAAGTTTTCAGAATGGATTTATTTTTCAGGATGAAAAAATACGCCAAATATTGGAAGAAATGCAGCTATTATTTAAAATGAACATGAATGATGCGTAAGTATAAAAAAATATGATGTGATTTATGACTGGTTCCTATATCTTACTAGTCAATCACTTGCCTTCATATCTGTTGAATTTTGACATTACTTGTATGGAAGTTATGTTATATTTTAACAGATATTAAGGTGAATGAATGTTCAGTAAGATATAGGACCATTCCTATAGCCCATGCAATAAGTGACATTTAGAAAATAACCATACTATATCATATGATAAAAACCACATTATATCAATGTATTTTTAACCGACTTCGAAAAAAGGAGGAGGTTCTCAATTCGTCGAGATCTCTTTTTTTTTTTATGTATGTTCGCAGATTACTCCTTGATTTATGATCCGATTTACGTGATTCTTTTTTTGTTCGACGCGGAATAGCTGCTAATTGGTCCCCTAAAAATTTGACATAGTTTGGCCCAGTAGTTTTCATTTTACGAACATTTTTTTGTTCCCGGTTCTTGGGACCTATATTTTTTAAGAAGCGTGGCACCATTCGTCGGTCCACCCATACATAGCTAGACACTAAAAAGTAACAAATAAAAAAGAAAAACTTTGTTTAAAAAAACCGACTTCAAAATCTAAAAGACTAAAATGTATAAAATAACTTATTTCTAAAGCTTAAAGTCGGTGCTTAGTAATTTTCAAAATATAATAATTTTTATGTTTTGCTTTGCACCGACTTCAAGATGTTTTAGATAATATATATTAATAATAATAGCTTTAGAAATAAGTTATTTTATACATTTTAGTTTTTTAGTTTTTGAAGTCGGTTTTTTTAAACAAAGTTTTTTTTTATATAACAGTTAAAAAGCATGTATAATGATTAAATTCCTATGGGGATAGCACATTACCTTGTTCTATAAAACTCAAGCCTCTTGGTGAGTTAATTAATTGGTGTTTGTCCTGTTCTGATAGTTATCAGTATCAGCAAGTATCAGCAGTGTTCATTGTATGTTATTCCTTAATACTAACATGACTTACTTGTTAATCTGTCAATTAAAAAAAAACCAAATGCATGCCTGATTGCTATAGTACGAAGAGATCTCCCAAATCCATGTTCATTCATAGTCTGCTAATCTCCAAAAAAAGCCATCGACTGATAAAGGACCATAAATTTAATATTGGAACAAACCATTAATTCTTCTTTTTAAATTTAATGTATCATGACTTTTGTCATGTAAAAATTACCAATTTTTACTTGCAGCTTCACTCACATATCAATAAGGTTAGGAGAACCTAGAATTCTATGAATGTAGAAACATTCATAGAATTGATGTGTGACAAATAATGATGTAGAAAGTTTTGAAGTAATCTGTAATAAACAATAACAGCTCATGAGCTACTGGGTTTGGGCCTCCTCTTAAAGGGACAAACATTATACCCACCACACTTGTCAAAGGTGGCTTGGCAGGTTTGACACATCAGTTATCTCAATGTGCAGGTTTTGTCACAATGTTTTCCTTAACTTTTGTTAGCATGTGGTAATTGTAACAAAATGCATGCATTCTGGCCAGGATCAAACCTGCGCTCTGTGAGTGTGGGACATGTGCACTCATCATTATGCTACCATGACTTAGTCATCTGTGAACATCAATAAAATTGATATAATTATTTTTTTGTTATTTACAGCAATGCGACAATGGATAATAAAGCACTTTGGACCACAGTACAAGTACGGCATTCAGCATTGGAACGCAATAAGCGTTGTCTCCTTGCTTACCTCTACAACAGAATGAATAAAATAAAAACTCTAAGATGGGAATTTGGTTCTGTTCTCCCTTTGGATGTTAGAGAACTGCTCTCTGATGAGGAATATGACTGGTTTACAAAATACTCATCAAATTTGGCAACATACATGAGATCTTTGGGTCAAGATACTGGTTATAATGGTATCGATTTGACAGAAAACCTCAAGCCACCAAAATCACTCTATATAGAAGTGCTATGTGTTTTAGATTATGGCAAATTGGAATTAGAAGATGGAGATGTTATCATGTTAAAGAAGAATAGTAGACACTTTTTACCAACATCTGAATGTCTAACTTTGATAAGACAAGGGATTTTGAAACAGATCACATAATGAACTTATATATAACAGCCCATAAATGTCCCTCTGCTGGGCCTGGCCTCCATTTATAGGGGTAATGGACAATATACTCGCCACGCTTGTCTAAGGCTTGGCAGGTTTGACACATCGGTTATCTCGATGTGTAGGTTGCATCAAATAATAATGAACTTAATATAATATATTTTTTCTACACCATGTCTTATTTGTAATACCTATAAATAATACTGTATTTAATAAAAGGGAAAGATAATAGAGAGGTTAGGTTAGGAGAAGTAATATTTATTTTAATTTAATTTTAAAGTTTTTATTTATTTATTTTTAAAGTAACAAAGTATTTTATTATTGGTTTTATTTAAATTTATTTATATGGTTTATTAAGTAAGTTTCATTAGTAAAATTAGTCTAAGAAAATGGGTAGTTGTCTCACGCCAAAAGGAAGTTTTGCACTGAAAATCAGCATTGTGTAGGATATAAGTCTGGCATTTGCACTCGGCACCATATTGATGTTGCTGAAAATCCAGCGTACACATTCTCAAAATACTATGTATATAATACTGTATGAGGAATGTACATGTAATTTCGTCGCTATTTCTTCAAATAAAGAATTTATTTTCCTTTCTTTAACAGAATTCAGTTAATTCGTATTAAACGAATCTTAACAATAATATTAAAAATGTTTCAGAAAAAAAACCATTTTATTAGACAAGGTATATACATATAACTAGGATATGCCCGCGGATTCGTCCATGCTTGACTTGAAATTCCCGCAGGATGTCCGGGACATAAAGGTAGGTACCGCGGCATTTAAAATACAATGTAAGCTATCGTTTTAGTGAATACTGTCGGAATAAGCTAATTTTTATGCACCCAAACAACTATAAACCGCCCCCGAGTAAATTTCCACGGAATTCTCAGGATAAAAATATCACACATTTTGCTACATAAATTTTAAATCATTTTCAGAAAATTTCCCGCGGAATACCTAGCATAAAAAGTAGCGCATCATCAGCGAAAACCGCACCGATATCGACCCAATCGTTTTTACGTAAAATTCCGAACAAACACAAGAAATGTAAAAAAAATGTGTTCATTGTTTATATAATGTACCTATTCCAGTTTTTTTTATTAGCTCCAACGTATAGACACGGTATTTTTAGAATTTAATAATATTATAGATAGTTTTGTTTTTCACAACAATTTTAGTTTGTATATATAGTTTTTTTTTAGTTTAATTTCTTTATAATTTAGTTAATTTTTATTAGGTGTTTGAAATGTTATTTAATATATTAACTATAAAGTCATTCCTATCAAGTAACATTTTGTAAACACAGCAATTGATTTTTATATAGAAATATTATACATGAAATTGAAATGTTAAGACACTATGTGTAATAGGGATTTGTTGTGAATAGATTCTGTCAATTTATGTCTTTAAATATGTGGTAATTATTGTGTTGTGCGTATAATTTTAATTTATGTTGTATATGGAAATATTCAATTTTCCGAGATAAATTAATTAGTAATTTAAAATTAGTAAGCACAGAGGCGGGGACTTTGCCTTGGCCCACGGAGACAGGTACGAGCTGTCGCTACTCGCCTAAGGCTTCGTCACTAAGCCTCCCTACGGATCTATTATTATTATTAATGCGCGAGCAAGATAGCAAACTCCATTAAGTCCCGGTCCCTTAATTAGTTCTAATATTTTTTGTCGTACAATTACATAATTTTATAAGAATTGTTAAAAGGGTCTAATGATTGAAAGAAAGAGAAAGAAAGAGAAAGAATTAATTTATTTGAAGAAAGAAGATTGCTTACAACCTTAAAAATAATCTGTATTGTACTGTTTTACTTAGTATAAAAAAATTATATCGAAAAAGACCCGACTACAAGAGTAGTAAAGTCCCTGGCACAAAACTTAAGCGGTCATCTAGACCTACGCACAGTAAAATTTCGGTTCTTCTTCGAAGTATGTTTTTGTCCCTTTCATGTAGAGGGACCAAAATATAAATTTATCGATATGTCGATAAAGCGGATCACATTGGCTGGGTAAAGTGATTTATACTATTTTACCGACCGCTCAAGATTCGTGCCGGAAACTATAACTAAAAAGCAAAAAATTGGTGCTTTTTATTAGCTAGTTAAAACAATTGTATGTTGGCAACCGTAATTTTTTTTAATTTATTTGAATTCAAATTAATTTATTTATATCAACATGGTTTAAAGGGTGTTAAATCAGTTATGGTATGGTATTATGGTATAGCACTTATGTATTTCCCAAAATGATGTGCAAATTTAGCTTCTAGAATTAATTTTACCTTAAACAAAATTATTACTATTACTTTACACATGTCAAATTTACAATTAAGAAATAGCATCCGTAATAACAGGCAAATATTAATAAAATTCTAGGAACACGACTAGCATTATTATAAATGGATTATATTTTATTATTTATTTCTTCATTTATAATTTTATACTGTAACTACAAATTTTAAATATAATTTAAAATTGGAATTTAATGTATTCAAGTTCATGTATTCAATACAGGACTCGAATTAAATGCCGTTGGAATTACTATAGAGTTTATTAGAACTGTACAAACGCGTATAAAACAGGTACAAATATAACTAGACACTGTATAAACTGCACGATTACAATAATAACACTCGGAAAGTCCGTCGCTATATCGCTAATCGAAAGAACTACACACGTCTTACTCGTATCGTAGTCGTCGCTTGACTGCCCCACATTTTTTTTTTTTTGACTTGACTTTATGTTGTTGGTCCGAAGACCTCACAACTTTACCGGGGTCTCTGGGGCGAGCGCCTTCGCCAGGCGAAGGCGCTCGAGCCCGGGGGCAACTTGCTTGAGGGAGCTCCCTAGGGAGTTTTACCTCGGCTGGACTGTTGCCATGAGAGGGGGATGAATCTGATGATGCCCGCCAATGGGCGACACAATGAAATAATTGAGAACGGGCGTCGGGTAATATAAAGCCCGAGAAGAAGGATCCCGGCAGAGCGGGATCGGCGGTTCGCGGCGGCCTACGCTATCTTACTGCCGTTTCGCAACGTGTTAAGGCTGGGAAAGAAGAAACGGCGAAAGAAACTTCCCAGCAACACGCCTAGTCTATCCTGTGAGGGGGCTATGTCTCCTGGCGTCCCTCTCGAGAACGTGGAGAGATCGTGATTGGCGTTGTCTGAGACGCCGCCGTCTATGTCTGTCTGTCGGTGCCTGCCAGCCTGCCGTCCTAACCGCGGGCGGGCTGATCCGGGCCAGCCGTTTTGTAATAGCGTCGACCTTGTCCGTAAGGACATTACGCGGTCGTCGCACGAGAGCCTTTCGCCGAGGCTTGTAATCGGACGCGGACACGACGAGCGGATTTCGATGGTGCGGCGCGAGATCGAAATACTTACGCGAGAGCGACGTAATGTAGTTTTTGATGGAGGGAAGCTCCAGATCGCGGTGGAGGTCGACGTTACGCATATAGAGGGGAGCACCGACGGCTCTGCGCATGAATTTATTCTGCACGATTTGCAGTTTATTTAAATGGGTAGGCTTGGCATGGCCGAATACCACACTCGCATATGTCATGATCGGGCGGATGCATGTTTTATATAGAGTAAGCTTGTGTCTGAGGGACATTTTGCTTCGGTAATCTATCATGGGTGCTAGACGACCCATCACAAATCGCGCTCTATTTCGGACTATAGTGATATGCTCGTTGAAGCGCAAGTTCTGATCTAGGGTGACACCCAGGTATTTGGTGTGCTTTGCCCAGGGAATTTCTTGGTCATAGAGCGAGATGGCTTTTAGGCGAAGGGAAGCGCGTTTGGGGGAGCGAAGCGTGCCCGGGGAAAAGAACATTGCTGCGCTCTTCTCCGGGTTCACCTCTATCCTCCATTTACGAAACCATTTGCCTAGCTCTGTGACAGCTACCTGCAGCCGGACGCAGGCCATTTGTCTGTTCTTATCTGATGTATAGAGTGCGGTGTCATCCGCGAAGAGGGCCAGCTCCACATCTGGAGTTTTTGGGATGTCGCTGGTAAATAACGTGAAGAGTAGTGGGGACAGGGCCGAGCCCTGTGGTACACCGGCTGTGAGTGGGTGAGGAGACGAGCGCGTTCCCTCCACTCGAAAACGGAAGCTACGACCTAGGAGGAAGTCTCGCAAGATGAGCACGAGTCTGTCTGGCACACCGAACTGGTACAGCTTGTAAATCAAGCCGTTGTGCCAGACCTTGTCGAAAGCCTTAGCTACGTCTAGAAACAGGGCGGCTGTTCCTATAGAGCGGGGGCGATGGGCAAAGTGAGATAGTATGTGCTCCGTGATGCGGTGCACCTGTTGCACGCATGAGTGTCTGGCACGAAAGCCAAACTGCACGTCGGGTAATAGATGTTTGCTGATGGCAAAATCTCTAAGTCTAGAGAGGATGACCCTCTCGTAAAGCTTGCTGAGTGCGCTCAGTAGGCTGATCGGACGGTAGC
Source organism: Dendrolimus pini (assembly GCA_949752895.1). NCBI lineage: Eukaryota > Metazoa > Arthropoda > Insecta > Lepidoptera > Lasiocampidae > Dendrolimus > Dendrolimus pini. Next base: position 16,060,855 of record OX457137.1, on the reverse strand, counting down.
TGGACGGTTTATTAGCCGGTTTTCCAGGCTTGTGAATACCGATGACATCTGCCTCCTTCCAAATCGCGGGGAAGGAGCAGTTTGTTATGGCGGCATTGAAGATGCTCACCAATATTATAATTAGGTGGCTGGGGAGGAGTTTTAAGACGTGATTGTTAATGCCATCGGTCCCTGGGGCCTTTCGCGGTTTGAGGGACTTGATCAGATCTTGCACTTCTTCGACCGTGATCGGGTCGAGTGTGGTTTCCGTTGGTAAGGAGGATCTACGTTCGACCTCGGAGTCCACCTCCGACAGGTGTGACTGGTCGACGTTTTGTGTAGTGGGGGAGCATTGAAGCTCTAGACTCTGAGCAAGGCATTCGGCCTTCTCCTCGTCATCGAACGCCTCAGTGTTGTCGGCTCTTTCTAGCGCGGGTATGACAGTAAGGGTGTCTGATTTGAGAGCTCTAGCCAGCTTCCAGTATGCCTGGTGAGTTGGTTCAATATCTCTCAACGTTCTGTCCCAACGTTGCTCCCTGACTTCCCGGATACGTAGTTTGACCTCGCGCTCTAGTTCGCGAAGTCGGACTCTGTTTTCCTCGGTGGGATATCTATCGTGAGCTCTGGAGGCGGCTCTCTTTTCCCTCAACAGTACCCTCACCTCGTCCGGCAGGCATAAGTGGCGGTCATCCTCCACCGGTACCTGCCTGGACGAGTTCCGTACTGCGGATTGAAGGTGGCTAGTAAGGGCCTCGATCGCCGTCTCCGTGTCTTGGCGGGACTCAATGTGGTCCGGGATGCGGTCCAGGTCTTGTGAGCTTGTTGTCTTGAGGAGGTTCTCAAGTCTCAACCAGTCCACAGACGTCCTAGTTTCAGATGTCGGGTCTGTCTGTGGTCCTAATCTGAGGATAACCGGGCGATGATCCGAATCTATATCGTCCATCGTTTCGATCGAATGGAACTGAAGGGTTACACCCCTCAGTAATGCTAAGTCGAGAGTGTTTGGGGTCCCCCAGTCACGGTTGGGGGGGTATCTTGTGGGGGTCATGGGAGTAAGTATATCAAACAAAAGATTGTCTGATATATTTATTAGAGCTCTGCCATTGGGGTTAGTGGTATTGCAATTCCACTGCTCGTGTTTGCAATTCAGATCTCCGGCTATTATGACAGCCGGGCCTAAGTTGAATAGGGCTTCTAAATCTTTCTTAATAAGGGTTTTTTGGCATGCGAGGTATGCTGAGACTATGACTAGAGGTTGGTGGCCAGTCATTGCTAGTCTGCAAGCAGATACCTCCATACCTTCTAGTGGGGGGGTGATTAAAGGCATACAGTGTAAGGATCTTCTAAAATAGATCAGGGTGCCGCCACCACGGCCTACCCTGTCATGTCTAGTGATCCGATAGTTAGAGATCTTTGGATCTCTGTTACTCGGTTTCAGGAAAGTCTCCTGTACTAGTAGTATATCTACTTGATTGGTAACCAGGAAGTCATGGACCAAGTCGCGCTGGTTTCGAAGGCCGTTGGCGTTATAAGTCGCCAGAGTCAATGAGCGTGGTTTATTTCTTCCTACATGTGCCATTTGTTACCGGTAACAATAATTTGATTTTATTGATTAATTACAACGATCTAAGTATTTGGAGGAGGTACGCGTGATCCATTTCGATCACGAGTTGGTCCCGGAGTGAGGGTTGACTTGACTCTGAAACTTGTCTCAGTTTCCTAGCCAAAAGTTGAACCTCTTCTAGGTCGAAGGGCAAGTTTTTGGCGAATTTAGTCGCCAAAGCTAAGTCCTCCGCTATAGAGTGGTGGGCCGATGGCCCAGAAGATATCTTAGAAATAGGGCCGGGGGCGAGGGTGGCCGGGGGAAAGCTGGCCATAACTGGGACACGCGTCCTTAGCGGAGGGAACGCTTCCGTCGTGGGAAGACCCGTCCAGTGGTTTACTACTGGAGGAGGGGCGGCCACGAATGCGGGTTTGTTCGGCACTTTTCTAGTGCCTTTTTGGGCATTGCCCTTTCCGACCTTGCGTTTGGGTCGGGGGGCAGCAGGGCAGCCTCTGTAGTTAGCGGGGTGGCCCGCTTGGCCGCAGAGGATACAGCTCGGTGGCTCTGGGGAGTCCCGGGTGCGAGTGCACTCCGAGGTCCCGTGGTCGCCGAGGCACTTGACGCACCTGGGACGGGATTGACAATGAAGGGCAGAGTGCCCATAAAGTTGGCAGCGATGACACTGCCGCAGTGTATGTTTTTCGTGTGGACGTTCCACACGAAGGCCAGAGAGGCCACAGACCTTCTCAAGTTCGAAGATCTTTTTCCCCTCTGGGGAGAGGTCGAGGACAACCAATACTAGGTTTAGAGGCGACTTTGTGGAGTCGCCTCTGTGCATACGGTGTACTTCGTGCACCGGTAGGGCTTGGGACTTAAGGTCCTCTAGAATGTAGGAACTTTCAATTTCCTGAGGTAGTCCGCGGATTACAGCCCGAAGGCGTTTTTCTTCCGGCAGAGCGTAAGTGTAGTAACCGATTTTACGGTCACATAATAGAGTAGTAAGGGCGCGGTGGTCACTTGAAGACGTGACCATAACTTTGATGCCGTGCTGGGTATCACGGGCTTCTTTTATGGAGATTGCCTTACCTGGCAATTCCTTGGCGAGTTGAAGCCAATGGGCTTTCTCGCGTATGATCAGGGGTGGCGGCGGGCGCTGTGAAGGTGGTCCAGGGCGGCTGGACGGTGCCGCTGTCGACTGACTGCCGGCAGTGGGGGTGGGGTTGGAGGGGACCTCCCTCTGGGTCTTTCGTTTTTTCGTTCGATTGACGGTTATGAATCCGTCATCGTCTTCGCGGTTTAACGGGATGTTCGCGGGAGGCGCGACATCCATGGGGGTAATTTCATCGGCCGATGAAAGAGGGGCATCCCTGGGGTATTGCGGAACCTCAGGGGTTAAATCGATTTCTCGACGAGAGTCGATTACGCGGTGGATGGGCGATCGCGAACGCGATGTTGTCGAACTCGCGGAGCTCGAACGCGGTTGTCCCGATGCGGAACCACGAGACAACGAGGCGCGCGACTTTGATGCCACACGGTGGGCATCGTTGAGCGGGGTTGCGGGTAGTGGGCGCATCGGTGACGCGGCGGGTACGGACGCGTGGGGCGCGGGCGCTACGGTAGAGCGCACGTGGTCCGCGGCAAGTGCGGTGGCAGGGGTTGCGGGGGGTGCGACGCTCGCGGCAGGTACCTGCCCGGGGGCCCCTTGCACGTGTAAGTTACGGGACACGGGTTTCTCGGAATTAAGTTCCGAGATGACGGACGCCATTGATTGGGACTCCGGAGTCCTCAAAAATTGGTCGAGCGCTTGAGGGAATTGCTGTCGTAAAAACGACAACAAACCCTCCAACGGCGATAGATAGGGCTCCACGCCGTCCATTGTCCCTGAGGGGGACGAACGATTTGGTGGATAAACCACCTGATGATGCACGTTTCACTGCACTGTCACAGATAAAACACAAGTCGACCGGGTAAACGAACGAACACAACGAACACGAATAACGGACTGCCGAGGCGGAACGGGAGACGTGCGCGCGCGACGAACGACAGCGGTGAACTGACTGCCCCACACCTCCGTTCGGGCATTGTTTTATACTCAACTGTATAATAGAACAAAGGATCGCGTTCACTGAGTTAATCCGCACACCTGGCAAGCTTCGACGCAATGCAATAACAACAAGGATTAGTTCGACACTAATGACGGTCATAAAACAAGTTCAATAACAATAGAATGTTTTACAAATTCTAAACACAAAGTAAACAAAAGAATTCCGAATGCGGGAAAGGTATTAAACTGCGTTTTAAGACAGGCAGGTGTGCATTTACCTTCGCCGGCATGTGACAATATGCTTTTTTTGCATTAGCGCTTTCTTACGAGTTTGCGAGCTAATCCTATAAAAGATTTGTGTTTGTACCGAATAAACTCAAAAAAGCACAGGACCGTTTTCTAAAATTCTTTCGCCATTAGAGTGCTACATTATCCCAGGTTAATATAGTTTTTACTAGTAAAATTAGGGAGTCCTACAAAAATTTCAATAATGTAAGGTTAAAGGTGTTAAAAAAACTATGTTTGAGTGGATCCGGGGATGGTTTAGATTCACAATTAGACCTAGGGTTCCCACCTCTCCCGGAATTCCGGGAGTCTCCAGGAATTCAGCAATTAAAATTTAAATCTCCCGGCTCCCGGAAGGAAACGGTGGTATGCGGCGTGCGGCGCGGCTGCGTGCGGGCAGGCTCGCCTCGTGCCCTCGCGTTTACGTTTCTCACACCCCGCGCCGCCGCCGTCCGTCTCGCGGAGACGCGTAGAAGAAAATGGTTTCATTTGTTTTGTCAATACCTGTATCAAACACTGCTTGCGAGTGTGTTTTCAGTATTGTATTCGATATATGGACCAAAGAAAGAAACCGCTTGAATGAAGACCATGTCAAGGCTGAAATTCAAAAATTCTTGAATTTTAACATGGACTGCAAAGAGTTTTTTAAATTTGTTACATCTAGGCCAGATATTTTGAAGTGTGCGCTCAGATGAAAAATATAAATTTAAAAAGTAATAAAAAAATTCTCTTCCATTTTTTTCTCCCGGATTTTGTCTAATCAGAGGTGGTAACCCTAATTAGACCTAGTAGGAGGCGCTGGAATCGTGTTCTAAATTTTTATTGTTTCATGGCACGGCAACGTCTGCAGAAACCGGTAGTGTCTAATAAACATTGCTTCTTCGAGTATGTATAGTGATGGCACTGTTAGTAATTTGTGTTTTATAAAAAAAACTGTTTGCAACATTTCATAGTATGTAGTCGAAACATTGAACGAATGCAGCGTTTTGGTGTAAGGGATATCATATTTGCGTCAGTTGAGTTACCCCAAAAATGATCCTAGATCTCAAAATTGTAATATAACTCATATTGTCTAGGATAGGTTCAGTCTGAAGAATTTGAATGTCAGTTGTTGTTAGGGCTTCATTTGCAGTAATGTTAAAGATTTAGGATCTTATTCATATTGAGTTAAAGTAAGTTTGAAGACTTCTTAAAGAATCGTAAAATGGCCGAATGCGTCTTATTTAAAGCGTTAAAAAATAACGCCCTTAACAAACAGCCACATTAGTGTACTTATACATACGTTATCTGTCAATATTTAACGTGATTAAGAATGAATCTCAAATAACGCATTAAACACGTCGCCATATCTACATGAAACGGCATATATAGGTATGTAACCTTATCCGAAATAAATCTCCACCATTATTGATAATACCTATAATGGTTTAATCGTTTGGGGGTATGTCTCTGTACAGTTTTCTGTTATCGTTATGTTATGATCATTAGTCACGTCATAAATTCCTATATCATCATTGACGAAATCTTTTTCACCGTGTAATTGTAAAAACCGGTAGTTTTATAATAAAACCGTTAAGATAGAGAAGATAGAGATTAAGATAAGAGTCGATAGATTGTGAACTGGTATAAAAATGACTTGTACGTAATCAGTGGCTAAATAATTCCTATAACGCCGATTAATCAAAGGAAGTATCACAATGGAGTAGTTGAGACATCATAATACAGTGAAACCTGGTTAAGTGAGACATCAAGGAACCTGCAATGTGGTATCACTTATATAGTGATACTTATCCAGTGTCTCAGATAATCAGGTATAAATAAATATCCGTCATTCACAGAGGGTTCCATTAATAGAGGTCAGAATACAGGTTATTTTAGTTATAGAGGTGCGATTATTAAATAAAATAACTTGTTATGTAAACGTTATAAATGCTTTCGTTTTGACATTTTTCAAATAAACACCCGTATGATAGAAAAGCGAAACTAAAACTGGAGGTTATTGAGGCTCAAAATTACTTTCATATTTAATTTAATTTCATATTTAGTGCGGAATTTGCGAGTAGAATAAGAATAAGTAAATAAACAACCAAAACGATGTTATCTCAGTTACAGTGGTCTATGCATCTAAAATTCACTCGCTGTCTCAGTTATAGAGGTAACTATGATAATAAATCGAAAGCACGAATCCCAGATATAGAGGTTTGCTTCGTCCCACTAACAGGGGTAATTCAGTGCCAAAGGGACCTCAGCATGAGTTCCAGTTTCTCACTTATCCAGGTTCTACTTAACGAAGTTTCACACATTGTGAAACAATATTCTTATAAAAGCTCAAGCGTTCAAATGCTATTTCATCATATCATTTTAAAATGATCATAATAGAAATAATTAAATTACTGTTTAAACTATTGGAGTCGTTGTAGAAATGACGTCACAGTTTTCAACGCTCGTACAAAATCTAGGTGGCTTCGGCGATCCGTCCGGGCTGGAGGCGAATGCACAAGCAAGCCCACAGCCCGGAAAAGGAACGTTCGAGGATGAGGCAAGGGTTTTAGTGGGTATCCCAATCCAAGGCGAGGCAATAGCATTACTGCGGGGAAACTATTGCCACCCCGACGAGGCGAATCCCATACATAGGCGGCGACCTTTCCCCGTTACGCGGCTTATGGTCCTCAATTGGATTTCTCTTGTTAAAAAAAGGTATATCTTATCATATTTATCTTATGCTTCCGTATATTCAGCCAATACTTACAGCTTGAGCTGTTTTGAATCGTAGTATCGTTTCTACAACATGTTTCCTTATGGATAGGGAAAAATAAGGCATGGACAAAAAAATATACGTTCCTGGAGAATTTATTGCGTCGTGTTTTCATAGTTGTTTGTTCGGCGACTAAACTATGTGAATATAAAAAAAACATGCCTTTGAGCGGTTGATATGATATTGATAAGAATCAGTTATGTTACAGGAACTGTTCATAAAATAAACTATTGAGATTTTTTGCGTCTTTTTGATAACCTTTAAAGAATAGAAATAATAAAAAAATATTCTTAACATTATGTAAAAAGCCCATTTGATATCGATTTTTTTATTATATACTAGCTGGCAGACAGCGTCCTGCTCGGAAAAGCTTTGATCGATATGCCGACAGCAGCGCCACCTACCGGGGTTAATTGTGAACCAACTCAGAAACCTTTGGCTCATGCACAACAACTTTGCTAAAGATCATCACATGATCAAATGTTTACGATTCTATAAAGGACATACAGACAAACATTCATTTTTATATACTTACTTATAAGAGAAGATATCATAATTATATTGTGCTCCAACTTGAGACTTTATCTTCCTCCTTCATAGCCCTTTCAATATTCAATTGAATTTAACTGCAATGTTAACTGTTAACAATGGACTTTTATAGTATTTCTAAACACATCCCTTGATAAATACCGAAGATAAATAATTCATTTGTCTGTCCGTCTATATACAAATCTGGCAGTCATATTTTAAAAACTGTCTTAAGGACGATATTTTGCAGGAAAGTGTACCTACTTCATATGCCGCGACACAAAAATGGGGGGAAATCACGAAAAAACTATTTTTCTATTTTCTATCTTCATGAGTATAGTGTTTAAATGATTAAATATCTCTTTTTAGTGTCACTTTTTTACGTTTATCGTTTTGTCGAGTTTCAAATTACAACAATTCTAAATAAGTTACACTTCAAAAAATGTAATCAATTTTTTAATTTGTAATTTTGTAAATATATCATCAGTGACAAATAACTTGTTTTTAAAAAAGGTTTTTAAATACAAGCTTTTGAGCCCAAACACGACGGGTCTATCGTGTTTAGTGCAGGAGTTCCTATGGCCACGTTCCGACTTCCATCAGATCAGCTCCATGGTACATAGGTAGCTCATGGCATTGTCACGCGATATACATATGCGTACAAAATTTCAGCTCAATCGGAAATCAGGAAGTTGTTCATATTTAACTTGCAAGATTCCACCCGAACTTACATACATACATTCATTGCAAGTTAAATAAAAGCTCGTAAAAAATACTGGCTGGTAGAATGCCACAGAAAAAGAAATTTACTTGACGTATCATATGTGACATATGAAATGAGTTCATTAGATTTATTATGATATATGATTTCATTAGAAAAGTAATTGTTTGTTTAAATAATCATTTTATTTACTTTGTTTATATTCGAAATGTAAAGCAGAATGTTAACCTCGGGCGGAAGCCCAATTTAGGTACTCAAACTATTAGCGCCCTCGCTACGCTCATAAGGCAAATCATCTCGTGTCTAAATAGGTCACTTTCATCCTTTGTGTAACAATATACCATTTTATCATTGTATATTGTATAGGCATGTAGAATTATTAAAGGAGAGCTTGAAAAACCATAATTATGGTGATTAATTACTTTTTTGTTTAAGGTAATATTATATCGGTGAATATTATCCTCTGCCAAAGTAGTAAAACGTGACTCCCTCCCCTTTTAACTTTTATATTACAATTTCTGTGAAATATTATAAATACTTTTGATGAAAGTTGTTTGATATCGAGTCGTTGAGTAAATTTTGAATATGGAATATTTCGAATAAATGCTTTTTTTGTGATCCATAACCAAATGACAAAAGCGGTGTGAGTTTGTAACCTCTACGGAACTTTTCATTGTGCTTGGTCCGATAAGCACTTGGCCGTTTATCTTAAAATATATTTTTAGAAATATCCCTATAACCTAAAATACCTATATATAACTATGCAGTCTCGTTTTATAAGGTTTGCACTGAAACCTATACGTCATAGGTATGTCACTACGTAATATACTTAGAGTATATAATGTTATAAATTTACCCGCATAACACCCAAAAACCCCATAAAACAACATGCAGTTGAAATTGGTACTTATATTAAGTAGGTATGTACCGAGATACTTTTAGCTTTTAGATTCTTCCAAGCTATTATCACGAACACTAAGTACTTGCCGAAATACTTACATAGCTTCATTGTGTCGATTCTGATTTGAAAGGAGGCAATAACCTCTATTCGACGAGTGGATTCAGAGCCTAAGCCATCGACGTAAAGTCGCTACTTTGTCGGTATTCTATAGGATACACTTCGGGGAGTGTGCTTCGGAATTACATGAACTGGTTCCTCCCTTACCATTTTACCACCCGACAAGCAGACGTACGCACTTACGCCACCGATATATGGTGGAAATACCAACGAAGCGAACGAAACGCTATGCTTCCACATTCATCATACGCACCGCTGAAGAATGGAACTTTTTACCGTCGTCTGTTTTTCCCGAAGTATACAGTCTAGGTGTCTTTAAGTCTCGCGTGAACAGATATCTTCTAGGTAAGCATGCTCCACCTTAGACTGCATTTCCGCTTGAGATAAGGCGCAATGTCGGTCAAACGAGAACCTATTCATTATATAAAAAAATCGGTTGTCTGTAAAGTCGGTTTACAGACGATAGTTGAACGTGACAACGTTATAAGAAAATACTGATGGAATGGTTTCATTTTTCAAAAGAAAATTTTATTTTATTTGTGTGATAGATATTTTGTATGGATATAGAGAAGGAGGTAAATGGAAATCACAATTGAATTGATCAAGTTACATTTATTTGTACGCATAAATACAATTATGTCAATTACGCTGCCGAATACGGAGGCCGATTGTGCCTCTTTGTCGCTCGTTCCGCGCTCTCGCTTGCACTTCAAGCCTTAAATGGAACGCTTCAGAGCGAGGTAACGCCGCATGAGTCATGTTTTTTCGTGTGTCCATCGAATTATAAGACGTTGTCAAGTCAAAAAAGCGCATTTAGATATATTGACTGCACTTCATATTTCTGTATGGGGTCAAAATCTCCATACGGGGCCTAGGAGAGGGCAAGCCAGGGGCCAGGCCCCTAGAGGCTCAGAGGGCGGCAATTTCAAACTTTCATCATAAATGCAATTTTGACTACTGAGCACATAAATTACTTTAAGCACATAAATTACTTTTCGCGGGGCACACGATAAAAAACCACAGACGCACGTGTGCCCATCAGTGGGCGTTAGATGGCTGAAATGATTAAGGTAAAAATATAGGCGAACGAGGGTGGTATTTTTTAGTTCTAGCCGTTCGAAAAAATTCAGTATCCGGGGCTATCTCCATATAAGAAGGACTTATATGTAAGTTAGGATTCCAAAGTTTTCATTTCATAGCGTATTTTACTACCCTATTTAACATATTGCGTAATGATAAAATTAAACAAAATATATCTCTAGTACTATATCAAAAACAAACATGATACTTTTTTACCACTAAGCGATACTACTACACTCTACTTTTTGCTAGAACTACCGAGTAGAGGTAGAGTACTTATTTTGAATAGTGATGTTTTTCCCGTTGGGAACAATCCTATATTACAATAACTCATTATTTCCGCGACTGAACTAAATGTGAAATATGAAAATGAAAAATATCATCCGTGCGAACGGAGAAATAATACAATTTTCTGCAGCCGGGCGCCCTGTCGTAAGAAGCGACAAAACAACCCACAGCCAGGTGGTAGGGCATTTGCCAGACTGGATGGCTACCACCCCTGGTCTAAAGTATGTTGCCATAATAACCTTGCTTACTGTACCGGCATTAGTGACCAGGTTCCAGTCTCCCTTAAGAGAGCAGCAGCGCATTTGTAGCACCTTTTGTGTTGCAAATGTTCATAGGCGATGGTAACCGCTTGCCATCAACTGGCCTGTCTGCCTTTCTGCTGAGCTCCTGTAATTAAAAAAATATGTTTGTTTATTCCCAAGTTTGGCATATCTGAATATAAAATATTTAATTGCGCAAAATTTGAAGTCATGTTATAAGTAAATAACGATGCTCACAACTTTGATATGATACAACATCGATCCATTAATGTACCACAGCTGAGCTCGGGCCTCCCCATTTGCGCAGAAATGGGCACTAACCAACAACGCTTGTCTAAGGCACTCCATAGCAGTGGGTTTTAAAGATAAGTAAGCCAAATGACTCCCGCCTGCATTCTAGAACATCATGCATGTGTAAAACAAGACATAAGATTGGTAATCCGTAAAATTTAAAAAGTATTTTGGATCGCTAAAGGAAATGAAGGGTCACTTTAATTTAAGTATATACCTAGCAGTTAGAGTTAAGTTTTACTGTGTCCCGGTTTCGGCATATGGAATACACCAGTGGCGGATATACCAATAGGCTGATTTAAAAAAAAAACTATTTAACCTCTTTCTTGGTACATGGAAGAGGGAACTATGGATCTAGAAGATATTTGCTTACACTTACACAAACATACATTTACGCTTGCCTACATATATGTAAACAAGCGTAAGCTTAAATTTTTATACATATATTTTATATTAATTATGAGGTAATATACATGCATAAATATTGTCTATTTTTCGAAACGCAGTTTGACTATACCTATCCTATTTCTGTTTCAATATGTGACAACTTATTCTTTCTAGGTTTGTGTTATTGCTAATTTATTTATTATTATATCATTAATGCTGACACTATGAAAATATATACAATTATATATCTTTAGTGTCAATACGGTACATGACAGTATGAAAAATATAGGCTGATTTTAATATATATTGTAGATTACGATCTAAATATGACAAAAATAAATTGTTTTAACTTAAATATTAAATATTAATTGATATTTTTGAGAAATAAAATTGTTATATTGCAGCCATTAGCCACGTGACAATGAACGCCGGTCAGAGCGCGTGACGTCATAGCGTGCAAAACACAACAAGTTATCAATGACTTCTCAGATAAACACTTCAATGAAACAGATATTTGTTTTGCACCCTGTAACGTCATGCGAGACGCCATGACAGCTTGACGCGTTTTTGTGACGAAATGTCAAAATATTTATAAAATTGCTAAATTAAATATGTTAATGTTGTTTTTTTGCTGAAATATTAATATTTTGGCTAAAATAGACCATAAGGCTCAAAATAAACCTGTTTCTCAAAAATTGTCAACTACCGAATTGGGGTCCACCTTACGAGTCTTCGCATCTTTAGGAACAGCCTTCGTGCGGCGGGTCATCTTCTGTCTCCAATAGGCTAATTGGGTTGGAGCCTAGGACGGCAGATTTTACAGGTGGCAAATTTGAAGTTTAAATTTTACCCCTTAAAACCTACCTTATTAGGCAAGGTAGTACTGAGCTCAAAATTCCATGTTTTAAGAGGTTTTCCATGGAACTTTAAGTTTTCCCGTCTAAATAACATGGAAAACAGGGGTTTTTAACACTTTTTTGTCGTGCAAACTGCGATATAATTATTTTTCAAAAAAATGAATCAATGGATCTTTCTTAGTATTAAATTTAGTACAAAAAGTTCCATCGAGTCAAATTTCTATCTTCAATATTTTGGTTTTTGTTTTTGCTTTACCTTTGAAGTTCAAATTTTCGGTTTTTTGCATTCTTTAGCAAAACTGTCAAAGTTAGGGCAAAAGGTTAAATGGCATGTAATACGTTTGATATTTGTTGTTGGAGTACTACAGATAAGCTAACGAACAACACATCTCTTGAAATCACAGTCGCATTATATACTTAGTTCAAAATGTGTGCAGAATTAATTACGTTAATTTTTTCATGACTAATTCATGGATAATTCACGCAGAAATCTTAATAGTGAAGAAAAATTTTAATAATATACTCTCCACATAAATATTTGGTAGAAAACTCATTAAAAAACCCCGTGTTATTGTCAACCTAAATTTTAAACCAGTTCTCGAAAAACAATTTGCCACGTGTGTTGTAAATAAGTATTTGGTTTTCCCATTTTAACAAACAACGCGGTTTGTTTATAAATAAGAGGAAAACATGTTGTATGAATCATTTTTCGTAAAGAAATAGAAGTTGCGTCGTAGTACTACGGGATTGCCATGGTTGCGGATTTGGCGTGCTGCCGTCATGTCAGCGCCGTTACGTAAATAAGGGGTAAACACATTAGTGCAGTGGTTTTTATAGTGTCCTCGGCAAAAGGATCGGTAGAATTCGGCTACTGACTCAGCGCTGTCGTCGTAGTGCGCGACTTTGGGGGCGCAATGGGTTTTTTTTTTTTACCAGGGGAAATCCGTTTGAGGACTAAGCCGCGACAAGGGCAGAACCTTGGGGGAATAATTCGCGACCTAGTGTGGGATTCGCCAGATCGGGGGTGGCACTAGCATGCCCAGTCAGAACTGGTGCCATGCTATTGCCACTCCCCGGTTAGGGATACCCACTAAAACCCCGGGTGTTCCGTCCTTCGCCTTATGCCAGGGCTACGGGTATATGACCTAGCCACTCCGCAGCCCTGGCAGGCGTGGGCCTCGCGAGGCCACTTCTATTGCCGGGGGACTGCTTTGTCCCCCAGCATCTTCGAGCTCTCTAGGCGTGGGGCGGTCTGTAACTCGCCCCACGGGAGAAGAGGTGAGCGCGCGCGGAACACGCCGCGCCCCCATCTCGACGGCATGTGCAGGTGAGTGAGAACCTCTATTCCCCGAGAGGCCCCACCCGCGCCGCCCGCTTACGGTGGCCGAAGGTCCTGGCTGGCCCTCCGGTGCCGACGCGTCCTCCTTTGGCGGGAGCGGAGCAGTGATGTGCGCTCACGCTCCCGCTCCGCCTCCTCCTTCGCAAGCATAACGCGCTCGCAAAAGGAGGAGACGGCGTCCCATCCAGTGATGCTCCCGACCATGGCGCGTACCACGGCCGGGAGCGAAAGGTCAGATCCGGTTACGGCGACGAGGTCTCGGCGCTGCTCTGTCCAGGCTGGACACTCTTGTAGTGTATGCAGCGCCGTATCCTCGTCGCCGGTGTCACAATGATGGCACCCTGACGTCGCCTCGCGGCCGATGCGACCCAGGTACCTCCCGAAGCATCCATGCCCCGAGAGGACCTGCGTCAGCCTGAACGTCAGGGTGCCGTGTGGCGCAATGGGACTACGTGAACTTTTCTATCATATGGTCATAATAAACAGATGGCCGTGCGCAAGTCGGTGTCATAAATTGGTAGCGGGGTTGATATAAACTTTGGTGTTTTTTCATGGGTGATAAATGCCATAGTTATTATGCTTGGGATGCGGGTTGGTAGCGTCTGTGCTGGTCTGTTTGCATCGAAGATGCTGCTGTCCATGTCCAACTAAGGGATTTTTATAGATCGGTTTTCTTGTGATCGTTACACCGCCATCGATTGGTCGCCAGAGCCAGGAGGTACCGCGGGCAGGTGAGGTTGACAATTGGTTCCACAAGATGTTAGTCGCAGATCCCTTCCCCCCCCCCCCCGTTAGGCGCTGGATGAGGCAGTCACTTTTGTAGTATTCGCAGTATATCGTATTCTTCGTGTAGGAATGGAAGAAGAATACTAATTCCTGCGACTAGGCGGCCTGTCGTAAGAGGCGACAAAACAAACAACAGCCAGGTGGTAGGGCATTTGCCCGACTGGATGGCTACCACCCTTGGTCTAGACTCTAGAGTATGTTGTCATAACAAGTTTGAGTTGTGTTCCGGCACCAAGGCCAGGTTCCAGTTTCACCTTCAAGGCCGGCAACACTTTGGCATCATCTCTGGTGCTACTAATGTCCATGGGTGACGGTAACCAATTTCCATTACAGTTGGGCTGCACCCTGCCTACTTCAGCATCAGAACAAAAAAATACCGATCAGAAATATATGCGAGGGAAGCCGCGTAATACCTGTAGTTTAATATAGTTTGTAAATGCAAAATATTATTTTATTTTTGTCCCTATAGTATCCATTTACATCCATTAGATTAAAAAGTTTGTTAGCTTTGATGTTGAAATTAATGCTATAATATTTAGACGCGAATACTCAACCATCAAACAAAATTAATTTTTATATCAATAGTCTAATGTTTCTAGATTGAGAACCTTACCATAAATACAAAATTTACAATAGATGTATGGAGTTTATTGACAATTTTTTATATTTCCGAGGGAATGCTTTTACGCATCTCTTCGGACTAAAGGTGTGGTCAAAGAGGGGTATATGTGTGTGCGCGCACATCTTCCCTGAGGCAGAAGTTGTGAGATGCCTACTTACTAAACCTCCCAGCGTCTTCTTCTTCACCTTCTGCCTTCGCGTCTGATATGGCGCCCGGGGGTCGAACCAAAACTTCTTGATGCAAGTCCTTAATAGGGTCAAGCACCCCTGGGATCAGGACACTCCACGGCCTGAGATTTGGCTCGCCGACCTTACCCCATTTCACTACGTCATTGCTAGGAGGTGAGCGTAGCGGCGCCGCCGACCGCTACTGGTCGTCGTCTGCAATGGGAGTCCGCCAAATTATCTTCCTCCCTTTCCTTTGACCGCCTGCTGCGACATAGTACCCGCGCAGAAGGGATATAACAAATTTTAACCAGTAGTAAGACAAATTAGCGTAAGATTTTTACATTTTTATTGCATGAGTTTAGCAGACAAGCAGACGGCTCACCTGATCGTTTATGGACATTTGTAATACCAAAGATGCTAATATCAATGTGCTGCCAATCTCTAAAAGGAGCCTGGAATCTGGCCACTAATGCTGGAACACAACTCGAAGTTGTTATGGCGGCATGCTCTATATCAGGGGTAGTAGACATTCAGACGGGCAAGTACCCTACCACCTGGCAATTATTTATTTCAAAACTCACTTAATTTTTTGAAATTCGACTGAGTTTGAATGAGAATCGAGTTCATAATATGAGTTTACTGTAAGGTATCTAGTTAGTTTGTTAAGCGAAAAGTTAAAAGAACTAGCTTTCAGATTAAAACCATAGGTTTTTATATGCCTTATAATCTTTACATAAACGACAATTTGGTATTCGTTGCTATTCAAGTATTCAGGTCGCTTGGTTGCAATAAAGCAGGTCGTTATGAATCAAAAACACATTTATACATCGTTTTTGTCCGCCATTATCATACGTTGACACATTATATAATCTCTAGTGGTCTTCGTTTAAACGTTAGCACAGACAATGGAATTCTTTACTCGTAACTAGCTTCGAGTAGGATTTGTTGTAATTAGGTATATTTAGTACAATACATTAAAAGGAATGAATTATATTTATTCTGTTGTTGTGTAGACGTCATTGAACTCCTAAACGATTGAACTAGTTTTGGTGAAATTTTGTGTGTGTGTTCGTATTGTTCCGAGTTGCGAGGGACTTGAATTAAAATGACGTTAGAATTACTATAGAGTTTATTAGAACTATACAAACACAAATAACACATGTACAACACCGAACACAACAAATCCAAACGTAATGCAGAAGTTCGTAATTCAATAAAACGCGCAAAGTCCATCACTATTAGATTCTCGTTATGTACACAGGTCACACCCGTATCGTAATCGTCGCTTGACTGACCCCATCCCCCAATTAGGCCATTGTTTTATACTGCACAAATGCAATATGCCCGCCCGGCAACGTGGACTGAATTTCGTAGAATCTGCTTATACTTAATCATCCCTAACACCTGGCTAACGAGGCTAATGATCGAGTATAATAGGACAATAGGCTATTCTCCACTATAATTAGTAAACGCATGCCAATAAATAAGTGAACAAAAGAAGACGATCATAAAAGGATTACGATTAGGTCAAATGCTGACAGGTAATAAAATGTGCTTCTATAGGTCTGTACATGGAATTTCTCTTTGTCGGCACCTAGGTTGTAACAGTATTGATCCCAGGTTGGTTAACATTTTACAATTGGATCCCGTAGATGGCGGCGGAATCGGGTTCTATATTTTTATTTTTTCAAAGCAGAAGAACATCTGCCGGGCTCACTAGTTTTACTATACATTCTCAATTTCATAATATGTAGACAAGTCTATAACATCGATAGATGTGTCAGGTCTAAAAGAGATCGCTTTAAGTATGACTGCATACGGTCTATACCTTAGATATAGAGCGGCACGTTGTGCCCCTTTCTCTAGCTACCGTCACGTAGCAAGCCTGCCTGAGGAAGTTAGCAAAGGATGGTAACTATAGTAGACTCCTGTAACTGCTGCGGGCCCGTGAGTCTTTGCCTTTATAAGCTACTCGTATCTACTGTAATAATCCAGGATAGAAATAGAATAGAAAACGCTTTATTATTCACCACATACACGTGAAGTAAACTATTTCCAGCAGTCATATTAAGAAGTAAAGGCAGGAATAATGTTACAACAAGAAGGTAATTTTAATTCAAAATCGTCAGTTCGATTCCTACTAGGGTAATTGATTTTAAAAAAAATCGAATGATACTTTTAATACTTTTTATACCTTCCCTTTAATTTTCATCAAAATCGGCCTCAAGACTCTTTGAGTAGTTTACGCTATTTGGTATAGTTTACGATTTGATCCCTTGAAAAATTCATCTGTGTATTCATTCGATATAAGTACAAACCTATAAGTCCCTAATTTGAAAAATATCAGGCAAATTTCAGACTTGAAATTCGACACGTACGATGTTAAGACATTATTATAGAAATTTAAATGTGATTCAATTTAAGAATTGAGTCAGCGGATATATACTTAATTTGTAGCTTTGGTGTCGAAACTCTGGGGCCAGGGTCCAGAAGCTTACCACCTCTATCGCGCCCTGTCGACACGGTTACTAGAAGTTTCACGAAACTAAAAGGCTGGCCTTTATTTAGGAACGTTCCCAACTGATGGTGATTTTTAACATATTTATTATTTGTGTTTGCTACTAACGCAATTCTTTATTTCATAAAACCTCATTACATCAAAACAATATAGTATTAAAACACTCGCCTTACATACGTCTAAACATCATCACAAATATTAATTGTATAAAATCTAAAACTACATATAAAGCTGTAAAAACATTAAATATATCTAAAATCCTAGCAGACCTTTAAATTTACTATATCAACAAAACAATTTGTAATTATTTTTAAGCTGTAATATATTGTTTATTTTAATTATTTTACTTTAATGTGAACTTTTTTAAGGTCAGTTTTTTTAAGGAATTGAGTCACATTTAAGTTCGTAAATTAATTTTATCGAAATCCGAAAAACCGATTTCATCAAACAAGCGTCTATCTGCGAAATATAAAAGATTGAAACTTAAATATAAATTTATAATCTATATACATTATTTTTTAAGTTAGTTTGAATATCTTTATTCCTTATTTTTAGTATAAATTTTAATTTGAATATTAATAATTAGTTTTACAAGTAGGAACATTGAGTTGCACTGCCGTAAAATATTTTTTGCCTAGAACTTGAAAGATGATTTGCGTCTCAGTTGTATTTTTAAGAATGTTCAAATATTGATTAAAAATTAGGTGACAAATTGACAATAGTCATATCATATTTATTGATGTTTCGATGACCATCATTTGTTTTGTAATAATCTTAACGGCGAAGACCTGCAGAGGGCATGAGTATCTTCTTACCACATTCTTACATACATCGCGAAGAGTCTGTCACATTCGCATAATCTTCCGGCACATCCGTTAACGAATTGATGATCTGTTTGCCTACTAAAGCAAAAACGTCATATAATATTACTTGAAAATTAATAATAGGTTTTTTTTTATTGTTTAACAATTGTTTTTTAAGCAACAGTAAGTTGTTTATGTAAGAAATATGAACTGTATAGTGAAAAGTTGCCAGTCGAGTTGCCACAAGAACCACATCATTTGGCGTCAGTGAAAAACCTACAATTTGTCTGAGTAATGCTTAGACCTTGGTTGAACGGTCTAAGGAGTAATGAGTTTATACGGAAAACAATATAGTAAAACATAGTAGATAAATATATAAACATAATAGTAGTAGTATTACTAGGATTAATTGTTTCCATGTTATTGAATAAGGATCCTAAATAACTACAACTAATTTAAAATACTGTAAAGCCAGTTAATTCTATTAATACGAATGCTTAATTTAGATCTAGGTTAATTTAATTTACCTGAAGCAGATGTAAGTATCTGATTATTTAATTGTTTGTCTAGACTTAATAATGGATTAGAGAGTGAATTATTTTATTGGAATAATAAAGACGATTTTTTGTGTATTAATATTTAGACTATTCATGCAGGAACGGAGAAAAATGCCTACAATTTCCTGTGTCCGGGCGGCCTATCGTAACATGCGACAAAACAACCCATAGCCAGGTGGTAGGGTATTTATACGTCTGGATGGGTACCACTCCTGGTCTAGAGTATGCCGTTATAACAATCTTGAGTTGTGTTCCGGTATTACTGGCCAGGTTTCAGTACACAGCAGAACATTGTTAGCACCTTTGTTGTTACGACATCCGTAACAATAGGCGATAGTAACCGCGTTCCATCAGGCGGGCCGTTTGCCTGTCTGCTGAACTCATGCAGTAAAAAAAAAACTATAAACTTAAAAAGGGGAACAAAAAGAGATACTTAGAGATAATTAATAATTAAAAAATGTTTAATTTGACAATGTAGATACTGAGATTCGTATAATGGTACGTTAAACAAATAAAATAAACAAAAATCGGGCAAGAGCGTGCCAATTCATGAACGACATCGCTCAAGAATGTCCAATATCTTCGTCATTTGGAGTCACAAAAAATATCAAAATAATAATAAAAAAATCGCGAAATCACGTCCAAATCATTGATATGAAACCATTTTACTCCTCAAATTTATATCAAAATATAGAGAGATAAATAACTTGATTTTACTGGTTTTTAAATACTACTTGAATTTATTGACAATAAAATAATAATGCATCTGAAAATCAACCGCGTCTATGGAATTCCCGCTATCGCCCGAAAAATCACTGTTGGATAGTCAGCGTTGCTCGATGACGTACTCGTATGTCGGATTTTCTAAACTCAGCATAATAAAATTATATATAAAATTCTCGTGTCACAATGTTCGTTCCCATACTCCTCTGAAACGCCTTGACCGATTTTCATGAAATTTTGTGTGCATATTGGGTAGGTCTGAGAATCGGACAACATCTACTTTTCAACCCCCTAAATGTTAAGGGTAGTACACCCCTAAATATTTTTAGTATGAATAAGAAAATGAAGAATGAGTATGAAATTTCGCACATTTGTAGTTTATATAGAGAAAATACATTAAAACTGTTTTAGTTATTGTTAAAGTCAAATTAAAAGTGCAGCCTTGGCTAAATTTGTGATTATAGAAGCATAGTCTTTGACAACAGAACCTTAATAATGTTCAAACTTTAAATTAATTATTATGGTCGAATTTCGACCACGAGAGACCGCTAGTTGCAATTAATTGTTAAAGACGGTAAATATGGATGTATTACGTATATTTTTTTTATAGCATGTGTTTAGCGGACAGGCAGACGGCCCCAACTGATAGAAAGAGGTTGGCATCGCCTATGGATATTTGTTATACCAAGGGTGCTACCAATGCACTGCCGCTGTCTAAAAGGAGACTGGAACCTGGCCACTAATGCCGGAACACAACTCAAGGTTCTTATGGCGGCAAGACTCTACACCAGATGTGCTAGCCATCCAGATAATAAATGACCCTCTTTCAGCTGATGTAATTGCTCCGATTTCTTTTCAGACTTATAATTTTTGGAATTTTGTCTTGGACTATAGAGAGACAACAACAATATTCCTTATTGTACACCAACATGAGAAAAGTAATACACTTTATTGTCTTAACTATAAGGTAGTACGATGGGCGGCCTTATTGCTTAAACGAATCTCCTCCAGGCAACCTTTAGATGGACAAGAACTTATTAAAAATTATTTGTTGGCGTGCAGTATAATAAGAGAGACTACTCTCATCTACATTAACGGCCTTACTTATAATCGTTTGTTAAATTCTAGGAAACTGCTCAGCAACTGATTTCTGAAAATCTTACTTAATCTCTTAAAGATAAGGTTGGTGAAGTAACTCATAAATAGCTATCAAAAATAAATATGCAAGCAGCAAAGAAACACTTATCAGTCAAAATGTTTTAAAGATCCTCATAAGAATCGTGCATTCTTTCTTTCGTATATCCATTCACCTATTCCCTTGCTTGCGAAGTTGCAGGCGATTGTCGATGTCGAGTCGAGATAAATATGTTGGTTTTTATTTAAAACCCCTTCAAACAGTATCTTCCAGCAAATGCTTCTTCCAAAGAATTTTTTGTTAGCTTTTAGCTAGTTAATATTTAAAATCACGCAAATCTTTGCGCATGCCCCTCGCTCCTCATTCCCCACTTCCACTTAAACCCAAATACCGGCTACTGGGCTTGACATGGGTCAAGTTACGAGTCGTTTATAATTGGCCCAGTTCCTATGGCGACTTGTAAAAGCGTGTGAGCTAGGGGCGCAGATTAGATTTAGTGGGTAGTTTGACGGCCGACCATCCGAACCTCCGAACGGAGGGCAGGGGGATGCCCTGTCCTCCGTTCGGAGGTCATGGGGGGCATGCGGCCGATCAAGAGTCCCACACATCCCTCGGCGAGCCTACCCCCTAGGCCCAAGGATGGTGTCCCAAGACAAGACATTCCCCCTGCGTCAACAAAAAAAAGGAGTCGCTTATAATACCGTGCCGTGCAGTAGGACGAAGAAATTAAGTTTCACAGTCATGTAAATTTTTAAGCAATATGTATATACTTAAATACAATACTTCGAAATATGTTTTGTAATAAATATAATTTGGATACTGCGTCGGAGTATAATAGGTTTTATTAAGATTAAATTTGGTTTATCCGTCATTCCATAATAAGCATGTTATTTCCAAGAATTTTATTATTACGAAAGTGATTTAATTAAATTATTT
Source organism: Dendrolimus pini (assembly GCA_949752895.1). Classification (NCBI taxonomy): domain Eukaryota; kingdom Metazoa; phylum Arthropoda; class Insecta; order Lepidoptera; family Lasiocampidae; genus Dendrolimus; species Dendrolimus pini. Next base: position 16,039,233 of record OX457137.1, on the reverse strand, counting down.
GGTTTTAGGGCATTGCCGCTTATCGTTAAAGTATTTAATTTAGAAAATTCGTCATTGATGAGTCAAAGTGAGTGAGTCAAAGAAGAATGTCGTTAGGCGCATCACTGGGTTTTGGGAGTTCCTTGTATGAATGTGGGGATTATGGTATATTTTTTAATAGTGGGAGACACAAGGTCAATTATAATGGAAACTGGTTGTCACTGTTTATAGATATCTACAGATCAAAAAAATACTGTCTATATAGGGTATAAGTTTCAAATAAATAAATTAATAAAAGATAAACATTTGATTTCACGGAATTTTATGACACCTTTTTTTAAAAAGCTCTATATTCTAATGTTGAAGGAAAACCCCAGCTGAAGCTCATACTAAATCCCCAGAACGTGTAAGATAAATATTGTTCAAAATCGGTGGGTACATGAGCAATGCGGCTCTAAGTAATGAGGATAAACGCCCAAACAATGACGAGTGCTGTCAGCTGGTAAAAGACGCAGAGAGATGCGAAATCTGTCCGAAGGCCAAGCGTATCCAGACAGTTCATGACTGTTGTCGACAAGGAATTCCCGTTGTTTTTAAAATGCTTCAAGAATTAACTTCCTTTTACTGTGCATCTCTGTAATACCGTTATCAAGTAGAGCCCTCTTGCCTCTATGTTAGAGGTTGCCTTTTTTATTGCATGAGTTCAGCAGAGAGGTAAACGGCCTACCTGACAGAAAGCGGTTACCATCTGTAATACTAATAATACCATTTGTAATATCAAATGTGGTACATATGTGCCGCTGTTCTCTAAAAGGGCACTTGAATATGGCCACTAAAGCCCCAACATAAGTCAAGGTTGCTATAGCGACAAAATCTTGACCAGGCGTGGTAGCCATCCAGAAGAAACAGCTGCCCTCGTTCTGCTGTAAAAGAGAAATTAAGATATTCAATATTTGACTGCTTTGGTCTAAAGATACTAAGCAGAGTTAAATAATAAAATATTTAAATGCAACTACAGAATGATCTGTGATATCATCTGCTCATATAAGGGTCATGAGCTTCTCAGATGTATTCACGTGGTAGAACCATGCTGGAAATATTGCCTTAATTACAGCCCGCTGGGCCGGCTTGCTCAGTGTCATCAGCATCTTACAGAATACTTGCTTCTTAAATGGTTCGTCTTGAGCTAATGTTTTGAAATTTCTCCCTCCCGTATTCCATCTTCCATATCCTATATCCCTATTTTATTCTCCTATCTCATCCTTATATCCAATTCCTCTTGTTTCAATACTCCATCCCATCTCCTCCACCCTATCTTAAAGGCTCGAAACGCGTAAAGTGCGAAAGCATAACGGCTATAGGTGACATTGTACACTGTATAAGGTGCACAATCAGCTTTCTTTATTTTATTTTATTGCAAGAGTTCAGTGGGCAGACGGCCCACTTGATGGAAAGCGGTTACCATTGCCTATGGACATTTGCAACACCAAAGGTGCTACAAACGCGCTGCTGCTCTCTTAAGAGACACTGGAACCTGTTCACTAGTGCCGGGAAGACAACTCAAGGTTGTTATGGCGGCATATTCTAGACCAGGGGTGGTAGCCATCCAGTCGGGCAAATGCCCTACCACCTGGCTGTGGGTTGTTTTGTCGCCTCTTACGATAGCCGCCTGATCGCAGAAAATTGTATTCTTTCTCCGTTCCTGTACGGATGCAATTTACGACTTTCGTAAAAAAATACGTTTTAAGCTGCGCTATCATAATTTTTAGTATTCTTCTCTTCTTTGTAGGTTTTGTCATTACTAATTCAAACAATGCGGGGTTTCTTAAGATAAACAGGTTGACGTAGACCGTCATTGACGTCTTGTTCCAAAAATGAATTGTTAAAATAAAAATGTTGTACAGTGAATCAAGAGGATAAAGTCTTTAAATCTTGAAGTTTCACAGCATTTGTGGTTTTCCCACTTTTCATTTCTGACTAATTGTATGGGAATTTCGTATAATACACAAATTGTAATTATATAATTACTTTTTGCGTTTGATAAAACGGAATCTTTATAAAATTTTCATATCCGTCTGCCTGTACGTTCCTACGTCTATATATGTGACACACACACACACACACACACACACACACACACACACACATATATATATATATATATGTATATATATATATATATGTATATATATATATATATATATATATATATATATATATATATATATATATATATATATATAATGAAAGACTGTAATGTTAACTATGAATATATTGTAAAATAAATTATCATTCTGTCGAACTTATTATAAAATAATAACTTCAATTGCAATAACTGAAGGTTGAAATTTTCAGTGCATATAAGGGTTCCTTTAGATAGTATAAAAAAATGTAAGGATATTTTCAACCGTTTTTATTTGTGTCAAAAATATATACTGGTCCATCTGAAAAAATACTTCGAAACCTATCGTACCCATGGAAACACTCTGTGAAAGCTGCCGAAGAGAATTTATAATCTATATAATAAGAATTGATATTTAAGCATCATAATCATGCAAGCGTTAAATCCCAGTTGCTTTTGAAGCGTGTGTTTCAGAGTCTAGAGTTCACTTTTTCTTTTTTGTCTCCACATCACGCGATCTCAACATCCCTAATTATTACGGAACCCGTCTTTACTTATACCTTTTTTTATATTTAAGTATAATAGTATGATACATGACGACTTCTGGGATTGAGCGGGCTAAGCCGTTGCCGGCTTACACCACTGCAACGCAGAAGCTCCGGGTTCGATTCCTGGCAAGGTAAATTTCGGCAACGAATTTTGATCGTTATTTACTATTGGCTGGTTGTTTGCGTTTGACCCCAGCGTAGTCCGTTGTATATTATCTATAACACAAGTGTATCTTGTTTAATTCGGGAATATGCAATGTGTGTGATTGTCTTCCGATTATTATACAAGTATTTATTAAAATCCATAATCAAAAATTACTTTATTTAGAATGTTTGTCTGTCTGTATAAAAGTTTATCAACATATACTTCTAAACGGTTCGATTAGTTTCAATAAAAAAAAATATTTTTTAATATAGGAAGTTTTCTTAAAATAAGGTATAGCCTTTTTTCCCATAATACAAATGTAATTTTTATTTTATTTTTTTATTTTCACAGCACTGTTTTTGATATATCTTTAAGTCTTTGGTATTTTCACTGTATATAACTATATGATTTTATTTAATAATATTACTATATTTGTTTTTCTAATATAATCACAGTATATTTATGTGTGTTTGTATTTGTGTATATGCTGTATGTTTTTATGTGTACATGAACTTATAACTTATATATGTGTGTGTGTGTGTGTTATTGGGTCAAGTGTTCGGAGGTTGGCACTGAAAATCAGCGCTGTATCGGGATTTTAAAAAATTTCGAAACAGCACAATGCTGAGTTGTCAACCTCGTTGGCTAAAAAACTCGACGTACGGGCCTTTATTTGTTTATTTAATATTATACATGTTTTTGTGTAAAAATTGACAATTTATTGTGTTTTTTTTTCTTTTATGTATAGCGTCGTATTTTTAGTCAATAAATCTTTTTCTTTCTTTCTTTCTTTCTTTAATTTTTTGTGTAAACATTTCGATATCTTGCAAGGTTCAAAAGATATTAATATAAAGACAAAGTCCCAGGCGAACAATGCCTTGGGCACAGGTAAATATTAATTAATAAAATATGATCATAATTTGTTTGATGATTTCTTGAAAGAACTGTATTTTTTTGTTGTAATACGACAATTAAATCATTATGTTACAATAATAAAATTAGATGGTAAAATGATTAAATATACAGTTACAAAAAAACACGTTCTTTGCCGTTGCGCATACACCTCTTTGTTATCATAGAAATGATCATAATTATGATTTTCGGTTTATTTATTTGTAAAATACAGTATCTAAAATAGCAAAGGTCTGCAAAAAAAGTTGTGTGTGCTGAGTGTCGTCAGACCTTTGATTTTCTGGTGTGTTTTATCCCGCTAAAGACGAAATTGAACTCAGAATTGAAATTGACAAATAGGCAGAAAAATCCAAAAGCGATCCCCAGACCGAAAAAAAGGTCTTTGATTTTTTTAGGATTTCGAGTTTTTATACTCGTATTCAAAATTATAGTATGACACACACACATTTTTTTTTAGAAACTGTGTGAATGAATGATAACACTTAATGGTTCACCAAAAATTTAAACTACGTTCTTAGAACTATAGTAGAATTATTTTCTCCGTGCAGTTTGGGACATAAATCAAACTCGGCCTCAGCCCGGCTAGGGCGGTGAGCATGTTGCGCGGGCGCAACACCATTATCGATAAAAACTCATTCTTATCAAAGAAAGATTATCATTCCTATAAAAAATCATTATTATCTTTTTTGCTGTTAATTTTAAACTTAGATATAAGTATTTATATTTATTTTTAATATGACTTGTTACATTCTAAACTTTTGTACTTATAGTTTTTTAATACATAGATACCTAATTAATAATTTATTTTAAATCATTACTATTCTCACTTTAATAAATACGTTGTTTTATCTATTTTTTTTCTTTTTATTTATATCACTAACCCACAAAATGACAAAACTAAATACACTATCGATAACTCTTATCGACAACAATAATGCGTATCACTATGCCCTTAGGCCTTATGCCCATAAGGCCCGTGAGTGGAAGAGAGAGCGAAATACTCGCTTCACCGCTCCGATTATTTATAAACCAAACTGCATGGAGAAAATAATTCTACTATAGGTACAGTAAATATTGAATACAAAATAACAATCTATTAGTAAAAATATATATATAAATAATTATAAATTTGAATGTATATTCTCATGTCACGGCTACCCATGTGAACGGATTTTAATTAAATTTGGCGAAAGATATGGCTTCTATCCTGTGGAAGGACATAGGCTCAGTTTTGTCTCAGAAAAATCTTAATATTGTTGAGAAAATGACTGTGGTAATACGGTGGTATGTGGTAATAGATAGGTGGATATAATGATCCCTTTTCCAAAACGGGAACAGAAATATAAAAAAAAACTGTGAATCTGTATACTACATGCAAATATATTATATAATTTATTTTGTCAATTACACATTATTGATAAACAATTAACATTATTAATTTTAAACAATTTCAAATTGTCTAATTTACTTAATATTTTTGTATCTAAATGCTTATGAATTATAAAAATCGCTTGTATTAAATATTCGATATACATCATATAAGTCGCAGGCATTGTGAGAGAAAACCACCGATATGAAGAGTTTGGCACGGCTCCAAAAGGGATCTGGGTGACGCAGCGGATCGGCGGCCGTGCGTGCCAAGTGTGGCCAGATTTATTCTTTAGTTATTCAGCATATGGGTATTTCTAAACTTCCAAATATAACCTCTTTGACCTAATTATTTACCAAATGATTAAAGAAAAATTTTGGAATGTACTTTTGAACAACAACTATTAAAACTGCACATGGGTATTTCTTAACTTCTGAATGTAACTGGCCATTGTGCTAATTTCTCGAATAAATTACATATTTATACGAGTAATAAACAAGAGATTCTTTGAATCACAACGTTAGTTATTTAAAAAAAGAATGACTTGTTCTTATTATAAAAATACTGTCTTGAGCTTTTGACAGAAAAGAAGACGGGGTTCAGTGCTGGTTTTTTCGAACAACGTAATTGGTTTATTTTTCAGAAGTCGTGATAGTTTTTCTTGTAACGTTCTCGAATCACGAACCAGTGTTTTAAAAGAGAAGACGGCTCGAGTCGTAGATGGGAAGTGTGCACCATTTAGCAGTGACCTAAAGTGCATAATGGTACAATACTACAACCACATGATGATGAAACCTGTACATCAATCGTAGCGAGTATACTCTCTACTCTTCCAATAAATGCCTAGTAATGGGACATTGTGGGCTACTATTATGTTATTTTGTGTTATGTTATTTATTTATTTGGACAACACAAGAGATAACAATCAATAATTCATTTACATAATACAGTTTGTAAATTATTAAGTCTGGATTGGAATCTAAGCGTGATGTCACATCAGTGTTAAAATGTTATTTTTATAAACAAAATTTATGTAAATGAGGCCAGTAAAAATCAATAAATAATTAAATCTAAGAAAGAAATTATTAGTTTTATTATCATCATCTCATCATCTTCAGCCAAATTCAGTCCACTGCTGGACGTAGGCCTCCCCAAGTACGCGCCACATATCCCGGTCTCCTATCTTCCTCACCCAGCCCCTGCCAGCGATCTTGCGCAGGTCGTCAGTCCACCGGGCTAGCGGGCGTCCTACTCTACGTTTGCCGAGACGTGGTCTCCACTCCAGGACTCGTTTGCTCCATCGGCCGTCGGTCCTGTGGCAGACGTGACCAGCCCACTGCCACTTCAACTTGCTAATTTTGCGAGCTATGTCGGTTACCTTCGTTCTCTTACGGACGTCCTCATTTCTGATTTTATCCATAAGAGAAACACCTAACATAACTCGCTCCATAGCCCGTTGAGCGACTTTGAATTTGTGGACCAGTCCCTCTGTCAGTGTCTACGTCTCGGCTCCGTATGTCATTATGGGTAGGACGCAGTTTTATTATAGTAATATATTATAAGGCTTGCTTTTTAAAATCAAATCATGAATTTTAATTTTCATTAAATTCAGCTAAACTGACTCTACATAGCGTTTCACAACACGTTATAGTGGTTTTAATTAAACATTAGTTCCAACACAAAAATGTCTTAAAAATCCAATGCTGTAGAAGAAATATCAACATTTTCGAAATTATAATGATGAAAATTATTTATTATAAAAGGACAAGAAAAAATTCCAAGGTAGTAGGTTTAAATTCTTGCAAAAGGCAGTTCTTGCTTTGATAATTTGTCTCTAATTATCACGAAGCAACCGCTAACAAACATGGAGGTTATATCTTTTTTCCACTAAATTATTTGCAGATTTCTGCACCCTACGAAATACAACATAAGTTTAATATTATTTCCCGCCCTTTGATAGGTATCAAAATATAATTAACAGATTCAATCAATATCTGTACTTAATTCTGGTCTAAGCTAAGAGTGTTTTAAAGTTTGTCTATTTCACTAGAACGCTGAGGTCCCTGGTTCAGTTCCTAGGATAGTGAATTAATAAAGTTCTGGGATCGCTCATGTAGTTCTCCTTTGTATATTAGCTATAACTTAGCCTTTACTTGTTTAACTTGAGTAATAATAAATTTTATTTAGCTTAGGAATAAACAATAAGTAATATTTTACGTCTAAACTTAGGTTAATGGCAACATCGCCTTATACGCTGACTTTGCAGTGTGCATTAGAGAAAAATCTTTTTTTAAACCGAACCTGACCGATTGCGACCGAACGTTCATTCTTCTAAGCTCTTATTTCTTTTAAGAGGCTTGGTATACAAGTCACTGTATATCTTCGTTGACGAATTTCTTTTCAATTTTCTAAGTCTATATATGTGTGTGTGTGTCTGTCCGTGTGTTGTGTGTGTGTGTGTGTGTGTGTGTGTGTGTCTGTCCGTGTGTTGTGTGTGTGTGTATGGACATATAAATGTGTCCAAACTAACAGCCTTAAAAATGATATAAAGTGATTTGACATAGGCTGGTGCAACAGTATTTTCCCAGAGCCCCTATCAGACTCTGCCCCCGCCCCCCAATAAGACCTACCATTGTGTACATTTAGAATATTTTAAGGTATTACTTTTTCTGGGCTTATTGTTATAGTGCACAATAAAGTTATATATATATATATATATATATATATATATATATATATATATCTCTATATTCAGAGTTAATTACGGACCTGCTATTTTAATTTAACGGTTTATTGATGTAAAATTGCAAAATATGTGATTTCACACTAGGAAGGGAGGAGTCTCACGAGTGTGACCAGCTGTGATAAGGACGGGGGATGGGTCAAAAATCATGAAACTAGTGTGACGTGATTTGTGGATCCCCTGGGAAACGGTAGCCACTTGCCACTTTCAGAACAAAAAAAATAGATAATTAATCAACACACACATTGTATATCCTCAACTTCCAAGCTTAACATGTTAGGTGTGTTACAGGTAATATACAACGGACCACTCTGTGGCCGGTCTCAGACACCCAGGCCTTAATGAATAATGTAAGTTAGTGTTAAAGATTTCCTTCACTAGAAATCGAACTTATGAGTTAGACCGGCAAAAGCTTGATCTATTTAGGTAGCCCCAGAAGTTGTTAAGTTACAGTTACCGAACTATTAAGCTGAGCTTTAAAAGATCAACTTTATATTGTAAAGCTTAGTTTCGCGGTTACACCCTCGTAAATTTCAGCGCGATATAGGGATATGATTAATGTAAACATACATAGAGATATAACAGGATAGGTCCTGTTATAACTCTGCTATGTATGTTTACATTAATCATTAATATACCTGGGTAGACCGCAAAGAGAAAAATAATGAGAGCATTCAAACGTAAAAAAAACCCACATATTCATATAGACATGACTAATGTCGTATTTATGAGAAATTAACTTTTTTCAACTAATAATTCGATGAAATTCTTTTACTCAGTGTCAGTCAGAAATATACGTATACCCTTGACACGGTTAACCTGTATAAGGTTAACCGTTTCTAGGGTATATTAGTAATTAATGTGATTTAACAACTAACCTTATTACTAATCTGAACCACTTACATCGCTAGATAAGGTTAAACAATTCCTTAAGTTAGGTGGCCTGGAAGAGATTGCTTTAAGCGATTAGGCAGCCAATTGTTTCTACCATGACAATATTTCTTTTTGTTTAACAACTACGAACTCTGGATCCGTACCCTTTTTTACAACTTACTCACTTTTTCTAGATTTAATTTTTAGAATTTAAACACGCTTATTGGTTATTTTAGGAGAATTATTATTATTTAGAAGGCCCAGGTTGGCCGACCGGCGCCGACGCGTCCTCCTTTGGCGGGAGCGGAGCTGTTAAGTGCGCTCACGGTCCCGTTCTGCCTCCTCCTTCGCAAGCATAACGCGCTCGCAGAATGAGGAGACGGCGTCCCATCCTGGTGGGCTCCCGACCATGGCTTATATATTAACCTAGAGCAACCACTTGGGGCTCTCCACGCAGCGTAGTCGCGGCAAAAACGCTACAAAATAAATACTATTTGATTCTGAAACAGACCCTAAATATAAATGCTATGAATCGGATTGATTGTTGTTTGGATGTATAACGCACAATATTATTTGTTTACATTTTAGCTACTTTTAGAATTCTTAATTCAATTTGATTTGTTAAATCTTTGTATAACTTAAAGAAGATCGTTCTAACGTAATAAAAGTTATGAATATTGTAATTGAATAATCGACCAATCAGAGCAGAGCATATGGCTCTGAGTGGGGTCGGGGCGCCATCTGTGCTTGAGTAGTATCTGCCTTAGTGGATGGAGGAGTTTTTTGTGGCACATTTGGTTGGTGGCAACAGGTCGAGTTGGACCATTGAGAATTTTAAAGAAATTATTGGTGTTAGAAGTATGAGCGGTGCCCGCTTTTCGGTCTAAACTATGTCAAATGTGTTTTAAATCTAAATTCAAAGTGTATAAGCCGTGGCCATTGTGTTTTATGCTCGCATTTTATCCTGATGACGCCCACTAAACCTGCAAGCAATAAAGAAGATATCACGAGAAAGAGGCCTTCTCCGACATATATACATATATATGGTGGAGAAGGCCTCGTGTATACACTTTTTTTAAAGATTTGAACAGCATTTTGACATAGTTTAGACCAAGCAGCGGGTTCAGGGCACCGCTCATACTTCCAGCTTCAATACTTTCTTTAAAATTCTCAAAGGTCCAACTCGACCTGTTGCCACGAACCAAATGTGCCACAAAAACTCCTCCGTCTACCGAAGTAGATACTACACAAGTATAGAGGGCGTCTGACCCCGCTCCGATAATATATACAATATGTAAAACTTTTAAAATATTGTGCAGCAAACCCTACCCTAGCTTTGTGCCATATTTCTCTCTCCGTCCCAAGGTTCTCTGGCAGAGATCGCTGTCAGCGATAAGACCGCCATTTGTACCTAATTCTAAGCTGTTCTGTGTATTATTTCATAAATTTTATTGTACAATAAGGTATATTCTATTCTAATATACAACGGCCCACTCTGGAGCCGATTCCAAGCACTCACACCTCATTCACTCATTCATTAAATAGAAATAACGGGATAGGTGACAAAAGTAATGAAAATTTGTTTGAAATATGACTATTTTAATTCTACGCGAGCGAAGCCGCTATCAATAGCTGATATCAATGTAACTAAACAATATTATTTACATAATTATGTATTGTTTACTTTAATGTTTTATGATAATAAAAACCCACTATCTATCAATACAGGGTTTTCCATGTAACATCTGTACAATGTCTTATCTGTGATTTTCCACGCGGAGAAATCACTTTTAAAGGTATAATGGGGGTATATAATTTCCCGACCACTCGCCCACAATTCAATGCCTGGATTTCCACTTAGTCAACATGGGAAAATTTTATAAATTTCTGTACGGTATCCACCGTTACATACATATTATATATGGTTTTCCTGAAACATGTAATGTGGTTATAAATATATATTTTTATGTACCTCCTAAGTAAGCGTATATTATCCTTGGCCACATTGTTACGTGATGGTCATATGGGCATATGGTATGCAACAGTTTTATACTACTATATGAGAAAGACTATGGTATTTCTTATATAGTAGTATAAAACAATATGTCTGTGGATATACATTCCTTTTTCCACTTATCCGTTGCTATTCGTTTTTCCAGTTGTCCGTTGCGATTCGTTTTTACTTGTGCCTTGAAATTACACTTCTATTATGTGTACATATTTCGATTTTTTGCAGGTTTACTGCAAATTATGATTCCTAACCAAATCATAATTAGGTACATTTTAATGAATGCATTTTATTTAAACATATTTTATTTTATCAAACAAAAAACTGAATTCGCTCCGGAACCAAAAAAGGCATCCATAGTCTCATCTAAAATTATGCCGCCCCTCCACACGGCCGTAACGCTTTTCGTTACAGAAAAAATCCTAATACCCCCGTCTATATATAATTGTTGTCTATCTATCTATATATCTACTAGTATTTAGACTTTCATTCCAGCATTCTTGTTCCTTAATAAACACCAAAAGCTCGATCGCAGGATCACAATGTAAAATGGTCGTGTAGTGATGCCCGAGTTCAGATTTTCCATTCGTATTCCAGAAACTCCTATTCATAGGATGATATCACTATTTGATTGATGCAGGCCCGTGAATGGCGTATCTGAATCGTATTTGAGCGATGCGAACTGAATCGGCTGCCGATATCGAAAACCTTTATCGACCTCTGTTGATGGATAACTCCATTTACTGCATTCATACAACGTGGAAGGGTTCCGGCAAGTAGCATCTCTATTTAAATTTTAAGTTTTGTATTACATATTATACTAGGATATGTCCGTGAATTTGTTTACGCTTTACTTAAAATTCCAGCGGGATTCCCGGAACACAAAATCCCGCAGCATTTGAAAATAATATACTATAAAAATAAAAAAAACTTCGTTTAAAAAAACCGACTTCAAAAACTAAAAAGTATAAAATAACTTATTTGTAAAGCTATGTATTACTATTAATATAAATTATCTAAAACATCTTAAAGTCGGTGCTTAGTAATTTTCAAAATATAGTCATTTTTATGTTTTACTTTGCACCGACTTCATACATAGCTTTAGTAATAAATTATTTTGTACTTTTTTAGTTTTTGAAGTCGGTTTTTTTAAACGAAGTTTTTTTATTTTATTTGTTACTTTTTACTGCCTAGCTATGTATGGGTATACCTACGAAAGGTGCCGCCGCGCTTCTTAGAAAATATAGGTCCCAATAAACGGGAACATAAAAAATGTTCGTAAAATGTAAACTACTGGGCCAAACTATGTTACATTTTTAGGGGACCAAATGGCAACTATTCCGCATCAAACTAAACAAGAATCACGTAAATCGGATCATAAATCTCGGAGTAATCGGTGAACATACATAAAAAAAAAGATCCCGACAAATTGAGAACCTCCTCCTTTTTTTTAAGTCGGTTAAAAAGAAAAAGAATATATTATATTTAAGCGATTGTTTTACTGAAAACTGTGTCGGAATAAGCTAACTTTTATGCACGCGGACAACTATAAACCGCTCCCGGGAAAATTTTATCTCGGGATAAAGAGTAGTGCAGATTTTAAGTCTAAAAATTTGCTATCCATCAGCAAAAACCGTATCGAAATCGGCCCAATAATTTTTACGTTAATCCCGAGCAAACATACAAACCTACATAAAGACTTAGAGACAAGAAAACTAAATAAAATTGCATCGCGTTCTCCATTGTTAATATAGCCTATTCCATTTGTTTTTTTTTAATAGCGCCAATGTACATACATGGCATGTTTAGAATTTCCTAATATTATAGATATAATATAAACTAGCTTCTACCCGCGACTTCGTCCGCGTGGAATAGTAAAGAAAAGTAAGTTATAAAAAAAACCCCCGATGTAAAACGTTCTTCATTGGTGTTCGGCTCCTATTGGTCTTAGCGTGATGATATATAGCCTTCCTCGATAAATGGGCTATCACTGAAATATTTTTTTACATCAGACCAGTAGTTCCTGAGTTTAGCGCGTTCAAGCAAACAAACTCTTCAGCTTTGTATATTAGTATAAGGTACCAAACAACATCTCTCTTCATGTCAAATTATACAATAGTAAGATGATAGAAAATATTCAAATGCACGTTCCTTTTTGTGGATGTTTAGAATTTATTGTACGGCGTGTCAAATACCCAATTCGGGCCTGTTATGGGAAAACGTCCTAAGCGATAAAGTTTAGGTATTTCACTTTTTTATTGTACTTACACTTTTTTCATCCGTGCAGGAACGGAGAAAGAATACAATTTCCTGCGGCCGGGCGCCCTGTCGTAAGAGGCGACAAAACAACCCACAGCCAGGTGGTAGGGCATTTGCCCGACTGGATGGCTACCACCCCTGGTCTAAATAAAGCGTGTCGCCATAACAACCTTGAGTTGTGTTCCGGCATTAGTGGCCAGGTTCGTCTCCCTTATGAGAGCAGCAGCGCATTTGAAGCACCTCTGGTGTTGCAAGTGTCCATAGGCGATGGTCACCGTTTTCCATCAAGTGGGCCGTCTGCCTGTCTGCTGAACTCCTGCAATAAATAAAAAAATACAATTAAAATAGAGAAAATTTAGATCCTAACACAAATACCCTTGACCCATATGTGCGATAATTGCAACATTATGAATATACTAAAAATTGGAGATATAAGAGTAATATAAATATTAAAAATAATTTGTAAAGCGGCTTTCTGTAAAATTTCATATACAATGTTGCTTACGTCGTTTTTCCATAACAGGCTAGAATTGAAACAATATGAAAATAGTAGGTTGTGACCTACCATTTTCATATTCATTAAAAACTTCCTTTAAAAAAACCGACTTCAAAAACGAAAAAACTAAAATGTATAAAATAACATTTCTTAAGCTATTATTATTAATATATATTATCTAAAACATCTTAAAGTCGGTGCTTAGTAATTTTCAAAATATAGTAATTTTTATGTTTTACTTTGCACCGACTTCAAGATGTTTTATATATATTAATAATAATAGCTTAAGAAGTAAGTTATTTTATACATTTTAGTTTTTTCGTTGTAGAAGTCGGTTTTTTTAAACGAAGTTTTTAAATTTTATTTGTTACTTTTTAGTGTCTAGCTATGTATGGGTGGACCTACGAATGGTGCCGCGCTTCTTAAAAAATATAGGTCCCAAGAACCGGGAACAAAAAAATGTTCGTAAAATGAAAACTACTGGGCCAAACTATGTCAAATTTTTAGGGGACCACATGGCAGCTATTCCGCGTTGAACAAAAAAAGAATCACGTAAATCGAATCATAAATCCCAGAGTAATCGGTGTACATATGGAACGGAGTGAAAATTATTACCATGAAAAATGTTCATAACATGAAATCTACTGGGCCAAACTATGTAAAATTTTTAGGGGACCAATTGGAAGCTATTCCGCGTCGAACAAAAAAAAGAATCACTTAAATCGGATCATAAATCACGGAGTTATCGGCGAACATACATAAAAAAAAGCAACAAAAAAAAAGATCCCGACGAATTGAGAACCTCCTCCTTTTTTCGAAGTCGGTTAAAAACTGTCTAAGAGGTGCCATGCTTTTCCGGCCAGAGTTCCAATCAGCGTCACTTAAGGGACGCGAGTGCGTGTATTCAGCAAGTTGACTACAGAATAGTAAAAATTACTATAATAATATAATCATTGCAGCCGCATATTAATGCGGCTAAACATTGGTATATGGCAATCAATGTTTATGAAATGTAACGGTTGGGTTTTGTCAGTGTTTTGATGATGCATTGTTTAATAATAACGTATTTCCCATGTGAACAAGGAAATGAGATACTAAAGTACCTATTAGCATTGCTCAGCGATGTAGATATAAATATCATAATATTCCTCTATTTATTTTCTATGTTTGCTTTTAAGGCGACCATGAACGCTGCGGTCTACCAGACGGGTTTATCTGTATAGGCGTGACTACGCAGATACTCCAGAGCATGTATGCGAAGAGACCTGTGCAGTTGCACATACACTTTTTTATTGCATGAGTTCAGCAGACAGGCAGACGGTCCACCTGACAGAAAGTCGTTACTGCTCTCTAGAAGGAAACTGGAAAGACTGAATGAATCTTTATTGGTAAAAATACAGGTAATAAGATGGTGGTGATAAAGTCAAATATTTTCATTATATTAGACCACCACATGATCATACAAATATTTGAGTAGTCAATCAAACGATCCTCTAGCTAGTAGGTATCTAAAAGCATCACAACAATTCTAATATTATATACAAAAGCAATTTATTTGTTATATTAAAAAAATAAAAACTTCGTTTAAAAAAACCGACTTCAAAAACTAAAAAACTAAAACGTATAAAATAACTTATGTCTAACGCTATTATTATTAATATATATTATCTAAAACATCTTGAAGTCGGTGCAAAGCAAAACATAAAAATTACTATATTTTGAAAATTACTAAGCACCGACTTTAATTTTTATGATTTTTATTATTTCGACTTTTCGGCCACTGAATTATTATGTATTCATGTCGCGAAAACTTAAGAAAATATTACATTATATACAAAATGAAAAGCTGCAAGGATTGTGGATTTAACTTTCTGGAATCCAATTCGTTCTGGTTTGACTATGTTTAATTTATCAAATTATGTATTTAGCCTCAAATGCATCGCCTTTTCAAATTGGAATCAACATTATCGGTCGTTAGTTGGATAAGTCTAACTTGTTACCTTTTTTATATAATGGTTTAACAAAAGACTTTTTAGGCATTCAGGAAATGTACTAGTTTCAAAGGAGACACTGATTAAATATGTTAAAACAGGTACCACAATATTAGCACTTCCATTTAATATTTAAGTGCTAATATACTCCACGCCTACAGAATTTGTATCAATAGAAAAATGCATTGGTCCAATTGCTTGTTGTTCGTATTTTTTAGATCATAGTTACATAACATAGGTTTTAAAAAAAACTATTAAATTCATTTGCAATAGTACCCACATTAAATTTGGCTATTGTTTTTTCACATGTAGTATTGTCAGTATTTTTGTTTATTAATTTTCCATGCAGCTTAGCAAACCGTTTTAAATTGACTAATAGTATTCAAGTTATATATTTTTTGGAATTCACGCATACATTATCGTAAGGCTTTGTTATATTAATTATAATTAGTTTTACTTTTATTATTCTCAGTTTGTAACATTGAAAACTTAAATGTGTTATTGTTTGACAGCTACGGAGCAGGCTTTTTATAATTCCCCTTTTGTTATTATTAATCTTTTGTTGGTATTTTGAGAAACATAGGTTATAAAATAGTTAACATTCGTCAGATAATGGTTAAAAGCTATATTAAAGCCGATACTTTTAAAAGTGTTCGTAAAACTCAATTTTCATTAAATTTTGTTAACTTTTCTTTATAATAGGCTCGTTTAATTATAAAGAGTTTCTTAGGCTTACATATATTTTTATTGATTGGGAGACTTAAAGTTTGAGCAGTTTCGTGGTCGGAAAGTTCTAATTTTCAAATTTCATTTTTTGGCGTGTTTTAAATTGCTTATAATGTGGTCTATTCATGCTTTTTAACGCGTGGCTTCCATTATATGACATGTCAAATTGTAGTTAAAAATAATGTCCTTAAAATTCTGAGTCGTTTTATTATTATTATGCGTATTAATGTGCAGGTCATCAGCAATTATTAGCTTACGTTGTTTTATAGTCAGAGTATAATGGTCTAAATAATAATGTGTCAAGATTATTTGAAAACAAGTCCTCATTTGATGTTGGTGTCCGGTACAAGCATATTAATTTTATCTTTAACTCTCTCTCGTCTCACTCTGAGCCTTCTTATACAACATATGGATCTTAGCATTCTCTGACTCATTCACTCTTGCTCAATCACAAATACTTATTCTTACATCACCTATGCGAACTTACAGATACACAGATAATATATCACACCCAACCACTTAAAGGGCTCACCTTAACACAATAACTTATAATAATAATACTAGTATAATTTTTTTCTTCTCTTAATTAGCCAACTATCAAGGCCAACAGGTTGATCCTGGCGACCTGTACCACAGGTTTCCTTTTAATCTAATTCAGGTACCAGCCTCTTATTTAATGTTGTTACTAGTTTTAAGATTCACTAGAGGAAATAAAGAATTATGTTATGTATCTTTAATCTAAAATTTTCAATTCCACAGCATTCATGTTTTGGCGGCATAATCTAGACCAGGGGTAGTAGCCATACAGACGGGCAAAGCAAATAATGGATTCAAAAGAGAGAGTTGAAACTAAGTTTATAATATTATCGTATGAGGTATAAAACCAAACGACTCTATTAGACATTACAATAATATATTAATTGATTTTAGGATTTTTCTTAAAGAATAAGTGATGAATTATTTCTTCTTAACACAGGAAACAGTTAATGATATTTTTTTCCGAATTTTATTTATTATTTGTGAACGCATCATAAAGTTTTTAATTTCATTTTTGCTGTATAGACAAAATGCACTATTATTAAATAAATGTACAATTATTCATTGTTATATTTATATGGAAAATTTACTGATGTCATCAAATAGAAGAATATCAAGTCAAATACTTACAAAATGTTAAAATATGATTATATATATCTATGTGTGATCGTTTTGTTATGTATCTTCTTAACTATGTTTGAAGTTGGATTGGATAAGATATTTAACGTCTATGAGCGAACCCAACATGTAAATAGTCGCTTGTATTAATTTTTTCCTAAGATCCGAAGTTCCTTCATATCTTTATTTATTTATATTTTATTTCAGGAAAATTTGTCCCATACATACAGTGAATAAAATAAAATAACATTATAAATGGTGAATTGAACATACGTCGTGGTGTTTTTTTATTACTCACATACACAAGCACTCACACACCCGCATGCATACATACACATTAATAGATATCTTGCTCCATAATAATAAAACTAATGAACTTTCATATATTGAAAAAATATATTTGTAATACACAATACATACGTCATCAATTCGTGAACATATTATTTTATGATAACTGTAAAAAATAAAAGACTGACTTATTTACACTTATACATACCGCAACTATTCCTTAGGTACACTCAGTGCCTACTGTAGATGTAGTTTTATAACCTGTCAGCGATCGCCAAGACGGTCTTCGATATCAGAGTCCTAAAAACAAAATAGGTATTTAACTTAAACAAAGTGATCACGTATTTTCCCGCATTCGTTGGAGTGTCTTTGCAAATTACTCTCAGTTCAATTTGTCGACACGTGAATGCCTCTAAAAATAAAGTACTTTTTTATCGAAGCGCTCAATTTGTTGAAACGCTATCGTCACCGCACTAGCTCACCAATAAAAATAAATAGGGAAATTGTTACGTTGGCAAAAATTCGTTTCCTTTATCTTTCAGATAAGTATTCATCCTGCCTTCCATTCCAGCCTTCTATTCTATAATCATAACATAAAAATCTTTATTTCATAGACATACAACAACATAATTATGTCACAAAGGAACAAAAAAATGATTATTTATACATATGAATACCTACACACATACATATAACTATATACCTAGATGTAGTTATGTGACTCCTTGATAAGACACGCCCCATCAAACCATCTCTGACGCAGGATGATGACCACGTTGTACCTTTCCGATCACTTGAGAAGCTTCTTTAGAACTGTGAGCGTACACTTTATCATTTTGCTAATTGTAGTGTTCTTAAATCGTGAAATTTTTTCATAGGTAAAGAGGATATTTCTGTGCCTTTCACCTGCGTATCGCGACACAAGGCGTTTTGATCGATTCACTTTCTTTAATTGTAAAGATTGATTTAGGGCATGTCCTATCGACGATAAGCACCGAACTACAGATTTTGTTTTTTTACGCGACAGAGTCCTAGCGGGAATCCTCATTTCTCGCGATAACATTTTTTGTTTCCTAATGGGGTTTCGACGAATTCTAAGCTTTAACAGCCTTTGTAGTTCTAACAGCACGCGGCCGCCCCGATCTTTTCTGGTCTTCGACAGACGAAGTGTTGTTGTATCTGTTGATAGTACGATATACGAACATACGGCTGATACCAAGCTTTTGAAGTGTCTGGAATATGACCGATTGCTCCATACCCACTTTGTGCAAGGCGATCACTGCAATTCTATTTTCTTTAACACCCCATTCCATATTGTAATATGATAATGAACACGAAAACTAATGTGAAATGTCGCAAAATCGAAAGAAGTTTTTAAAATAATATAGGTACGTGTTTCAAACTCATAATAATTAAAAAGTTGAAAAAAGAAAAGTTTTTATGTAACAATATTTATGGCCAGACTAGTTACTATAGCGAGCTGTCACGTGCCCACTTCGCGGGGCGTTATTAAAAAATACACATGCATCCACGCACACACCACACGCACACTTAACAAGGTTTAATTAATAAGCTTTGTAACCTTTAATTAATTCATAACTGCAGAAAGCACTCGCAGTGTCTCATACGACGTTATGCGCAATTCTTGTGTGGAATGTTATTGCTGTAACATATTTGACAGATTTCCCGTACCCACGTCACTGGGCATAAATCATTTTTACTTTTTAAATTTGAAATATAGCCTATGTCACTCGGCAATAATGTAGCTTTCTATTGGAGAAAGAATTTTCAAAATCGTATCAGTAGTATCGGAGATTACCCGGAACATCCAAACTCACAAATCATAGAGTATATTGAATATATGGAGATCACAAACTTTACCTCTTTATAATATTAGTATAGATAATTTTACATATTCAATAATCTATCGATTATTATTTTATTATGTAAGAATGTGCTGAAATGTAAAATTCGAGCGAAAGTGTAAAATGTTAGTGGGACGTAGGTACTAACATCCTTGTTCCGTTTGGAATTGAAATGTTAACTCCGTGTGTAAACTCTTTGAAGCTTGTTGAACGTGACTGGAAACGTTGTTCGTTATTTTAAATATGAGCGTACCTAATGTAGAATAGGATTATGGGACCGCTATTAATCTCTTTGAGTAATTGTATGGGAAATTATATCATTGTTGCCACCAGCCTCTTTCCCATGATTGGCACCGTGTCAATTTATTCAGAATATTAAGAGATCTTATATATTTTATTTTTTAGCAATACAACCATGATTATAATATTACTAGAGTTTTCTGCAGCGTTTTATATAGGTAGATACATAAAAATATTAAAAAATAGTTCTTATATATCGCGAGCGAAGCGGCGCCAAAAGTTAGAATATTCCTTGAAATTTTATTTAACAGGTGGTGACACCCGCTTAAAAATCTGACAGATAGACCCGGAAAGAGATTTTGTTTTTATGCTATGTAATTTTTTTTAATATCTCGAACAGATTGATGGGCTGCTAAACAATACTCGGGATGCTAAAAATGGTATAATTTACCCTCTTATATAGAAAAGAGCCATAGGTTTGGAGTTTTTGGCAGGAACTGAAAGGAGATGTTGTGCTGTGCATTTTTATTTTCTAAAAATATGTAAAATTACTCTGAAATGAACAGTAGTTGTAGAATATTGATAGTTTTTGAGTAGTAATTATGTGTTTTAGTGGGAAATGTGAACTGTATAGTCAAATGTGGCCTTTTGAGTTGTCACGAGAACTCCGTTGAATGACGGCAGTTGTTTACCTACAGTTCAGCTGAGCTATATATAGGCATAAGAAAATGAAGAAACTATATTGTAATCTAAGATCTGGCTTAAAGGCATAAACCTCAATTAAATTAAATTAAATCCATAGGTATGGTTCTAAGAAACTTGTCTTACCCCAAACGTTTATGACAATGAAAAATATTTTTCATCTCTCAATGACGTGTATGGCCACTCCTACTTTTGTTATTTCGCGATTTCCTTTCAATATTGTGTAGCAGCATATAAAATACAACTTCTAACAAAATTTCACCTATCAGAGGGTCGAGAAATTGACACGTAAACAACTTCACCAACCGATTTTATTGCAAAGCTAGCAATAAGCCACCTAATGGTGGAATGGTGGTGGTTGCAATCATCTTTAGGTGACGGTAACCACGTCCATTAGGTGGTTTATTTTCCAACTTCGCAATAAAAAAGGTTGATAAAGTTATTACTTAAAAATATGAAACCTTATCTTTATTTCAGAACCAGGAAATGCTAGTGACTTCGTCCACACTTGTCATGAAACACCCGCGGGATTCATGGAAAACAAATTTCCGCAGCTTTTAAATAATGAATAAAAATTGTGTCGGAATAAGTAAATTTTTTTGAACAACTACTAACTCCTCCCGGGAAAATTCCCCAGGGATTCCTGGGATCAAAATATCACAATTTTTATTACATAAAATTTGCTATCAATCAGTGAAAAAGTCACATTTAAATTAGTTTTTTTAATAATTCCCAGAAAAACTCCCGCGTTACTCAGGATAAAAATAGCGCGCAGATTTTAAGCCTGAATTAGCTGTCGATTGGCGAAAACTGCATCGAAATTCGCACCGTAGTTTTTACGTCACTCCCAAACAAACAAGAAATCTAAAAAATGCATCGTGTTCTCCATCGTTTATATAGTCTATTCCGGTTATTTTTATCATTAGTTTTAATGTATAGACACGGCATGTATAGAATTTTATAATATTATAATAGATAACGATAAATAAGTAACGCCATGTAGCAAGGAAAAAAATAAATATCAAGGCATTACATTAAAGTACTGGTATTGTCATTCAAACTATGTTCGTCCATGCCTCAGTAAAAAAACTACACTGCAGGTGTAGTAGTGAACCCCCCTGTCTCACGAAAAAAGCCCCGCAGATGACAGGCGGCGTTGATCTTGCAACGGAATGTTAAAAGGATAAAATAATTTTAGAAAGATTCCGCTTTAATAGTATTACTATAGAGTAATAATTAGAAAGTTGCATCCGTGACTGAAAAATGGAGAGAAGGAAGATCATCATCATCCCTCCTCATTATATACCCATACCAACTTATGGTATGGGTATATAATGAGGAGGGATGAAAGTCACGTAACGAAAAGAATGTACTGCAAGATGGATGGATTGTGTGAAGGATGATATGATAATTTGTGGTGTAACAGAAGATGTATGTCAGAATAGAGGAGTGTGGAAGGAAAAGACATATTGTACCGACCCCCATTAATTGGGATATGGTGAAAGAAAAGAGAAAAGAGAGAGAGAGAGTAATAATTATATAATGTAACATTTATTCTAAAACACTTGATAAAAACAACGAATCATAACCTGACTGAATATAAAGTAAACCAGCTGCATTATTTCGTTCACAGTTTACCGTGCACTGTTTAAATCATTCGTGTTGTGTTTTATTCGATAGTCAAAGTCAAAGTCAAAGTTTATTTATTTCTTAAACATGAGTATTTACATATAAGAGTATGCACGATGGTAACAAAATAAATGTGCGTCATGTTTGGCCAGTTAGGCATAGAAAAAATATAATAATAAATAAAATCACATGTCATTATAAAAACTAAATAAATGTCATTAAAAAAAAATTACAATACCAAAATTATTTTCTTGATATATTATAATAATATCACATTATAAAAGAGACTAAAATGTATTTACAAAATCCAATAATTCATAATAGCATTTATTTAATAGGAATTTCCTTAATTTTTGTTTAAATATGTCACGCTTTAAATCTCTCCAGTCTTTAGGTAATTTATTGAAAATGATTGGAGCCATACAAATTATGCTTCTGTTCATAAGTGCTGTTTTTGATACTTGTAGACATAGTTTGTTCTGATCTTTTCGATTACGTGGTACTACTTGTGCTAGTGTTTGGAATAAATTAGGGTTATCTTTCACAAACATTGCGATCTCCATGATGTAGAGAGAAGGAAGTGTCAAAATTTTATATTTGCTAAAATATGGACTACAACTATCAGTCGATTTTAAGCCAAACATGGATCTTATGCATCTTTTTTGGGCTTTAAAAATTAATTGTTGGTTAGTTGAGTTTCCCCAGATAAATAACTAAATATAATAACTAAAAATAAATAACTGTTGTCTAACAATTGAATAAATTGTTTTTAAAAAAAGATTTTAAGTACAAGCTTTTGGGATCTTGGATATCATGTAGCAGCAGAGTGCTAGCCAAGACAAGTAAAACCAGCCCAAACACGACTGGTCTATCTTGTTTAGTACAGGAATTCCTAAGGCACCTATCGACTCCATCATCAGATCACTTCCATGGTAAATTTAACTTGCAAGATTTCACCCAAACTTTATACATAGGTACATCCATTGTAAGTTAAATAAAAGCTTGTAAAAATCGGCCTAAGTATAACTTGAAACTCATTCCACATCTCGCAAATGTGCGTGCTAACATACTAAACAACAATAGTAAATTAATTACTTCCGTTAGATTGTAACATGTAAAAACATCCTTTATTTAAATGCAAATAAAAACCGCTAAATGATTTACAAATTGTTTTGCGGTTTTTTGGCTGTAAAAGGGAACCGAAGGGATGAAATGGGGTTATGAAGGGGTTCAAAATATGAGGTGTGGGGATAATCGTTCCTTGTTTACCGGTCAAAGCCAACTGCGACCCGGCGAACAAATTTTTTAATTTAAATTTTCGAATGTACATTGTACATTTTCTTTATTCGTTTGGTGGTTGTAACGTCACATTGGTGTGGGTTTTTTGGAATTTCGCAGTAGGTACCGTTGAAACGAAACAGTATTCCTTCCCTTTTTAAGAATAATGAATTACAGACATTGTTATGTGATTTGTTCACCTGTCTAGTTACGTAACGTACATACGTATGTCACAGACTCCAGCTATTCTAGAATAATGCAACACTACACCACTATAATCTTTAATTATCTGTTTTATATCTTTACGTTGAAACAGATGTTATTGTTTAGAAGGAAATTATGAAAATGACCGTGTAAAGAAACGTAACCGTGTAAGCGCCTTCTGCTACGGCGCCCGACGTCGACCATCACCGACGCAGTGTCTTTGAGATTGCTGGCGCTGCTAGAGACGTATGCTTTTTGGAAGTGTTGTGAGCGGCGCTCAGTGTCCCCTAAGACTCTGCTCCCTTGTGCGCCGCACACCCTGCACTATGAGTAAATCCGGGACTGTACAGGATAATTCACTTCTTGGGAACGCCATCTATGCGTCCACATCCCACAGTTCAAATGACTTGTTTTTTTCGGTTCTCTAAATTTAATTCGCGTACAACACTGATCAAGAAGGAATTTTTCACGTAGGTTTTCGCTCTGCATTATTAATTGCGGTTGTTGACTTAAAATTCCTTCAAAGCTGCCAACGCGTTGGTATCGCCCGACAATAACCTCTTCTTGTCTGTACATAGATTTATTTAGGCGGGCCTTCTGTCTATATGCTTGCTTCAGCAAAAACAAAATCAAATAGATATATATTACACCTACAACTAAATAGTAAATTTAATAAGAAATATTTTCCTCGTATTGTTTTTTATTTCACTTATTTTAAAGAGGGTAGACAGATAATATAATCCTATCACGTGTCGTTGGACTATGAAACAAGTCAATGTAAAAGGGCAATAGCGGATCGAATAATGGGGTTGGAGTGAGGTGTACTCCCAGGTATCACCGGCACAAAGTTACTAACAAACAGCTAAACAGATTTGTATGCTGACGGCGGATCTGCGGTGATGTAGGTTCAAGTAATAAGCAAAAGCGGGTCTCTACTTACATTCTATTTCTGATGGGTTAAGTAGTTACTGGTAAAATAGTTCTCGAAAACGTGAATATATTTTGTCGAGTGGCAAATAGACTACCCATCTAATGCAAAGTCGTCACTGCCGCTTATAGGCCGCGCACAGAAGGTTTGCTGATGACTACTTACTATTATTGTATTGTATTACTTACTATTATTGTATATACTTATGTAAAGTACATACAATAATAAATTTATTGTAACAATTATTTATGTAACCTTTTTTGTCAACCATCGACGCGTGACATTATGAGGCTATCGGCAAACCTTCTGCGCACGGGTAGTATGAATATTTACAACAAGGGTGTCGCGAATACGTTACCGGTCTAGCAGATATTTTATGATGACCTTCATGAGCGCACTGTAAAGGGAAAATTTTGATAAGAAATTCCCTTCAAATCGATTCGTTTGTTAAGTAAAAATGTTTTGACACCTTTTATATCTATAATATAATAAATATAAATAAATAAATATGCCGTGTCTGCCCATAGAATCAATTTAAAAAAGAACTACTGGAATAGACTATATAAACGATAGAGAACACGATACACTTTTTTTTAGATTTCTTGCCTGTTTGTTCAAGATCACGTAAAAAATACTGGACCGATTTTGATGCTGTTTACGGTGATCGACAGTTAAGTATCAGACTTAAAACCTGCGTTACTTTTTATCCTGGAAATACCGCGGGAATTTTCCAAGTGCATAAAAATTAGCTTATTCCGACACGGTTTTCACTAAAGCGATAGCTCACAGTCTTTTTTAAGTACTGCGATACTTTGTGTCCCGGTAATCTCACGGGTATATATTTTTCCTTGCTTCAATCGCCAACTCTTATACATTGGCCCATGTTATGAGACGTGAGGAGCCAATAAATGCGGGCACTCTGTTAAATGGCCCGCCTCAGGCTGCCCTCTCGGATAAAAACAGCTAATCAAACTTTTTTCACGTTAAACTTTAAAAAGACGTGGATACTTAACTCCACTAACCTGGATAAATTTTTCTACTACGAGGTAGTGTTTTTTAAATGAAGAGTATTTTTTTCTATGTTCTGAGATATATATTAGAGTTGTATATTTTATAGGTAAGTTCCGGTTATTAATATTATCAATACGAAGATGAAGCTTCTAGCTTCGAAGGTAAGCGATCAGACAATAGGGTCGTTATGTTGACAGTCAAATACAAAAAGCTTCCTAGATTCCGTACAAAGTGGGAAAATACTCTGTACACTTTCCCAAGGTGCACAGGCCTTAGGGACATATTTAGTTTCACAGGCTTGTAGTAGCCTAATCCCGCAGGGTTTATGGTTATACCGCCCTGATTCGGTCGTCAGAGCCTCGTTTGTTATTTAGCAGAGGGCACCACGGAACCCTGGGTAAAACCAGGAAACCGCCGTCTGGCTATTCATAACGAATCACCAGACGCGAGCAGGTGAAGTTGACGTTTGGGTCCTCTAGGTATTGATGTACCCCTTACCCCCCTAGCAAGTCATACCTCTCAGAAGCCATAAAATGTATTATGGTTTAAACGGTCGGTATTTATAATTATTTTTGAAGTAAATACGTATTCAGTGTCATTGAATTATTCAAGTTTATGTTTAAAAGGATCATATTGGTTGATTTGACTAAAATGAAAGACAGAAATGAACCATCTAGCATCGGCTTAAAAGAATATGTCAACTACACAATTCACCTTATGGTAAGTGGAAATCGCCACCCGTTCACATGTGTAAGGCTACGTTCACACGGAGACGTCAAATTCTAAGATCTAATTTTTTCAGGATACGGTAGTCATTATACTTATAATTTATATTGTTACAACTCTGGTCCCGACAAAAACGAAACCCACTTCCATATCTGAAACAAAGTACATTTATTATCCGTCGGCATTCGAACCAATTACATTTAAATTGTTTTATGGCTGTTTTCTTTTGTTTACTTTGTGTTTAAAATTTGTGATTAAAAACAGCCCATTGTTGTATTGTAATCTTTTATGGCAGTCATTAGTCAGGTGTGTCGGATTAAGTCGACTTAGACACGGTGACATTGCAGTTGCGCAGTATAAAACGATGACCTGACGGTGGGGGGAGACAGTCAAACGATAACCACGAGCGAAGCAAGATGTGTGTACTATAATAGGGAATCTAATAAGTGGCGGACTTCGCGCGTTTTATGCAATTACGACCTTCTGCATTACGTTTGGACTAGTTGTGTGCGGTGATATTTGTACCTGTGTCTTTGTGTGTGTTTGTATAGTTCTAATAAACTCTATAGTAATTCTAACGGCATTTTAATTTGACTCTCGCGACTCGTAACGCGTACACGTGCATTCGGCTTTGGATTTCCGATTTTACGACTGCAGTCGATTCGGTCACTAGGCAAAATACGGAACACGGTTCAATCGCAATAACATTTTCATACATGCGTTCACACGAGCGCAGAATCGGTTTTTTACCAAATGCTGCAAAGCACTAAGGTACGGCAAGTCGAAGGACTTGTAATATAATAGTACATGATAACAAGAATGTTCACGTCCATCGCTTTAAAATGGTAGTGAGAGACTGAGCCATAGATAAAACTTAACTGAGAGCTTACATGTAAAATATAGAATTGCATTACACCATTCGGCTTTTTCCGGAAAATATAAACCGAATGCCGTGTGAACAGAGCATTCGATTCTGTCGAATACGGTAAAAAGCCGATCCGGCAAAACCTGACTCCCTGTGAACATAGCCTAACGCTAGAAGACAGTAGCAAAGTCTATATTTTAAAGAAAAAGGAAAGCCTTTGATAAGTTACATGTTATGTTTACAAACAATAATTGTAAAATGTGAATTTAATTTTGTGAATAATAAATAATCTGTTTATATCCTTTACACAAATCTGAGAAAGAAAATTAAGTGGAATTGGAAAAACATGAGGATATAAATGGGCTCTATGTGGCTGCAGCAAAGTTTTCGAGAATATCATTAGCCTTTACCCGTATCAAGTCTATTAAAACCGGTGCACAAAGGTGCTTTCCTAATCAGGAAAGCACCTTTGTAGGGGGACCTCTCTCCTGTAATTGATGAAAGCGAACTGTTACTGCCACTGACCGTCACTGTATTGGTTAGGTTATGATTTAAGGAACACTGGCGTGTTCTAGTCTGTTCTACTTAAGAAAATTCGATGGCGGGATGTTCAAAAAAAGGAAACGTCTATTTGTGAAAGACAACACACATGAAAAATATATAGTTAATAAAGCAAAACAATCAAGTCGCGTAACCGTAACCATTGTCCACTGCTGGACGTAGGCCTCCCCAAGTTTATTCCACCTATCCCAGTCCTCCACTGTTCTCATTCTGCCCCACTAGGGACCTTACGCAGATTGTCGGTCCATCGGGCTGGAGGGTGAGTAACTAAACTACGTTTGCCGAGCGAGCCAAACCATTAGGTATGAAACGAATCGTTTCAGTTTTTTTTTAAATTCATTATTAATAGGCTGCACCACCGTCAGTTTTAAAAATCTATTAATCCCTGCTAAGGGTTGCCTGGATGAGATCGCTTTTAAGTGATAAGGCCGCCCGTTATACTATCTTTTATATTTGTCTATGTTATGATGTACAATAAAAAGTTAGCTTACCCTTACCATACCCTTACCCTTGCCCTTACCTAAGGGTAAGGGCAAGGGTAAGGCAGGGTAAGCCCTGACCTTACCTTTTGCGAGGATTTGTGGTTTATCGAATCTGATGTAGTGGTCGGGTTTATCTAGCATGTCAACGGTCCTATACTTACAATCACGATATTTGAATGAATTTTATTTTACTCGCCGTTTTAAATGCAATACCAAAATGAACTAACGCTTAACACATAATCTTTAAAATTCATCTTCAACAATGAAAATATTCAATGACATCCTAAATCTTCACGCATAAAAATTTAATCCCGTCTTATATTTTGAAAAAGATAAGCTATTTTTGTATCTTATATTCTTAGAGAGATATTTTTATTAGAATATCTTTGATATAAGCTGAGCACTTTCAATATAAACCACGTCTGAGACTGAAGGATATTTATTAAAAAAGAATAGTAAATTATTCTAGGTATACAGGTTGAATTTTTCAAATAGGCTTTCAGGGCCACATCCTGAACTATATGAAAAACACTCAAAGGAGTCTGGAGGCCAATTTTCAAGAAAGCTATAATGGCTTAGTATAACTTAGATTATTGATAAATCAATTACCCTTGTCAGTAATCTAATCGGTTGATTTTGAAATCATAAACACAATCTGTATTATTATACCAAATGACAGTGCAGCTTGTAAGAATCAATTTCTGTGAAACGGCAATCCAAGAGAAAGGATTGTTTTTGAACAAAATGTACCATTTCCCAGACATTCGTACCATTTCCATACTAAGCGGGGAATCGATATTTCAAAAATATAATGATACTTTACTTTAGTTTTCGTCAAAAACGGCCTAGAGACTCCTTTTAGTGTTTTCGCTATTTCGTATATATAATTTAAATTTAGGACTTGGCCCTAAAGGTCCACTTGAAAATTTCACTTGTATATTGAATAATTACTTTATCTATTATAAAATTTTAAGCATCTCGTATCCTGTATATTGAAGCTATTTAAAAAATAGATTCGATTAGATTTCTGTTTCTTCGGGATTTACGTAAAAACTATTGAGCTGATTTCCATGTGGTTTGCGCTGCTCGACCTAAAATTCTTTGGCTGAATATCTTCGCTAGTTTTAACCTGGGAATCTCATGGGAATTTCCCGGGCGCTGTTTCGACAAAGTTCTCATTAAATGGATAGCTTACGTTCTTTATTTGAATGCTGCGGTACTTTGTATCCCGGGAATTCCGCGGGAATTTCAGATCACGCCTGGACGAAGTCGCGGGCATATCCCAGTTCGTCTATTTTTACATAATAAGTGGAAATAATTACCCTAAATTATATAAAAGAAATATTTCTTTATATACTTTCGATAGGTGCAATGGAATATTTTTTTCATATTGCGCCGGTTTGAATCCCGGCTCAAGTAAGTGATTTATTAGAAATCTTTAAATCCACTATTATTAAATTATGATCAAAAAGAATAAACATAAAAATTTGCAAATTTCTAATAAGGTATATCTATTTTATGTTGCAACGTGTTATCTTGAAACTTTAGTTGATTTTACCTTAAAAAAACTTCGAAACCAATCACTTAGTATGTTTAAATATATTGTAGATTGACAGAAAAAAGTTATTAATTGCGAAAAAAATTTTTTTGAAGGTAAATGAAATTCTTTTTTAGAATTTGAATTTTCAAGATAACACATTGTTAAAGCAAAGAGCGATATGTTCAGCAGCAGGCATCGATTCAGTCAATCATATAGACTTAATTTAATGAAAGCGAACCCAAAATCAATTAAATACTTAGAAGTACCAAAACAAGTCATTATTACAGGAAATTTATTACACAATACTTACGCATATCGTTAACAAAAGTTTTCTACGCAACAAATTTCTCGTCCTGAAGAAAGCATAAATTAGAATTGATTACAACAACATAGCGAGTATCTATACGAGTTTCTCTGAGTTTTTATTTGGCAAAGTTCCTAACTTGACTCGTTCGCAACTTATTTCGAGTGTAATACATTCTTCGTTGAGTTAACATTCCTATTTAGGGTTCCGTAACCAATAACAATAATAATGGAAAAGTGTGGCAATCCACCAACTATACAGGTTCATTCTATAGATATTATATATTTATTACGAAGTTATATTCATACATATATACTAAGCTGTGCCCGCGACGTCGTTCGCGTGGAATTTGTTTTCCAAACTCCCCGAATTTGAAACATTCTTCATTGGTACTTCGCATTGTTGGTCTTAGCGTGATAATAAATATAGCCTATAGCCTTCCTCGATAAATGGTCTATCTAACACTGAAAGAATTTTTCAAATCAGACCAGTAGTTCCTGAAATTGGCGCGTTCAATCAAACAAACTCTCCAGCTTTATATACATACTAGCTGTGCCCGCGACGCCGTCCCCATGGAATTTGTTTTCAAAGCCCCCCCCGATTATGAAACATTTTTCATTGCTGCTCTGCTTCTATTGGTCTTAGCGTGATGATATATATATATATATAGCCTATAGCCTTCCTCGATAAATGGGCTATCCAACACTGAAATAATTTTTCAAGTAGTTCCTGACATTAGCGGGTTTAAACAAACAAACTGTTCAGATTTATATATTAGTATATAAGTATAAGATGAAGAAGAAACTTGAACTTAGCCACTGATGCCGAAACACAACTTAAAGTTGTCATGGCGGCGACCAGGGATGGTTGCCATCCAGTCGGATAAATGCCCTACCACCCGGCTAAAGACTGGCTTTTTTGTTGTGTGACTATTATGTTGTTGGTCCGAAGACCTCATAACTTTATGGGGGTTTTCGTGGCGAGAGCCTTCGCGATGCGAACGCGCTCGCAATATAAAGTATCACCTGGCAATATAAAGTAACATGATCCAAGGCTCATGTTCCCATCCTGCTTTGCTCTGCAGATCTCACCAACGGATTCAACAGACACGCAGTTCATCTCCATTTTCCGAATAAATGGGACCTCTGTTTCTCGGACTGACTCTAATTTATGTTCATGAAAATGATGATGATTTTGTATTTAATTCTGATTTTGTTCAGAAGCATAAATTCTAAATTTATTTAAATAAATAGTGTTTATTCGGAATAGATATTTGTTATATGATTTGTTTTAAACGATGAGTATGGATTCCGTTCGTCCACTCCCGTCTACCCCTATTCCAGCTTACCTACAATATCCTCTTGTTACATTTCCTATATTCCTTCTTCCTATGCCATCACTCATATCCCACTCGCTAATTCCCTCTTGAAGACTAGCAACGCGTAAGCTTCTCTCCTGGTGTTGCAAACACTTAAAAACGATGGTAACCAATTTCCATTACGGGGGCCGTCTGTATGTTTACCAGCTTCGCAATGAAAAGAAACACAGCAGACAGGTTGACAACCTACCTGATGGAAAGAGGTTATATCGTCAATGGAAATTTGTAACATCAAAGATGTTACCAATGTAAAACCATTTCATTATGCAAGTACATATCGAGCCCTTACCGCCATTTTATCGTAAGCGACATTTTTACCAAAATAGCTTTTTTTATTGCAAACGACATTTTATACTATACAGGATAAGGGCACATTGAGATTTCCCGCCAAAATAACTTCAATCAGAAGTTATAGCAAATGCTAAGTTTATCGTTAGCACAACCGTTTTTCATATTTTAGAGTAACCGACACAATAATGATTTATTGTAAGTGTAATAATTATCTATGAATTCTAGCGTAAGTAACCCTACTTGTTATCGTAACCGACAGAGTACATTATAATTACGTCGTTTACTATAAACTAAGTTCCAAAAAACGTGTTGCGACAAGTTCATTCCAGTGAAAAGTGTGATGCAGTACCTATCTCTTTGCCCTATAATTTAAATTTTTAGTCTTAAAAAATAATTACCTGAGGAATGACGTCGTAGTAGACAGCTGAATCCACTTTAATATCAGATCATAGTCCCAAGCAAGATGATTCGACTTTAGTTACAAGAAAATGTCTTATTGATTACAGTGATTTTAATAGTGAGAATTCCCACACCCTAATGGATTTAGACTACAACTATAGTAAAATATCAGATGAAAGCAATTTTTTTTATGATAAAATTACTTCTGTTAATCAAACTCTTTCTACTTTTCGATGTACTCAAAATGAAACCCAACCACAACCAAGTACCAGGTCATAGTCTGGCCAACCAGAAGTTAACATACCCACGACGTCTCTTGAATTTTCTTATATTGATTCTGAGAATTCATGGGTACCATCGTCGTCAAGTGATACACCTCGACAAGTCGAAGAAGAAACTAGTGTTGGAAAAAGAGGGTACAGAAGAAAAAACCCTTTACCGAAAAGACTTTTGAAGAAGAAAAATCGCCAAGCTGCTGTTGGGAAATCTGTACAACCTAATCCATGTTTGAACAAAAGATGCGGCAATTCATGTACTAATAAATTTAGTGAGGCTGATTGGTGGATTATTTTTGAAAACTATTGGGGAATAGGATCTGATAAAAGACAAAAAGACTTTCTACTTTCATGTACAAGGGCAAAACCAATTGGTAGAAAGCGAGCAACCAGTGACATTCGCAAAATATCATACAATTATTTTATAAGCTTTAAAGGTCAAATTATTAAAATTTGTCAACAATTTTTACTTAAGACTCTTAATATATCCCAAATGACTTTAAAGTAAACGTTTGAAAATGCAAATACTACACTGAATACTCAAAAAGACAAAAAGAAATTTCTTCGTTACAATAAATCCAGTTCAGAAAAACTGTGCCATTTAAAATCTTTCATTTAGATGTTGCCTACTGTGCCATCTTATTATTGTCGTAACAGTGTGGGCTCCTTCTGAGTGGCCAACTATGATTACAAATTCAAGATCAAATCCAACAGGCTATTTTGTAAATGTTTTAAATTACACTGATTTTATGCATTGGAAGTCTTTCTCCCAAGCTTTATTACCGGCGAAGTTCAAAATAGCTTTTAATTCTTTAAGAATGGTGTATTTTCAAAAGGGTAATCCAGTAATTACACTCCAATACGGTTTCTTTGAAGATAGCAACAAACAAGAGTTGAATATGGACCTGATTATCAGATCGAGAGCAAATAAAG
This sequence comes from Dendrolimus pini, assembly GCA_949752895.1. Classification (NCBI taxonomy): domain Eukaryota; kingdom Metazoa; phylum Arthropoda; class Insecta; order Lepidoptera; family Lasiocampidae; genus Dendrolimus; species Dendrolimus pini. The sequence continues at coordinate 16,006,008 of OX457137.1, read as the reverse complement.
CAACTATCGCTAATGGACCAGCACAATTATACCATGAGGAACTAACAATTTCCGCAGCAAAATATAAAGATCTATTTGATCTGTGTACTAAAAATATTATTCTAAACAGATACCATAAAGAATATTTAAACATGAAGAATGACGGAGCAGTTGCTGATGTTTTGCCCGAAACGGATGCAGATGACAGTGACAAAGAGAATTAGTTTGGAGTCGCATGCACATCATAATTTTAGTTCGAATTATTACTACATTCTCTTTAAATCCACAATACTCGCCTATCACACTATTTCTTATCCTATCAATCAAATTAACCTTAAAAAACGTCACAAAGATCTCATTTTAACTTCGTTTATTCTACTTTCATGCTTCTTCTGCCATAACAAACTTTGACTGCCAGAAATTAGCGTTGGTAACACACCTTAATGGACAGCCAGGCATGCCTTTATCTTCAGCCAGATATCTTCTCATAAAAGAGGTTCATAAAAGAGTTAAGCGTTCCATTCACTCCTGATATTACTTTCCCTTCAATATCACTCTTGTGCTTTCCATCTCTTGTAAACATACACCCTAGGTATACAAACATTATAGCTTACTATTATATTTACTATTTGTATGACATTGTCATTGTCATCTCTTTTAAACTGTATAAGAAATATAATTATAGTTTATATATTCTTAATTTCTTTTTTATTTACCAAAATATTAATTTTACCCATCTACATTTATTTATTTATCCAAAGTTAATGGTACTAATTGTCCTTTACGTTAAAACTTCTAACTGATATTTTTTATCGCAAGGGTCAACTCAAACGCCCGAAAGCTTAAAACGTCGTTAGATTGAGACAGCAAAAATATTGTAAGCGCCCAAAAAGCCTTAAAATCAAATATTTTTTCATAAATTTGAACTGTTACACGTAAGACTTTAAAAATCGTCACTATATTTTAAAATTCAATTTAATAGCACTTTTATCTGTAAAATTATTTAAAAAAAACCTTCTCCTGTAAAATTTGTTTTTTGTCGCTTACGATAAAATGGCGGTAAGGGCTCGATATATAGTATGCGGCTAATGACAAAAACGCGTCGAGCTGCATTTATACAATTTTGCAAATATTAATGAGGAAAATAATCCTATGTTGATTTACATTGTTTAAAGTACTAAACCAAATTTCCCTTTAATACCAAGACGATAAAGAAGGAATGAGCAAACATTCCATTCTTTTATCCACACGTACTTACTTTAATTAATATTATATATATTTTATTTTAATATAATACTTTGAAAAAATCCTGGGGGAAATAAATATATATTACACAATATTTTAATTCACTTATTTGCTTCTCACATATTTGTTCTTTCCTTTCATCTTCCCCTGTTCATTTGAAGTCGGCATCATATGTTTTACCTTTTATTAAACGGACATTATTTTATTAAAAAAAGTTTCAACATTTCCTAGAAATATAATAAGTCGATTTAGTTATTTGGTGATTACATATTTGCTCTTTCCTTTCATCTTCCCTTGTTCATTAGAGGTAGGCATCATATGTTTTACCTTTTATTAAACGGACATTATTTTATTAAAAAATGTTTCAAAATTTCCTGGAAATATAATAAGCCAAATTAGTTATTTGGTTATCACATAGTTCCTCTTTCCTTTCACCTTTTACGAATTATTATTTCAAGGTTAATCCGAAACAAATCATTGGACATATTTGTACTGATGCACAAACATTCTTAAACCGATTATATATAATTAGGAATCTTATAGAGTTTTTATATAGGCCAATTTATTTTTAAGTCATTGTCAGACATTTCAATTTCATTTTTGGTTACATATTTGTCCTATGATACATAGTGTCTTATGTATCATGATAGGACATCTATATAAAAAAGCGAAACATAAGAGCCGTGTGAGTCCAAACTTGTCATTTCGTAGTTTCACTAAAACACTTCAGGAATTTTATCAAATCACTAATTTTCTTCAGGGAAATCACCCACAGGTTGTGATGTAAAATCTCACGTGAATTGACAAATCACAGTTTTCGGAATTTCCCTGCGATATTCATAAATGTAATACATAACCATTATGTATTTCTATAACTTTATATTATTAGCAATTGTAAATTCCTAGATTAACATAAGTTAATATAATTGAATATCGCAATAAAGGAAGACGAGGATCTAAAGCATGAATGAAAGTATCAAACAGGAATATTCTGTTGTGTTCGCCTCGCAAAGGGAGAATCGTGAAATTAAATGTGTAGCGACGACTGTTGTTTATGTCGCACGGATACGACGCTTTGGGATTAAATAATATATTATTAACAGAATGCACACAATACAATTTTATGCCTACGCTACGCAAAAGTGTGACAGATATTAGAGCCGAATGGTAAGTAGTTAAGTATATTCCAGGGTAACGGTTTTCAATTCTTCAATCATTTTTAACCATTTCAAAAAAATAAAACCTCATTTTGTTGTTTTCATTTCGTCGTGTAAATATTTTTGAATTTAAACTATTTGAGAATCATTGTGAAACTTGACGAAATGAAAAAGCAACACTAAAAAGACAAACACATCTATAGCAACATTGTGCAGCACATATTAGAGAGTCAATAAGACCGATGATTAAACACATGTCTAATTTGGACCGAAATAAAACTGATTATAATATTGTTTAGAACATAACAGTGAAAAATTGAACGTGATACTTAAGAAGTTTATTTTGAATTATAATATGTTGACGGATGTAGGCTAAAGGCCTAGTTAAAACGTAGTTTTATTATGTATACAAGTCGCGAAAACTAAAGGCTTATATTAATAAAAGTAAAAAAAAAATCTGTGAGTTTTTTTATCGTAGTTTTACTTCTACTGCGTGTAAACAGCACAGACACACACACAATTTTTTGATGTATTTTAAGCCATAACAATTTTGTTTTTGATCCGATTTGGATAATTATTTTTGCGTTGGATTCAGTATAGCTTCAAGATAGTTTCATATAAATTTAATTGAAATTAGATATCATATACGTCATTTAAAAGTGCAAAAGAAAAAATGTATAAAAAAGCAGTAAATAAATATTTTCTACGTCATCTTTAAGTTGGTAAAACATAAAAAAAAAAAAAACTTGCAAAAAGTAGTATTTTTCCTATTTTACTTCGCGCCGATTTAAGTTTTTGTAGGAAATAATTATTTTTGTGTTATGCTATCTTTTATTATAAAAAAATAAAAATTATCAAAAATAATATTTCGATGAATACGTAAACTGATATCGTCTTTAAAGTTTGTCCGAGTGAAGTGGGTGGCGACGCGTAGGAGCTTTTACAAAAGACAACTGTATTCTTTGAAGGCGTATAATGAACTAATAATCTACATCATTTTTGCAGACTATACAATGCAACCTTATACTGCTAATTAAACTAAGTGCTTAACCTACGTAACGCCACTAAAATAAATATTTGAAGGTGTCTGGCAGTAAGTCAGAACTTATAATGTGAAAATTTTATTAAAATCTATTTAATCTCATGTTTTTTCCTTTCGCTAGACGCATAGGTTTTTGAATAAAAAAACCTTTTTTAAGGTTAAGCTCACCTTTGTGTATCACTTTTATATGTAATTTTTGTGTACATACCATAAAGAATTAATTATTATACTGCATAATTTTAAAAAACTCATTTAAGAAATTAAAACACGATTTGTCTTAAATATTTATACATGGTTTATTTAAATATTTTGCAGGGTTCAGAGGATACGAATATAAGGTGAACGCACACTTATCCGAGCCGAACGCGTCGAAAGAATAGACCAGAACACAATGTAGAAATAGTACTCGCGCGTTGCTCTGTCATACGCAACTGATAAGGTGCTGCCACACAGCTGTTTAAAAATGTTTACAAACGTTAGTAAACATTTGTTAAGAAACATACGATCACAATGTTAGAAAACGTTTTCATGTTAGGTAATGTTAGTAAACATTTCTGAATAAAATTGAGGGTATGCGAAGAGTGCGGGGCTCGGCGCGGCGTGCTCCGCGCCGTGTGCGGTGTACTGGAATTGTCAGTTCCATCGGTGTAGGAGCACTTAAAACATTTAACAATCCCTAAAAGAATGTAACAATTCCTAATATTTGTTAGTAAATGTATTAGTGTTAGAAAATGTTTGTAAACAATTTTAAAACAGCACCTATCTACCCAGAATCTGAGACGCCGAATCTGATGCGATCTGATCATCTGAATTCGTCTAGGATTTCTGGGGTTCTTCCAGATTCGGATAATTCGACGCGGGGAAGTGTGCGAGGTTTCATGAGATTTCATATACAGAATTCTAAAATTCGTTTCGTTCGACTCGTTCGACGCGTTCGGCTCGGATAAGTGTGCGTTCACCTATAGACCAAGATTGTTATTGTTTATTGCAGCCCTAAACCGATTGCATATCGAGGGCATGCTATACGTGTGTATGTAATGTACAATGTACATGTTATATATTTGTAAGGTTACCGCCGCTATTTCCATGTAATTAGAAAACCACAACTGGTGTCTATTATGTATGAATTTGTCAATAATTACGGTTTGCTGCTTGTCGATTTGCATTGCATATTATGAATTATAACCGGGCGCAAAGCGTAATCATGTTTTGCGGTTACAATATGATTGTTCGCTATTCGTAATCAATGGAATTTTGTAATCTGATATATTTCTATATTTTATTTATAAAAATGTATCTATGTACGCGCATAACTTAAGAACTACTTTACCGATTTTAATGAAATTTTTTGTGTGTGTTTGAGTGGGTCCCCCTCCGGATGGCTTGGATTAATATTTTTATTATTATTATTGGATTCATAATTGGGAGCGGTGGCGCTGGAATCAGGTTCCAGGATCCTTCTAATCTCTTAGACCGATTATGATGAGTTTGTTTGTTTGAGTAGGTGACCTGATGGTTTAGATTCGCAATTGGAATCGGTAGAGCAGGACAACGTCTGCCGAGACCCCTAGTTTAAAATAAAGAGATTTTGGGCAGAGATAAGTGTAGCTCAACTAAAAATTGATTTGAACAATAACTGTTTGAGTAGTTTTAACAATCATATCAAGTTTTTAAGCTATTGCATAGCTTTTATCGCGGGCTTTGAGCGCGGCGACGGAATCAAGAAATTCCGTAACGAAAAAAAAACCTAACACCTCCCACTCCGCCTACCATGTAGCTCGGCCGAGTGTTCTCTTAACGTGTACGTCCACACTGAATGCGCGGTGACGGGGGCCTGAGGCGGGCGCGGCGAGCGGATGCATGCGGTGGCTATAGTGACCCGCGAGCTCTCGTAGCGGTTCGAGGTATGTCAGGTATTGCAAATTATGAACGACGAGCTGCTACGAAATCGGACGAATACGTAAGCAGCTGTTTGTGAGAAAGTATATAGGTGTATAGGTATCTATCATATCTTTATAATGCCACACTCACCGCATGTGCGCGCCGTAAATACACATGTAGGTATATATGTATACATAGGTGATTTGTTTTCTTATCGGTCATCACGCTCATAACCTAAATAACCAAAACAAACGTTTGCCACCTCTACGGAATCCTTCATTGGGACTACATGCAAACTACTACCCCCTTCCCGTATTCAACCTTTCCTATATCTATACCATTCCTCCTGTGTTAATCCCCTAACCCATCCTAAAGGCTGGCAACGCGTTGGCTTCGTCCCTGGTGTTGCAAACGTTTATAGGCGACGGTAACCACTTTCCATGAGATGGACTGCCTGTCTATTTGCCAGCTTCGCAATAAAAAATGACTAGCTTTTTCTAACTATAAGAGAGACTGTCCTGCATGACACATAAGTTAACTTAAAAAAAATCCCTTTTCATTATAGTTTCAATAATTCTATTAAAATACCGGTGACTGAAGTTGTATTCTCTGAAGGATTTCTTTGTTATTAATGAAGCGGAAACTGTTACTAATACATTCTCTTGTTAAGAAACAATCTAATTATTTTTAATTAATAAAAGCTGGCGAGTGGGCAGAATCTGACGAAAAGTTTGCAATACCAGGGGCGCTACCAACGCTGACTTCGAAGAAATCTTTTGTCGTCTTTCCTAAATGACTCCACATCGCAGCTCCGAGGAAAAACCGCGGCGGGAAGTTCTGTTAAACAATATATACTGTAAGTCTCTTGTAAATAAGGAAAGCCAGCAAATTTATCAGGTTTTTATATTATTTTACGGAATGTTGTAAAAAATAAAACCCAACTCGTATCAGTAACTCGTTTACTAATACTAATAAATAGAATGAAATATTAAATAACATTGTTATGATTTTCCTGTTTCATTTTGGATTCCTTTAGGTTTTAAGAATTGTTAGACATAATAATAGGAGAAAAATATTAAGAATGGCAATCGCCCAGTAAAATATGTAAAGCTTCGAAATCGACATTCAAATCTATAACTATCTATCCTTGGTCGGCGATGGCTCCAACGCTTTATGCGGCGTTGATTTTGCCAATGTCGGAGTAACTGTATAAAAATGACAGGTGTAAGACGATCAGATATAAAATTAGATATAAAATTATAATAGCTTTGAGCGGTGACAAACGTTTTCTGATAACCTGAGGACAACACAAAACATAAATTGTATTAAGCTAACTACATTATAAATAAATATTATTAATATACAGAAATTTACACAAAATATATACAAATTTAGTATGAACAAGAGTTAAAAGGTAATTGACATTCACAGGACGCTCACATTCTGGAGGTAATATATCAGTCTAGTAGTCTCTAATAGTCTAATACTTTAAATACTCTTTCCGCCCTGCCGACACCCGATTATCCTCCATTCTTGTTAAGTCGATTTACTGATAGTGATGTTAAGAGCGCTGTAAAATCCATTACATCGAACGCTGTGGGTAGCGATGGTATTAGTCGCAACATGATTCTGCCCATACTGGATGTCATCAATCCTATCCTCACCCATATACTCAATGCCTCTGTAGTTTCTGGTACCTTTCCAGTCACCTGGAAGGAAGCCCAGATTATTCCTCTTCCTAAAAAACCTAATCCTGTTTCTTTCTCTCAATTCCGTCCCATATCTATTCTGCCATTCCTTTCTAAAGTCCTGGAACGCCTAGTCCACCAACAGTTAAGTATTTTCCTTAATCGGCATTCTCTCCTTAATCCCTATCAATCTGGTTTCCGTCCTGGCCACAGCACAACCACTGCCCTCGTGAAAATCACCGATGACATTCGTTATGGTATGGATAATGGTTTATTGACTGTGCTATCGCTACTGGACTTCAGCAGTGCCTTCAACAATGTTAACTTTGATGTATTACTTGGTATTCTAAGCTCTCTTAACATATCTCCTACAGTAATCGACTGGTTTCACAGTTACCTGTATGGCCGCCGGCAGCGGGTTCGCGTCGAGGATGATTATTCGTCATGGTGTGAACTCACTGCTGGTGTTCCTCAGGGCGGCGTGCTTTCTCCCTTATTGTTCGCTGTTTTTATTAACTCCATCTCTAATGAACTCACTTCAACCTATCACCTCTATGCAGACGATTTACAAATTTATACGCAATCACCTGTTGCCACCTTAGACAAAGCAGTTTCAAACATAAACCTAGATTTTGAACGCATTCTGCAGTGGGGCAAGTCATTTGGGCTTCATGTCAACCCTGAAAAAACGCAAGTCATCATCATCGGTAGCTCACGGATGCTTAACAAGGTCAACTGGAGTACCATACCTAGTGTGATGTTTGATGGGACAATCATTTCTTTTAGTGATAAGGTAAAAAACCTTGGCATTATATTTGACAGTGAGCTGTCTTGGCGACCTCATATCACCGAACTAAGCCGACGGCTTTACCTCTCATCCAAATCCCTTAGAAGGTTGAGCAATTTCTTACCCACTACCACCAAAATTAAGCTAGCAGAATCCTTATTACTTCCTATTCTTGATTATGCTGACGCCAGCTATCTAAATTTAACCCAAGAACAACTTAATAAACTTGAGCGCCTCTAAAATTTTTGCATAAGGTTCATATTTGGACTACGCAAATATGACCATGTCTCTGAATTCCGAAAAAAACTCAAGTGGTTGCCAATTCGATTTCGCCGGAATACTCACATCCTTGCTTTTCTCTATAGTATTTTATTTGTCCCTAGTACTCCTGATTACCTTAAACAAAATTTTGAATTTCTTTCATGCTCTCATAATTTACGCCCTTCTACTAAACTTAAATTGAACACTCCTGCGCATAACTCAACTTTTTATAACAATTCTTTTACTGCTATACAGCTCTGGAACGCGCTTCCTGTTACAATCAGACAAGCAAAATCGCTAGCGATATTTAAAACTATGATCAAAAAATACTACCTGTCGTTGGAATATGATATTTAAATTCATTTATATATTTTGTAGATATGTATTTGTATGGTATGTATATTAAGTATATATCTATGTAATATATAAAATTTCTTTATATATGTATATATATCATTTATGTATTTATTATTAAAATGTAAGTAGTTCGTACTATATGTTACGTATACCACCATCGCCATTATCATCTCAATTCATTCCTGGGGTTGTCTGGAAGAGATCGCTTTTTAGCGATAAGACCGCCCTTTGTACATAAGTAGATATAATTTTAGTCTTTAAGTTCATGATTGTATTGGTGTACAATAAAGTGTTATCTATCTATCTATCATATATATGGGTGGAAATTTTAGGGCAATGAAAGAATATATGTTGCACTGTTCCTTCTTCTAAGCCGCATTCGCATAAAGAGTGATCGCGTATTCTTAATTTTGCTAAGAAGGTAGGAGAACATACATGTCCAAGTCGAAGTTGTATAAGAATCGAAGTAATTTTTTTTGGTAAAAATCGATGGCGGAAAAACCATGGAGTGGAAGGGATGATAGGTTGTAAGGAGCCGTAATATTTACCGACTGACTGGCTAGACTGCTGCCATTGTTGATTCCACTGATCATGCATTTCAAGAGACGAGAGGGCAGATAAATCTCTGGGGAAGCATTTATTATACTTATCAATACCTAGAGAAATAGCCTGTTTAGCACAATTATCAGCAGTTTCATTTCCTAGTATACCACAGTGTCCAAGTATCCAAGCAAGTGCTACTTCAAGGTCCAAAGAATGGCAGTGATGTAGGACTTTCCTAATTTGGAGAGTGAGAGGAAAGTTTTGTCGGGAGTGGAATGGGGGCTTCAGAATGTCTTGCAGGCAGCTGAGGGAATCAGTGAAAATGATAGCTTTTTTAATTTGGTGTGATTCTATATAAAGAGCCGCCTCTAAGAGGGCAATACATTCACCAGTAAAAACTGAGCTGTAAGATGGTAATTTAAAGTTAAGGATAATTTTGAATTTAGGTATCCACACAGCTGCACCGACCGGACTATTTGGGGATAATTTAGATGCGTATGTGAAGATCGGAAGCCATTCAGACCATTTTTCTTGGAATATTTGATTAAAATTTTCATTAGCAATGATAGAATCTTTGTCTATGCCAAAGTTAAGTATGATATTAGGGATGAAGAGTAGACTGTTGAAGCTAATTTCGAATAGGGGATTACAGTAATTTTGGAAGAGTCTAAAGGGGATATTGTTAAGTTTTTGCAGGGATTTTACTAAGAGAGGGAGAGGCTTATGGTTCCAATAGGGAGACAGAAAGGTTATATCAGAAAGATCTTTAAGGGAGTCAAGGAGAGGGTGATTAACTAACTGAACAGCTTTATAGAAGAAGCGATCTGCAAGGAGTTGTCGACGTAGGGCTAAGGGGGGCTCTAGGCATTCGACCTGAAGGGCGCTAGTTGGTGACGACTTCATAGTGCCAGTGATAATCCTCAGACATTTTGCCTGTAACCGATCTAACTTAACAAGGGCGAGCTTATTGCATGGTTCCAACAAAAAACTTCCATAATCAAAATGGCTCCTTATTATAGCATTATATAATAGTTTCTGATTATATGGATGGGAGCCCCACTTAACACCAGATAGAGCTCGTAAGATGTTAATGTTCTTCTCCACTTTATTTGCAATATAATTTAGGTGAATTATGCCGGATAATTTAGAGTCTAGAAAAAGTCCTAAAAATTTCACATTATCTTTAACTTCTATAGATTGATTATTGACATTTATATCTAAAGGAGGGATAGATCTTTTGCGGGAGAAGACAACGGCGGAACTTTTGGGGGCAGAAATTTCAAGACCATGGTCTGAGAGCCAATTATTCAGGTAATATAAAGCGCAGTTTAACCGCCTGCAGGAATCACTGAAGGAGTCAGATGAAATATATAAGGCAATGTAATCTGCATATTGTAAAATTTTACAGAAGCAATTGACTGTAGACTCTAAATCAGCTGTATAAATGCTATAAAGGAGAGGGCTCAAAACTGATCCCTGAGGGAGACCCTTCCAGACTTGTCTAGGGGGAAGAGGGCAAGCAGAAGAACGGATTGTAATAGTGCGTTCCATGAGCATGTTGCATATAAAATTTATGATTCTTTCCGGAATACTCAGCTTTTGCAGTTTTTGCCTGAGAAGAGGAAGATCCACATTATCATATGCTGCTGTAATGTCTAGGAAGACACCTACAACATGTTCATTTTTTGAAAAAGCAAGTTGGATGTCCGAGGTAAGGAGGCTTAAACTATCTGCTGTACCCATTCCCCTTCTAAATCCGAATTGACTTCTTGCAAGGAGGCCTCGATTTTCCACAATCCATTCTAGACGGTTTTTAAGGAGGTGTTCCATAATTTTACATAAAACAGAGGAAAGAGCGATAGGTCTGTAGGAGTTAGAATCTAAGGGAGATTTTCCAGATTTCAAAATAGGGACAACTAATTGGGTTTTCCAAGAATCAGGGACCACACCGCTTACAAAAAAGTTATTAATTAAAACTAGGAAAAAAAGTTTTGTAGATTTGGAAGACTTAATTATGAAGGAATAAGGGATTCCATCCACGCCAGGAGTAGAATCATGGAGATGGTCAAGAGCGCAAGAAAGTTCCGCAAAAGAGAAGGTAGAGTTCATAGGGTCTGTACTCGATAAAGAAGTAATGGAAGGAGATGGAAGACAATGTTCATTAGGTACAAAGGGGGGAGCGAGTTTATAAAAAAAATTAGGAAGCCATAGTGTTGCATCATTTGAATTAATATTAGTATCTGAGATTTACGGAAGCATTGATTTTTTTTTTGGCTGGAGTTCTAGGGGCTAGAGACTCACAGAAAGTCCGCCAGCCTTCAGTTTTTTTCTTTCGCAAAAACCGTTTGGTCTTTGCAGAGGTTTTTTGGAACACTACAAAATTTTCAATGGTAAGTGAACTAGCAAAATTATGTTCCGCTTGTTTCCTCTCTTTAACAGCAGATGTGCATTCTGAATCCCACCAAGCTGGAGATCGTATTTTGTCAGAAGAAGAGTTTTTCAACGGGATAGAAGAGTTGGCTGCAACAGTAAGAATTGAAGTGAATTTAAAATATAAAAAAAGTGCATTTTCATTGGTCACAGTAGGCAAAGTGTCTAACTGGATTTGAACTAATTTTGAAAATTTATCCCAATCTGCAAGTTTTAATTTATATTTTAAAATAGGGGAAGGGGCAGGATTTGGAAGAGAGGAATCAGCTATACAAGTAAGAATAGGACATCAAGAATAGGTCACTCCCATGAGACTCCAAAAGGACTACCCAGGAAAGTTGATTTACTAAACAAGGAGAAGATAAGGTAAGGTCAGGAATGCTAGGATTTTGGAGGGGGGAAACCCTACGAGTAGGTGTACCATCATTTAAAATACACAAATTTGTAGAGTCAAGAACATCAAGAAACTGGGAAGATAGTGCATCACAATAATGAGAACCCCAAAGGGTGTGATGAATATTAAAATCTCCTTGAATGAGAAGGGGAGCAGGGAGGGTAGACAAGATAGAAGAGAGTTCTAGGATAACATCGGGATTAGGATGTGGGATATATATAGACACAAAGGAAATGTTCATGCATCTAACAGCAACTATATTAATAGTTGAAGAGTGGTCTGGGATGATAAGGCGGTTGAATTTGAAATTTCGGTTGACAAGAAGGGCACAACCACCCCACCCGTCTTGTCTGTCATCCCTAAGACACGAATAACCAGAAACCCTAAAAATGGAACCTGGTTTAAACCAAGTTTCAGATATGGCAAAAATTTTAGGTTTGAATTTATTTAATAGGAAGATAACTTCTTGCTTTTTGTTTTTAATGTTTCTGCAATTCCACTGAAGTAAATTCGCCATTATTTGGATGAGAGTTAAGTAAGGAGGATACAATGTTTTGGATCATCTGTAGGGTATTGTACGGTAAAATGTCATTAAACTTGGAGAACATATTTAAAAGAACCATAGATATTAATTCAGCCAGGTTGTCACTAGGTGAAACATTAAGTGATAGAGGGTTACCTAATGCACTACCATTAGGAAGAGTAGGGGGAGGGGAGGAAATAATGTTTTGGTGAGCAACCCTATCATAGGATTGAGAAAGTGTTGGCCTTGGCTGACGTTGAATAAATACAGTTTTCTTGTAAGAGGAGGAATTTGGAAGGCGATGAGATTGGGAAGATTGATCAAAAGAGGGGGGCCCAGGGACAGGAGAAGAACTAGCTAGATAGACAGGTTTCTTTGGTTCAGAGGAGGTAATTATATTGGCATACGAAGAGCGTACAGCAGGAAACCTGCGAGCTGCTTCAATATATCCTATGTTCTCTTCAGACATGACTAGTTTGATATATTTTTGCCGGTTATGCTCAGGGCATTTAAAATCTGTGGCTAAGTGGGCTCCGGAGCATGAAAGACAAGAGAACTTTTCGTCGGGTACATTACATGTTGGGCCCTCATGTGGGCCTGCACAACGGAAACAACGAGGGTTCGACCTACATTGATCACGGACATGTCCGAATTTGCAGCACTTGTACCTATCAACAGGCAGGGACATATTGCAGCAGTAGATGTGCTCAGGTAAAACTTGTCCTAAGAAGGTGAGTACTACTGTACCCGTAGGTTCCCACACTGTTTTGTCATCTAATTTCTTTTTCCTATTGAGGCGACGAGCTTTAATTACTACTGGACACATGTGATGGGGCTCAATAAAGTTTATCAAATCGACAAGGGTCCAGTCAGTGGGGACATCCCGTATAACACCCATTCTAGTCAGGTGGAATCGGGGGATTTTAGCTGATAACTTATTTGAGGGGAGAAGGGGATTGTCTAAAAAGTTGTTCGCTTCTTGATAGGATTTGAAAAAAACAGAGACTTTGTTTCGACCTAAATGTTTGATTTCTTCAATGCCAGAGACCTTGCCATTGTAAATGGCTTGAGCAATCTTAAGGGAGCGCATATTACTTGAAATTCTCAATGATTCACTATCCGAAGTGTAACATGAACAATAAATGGGCCAGAGTCAGAATCGGTGTATTTCAGGTCAGCATCAGCCTCAAAGCCAGGGCGAGTAAAGGTATGCTGAATAGAAGCCGATGGGGGTGTAAGTTTAGTTTTATTTAAAGAAGGGCAGTCAGAGGGTAACTGGATGGACTTGGCAGAGCGCTTCTTTGAAGCGATCTTTTCAGAAGGTTTACAGACTTCAGCTAGCTGGTCTATAGCAACATCCATGGAGTTTCTACCTCTATCAGGAGGGACGTCCTCGCCCACGGAGGACGCCATAACTATAAATTAGAACCTACCAGTTATTATGTAGTATACACAAACCACCACCAACACAAAGAAACAACAACACAAGTCCTAGAAAAGCAGAAAAACGGTGAAAACTAAAAGAAATTCTCGGACGCGTGTATCCTTAAAGATGTCACCTGTCACTTTCAAAAATCTATAACTAGATTGCGCCACAGCTCCTGTCTATCTTTTTGACGTTATTATTTTAAAATATTTGAGTACTCCATTCTTGTCAAATGTAGATTCATGATAGCATATGACATACTATAAATGTAAAGGAGGAATTACCGCTGGGCAATTTTCCAAAGCATATTAATAGTTTGTTAATTTTGCTTCGTATTATAAACATATTTTGTTTATATGCTAATTTAGTACACATAAGTGGTGTTGCGGATAGAGAACATCCCCCTGACCCATCCGCCGTAGCACACCTGCTCTCCGCGCCCTGCATATCGCCGATGCCCATAGCTCGCGCAATTAGCAGCTAGGCGTCGGACGGCATGTGGGATATAGGAGCGGCTTTGGCGGGCTGAACACCTCCGCTCCCACGGAGTCGGGAAGCCTCCAAGGCCGGTATCACTGAAACAGCCATCTGCGGCAATTCAGGTCAATCCTGCTAAAAAACAAACAAAATTACTACAATTCTATCACAATACTCATTGACGACCACCACTCTCTCTCTCTCTAATCTCTCGCATAATTTGTCATACTAGTTCTTTATGTATATTTCTAATTTATATTACATAAATTAAGTTTAATAATAATAATCATATAGTTCATTATATCGAGTTTAATTTCCAAAAAGAAGCAACTGCCACCTATAACTGGTATAGATAAAAAGTAATACCTTGATTAACATACCTAAAATTAACTTTTTTAAAACATGTCTCCTCTCATTCTGATGTAAACAAATTTACAATAATTGGATTTAAATAAGATATTTATTTATATATGTATACGGCAGTGCAGGCTATATATGATTAGTGGTAGATGTTTGTAAAACAACATATTTAGAAATTTAATAAAGTTATGTTTTATTATTCATTTCCATGGTGTCCTAAAATGTATGTCCTGATGTGCACCACTTTGTATATAAGGCCAGGAGAAGTAAATATCTGTGTAATATCTATGTCTAGCCATCCATGCTCCCTCCGACAGGTCTCGGTCCAAGATATAGGGCCAAGAAATCCTGGCTTGGAGTTGTGAATGATGACATGCATACCAATGAGCACAAAATGGGAGATGCCGAAGACCACGCGAAGAGGAGAAAAAAAGTAGGAGAGCGGATCCTGGGCATCGAAGCAAATGCTGCGAACGTAACCAGCATTTAACGTTCGAATAATGATGAATTAACTCATCATTTGAATAAAATTTCTATATTGACTAAGCTACAAGTACTTATTTATAGTTTCATACTAATTAAAGCTAAAAATGATATGTATATTGCATTATGCTACTGCTTCATCTAGGATTATGCAAATATTCATAGATACCGTATGTGTATACACCAATGTTGCTGTTCGTTAACGGAGTTATTTATAATGCTATAAATGTAAGATACTAAACATTAGAAATCTTCAAACTAATATATTAATTAAACACAATAAAGTAAAGAAATATTACAATGCTCGTCTCACAATCCATCAATCAACAAGTAGCTGCTACGCAACCACCATTCTACATAAATAAGACGCATTTGACCACAATCAATAACTATAACAATATTACAGATGAATCACGGCATTACAAAAAATAATTGACTTTGAACGAATGAAAACACTTTACTGTTCACCAAAAATTAAAACTACGTAGGAACCAGTTGTAATAAATGTTGAGCAAAGGGCGGCATTATCTCATGAGAAGCAAACGATTGATTGAATATAACAATTTCCTCTATTCTGTTTAATCTATGAAATTTCTTATATCTGCCATTTTGTTGTTGGTTCGATGTAGTATCTTGTTTCCTTAATTCGTGAATCCTCACCCCCATCCCTATTCGGCTTCTTGCACCCCCTTATATACGGTTCCTACTTATCGTAACTGCGCAACTACTAACTTACTGTTTTGTAAAAAAGCCATATTTATTCTTCCTAGTATTATGTAACATTTATTTAGTTGCATAGTTGTTGTTATGTTTCCTTTTATGGTTTATAATTAATTTTATGTACCCTCTTAATTTTAAACGATACAATCGGTCATTTCCGTAATTGAATATTAATGTCATATTTTATTTATTTATTCTGTAATTAGCATCTGTTTTGTATAAAGTAGTTGTCTATAATTTTCTATAATTTTATGTAGGTAACATAACATCATAATTTATGGTAATATGATGTGGTATTTGTGTAGATTACAAATCAAAATCTCTCAATCGCATAAAGACGATATTCACTACATTTTATTTTTATGTTGGCAGACGTCATGGATTTTGCTAAATATAATATTTTATATAAAATATCATCTAAAATTTCCAAACAACAATGTAATAAATTGTTGTCATTTAATTAATTTAATTAAAATGGTTTACCAATTACTTCAATCCGCTATCGGTTGTCCCAATTTGCTAAGTTTCTTATACTGTAAAATTTTTGGAGGGATGGCGAGGTGTTCTAAAAATGTGACTGTGTAGAGCAGTAGACGAAATTTTCTTAAACCGTAAGGTTGGTTCTCTGATTATAAGTATTGTGATCAGTTGCTGTTCTTTTATTATCATAAACCCTTCTGAGTCGTTGCAAGTATTACAATTCCTTCAGCGAATTCACTCATGTAAACTATATTTATTTAATTTTATCCCCAACTGTATTTTCCTCTAAACACCTACGAAGAGACATAAATTACTGAAGTTCAAGTTTTATGATAATTAATAATTTAATTTTTAAGAAACATTGATCTGTTATTTTAGATTAGTGATTTTACATTCTGGGGTCTAAAGCGTTAGCTATCGCAGATTACGTATATGTCAAGTATCGAAATAAAATGGAACTGTGTACTATATCTTAAATCTATCATTACCTCCAAACAAGGCCTCTTTAGAGGTCCCCTGAATAACATTTATTAAAATTGACCTACATTATTTTCATCACCGAGGGCAGCGTGACACTGACAAATTTTTCAATTTGATAAAATTGAATAGACACCTTTATTCTCCTTACACTGGTTAATAAAACATTACTTACCGGTTATCACTAAATAGCCCCCGAGAAGTCCTAAGGCGTAGCGGTTTTATCGCGATCTATCAAGACGTTATCTCACGGGAACAGAGGGTTGGCGTATATTTAGGGTAACATATTAGCATTGCCATCCATATCCCATGTAGCACATCTTTTGGGAATAATAACGTGTTCCTTAGAGAGCGCTATGGGGAAAATTTTCATATTATAATTGTGGGGGTTATTTTATCTCGAGTGGGTTCGATGTTTGTTATCTCATTGAATAGATGATGGGAGTGAAATCCCGTGGCATGAATGATAATCGTCTATTAAAAAATGTGCCCTATAATAGGAAGCCTAAGCCCAGGAGTGGCACGAATATGGGGTGTTATTATATAGTAAAAAAGTTATATCCTAAATGTCCCAAGGGGGTTCCGAGATTTTCTTCTCTAGCAGATTAAAACCACTGAATTGAAAAAACTTTAGTAAAAAAAATTAAAATAAATCGCCGGTGGACGGGCGACCTGCCCGAAGGGTCCCATATAAGACCCTGTAGTGGACGAAGCTTGCAGGACTCAAGAGGCATTCTGCTCTGTGTAGCAGGATGTAATGCAGGCTGCAACAATATTAAGAGTCCTGCATTACACGGCGGACTGCAATACAGGATCGTGAATGGGCATCCATCAATGGGCCTTTAAAGTAGCCTGTAATTCGTGAGACCTGGCGTAGCGTAGACTTGTGGGGGGCCTACGTACAGCAGTGAACTGTAATTGGCTAAAGAAAAAAAAAGTAAAACAATATAGTAAAAAAGTATCAATATGTTTCCGACTCATTATGTTTTCATTGATCTAGTTGAGATGATGTTAAGTAATTTTCAGAGATAGCACTTACGACGTGGAGTAAGTACGTGTATGTGCAGACACGAGTATAAGGCCGTCGACTTGCGCACGGGTGCTACGCACCCCTTATACCGCTGGGTAAAGACGGCCCAGAAGCGTCATTTGCTTACCTTGGGGATGTACAATGTACGTGTTTGCCTGCCGATTATATTATTATTGTGATAATAATAAACGATTTTATTATTTAACATTCAACCTAACAGTAATATAGTAGTATAGTAATAACAGTTAATAGCAGTAAAGTGGCAAGGGACACTTCCCTACTACCCACTGGTAGTATGAATTTTCTGATATTGTAGCGTTCGTATTCGTCCTGCCTATTTTCCTCGGGAATTTCCTGGTTGTTACCGTGGATACGTATATAGACTGTCTTATTCATATTGAGTTAGAGTAAGTTTGTAGAGTTATTTAAGGTTCTTAAAGAACAAACTTACTTTAATCAAACATGCCTAATTGTGGTACAAGACATAATTATTCATGTAGGTATAAAAGTCTTCTTATCTGTTATATTACATGACAATATCGATACCTCTGGGCTCAAAGGGCGTATAGCACAAAACAGCTACTGTTCAGGAGAGCCAAAAAACCTAAAAAATAAAACAAAATTAGCTATAACTTTTTTGTCTAAATGCTTATATAAAAACAATCTATGAGAAAAATACTTACATTTTCGTATATTTTAAGTAAATATTATTAAATGAAGTCTAAATAGAATAGTTTCCAAAATAGTTTAGCTTTACTACCTAAAAACAACTACAAAATGTCCTTTAAACCCATTTAAAAACAGCTAACGTTATTAACTTAGGCAGTAAATATAACCTAGCGTAAAAAAGTTGTATAATATTATGTAGTAAATGATAATAGCACTGTTTAATTGTGTTGTAAATCACAAAGTTTGCATTTAAAATTGTACAACTTTCATAATAAAAAGGGTTAAACGGGGTGGGGGGTACCCCATCGAGAGAATGTGGAAGTATTAACTTCATCATCAGCACTAGAAGTAATAAACATCTTTGGCTTACAGCACTTTATACAATTTTCTTCTTCACTATCTTCAATAATATCGCTATTTTTACTTAGATTATTTGGATCGAGAGGATTACCAACATCATTTAACATACCGGAAGCAATTGGTTCCATTGATTGTCGATCTGAGCTTTTATATTTATTATCTTTCAATTCTAGGCGCTGAGAACCTTAGCCAGAAGGCCCAGCATGCCATACACAACGCGGAGCTGGAACCTATGCTCACGTATGGAAGCGAGAGTTGGGTATGAAATAGAGAGCATGAAAGTAGAGTAAACGCGGTCGAGATGCGAGCACTGCGCAAAATCTGCGGAGTGACGCTCGCGAACCGCGTTCGTAATACCGAAGTGAGAAAGAGAGTTGGTCTGAAAGAGAGTGTCGGGGTGAAGGTAAGGAAAGGAATGCTCCGGTGGTTCGGGCAGGTGGAAAGAATGAATGATGGAAGAATGACTAAACAGATATACAATGCAAAAATGGATGGATGCAGAAGTCGCGGAAGGCCACGACACACCTTCCGTGATCAATTTGATGGTGTACTAGCAGAAGCTGATATCAGGAGCCTTAAGAACATACGGGCGTGCATGACAAGAGCTATGAATGTCAAAGAAGCAAGTGAGGTGTGTAAGAATAACCCTGAATGGCGCTCTGTTGTTCGTGCCTACCCCGCAAGGGACCTGGCGTTATGTATGTATGTATTTTTCAATTCTTGAAGAGATATTGTGTGTATTCTGAAATTGAAATAAGTACAAAAACGATTCAAAATAATATTCGATTGAAATTCAAGTTACCTTCCGGCTGAACTAATATAAATTATTCCCTTTTATTTGGTACCCCACTCGAGTGTATTTCCTTTTTTGGGTTGTTTATCCCCACGCCCCCCCCATAATTTAAAAAGGCTCGACTCATGTTCTTCAAACATAGATAAAACTCTCTTGAACAGGTGTTTTCAAACAAATAAAACAAAAAAAACTAAACCAAAATCGATTCATCTGTTCAAGAACTGTGATGCCACATACTGATAGGTAAATAGGTAGTACACATACACACAAAACCATTGAGTTATAAAACAAATAGGTACCTTACACGTCTTTTTTTGTCGGAGATTAAATATTATCTAACCTGAATATTAATTATAAAAACTATTAATTGAAACTGTATGAGCAAACTAAAAATATTAAATGGTAAAGGACAATAACATAAGATTATTTACTATTGTAAGATCGTAAACCACAGTCTTAAAACTTAAACAGACTGGATACCTACTCGTAAAACTGATATTCATTTATTATTTTTAATTCTAACACGAATTCGAAGAAATTAAATCGAAATTAGTAGTTTTTTATGATTATTTTAATACTAAAAACAAAGACAGAAAATAATAATAATAAGATTGAATACTAAACGTTTAATTAACATTAAATAATCAATCACCTTTGAAAATTATTATATTTGTGATATTTAACCATTGCTTCAAGTGCTTCGCGACGTTTTTGTAAAGCATCCAGGGCAGTCATGTTTTTGTTTTTATCACAATTGGCCATCCTGACAAAACTGTATAATTAATATTTCCGCAAAACTTAGATCAATGTCACCGCAACTAAAGCCAGTCCACGTACGAAGATTCAAAGCAGACTGAGCTTTGACAAAGTTGCAATAAAGTTTTTTAATAATTAAACGGAACATTGAGAAGTGCAGCAGATTAGGCGTATGTTGAAAGAGAAAGCAATAATTCTTATTTGTCCCCTTGTGATAGTCTTGAGTAAACATTTGCAATCCTTTTTTAATATACACCATAACTACATGAAAATAAGGGCTAAAAATGTTGTATTAGATATTAAAAAACAAAGTAAACTTTAGTGTGAGGAAGTAAAGAATAAATGAGGCAAACAAAAAATTATGTGTAATTATTTTTTTAGGTAGTAAAGTACATTTAAATTGTTATCTTTTTAATATTTAGGGCGTGAAGTTGTTGTCAGTGAACAGTTGTCAAATACAATGTGCTTTACACCCTAAAATCAGGAAATACTTTATGCATTTACAATAGTTTTGAGGTAGTATGGTACAGTTGCTGATTATGCTGAATGTTTGTAAAGAACAATAATGAGAATTAATGCGTTATACGTCTTAATACTCATAATTGGATTCCTATACAGCCTAGGTAATTTTTAACTTGCGCAGTAATGTAATTTACAGCCCGATTTCCTGTTTCATTTTGGTTTAGCAGCCCAAAAAAGATGGGGGTAAAGAACATTTTTGTGCGAATTTGGCAACTTCGTATATACCAATCGATAGAGAATGAAAAACTGAATACGATGGTATTATTAACTCCATATGCCCCAAAATGTGCTTTACGCCCTTTGAGCCCAGAGGTATCGATATAAATCTATGTGTAAGTAATATTGTTTAATTCTTAACGTTCATGAGGTGAACATTTGAATATATTTTTTAGCCACGACAAAGTTAGTATCTATCTTTGTCTCTGACGGTGATATTTTTGTCTTTCTGTATTGATTTTAAATCAGGTCCATGAAGTTTGTGGACGTGGGCCGATGGTTATCTCGGATTTCGATATATTTATAAGAAAACTCCAAATAAAATTACTATATAATCGGAATATATTTTTACCCAATTGACATTACATTTCACAATCTTTTTCTACATAAAGTCAAACGAGCATAAAAAACCTGGAAAGAGTTTGTACAAAGTTAGTTTTAGTTACGTTAAAATATGCAGACATAAATTGATATTTCGCAACACTAATAGTCGAATATATAACACTTATACTAAAAAACGGGCCTGAGGTAGATAAATATGTATAAAATGTTCTCCAGTAGAACTTATTTTTAGTAAAACCTTTTGAATTTAAATTTTAAATTTATAAAGAAATGACTGTTATCATATTTTTAAAATGTATATTTTATGGCCACGTAAATGTATATTTAAAATAATCTTAATTACTATTTAAATAATTAACGAGTTGAGTGGTTATATTTATGAAATGTAATAACTCCCTGATCTAATAAAGTGTGTTTGTTATGTACTTATATTTAATATACACTTACATAAATTTAATTACACATAAACCCCTTTTAGAATATAGCATGATATAGTAAATTAGTACTAAACATTATTATCACAATATTTATATTTATTCTCAATTTTCAATACATTCTTTATGAATAAATACCTATGAAAATAACTTATAAAAAAATACGCTGTTTTCCTGTACAAAATAAAAATAATTAGCAAACACTATATTTCTTTTATATATCTATGTTTTAATATAAGAAAACAAAAGTGTTTAATGATTATAAAATTATCATTTACTACTATAAATATGTGATAATTATGTTGATATTGTTACGTGCGAGCGGGGGTACGCTCTTATGGATTGGAAGAAAACACCAGTTTTTAAATAAACACTTTTATTGACTTACTTAGCCGCACGCAATACCTCTCTGCAGGGTTGCCCCTATACGCACGACTAACGATGTACAGTCTCGACGACAAGGTGTCTCGCTTACAATACCGTCGCCGATATTGCGTAGACCACCTCCTGCTACTGCAGTGGTCACCTCCGATATTGCCGCGTGTAGCTCGCTTCCGGTTCGTCTCTCGAACTCCGCTACACTCCTCCTTCACTTAACTGACCAGTCAACTTTTCACTAAAATCACTAAACTTGTCAGTGTCTTCTATTAAACTCTTCTTCCAACTCTTTCGTATCGCACTTGTCGCTTCACAGTCTTGAACTGAACTCAAGTCTAAACTGCCCGGTAGGCGCGCCTTACGCTGTTTATATACCCGGAAGAATTTTCTGGAACCCATCTATCTATCTCTGTCTCTTCCTTCTCGAACCTTCTGTTCGGGAACTTTCGTTTATACATCTATCCCTTTCTAACATCTATCTATTTCTGTCTTTCGTTCATCGTTTATCCCTTTCTAACATCTATCTATCTCTGTCTTTCGTTCATCGTCTATCCCTTTCTAAAATATATCCGTCCTTGTCTTTTCCTTCCAGAATGTTCTAGTTTTTTCTAAAAGTTCTAAAACTAACTAAATGGTCCCACCATCATTCGCCACAATATTAAACGAATACTTAATATTAGACGAAACGAAAGGAGTGGAACTAAAAGGACATGACGAAATTCAATTGAATGACTCAATTTTAAGTAGATCACTTTGGATGCTTCATCCTAATTAATAGACAGAATTAAACCGCTCCTAAAACTGAAGTATTATTATAATATGTAAACAGTCAATAGGGAAAAACACAATTGCTCAAGTAGTCGTTCCCTAACTACTGGCGATCGTGACTTTGATGGATGCGAATAATTGCTCTTATCCGCTGAGGTCGGTTTTAGGCACGGTGGAAGGCTGAATTTATTGACACGTCCAGTTGGTCAGTAACCTAGTCAATCCATTTATTTGAAGATCTACCACAAAGTCTCTTGACTTTCCCAGTGACTCTCAAAGTTGTTTGGGTTCTTGTGAGATATGTGGCGAAAGTATTTCTGTATCCATTGCCGGCATACTGTTGAATAATCTCTGGTGATCTCCAATAGAGCTCTTCCACGATGAAGTCAGTCATTCGGTGAGCTGTCCAAGGAATTTTTAGTATCTGACTCCAACACCACATGTATGTCAAAAATACAATAAAACGTTAAAACAATAGACGTTATAACATTTGTATCGGGCACACTAGCTAGATCATGTTGTAACTTTTTGAACGAATTCCTAGAGTAACGTGAAACTTGAAAATCGGGTAGGGTGGCTCCTGCTAAGTGGGGTAGGAGGGTAAACAGGGGAGATTTTGGAGCGCAAGTTCTGAATTGTTTACACATTGATCGGACGTGGTCGAAGCCGTTTATGATTTGGTGGTCCAAGATACGAAAAGTTGAAGTAAATAAATGTCACATAAAACTAAAGGTCTCTTTCTTCTTATAAAAGGAAATGCAAGTGAAGAAGATAACACTTAACTTACATTGGGCTTCAGGAATGGAGGTTTTGAATGTAACCGGGGTTGTTTATAGGATTCATTTCGGAGAATATAAGATTGTACTGTTGATTGACTTGATTGCTCCTACGCCATTCCATCTTTCTTTAGTGCAGTTGTTCAACAAACAGGCAGACGGCCCACCGATGGAAAGCAATTACCATCGCCTATGGACTTTTATAACACCACAGGTGTTACTAATGTGCTGTTGCTCTCTAAATAGAGACTGGACTCTGGCCACAAATGCCGGAACACAAGTGAAGGTTGTTATGGTGGCATACTCTAGACCAGGGTTGGAAGCCTTCTTAGACGACCAGGCGCTCTGGTTTACGTCATAGTTTCACAGTAACAACACCATCACTGCTATCGAAACATTTTGTCTCCACGTTCTTTCTATGTACGGCAGAGGTACAGAACGTATATGCCGTGCCAGAGCCCATGTTTCCCGAAAAGTACAATCTGGATATTTTGAAGTATCGTTCGAACAGGTGTTATCTAGATACGCGTGCTCCATCTTCGAGTACATCATCGTTTAAATAAGCGTGATTATGGTCAAACGGAAACCTATTTGTCATAAAATAATAATAATAATTATCGATGACAAATGATGACTCTTCAGTAAATCAGAGAAAATATTAAAAGTTGTGGTTGACCGTCATACATGTAATATCTAATTATTTTCCAGTTTTTTTAAACCTATTTAAGATTTTGTAGACATATGACAAAAAGAGTGGGAATTTGACCCATCTGCGGAACCCTTCAATATGCGTGCTTTGATACACATTTGGTCGATTTATATTGTCATACTTATGTCCAGAATTCTTCGATTATCGCTCAGTCTTGTGACATGAGGGAAATTTGACACGGACATACGAGTAAGGCGGAAACAGCACTAACGAAGCCAACTATTACAAGTTAACTGCGGAAACGTGTTTCTTTTACGAAAGGATATATGTAAATCCTGCAACAATTTACTTAATGACTTATTTAATATGACGAAGAAATTGAATATCTTATGATGATGAACTTTAGAAAATAGTTTTTTTTTAACTTTGGTTAGTGGAGTACAGCCGACTGGACAGCCCCTCTGATGGAAAGTGGTTATCGTCGCCTACATATGTAAGGGGCAATTTGATTAATCGGGCAGTATTAATATGGACTGATCATTATGAATAATAAACACGAGCATCGATCAATTTGATAAATTTATTACTTTGGCCGGCCTATAGTATAATATAATAATGGACAACGGCCCATCATGGTTTGAGATAACTTCGATTTATCACTCGGACTGGGCAGTATGAATACTTCCCTCTTCTAGCCAGACAATGTGATAAACTCCGTTACATTTCTATAAGAATTATTTAAGTTAAATTCATTTAATGGTGGTGTATAGTAATATAGTATATATTATGAACTTTATATATTATGAACCAATCAGATTTTTTAATACAGGTGGTTATTTTTTTTTATTATCACCCAAAATTAATTTAATATCTCATCTCAAATAATAAATAAAAGTGCCATATATCTATACTAAGCTTATTTAATAAACAAAAAAACTACAGTACTTCTGTGCTTTATTATATTGCCTAAGATAAGGCTGTCATTATGCATACTAGCCTGGAACAGTGATTAACCCTGCAGTTTTATTTATATTGCCCACTTGATACGGGCATTATGCATATCCACTGGTCAATATTTATGGGGCCGGATTTATCCAGTTGCCCGTAACATATAAATCTGCAACATTAGGGCTGCTTCCAATGTGCTGCGGCACTCGAAGGGGGCACTGAAACCCGGCCACTGATGCCGGAACACAACTGAAGGTTATTATTGTTGCATATTCTGGATCAGGGGTGATAGCCATCCAGTCAGTTGTGTCTTACAACAGGTCGCTTGGTTGTAGGATTTACTATTCTTCATCCATTTCTTAAGCTGATATTAGAACGTTCATTTCTCTTTCCATTTGAGTGAAACTAATCAAAGTGAGTCTATAAGCAGCCCGAAGTGTTTGAGTTCTGTGCTTTACAAACATATTGATCGTATTTGGTTGATTCGTTTCATATCAACATTACAGGTTATTTAAACTCTTAATTTTTTAACCGATTTGGTCTAAAATATATTTTAAATAATAAACCTTCAAAAAATTAGATGAATTGTGTGTTGTGTTATGTGAGGATCGCAAGCGGCTATTTTTGGGGCATCGCTTAGTGAAGTTATCAGGTGTATAGAAGTTTTATTTTAATATTTTTCCTGTTCTGTTATGTAGTTGTATGTTCAGTATTTTTATTATACAAATTAATTGTTATCATTATTAGCTAATTCTGTCATTTCCTCTATCGAGAGATGGCAAGATGTTTTGCAAACTCTATAACTGTTTTAATTCAAATTAATTAGAGATTATATTAGAAATGTTATTTAGAATTTGGGTATTTTACGGGGTGACATGACCACTAAGCGGCAAAGCTAAATGAAGATTGTAAAAAATCGGCAAAGGTCGATTTGCCTGCAGTAGAGACAACACGTCCGGAAATAAACCTTTAGCCAATAAAACTGCGTTTCATTTGCAAAAGGATACCAGCAGCCACAATTCTAATAGTTTGTCATACAAAATTGCGAAAGCAGCCGCTTTAGACCCTCACATGAGTCTTTAGCATGTCTGATATACACTAACAATGAAAACATTACGGCCTTACTTATAATCGTTTCTTAAATTTAAAGAAATTGCTCAGCAGCTGATTCTAAAATTCTAACCTATAAACTCCTCTTTAGCCGAATATTTTGGGTACAACCTACGTTAATAATTCAAATTTCGTTTATGTGTGCTTCTCTTAGGTGAACAACAGGTAATACACGTTTATAAGTGAAGAAAAGGATATTCATTGATTAGGGTCTGATTTTGATCCTCTTGCTTAAGAGATGCCTAATCGTTTACTAACGAGATTATTATAAGTAAGGCCTTACATTTTTATCAAAGAACTGACATTCCCAACTAATATAAAATATGCTCTCATGTCTATACAGTAACTAATACAGGTATGAAAGAAGCTTTTACAGTATAAAAATAATTGGATCAATTCACACGTGCAAAGGATTTATAGGTTGTATTGAATATTGCTCCCAGTACAGCTTGTAGAAGCACACAAATCGGATCAAATAACTCTTCTTTCGACGAATAAGACTTAGTTTTTAGATTTCCTTGAATTATTTACAAATATCTACTAAGGTTCTTTACGTGACTGCACGTAAACACGGTCCAAATACGACCTCATTTCTCAGAATAAAAAGTATCTTTACGTATGTAATTTCTATAACAGGGATGAGAGTAGGATATTTTTAATCCCAGAAAATGGAATTTTTCCTCCAAAATGCGGATTGGAAATAAAACGATAAACCTATTTTTTTAAGTGGATTAAATGTAACTATATCTATCTATCTATATGTAGAAATATAAACATGGTAGAAAAACTATGTCAATCGCACAGTAAAAACCTAACTCTATTAGGCTGTAAACTCTTACGTGGCTGGTATCACCATAGGGAATTTTGATTTCGTTATTATCTAATGTTTTACATATTGTTACAACCTAGGCGCCAACAAAAACAAATTCACACCTGTATATCTGTAAAAAAACCACATTTTATTTTATGATCGTCTTGTTTTGTTTACTTATTTATTGGCATGTGTTTACTAATTATTCTAGAGAACAAGTCCATTGTTTTATTGTACTCGTTTATGGCCGTTGAATAATTTGCCAGGTGTTACGGATTAGGTCGACTACAATACGGGCACATTTGTATTTGTGAGGTATAAAATCAGGGCCCGATGTAGAGAGGAGGCAGTCGCGCGAGACCCACGGTCAAGGCGAGACGTGTACATTCGGTAATCTATTAGTGACGGACTTTGCGCGTTTTATTGAACTACGACCTTCTGCATTACTTTTGGATTTGTTGTATTCGTTTATATTTGTACCTGTGTTGTACGTGTTGGTGTAGTTTAAATAAACTCTATAATAATTTCGAAACACGACAAGAACAACTATGCTACTCAATCACTGTAACACTACATGAACAAAAACGTCAAGTGAAATGAAGCATTTTTTACACAAACTTGTGTGCGTATATTAATGTTGTAGGTACGTTACACGTGGTTTGCATCTGTGTGGATAATAGTAATGTTTCCATTGCTAACTGTTCCACCTTGATCTATAGTAATTCGACCATCTAATACTATATTTTCGTAACGCATTGCGCATGTTCGGCTTCTTATTTCAAAATCAGCTCCCTTTAGCCGGCTTCACTTTCAAAGCTCCATATTCGGTATTTTGTTTGTCTGATACTAATCCACAAAGGTATGAACTCGAAATTCAACTTGTAACAAAATTATAGGTTAATTAAATATGACGCTTTCCCCACTAAAAAGCAAAAGGGAAAATAGGACAATCATAAAGAGTTATTTGGAGCGAAAATTTACTGTTCTTGTAAAGCCTATTGGTTGATAGTGGTGAAACCTACAAAACGTGGGAAGCCAGAGAGTTAATTAAGAAATTGAATTGGTCTCCTTCGATATTTATATTTAGAATCTAGCTTATATTTTGTTAACTTATTTATATATACTTCTTTTGAATCTAAAGTCTATTTAGAATTGTAAACGTTTATAAGGTCTGTCACAAAAGTCGTGGTAGCGTAATGGGTAACGCACGCAGCCGAAACGCAAATCGGTCTGCCTGACGACTTTGTCGGTTGGAGCTGCCTGGTCTTGAGTTACGAAGACTTAAAATTCCTATTCAGACGAGAGGGGTAGATTAGAGAAGACCCCCACTGCCACTGCCAAGATATACTTCAATTACTCTAATTATTCATATCTTTCATTCTTCAGGCTTTCTCCAGTGAAATGGATGATGAATTTTGAAATGGCCCAACAAAAATATGACATTACACTAATTTACATTTCCATCAGTTTAGTAGTCAGTTAACTTGCGAAACTGGCAAGTTATGTATGTATCATCTGTCAAAAATTTTCACTTATTAGTTAACAAATGCAAATGTAAATCTTTAGTACCTTTTTTACGACCTTATGTACCTATGCCTTAATTTATTTGAAACGTGACCTTTATTGTACACCAACATAATAAAATTTTTATACCTACTTATTGTCTTTTAAAGT
This sequence comes from Dendrolimus pini, assembly GCA_949752895.1. Taxonomy (NCBI): domain Eukaryota; kingdom Metazoa; phylum Arthropoda; class Insecta; order Lepidoptera; family Lasiocampidae; genus Dendrolimus; species Dendrolimus pini. Next base: position 15,977,062 of record OX457137.1, on the reverse strand, counting down.
ACAAGGTAGTAGTAGTACAAAGCGGCCTTATTGCTTAAAGCAATTTCCCCCAGGCAATCTTATTGTAAAATGAGAAAATTATCGTATAATGTGAAATAAAAAAATTAAGAAGCGAATGCTCAGGGTGCCTAAGACAAATGTCTTAGAGAACCATGCTTACATGATAGAACCGAGGATGTATACCCAGCCGATTGCAAGCAGTGTTATAGTAGAAAGAGGATGCAGCCAGGATTTTGTATAATATTCTTTGAGACTACTGTTTTATGTTAGGCAGTGCAGTTGAATCAATGGCAGACTGTTGTCGGGCCTTATAGCATCAGCCCCGGATCTATTTCAGGGGGGGGGGGGACTAAAAATTACCGCTCCCGTTCGCCTATATTAATACCTCTGCGATACAGGCTCCTAATAAAGCATATACAACTTTTTAAAAGCTTGTTTGCGTAAACTTATGTAATATACACGTGGTTTGCATCTGTGTGGTTGATAGTAATGTAATCGTTAGAAACTATTCTTCTTTTATCCGTACTAATTCGATTATTTAACGCTAATCGGCTTCACTCTGAGAGCTCGGGGCTTTACTTTGAGTTCTTGTAAATTTTACTGGGAGCAAAAGTTGAACAGTTTCAACGATGTCACCTTTTTTGTGAAATGCTACGGTGATTTCGACATATTAGAGTTCCTCTCTAAAACTGAAGATTGGCAAATTAATATTTGAATGTAACAGAAATAATGACCTAGACATATTCACCGTGTTTGAAAACAACAATGTGTTGTTGTCGTGTCAGTCAAAGCCTGCGTTTTCTGGAATAGACAGTTCTTTTATGATAAGACTGCCTATTGCACGTCTGTGGGATATGCTTTGTATGTGTAATGAGTACTGATGTTTTGATTAACTCAGAATACTACTATTAAATATTTACGTATGCTACCTACAGCTTTCTTAAAATCTTCGTCATGTCATTGTCATTTCTATGTATAATAAATCATAATAAGATTATAACTTAGAATAGCAACCAGAAATTGTAAAAAGATACTGTACATTTTTTAAAATATTTTACATATATTATATTGGTGGTAGTAACTTCTGCCAAATAAAACTCGATGTGGACTGTATGACTTACCACATCGATATTTACAAAAAATGTAACTAATTTAAACATAGACAAGTACAGAGAATAATGGTGCTCGTAGTAAGTAATCTTAAAGAGAGAGAGTTGTCGAAGAATAGTAGTAGTTAGTAAGTGAACTTACTAGGTGGAGTCGAGACGAGTGGTGTTTCGGCCTTCAAGGTCGCTTCTTGTGTGGCATGTTGTATGCGACGCCTAGCTGCTAACTGCGCGAGTTATGGGCGTCGGAGCTGTGTGGGGTACGGAGGAGGCGGGCTTTGGCAGGCGGGTTAGAGTGACGCTCTCTCTCTCTGTCCGCAACATCATACATTTGTTGCCTTAAAATAAGACAATAAAGATAAAAAAATTAACAAAAGCAAAACCAACTTTACACTAAAAACCAAAATTTAAATGTTTAACCCACTTCATTCTACAAAATCGTGAAGTCGGCGTCAAGTAAAATATAGAAATAACTATATTTAGTAAATTTGTTTTTATTCTTTTAGTGAAGTCAGTTTTATTTTTGATTAAAAAAATACTTTTTAGTTGCGCAAATACTTCAATAGCTTTAGAAATAATATATTAAGCACCTGTAGAGATTGTACAACTTACAAATTTGCTATCTCACTATTTGGTGTACATGCTCTTCAACAAGGGTTCTTCTCTATTTCCTTGCGATTCACAAATCTGATCTTGCCTTAGTGACTCATCAAAAAAAAACAATTTGAAAATCAGTCCACGAAAAAATCGAGTATACAAGCTTTTTTGTTTTGTCATTTTCTTCAATTAATTATTGTAACAACAAACAAATCAGAAAAACTGTCTCGAACCGACTTTAGTAAAAGAATACCTAATTACCAGGAATTATAACAATTTCGTGATGAACATGAACAGTCCTGAATACTAAGTTTTATTTTTGAAAATAGTCCACTAGATACTTGTGTGATATGAGGCTGGCAATTGCGGGACGCCGAACTTCAGAAAAATACAATGCATGATATCAACTTAATTTCTTATGACTTTATTTCAATTTCCAACACAATTCCAATCGTCGACTTTTCACTTAATCTTGCCTTTGAACGAATGAATAAAAACTCTTTATTGTTCACCATAATCTTAAATCTAGACAATTGATATGGATACATTTGTATAGAACAATGGGCGGCCTTATCGCTTATAGCGATCTCTTCCAGGCAACCCAGTGTCTAAGGAGTTTTTTAAGAAAATTACAAGGACCGATTTTTGGTGGCATATGAAACTAAAATAAAATATAAATAAACTCTTATATATAGATATATAATTATACATACATATATTATATATATTATAAATTAGATATATATTCGTATACATTCAAACAATACATACATTCATGTAATGGAATAATTTTATTTAATAGACCAATAATGGTCCGTGACCATACGTTTAAATGTATTCATTGGTTGAGTTTGTTTGATTGGTAAGGGTAGGGCGTTCCACAGTCGAACAGCGTGTAGGTACAGTACAAGAATTTCCTACGAAGGAAGAAGTGTGTGCAGCTATTGGTGCCTTTTACAGTTATATATTTTATTTATAATAATTTTTATAATTCCTTTATGTTTTATAAAGAAAATATTTTGATTGGTTCAAATATTATTATTTTTTATAATAATTATAATAATAAATTTAGATCTCAGTCAAATAATCATTACCAACAAACGTTAGCTGTTTTTATATTTTTGTCGGTACCTCAAGTAGCACCGTCTACAAAGAGCGAATGTTGGCAGGATTAAAGTTTTCATAACAATACTACTTATTTGTAAACTGTTTAAGTTATACACAGTATAACTTTATTTACATAGTTTAATATAATCTATTACATTATTATATGAGTAACTAGGATATGTCCGCGACTTTGACCACGCTTGACATTAAATTCCCGCGGGATTTTCGGGGCACAAAGTACCGTAGCATTTTAGTGAAAACAGTGTCGGAATAAGCTAATTTTTATGCACCCGAACAACTTTAAACCGCTGTAAAAAATCACACATTTCATTACATACATTTTGCTATTGGTCAATGAAAAAATCACATTGGTACTCGATTTTGTTTAATCTGGCCATTTTAAACCATTCCTAGAAATATTCCCGCGGGGTTCCCAGGTAAAAAAAAGTAGTGCAGATAGAATTTGCTCTTGCGCAGTGAAAACGTATCGAAATCGGCCCAGTAGTTTTTACGTGAATCATAAACAAACTGACAAACTGATAAACAGGCAAGATGTCGCAAAAAAATACATCGCGTTTCCTTCGTTTTATATAGTCTTTTCGAGTTGTGTTGTGTGTGTGTACAGGCATGGCGTATTTAGAATTTTATAATATTATAGATTACTACAAATTTAGTTTCATGACATCTTCAATAAATACATATCAGCTACCATATATTTTAGGATGCAAACAGAAGGTAGTTTATGTAAGAATATCGTATAAACTTACCTTTACAACACATCTATACAGATGTGAAATCTTTGACGCTAATGGGAATTTCAACGTTTCAAATATTTGAATACTACAAGTACAGAACCAAGCAAAATTGCGGAAGGGCAACACGTAACTCCACAAACTCATAAGCTTATGCCCGAGAGAATGCTAACGAACTAAACACGTTTACTTTTACAGAGAAAATTTAATGTAACTGCTTTTTCAAATTGGGTTTTTTTCATCGTTTTAAACCTGCTATTTGTGAAGTGTGTTTGGAACGTTTGGTCTTTTTAACCGACTTTAAAAAGGATGAGGTTCTTAATTCGACTGTTTGAAAGATATACGAAAAGTTTTAAACAAAACTTCAAAATGATATTAGTATGAATTTGAAACATATTTTTAAGTGTCTACGTTTTTCCTTAATCATATTTTCATTATAATATACCTAATTATTTGAAGTTTAACAGAGGTAAAAACAACAACAAACCAATATACATATTATATCTATATAAATAGCTTAGATTAGACTAGAAAAAGCGATACTTTACAAGGGCTGGCGAAGTTTTCTACCTTGTAATAATTTTTAAGATAGTTAAAAAAATGTATGGATTATTATTATGGTCTTTTGTGAATAGTTCATACGACAATTATTTTCAATAATTTTCTATTTTAGCTAAACAAAGTTCTTCATACAATACAATTTAATTTGCTGATAAAAAGTTCTTTTCTTATTCATTGGTACTTTTGTGTGTATAAAATAATGTCTTTATAATAGATAACAAATCTAGAAATAAATTGAAATTACTATGTTAAAGCCCAAATCTTGAAGTATAATAGTTTCTCAGTAAAGTGTACTACAAAAATGCACAGATTCTGGGATAGTTTTGGGGCTCGCTTCGCTAACCCTGTTTATGAAATTCTAATCTAAAATCCAAGCAGAAAGAAATCTCTATTTGTGCATGCGCTGGAAACTGGATCCAGGAACACCCCTAACCACCTCTAGGAGTAGTGGGATCATTGGTGTCGACAGTGCGAATAATGTGCAGCTCCGGAGCTATTCACTACGCGGCAACGCCTTGCGGTTTATAAAGCTCAGGTAAGGCTCATATGGACTACTTGCCCATATCTGTGGGCTGGAGCACAAGCCTACCAGCTTAATCCCCTGGACTGTATTCAAAGTCGAGCCATTCGCGTTGTCGATGATCTCATACTCACAGACGGTCTAGACTACACTTGGCCTTTGGAGACACATCGCGTTTCTCTGCATATTCGACCGACTGTAAAACGGGAAGTGTTCTGAGGTACTGTTCAGAATGGTGCTTTCGTCTTTGTTCCACCACCGTACACAGCTCACCATAGGCTGGATGCTCATCCGCATTTCATTGAACGTTGCGTATATGAGCGACGTGGCTCATATATGCAACGTTTCTCTTGTGTACAGTGGGGATTTGGAACAAGCTCACAGCTGAGGATTTCCCATAGTGCTAATATTGCAGCTTTTTGAAAAAGGTATCATAATATTTCTTCAAGGTTGGCGGCGCGTTGGTGACATCCCTGATGTTGTTTTCCGTCAGCCTCTCTGTTGTATTTCAACAATAAATAGATGGAGAGGAGATTATTTAAAGTTTCATAAATAGAAACGACTTTTCACTCTCTTCTGAAAAGGTAAGGCAAAAACAATGAATCTCCAAAGGTTTAATAATACGATTGCTTATTCGTATTGTTAAAATTTAATACGAGAAGATTACAATGAGCATTATGGCGAGAAAGCAACTAATTCATAACGATCTTAACTTTTTGCCCCAAACCTGATTCAGGGGCATCCATTACGCGAATCCCTACCGTGTTATTTTTCTCCGAGCCTTTATCTCCCTGTCCGCCTTGCGTAGCCAACAAAAGCGCTAAGTAGCTCGAGCAAAAACATTCACGACGTTTTTGCCCCCAAACACGGCGACGAGATTCACCGCTGGCAACGCGCCCGACCACTGAAAGGTCAAATTGTGTTTTAACTGCAGTTATCATTCGTGTCCCATTGTAAAGATTGAAAGATCAAATCCTAACAAAGTCCATGCCATTTAGGCAATGGCGTAGTTGACACATGTCACAATAAATTCTCATACAATGAAATCATATAAAAGAGCGGGTGTTCAAATACCGTGTCACCGTCGTAACTTTAAAATATCATAATAACCTTAATTTTCATTTCATGAAATGAGAGCTTTGAGTATGTAAAGTTATGTAAGTGATATGATAAGAAACAGTGTGATAACAGAGCGTTATGGATTGAAAGAAGATATAGAGACAAGAGTTGAAAAAGGAATGTTAAGGTAGTTTGGGCATGTAGAGAGAATGAATGAAAGCAGAATCACGAAACAAGTACTATATGACAGCAATGTGACTGGTAGAGTCAGTGCCGGTAGACCGAGACGTACTCACCATGATCAAATTGAAGATATTTTGAAAAAAGGTCAGATAAAAAGTAGTTTAAATAAATGTGTATGTATGAATAGATTAATGAAAGTTGATGAAGCGAAGTGTTTGTCAGGATCGTAGCAGGTGGAGATCCATCGTCTCGGCCTACCCCAATGGGAAACAGGCGTGACAATATGTATGTATGTAACTATAATTACGGTGACTGTTTAAACTATAATTAATATGCTAATTGACTCATTGTAGAAATTACGTCATAATTTGCAACACTCGTACAGAACTAGGTGGCTTTGGCGTTTTGAAACATATGTGTCTAAGTTGATTTGACTGGCACCTGACCTATTGAAAAGATGAGACATGTTAGGTACAATAAACTCTAAAATTATTTACATATATCATACTGTGCGCTAGTATATTTTATTATCATCTCATTTTAAATTATCATAATAAAAAAAAATATCTACACAATAATTAATTATTTGACTCGTGTAAGTTATGATGTCCTAACTTGCTAATCTCGTACAAAATCTAGATGATGGCTTAGGCGTTTTCAAAGACGATAAAATGTATCAAGTCGATTTGACTGTCAAATACCTATAACGTGAATTTGTGTGTATTTGTGCTGAAGGATAAGGTGAATATGTGGATCGGGATTATCTATATTTGAAACTTGTCAATTTGTCTACCATATATGTATTTCTGTCCGAGAAAACTATACCTAATTTTCAGCAGTAATATAATACCAGTTCCAAGAGATATAAAACAAATAGTAAACAATAATTTAACATTTAGGGTGGCTTAAAATTTATTTATTTAATTACTCACAAAAATCGCTATCAACGCAGTGGTCACTAATAGGTACACAATACAAAATTAAAAATATACTTCCCAGAAATATGGTACAGAAAAGGTTTTAAAATAAATTATCTCACCAACGACAAAATGTAATGGAATAAATACAACTGGAGTTACGTACTACCGAAACTAGCCCACGGGTTTTAATATTTAGGATGCTCATACAAAAACCTTATAATCTTCCTAAACGGTTTTGATAACACTGTTAACGCTGGATACGAATAAATAGCTATATGGAAGGTACCCTAACCTTCCATACAGCTATTACCTAACCTACATGTTATTAACAACTCGGTTCAAACTTTTTGTTATTTAAAACACGCAAATTGGAATCTTCTGTGTATTTTACATTATTTTGCCAGAGTTTAGTGTTGGTGCTAGTGCTTAACTATGTTCAATTGTTTTATAATACCAGCTTTCTGGGACCTCGTAACTCTTTTGGTAAAAAATGAAACCCTTATGTCGTCATCTTATCTGTCGTCTCTGTATATTGTTACACACCGACAAAGAAATGCGCACCTGGTTTATTACCCTTCTGGCACTTGGACTTTTGTTTACTTTGTGTTTAAAATTTGCAATGAGACAATAGCCTATTGTTATTGTTTTCTTTTATGGCCGTTCGCAGGAATAATTAATCAGGTGTACAGATTACGTTTTCTTGAAAAAACTCAGTCCACGCAGTCGATTGGTGCATTGTACAGTTTACTAGAAAACAATGCCTGAACTGGGGGGGTGGGGCAGTCAAGCGAGGATTATGATACGAGCAAGACGTACATTCGATGAGCGATATAGTGACGGACTTTACGCGTGTAATTGAATCGTGCAGTTTGTTGGTTGCGTCCAGTTATATTTGTACCTGTGTTATACGTGTTTGTATAGTTCTAATAAATTCTATAGTAATTCCAACGGCATTATAATTCGAGTCCTGTAGCTTGTAATAATATCATAGTTGTTTGTTATTGTTATTAAATTAAAAGATAATTAATAATATCTTACATATTTTATCTTTTCGTTAGCACACCCGTTACAAGCCTTGGCAGAGATAAGAGAGACCATAGATAACATTTTTGTCTTTGGTAAAGCGCGAATTAAATGTTTGGATACATTGACATCAAATTTATCGTTCGGATACTACAATGGTAGTTTTACTATTGCGTATATGATCATGGCCTCCAAATTGAGTCTTGAAACTTTCCCAATATGATGAATTTATTATGTTACAAGCTTAATCCTATTCGTGTAATTATTACTAACACGTAAGTAGTCGTGCTTATAGTTTACATACATCACCATCACCATTATCATCTCAATTAATTTCTGGGATTGTCTGGAAGAGGTTGCTTTTTAGCGATAAGACCGCCTTTTTTGCATAATTTTAGTCTTGAATGAATGAATGAATATACACATAATAAGCAGCACTATTACCTGAGAGGTCAAAAAATAATTAAAAACCATGATTTTAAAACAGGAACATGACTTAGCTTGTCTGATGTTGACTGGCAGTGAGTTCCATAAACCGACAGCCTGTACCTACTGTGAAGGTGTTGTTAACGAAGGAAGAAGTGTGTACAGGTGTCAATAAGGAGAGATTACTAGAGCGCAAATAACGGAAATGAGAAAAATGTAGGAAATCAGAACGTTCTTTTAAATAAGGAGGAGTACGAGGATCGAAAAGGATGTTGTACAAAAGAGAGAGCAAGTGAACATTCCAGCGAAGGCGAATAGGTAGCCATTTAATTCTTTGAGTTTGTTGCGTCACTTTTCATCCACCAATTTATTGATGTGTAATTTAGCACAGTTAAAGACTATGGTTAATACATGAACGTGATGCTATGTAAATACAGATGGATGATATCGCTGTTAGAGCTGTTAATAAGTAGGCATTTGTATAAATTAACAAAAATGTTCAATGTCTTAAACGTGTAAATGTAGTATTTAATTTTGATTAGAATGCTGGTGTTCTGTGTGCACATCACGTAAACGATTTAATAATAATCTTTATTTGCCAGAATGTAGTACAAAAGTTGTTACAATAATAAGTTGATGTCCTATACATTCTACCATTTTCATGGTGTACAAAAAATAATAATAATTGTAAATTAATTTAATATTTCTCATGTACATTATTTGAAAAATCCGTCTTCTTTAACATGCCTGTATCTATATTTGTATTTAATTATATCTGTATTTTTACAACCGCTTAACGAAATTATTTAATAGATAAGATAATGTTTCTGTATAAATAGTCCTAGTTAAATTAGGAACAATTAAGAAATTAATATACTGCAAGAGCAATTGATACTCTTGGGCGATTGAGCCATGGGCTGTCAACAGTGGTACAACACCCCATCCAACGGGGTAACATCGTAGACGCACTACTTAACTTATATTTCAACTCTCACAAAGTAAATTATTGTATTGGTCTACAATATAGTGTTATCTATCTATCTATCTATGCTTTTTTATATTCCCGTAGCCTAATAACGAAAACATTTGTCAACTCAGCTGAACCCTTCACAGTCGAATGTGACGCACTAACACGATTTTTTATTGTTATTAGTCTCGAAGCTCGCTCTTGGAATCTAACTTTCGTATCAATGGGTGTACAATTAAGATGAAATCAGCGGCACTGCGGGCTGTTTGAGCTTCTGCCCGGGGATAAATAGGCCCTCATTTAGATTGGAACGACACTAACATACGAAGCTGATTGCTGCGAGCGTACTTTATTTGATTTACCAATAAAGGTAACTAGCAATTAGAACCGCTATTTGTGTGCTTAGGGGACATCCACAAATTACGTCACACGAGTTTCATGTTTTTTACCCCTCCCCTGTCCTTGTCACAGCTGGTCACATTCGTGAACTCCTCGCTCTCTACGTGACGTTACATATTTTGCAATTTTTCACCAAGAAATTATAAAAATAAAACAGCAATTCCGTAATTAGTTTTATTTCCTAATAATTAATTAATTTGTTTTTAAACATTATGCTCACACAGATCGAGTCCAAATATTTTCAAGATTTTCGTTAATACTCGTAGTACAAATTTCGTGTTTTAAAGCTTAAATATATTAGAATTTGGAGTGTGACATCACGAACTGTAACACCCCTTCCACTCCTTGTCACACAATGTCACACTTCGTCGACGCCCCACCCGCCAGGCCCTTAATGTGTATCGTAATTTATGGGTCCCTTTAAAAATGGACAGGAATCTATGTGGTAATATTTACAACTAGGATATGCCAGGGGTTTCGTCTACGCTTGACTTGAAATTCCCGTGGGATTCCCGGACACAAAGTACTACAGTAATTAACTAAGGATGTAAGCTATCGTTTTATTGGAAACTATGTCAGAATAAGCTCATTTTTATACACCCGAATAATTACAAACCGCTCCCGGGAACATTTTATCGCGATTCCCAGAATAAAAAGTAGCGCAGATTTTAACTCAAAGAATTTGCTGTCGAACAGCGAAAACCGCATCGAAATCAGCCCCGTTGTTTTTACGTGAATCCCGAACAAACAGACAAGAAGTCTAAAAAATGTATCGTGTTCTCCATCGTTTAATATAGTCTATTACAGTTGTTTGTTTGTTTTCAGTTGTATTTCCTGATGTTATACCGCTCCCAATAAGCTAAATTAATAGGTTCTACATGGCATAACTAATTAAACTTCATACAATTTTTATTTTATGGTGTAAAATTTCTTGAAAAGCACTTGCTAGCTATTGAAACTTAATTCGAAATTCGACACAAAACATTACATTTTTTAGGACATATATTGAACACGAGCGTACACCTCTATTTAATTATATTTAATGTGTATAACTTAGCCTCGTAACAGAATTTATCTCTAACACACAATTCAAATATTGGATAAAACGTAGATAATAACGTTATTACGGTGAAAGTGAATACGCACGCAATAAAAAGGAAATTTAAAAGCTAAAGAGGCTCAGATTTCTGAGAGCCATTGAATGAAGTATAATATTGTACTTCGTTGATATTAAAACCTTAAAAGTACTGTTATAATTCACAAAAGGACGACGATGTCAGATTTTAATGAATACGGTGGGTATCTAAACGATTTTGGATGGCGTTTTACAGCCATAAACAATGGATATGTATTTCTTGCTATAAACGTACAAGTTTTCTTGTATATTTTTGAATATTAATAATAAGGACCAGTAAAAGCAAACCATGTTTATGTTCTTAAAGGATGACTAGCTATACCCACGACTTTGTTCGTGTGGGATTTGGACATATAGCCCTTTCCAGGGCTTTTTGTGGGGAAACGCGGGGCACGCAGTGCCCTTAAAGGAAATTTCGAAAATATCGAAAAATTGCCATAAAACTGAAAAATATAAAACATCAATTTTGGAAACTTACGAGAATTAGCGTTTCTGTTATATGCTAAATGAAACAAGAGATTTATAACTTTGTTAAATTTGAACTTACGAATATTGCACAATATAAGCTATTTATATTCGATTAAAGACCCTGCCTAATTATTAAAGTTAATTAACATATACAGAATTTTAGCTCGTTATAAGATGATAGGCGCAGAATAACAATGAGGTTACACATAATTAAAAAGATTAAGGGACTCCAGGAGAAACAATATTTAAGAGCATAGTAGATTGTTCACACGAGAGGCGAAAGTGACTATTTAGGCATAATATAGTTTGGAGCACAAGTGTAGTGAGGGCGCTAATAGTTCGAGTGCCTAAATGGCCTTTCACCCGAGTTTAAAACTCTGATTTTCATTTGGAATATGACGAAAGTTATTTACTTATTATTTAAACAAACGACAACTTAATATTTTCTTAGCGTTTCGCGACTTGTATACATAATAAAACTACGTTTTAACGGTTTTAAGCGCGGTAATTTATTTGATTTTGGTCGTAGTCGTCGGAATAACCAAAACCAAATAAATTACCGCGCTCAAAACCGTTAAAACGTAGTTTTATTAAACGACTACTTGTGTAATGAAATCTCATCTGATAAACTCATTTACTACGTCACCTATGAAACGTTGAGTTCTTTTTTCTGGGGCATTCTACTAGACAGTATTTTTTGTCACTGATGATAGTGAATATTTAGCTCAAATTTATGTAAATTAAATAATAATTCAGTGTAAAGTAAGTTATAAGTATTAAATTATTTTACAAAAATGACGATATTTTTTATTACAATTTATTCCGAGATTTAACGGTGGCTGTAATAAAAGTCGGGATATGAGTCGCAGTATTATCTATGGTTCGCATAGTTTTTAATTTTTTGACAGCAAGACTAATCGTTTCCCAGGGACGAAAAGTACTGTATTCATCCCTGTAATCAGGAAATTCCACGCGTACTTTTAGAATATGGGAAATGAGAAATTATTTAAGAACCTATTAGAGAAGTTCCTTTTTTATTGTTTAAAACAAATGTAATAATTACTATTTATTCTGAACTTTATAATTAGTAAAATTAAAAGAGACTTAAATGAAAGAGCACATACAGTAATTTAACTTTCACTACTTTAAGTTAATGGACAATTATCCAGCTCTGAGTACGGAATTTAATTAGCAAACAGATCTCTTATCTTTAGCAGATTATCTTTTCCGTAAAATATTTAGCATTTGAGTGTAAATTTTCAAAATTCCTTGCGAGATAGAAGTGTATTACAACATAATCATTATTGTTAATATTAATTTGAAAACTTATTGCTTCTGACTTGTGAAAACTGAAGTTCCCGAAATCTCCCATCTCAGGAAGTATAACAATAATCATTTCCATAGTATTTATTATTGTTATGATAAAACAATTTCGAAATTAATTTATTTACACGAAGTAATAGTTTTATTACAGTCAATGTTTATTTTATTTAAGTAAACGGGAACGTAAGCTATTTTAAAATTTTTAATCTATCAGTAAATTTAAATAAAGAAATAAAAGTAGTATAGTTATAAGAGTAACAATAAAAATCTTAAATACATTAAATATACGCTTATTTAGAGAAAAAAGTGCACATACCTAATACTTCCTACTCATTAATGTTATTTATTAAAAACAACTCTCATAGATATTTGCCATTTCAATATGGAACAATATTTACAAACACACAACACATTTATATAACAATCTCAAAGTAATACATTACCATATATCGATTGAACCTCAGGGAATTTCAGGTGTTTCTATGGCAACATTAATATAATTCCGTAATGCCGTTGTTACGCATTGAGTAATGAGATATTATTTCTGTTTTCCTGTGTTGATGAGTATTATAATTATACTTACGTAATATAATCTATTGTTGATTGGGTAACCTCCTAAGCTTGGCAACAATTTTTTTCAAATTCAATTTATTGCAGTGAAAATGGGTAGATAAATTTATAAAGACGTTATGAAATATGTATATACAGCTCACCATAATCGACCTGTCGGCACACATAGATCAAATTTCATAATCATAGAAATGTCAGCTCATTTGATAGAATTAAAATGCTGTTGGAATTACTATAGAATTTATTAGAACTATATAAACACGTATAACACAGGTACAAATATAACTCTGGACACAACCAGTACAAACGTAATACACGATTCAATAACACGCACAAAGTCCGTCACTAAACGTACACACGTCTTGCCTCGCTCGTGTTATCGTTTTGACTGCCTCACCCCTCCGTTCGGGCATTGTTTTATATTAAACTATAAATACAACTATAAATAAACTATACAATATGTCTCGACACAATACTCGACCGCATAACAATAATTTCTAAGTATCATACCTGGCTTATGACCATCATAAACATTAGAATATGGCCTGTTTGTTTAATTACAAATTTGAAACACAAAGCAACCAAAAGAAGTCCAAACGCCGAAAAAGGTATTAAAATGTGTTCCTACAGACGCAGGTGTGATTTTGTCTTTTGTCGGCATTCGGTCGCAACAATATGTAGAATGATAATGATAAGCCTGCTAATAAATACGCATACTTATGGCTCATTGATTTTTTCGCCTATATGTCACTGTAAAAGTGAAATTACACGTGTTCACTTCTGTCTCTCTATTTCGATAGAAATACAAAGGAACATCCCGTACTCTTCCAAAGCTGCATTTTTGTTACTTTATATATTATACACATTTATTAATCTTAAAATGAATAAAGTTGAAAATTGCTGGATTAAAAATGTTATTGAACGGTAAGTTAAATTAAGTTCATTAGCTACGAAATGGAGTAAACTTTTTATCCTGAAAATAAGTACGTCACACGTTTGAAATGGCTGCATTTGTCACGGGTTGCTCCTAAAATGGTGCTTCAAATTTATCGCTGGCAATTCACTCAAAACGCTAGGATTCATTTGAGAAAATAGCTTCGTTATTTAGGTCTAGCGACCAATTCAAAATGAAATATTTCGCAAGTGGATTTCTGAAATTGTTTCATAAATGTGCGCGTAAGATGTGAACTACGATTCTCGAGAGAAATTCTTTGCCCCTTTTTGTGGTGAGATGCTTTCTGAATAGTATAAAAAAATAAAGTGTTGTATTATACAGGGCGTTACGGCTATACATATATATGATAATTCATCAGTTCCAAAAACATCCCAAGCAACCGAATACCTAACTGTTATCAAAACAAAGTTTAACGAATTAGCCAAAAATATTTAATGTATTTTTATTTCATTTTATTTGGGGGGCTAACAGCTGTAGTCTTACAAATCAAGTAACAAAATAAATAAAGATGAGCGAGCTATTGATAAGCCAACACAGATGATAGTGAAATATAAAAATGACTATGAAATAATCTTAAAAGGAAGAAAAAAAAACAATATTGTAACGCGATGATAGATATAGGTATATTGCAGCGTGGTACCATAGCTAAAACTTACCTATATGTACCGCGTAACTGATTGTATTTGATTAATTTCGCAATCACAGATGCAAGGCTATCCACCAATAAGTCCACGTTCACATAACTCGACTTGCTGAGTTTGTTAAGTTCGTTGACTGTTCTGACAATATTATTATATGAGTGGCGTCTGTAAGCTGTACCAGTCAAGGGTGAATGTTCTACTATTATATTAATGTCTGTGGTGAACGAAAGTCCGCGCCACCAATAAAGTCCCACAGACGCGGCGCTGCTATTGCCTTACTCAATTCTGCCAGATTAATTATTTGCTAATCCGTATAAATCGATGTAGGTAATTACTGAATAATAAATACAACATATTTCATAAATAAACCTGTAAATTTATTTCCTCGCTACTTTATGAGCAATATTCGATCAAATGGGTAGTTGCAATTTTTGATTCCTTTATTTTCCCTGGGACTTTTTCTGTGGGGCGGAGTCAAGATTTTTATCTTATTTATTTATGTTTTTTTTAAAATTATCACTTAATCTTATATTCCTAAGCTAAATTTTAAAGATTTTCAATCAAATGAATTAACATTTATGTTATCCATGAAATCAAGTGAGGTAAAAGAGCTGGGGTAATGAAAGTAGACATTCCCATTGTTCAGAATTTTTTTAGAATAGAATAGAATAACATTTATTGTATAAACTGTCACAAACATAAAATGATACACAACCCACCAATCCCCTTTGAAAAAGCGTCGTATGTATAATTATTGTACACTAGCGTTAAACCCTAGGCAGTAACTTTATTTTACTTACATAAAACTTAATTTGGTTTTTTGTATATAAACCGTCAGTACAAAAGTTATCTAATTGACGGTGAAAATTGCTTAAAACTGTGTTGCGTGGTATAGGAGTTAGCGGATGTACAGACAAACAGTTCTGGAAAGCGAGTTTGTTTTATACTATATAAATAAGCACGAATAACCCAAGTAAATAACCTGAGAAAATTAAGAGGACTAAAATATCGGGTTAGAAATAGGAGCTTGAGAACATTTCTAAATTGTGGAGTAAACAATAACTAGTAGAAGTAGAATTCGCCACAAAGGCCGGAGAAGGAATTTTAGTCCATACAGCCAATCCTGATGTATATATAAGTCTTTGTATAGTAGCGCAGTTATATTGTAGGTTACAACCGACACCATTCAACAAAGTTCTTGTGAAAGTTGAAAGGTCACATTTGACTATACAGTTCACATTTCTCACAAAAACACATAATTACTACTCAAAAACTATAAATATCCTATAACTATTGTTCATTTAAGCGCAATTTTACACAATGTTAGAAAATGAAAATGCACAGCACAACCTCCCCTTTCAGTTCCCGCCAAAAACTCTCGTGTAAAAAATATACTATGACCATGAGGCTAACCATAGACTATACCATTCATCATGTTTCCCATAGTAAATTTTGAAGTTATACTTCTTTAGGCGCGTTAGGGAAAAATAATGAGAGTAAATTTTTACGATGCGTGCGCACACCGTCACACGAAAAACCTACACCATGAAGTTAGCTATAGTCAACCGACACCCTGAAGTTAGTTATAGTCAACCGACACCTTGAAGTTAGCTATAGTCAATATTTTAGTTTTTCTATTGTTAGTGTCGTTTTTTATCTTGTTAGACCAAAGAAGTATAACTTCTAACGCGTGTACATAAGTACACACACACACTTTTTTTATTATGGCGTGTACACACCGGCGCGAGTGTACTCTTCTCATGCTCGGCTGGACCAGTGTGTGTGCACTTCCGTTGGTCAATCGTGCGCCAACAACGATAAGCAACTTATTTGGCTAAGAGAGGTTATATTTTGTAATTGTTTAGACCTAAAACTTTACAGTTTCGTGTTCAATTCACTACATTTACAAAAAAACTAAGTCAATGTAGAGAACTGCACAGAAAAACAAAAAAAAGAGAGAATCCTAGCCAACCTGATTGAAAATATCTAATACGTAATGAATTACATGTGGGCAACCTGAGAATGTATCTGTTACTGAATTACAGTGATAGTTGTCTATATCGCGATTGTAGCGTCGACTTTTTTACTAATCCGCCTATTCCCCGAATACGAGGTTATTTATAAAAAGTATCCTAAGAATTGACTCGGATTATAAGTCAGTTCTGTATCCATAATAAAACTAGGTTTTAACGGTTTTAAGCGCGATAATTTATTAGGTTCTTCTCTTCAAGCCGCAACATCTTGTGAAGCGGTGGTAAATTAGATTAGGCTCCCATAGAGTAAATAATAACTATAAACAAAATTAAAACTAAATAATTAAAATGAACAAGTTGGCGGTAGGCTAAATAAAACTTTCGTTGGACAAATGTCACCCAAATGTAAACCAAAACCTAATAAATTATCGCGCTTAAAACCGTTAAAACGTAGTTTTATACATAATAAATGTCTACATAAGACAAGTCGCGAAAACTTAAGAAAATATTATCAGTTCTGTATCATTCGTATACGTTTCATAGTTATCAAAAAATGCGAATGCAGCGCGATCTTTTTCGCTATTTTCGTCCATCCCACGGAAACAACGAAATTTATCAGGATAAAAAGTATCCAAGTTACGCCCTGGGATATAAGTAAGCTCCGTTTTGAGTTTCACTTAAATCCATTCAGTAGTTTTTACGTGATATTCCAACAGATAGACAGTCAGACAAAATTTATAAAAATTTCATTTTCGGAGTCTCCTGTTCCGCGTTATTCCCCCTGATTTTCATCACAGTTTTAAACGCAATGAACAAACTCGAACCATTTACAGATTTATCATGATACATTGTGCAAATAATTTTTTCCAACGATTTTTGTTATAGATCAACTAATATAATTTTTTTAAAAATTAAAGTACAGTGCTGTATAAATAAAACCACATCGTATGCAAGCACTCATTTGTGTACAATACATAATTTTGTTGACCCTTACCGAACGAGTCATTTGGGCGCTTTAAAGAATGTTTTATAACCCGTACAGAGATTTTAGGGGTTTTCACCTTTTCTATATCCCCCGCTGATAATAATTATTACTCTGAGTAACGCGATGCGATAAACCGTACGATTGTGATTTACGATTATACCTTCCTATGTACAAAAAATTTACGTTTTTTTTATGTGGTCATGTTTTTGTCAAGTTTGGTTTTCGACTGTTACCTATGTGAGTTCAAGCTAACTTGTCTCAGGGAGTTTTTGAAATTTGTATTCGATTATTGTCACTTCAATTTAAGGAATCATCGGTAACGTCAAGGGGTGGATACTTGAATGTATGAATATCCAATTGCGGGAACATACCCATAATACGTGACTCATTTTTCACAATTTTTTATCTCCTTCTCATCTAGTTTTCACGTCGTAATTCGTAAATATGGTTTAAGTTATTTTTTGTCGACAGAAAGTTAAAAAAAATTTATTTGGCTCATATATTTGTCTTTATTAATACAGCGGTCACCGCGTGACGCCAAGAGTGCGTACATACCTATAAGTGAAATTAAATTAATTTCACATTACATAACCGATATGTGGACATCGACGTGCAGATTTCTTTAGGATATTTTCATTCTTCGTCCGTGTTACGACTTTGCAGGGGATTTGTAGAATGTGAATTCGAAAATGCCGTTCATATTAACGCAAAGTTTATTAGAAGTATAGACACGTAATTCACAGTTCTTAAAAGTATAGCCGAATACAACAAAAAAACCGTAGTGCAGAAATCGTTATCACATAAATCGCGCAATGCTCGTCGTTATAGGATACTCGCTCCAAAAGTGCATTAGGTAACGCCTCGTTCGCAGTCAGAACACGACTAGCGCATTTCTCGACTGACTGACCTTCATCTATTTGTAAATTAGACATAGTTTCTTAGCAACATGCCACCTACTGGTTCTTGAAATCGTTAAATGGTCGGCTTAATGGCTTGCAAAAGTTTGCAAAGGACTGTGGTTTTATGACCTCTTGCTGCGGAGTAAACAAAGACATTACCGCGAACAATAAATCACTGAAATTCCAAGGGGTAATAAGACACCTGCAAAGAATAAGTCGCATCGGCTCGCAACAATAATATTAACAATATTGTAACGACCTGAATGCCGACGAAAGACAAATTCACACCTGCGTACCTATAGCGTACATTTTATTACCTTTTCTTCATTTGGACTTCTTTTGTTTACTTTATGTTTAAAATTTGTAATAAAAAAACAGCCCATTGTGTATTGTAATCTTTTATGGTAGTCATTAGCCAGGTATGATTCTAAGAAATTCAGTATACAAGGCCGAGAGACATATTATATTTGTGCAGTATAAAACAATACCCCAATATCTCCATTAAGCGTAATTGTCTCCAAGCGAAGTAAGACGTTTGTACTAAATTCGGTAATCTATTTAGTGACGGACTTTGCGCGTGTTATTATATTTTTATCTGTGTTATACGTATTTGTACAGTTCTAATAAATTCTAACGGCATTTTAATTCGAGGCCTGCAACTCGTAACAATATGAATATTCTTAAGGCATAAAGGAAAACGGTAAAGTTGGAGCATGATGATGTTTGCCACGACTGTATTATGAAAGGTTAATTACTATTTAATTGTAGCCAAATCAGAAATTCAACAGTCCTTATTGATTTTGACAACGTTGGAATAATTAATTATTATCGAAACAAAACTTTATTTCGGATGTGGGTTTCGCTTTGAAATTTAATTGTTGCCTTGCGCTTGACATTTTAATCAATGCGCACATTAATTATTAATAATTAAACCCGTTGTATTATTTAAGTGTCTGATTTTCGTGTCCCTTTATTTAATTTAACAAATTTAATATAAGTAATTTGGCGTTCGGTTTCGAAAGAGATGGCTCAAATACGACTTACATTGATTTTGCTAATATCGAGGTGATTTAAAAAGGCAGACAAGAAAGGAGACATAATGAACCTAACCATTTGTCGGGTATCTTCACAAGTTGTAACTATAAGTAAATCTAAAGGATTGTTACAGTTACTTAGTAGCATAGTTGTTCTTGTTATGTTTCCGTTTAAAGTTGATAATTAATTTTGTTATGTACCCTGTTATTTCTAAACGATACAATCGGCCATTTCCATAATGGAATAATAAATATATAACAATAATATACTGTGGCAATTGTGAAGGTTATAATTCAAGGTCTCCCAATTGTATATAGACGGTAGTCATTACATTTCATTTTTATGTTGGCAGACGCGATAGATTTGTACTGTGTTCGGTTTGTTTTATTACATGTAAAACTTTAAGTACAATGTTTGATATAATATCTTGTATAAAATTATCTGGAATTTGCGAACAGTAATGTATGCAATTCTTTTCATTCATAACACTTTAATTAAAATAGTTTATCAATGACTTCAAACCGCTAACGGTTATACTAATTCCTAAGTTTCATGTACTGTTAAATTGTTGGAGGGATGGTGAGGTGTTCTAAAAATGCTTGTCAAGTGTTCATAGTTAGTGTATTATAATATGTGTTAAAACCGTAAGGTTCTCTGATTATAAATATGTGACCAGTTGCTGTTCTTTTATTACCATAAACCCTTGAGTTGTTGAAAGTATAACAAGATATATCGCACTTACACAATTTAGAAAATTAGAGAAACTACATTTCTATTATATGAACTACGTAAGTTTCGAACACTCTTTTTATTTATTTTTTATTGTGAAGTTGGCAAACAGGCAGACGGCCCAACTCATGGAAAGCGGCTACCGTTGCGTATAAGCGTTTGCAACACCAATGGAAACGCCAACACGTTGTTCAGTAACTGTAGACATAGTAAATCGAACAACAATATTTTCCCTCTTAATAAACAAAAATTGTGTGCAGTTCACATCCAGAATTAGTGAAACTTCAGAGAATATACCCACAGATAGTTCTTCTCTAACTTTTATTAATATAAATATTCATTATATTATATTTATTAATATTAAATTTCGGTCCAAATTGGATCTTTGTTTAATCATCGTTCTTATTGTATTTCTATTCTGTGCTACACAATGTAAAACTCTTATCATCATCATAAAAGTCGTGGTAGCGTACTGGCTAGCGCATGCGTCCGAAACTCAAAGGGCGCGGGTTCGATCGCCGGATCGCATACATCACTTGACACGTGCAAAAAACGGTGAAGGAAAACATCGTGAACCTGCACATCGAGATAACCGATTTGTCAAACCTGCCAAGCCGCCTTGGGCAAGCGTTGCAGGTATACTGTCCGTTCCCCCTATAATGAGGCCCGAGCTCAGCAGTGGGATATTTATGGGCTGTTATTATTCCTCTTTTTCCTTCCCTCTCTCGCGGGGGTAAGGGGTTTTGCGAAATCCATCTAGCAACCCAAACGTCAACCTCACCTCCCCGCGGTACTCCCTGCCGCCTACTAACGAGGCTCTGACGACCGATCAATGGCGGTATAACCATCAACAAAAATCCGGCTTACATAAATCCCTTGATCGGAGTCGGGCAGCAGCGTCTCCGATGCGAGTAAGCCGGTACTGCGGTCACCAACCCGCATGCCAAGCGTGGTGACTATGACATTGCCTCCAAATATGAAAATATGTTATTATTATATTATACGTAACAATATAGTACGCAGGACTCGAATTAAAATGCCGTTGGAATTACTATAGAATTTATTAGAAGTATACAAACACGTATAACATAAGTACAAATATAACTAGACACTACTAGTACAAACCGCACGATTCAATAAAACGTGCAAAGTCCGTCACTATATAGCTTATCAAGTGTACACGTCTTGCCTATATCGTAATACTCGCTTGACTGCCCCACCCCTCCGTTCGGGCATTGTTTTATAGTAAACTATATAATACAACAATCGACTGCGTGTACTGAGTTAATCCGCACACCTGGTTAATTATTCCTGCGAACGGCCAACAAAGTCGAAAACAATAACAATAGGCTATTGTCTAATTGCAAATTTTAAACACAAAGTTAACAAAATAATTCCAAATGCGGGAAGGGTAATAAACCAGGTGCGCATTTCTTTGTCGGTATGTAATAATATGAATACATACCAAGGAACATAAAAGCTTATTTCATTCTACTTTTAAATGAGTTTTAATTATATGTAAAAGAACACGCAAACATAACAGGGCGTGCTATGTTGAGATGCCTTTTATGACTTTGTATAAAAACTCCTGAGCAGAGGTCCTTATGTTAGCTTAATATTCCTTCCCTTTGAAATGGCTAGACCCATTGCCGTGAGAACGGGCCTATTCACCCGCCAGAGTGGTTTCTTTCATCCCCGGACCGAACAAAGGCTCGTGCAATCCTGAGACGAGCCAACTGGGTAGCGGATGAGACACTGTTATGACATGCTCATGTTTTACACCTATATATAGTATTATGAAGAAAAGTTGCATTTATGTCTAATATTGATTTCTGATACATTATGTACTATTAAATAAAGTTGAAGTGTATGTGATTTCAAACTAAACATCAAAATTCTAGAGAAAACTAGTATTGTTTATACGATACATAATTATAATTATAAGGCCGTGTTTAGAATACTTGTATGTATTAAATCCAAATTTGAACTCACATTAAACAACCAAAATCAATAGTTCAAAAAAAATGTGTGCGTGTACTAGTGTACACACGTAAGAAGTGAAACTTCTTTATGACCTTATTTTTCGAAAAAATGATCTACTATATGCAACTTTACAGAAATTGGTTAAATAAATAAAGCCCGAGTCGAGTCGACCGTGATAGGGGCAAGAAAAAGATGGCGCGTAACCAAAAAATGTGACGGTAAATGGTGAGCTGCAATATCAAAGTAAAACTAATTTAAAAAAAAAATATATACCCAGCCCAACAGACCACTGTTGCTAGGCATTGTACCTAGAAGGCTATCAGCATTACCTCGCTAGATATAAATCCTTTGAACGAGGTAAGCTCCAGCCTTTCGGTCTCCTGTTGTATCGACCAGGCGTTTTTTGATTTTTGAAATAATTAGCATGGGCCCAAAGTCTCCACCCAAACGGCTCAAATATGTAACTTGTTCCAAGGGTTGCATATTTGAGCCGAACTTGTATGTTGGTCAATCTGCTATATAAAATTAAATTTGTACATATAATACAAGAACATTGCTGTATATATAACATACGTAAAAAAAACATGCCCAGACAACAACAATATCCTTTACAATCTACTCCCTATATATAAAAGAACTTTTTAGTTTTCTCTATCAATGCCATTCATGTAATTTGCGCTCAAATGAATATCTTTTGTTAACAATACCTGAACACACTTTTTCCTTTGTAGGAAATTCTTTTGCCGTACAGGCTGTTCGACTGTGGAACTCCCTCCCCTTACCAATCGGACAAGCTAAATTAATGACTTCATTTAAACGTATGATCACTGACCATTATAAAATTGTTGCATTACAATTGTTTGAATGTATATATATATCTAATTTATAATATCACCATATATTTAATTATATATGTATATAAAAGTTTACTTATATTTTATTTTACTTTAGTATACCATCAAAAATCGTTCCTTGTAATTTTCTTTAAAATCTCCTTAGACACTGGGTTGCCTGGAAGAGATCGTTATAAGCGATAAGTCCGCCCATTGTTCTAATGCAAATGTATCCATATTAATTGTCTAGATTTAAGATTATGGTGAATAATAAAGAGTTTTTATTCATTCATTCAGACAACTGGAAGCATTGATATATTGATTTCCACTGCATATTCACGCATTTCTATTCCTACCTACGTTATGTATATATCGTACCTACATATATATTCTGAAAAGAAATGAAAAAATAATAACCTTGTGTTTATTTCAATTTTTATGCAAAGAATATTATAATAAATAGATAGATAGATAACACTTTATTGCACACCAAAATAATATACAATTACAAAAACAGACCATATTTACAATATTTTCTAGGCAATACAACAGGCGGCCTTATCGCTCAAAGCAATCTCTTCCAGGCAACGTAAACGAAAGAAATTGAATCAGGCGAAATAGGTGGCGCAGGAAAAAGGAAATAGATTCATATATACTTAAAGTAATTTAATAAATATATATTTAAAAAAACTCAAAAATCAGAATATGAATAATTATAATATTTTGTAATATATAGAGTATATAGGTGGTATACATATACATTTTACAACCAAAGTAACAATTCCGGATATTATAATATATATTATCTAGCCATTATTTATAATGTCTACTCAATTTAGATAAAGCGATAATTGACACAGAATTAATCACATTAACTAGCAATTTTATATAATATATTCGTAGACTTGGGATAATGTAATGAAACAAGTAGGTATAGGTAAAGATTATAAAATTATATTTCAATTTGCTTAAGAATTGAAATAACATTGTCATAGATAATAATTCTACGTTAATTAACATTGCTATAAAGTTATTTAACTTTTAGTTATAAAGTAAATTTAAAGCTCACTAGCCATAAACCAAAATTTAAAAAAAACAGAGATCAATACAAGTATTTGGTATCACTCTTTAAAGACTACAATAATAAAATATTTAAAATGAACTAACACTATATAACTTCATAATCAAAGAAATTTCATAATAAACTTGATAATAATAACAATAAATTTACACCTATTACCATGAGATAGCCGTGATCACGCCACGCGGCAGCGGAATGAAGAGCGGGAGGGTAGCAAGTCAGTTAGACCGTATTTATTACTTTGGCTAACTTTGACCCGCTATTTTGAATAATATCCGGATAAAGTGGTAAATTTATCAGATTGTCTAGTCAATTTTGCTATTGTATATAATGACCAGTCATTATGTATAATAGCTATTTAATCACTGTGACTGTAACATATACATGCATATATGCTTTGATTATATAACTTTATAATCAAAGACTTGATGGTTTTTATCAAAGTATGTATTATATCTCCTATATTTTATAGGAACAGGCCGAGTAGTCTTAATCGCAGGGGTGTGTGCATCAACCTCGTATTGAATTAATGATTAAAACAAGGCGATAAAGCAAAGGTGTGGGAAGGCCTGAAAATGAGCTTAATGTGTCTGCGTAAAAGCAAAAGATTAAGCTCATCAAGTTGCCCCTCCTGCTGTCGAATGAGTTTTAATGACTCAATTAACACCTTAATACTGTCGCTTAGATTTGCCAAGCGTTTTAGCGACAGTTTTGATAACATTTTACAACCGTCGAAGAACCGGAAATTAAGATATTGGAGGAAAATTGAAAAGTGATATTTTGCTGTGCAGTTTTGTTTATTTTTTAGATATATTTTGTTGACATAGAATACCATACTTTAATAATTAAGTTCATAAATATCCTTTTTGTGTTGTGTATAAAAATGTGTATATTTATCATTATTTGTTAACAGCACCACTGTCAGTATCAGTAATCAATAAAAAATCTATCAATGCCTACCAAGGGTTGGTTGGGAAAGGTCGCTTTTGAGCGATAAGGTCTGCTGTTGTACTATATTTTATCTATTTTTAATTGTGTTTGTTTGTATTCTTTGGTGTACAATAAGGATTTTATCTATTTAATATTAGTTAAAAAATAGCAATAACTGTTAGATTGTCACCTGTAACATCGACCAATCGGTCTGTTCGATCAAAAGTTGCATCTGAGGTTCTTTAGATTCTACACTGACAGCTAGGTAGGTAGAATTGTTTGGTTTGTAAAGTTAGGTAAAGTAGTTGTTGAATTACTAAACTTTATTGTACGTAAACTAAACTGTTAAATTTCAAATTTTACTCTCAACTAACAATTTATCGAGAGTTTGTAATTTGACTAGAATTATTATAAACTAACAATTCTTGCAATTAAGCGGTTACATATTATAGGACAAACGAAATATACGAGTATAAACATGCTTCAAATGAGCGCTCAAGGGGTACCTTCTTACGTTTTTAAATTATTTTTTAGTCTATAAATCCTTTTAACTATTATCAATAAAGGCGTTCAAGTTTTTTGGCAATAAAATAATAATAGCTTGAGTTCAAAGAAACGATTTCGATCAACAACAAAAGTGATACGGAAATTACTCGTTTTCGTATGACTTCCACTACACCGCTCCCGCTGTTTCCCGGAAAAGCTCAATACAATCCACGTAAAGAATATATACTTACTAGAGTTCTCCCCGCGGTTGCGTCGCAAGTCAAAGCCTAGTGTACCTCTTGTTTCAAGACCAAGCATTAATACATGGTTACATTGTATTAAATTTCAATGAAGTGCTATTTGCCCCCGGAAAATTCACTTCTTATATCGCAAGCTATCCCATCTACCAGGATGAAAAGTATCATGTCCATTTTTGGTATTATAACTACATGTGTACTAAATTACATCAAGCCCGATCCAGTATTTCACTAATTTTTCCGTGAAAGTTTAACAGAGAGGCAAACTGAGTCACTATCGCATTTTTTATAAATGATGAATTTTTTATATCTATACCCTTGAAAAAGGATTGGTCTCCCATACAAACTTTCAACCCATATTTCAACCCGTTCTAGTTCTATTTTTGCGATAAAAAGCCTGTGTGTCAAGGCAGTCTCGTTTATCATTTGTACATTACAAAAATGACGACAATAACATGACAAATAAAACAACTTTTATTCCGGAAAGTATTCCATTTTTCGTGATAAAAAGTGTGCTATGTCCACCATCCTCGGCATCGAAAAAAAATCTTTTATATATAAAAATGAATGTTTGTATGTCCTTTATAGAATCGTAAACTATACATTTGATCATGTGACGATCTTTAGCAAAGTTGTTGTTCATGACCCAAAGAAGGTTTCTGAGTTGGTTCACAATTGGACCTGGTTGGTGGCGCTGCTGTCGGCATATCGATTGAAGCTTTTCCGGGCAGGATGACGTCTGTGAGGGACAGCTAGTACAATATATATACTAAGTTTCAGCCAAATCGGTCCAGTAGTTTTTCCGTGAAAGCATAACAGACAGACGGAGTTACTTTCGCATTTATAATATTAATAGGGATATCCATCAATCCACTTTGCTTTTGTAACCAATCTCTTTCATCTATTCACTTTAAATTAAAACTACTAAAATCTATTAATATAATTAGTACTGCATAAATACTCGTAAGAGTACCGGTATTTATCAAAGCTCTGTTTACACGAATAGGATAAAAGTCTACTATTGAAAGTGTATATTTTTATCATACGAGCCTATTCATCTTTTATATGTTGTTGAATTTAAGGCGCGTATACATACGCCAACATTCAATACACTTTTTTTACATCCCAAATAATGGATATGTGTGAATGTACGTTTTGGTCTCTGATTCTGCTATAAATGTTTTTTTCCTTAAAGGTCAGAGATAGGTAGATACATTTTATTTGATAAAAATACCAGTATGACAGCGATCTTAGGTTTCCGTAAATAATATTGAAACAAAGATTTTAATTCTTATGAAATAAGTCACATTTTATATCTAATTATTATTTTTATACTAGAATATTAACATTTTCGAAACACTGTTTTATGGTTGTCTATTATACTGTTACCAAGTACTTATTTTACTTTTGACCTTTGCACGTCTATCAAGTTACATATTTCTTGACAATAAAGCCCACATGAAACAAATTACACTAATTGTCGTACTTTATTGTTGTGGGTGACGTAATAGTGTGTTTTGCGACTAGCCCAAAGCCTATTAAACCACCGACACTACACCTAAATAAATCGAAATCAATTGTTTTTAACCGACTTCGAAAAAAGGAGGAGGTTCACAATTCGTCGAGATCTTTTTTTTTTATGTATGTTCGCCGATTACTCCGTCATTTATGATCCGATTTACGTGATTCTTTTTTTTGTTCGACGCGGAATAGCTTCCAATTAGTCCCCTAAAAATTTTACATAGTTTGGCCCAGTAGTTTTCATTTTATGGACATTTTTCATGGAAATAATTTTCACTCCGTTCCATATGTTCGCCGATTACTCCGTCATTTATGATCCGATTTACGTGATTCTTTTTTTGTTCGACGCAGAATAGCTGTCATGTGGTCCCCTAAAAATTTGACATAGTTTGGTCCAGTAGTTTTCATTTTATGAACATTTTTCATGAAAATAATTTTCACTCCGTTCCATATGTACACCGATTATAAAAATAAAAAATGTTGAATGAATGAATGAAAACTCTTTATTGTTCACCATAATCTTAAATCTAGACAATTAATAAGGATACATTTGTATAGAACAATGGGCGGCCTTATCGCTTATAGCGATCTCTTCCAGGCAACCCAGTGTCTAAGGAGATTTTAAATAAAATTACCTTAATTAATCGATTTTTGGTGGCATATGAAACTAAAATAAAATATAAATAAACTCTTATATATACATATATAATTATAAATACGGTAAAATTATAAATTAGATATATATTCGTATACACTCAAAAAATAGATACATTCATGTAATGCAATCATTTTATTTAATAGACCAATAATGGTCAGTGACCATACGTTTAAATGTAGTCATTGACTTAGCTTGTCTGATTGGTAAAGGGAGGGCGTTCCACAGTCGAACAGCCTGTACAGTAAAAGAATTTCCTGCGAAGGAAGAAGTGTGTGCAGGTATTGTTAACAAAAGATTTTCATTTGAGCGCAAATTACAGGAATGAGATTGATATAGAAAACTAAAAAGTTATTTTAAATATGGGGGAGTACAGGGATTGTAAAGGATATTGTGCAAAAGTGAGAGTAAGTGAACATTCCGGCGAAAGCGAATAGGTAACCATTTAAGCTTATCCCGAAATTCGGAGACATGGTCATATTTACGCAAACCAAATATGAACCGGATACAAATATTTTGAAGGCGTTCTAGCTTATCTAGTTGTTTCTGGGTTATGTCTAGATAGCAGGCATCTGCATAATCAAGTAAAGGGAGAAGCAAGGATTCTTCAATCTCCTGAGCGAAGCGGATGACGCGAAAAGTTTCCTACTGATTTCAGTTAAATGACGCCGCCAAGACAATTCTCTGTCAATGACAACTCATAGATTCTTCACAGTTTCACTGATTTGTATATCTACATTGTCAAATACGACACGGGGAAGTGATGGCCAATCAATTCTGGAAACAAGCCTACAACTACCGATTATAATAACCTTTGTTTTATTTGCGTTCACCATTAGACCATACGCTTTACTCCAGTCGAGAATTTTAGTGAAATCCGTATTAATTGTGTGGATAGCAACAACTTTACAAATATCACTAGAATTGCATTGTGTATAGATCTGCAAATCATCTGCATATGGTGGTATGACGAAGAAAGGTTATTGGAAATTGAGTTAATGAAGATAGCAAACAAGAGAGGTGATAAAACGCCGCCCTGAGGAACACCAGCAGACAAACCACACCATGATGAATAAACATCATCAATGCGAATGCGTTGCCGGCGTCCAAACAGGTAACTGCGAAACCAGTCAATAGCTGTTGGAGATATGTTAAGAGAACTCAAGATTCCTAGAAGGACATCAAAATCAACATTGTTGAAAGCACTACTGAAGTCGAGCAGCGACAGTATAGTCAATAGACCATTTCCCATACCATGACGGATATCTTCAGTGACCCTAACCAGTGCAGTAGTGGGTACTATGTCCTGGACGGAAACCAGATTGAAATGGATTGATAAGAGAATTGGTGTTAAGGAAAACGCTGAGTTGTTTGTGTACAAGCCGCTCCAGTACTTTAGAGAGGAAAGGTAGGATGTTCTGATTTAAAGGAAAATAATAACGCAATTATTATAAGTGCCGTTGTAAATGGCTTAGTTTATGTATGACAAATATGTTAATTGAAATATGGTTATATATAACACTGCACAACAGATGGTTACCAAATTAGAGGAGCTTCAATTGGAATGTCTAAGACATCCACCGTACTCCCCGGACCTTGCTCCAACAGATTACCAATTTTTTCGAAATTTAGATAACTTCTTGCAAGGGAAAAAATTCAACTCCGATGGGGCAGTCCAAAACGCCTTCAAAGATTTTATTGATTCCCGTCCGAATGGGATTTTTAGTAAAGGGATCAATGAACTACCTATGAGATGGCAGAAGTGCATAGATAGCAATGGTATATACTTTGATTAAATAAATATTTAAAAAAAATTATATTTAATTATATTATAAAAATTATATTATAAAAAAAAATCGACTTTATGTTCCTCCCTTACAAAACGCCAATTCCATATGTAAAGATCTAATATATAGATAAGTTAAAGTGATTAAACTTATTTATTGATGGAGTCTATTTTTATAACAAATCGAGTCGGTAACGCAGTAGGTCCGATATCGTCATCGAGCTGTCAAAAGTAAAATAATGTTTCGAAAGGGTATAGAATATTATAGAATATGAATTTTATGTTATAAATATTTGTAAATTTATTAAAGCACCAGAGTTTATAATAAATTTACAAATATATCAACTATAGTGCTTGTTTCTTGTTTAAAGAGCTATATTTATCTATCCCCCGTCTATGAAAACTACATAAATGACAATAATGACAAAAAGGACAAATCGGGCAAATCGGGAAATTGGGGCAAATTGGACAAATCGGACAACTCTGACTACTCGGACAAATCGGACAACTCGGATAAATCGGACAACTCTGACAACTCGGATAAATCGGACAATTTGGACAACTCGGACAAATCAGACAAATAGGACAACTCGGACAAACCAATCGGACAAATCGGAGAACTCGGACAATTCGGACAACTCGGACAAATCGGACAAAAAGGACAAATTGGACAACTCGGACCACTCTGACAAATCAGACATTCCGGACAACTCCGACAAATAGGATAAAGATGACTAAAATGGATAATCACATGAAACCTATTTTACTTTTTGGGATAACCTTTACATAATGTATTGTTGTGATAATAGATAAATCTAGTAGTTCATTGAAATCTTACAATTTAAGGACCGAATATTGCATTTTTTAGAGGACGCAATTTTATTTTTGGGACATGTGTTGTGTGGGGGGTCAATAGAAGCTTAACCTCAAGTTTGTGGGGTCGCCACCCTTGTCCCCCGGCCGCCATCTTGGAAAAAGTGGTGAAAACACTTTTTACGCGATATCTCGGAAACTATGCGTCTTACAAAAAAATTGTAAAGTCATAATTTGTAGCAAATGGGGATTGTTCACTTTTTTCAATCTGGCTATTTGAAAAACCATTTCGAGGAATAGTGTCCCTAATCATTTCTGTCTAGTTAAAATTCCAAAAAACGTACGATCTTCTTGTATTTTGTAAGAAATACGTTTGACCTTTATTTGACCTTACTAAATCCAATCAAGTGGACCGTCTGCCTGTTTGCCTGCTTCAGGTGTAAAAAAAATTCTAGCTGTACATTATTTGATTTAAGTTATGTAACATGGATTTTACCTAAAGACCACTTTAAAAAAATTAACGATAACTATAGAAAATAATAATGGTTGAACACGAAAAATTATAAGCCTAGCGACAAAATACACTAAAATGATCACGATACGTAATGAGTAATGACAGTGATATTTAAATAAGTAGCACAGATTACTATGATTAGGTATAGATAAAACTTGCTTTTATTATTTTTGTTTTCTAGGCAAAGAAATCAATGTAAACTTGTGCCTTATGACGTCATCGGAGAAATAACTTTAAAATCGATTTATAAAAAAACTAACGCTTAAAATACAAAAATATTCAAATTAGTATCTTAAAATACCCTATTTTACGTAATAAAAATATAAAATCAGAGGGTAATTTTTTGTGAACAATCCCCATTGTTTTGCCTACAAATATGTTTATATAACTTTTTGCCCTTAATTAAAAATTAAAGAAGTTATAAGCTGTTGGCGATGCAGTGGACTGTTGGTGGTTTGCTGGGTTTGGTCGCTGGTTCGGGTGCCAGAAGGATGTCGAAATAAAACGATGAAATATTTGCTACGGGCGGCTTCCAACGGTTGGCGTGGTCGGCGGGAGGGAGCTTCTTTGTTGGTTGCTTAGCGCGAACTGCTGCTTGTCACGAACTACGATTGGGCTTGTAGTGGATGCACTTACCACGTTTAGTCGTAGCTAATTTGATATTATATTTGCGTAAAATATACTATGATCCTGGTTACCATACGCTCGGGTTTCCAATTTAATTATTTGCTCATACATTTATGGTATTCCATTTTATTTATATTGGAAACTTTCATAATAAATAAAACTAGTATTGTTTAACCTAGTTTTCATTCGTAAACAGAAGTCGGTCAAGTTCAAGGTCAATCTCTTGGCATTTGACTTTGACGTTTGACAAGTGCTACTAATAAAGAACATAGCAACAAGTTTCTTTAATCTACGGTATGTTTTCCATTCATGTTTTTAATCATAATTTCTAATCATAAAACAAATTACATATAAATATCTATTTCAATTTTCTTATTTATTTAATTAAATTTAATTTATCAACTACATTAATGATCTACTCTGTTATTCAATGCCTATATGCCTATGTTAGCCAGGACGTAAGGATATGCCCAACCAATGAGAGATGTGTATAAAAGTAGCTCTCATTGGTGGGAATTCAAAAAATGTAAGGAGACACCGTTTTTGAATTGAGTTAAGAAGAGACCATTTTGTACGACAAAAAAGATACTTAGAAAAGTGAAAATAAAAAGCCAGTTTAAGATTGAAGTTATATTTATTCAAGAACCTTACATCACAACAGTAATATCATAGCACACACTTCATTGGTGACCACCGACTTTAAGAACAAGGCAAACAAATACAATGGATGGTAAAGTTGCAACTACGCGCGCCCCAGGAACGTCCGCGGAAACAGATGAAACAGTGTGCAGGATTGGGGTAAGATTGCCACCTTTTTGGCCAGAAGAGCCAGCTTTATGGTTCGCCCAAGTGGAGGCACAATTCGTGTTATCCGGTATAACGGTGGATGCTACCAAATTTTACCATGTTATATCTCAGCTTGAGCACAGGTATGCAGCAGAAATTAAGGATATTATTACATCCCCTCCAGCAGAGAACAAGTTTGGGAAATTAAAAACTGAACTTGTTAAGCGTCTCTCCGCCTCACAAGGGAAGAGAGTGCAACAACTCCTTATGCATGAGGAATTAGGCGACCGGAAACCGTCCCAGTTTCTTCGCCACTTACAAGCGTTGGCAGGACAGAGTCTACCCGAGTCATTCATGGCCACACTATGGTCAAGCCGCCTCCCGGTAAACATTCAGACTGCAATAGCATCACAACCAAACTTACCACTCGAATCTGTTGCAGATTTAGCAGACAGGGTCCACGAAATAGCCCCACCCTCACCTATGGTGGCTAGCACTAGTTCCAGCAGCGAAATAAGCGAGCTCACCCGGCAAATGGCAGAGCTGTCGCGACAGGTATCTTCCCTCCAGAGTCAGGTACGCTCAAGGTCTCGATCTCGCTCATCTGAGAGATATCAGCGAAAGCCGACTGCACGTAGACGGTCATCAGATTGGTTCAATAAGAATTATTGCTATTTCCACAATCGTTTTGGGAGTAAAGCTCGCAGATGCCAATCTCCCTGTACTTACTCGGGAAACGCCTACGGCAGCCGGAATTAGCGGCTAACGACTGCCTTACAAGCCCTCGCCGCCTCTTTGTGACAGACCACAACACTAAATTGCAATTTCTTGTGGATACAGGCTCTGACGTTTGTGTGTTTCCTCGATCTGCCATCAAGCAGCAACGCAGCAAGACAGACTACCAGCTCTTCGCAGCCAACGGCAGTACAATACACACATACGGTTGGATGGAGCTGAAGCTAAACCTGGGCCTGCGACGCGCTTATACATGGAAGTTCGTCGTTGCCGATGTCAGTAAGCCAATAATAGGGGCAGATTTCTTAAGTTTTTATAATTTATTAATAGATCTTAAGAATTATCGACTTATTGATGGCCTTACTCAGCTTTCCACAACAGCGACATCTGCCGCGAAGACTTCGGCTATTGCTTCTATAAAGGCAGTAGGTGGAGGTTCAGTATACCATGAGCTACTGCGTGAGTACCCAGACATAACTAGACCTGCAGGTACAAAAAGATATAGTAACCATAACACGGTACACCACATCCGCACTACTCCAGGTCCACCTATATCTGGTCGCCCACGCCGTCTACCACCAGATAGGCTCCAAATTGCCAAAAAGGAGTTCGAAGCAATGCTGGCAGACGGTACAGCACGCCCATCAGAAAGCCCTTGGGCATCTCCTCTCCATCTTGCTCCAAAGAAGGATAATGGTTGGCGTCCTTGTGGTGATTACCGGGCACTGAATGCCAGGACTATACCCGACCGTTACCCAATCCGACATATACAGGATTTTGCCCATCAACTGGCCGGCAGTAGGATATATAGTAAGGTAGACTTAGTTAAGGCATACAACCAAATCCCTGTACACCCAGACGACATACAGAAGACAGCGATTACAACCCCATTCGGGTTATTCGAATTCCCATACATGACTTTTGGGCTCAGGAATGCTGCACAAACCTTTCAAAGGTTCATGGACGAAGTGCTCAGAGGCCTGCCATTTTGCTACGGCTACCTCGACGACATCCTTTGTTTTTCACAATCGGAGGACCAGCATGTTGACCACTTAAATAAATTGTTCCAGAGGCTGTCTGAATATGGCATACTAATCAATTCAGCTAAGTGCGAGTTTGGCCAGGCGAAAATTAACTTCTTGGGGCATGAAGTCTCGGCAGAAGGTGTACGTCCCCTACAGGAGAAGGTGCATGCAATTAAAGAGTACCCACCACCCAAAACTGTCAAGGGCATGCGTCGGTTCTTAGGTATGTTCAATTTCTACCGCCGTTTCATACCTAACGCAGCCAAAATACAGGAACCTCTAAATGCTGCACTGTCAGGTCCGAAACGTAAAGGGTCTAAAGACCTGCTAATGACATCCGAGATGATAGCAGCCTTCAACCTCTGTAAAACTAGCTTATCGAGGGCAGCTCTGCTAGCACATCCGAACCCAGAAGCTGAATTAGCCATTCACACCGATGCTTCAGACTCAGCGATGGGGGCAGTACTTCAACAGAAGACTTCAGGCAACACCTGGAGGCCATTAGCCTTCTTTTCCCGCCGCTTGTCCGCAGCGCAAAGGAAATACAGCCCATATGACCGTGAATTACTCTCCATCTACAAAGCTATCCGCTACTTCAGGCACATGGTCGAAGGTAAACACTTCACAATATTCACAGACCATAAACCCTTATCATATGCTTTCCAACAAAATAAAGATAAGTGTTCGCCCAGACAATTTAGATATTTGGACTTCATCGGCCAGTTTACAACAGATGTCCGTTATGTACGTGGAAAAGACAACATAGTGGCTGATTGTCTGTCACGAGTGGAACTATTAACAGAGAATATTGATTTTAATGCACTTGCACATTCTCAGAATGAAGATTCTGAACTGCAAGAGCTCCTTGGCTCTTCCAGCCTCAAATTAAGAAGAGTGAAAGTGGAAGGCACACAGAACACACTATTTTGTGATGTATCCATGCAAAACCCTCGGCCTTATATTACAGCACCATTTAGAAGACATGTGTTTAACACACTTCACAACTTGAGCCACCCAGGGTCGAGGGCAACTGTCAAGTTAATCACTCAGCGCTTTGTATGGCATGGGATAAAGAAAGACTGTAGAAACTGGACTAGAGAATGTATTGAATGTCAGAAAAATAAAATTTCCAGGCACACTGTTTCACCTATACCCTCTTTCCCGATACCGACTGAACGCTTCGCACATGTCCACATGGACATAGTAGGACCATTACCTGTTTCATCTGATTACAGATACTGCCTTACAGTCATCGACAGGTTTACACGTTGGCCTGAGGCATATCCTTTATCAGATATCTCAGCTGAGACATGTGCCCGCAGCTTCATAGCAGGCTGGGTATCTCGCTTTGGTTGTCCGCAGCGCATCACTACAGACAGAGGCAAACAGTTTGAGAGTAGCCTCTTCCACTCCTTGGCTGCTATGCTCGGCAGTCAGCACCGTCCGACGACTGCATATCACCCCACTTGCAACGGTATAGTTGAACGCCTACACCGTCAGCTAAAAGCGGCTATCAGGTGTCATACCGACACCAACTGGAGTGAAGCCCTTCCTCTAGTGCTCCTGGGCATACGCAGCGCTTGGAAGGAGGACATAAAGTCTTCGGCAGCAGAGCTTGTATATGGAGAACCGCTTCGTCTACCCGGTGAATTTTTCAACCCATCTGCCTGTCACTCAATGGATTACTCCAACTTCACCATACGCCTACGGCGACATATGGCGAGACTGGCTCCAATACCAACCAGTCGTCATGGGGAGAAGACATTTTATATCCCAAACACCTTGGCTACATGCAATTTTGTATTCCTCCGCCATGACGGTGTGAGACACCCACTCGATCCACCATATACTGGGCCATATAAAGTCTTGGAGCGCGGCAAGAAGATCTTCAAAATCCAGGTCAAAGGCAAAGAGACCACAGTCTCCATTGACAGAGTGAAGCCAGCCTATATGACCAAAGATGACATCAGCACGCCGTCGAATGACACACAGGATGCTAGCACAACCTTGCCCGATTCTTGGACGCAACCGAGCGTAGAAAAACGAACCAAATCTGGAAGAAGAGTAAAGTTTACGGATCACTATCGACCTTAGCTTGCAGCATCAGTCTCAGGGGGGGAATAGTGTAGTGGATGCACTTACCACGTTTAGTCGTAGCTAATTTGATATTATATTTGCGTAAAATATACTATGATCCTGGTTACCATACGCTCGGGTTTCCAATTTAATTATTTGCTCATACATTTATGGTATTCCATTTTATTTATATTGGAAACTTTCATAATAAATAAAACTAGTATTGTTTAACCTAGTTTTCATTCGTAAACAGAAGTCGGTCAAGTTCAAGGTCAATCTCTTGGCATTTGACTTTGACGTTTGACAAGTGCTACTAATAAAGAACATAGCAACAAGTTTCTTTAATCTACGGTATGTTTTCCATTCATGTTTTTAATCATAATTTCTAATCATAAAACAAATTACATATAAATATCTATTTCAATTTTCTTATTTATTTAATTAAATTTAATTTATCAACTACATTAATGATCTACTCTGTTATTCAATGCCTATATGCCTATGTTAGCCAGGACGTAAGGATATGCCCAACCAATGAGAGATGTGTATAAAAGTAGCTCTAATTGGTGGGAATTCAAAAAATGTAAGGAGACACCGTTTTTGAATTGAGTTAAGAAGAGACCATTTTGTACGACAAAAAAGATACTTAGAAAAGTGAAAATAAAAAGCCAGTTTAAGATTGAAGTTATATTTATTCAAGAACCTTACATCACAACAGTAATATCATAGCACACACTTCAGGCTTTTTTTTTATTTGACTTGACTTTATGTTGTTGGTCCGAAGACCTCACAACTTTACCGGGGTTTTTGGGGCGAGCCCGGGGGCAACTTGCTTGAGGGAGCTCCCTAGGGAGTTTTACCTCGGCTGGACTGTTGCCATGAGAGGGGGATGAATCTGATGATGCCCGCCAATGGGCGACACAATGAACTAATTGAGAACGGGCGACGGGTAATATAAAACCCGAGAAGAAGGATCCCGGCGGACTGGGATCGGCGGTTCGCGGCGGCCTACGCTATCTTACTGCCGTTTCGCAACGTGTTATGGCTGGAAGAGAAGAAACGGCGAAAGAAACTTCCCAACAACACGCCTAGTCTATCCTGTGGGGGGGGGGCTATGTCTCCTTGCGAGGACGTGGAGAGATCGTGCTTGGCGTTGTCTGAGACGCCGCCGTCTATTTCTGTCTGTCGGTGCCTGCCAGCCTGCCGTCCTAACCGCGGGCGGGCTGATCCGGGCCAGCCGTTTTGTGATAGCGTCGACCTTGTCCGTAAGGACATTACGCGGTCGTCGCACGAGAGCCTTTCGCCGTGGCTTGTAATCGGACGCGGACACGATGAGCGGATTTCGATGGTGCGGCGCGAGATCGAAATACTTACGCGGGAGCGACGTAATGTAGTTTTTGATAGAGGGAAGCTCCAGATCGCGGTGGAGGTCGACGTTACGCATATAGAGGGGAGCACCGACGGCTCTGCGCATGAATTTATTCTGCACGATTTGCAGTTTCTTTAAATGGGTAGGCTTGGCATGGCCGAATACCACACTCGCGTATGTCATGATCGGGCGGATGCATGTTTTATATAGAGTAAGCTTGTGTCTGAGGGACATTTTGCTTCGGTAATCTATCATGGGTGCTAGACGACCCATCACAAATCGCGCTCTATTTCGGACTATAGTGATATGCTCGTTGAAGCGCAAGTTCTGATCTAGGGTGACACCCAGATATTTGGTGTGCTTTGCCCAGGGAATTTCTTGGTCATAGAGCGAGATGGCTTTTAGGCGAAGGGAAGCGCGTTTGGGGGAGCGAAGCGTGCCCAGGGAAAAGAACATTGCTGCGCTCTTCTCTGGGTTCACCTCTATCCTCCATTTACGAAACCATTTGCCTAGCTCTGTGACAGCTACCTGCAGCCGGACGCAGGCCATTTGTCTGTTTTTATCTGATGTATAGAGTACGGTGTCATCCGCGAAGAGGGCCAGCTCCACATCTGGAGTTTTTGGGATGTCGCTGGTAAACAACGTGAAGAGTAGTGGGGACAGGGCCGAGCCCTGTGGTACACCGGCTGTGAGTGGATGAGGAGACGAGCGCGTTCCCTCCACTCGAAAACGGAAGCTACGACCTAGGAGGAAGTCTCGCAAGATGAGCACGAGTCTGTCTGGCACACCGAACTGGTACAGCTTGTAAATCAAGCCGTTGTGCCAGACCTTGTCGAAGGCCTTAGCTACGTCTAGAAACAGGGCCGCTGTTCCTATAGAGCGGGGGCGATGGGCAAAATGAGATAGTATGTGCTCAGTGATGCGGTGCACCTGTTGCACGCATGAGTGTCTGGCACGGAAGCCAAACTGCTCGTCGAGTAGTAGATGTTTGCTGATGGCAAAATCTCTAAGTCTAGAGAGGATGACCCTCTCGTAAAGCTTGCTGAGTGCGCTCAGTAGGCTGATCGGACGGTAGCTGGACGGTTTATTAGCCGGTTTTCTAGGCTTGTGAATACCGATGACATCTGCCTCCTTCCAAATCGCGGGGAAGGAGCAGTTTGCTATGGCGGCATTGAAGATGCTCACCAATATTATAATTAGGTGGCCGGGGAGGAGTTTTAAGACGCGATTGTTAATGCCATCGGTCCCTGGGGCCTGTCGCGGTTTGAGGGACTTGATCAGATCTTGCACTTCTTCGACCGTGACCGGGTCGAGTGTGGTTTCCGCTGGTAAGGAGGATCTACGTTCGACCTCGGAGTCCACCTCCGACAGCTGTGACTGGTCGACGTTTTGCGTAGTGGGGGAGCATTGAAGCTCTAGACTCTGAGCAAGGCATTCGGCCTTCTCCTCGTCATCGAACGCCTCGGTGTTGTCGACTCTTTCTAGCGCGGGTATGACAGTAAGGGTGTCTGATTTGAGAGCTCTAGCCAGCTTCCAGTATGCCTGGTGAGTTGGTTCGATATCTCTCAACGTTCTGTCCCAACGTTGTTCCCTGACTTCCCGGTTACGTAGTTTGACCTCGCGCTCTAATTCGCGAAGTCGGACTCTGTTATCTGGATATCTATCGTGAGCTCTGGAGGCGGCTCTCTTTTCCCTCAACAGTACCCTCACCTCGTACGGCAGGCATAAGTGGCGGTCATCCTCCACCGGCACCTGCCTGGACGAGTTCCGCACTGTGGATTGAAGGTGGCTAGTAAGGGCCTCGATCGCCGTCTCCGTGTCTTGGCGGGACTCAATGTGGTCCGGGATGCGGTTCAGGTCTTGTGAGCTTGTTGCCTTGAGGAGGTTCCCAAGTCTCAACCAGTCCACAGACGTCCTAGTTTCAGATGTCGGGTCTGTCTGTGGTCCTAATCTGAGGATAACCGGGCGATGGTCCGAATCTATATCGTCCATCGTTTCGATCGAATGGAACTGGAGGGTAACGCCCCTCAGTAATGCTAAGTCGAGAGTGTTTATGAGAGTGATCGTCTGATATATTTATTAGAGCTCTGCCATTGGGGTTAGTGGTATTGCAATTCCACTGCTCGTGTTTGCAATACGATTGGGCCTTGCAAGGCGCCTCATATTTATACAATGCCGCCTCCGCCGACCCGCCACTTCGTTGTAACACCCCCTTTCGTTTATTTGTTTAATTTCACTTTACATAAGCCTTATTTTACCTTATCGCTATTACAATATTCACAATACCATAGATCCTAGCCTATCCTGTGGGTTCTTACATTCATATAACCCATAGTTTCAAAACGCGGGACATTCTTACGGGCACATTCTTCGTCCCCCGCTTCATGAGTATAAATATAAAGCGCCGAGCGCGCGGACGATTACCTCAATGCATAACCATGCGCCGTTGCGCGCGGACCTCCGCCTGTGGCCTACTCGCTATGGAGTAGGCAGTAGTGCAGACATACCTCACGGACCCCGGGCTCCGGTTGCGTTCTGCATTCCCGAAGCCCGGTTTCCGCTACCCTTGTGAAGTCCCGGGCTCCAGGCGGCGTTCTGCACGCCTGGAACTCGATTCCCTTATTCATTTCGAGTCCCGGGCTACAGGCGGCGTTCTGCATGACCGTAGTCCGGTCTCATTTACCAGGATCTATTGGGTTCCTAATGAAACGCAAAACATTAAAACATTTATTTTCCAGCAAGCTTAAGGCTATTATGACAATACTTATTTATACTATAATATCACGCTCTGAAACTAATTAATTGAATTAAGTTTAAACACAATAAAACAATATACGATTATACAAAATATTATACGACTATTTACATCTCTGTCCGACCGTCTCTTTCTCTCGTTCAACGGTCGTATACATGTTATCTACGAGGCTTAGCAAATTACACCTATGCTCTTATCACCTGTGTAGATGGGTCGGCGAGTTTCTATCATGCAATGTCGTCGTCAACATAAACAAAAAAGTGAGAATTTTTCTTTTCTTTACCATAGAACTTACCAAATGTAACTTATCGAATGTTAAGCAGGTAGAAAGGTCCCCCGTTTTTCCCGCCACCTATGAGGTAGAGTCCGTACTTTTTCGAAATAAAAAGTATCCTATGTTCATTCTCGGCATCGAATATATATATATATATATATATATATATATATATATATATATACTGATTTTCGGCCACATCTTTCCAGTAGTTTTTCCGTGAGAACAGAACAGACAGACAAACAGACAGAATTACTTTCTCATTTATAATATTGTAGCGACCGAGGGTGGAACTGCCCAGCAGCGTAAATCAGTTTTAGAACTTTTAGAAAATACTAGACATTTCTGGAAGGAAAAGACAAGGACGGATAGATGTTAGAAAGGGATAGACGATAAACGAAAGAAAGAGATAGATAGATGTTAGAAAGAGATGGACAATGAACGAAAGAAAGAGATAGATAGATGTTAGAAAGGGATAGATGTATAAACGAAAGTTCCCGAACAGAAGGTTCGGGAAAGAAGAGACAGAGATAGATATATGGTTTCTAGAAAATTCTTCCGGGTATATAAACAGCGTAAGGCGCGCCTACCGGGCAGTTTTAGAGTTGAAAGTTGCAGTTTAAAGTTGAGTTCAGTCCAAGACGGTGAAACGACAAGTGCGATATTAGAGAACGTTAATAGAGGACAGAGACGAACTAAGTGGTGAATTTAGTGAGAAGTTTGGTGGGCAGATACGCAAAGGAGGTGTGTAGCGTAGTTCGAGAGGGAAACCAGAAGCGAGCTAGGCGCGATAATATTGGAGGTGATCCGCGCAATATCGGCGACGGTATTGAGGGTGTGGCAACTTATCGTCGGGACTGTGCATCGTTGGTCGTGCGTATAGGGGCAACCCTGCAGAGAGGTACTACGTGCGGCTGTGTGAGTTAATAAAAGCTTTTAAATTTAAAACTGGTGTTTTCTTCCAATCCATAAGTGCGTACCCCGCTCGTACGTAACAATATTAATAGGGATTTCTAACAGATCAACATTTTTGCGGAGCTTGATCCAATTTTTAGGACATAGGTATATCTTCTGATCTTTGTGGTTGTTTTCTCTTTTTTATTGTGATTAATTTATTACTTCAAATGTGTTTGTTTCACTTGTATATGTTCTAAAAATAAACCTGCTTTCTTTTTTAAGTTGCTATATTATAAATGAACATAATATTGTGGGCCGTTTTTACAGTAATATCCAATGTAGTCGCTCCCTTGAAGCCACATTCATTCATTAGCCTTTGAAAAGGCAAATGTGAATAAAGCTTTCGTTCCAAAATAACATTCTCTGTAAGAAATGTTTTCATTATTCGCCTGTGAGTTTTTAGCAAGATGGATTTCTTTATGTTTTTTATTCAAATCACTCATGTTATTTATTGGTTGTTCGATATTTTTATATGTGAGAAAAATTATATTCTGTAATAGTGCTATGAATTGGAAATTGGAGTATAATCCATAGAATTTTAGGGATGGTTTAAAGTTATAAGATTTATGATAATTTGCGAAAATAATACATTTGAAATCAGTTTTTTATTTTATTCCTGAATTCCAATAATATAATGATAAATACTAGCGCTACGTTTTCTTCTGATTTATTCATCATACTCTGTGGCTTATAAATGTCGGAGATAGGGAGGGGCGGTAATTGTATTTTTTATGTTTAATATATTATAATTTCACGACCTGAATAACATAAATTATAATAAAGAATAAAATTTGAAAATCGCTTGACAATCGACGGAGACATCGTGTAAGAAAGAAGTTGGTTAACAATTTTCAATGTTTTTTCTCGAATCCATTGAATCTCCCTGGGAACTACTCATCAGATCTTGATTTAGTGACTATGGGACCATCAAGTGAGTTTACTCTTTTAAAAGACGAATTTTGTAAATCGGTCCAAAATTGACAGACAAATCGAGTAACAAACATACAAAAATTATATATACAGATGAATTGAGAATCTGTTCCTTTTGAGAAGTCGGTTAAGAAATAAAATTGCTATATCTAACATGCTTTTACAAGTATATTATAAGTTGTGATGAAAAACAAGACCATTCAACCAATTCAGAGGACAAACTTCAGATACGTAAAGATGTGTGATAAAATTGTTGATAGCGGTTAGGGGCGACATTTGCTTACCCCTTGAAAACATACGCAAATTTATTTCCATTTGCACAGTTGTTTTAGCTTAAGTAAGAACCTTGGAAAACTCTATATTTCTGACTGTTTTTTGGTACTAATTGTTGCTCCAGCGGCACCGACTTCATCGGCATTTATTTTTGTAACATCTGTATGAAGTAAAAACTATAAGGTAATACTTACTTACTTACTCCGTTGGCTCAGCGATCCAAAGTGGGTCTTGGCCTCCGAAACGAGACCATGCCACTTTTCTCGGTCCTGTGCGGTTTCTAGCCAATTACTGGCTCCTAGCTCCGATAGGTCAGCCTCTACTCTGTCCTTCCAGCGATATTTAGCACGGCCGGCCGGACCCCGACCTGCTGGCCGTCCCAAATATGCTTTCTTTGCGCTGCGATCCTCTCCTATCCGTCCTACGTAACCGAGACAGCGGAGGTGGTGAGCTTTTATTTCTCCTATTATGTTAGGCTCGGCAACGAGATTCTCAATTTCGAGGTTGCTTCGGACTCTCCGGCTACCATCCTCTCTTTTTGTTAGATCCAAAACCTTACGGAGAACCTTCCTTTCCGCAACTAAAAGCTGGTTCTCCTCCTTGAAGGTAAGCGTCCAAGCTTCGAACTCATACAGCAGGATGGGCCTTATGACGATTTTATAGATCCTGATTTTAGTTTGTCTATTTAGAAGCTTCTATAAGGTAATGTACGGTTAAATAAACTCTTCTCTTTACTTTCTCCCAATTATTTGAGGTCGGACGTCTTTTCCTTTCCGAAATTGCTGGAAACTTACCTTTTATTTCCCAAACAACTTGAATTTTTTTGATTTAAAATATTTATTTCTGCACCTTATTTTGACTCAAAATCGAAAAACTTATTCTTGCGTCAAAATAGCAGCTTTATTAAAAAAAAGTCGACGAGCTTTTTGTTTGTTGAAATCTCTATTTTCTGATGGTGTAAAAAAATATACACTACTATGGTAAATGTTCTCAGAAAATGCAAAGAAATAACAGGTAGTAAGGCCCAGACCCTCCTAGCCCTTTCCCCACTTCTCTATAAAATATCTTTTGATGGGTTAAAATTTATGCGTAGATAGCCTGTTTATTGCTATTTTAAGATAACTTATATACCTGAATGACCTACAGATTTTTTTTTGTAAAAGATAAAAATATGAAACAAAAACTTGGTTATTTGAATTTTTCACATAAATGTTGAGGTTATATGAAAAACTGTGAAAACAAAAATTTTAGATCTTTTTATTACCTACAACTTTGCAATTTTATTTTTTTCCATACGACTTGCATAGCATTGGTCTATATCAATGTTTTTCAACCTGTAGGCCGCGACCCCTAGGAGGGTCGCTCGAGGGGTCGCCGGCATATGAGGTGAGGTAGATATTGTAATGCAATTACAATATCTACCTCATACTTAGGTACTTTCTAAGCTCAGCAGCTTTTTGCAGAGTATGAGGCCTTAATAATGAATATGAGTAACAAAATAGAGTAAAAACATAAACATAACTTTTTATGTCTATGACCCAAAGGGGTCGCCAAAATTTTTCAACCCGTAAAGGGGTCGCGTATTCAAAAAGATTGAAAAGCAGTGGTCTATATTGTATGTATACTTGAATGAACTTGAGATAATATCTACCCGGAAAACATTGAAAAATACAACTTAGCAAGTATCTACCCGGTGTTTTTATTGTCTGTTTCACGATATTTTTCCTTCAGAGAGCAGTGAAAATATATACGCAATCCAGCCTTAAGCCCTTATTATACGCCAGATGTATTATGTTATAACACTTAAGGTATTTTCGTTTTATCTGCCACTATAGAAT
Source organism: Dendrolimus pini (assembly GCA_949752895.1). NCBI lineage: Eukaryota > Metazoa > Arthropoda > Insecta > Lepidoptera > Lasiocampidae > Dendrolimus > Dendrolimus pini. The sequence goes on along the minus strand of OX457137.1, from coordinate 15,932,225 downwards.
AAAACGTATAGGGTGGCAAAATAAAGTAGAAAATAATAGGGGCACCACTTTCGCAAACTTGTCTAAACTCTAGCAACTCCAATATTACGTCAAGAATAATTTTGATACTTACTAGTGATTTATAGTACGACATCAAACATTTTGCAAGTATCAAGGTGCTTTAGTTATCACGTACGCATTTTGTCAACATAGCGTATAATGTTTACTTTAATAATAATGACAATAATTTTGTAAGCAAGAGCTTTAACACCTCGTCATAGTTAACAGAACAATTATTTGATTAAAAGAATCAAACTAACCATTCCAAACCTATCATGCTAGCTGCTCTTCGGAAAATATAGTCGAATCATAACGTAAAGATGTTTACTTCAAATTCCACTAGACATCCTTGGCCGGCCTCAAAAGGGGGACTTCTAGTCCCTACAGTCCTCTTGGCCACTACAGACTATATTAATATATTATAATAGGAGCCTCGCCACTAATGCCGATAAACAAATCAATGTTGTTATGACAGTAGACCAGGGGTGGGTGCTGTCTAAACGGGCAAATGGCCATACCATCATATGGTTGTGGGGTTGTTTTGTTGCCTCTTACGGTAGGCGGCCTGGCCTAAGAAATAAGTATTTTTTCTTCGTTCCTGTACGAATTTATGTGTTAACATAAATAAAAATAAAACAATAACATTAGTTATTTGCAATGAAATCGTTGTCTTCAGTGCTCATGGCTATTGAAAAGTGGCCGAAATGTCGAAATCAAATAAATTGCCTCAGTCCAAAGCGTTAAAATGCGGTTTGAATTATTTGTGTCATTTTAAAAGTGACGCAGCCTCCTACATTTTGAACGAGTGTAGCAGGCAATAAGGTTCTAACTTTATCGAGCCAAATAGTGTATTAGTAATATTTTGTCAGTAATTACTAGTAATATTTATTTATATCGTGATAGTGATGGAAGTAAGAAGACAATACCGAATTCATCTTTATCATAATATGCCCGCCTGTATCTATACAGCGAACGTAAAGTTTTCCGTTTGACATTCTATCACAAAAATAGATCCTTACGAGCTACATTACGATTTGGTGTAATAATACAGTGGGTTTTCTTTCAATCAGCCGATTCAATACCTCACAAGGGTATTGATGGCGCGGGCGGGAGCAGGGATAAAAGAGAAGGAAAGGACTTCAGGATAAAATCGCCGCACCAGACACGCTACGAACGACGCGGGCTTCGCAGCGGTAGGCACTTCTTCCTCGTGTCGTTCCTTTACGTCTTGCGGTTCCTTCGACTAGTGGACCAGCTGGAACGGTACAGTCGGTACCTTCCAACATACCGCACCGCTTAACAGGTTGTGAAGCAGTGGTAAATTAAATTAGGCTCCCATAGAGTAAATAATAACCATAAACAAAATTAAAACTAAATAATTAAAATGACCAAGTTGGCGGTAGGCTAAATAAAACTTTAACAATACTCGTTGGACAAATGTCATCTTTGTCGTCCGTGACCACGTCCACTGAAAAGCGGCCGAAACGTCGGATAAACCAAAATCAAATAAATTACCACGCTTAAAACCGTTAAAACTTAGTTTTATTATGCCAGTCTTCGTCAAAATTGGCTCCTCCATTGAGTATTTGCTATTTTTTTATTTAAATAAAAAATATGTGAAGGCAGTTCATGCTACTAATTCAGTCTTTTAGTTATACATATTTTTGTAACAATAACCAAACCGACTTCAATATAAAAAATAAATATTTAACCGACTTCTTTCTGAAGGTGATGTCAGGAGCCTTAAGAACAGACGAGCGTGCATGACAAGAGCTATGAATGTCAAAGAAGCAAGTGAGGTGTGTAAGAATAAGCCTGTATGGCGCTCTGTTGTTCGTGCCTACCCCGCAAGGGACCTGGCGTGAAGTTATGTATGTATGTATGTATGACTTCTTTCTACAATACCCTAAAGTGGGTGCCAAGTAAAACAAAAAAAAAGAACAATAAATTTCCAAAATATAGTAATTTTTGCGTTTTACTTGTAGAAAGAAGTCGGTTAAATATTTATTTCTTGCTTTTTAGTTTGAATTCGGTTTCATTTTTGTTATAAAAAAAAATAGTTGCGCAAAGAATTGAATAGCTTTAGAAATAAAATATTAAGCGCCTGTAGAAATTATAGTACTGGCACGCGTATACAAGGTTGCTGTCTCACTTTTCGATGGAGAAAAGGGTTGCTTTCCATTTCCATGGGTTCCGTTCATTAGATCCTGACTTGTTGAGCATGGCACCACTTCGAGAGCATAGATTTACGAATACAGGAAGAAGTTGCAAATCACTCCACAATTGACGAAGATTTCGTGTAACAAAAATGTTGGTGAAGAAATTTCGAGGGGTTCCGATTGATCGATTTCCCTGAGATCATCAGAACCCAACATGGTAACAATGAGAGCGATTCGGGAGTGGTATACTTTTCGATTTTTGATTAAAAGAAAAAAATAATAATATCGGTTCACAATTGACGAAGAAATCGCGTAACAAACACAAAAAAGCACAGACGAATTAACCAGCTCCTCCTTATTGAACTCGGTTAATAAAAGAAAGTGTGTAACCTAAACAATTAGTGCATTCCCGACGAATATGAAACCGAAAGTTTTCACTATCGAAGTCACACGCATAGTTGTACTAATAGATAAAACACACTTTATATTGTGTTAAAATGACATACATTTTATCTAAACTGTTCATTTGCTATTCTTTATCGTACAGCCTTTCCCGTCATAGAGCACAGTCATAAAGCCAGGCAAACAGCATAAACGATTGTTTAGATGTATGCGCACTACTTTATTACTGGACCCACTGTAGTATTTTATTATTGTACTTTATCTTTATGTACAGATTTTAGTGCACAGGGAAGGTAAAGCATTTTGTGATTCTACTTTTGTGTTATTTCCTTGTGTTCAGTATAAATGATTTAGTGGTTGGTCAGTAGGTAAGACACTAGCGTCATATTTGTTTAGCGTTAGTCCGAATCCTGGAAGAGGAGAGAAGGGAGAAGCACCGTTCAGGAAGTTTTTCTGGCCTATTGTGTATTGAGAGAAAGAAATATATATTTATTTAGAACTACACACAGCATAAAAATTCTAAATAATAAGATATATGCAGATGAAGCTCCAAATTGGCTCTAGTTCAGCAAATTCAGTAAAGGCTTGAGCATCTCCGCAGGGCAGCAGCAGCAGGTCTGTCCGTTTTCTATCGGATACACTTTGGGTAGTGTGCTATGGAACTTCACGACTTGGTTCTCCCATCTTCTTTCTATGATCGGACAACCAGACGCACCGGTTTGCGCCACTGTTACACGGTGGACATACCATTGGTTAGAACTAAACGTTTTGCCTTCACCTTACTTTTGCACACCGCTGTCGAGTGGAACAATTTTCCGGAGTATGTGTTCCCCGATTCAACCAAACCAGTTGTCTACAAATCACGGGTGAATAGGTATCTACTAGCTAAATGTGCTCCATCTTAGATTGCTTCTTCACTTAACATCAGGTAAGATAGCTGTCAAACGCCAACCTTATACCACGATAAAATAAATAAAAAAAGATGCTGTTTAAATCAACCAGCGCTGATGTTGCGTTTCAGTTACTTAAGAGGAAAATAATGTAATAAAAGATGAAAAAATAAGAAAACTACTCCTACACACTAAAAAACTACATATATCATAAATATTTATACTACTAAAACTGTTTTTTTAATTACCAATGTCTGAAACCGGCCAAATCGTTACTATGTGTAAGGAATATTTACTTAAGTTTTTCACTATGATTTGACCTCAGGCCAAGCCAATTTTATAGAATTGAAATGCAACTGAGTAATAGCCGATAAGCAATAATGGGCGAAGATGGTTTTATAATAAAATATTGAAAATTGTTCTGAAATTCAGAGCTTAACAAATAATCATTGTACACCAACGCAATGTCGACTGGTATTACGTCATTAAAAATGGCTTACGCTGGCGCTCGCTATTGAAATACCAGGAAAGCAAACTTATGTTAACATAAGTCGTAACAAGTCAGTTTCCATTGCAAGTCAAGTTTTAATTTCAACACGATCACGCTTACCTGATATAGCACCGGCGAAGGATTGCCAGCTTATCTTAGCAGCTTATTTCTTGCCGCTTCTTAACAGCAATAACACGTTGCGAAGCGGTGTACATAGACTAGGAAGTAAATTAAATTTTAACCATATTTATGACCTTCAAAAAGTGTTCTCCAGTAGAACTTATTTTGAATAAAAAAAAATGAATTTGAATTTGAATCGGTCTTCTATAGAATATACTTACTACTATAGAATACAATCGAGGTCAAAACAGCCCGCAGACAAGTGGTAGAGCATTTGCCCGCCTGGATGACTACCACCCTGATCTAGACCATGCTGCCATAACAACAAGTTGAGGTGTGTTCCGACATCGGTATTAGTTAGTCCTCCTTTGAGGCCTACTATAGCACCTTGGTTGCAAATGTCCATAGGCGTAACCACTTTTCATCTGGAGGATGGTTAACCTGTCTACTGTAACCCAGTAAAAAAACGGTGTTTTACCATTACATCTTCAAACTACAAAGCGCTTCCATTGAAAACTTTACTAGTACGAACGAAAAGTTTTATCTGCATTTTCTTCCTACGTACGACAGAGCTCCCCGTTCCATGAAAATAATATAATCATCTTTCGGCAGTGTTGTTCAAAAATCATAATCCGAATGCCTCCGTATGTATTTCATGTGAATTGGTATTTTCTAGGTAAGCATGTTCGATCGCACTAAACGCGCACTTATATTCTGGACTACAAATTTCTGTCAAATTTAATACATGCATAGCCAATAATTTCTGAGAAAAATGATCGGCGAAACGACATGGCAGCTATTCCGCGTCGAACAAAAAAAGAATCACGTGAATCGAATCATAAATCTCAGAGTAATCGGCGAACATACATAAAAAAAGCAACAAAAAAAAAATCCCGACGAATTGAGAACCTCCTCCTTTTTTCAAAGTCGGTTAAAAAGTGGTGTTTAGCTTCACTTCTTGCTTGGCGACCGAGCAAGTTGGACGTGTGTTAGACTCGTTGTACTTATTGTATTAGATGTTTCTCAATTATATCATATAAACGCTTGTATTGTAGATAATATTTGATTGTATTTCTTATGTACTGTGTTCTTTATATTTATGATGACGGTTTGTTCAACTTATAATCTAAAAGCAAAAGATTAGCGATTGTGCACACCAGTGAATCAACCAGTGAAAATTGACGTGCCATGCATTTAGACTACGAAAAAGGTCTCACTTTTTGCAATGAAATCACGATTGATTCAATATTGAGCCCAGATACTTTACAGACTACCAAACCGTCAAAAGTTACGATTCCAATTCGATTCCATTGCCATTTTAGGTACAGATTCGGGGTCTTGATTGTTTTCTTGTAAATAGTCTCAGATATTATGCGAATTTTAATCAATTCAATCAATTTTGAGCTGTTTCATAAATCTACTTTACAAATATAATACTTAAAAATAATTTGAAGATTTCTTTTAAAAATTGTCATTATGAAACTTACACAAAAAGAAATAAGGCTTACACTCGAGACATCGAGTTAGAAGTTCTCGGAATACGACAGGAATTTACAAAGATTTGCTCAACCATTGATTGCATTATGCATGGAAATGCGGGCGAGAATAGATTTGAATGCGGAAAACTTTAAATTTGAAAAAGCTCAAATGAAAATAGCTTAGCTAAGCTGTTGAGTACCGGGAAATGAAAATTGACCGGCTTAAATTCAGGCAGTCAGAACGACCCACATTTTCAGATGAGAATTTTATGCCCATTTATATATAATCTACTAGCTTATGCCACGAGTTCTTTATTTTTGTTGTGTAAAATAAGTATAAATAATAATTCTGGTAAGTGGCAATCCTTTTCCACTGAAGAATCGTGTAAAATACTCCACTGTTTTTGTAATATGGAAATAGAATCTAACAATTAATTCAATCTTATTCGAACAAATCCTGTACTTTTTCCAAGCGTTTATCTTACTTTTAACGTTTGCACGTCTATCAAGTACATAGATTTCGACACTACAGTCCACATGAAACCAATGACATAGTTGTCCTACTTTATTGTTGTGGGTGACGTAATAGTGATGTTCTATGAGTCATGTAACACACAGACTATTAAACCATCGACACTACACGTTAATAAATCGAAAGTAATAGATTAGAAAATAAAAAAATGTTTTACTTAAAGAAAAATAATACCGCAATTATTATAAGTGCCGTTTTAAATGATTTATTTAATATATGTAAAATATGTTCATTGAAATGTGGTTATATTTATTACACGATATAGTATTTTGAGCAAAAATATATCGATGATTTATATTAATTGAAACTTATTTATAAATAATGGACTCGATTTTCATAACAAATCGAGTCGGTAACATATTAGGACATTACTAATTGATCCGTTATCGGGCTGTCAAAAGTAAACTAAACGCTTGTCTACCCTTTAGGGTAGAACTGTACGCGCCATTCATTTCATTCTTCACACCTTCCTGTTCCGTACTCAAAATCTCCCCCCCTCCTACGCCATTCCCTTCCAAAAATAAGAGACATTGCAAAACTCCCAAGCAACGCATGCATACGAATTCAAAAAGTTATATTCAAATTCTTTAAATAAGAGCCCAAAATTAATCCACCGCGCCGCAACGTGTGTAAAACTTTAAAATAATTAAATTAGTAGTGTAAGTGGTAGTAGGTGATACTGGTGCCTGGCTCATATAAGCTATTGAAGGACACACTGCAAATTGTTCAAGGTGCGTAAAAGGTACCATTTTATCTCACACTAACTAATATTATAAATGTGAATGTGAGTTTGTAGACCTAGGTATAGAATAAGACATAACGATGATTTCCACCTATACGATACGACCAAATGTGGCGATAGCCTATCGCGTCCGGCAGGATGACGCATACGATCGGCTCCGTACCGTCGCTTGCGAATGTATCCGTTTCTGCGTTTAGTCAAGTAGTTTCATTCCTACCTTGTTTATCCGTTCTAATTTTTGAAAATGGTTGTAGTTGACGTAGTATTGTTGGTTATTGCATTAGAAGAATAAAATAATCGCGCAAAAAAGAAGAAGAAGCACATGCGACGACAGCCGAAAGGATCCGATCGGATACGACGATAGCCGAACAAGCTGATCGCGCGACGCAGCATACTTTCAGGCGCCGTCCTATTGTCATCGCTCGCGCGATTCGTGCGATGCGATCAAAAAACGATCGTGCGACCGTGCGTTCAAACATACTGATCACTACTGAATATCCTATTGACGGTCGAGCGATCATGCGATGCGATCAAATTGTCTAAATTTCATCGCGCGACCATCGACGCATCGTATTGATCGGACGAAACATACTGATACTATTGTAATCAAATGTTTCTGTTGACATAGACAAATATTCATAAAATTTACTGCGTTTATTTCTGTTTTTAACCGACTTCAAAAAAGGAGGAGGTTCTCAATTCGTCGGGATCTTTTTTTTATGTATGTTCACCGATTACCTACTCCGAGATTTATGATCCGATTTACGTGACTCTTTTTTGTTAGACGCGGAATAGCTGCCATTTTGGCTCCCCTAAAAATTTGACATAGTTTGGCCCAGTAGTTTTCATTTTATGAATATTTTTATGAAAAAATTTCCATTCCGTTACATATGTACACCGATTACGCTGAGATTTATGATCCGATTTACGTGATTTTTCTTTAGTTTGATGCAGAGTAGTTGCCATTTGGTCCCCTAAAAATTTAACATGGTTTGGCCCAGTAGTTTTCATTTTACGATCATTTTTTTGTTCCCGTACTTGGGACATATATTTTTTAAGGAGCGCGGCACCTTTCGTGGGTCTACCCATACATAGATAGACACTAAAAAGTAACAAATAAAATAAAAAAAACCTAGTTTAAAAAAACCGGCTTCAAAAATTAAAAAGTATAAAATAACTTATTTCTAAAGCTATTGTTAATAATACATATTATCCAAAACATCTTAAAGTCAGTGCTTTTTAAACAAAGTTTTTTTTATTTTTCATAAAGTATATTATGTCGTCCACGTTTTCTTTTTTTAATGTTATTTACGATTAAAGAAATATTACCCGATAGCAGAAACTGTGCATCTCTGTTAAAAGCCATTTCGAGTGTGATCGCATCGCTCCAAAACACGATTCTAAACCGGTTTCATCGTACGATGACAATAGGACAGCGCCTTCTAATCGCGCGACCGGTTTCACCGTACGATGAAATCGCATCGCAACCATCGCGCGAGCGATGACAATAGGACGGAGCCTCAGCTACGATCGCGTGTCGCGGACGACGCCCGCGGTCAAGCTGCGTGCGCGTGGCTTGGTAATGTACAGTTAGTTATCTTACGGAATATTTGAAAAAATCCCAGCAGTTACAATTACTGGTTTATATAAATAATATTACAGGCAAATAATTGACTTAAGGTTTTTAACAATTTTGCTTTGTATTTCCTTAGGTTACCGGGATTTTTAAGAAACATGCGAGCATATGTGGATCGATGGCCTTTATCATGTGTGGTGTGTAAGGTGGTGTGTCATCTAAGTAAGCGACCTTTCAGAAGGGGAAAGATTGTCGTGCAATAGGTACGCACATTTGACGTCTATCACACGCTTAAGACATAATAATGAAAGTATAGTGTTAATTGTTAGTAATGACAGAAGACCAATTATAAAGGAAGCTTTGTAGGACCAAAGCTTCCTTTATATAGGACTATAGATATTGTCACGGTTCAATCGTGTCTATATTTTTGATGTTTCTTATATTTTTTTCTTGTACATCAGTCAACAATTAAAAATAACTAAATTTATATTATTCTTTTATCTGATTTGGACTATACAGATATTTGAAATAATAAAGCGAGAGTAGATCAGTAGTAGAATATTTTCAGAGTTGTCCATTTTCCATAATCGCACCTTGCAAAATGGAAACTGAAAATTTGTTTGTAGTACAGAACGCATTTTTCTGGCATAATGACTTGATGATAAAGGTGATGTCACAGCTTATTGTTTACTAAATTAAAAATTTAATTAAGCTTTCAACTACCTCCCTAGAAGCCTTAGTAGCTTAGGGGTTAACACACGCTTTAAATGACTCTGTATGGAATTCTGACTGAAAAAGAATTCACTAATTAAGTAGGTTAGACATACTGTGCATTGTTACAATTACCTCATGCTGACGTTGTAGGAAAGCATGATGGAACCTACACATCGAGGTAACGGATGTGTCAAGCCCGCCAAGTCGCCTTGGACAAGCATGGCTGGTATACTATCCATCCCTCGAAGAAATTGAGAGGCCCGAGCTCACCAGTGGGACAATTATAGCTTGTTATTATTATAATCTACCTGAATAATTATTACTGTTGCGGCGGCGCTGGATTTACTGATAACAATGGACTATGTCAATTTTGTAGAAAAGGAAGTGTTGGGCAATATAGGTGGCAATGTGAGATTGAGCACGCACCTACCTGATTAATGGGCATGAAATTCAGCTGCTCCTCTGCTCCTCCGTACACTTCACTTTAACCTTTATTAATTATGACATAGTTTATTTAACGTATTTACATGCCGTGAGGGTTATAGTAAATTTTATGGTATATTATTTAATAAGTACAATTTGCGAGGTGACGTCATTTATTTTTGACGCTATGACAATGAACGACTTATTGACGTGCGTGCGAAAAAGGAAAACCATTCAAAGAAAGAATTTATTTTAATAAAAGAAAAGTTTGTATAGGCCGAAAATAGGTTACTTGGCGATACCATTTACTAACAATTATTTTGGGAGTGACATAAATTTAATACCAACAAGAGGAAAGCATAAACTGGTTTATTGATATTAATTAATTCAGGGCACTCAAGGTAATACTTGGCATTTAATTCACCTAAGGAGAACCAACGGATTTGTCTGTAGACTATTTCAGTGGAGGTACTTATAGTACGTAATTGCCAGTCGACTCTCGCTGTTTGCCGTAATCGGTTTCAATTGAGCTCAGCCTTTGAGGGGTCCTAGTCGTTTAATCTCCAAGGAGCGTATTCCGCGAGTACATATGAGACATTTCAAGTATGAATATCCTAAATAACATTATAATTTCGTATGGGAGTTTATACATATATGTGTTTTGTATGTAAAATTTAATCGATGTTTACATTTGGATGCAGTTCTATTTAGAACATTATAAGACCCATATCTTATTCATGGACAATTTAAGTACGTTTGGACGCTTCTTTAAAAACTATAAAGAAACATCCAAAGTCTCTAGCATAACACATAAACATTTATTAATATCTTTCGAGCTGTGACAAAAATTAGTTTGTTTTGTCAAACACCTATAATTTGGTTCACCTTAGGAATTTTTGGCGGGAACTGATGGGTGACGCTGTACTGTGCAGTTTTATTTTTTGAAATTTTTTAAGTAGTAATTATGTTTTTTCATGAGAACATTGTAGTCAAATCTGGCTGTTCAAGTTATATAAATATACGTTATATAACGGAGTTGTTGTATATGTATACATTACATATACAACAACTCCGACCGAATTGTTGTGATAACTTGAATAGTTATAGAAGCTATGATAGCTATAGAATTGGCGTCAGTCAAAGTCCTACAAATTGGCTGAGCTATGCTAAAGAAAATACATGACACCAAGGCTGTATGGATGAAGTTTCGTTGCCTTCCATTGTGGCGAATTGGACTACTACAACCTACTTGTTTTGCTGATGTAGGTTATTAAAACGTCTAACAAAGTTGCATAGACTTTATTCCGTTGCTTGGTATTGTGGTGAACTAAACAACAAAATCAACTCTACGGTATGAAAAAAAAAATCAAATAAGGTACATATTTTTTCGTAGACACAAAATATATATTGGAAACCAAATTTCTTTGGAACCTCTATCATATTCATATATGATGACAAATAGATTGACAGGTGTCTAAAAGATTACGTAATCTTTTTATCATGACGGACTAGAAAATAAAATATTATGAAGATGTGACGTAAAAGAGTAATAAACCAGAACATTATGGGCCAATTTTTCAATAAGAAGATCAAAGTTATTCATAAAATAAAGTATAACATGGAAAAATTAAAAATGTCAGTTGCATAAAACAGCTCACTTTTGAATTCAGTCGGATTATAAGTTATTAAAATCTTTACTGTTTATCGCTGCTATTAGACTGACCAACGAAATTGAATTAATTTGTTTGAAAGGTACGGAACTGAAAGGAGACGACGTTATTCAATGATATAGAATGATTCTAGTTTATGAATGAATGAATAACTTTATTGCACATACATTAAAGTACAATGAACGGTCTTGTCGCAAGAGGCGATTTTGTCCAGACCAGATTCCAGATTCTATACAAATTATTATCGACACCAACTACATTATTTACTGACTTCATAATTATTAATTAATTTATGTTTTTACGGATCACTTTCAATCCAATATCGGTTGTGTCAATTTACTATATTTCTTATAATGCAAATATGTTGGAGGGATGGTGAAGTTTTCTAGAAATGTTTGTGTAGAGTCAGTGTATGAATTGTATTAAAACATTAAGTTTCTCTGATTAGAATTATAGTGACCGTTTGTTATGCTTTAATTACCATAAGCCCTTCAGAGTTGTTGCAAGTATTACAATCTATTTTTTTTTGAAAATCTGTGAATGGGGATCAACATTTCACGAAAAATTATGGATCTTATGACCATTTTCGTGTAGTTGCAACGAGTAACATACCTCGCCTTACTTCCCAACTAAAAGTTTTCACCTTTATAAATCATTAATACAAAAGCCTATTATATACTTACTGGAAATGGTAATGACACCCGCTAATCCATCTTGGAAAAACGGACACGAGGTGACGGGTGTAGCGTCTGGACCCCCAAAAATGGAGAGAACCCAACCTAAAATAACACGTTTCTTTTTTTTCTTTCACCTCCCAATTATTCGGGGTCGGTATATATGTTTACAGTGACACGTTTATAGCTGTTAAATACTTTATCCCGAAAAACAGGGAATCTCTGCGAAATTTGATTTCAATTATTGTATGTAGTTCCGATTATCATCAAATTTTTGTACCGCGCCTGTATAAAAATAGTTCGGCCTACATAACTTTGTATGTACGTATTTTTGCTAACATGTAAACAAAGGATATTGTTTCTTCCTGGAAAACTTAATATTCTCTACTATTAGGCTTTAATAGAAAATCTTTTTATAGACTCTTCGTAGGTTACTTTTTATAGATATTTTACTTGTAGATACTTACATCTCGTAGTTAGGCAGTAAAAGACTAGATCGTAAAACGGATCTTTTCGTTCGTCACAATGTAAGTCAATTGAAGCTTCTTCGACAGATCGCTATAGCGACATATACTTAAAGCAAAGTCTCGCTTACTCCGTCCCGTTCAACAACCTGCAATCGATTTTGTCGCTCGCTACTTTACTGAACAAATTCATCCACCTTACCTTAAATTCAAACTTCAGTTTACTATTTATGACCTTAGAGTTTATTTTAGTTAAACAGGAACAGCCTGGTACACAATGTTAAAACGGGCTTTTAAACATTACTTCTAAATTAATTGCAGCGATGTACGAGTTCGGAGGGGTCAGCAATGTCCGATAATGCATATCAATCAAGTATATCTAATTGACTTTATGGGGGTAGTGAGTATATTTTAAAACGTATTAAGATATTGGCTTAAGGCTAAAGCAAAATTTACGTAAATAAGTTTTATAGTAAATAAGGGAATGTAGTGAATTAAAAGCAAGTATAATTATAAGGATTGAAAAAGGAATATTAAATAGTTTCAACAAAAATGAAAGAAAGGCGATGGCCAAAATCTGGTCGACTGCTAGGTAAACGACAGTTGATACTCCACTCACAATATTGATAGCCCAAGCTATCAACATTGTGAGTAAATTCTAGCTAAGAACTCTTCTTTTCTTTCACCATATCCCAATTAATTGGGGTCGGCACAACATGTCTTTTCCTTCCACACCCTTTCTCTATGACATACATCTTCTGTCACAACACAAATCGTCATATCATCCTTCACGCAGTCCATCCTTCTCTCTCTCTCATCTTTGTTTTGGTCTACCTTTACATCTGTACCCATTCATCTTGTAATTTAACATTATTTTTGTCACGTGACTTTCATCCCTCCTCATTGTATTACCATACAAACTTAGTCTTTTTCCTCTCAATTTTTCCATTACGGGTGCAACTTTCAAAGATCCCCTTATGTACTTACTCATTTCTCACCTTATCCATTCTCGTAACACCACACATCCATCTCAACATTCTCATCTCAGCTAAGTGGAGACATTTGTGGTTTATCACTTTAGTGGCCCAACATTCGGACCCGTAAAGCATGACTGGTCGTATGATAGATTTATATATTTGACCTTTTAGTTTCAGTGGCATTATTTGTCGCACGTCTATTCTAGCTCAGAACATCGGTATATAAAAAGAGATTAAGAGAGAACACGCAAGAACCCAAACAAAATGGGAAGAATTGTGTTCACTGGAAAAGTTGCAAGAGACCTCGTGGTAGATCTCCAAATAAGTGAATTTACAATATTACTCAGATCCAAGATATATTTTTCTTTGCTAAAACTACGATCTGAAGCAATAAGATACAATATTGCGTGTTAGGGGCAGTTCCACCCGAGGGTCGATTAATACTGATAAGTTAATTCTTTCGACCTTGGGGACGGCTTAAACAACGTGAAGGGCTCTTTAAGATGTTGTTTGCTTCATAAAACTCTATGTGAAGATGTGACGTAAGTATGTGAATCGTTACTTGTATACGGTCTCTAATATTTTTCTTTTGGAAGTTTTTATACTGAATACGTAAAATATACTTAGTTGAAAAGGACTCTAGACTAGATTATTCACTCAGCGAAAAACATTTCTTCTTTCCCTTATTTCTTACAGATTTTGATTATGATAAATGATAAAGATTAGTACATTGTGTATTACAATATACACTTAATCTATGTTAGTAATTATTATTTCATGTTTTAGTCCTTAAATTATTCACACATCTTCTGTGTGTCCTGTCCCATGTTGTGTTATGATAATTTTGGCTTAGTCATGTATAATGTAAATGTGTGGCTAACATACAATTCAAACTTTATGTGTAGCTGTTAAATTTACCCTCTAATTCATGATTGCGACATCGAGACGTCGCATAATATATGAATAAATGCATATATCGCAACAACATAAGTAAGACAATGACTGTCTATCAATTATACTCAAAAAAGATTGGGCCTAACTTGGTGACCTCCAACCTCCCCTTTACAGCTACTCCCATGCCTCCCAGTTATTAAAATACTATTCAAAAGGTATTTATATCATCTCAAATATACCCTGTAAAAACAAAAAAGAAAAAAGAGTTACATAAATTCATCACGTACTCAGTTTACTGAAGAACCTTGCATCTGGCGGTTAGTAAAGCAACTATGACCGCCTCATTTTACCAGTGGGTTTTATATTAAAAATATCTAAAACTACCGCCAATTATACTAGTACATAAAATATGCGAAGTGTAAAATGTCCACTAACTTGCAAACAAATGATGTTTTAGATATTAATAAGAGTATTTAGTAAACAGTAACATAGATTAAATATCTTGGACAGTTGCAAGGAATACTAAACTTGCTTGCTGTTTCTTTTTACAAGTTTTGATTTAACTTGCAATGGATGTATGTATGTAAGTTCGGGTGGAATCCTGCAAGTTAAATTTGATTAACTTCCCGGTTTCCAATTGAGCTGAAATTCTGCACGTATATGTATATCGCGTAACAATGCAATAATATGGTACCATGGAGCTGATCTGATGATGGAGTCGGAAGGTGGCCATAGGAACTTCTGTACTAAACAAGACATCGTGTTTGGGCTTGTTTTACTTGTCTTGGCTAGCACTCTGCTGCTACATGATATCCAGGATCTCAAAAGCTTGTATTTAAAAAACTTTTTAATAAGTCTTATTTAAAAACAAGACAAAGTTATAGGTCGTTGCTATAAGAATTGCTAATATATAAATCTTGGTTATTCACTACAACAGATCTAAATATCTGCCTTAAAATAGTTATCGTTTTGTGATACTTAATACTATAGAGCACTACCAATTAAATGACATTTGGCGGATATATTTTTGATGCAGTGTTGGTCTTTCTTACCTTTATGGAGAGCATAGCTTTGTGTAGTCCGTTGCTTAAGTCAACTTTATAACGGCTTCAGATTATATCTGAACTGGCTACTTGGAACTAGACTAAGAATTCCAGACAATTAGATTTTATTATCTATTTCTTGGCTATTGTGTATTTCTATGTTTTCATCTTTTTGGTCTTTATAATGCCCCTATATGCATGAAAATCGGTGATGTACTTTCGATAATGTAAATAAACTTAGAGATTCTTATACCAGAAACCGGGATAGCTTCCGCGGGATACGAAATCAAAGACTGGGTCTTCGAAGCGAAGCTCAATAAACAAGATTATACTTAAATTTGGTTTATGTGTCCCTGGGATGAAGGGAATGAATTTAGGTCACTTTTTATCCCGGAAAATGGGACGTGAATTTATTTCCGTAGTAAGTAGACGAAACGGAAATTTATATCAGTAAACCTGTAAAACGGTCTCGTAATTTCTAGTTATATTAATTTCCGAGTTCCTTTTTTAGTTTCGTAGCCAAATACCAAAAATATAACCTTTATAAATACATCTTCATGCGTCCATCTGCTTTTATTTTACCTGTCAGAAGTAGTTAATGACATATTCACTTTTACAATGAGATGTGATCGAAGATGGAGCACGCTTACCTAGATAAAACCTATTCACTCGAGACCTAAAGACACCCGGATTGTACTTTTCAAGAAACGGACTCTGTTAGTGCATACATAGCTCTGCCGTACACAGAAGGAAAGTGCAGGCCAAACGTTCCGTTCGAACAGGTGGTGTATACTTGGTGATGTACAATTTCAAAGTTATAAAAGTATTGGTCCCTTTTTCATTTCTGTTGGGGTCATTATTGCGACCGTATCATTAATTTTTGTTTGTAACAACTCCATATGAACAACTCTTTGAAAAGTAATTGTAATATAACTTCTAAATATATTTAAAAAAAAGAGGCTGAGATATATAAATAATGATGACAATTTTTTTTTGCTATACATCTTGCTGGGGAGTTTCTTGCCACTTCTTCTCCTTTAAACAGCGATAATACGTTGCGAAGCGGTGTACATAGAATAGCAAGTAGATTTAAATTTTGACTTACATGCCTGACCTTAAAAAGTGTTTTCCAGTGGCACTTATTTTGAATAAAAACTTATGAAATTTAAAGGATACATGCAAAGAAAATTTGACATGAGTCATTGAGTAAAGTAATATTTACAATTGTACGATTTTTGGGGTTCTGTATATAAGAAAAACAGTAGACGTACCGACTACAGATACACACGTATAAATATCCATTGTTATGTTTATTAAGTTTATGTATTTGTATCACAAAAAGCAGGATATTTCTATACAAAATAATAATACCTCTCTTCAACGACCAGAATATATGCGGAGCCCATCGTCGAGCATAGTCTGACGCACTTGACTAATTTTGATCGATGTCTAGAACTGAAAGACAATACAATGCCACTTGATAAATACTTAACAATAAGACAGACTAAAATGAATTCTGATGTTTTTATCTCTATATTGAACTATCACAAAGGATGGATCAAATACAACTTGCAAACTGATCCTTTGATCTATTTTATCAACAGAGCATGAAGTATTTCTTTTTACTGGACTTGATATTTACTAAAAATAATAAACTGGGGCATTACTCCAAATAAATAGCTTTGTAGGCACTAACTCATATTTTTTTTAATAGATAAATACTTTTTGTTTAAAGATTATTTATTTAAGATTCGAAGGCCACTATATGATTTGTCGGCGCAGCAGCGGCTCGGAACCAATATACTTAGTGCATGAGCTACCTAAACCTGATTAGCTGGGTATGTGTTACTCCCGCATCGATATTGAGTGAATCAGGAAACGCTCGTATAAATAGGCGCTTGGTAAGCTTTCAGCACCGTATATTGCACATATCAATCCCACACAGCTTCTGCACAGACAAATCAGAAAGGAGCCTAATGGTTAAACATTCATTTATTTATACTTAATACAGGCTACATCCACAAACCGTGCGAGCTCTTAATTCTCTAAATAGAACAATAATCCTTCTCTGAAAGACAGATATAAAATATTTATGTCTTAATTCTCTATACTGTCTCTAGTTGTACAGCCGCGGAAAGAAAGTATACGTCACCCTAAAGTTGACCTTTGCTTGCACGAGTACAAGAAACAATACTCTCAACATTTTAATAAATGTTACGATTGTAAAATATAGAAACGTGAAAAATAAAATTGCAATGTGTCAACATTACGGATGCTGATAACAATAAGAAACAAAGAGGATTTAATCCGTACGCTTAACATAAATATAAAATCCAATAAAATAAGGTAGGTACAATATAGAAAATTAAATAATTTTGATCTAAGTAATTTTAAACTTTATTGTCAAATATTAAAATATAAGTTTCAGTGGAGCAGTCTGTTGTGTGGCTTAGTTTAAAAAGCTAGCATGGGCTCGCGAAATGTTAAAGTAATCAATTTGAAAACAGGCGAACATTTTCATAACAACATATATTTGATAATTAAGTGGCTATGTACGACAACATCTGGTTTTTATGTCTTACTAGAGGTTTTTTAATATTTTTATTGCTGGAGTTCGGCAGACAGACAGACGGTCCACTTGATGGAAAGCGGCTACCATCGCCTATGCATATTTGAAAAAACCAAGGTGCTACAAATGCGCTGCTGCTCTCCTAAGAGAGACTGGAACCTAGTCGCTAATGCCGGAACACAACTGAAGGTTGTTATGACGACATACTTTGAATCAGGGGTGGTAGCTATCCACTCGGGCGAATGCCCTACCACCTGGCTGTGTGTTGTGTCACCTCTTACGACAGGCCCCACGAAATTGTATTCTTTCTCTGCTCCTGCACGCATAATCTAAATTTCTGCATGTTCCAGCAGACGTAGTCCGGCCCTGAAAAAATAAAACGTAGTACCCGATCCCAGCGCCACCTACCAGTTCCAATTGTGAATCTAAGCCATCCGGGAACCACCCACAAAATAATTATCAAAATCGGTAAAGTCGTTCTGAAGCTATGCGCATAATTTTCTACGATTCATTGCTATAAAATTAGCTTTATTACTTTACTTGTATGGAAATTTGTCCAAACCAGTTATAGTAAAGTAAATGAATCCTGTAGTGAAGACCGCATATCACTAAATATAACGTAGGACGTCCTCCAGTCCGGTAGACAGACGATCTGCGTAAGGTCGCTGATAGAAGCTGGTTAAGAAAGGCGGCATCGGGATATGTGGCAGACTTGGGGAGGCCTACAGCAGTGGATGTTACGTCACGTACATGGGTAAATTTATTGCTAAATAGATAAAATTGAATAGTCCACGGAACGTGCTAAAATCTGCCAATACAGACAAAAATTCGGAGATGCATCTACGAACATGTATGAAATATTATCAAGCAGTAGTTAAGATTTGCTTAAATTGAATGTTAAAATAATCAAGCAGCTCGAGATAAGTACGGTGGCGCGGAGAAGTCTAAAAAAACAATTTTCTAAGACAACTTTATTATACGACAGTTCTTAAAAGACTAGCTTAATTACAATTAAAATTATATTAACATTATAACTTAATACAAATTATTCGCTGATACGATGACTGTTCGTTGCGAAGTGTGAACGTTGATGGGCAATGGTGTGTCCACCGATTGCCTAACTCTCGTTGTCTTATTTTGTACTACAATATTCAGCGGTCAAGCTTAGCTCCAGCAGCGATTGAGCTATGGGATGTCGCTTAGTGGTGCGTTATCCTATCCAAATTCCTATCATGGATGCACCACACAATTAACTTCAACCCCCCAATGGATATTGAGTGACTGGAGGCAAATGAATGACTCATACGATACCGACCTTAAGAGTGACCGTGAGTCTACGTAAATTTGGTTTTAAATAATATCCGTACATGAATAACTTCAAAGCTTGTTTCGTGAACAAAATTAATCATCATTATCCGTTTCATTGTATCAAAAGGCCAAAAACAAAAGCAGTTTAATGAATACAAAAAATACAATACATTCATTGTCAAGTTTAACCTTATGGCATTCGTAATTTTTGTATATTTGGTTATCTATGTTGTCGATCGCGTTTGGCTTTGTATATCAAAGTAATCGACGAGTTTCCTACTATAGAATTTTAATTCAGATAACGTATACATTTTGACCATATTATACCCATATGTATGTTATATATATACATAATTTATAAAACATCAATTATTTATAAGAAATAATAAGGTATGTGTTTTTTTTTATTGATATCAATACCTTCGAATGGTAACGACGCTATGATAATATCTACACCTATAATATTATAAAATTCTAGACATGAAGTATCTGAACATTAAAGCTATTAAAAAACCCCTGGAATAGACTATATAAACAATGGAGAACACGATGCATTTTTTAGATTCTTGTCTGTTTGTCGGTCTGTTTGTTCGGGATTCATGAAAAACTTCTAGGCCGATTTCGATACGGTTTTCGCTGATCGATAGCTAATTCTTAGACTTAAACTCTGCCCTATTTTTTTTATCCTGGGAATGCCACGGGAACTTTTCTGGGAATTATTTAAAATGGCCAGATTGAAAAAAACACCTAATTACACTGTGATTCACTGATCTATATCAAATTTAATGTAAAGATATGTGTGACATTTTTTATCACGGGAATCCCGCGGGAAATGTTACGGGAACGGTTTGTAGTTGTTCGGGTGCGTAAAAATCAGATTTTCCGACACAGTTTTCAATAAACGATAGTTTACATTATTTTTCAAATGCTGCGGTATTTTGTCTCCCAGGAATGCCGCGGGAATTTCAAGTCAGGCGCAGACGAAGTCACGGGCATATTCTAGTATTTATCATATACACTAATGATAAAAAAGAACAAGTTGTAAAATATTAATATTGAAAACCCTGAAGTTATATATTATTATGTATGTAGTAGACTACTGCCAGGGCGATACGTGCCCAAATGGCTGCCTTTAATATACGGCATACGACTATTATAACAATAGTGATTGACTGTGTGAAATATGAACCTACATTCTGATTGCAGATTCTGCCAAATAGGTTTTATACAAATATCTCTGATACTTTATAAAAGTCGGGGTGAAGGTAAGGAAAGGAATGCTCCGGTGGTTCGGGCATGTGGGAAGAATGTATGATGAAAGAATGACTAAACAGATATACAATGCAAAAGTGGATGGATGCAGAAGTCGTGGTAGGCCACGACACATCTTCCATGATCAAATTGATCGTGTATTAGCAGAAGGTGATGTCAGGAGCCTTAAGAACAGACGAGCGTGCATGACAAGAGCTATGAATTTCAAAGAAGCAAGTGAGGTGTGTAAGAATAAGCCTGTATGGCGCTCTGTTGTTCGTGCCTACCCCGCAAGGGACCTGGCGTGAAGTTATGTATGTATCTCTGATAGGTGCTCTGAAAGAGCTCTTTGCCTATAAACTCAATATTTCAATCCCAAACGGCACAAGTAGTTAACCTCTTCCTTTGGTTCCATATTAGCGTCCTTTGACATCTTCTCTGAAGAAGCAGCGTTGTCAACCCCTGACTCAGTCGTTGAAAGATTTGAGTCACAGTGTCAACGCAAGTTGCTTTTTTCTCGTTTTTTTTGATAACCAAGGGCGAATACTATTAATATTTCGTACCATGCATGCTATTAAAGTTAAATGCCATACATAATATTAATTT
Source organism: Dendrolimus pini (assembly GCA_949752895.1). Lineage (NCBI taxonomy): Eukaryota > Metazoa > Arthropoda > Insecta > Lepidoptera > Lasiocampidae > Dendrolimus > Dendrolimus pini. The sequence goes on along the minus strand of OX457137.1, from coordinate 15,911,204 downwards.
CGATTAATCTTAACTAGTGTTTGAAATAAAGCGAAACTATAAAAATCACCACAAGCCACGTCATTTCTGTTTCTGATTTGGATTAACCGCTTACGTGTAGATCTTTGAGTATACGTGCGTGACACCGCGACATTATTTTTTTGTGTTTATAGGGAAAAGTCTTGCGTGTTATAAGCAAACTTAAATAATTTAAAAGAAAACAAGACGCTTTAATATTTGTGGTCTATTATTGTTAGTGTTTGAAGGAAATAATAAACGAACCGATAGCATATCACAAAGAAAAATTGCGTGATACCTACGCGCGACACGTGTTTTTGGAATTGCTAACCAAAAGTACATGGATAGTAGAAGGTAGTAGAAAATTAAATGGTCTAGTAGCCTACTAGATCTTAATTCAAATAGAGAACATTTTTTTGTCAATGATTTATTTTCTTATTATAAAACTTTTTGTTATTGTAATTTTCTAGATAGGTCAATAACAAAATAATATTTAAAGTTCAATTTTACGTGTAACCACGAATGTAGATTGATCTGAAGGCTTAGTCATTTCTAGAGAATCGCTTAGTGAAATTGACACGTGTCTGGATATACTGGTAGGTTCGAGAGTGTTACATAGCATAAAGCTCCACTTTATTTTGGTACTTTACTTTATGTTTGTGATACGAATCTGCAAAAGTGACCACTTTAAGCCCCCATCGTATAACTGTAGTGATTTAGGTACCTAGTTGGTTACATTAAAGCGACCATTATATTAATAATCAACCGAGATTGTGATTAAATTAACTATAGATTTTTGGTGACTGAAAATTGTGATTACGTTATTAGTATAGTGTGATTGATTTTGATATATCTACTAGAGGTTTTATTAATTCGATTCTTTCTGATAATATTGTATATTCGCTTGTATATATTACTAATTGTTACCAGTGGCTCCGCTCGCTTAGATTAAAAATAGTCAAAGTTTGAATAGTAAAAAAAGTTTAAAGGTAACCTCTTTCCATCCCCTTAGAGGTGGAATTCCAAAAATGCCGATTACGTGTCGGTGTATGCACCGACCATATCTTCTAACCAGAAATGGGTATATAAAATTTTGTACTTCTTACTTTAAAAATGACAAACAGATTTTCATATTAACTTTCATCTTTTTTTTCAACCCCTTAGAGGTACAATTTTGAAAAATCCTTTCTTAATGCAGTATAGAAAAAAACGTATCCAAATTTTCACGGTTCTAATCCGAGTAGTTTTGGCTGTGCGTTGATATGTCAGTAAATCAGTGAGGTCAAGCAATTATGTATAGATTTAGGGGCACGCTGCCAAATAAGAAAGCGGAATCCATCATATTAAATTTACAGCTCATTTGCTCAAAAGCGACAAGAAGATCTAAATACACCATAAGCGGCACCCTTTAGCGGTGTGTAAAATGACATGGCTTGGTGCAGTTAAGTCTCGAAAAAATGTTTAAAGTTAGGGGTGTCCACCTTACATGAAAGTAAAGAATAACATTTTCTCAATGTACCTACGTACCAGATTAGGCTACGTTGCTTGGAAGGGATAGACGACACGACATCCTGACATTCAGACTGACACAGATCCCTATGGGGCACGGCTCCTACGCGAGGTACCTGTATCGCCTCAGCCAACGTCAGGGTGCCAAGGAGGAGGCGGAGCCTAAGCGAGCGGGTATAGGCTTGGGGTATAAGGGTTCTCAATCACAGATACATGCCGTCGAATTGAGAGCGCGAGTGTTCCGCGCGCGCTCACCTCTAGACCAAGACGATGCCGGGGGACAAAAGACATCCCCCGACAAGGAAGAGGCCTGTGTGTGAGGCCGGGGATCTCAAATACCCGAAGACCTGGCATAAGGCTTAGGACGGAACATCTAGGGTTTTTTAGTGGGTATCCCTAACTAGGGAGTGGCAATAGCGTGGCACCAGTTCAGACTGGGCGCGCTAATGCCACCCCGATCTCACGAATCCCACACACGGGTCGCGAATTATCCCCCCAAGCTTCTGTGCCTGTCGCGGCTTAGTCGTCAAACGGATTTCCCCTGGTAAAAAAAACCAAGAAGTATTTTAATTGTGCATTTTGTTTCTGTAATTGTCCATTTTGATAAGTAATAAAGTTTTATCTAATCTAATCTACGTACAAGTCCTGATATATCTTAACCATGTTTTTAGGAGTTTTATATTTCAGTCAATAGTCGAGGAAGATAGTCGCTTTCAAGTTCATCAAAAGTATCCCACCGCTCAATTTCCTAAATACGAGATGGCCTATAGCGAAAAATTTAAAGGGCGTAGAGAGAAGAAAAATACTTCGAAAATGCTTTTTTTTATATTGATGAGATATTTTTTAAGGTTACTTATTCAATTGACGAAATGGTGATGGTCTCCACGTTTTCTATGAAACCCTTCACTTAACTTGAACTGAATCAAAATTGGCCAATTTATTATTTTCTAAAATATTTAGCCACTTTCAAGTGCCCAGTCAAATTAGCCAAGTTAAAAATCAATATTTCTTATTTTAAGTAATTTTTTGTGCAACGATCAGCAATTTCAAAAACTCAAACAAAACTTTACAACTTTGAGAAGATTGTCTGCACTTATTAAGCTAAAAGGTGGGTCGGAATACAAAGGAGTGTAAACACCAATTTGAGAGAATTCGTGGTGAATTTAGTTTATCTTAACCTCCCTCACATTTCGTGCAAATTCTTTTACATTCGGCTTCGCTAAGTTGGTCACTAATGAGTTTAGAAATTACTGTTGATATAAACTATTTGTATATTATGTTTTTTTTCCTTTATTGCTGCGGCTTTATCTGCGTTAGTATTAAATATTTAGGGTGTCTTTCCACTAGGGATGTGCTATGCGACGTTGCTATGGATGTGTTTGATATCCAAAAAATCATAAGAAAAAATTTATCTAAAAAGTTATATTCCACGAGAAATGTACTATGCAGCTATGCTGATAGCTGCATAGTACATTTCTGGTGGAAAGGCACCCTTAGGCTGTGGCGGAAAGCGCCTTATTTAAAGCGTTAAAAAAGAACGTCGTTAAAACATGTCATATCAGTGTATATACATAAGTTTTCTGTCTATATTTAACGTCATTTACGATTTCTCATCTCAAATAAAGAAGATGAAGTGTCCTCTCCTTTCCCCCCCCCCCTCCCACCTTAAAACTAAATGAATCTAATTTACTATCAGAAACTAAGTAATTTTTTTCAAATTAAAAAGATTTTATTGAAAATAAGTTCCACTGGAGAACACTTTTTGAAGGTCATACATATAGGTTAAAGTTTAATTTTACTTGCTAGTTTATCTACACCGCTTCGCAACGTGTTATTGCTGTTAAGGTGAAGAAGCGCCAAGAAACTCCCCAGCTACACGTGTAGCTAAATATTTCTCTTATTATTATTATTATTTATTTATTCTATTTATATCTCAAGTTCTTTTTTTTATAACTTTTATACTTTATAAACTAATACAATAAAAGAAAACTTAACTTGTTATATTTTAGATGGATAGATCTTTTTTTATTGTACACCAATAAAGAGAAATAGAAAAATCTAAAGATAGTACAACGGGCGACCTTATCGCCAAAAAGCGATTTATTCCAGGCAACCCTTGGCAGGGATAAATGGATTTTAAAACTGACAGTGCAGTCTATCAATATTGATGACAAGCGGCCCCGGCAGACGTTGTCCTGCTATGAAAAAATAAAAATCTAGGACCCGATTCCAGCGCCACCTACCGGTTCCAATTGTGGGTTTAAACCATGCGGGGACTCACTCAAACACACAAAAACAAAATTACCAAAATCGGTCCGGGTGATTAGGAAGACTCTAGTACCCGAGTCGAGACTCTAGTGTCTAGTACCCGACCTCAGCGCCACCTACCGTTTCCAACGGGATAAAAGGTATCCTATATCCGTTTCCTGGTATCGCCCCTCATAACCGCCCACCACATCATACATGCGCGCGCAATACTTAATACTTATTTGGCTACAACACTAATACTTACATTTTAAATATCGCGATATCTTTTGAATGAATCGTCCGCATTGAATAATTCAAAAGTTCTAGAAAGTTATTGAATTTTAAAAAATAAAAGAAAACACTTATTGTGAGATAACTACAATAGTTAGACATATGTTTATGCAATATTTTTTGTAGACAATTCATATAATTGTCTACAAATAATTATATGTTCTGCAAAGTGGTAGTACATTGTTTTGTTCTATAATCAATAGTTTTCGCAGCGCACATTTTTTTACACCTTGGGTTACATTATTGGACTTTTAGTAAGGATCCCTAATTTTTTTAAATATACTATAGCCTTCCTCGATAAATGTACTATCCAATACTGAAAGAATTTTTCAAATCGGACCAGCGGTTCCTGAGATTAGCGCGTTTAAAAAAACAAACAAACAAACAGCTCTTCAGCTTTATAATATTAGTATAGATAAGTATACATTGTTACAACGTCATAAAAGAAATCCCTATATCTCTATTCTCTATATATAATGAATATTATAAACGCGAAAGTTTGTAAGAATGTATGTATAGATGTATGTTTGTTACTATTTCAAGCATAAACTACTGTTTAGACTTTTATGAAACTTTACAGTATATAGCTTACACATCAGAATAAGACAGGCTATAATGTATAAAGATATAGTGTGAATTATTCAAAAAATTTCCATCACCATGCAGGTGAAACCGCGGGCGCAGCTAATAGTTATATAAAACTGGATGCTCTTAATACCGAAGTGTTATTACTTGTTTTGGCTTAGTTTTAGGAACTTTCATGGCAAAGTCCCTGGTATTAGTACCCCATTGGATGCTTTTATGTTTCAAACGAGGATATTTTCCTCCAATAACATCTATATAAAAGAAGTTTTACTACAAGATTCCAAATGTGTGTTGTGCATGGTTATAAAATTCATAGAGAGTTGGGCATGGAAGAAAGAGAGCATGAAAGTAGAGTAAACGCGGTCGAGATGCGAGCACTGCGCAAAATCTGCGGAGTGACGCTCGCGGACCGCGTTTGTAATACCGAAGTAAGAAAGAGAGTTGGTCTCAAAGAGAGTGTCGGGGTGAAGGTAAGGAAAGAAATGCTCCAGTGGTTCGGGCATGTGGAAAGAATGAATGATGGAAGAATGACTAAACAGATATACAATGCAAAAGTGGATGGATGCAGAAGTCGCGGAAGGCCACGACACACCTTCCATGATCAAATTGATCGTGTACTAGCAGAAGTTATGTCAGGAGCCTTAAGAATAGACGAGCGTGCATGACAAGAGCTATGAATGTCAAAGAAGCAAGTGAGGTGTGTAAGAATAAGCCTAAATGGCGCTCTGTTGTTCGTGCCTACCCCGCAAGGGACCTGGCGTGAAGTTATGTATGTATGTATATAGATATGATACATCCAGATATACCATGGAGTTCACACGTTCTAATTTAGAGACATTCAATCTACTCGGATATTGGGTATAACAAACAAAATGCTTTCAAGACAATCCACCTTATTATGTCTTACTCGAACATCCTGACCTATATTCGCCATGCTTGTCTAGGTCAATTTGACAGATTTCACATATCAGATATCTCATGTGCAGGATTAATAGAGATGTTTTATTACACACCATAAGATCAGAAAAAAACTGCTTAAGTAGTAAGCACTCGGCTTGTGTTCGAACCTGAATCACTAGAGTATCGTGCTGTGTCACACGCGCATTTGGCGTGTTTTCGGCAGTCGGGTACATCGGATTCAAAACTTTACTTTTAATTTGATATAACACTTTAGTCATAGCGAAAAAATCGTAATATGTTTTGGGACACATAGTATAAGTGAAACTATAACGGACAAGTGGAAAAACGAATCGCAACAGACAAGTGCGAAAAACGAATTTCTCAGGTTTGCTGCAAATTATTATTTGGTTAGGTAAGGTACATTTTAATGAATGCATTTTTTATTTAAACATATTTAATTTATCAAACAAAACAAACTGAATTTGATCCGGAAAAAAACATCCATGGCCTACTGTAACATTATGCCGCCTCTCCCTACGCAATATACCTTTTACTCCCCCCACGCGGCCATAACGTTTTTTAGTGACAGAAAAAATCCTAATACCTCTATATAGTCTATATAGAAGTTTCACTTCAATTTTTTGTTGTTGTAAACCTTATATATGTTCTTTTCATTTATTACAAAGAAAAATTGTTTCAACACCCCAATTGTGAATTAATTGTTTGGATATTTAATTTGGTTTTTATGTGTGTGTGTTTATTTTTTATATATTTATTTTATAATAATTCCTGATCATGAGTACATAACGAATTTAAAATCAGGTTATAATAAAAACAACGCAAACAAAGCTGAGTAACAACCTTTACCTGATGTATGATAATAATATTCACATCCAAACGTCTTTAAAATGAACTAGCAACAAAGGAATTGTTAGATATTAAGGAAAAAGCTTTGAACGTTTTAAGTTTATATTGTTGCTTAATAAATTACTGAAAAGGATTTTCTTCCGACGATTTAGGGAGACGAACTGAAGCGAAATTCCCCACAAGTAAATATATTGTACCTTCGTCAGCTTTATACATACCTACCACATGCGTAAAGAACAACACAGTGGCTAAATAAAGCTTGTTTTCTTTCGCATGCAAAGATTGTGGAGAGTGACAACTGTCAACACATTAGTGAGAAATGTCGTAATAAAAAGTGTACATATTTATAAATCTAATTATGTAGTACTGTGACGGTACGCATCATCATGTATTTATTATTTTCTCACCTATTAATTTTTATTTATTTATAAAGGAATGGCTGTTCTCCATATAATGTATTCCCTCCTTTATTTCGCATAATATATGTATTTACTACTAATCTCTTTGTATGATACAATCGAATTTTTCTTAGTTTGAAACTTTGACAGAGAAAAGGAGGACTCATGCGGTATAAACTTAAAACAAATGAGTGTGAAAAAAAATTTAAAAAAATCGCTATTAACTTATAGATTTATGAATGTTTTCAATTTGCTGTTAGTGCTTAGATCTTTCGGTCCTTTTAATTTAGTCAGGTTATTCGTAGAATGATTAAAACATTACATGACAGATAGCACGGCTAGCAGCCTAAGTTTTTGCTTCACATATATTTGTTTTCTAAGTTATTTATATATATGTAAATATTTATAAAAACATAAATATTTATAATAAATAAATATTTTTTAATATATATTTAATATATTTTTGAATACATTTAATTAAGACTCTTTATAACTAACCAAAGTAAATGGAGTCATTGAAAAAATAAGTGCCAAATTACGACAGTGTCAATACTTATTAATGTAGTTAGGGATGGCTTATTATGATCTTATTAAATTGAGTTAATCGATACCTTCGCGATTAACGTATCGACAAACCCTACGTAAATAAAATTGTTAAATGGAGTAAAGCATTCTTTACAATGATATGTGCGTTAACTTATGTAGTATACACATTGGTTGCGTCTGCATGGGTAACAAATGTTCCCAATATAAACTATTTCAACGTTATTACATATTTATGTGCTATATTTTACGGACTAAGATGTATTAATAAAATAATCTATTTGTTATATTAAGACATAAATTAGAATTTTTTTAACAACATCAACAAATCACAATGCACAAATATTCTTACCAATTTTAGTTTTAATTATTACTCAGAAAATCTAAAAACTTAATCAAATATCAAAACATAATTTAAAACAATAAGTTATTGGCAAGTTTACTGTTTGGGTCCAACAAGCAGAGGAGATAGTAGTTGAAGGGTCCAAACCAACTCCGACATAGAAAACCTCGTGGCCGAGCCTAGAATAATTGAAGAGAGAAAGGCTCAGTATCTCCGCTGGCTCGGTCACGTAGAACGGATGGAGGAGGATTGGAATGTGAAGAAAGCATACTTGGGGCGACCAGTCAGTATCACTAGAAAGATAAGAGTGGATTACCTAAACGAACTTCACAACTGAGAAGACTAGACTAGACTTAAGCATATATTTGTATATGATGACATTCTTTTTATTGATAAAAAAACGTTAATAAATATTACATCTTTCATTCTTTCAAAATAGATCAAAAATATTATGTTTACGCCAGTGATATTATGATCTAGAATGTTGTCGTAGCTACGTCTCACAACACGACTCGCTTTAGCTCTATAGGCTCTTGATTGGGCTATAGTGAGAGTTGTCGGCTCAATTTCTATTACGTGTCGCTGCTGAGCTAAAGGAGTAGTACAGTTCCTTAGAGCGAATGACTTATATCCCTCTTTACTTTTTAATCAGCCGTTTTGCAGAAATTAGCCGTTTTGTTAGCGGACGTGGGACGTGGGTCCGCTACTTCGGAGACTTCTGCATCTCATCCTTGCGATGGTAAATCTTAATATGGTTTCATATTCCAAAATCGCCTTCCTTTAGATTTTATTATGGGAGATTCCATCTACCTGTTGTTAGTCATAAGACACCTATGCCTAGAATCATCCTTAAAATTTACAAATATCTGACAGGATTAATTATCGATTATTCGATACTGAAATGGGTTCTACATTATGCAGTATTTACATGGTCGATAATAAACTCATTGTACCTGCCATAGACTGCAGCTCGTTGCTTAGCATTATTTTGTTATTAATGACATTATCAAAAAAACTCAAATGAAAACCATTTTTATTTAATCGAATATAATATTATTTAATATTTCTAAATAAACATGCATATTCAAATTAAGTGCCGACTTTCGTCATATTTGCAACTTATTTAACTTCTGGGATAGTTTTCTGTTTGTTTTACTAAGTGAATTATTATTAACGATCTATAATATGTAGTTTTAGACTTTGGCGAATCTATTAAGGAAAACTGCTTTTGGATATCGAAGTTACTGATTTATATTATGTGACCTGTGAATCTGTTTAATTCGTCCGACCAAACACACTATTGGATTTTTATATCAACACAAAACTTGATGTGCAGTGATATGTATTAATGAAAATTATATACAATTTATAAATAATATGAAATTTTATTTTAAATACAGTTGGAATTCATGGTGGAAGAAATCTCCATACCTAAGCATACAATATATAGAATATCGGTCTTATTCATAGACAGAGTAAGTTTGAACGCTTCTTTAGGCACCATAAGCGTTCAAACTTACTCTCTCTATGAATAAGATAAACACAAACTCGCTATACGTACACATACACACATATACACATGAACACCCACACACACATGCATATATTAGGTACGTTCATATACGAGTTAGCGCTATTGATACTCGCTAGATGTGCTAGTAGTACGATTCTCGCGACTGAAGTCTCTATCTCCATATATTCAATGTACTCTGTGGGAGGACTTGAATATTGGTTTTTGACAGAGGAAGACAATGAAAAGAATTCTCGGAAAAATTTGTGTTTTATATATTTTCAGATGGAGAAAATCTAATTGAGAATTAAATGGATAAACTAATCGCTGTTAAAAATAAATCAATCATAATATCAATGTAAATTTCGGAAACGAATGTTATAAATTTCGCCAAAGAACCAAGCTAAGTTTTCATGTTTTATTTGATACATTAATAGTTTTACTAACCATGTAGACTTACCTGATATCTTGCTTGTTATGTTTTTCAGACGTTCTTCTAACGTGACCACGCATTCTTGTCTTTTGTAATGTATTAGTAGTTTAATAATAATTGTTCGTATGCATACGATTTGAATTAATCTTAAGGGCCTGAATAGTAATGTGTAGTTACAATTAACTTCTATTCTTAGTAGTACATATTATAAATAACATTGATTTTGTTACACTTAGTCGGTAGTCTTTAGAAGTATTAGGGTTCCTTAGGTCCGTTTCTTCAAAACTATAATATTATAGGAACGTTTCTATAATTTGTCTAGGCATAAATGATATAGAAATACATAAGCCTTTAATATGAAATCTTACTTAATCTTATGTAAAGATAGGTAGGGTCGTTTACTATCTACTGTCCTATATATTTTAGAACTTAATTAATTACTGTCCTTAATTTATATATTATATGGAGAACGAGCTATATAAGGGTAAAATAATTTAAAGTATGTCTTAATTGACTTGTGCGTTATTAACAGATAAGAATTGTTTGTACATTGTTTTAGTTTCATAGTTAACTAAATGACTAAGGGTTATCTATAAAGCCTCAGTGAGCTAATACATTACTTAGGAGTTATGATACATAGTCTCTTGCGAATAAAATATATTAATCTAATTTCATTTAAGGATCCTTAAATATAATATTGTCTTAGGAAACTTAATTAAATAATATTACTTCTTCATAGCCGGGAACTATTGGGAGATTTTGATGATTCTTTCAAGTAATATGATTATTAGTTACTTTGCTATGGGAGATTCATTATATGTCAATGGAGACTTATAGGAGTTCTTGTCTTGCTGTTGCACACACGTTGTTGGACCTGATTATGGACTCTTACTTGTTGTGTTTGCTGATTAGAACTGGTGCGTTGATTGTTATTGTACTATTATTTCTGTTTCAGTGAGCTTGGAGTCAGCCTGCGTAATGAGTTTTCATTGGTTCTGATATCGAAGGGATTATTATTGACCTATGGCTGTGAAGTCGGAGTCTTGATTTATAATTTATTAATTAGTCTATTTTTATATGTGTATATATCTATATATGGTTTTATAACACTACATTATTACATTACACTATACAACAATCATGCATTCCATATGGGAAGGCTAATTGACTTTAGAAAATTTAAAGTTTATTTAGTTTTTATTGAATTTTAATATTTTAAATACTTTCTTGTTGAGAGAGTCTACTTTGGCACTTGGCTTTGTTTGGTGCAAAGGAGTTGTTGATTACAATTTAAATTTTTATTAAAGGTTTCTTTTGATTAATTATATTTTCTTAAACAAGCAGCTCTACTGTTACCAAATGTGTATAAAATAGGCATTTAAATATTATTACAAACTGAAGTGACGAGATCGGGTGAAAGCACATATTGAAAATTTTTATGAAGATTCAGATTAGGACCGAGTTTTATGAGCTCTGCAACCTTGGACAAAGGGATTCACGACCCACTTGTTTATTGTGGCAACGTTCCCTTGGATAATTTCGACAATTATCAAGGATTACCGCGCGTACAGCTTTTAAGCAAATTTAGTTTGTTTTATAATATGTGTATTCACGAGACTAAAAATGGTTTCACATATTAAGATTAACTGAATTGGTAACCGAAGGCTTGGAACTGGTTAAGTCGCGGATCAGCCTGGAGGCGCGTGGGCACCTCAATGACGCCCTAGCTGGTTAGGGGGATAAGCTGCCGTGTTGCAGGAGGATCAATCGTATCAAAATTTATTTTCTTTCACGATATGTGACTTCATGAGAGTCTTAGATGTAGTTAGGCCAAGTGAACTTGACTGAATTAGAAAGGATGATTAAAAATATCTACATTTGAGTATTGTTACCAAAGAAGACATCTTTGATGCAGAGTATCACCATTTTATGTTAAATTCAATTTTAAACTTTACTTTTACGGTGCTATGCTCTCATCTTTTGGATGCTAGGGTCATTAGACGGATGTAGGGTTTTGCCAATTCACTTTAACTTAAACTTTATTTTAACTTTCACGGCGAACCTGAAACCTGTCTTTGACAAGGGAATTTCAATAAAAAACTTACTTTTACGGTGCTATGCTCTCATCTCTTGGATGCTAGGGTCATTAGACGGATGTAGGGTTTTGCCAATTCACTTTAACTTAAACTTTATTTTAACTTTCACGGCGAACCTGAAACCTGTCTTTGACAAAGGAATCTATAATATGAGTGAAGTTGTCTCTCGCCAAACTTTAATTTAAAATTTACTTACAATTCATAGAGAGACATTCTGAAACTCTTACTCTGACAATTTAGGGATGGGAATCTTACGAGATGTAGAGAATATCACTATTTAAACTTCAATTAACCTTTATCTTTAATTTACTGTGATATTCTTATTACTGCATCAGGGGAGGTCTCCGAGGTGACGTTCCTCATATTGACAATATTATTTGATATTTTGGAAAGGTGACTTTGAGATGAAATGTTCACTTAAGTCTTTTGGCTTTTCCAACTCATTTTACACACAAGGCACTCCAAACGGGTTTCTTTTAAATGGATAGATCGTACTGCTGGGAGTTTCTTGTCGGCTCTTCTCGCCAGCAATAGTACGTTGTGAACCGACGCTAGTTTTAGATAATGTTTATAATTGATTCAATAAATATTAATTAAAAAATTGGAGGTTCTTCTTTTATCTCGATATGAGCTCTTTTACTGATAGCTAAAATGCGGTGGCATAACAGAGAGGTGGTTAGGAGGGGTGCCTTACACAAAAATATATAATTTGTTATGAAGCTACATTAGAATATCTTTTGGCAAAATAAAGGCACGGGCGTACTCAGGTGATGAGCTTATATCATGAGTAATACATTTATCATAATTCATAAAATGCATTTTACACTTACAACATACTACTACAATATTATATATATATATATATATATTTTACATCAACCTTTGATAGTCTTCCTGTCCTCTGATCGACACTCTTATATAACCTACCTTGTGAACATAGGGTTAACGGTATTGCGACGAGGGTTCCTGCTACTAGATGATTACGATTTATGGCCAATATTACAAGATTTATTCTATGAATAAATTTTATTAATTTCCATTTTATAAATTTTTTATTTCTCACTCTATGCTTCGGCTTGAGTATGTCATTCCATAGTCATTAGACTCAAAAGGGGGTTCGTTACAGTACCAAGCCTACACTCAGCTCGCTGTCAATAGCATCTACGCACACATTCGCGTTCTGCGCTCCACCTCATTTACGCCTGCACACCCATTGACATGACACAGCCTGTAAAAGCAGGCGCTCGACCGACCAACGCTTCCCTTTCCTTCCTTCTCATGGTAACAGTGCAGTAGACGTGATGCCCCCCAGGGAGCTCCCTCGAGCAAGTTGCCCCCCGGGCTGGAGGCCCCGAAAACCCCGGTAAAGATGTGAGGTCTTCGGCCAACAACAAAAAGTCAAGTCCAATAATTTAAAAAATCAGCGTCAGTCCCACGCCGAAGTAGCCACACAAGACTAACTTAGACGCGTTGCTCAAGATATTCTTCTCTCTTCTTCTCTACCAGCCAGAACACGTTGCGAAGCGGTAGTAAACATACACTAGGATCTCCATTTGTATAGCTTTAGCATGTTGGCTTAGCACATTCAGCCTTTTACGGCTTAAACCGATAAAGCCATTCCCCTCGGAGCGGTCGCGCCGAGGTCGAACCTCCTGTTGCCCGTTTCCAAGCTGAACGTGTCCGCTCCCACAGAGTCGGGAAGCTCTCCAAGCCAGGTATCGCTGATAAAGCCATCTGCGGCTATTCAGCTGGATGGCTCTTGAAAAAAACGGAGATCTATGTATGAGTAATGTATTAAAAATAATTTGTAAAGTAGCTCTCCTGTTAAATTTGATACATGTCTCTTATGATTTTCTTCCATAATGGGCTTAATATGTCAAGCATGTTATGGAGAAACGTCGTAAGCGACAGAAATTAAGTAATTCACTTTTTTATTGTAACCTACAGTTAATATAATTTAGATCCTAATTCTAACATCCATAGGTCTATATCTACAATAATGGCATACTAAAAATTTGACATTTTTTTATTGCAGGCGATCAGCAGACCGGCAGATAACCCACTTGATGGAAAGCGGTTACCATCGCCTATGGACATTTGCAACACCGAAGGTGCTTGCGCTGCTGCTCTCTTAAGGGAGACTGGAGCCTGGTCACTAATGCCGGAACACAACTCAAGGTTGTTACGGCGACATACTTTAGATCAGGGGTGGTAGCCATCTATCAGATCTATGAGTAATATACATATATAATTTATAAAGTAGCTCTCTTGTTAAACTATATATATATATCCCTTACGGTGTTCTTCCGTAACACGATATATTGATTGCAGTTTTTCTAAAGTTTCCTTTATCAGCAATAGCAGCCATCTGAGAGCACACGATAGGGCGAGACCCTTTAAGCATACAAGGGTTCATGTTAATACGCAACTAGGGATGCGACTGTAATGATAATATGTTTTCTCCAGTAAACACTTTCCGGAGTTAGTACTGCAAGTATTATACAATATGTATTAAAATCCTGCTCCGGGGTTGGTTGCACTTCAGGAGATTGGACTTTATATTTGGCATTATCGTCCAAAGCGGATTAACGAGTTTCACACACATATAATTTTGACTTGTCTCGAGATATTTCCTGTCATATTTAGCTACGAAGCATGTAGTTAGGTTTACACCCACAATACTTGCATGAAACGCGGTTACGTTAGTCAGTGATCAAACACGATTTAATATGAACATAGTAAGTACGGAGTACTACATGATTCGAAATTACTGTATGATAAACACATAGACCACATAACAAGAAAAGCCAATAAGACATTAGGTTTTGTCATGAGAGTCAGTTCACAATTTAGTAATGTCAAGGTCTTAAAGATTTTGTATTGTTCCTTGGTGCGTAGTCTTCTAGAATACGCTTCACAGGTTTGGAATCCAATGTATGATGTATATGTTAATAGAATCGAATCCATACAACGTAGGTTTTTAAGATTTTTAGAGTTTAAATTCAAGGTTAGCCATAATCACTACGAAGCTAGATGTCTCAGACATCATATTTTGCCATTGTATAAAAGGAGACAAATAGCAGATATAGTGATGCTAAGTAAAATTGCACAGTCTAAAATAGACTCGCCTTATTTATTAACTAAAATATGTTTAAAGGTGCCAACAAGACTATTCCGGAACAATACAATACAATTGTTCGTTCCTCGAATATCTAGTAATTATAGGGCAAATTCTTATTTTAATCGTGTATCAATTAACTATAATCTTTTAGCTGTTACACATGATATAGATTTATTTATAAGTAATCCGCAGAATCTTAAGACGGTTCTGGTAAAGCATTGGTCTGAATATTAAGAAGACAATAAGTCAGTTTTAAAATCATTTATTTTCTCTCCTTTTTTAAATTTCTTCCTTTTAATTTAATTTACAGAATTTAACATATTTACTAGCAAGCATTATAGCTACCTATATGTGGAAACAATTAAATGGTTATAGATATTTAGTAGTATGTACTTAGTTGTAAACTGTTTGTTTTCCGAATAAAATAAAATATCACTTATATTAATAAATTCGGCATTTTATATCGAACTTAGGACTAGTAAGTCAAAACTTAAGCATGCATTATATTATTCAATTTGCAGAGAGTTAAATCAGGTACGCTCACTATTGCACTAGATGAGCAGCGTGGCAGAGATCATACGGTCGCACTAGATTGAACCACAAACTTTACGCCATACAAATTTACCACGCTAGCTTATCTAGCGCTCTGTAAATTGGATAATGTAATGGCCGCTTTAGAAAGCTTAGCCTTTACTTAATTGTAATTATTTAAATTATTTGGTAACTAATTCTGTTAACTAAAACTTTTGAAGTGCTTGAATATGCTTTATGATGTTTTAAAAGATACAGTTAACATAAATAAAATTTTACAATAAAATAGGCGGTCGTATTACTATTAGTGATTTCTTCCAGACGACCTTTGGATGGATATAAAATTTGATAACAACAGAGGTATGTTGCATTACCTATGCTCACTACCGAATCAGTCGCTTTACCGTCGCCGTAAGCCAGTCGAAAAGTAGTTACGAGGTCTAATTCTGCTAATACTATTCGTCAAACTCGCCGGACATTGTCGTTATAATCATAGGTGTCCCTGATTTCAGTATACTGTTAACTCCAATGGCGTGCCCGTGTACTCTATCGTACCGTACTCTATCTTTTTTAATATTTATAATGTTACAACCTAGGCGCCGACAAAGACAAATTTCACGTGCAAGCACATTTCATTACCTGCCGGCATTTGAACTAATTGTAATCCTTTTGTGATCGTCTTTTGTTCACTTATTTATTGGCATACGTTTCTATTTATTGTGAAGAATAATAGCCTATTGTCCTATTGTACTCGCTCATTAGCATGATTAACCAGGAGTTGCGGATTCTTTTGCATTTGTGAAGTATAAAACGACGGCCTGATGGAGAGAGTTGTGCAGTTGAGCGACGATTACGATTTCTGCTAATGGTGATACCAATTTTTACTACTATTATTCCGCCGCGACGATATCAAGGAGATATTCTGGATTTAGTAGAATACAAAGTATTGAAACTATCGCAATGCAATCATATTTTGAATATCATCGCATCGCCCTTATATTTAAATAGCAGAATTGGGTTCCTGGACATAGACATCCCCATATTTGGGCCGCATACCTATCTGGTACCTAACTTTCCTCTTCCATACCTTATACAGGTCGTCAGTCTACTGAACTAGAAGATGTCTTACGTTTGCCAGGACATTATATCCGTGCAGGAACTTAGAAAGAATACAATTTCCTGCGGCCGAGCAGCCTGTCGTAAGAGGCCACAAAAACCAGGTGGTCGTATCTGCCGGACTGGATGGCTACCACCCCTGGTCTACAGTATGCCGTCATAATAGCCTTGAATCGTGTTCCGGTATTAGTTACCAGGTTCCAGGCTCCCTTAAGAGAGCAGTGGCGCATTTGTAGCACCTTTGGTGTTGCAAATGTCCATAGGCGATGGTAACCTCTCATCAAGTGGGCATTCTGCCTGTCTGAATTCCCGCAATAAAAAAAAGACATGGTCTGCACTCAAGACTAGTCTGCTCTCCATCGGGCAACGGTTCTTCGACATTACCAATTTAGCTTGCAATTTCTATGGGCTATGTCAGTTATCTTGGTTCTCTTACGGATATCTTGATTGCTTATTACATCTCATTACCAGCGTATTTAAGACTGTTTGACAAAATCTTTCAATTAGAAAATTCACAGGAAAAATACATGAATTGTTAAGTAAAAGTTAATTTAAGACAATAGTGTATGAATTTAACTCCACATAAGATAAGTGGTATGAATTAAAGCAGAAAAAAACGACGATAGTAACAACAGTGGGGACACACTGAGGGGATGAAGAACGCTGGGGTGCGAGGGGTCAATGCCGCCTGCGCGGCGCCAACCCTCCCGCTTCACCCCTCACTCAGTCAAAATCCACCCCTGACTCAGGTGGTACGTTTCAACTGTTCTAAATATCAAATTGTACCGTATGACATGTTATAAGTGTATAAGTGTACATTATAAGTGGGTGTGTACATGATTTGTGTATATAAAGTGTATAAACCTAAGTTTTTCATATAAATGCGGATTTGTTACATCTCCACAACGTTGACATGTAAGTATGTTTTTAAGCTCAGTATTTACCTAAAGATATTTGCTGACAAAGTTGTGTAATGTAGCTGCATTTTACTCGTGAATAACAATCTTACATCCTTCGTCGTTCTTAAATATTCGTAATGAACAACTGAATTGCTCAGGAGTTAAGGCTATCAACTCTAGGCTATAAAAAGTGAGGAGATTGAATATGTTTTAATACGCGTGTTCTAAAAATATTAACAAATAGTAAAACAGGGTAGTTTGAGATAGAAAAGACTAAATGAGTGATTTTTTTAACAGCCGTGGTAATTGTATTGCGTAATTTACGCAAATAAAAATTTACAAAAATCAAGAAATACTAAACCACAGAGTTCCTTATTTACTTCTAAACGGTATTTTACAATATTTTTGTTGGCTTTTGTGTATTTGATTAGTATATCCGCCCAGTAAATATTTTTGTTAGTAGTTTTCTTTGTAGCTAATTCCATGTTAGTTTCAGAACCGTATCCCATGGACGGTATTCCATTTTCCGGGACAGAATGTGTCCTACATATGAAGAAATATGGCAAATTTGATAATGACCTAAACATTCTTAAGTCCATGTAGCAGGAATAACCAAATATCTAACCTTACAAATAAGTCTCTTTGATATTAATAATGTATTTTGAAACGTACAAGGCATCTGAATAACTGAAAAACGTACACACATGTTGTGCATATATAACACATATAACCAAACTAAGCAACTTAGATGTGCTATTAGTAATGTAGAAACGCCGCCTTTGGAACCTATTTAAGTACTCCCAGACCAGAGTAAATTCCCATAATATCGTTATTCAGATTTTCTGCAGAAAATCAAACTAGGATTGCGTCCTTGTATGAGAATCATGTTTTGAAATTATTCTATTACAATATGTATTTACATAATTATACAATACAAGCTATTGCCCGCAGCTTCACTCGCGTTAATGTAAATTTCATAGACAGAGTTATCCCCGCGGGAACCTTATATTATTCCAGAATAAAAAGTCGCCTATTCCAAAACTATAATCTATTTCTGAGGTACATTTCACCCAGTTTCGGTTCAGCCCTTCTGTCTAGAATCTGATTGAGCAACAAACATCCATCTCTCATATAATATTATGTAGACTGTTATACAATTACAGGATTAACTCATAATATTTTCTTAAGTTTTTGCCACTATTATACATAATGAAACTGCGTTTAACGGTTTTAAGCGCAGTAATTTGTTTGATTTTTATTATTCCGACATGATCAGGGAAAACAATGATGTCAAGTGTCAATGAGTATTATTACATTTTATTTAGTCTGCCGCCAATTTGTTCATTTTAATTATTAAGTTTTAATTTTGTTTATGATTATTATTTAGTCTATGGGAGCCTAGTTTAATTTGCCACGCTAGTTTGCTAGTTTGTGTTGTGTTGTGAAGAAAAGAAGCGGCCCAAGAAATTCTTCAGCAAACATTTTTTTTAGATTGGTTGGACAGTATTTTTTTTATTGTATTAACCCCTAAACTAGTTTGAACTGTATTATAGGGGCTATTAAAATGGATGGGAGACATTGATATATATCAATGGTGGGAGTTTAAATAATATATTTCACCTCCAACCACGTAAAAACAGTTAAAACGTTTTATTATTTATTATAGATACATTAAAGATAGCTCTACAAACATCTCACAGTTAAAGAACTGTGAGATGTTTGTAGAGCTAACTAGCTCATCGTGAAGCCTGAGAAATCTCGGGTTTCACGATTTCAGTGGCACAGATGGTAAATGCGTCACTCCTAAGTCGGATTGGCACATCGGTTACCTCGATGTGAGGATTTGTCTCAACGTCAGCTCATTGATTATGCAGATTAGACCTAAATAGTTGCACAAGCAGTGTATCCACATTCCAGTCAGGATGAAAACTCATTATTGGAATTAGATCCCATTAGAGTCCATTCGCCACATAGCTACCATGATTTCAATTCACCACATGAAAATTACAGAGACAAGTATCGAAACACGAAATGTTCATATGAAAATAATATGGGTAAGCATTAATGAGGTTTGGTAAATTGTTATTGTCCCGCATTTATACCTTCAATTGGGGGACCAATGTTTCGACGTGGGAAGCGCTGTGTCGAGCTTTCATCGTTTTAAGGGGGTATTCTGGTTTACAAGCCCGAATTTTAGGTGTTCTTTCAGTTGCGATAAAAAAAACTACAAATATTTTTACTATGCATTTTTTTATAAGTTTTTTATTGATATTTAAATAGTACAAAACATAAATCAAATTTAAAAAAATCAAATTTCAAAAACTGCAGTCCGGCAAAATGGGGGGACTGATGAAAAAATGACACATTCTGGTGTGCACGTTCCTTCCATTGACCTGAAATGGAAAACAAATTAATAGTCGTTAAAGAGGAAGGATTTAATTGTAGCACTACGAGACGTTATAAAAAGATTTTTTCACAAAATGACGGCGGTTTCAAAAATACGTTGTGTAGAAAAGAAACAAAACGTATTTTTTAAAATTTTAGTTATGTTTTGTACTATTTAAATATCAATAAAAACGTAGAAAAAAATGTATACTAAAATATTTGTAGTTTTTTTAAATCGCGATCGAAAAAACACCCAAAATTCGGGGTTCTAAACCAGAATACCCCCTTAAAGCATTGGGAATTATATATTGAAGTAGTTGGACTGAAACAAAAAAAGTATAAATATATAGAGAAACAATTCGTGTAAACCCGATAATTCGAAGAATTTAGGTATATACGAATTTAGGTATATATAGGTGTAGACAGCAAGACAGTCTATAAATACTTCATTAGCATTTTTTTTGTTTATTTTAGGTCGCTATATAATAAGTCATTTACGACCACGATTATACAGTAATCATACACAGTAGATTATCGTCCTACTGTCTAAATAGGGAAGGATGGATGGCGAAACCAACATTTAGTTAAACTTGTTTATAAACATTTACCATTTTCAGAAATTTTAAGGTAAGCATGCATCCCTCTCCGTTTAAACAGTCTTTTAAATTATTAGGCACATTACATAATAATTTTTCATTGTTAAATACTGAATATTCAACTAATAGTTGTAAAACGGTGACCTCCAGTCCACACTTGCATTTATGTCTGTCATTTTTTGTAATGAGATGGATGTGTGTCATATTGGTGTGTCCAATAAGTATTCATCACTAGCATTTATTTAAACTTTAAATTCACAAAACTGTGTCATCTACTTAATACGAATATTCTGTCCATTTATAATATTGAACACTTAACCTACCGCCGTTATCAAGGGTACCACAAATCAAGCGTAGGAAGACACAAAATAATGTCTCTTTCAAAGTAATTACATCGTAGACATCTTACATAAAATGATTTAGTTTGCCTGAAAGAGATCGCTTTAAGCGATAAGGGTATACCTAAAATATTATTTTTTTCTAATTGTATATTTTGGTGTGCAATAAAGTGTTTTCTATAAGATAAAGACCATCCTTTTTGCGCAAGCATTGTTTGTTACCTATGCCAGTTCAACATTATTACTCCTTATGCGAAATAAATATCTCGGTGTCTACAAGTCTCAATTAGCTTAAGGTCAACAATTTCAGACTAACGGAAGAGCCTCCCCTAGGTGTCGCAGTTAATCTAAAACTTACTCCGGCGCGCTTCTACCACTGCTAACAGATGTACATACAGGTCGTAAAATACCTATAGCTTGATACGTCCAACGGATGTCATCAATATAACGCCCATCAAGTTCCTTCTTATTAATCGATGAAGTGCATGAATAGTGATGTTCCGCGAATCATCTTAGACACAGATGATGAGGTCTGTTTTTGAAAAAGAAAGTAATGTAATCGATTCTTATCAAATTCTGGATTTAGATTGTACTAGTTGTCCCACTAAAACTTTTAAGAAAGTAGAGTTTATATTGTTAGGATGGTTGCTATGAATTTCAAATGTCAAAGATAGACCGAAAAAGATATGAATGGATTGTGTCAAGGATGACATGATGATTCGAGATGTGACAGAGGACGTATGTCGGAATAGAGGAGTATAGAAGGAAAAGACATTTTGTGCTGACCCCAAATAATTGGGATAGCGTGAAAAAAGAGAGAGATTGTAATGATTGGTGATAAAAAAAATGATATAGTATATATATTATTAAAACAAGATTAATTGCAAATACAACGAGTTCTGTTATCTTTTTTTAAGTTGTGCGCAGACTACTAGCAGCTTAGTCATTTTTTTATCCTTCTACACGGTTTTGTTCTGAAGAAATATTTATAGAGTTTAGTATATTACGCTTATACCTTGCATACATAACAAAGGTAAAAATAATATGCTCGGGATAAATTGAAATTCAAGCGTAGGCAAAGATATTAGGGAAATCCAAGTAAACCATGAAGGGGAAATCTAGAATAAAAGTGTCTCAGTCGTGTCTAAGAGAATAAAATTATGTAGAGTACATAACAAGCGTAGCTGGAAATGCGAAATGGGACGTGATTTGAAACCAAAAAGTGCCTTTATGACTATCAAAGTTCAAGTCTTAAAAAAGCCTATCTATACAATTGCCTAACCGCAAAAATGCGATATTATGTGCTAAAAATGTTTTTTTTTTAATGGAAATACAAAAAATAATATTAGCATTAAATTCTTTCGTATATTGACTGAGGTAGCTTACAATGTAATACTCTGATCTGAGGATTATATCAGTTTAGGCTGTTATAAAATTATAACTTTTAGAGCCCGAATTTTTGGGTCGCCGAGAACTGGCTGGTCATCATAACCTTTTAATAAATCGTCAAACGATCCACCACGTTTATTACTTTTATTTATTTCAGGATCACCAATACGTTTTTTTACAAAATTCAAGTACAATAGGCTTACAACTGAGGATTAATACTGCGATGTAAATACTAGTTATATGTGATCAACGTTTGCACAGTAAAATTTTCACTGTTGTAATAAATTAAATACTTTGAAGTGGAGAGCTGAAAGTTAAACAAGAATCTATAAATTAAGGAATGAAAACAATGTACATACCTACATTTACAATAATTATACTTGTATTGCGGCTAACACACATACAATAGACATCGATGGACCCAATCCCACTAACATCCAGACCAGAGCAGATACCGAAAATGTGGTTGGGGTTTAAATTGTTACGACCACTGGCTAGGGCTCTGCGGAAGGTGCTGTCTGCACAAAGTCGAATCGGTGAGGGGCCGCAGTTGTTACACGCACCCTATCTATACAGTTTTCACGGGGTGTTTTGAACCCCGAATAGATGAAAGAAGATGCGGGGATTTCAGGCCCTGGCCTTAGCATAGGCTATTTTGGCCGCTGCCTGTCAGGGCTTGGGGGTTGGTGAGGATACTTTCCGTGGCCCTGGAAAAAGTCAATGAATAAAACATCGAAGAATTTTAGTGAGTATTTCCAAATCGGAATCCCTGGCAGTACAAGATCAGTAAATCTCACACGCTCTCCCCGGAATCTCTACCTGAAAAGTTGTCAGAACTTGTTATAACCAATCAAAATAGTTTACAAGACGATAACTATTACAGCAATATAGAGTCTTATCTCTAGACGCAAATATAATTTACGTATTAAAACGAAAAGATTCTCTCAATTGAGTCGTTTAATACCCGTAGCAGCACACGTGACGCCAACGAATGATGCTGTAAAACTCGTTAGACAAATATAAGATTTTTATCCGAGGAATAGCAAGAATGTTCCGGAAATCCAAGAAGAGCACATATGAATAACGAAATGGCTTAATATGTTAGTTTAGAATCGTGTGCATTAATAAAAATGTTGGCTACTCTGTGTAACCGTTTATTTCGTTTTGCAATTAAAACATTAGACAAACTCCCCAAATTACTTTTATTTTTATATTCAAATGATTTTAATCAAATCTCTGATAATGTATATATATATATATATATATATATATATATATATATATATATATATATTGTCTGTCATAAATAAGTTATGAGTAAGTCTACTTCCTAATCCAAATATCTGAGTAGTATCTGCATCAAGAAGAGAAATAAATAATTAAAATCAATCGCTAATATTCACTAGCGAAACCTAAATGTTTCCTAAAATAAAAAGGTTTTAAAAATTCACACTAATTAGTCTTCAGTGCAGCGCTATATGCAGCACAATACTGATTGTCGATCACACGATGAATTATTTATTACCAATTTTCTAGCAATCAATGTTTCAAGCAATCCACTAGTCTGGTTCTGTTTAAAAATTTCTCTTGTGATTAAAGTAATCGAATGAGAAACGGCTCTTGTTGTTAATGCTATACTAGTCTATAAACGGAATAATGTCGGTACACGTGCCATAACTTTAGACAATGTCGACATAGTAATTACAGAACTTGCCTCGTTATTAACTGACATAAACGTATTTGAGTTCCTGCACTTTGATTGACAATAGTTTAATTGGTTTTTAGATGAATTACGATTTTCCCTTTACTATTTGTATTTATAAGCACAATTATATTTTGATTGAAACATGTAATTTTCAAAATTGTTTCCAGTTGTCATCACTCTTAATTCAGTAATTAAAATGCTATTTAATTTACCACAATCAGCAATCGTATTTTCATATCTATATATTAATACGTGAAGCAAAAACTTGTACCCATTTTTACGAAAAATGCGTGGACGGAGGAGTATGAAATTTCGCACACTTATCTATACTAATATTATAAAGAGGTAACGTTTGTGAATTTGTGACGTTGTAGGGGGGGGGGTAATCTCTGGATTTACTAAACCGATTTTGAAAACTCTTTCACCAGTGGAAAGCTACATTATTCTTGAGTGACATAAGGTATATTTGATAATGAATAATAATAAGTATTTTCTTTGTGATGACCAGCTAAGCGGGCACGGGTCAGCTAGTAGTTAATATAGAGAAGAAGCGACGAATTCTAATATGTTTTTTAAATTATGCATAAAAAATACATTTAATAAAAATAAAAAACATTACACACACTACCATGTATTAGACACACACGCGCATATATGCTCTTTTGTTTATTATTTAAGTCAAATTAACGCCTTGGCGAAACGTGTGATTATAGAAGTCTTTACATTAATTATTATGGTCGAATTTCCACCACGGGCGACCACTAGTATATTTTTTAATACTGCAAGCAAAAGTATGCTGCAAGTTAGACGACGAAAAGTTAGATAACGCAGTGTTTTGAACTTATTTATACTAATACTAGAAAGACATAACGTTCTAGTTACCTTAGTCTATGATATGACTAAAATTATAACAAGATATAATGAACGCATTTTTCCATAAATTTTAATACTGAGCTATATCTAGAATTGTGATACCAGGTGTATTATTTCAATCACTCCAAATTCAAACTGGTTTTAATTAAAACTTCACCAGTCCGTGGGAGACTATACAATATCCAGGCCGAGTTAGTAGTTCGTTTTACTTATTAGTCTTTATTAAATAACTTCAAACATGTCCGAACAGTTCACTTTAATTTAATTTCGGAGCAGGAGATAGGAATTTGTTTATACTAAATCAGCGGTTTAAACTTATTCGAGCTGACCAATATCTAAATTCTTGTACCCTAGTGATTGCTCAGAGTTGGTAAACTTTTAGAGTTTAGTTGTATACCCGTCTGGTTCATATAATACGGTCTAGGTGACCTACGATTTCTGAGGAATTTGGATCAATATTATGTACAGGCTAGTACAAGATACACAGACAAATAAAAATAATATCACTTATGGGTAGGTACTTGCGGAAGATCAGCGCTGGTATTGAAATCAGCATTATACTGAGCAAGAGCCTTTATAAGACACCATAACTAATTGTAATGTCTATTGCCTTGTGCCACTTTTTGTATCTTGTCTTTGTAAATATTTTTCCGTCTTTCTAAACAATTATATTTTCCTCTCATTGCGTGTGTTCGTTCAAGCACCATTAACAGTTCCGTAGAAGTGACCAAAGTTGACTGTTTTCTTTATTTAGCTGCAGAACCCCAAAATATATTTATTATTTAAATAATCTATATCTCCTGAACTAATCAACAGATTTTGAAAGGCCTACACTCTGAAATGTTTGAAAATTCTCCACTTCAAAGTTCAAAAGTTAGAGATGGCGAAGCATTTGTTAAGGTTATTAAGCTATCCATATGTTTTGAAGAACTTATATTTTTTCAAGATTTGTCTAACGATACTCAATACGATTATATTTATCTATTTCATTTCTTTTTCAACGCTCAATTCCGTGTATGGACGCTACCACAAGTTATATTAATTACGCTATAAAAACATGCTTTACTTTGATAGATTTCATTTTTATAGTATAAGAAAAACTACTGACACACAAAAAAACAAACGAATAAGCGAACGCAGAACATGAAGACAACAAGGGTTTTAATTCAATAAACAACTACAAAGACCTAATTAAACAATTAGCATACGTTCTTTCTGAAAATATGAAATACAGCGTAATTATGAATTATCATTATGCTTTGATCATAGCGATGTCGATTGAAATTTCGCTCGACTTCATATTCTGGTGAAAGCACTGGTGCATTTATAATAACAACGTAGCGAGATAATTTGTGCTCAATGAATATTATTGGTTTCCGTAAAATATACCTTAATGTAAGCAACTGCTGTGTTCATTTACAATGACACAGGCGCAAAGGCCGCCTTGGAGAGATTCAATATTGCAATCGGTTTCAGTAGTTGCACGAATATACTGTGGCATATTTATGTGCGTACTATGGAATTTCTGTTGGCATTGAATAAACAACTTTTCAATACGGTTAAGCCGATATTAGACAAATTCACATTCATTTCTGTCTTTCAATTTAAAAGAAGAAAGAAAGAAAACAAATTTATTTTTAGGGCAATTGAATCAAGCTCAGCAAAAATGTCGATCTGTTAGACCAACGTTGATCTTCCGCTTGAACCTAGAGCGACGTCACGGCAAACTTTATATACATTATATTACATACATAACTTCACGCCAGGTCCCTTGCGGGGTAGGAATGAACAACAGAGCGCCATTCAGGCTTAATCTTACACACCTCACTTGCTTCTTTGACATTCATAGCTCTTGTCATGCACGCTCGTCTGTTCTTAAGCTCCTGACATCACCTTCTGCTTCTTCACGATCAATTTGATCATAGAAGGTGTGTCGTGGCCTTCCGCGACTTCTGCATCCATCCACATATATATACATTACATTATATTACTTATAAATAATTATATTGTGGTAATAAAGCTAAACAGTTCAATAAATTTACAAATATTTTTGACATAAAATTCATATACAACACACATACATATAATATATAGATATAATACATTTAACGATATTACACAACATATTATGTGATAAACAAGGTGAATAAGTAGGAAAAAAATGAATTAATCAACTAAAGTGATCCATATAAAAATAAATTTAAATCGTTTAATACCATTGAATATGAAATTGTTTCTATATGGTTGAGTTGTTTAAAGTCAGCACTACGAAGGCATTTCATTTTTTTTTACTTGTTATGATCCAGCTACACCTGGGGTGGTATAAGTGTTAGTGACTGAGTAACGCAGATGTAGACAAGTGTTTGATGCGTTATTTGAGTTGAGTTGAGTTGTGATATTGTTAATAACCCTACACATTGACAGATTACTCATGGATATACCTACAATAGTGTTCCAAATTGATCTAAATAAATAAGACGCGTTATATTTCCTAGTAAGACAAATGATTGTATACATTATTTCTCCTAAGAAGATAATTTTGGAACATTACATAATACACGATTATTACAATTAATTATAGTAATTAACGATAGTGTTACATGCCGACAAAAAGTGAATGCACACCTGCCTGCCATAAATCGCAGTTTATTACCTTCCCGCATTTGGACTTCTTTTGTTTACTTTGTGTTTGTAAAATTAGTAATTAGAAAAACAGTCCATTGTGTATTGTCATCTTTTATGGCAGTCATTAGGCAGGTGTGTCGAACTAATTCTTGGAAATTAATGTTTTGCGTCGAGGTATATTGTATTTGTACAGGGTAAAGGAATGCCCGAACGGAGGGGTGAGGCAGTCAAGCGAGGATTACGATACGAGCAAGACGTTCAATCCATAAGCTATAGAAACGGACTTTGTGCGTGTTATTGAATTGTGCAGTTTGTACTGGTTGCGTCCAGTTATATTTGTACATGTGGTATACGTTTTTGTATAGTTCTAATAAATTGTATAGTAATTCCAACGGCATTTTAATTCGAGTCCTGTAGCTTGTAACATTATTTAAATGTCTTAGTCAACATAATAAATATTTAAATTAAACACATGATTTTTCTAAAATTATGTTGCAAAATTCATCTCGTAATAAAAAATAAGGTTTACTATTGAAAGGGCGAAATAAAGAGTACGTATGTTAGATATGTTGGATGATAACTAGAATCCTCTATTTTATACATACAGATAAATAAAATTACCTGTTTCTAATGTCACAATAGAAATCAGGTGAGATAATTCGGAACAGGAGATACCGAATATGCATTTTTAAGAATTTTTCTTTGTCTGTCTGTCTAGATATTCCGGCTAAACTCTGAAACGGCCGGACAGATTTTGACGAAATTTTCACTGGCAGATAGCTGATGTTTTGAAGAGTAACTTAGGCTACTTTATGAGGGTGCCGCGAAAAACGAAAACCATAAGTTCCGGGTGAAGTCGCAGGCACAGCTAGTACTGTAATATAGTTATAACATATTAGTCTCTTATTCTTTGAATAATTGGCACCAGACTAACAAATAAACGTATTTTAAACATTACAGAAACCACTTTCTTCTTATATAGAATGGTTTTAAGGTCAAAGTCAGAAGGGACCTTTGTGTGAAGATCCCTTTGTAAAGGTTTCGCAACGAGTGGGCTTTAATGGTGGCGGTATTGCAAAAGTAACCGAACCGCAGAGATTCTATTAACTACTATAAAGAAGTAAATTATACTTCCCAATTACGTGGTTATCATTAGATGGTTCCAACTGGAAGTTTTTATGCTACAATAATGTAGACAATGTCCCAATTTTTGAAGTTTAACTTCTTTATGACGTTGTGATTTGGAACTATATGAAACAAAAAAGCGACACTAAAAAGAGATAAACACATAAGTATATGGGAGTAAACCTGCGAGAAAATGAGATAGAATATATTATATTTAGTCATTTAAACACTATGCTCATACAGATAGAGTTGGAAATGTTTTGAAGCTATTCAAAACATTTCCAACACTAAAAACTTCGTGTTTTAAAGCTTAAATATATTATAACGATGTAATATATGAAATGTGACGTTACAAAATTGAGAATCTCTCTCACCCTTTGTCACGCTCTGTTTCACTACTACTGCACACAAATACATACAACTGCTGAACTTATACCAAGCACAATTTCTGTCCTGCATGGAGTACTGTTCTCATCTTTGGGGCGGTTCAGCCAAATACCAGTTGTAGGCGTTGGAATCAATTGAGAAAAGAAGCAGGAAGGTGGTCGGCAATGGTCGTCTTTTTTAAGCTCGACTTCAGAGTCTAGAGCATAGACACAAAGTCGCGGGGCTGACTGTCTTCTATCGGATACATTTCCGGGCGTGTTCCTTAGAATTGTACGAGCTGATTCCTCCATCCTCTTTTTAACATCGAACAGACGCACCAGTTTGCACCACCGTTACATGGTGGAAACACCATCAATCAGAGCAGCGTTTTGCTTCATTTTTTCTGGTGCGCACTGCCGAAGAGTGGAATAATTTGCCGGAGTCTGTTTTTCCTGACAAATACAATCTTGAAGTCTTCAAGTCACGAGTGAATAGATATCTTCTAGGTAAGCGTGCTCCGTTCTAGAGTGCGTCATCACTCAACATCAGGTGAGACAGTAGTCAAACACAAACCTATACTTCCATAAATAAATAAAATCATTTTTTATTCACCTATACATCTAAATACACATGGACTAGCTGTTGCCTGCTCGGTTGCTAGCTTCGCTCGCATAGATTTAAAATAGTCAGTTGAAGAGTCAAAAAAAGTTACCAGGTAGGAAGGTGAGAAGGGAGGTCCTTTGTCGTGCAGTGAGACAATACAGACTCGAGTACTTTGAAAACGACGAATTTTCATACAAACTTTCATCCCCTTTTTCACACAATCAAATGTAATCTTATCCAAGTTTTCACGATCCCCCAGTATTTTGGGCTTGCGTTGACATGTCATTGAAGTCAAGTGTTTATATATGTAGTTACACATTTTAAACTATTGCAATGGAGAAAATTTTACATATGTTGTACTAGCTGCGCCCCGCGGTCTCGCCCGTGTGGTGATGGAAAATCGTTCTACTTTGCATAATTCACACTATATATTTATAAATTATAGTAAGTATTAGTCCGATATGCAAGCTAATAATTGTCAAGTTTTATCAAATTCCATTCAGTAGTTTTTGCGTGAAAGAGTAACAAACATACATCCATACATTCTTACAAACTTTCGCTTTTTTAATATAATATTGTATATTGTATGTATTATTATATTGTATTGTATTCTACCTATTGTCTGTTAAGACTATAAGTAGACTATGGAGCCTAGGTCATCAAAGACAACGGGTAAGGTTGCCAGAAGGTTGGCTACGTTGCCTCGTTGGCTCCCCCTGATGATCGCTTGTCAGAGGCAGGAACCAACCTTAATAGTACCAGAACCGCCTGATTTTTTCAAAATCAGCCGGTTCGATTACTGATAAGGGTTATTTATTGTGAAAATGTAATGATACCACTTTAGTCTTTGTCAAAATCGGCCTCGAATCTTTTTTAACGGGTTTTCGCTATTTCTTATACTTTAGAATTTAGCCATGAATTCACCTGTATATATTTTAAACTAGCTGTGCCCGCGAGTCTGCGACTCTGTCCGCTTGGAACATTTTTCGCAGAAATCTAAAATGAAAAAAAAATAAAGTAGCCTAAGTCACTCATTATAACATCAGCCATTATCTGCCAGTGAAAGTACCGTGAAAATTGGTCCAGCCATTTCAAAGATTAATCGAAACGTCCAGATAGGCAACAAATTTTAAAATTACTTTTGAAATACGTACCGTATATACTTTCATATAAAGCTGTTATTTTTATATACATACAGACACTTCAATTTTATTTATCTGTATAGACAGAAAAAATACGTTATGAAAGATATCAAGATATTCAATTTTGTACCTTAATTTATGTGTAATAGATAAATTCAATGACTCAATATTATGATTTAGGTCTCGTATAATTTTAAGGGTGAGATATATTGATGTGTAAAGAAATAATCACAGTATAACTCTTCTCTACTCTTCAATATTTATGTGTTTAGAATTACATAAATATTGAAGAGGTAAAGATGTATTAATTATTTATTAGGAGCCTTACTTATAATCGTTTCTTAAATTTAAACAAACTGTTCACCAACTGATTAATGAATATCTCACCCATAAACTCCTCTTTAGTCGAATTTTGTGGGTACAACCTACGTTAATCATTCAAATTTCGTTTATCTGTGCTTCTCATAGGCACACAACAGGTAGTATACACGTTTAAAAGTGAAAAAAAGAAATATTCATTGATTAGGGACTGATTCTGATTCTCTTACTTAAGAGATGCCTAATCGTTTCGTAACGAGATTATTATAAGTAAGGCCGTAATTGTAATATATAATATGGCTTGATAAAGATGTATTAATTGGTCTAAGATACAGAACCCTATTCAATTACCATCCCTTAACTGTGTTGTGCTTTAAAATTGGAAATGAAAGATACCTACGCGTGATACATTTGATATTTTTTAAATTACCGAATCGCTCATAATTCGATTGCTAAGTCACTGGGCTGGAAATATTGAGAAACGGAATGGTGAATAATATTATTTCAATTCAAATTTTGAGTAAAACGCAATATGTATATTATAATAATTATATTTTTATTTGATATGTAAAAATCGTGAATCAACTTTGCTTCAAGTTCTTATAATATGCCTGTTATTTTATGGTGGGCACTAAGAACTATATATTATAATTCTGAGGATAATACCAGATTGATGTATGTATTTGAAAAAAGTGATATCGCTTCTTAAATTTCTGTAAAAATCAAATTATATATACTAGATAATTAGTATTGTACTTGCAATCTAAATGTGAATAGCCATTTTGCCTTTTAGCAGTCATTTAAACTACCTCTCGAGGTTGGTTAAATTTGACAGTTATTTATGAGTTGATTTACCATCTTTTGTCCTTAAAAGGTGTTTATGGGTAAGATTTTCACTAATCAGCTGCTAAACAGTTGCTTAAAATTTAACCAACGTTTATAAGTAAGACCATAAGAGATTAAGATAAAATACAATATAACTAACATTTTTTACTTACGGTTGTGTTCTTTGTTGTTAATTATAATAAAAATAATAATTGCCCTTAAACTTCGCAATACTGGGTTCGGGTCTCTCCATTTTAAGGGAAAAGCACAATATGTCCGCTACGTTTGTCCAAAGATTTTTGGCGGGTTTGACCCATCAATTATCTCGCTATGCAGATTTTTTTACACTTCCTCCGTTATTGCCTAAGACAGGGTTCCTTTTCTTTTTATCATATATACTTTTCTTTTTAACACTATTATTGGGAATAAGTTATGTTAAGTTAAGTTACCTTTTATTTATTTATTTTTTATATGGGGATAAAAGCTTTCTCTTTATTTAAAATTGCTTAGTCTATTACATGTTTTCGTCTTCTACGTCTAATGGGTAAACTAAATTAACTTAACAGGTTTCATCGTGTTGTTTCTTTTTCACCTTCAGAATGTTATGTTATTACTATATGCGCTTAGATACAAAACTGCCCAAGAGGCGCATGTTTTACGACCAAAATTCGAACCCCTGACAATTGTGCGAGTGCGCTTAGCACTAAGTTAGAATGGATCTTTTCGTTATTGAATTAGTTTATAATGCTATAAAAATTGAGTAAAAAGTACGATACGTACAATATAAATGTAAAATATAAAACGTTCATTAACAGCAGGCACACAGAACATTTTTACCACACATACGAGTAAAAATTAAATAGGATGACAGCATCGCGGAGGCGGCTGTGGCAACTGTGTTACGTAACGCACTTTTTGTCGCCCCCCTCTCCCTAAGCCCCCTTGTTTATATAGGTGCCTCGGATGTGTACAAAACCCCCAATTTCCCTTGCTAATCTCCCTGAATCTGAAATTGTCGGAGCGCACTTGTACTAGCGAAACGGGTCAAGTGTTTCCTTTTGTAAGTTCCTTTAGTCCCTGTAAAGGTTTCGGTGTAAATTACTGGTTTTGATTCGTAAGCAAAATCTTACCATATGTTTTTTTTTATATTGCATAAGTTCAGCAGACAGGCAGACGGCATATTTGATGGAAGGTGGTTACCATCGCCTATGGACATTTGCAACATCAAAGGTGCTACAAATGCGCCGCTGCTCTCTTAAGGGAGTCTGGTATCTGGTCACTAATATCGAAACAACTCAAGGTTGTTTTGGTGACATAGTTTACACCAGGGGTGATAGCCATCTAGTCGGGCAAATGCCCTACCACCTAGCTGTGGGTTGTTTTGTCGCCTCTTACGATAAGCCGCCCGGCCGCACAAAATTGTATTCTTTTTGCATTCCTGCACGGATAGATGTTATGCTTGAATAGCATTTAAATTACTAAAGCATCTGAATTTTATTCCAACGACATTGTTCGAAGCCTGTCAGTAACCGTCTATCGATAAAGCAGCTTTTCTGTCCTAACATGGCATGTTGTTACAATAAACACAGACGGCCCACTTGATGAAAAGCGGCTACTGTCGCCTATGGACGTTTGCAACAGCAGGCGTGTCACTAACGCGTTGCCAACGTCTAAGAAATTTTATGACGCCCTTCTAAAAAATACCCCATAGCGCAAAGGGAAAACCGCGGCGGGAAATTCCCTCCAGATCATTGCTATACGCCGAATAAATGTCCTAGAGGAAACCGACTAATCGAGATTTCCGATTTTTTAACAAACCAATCCACCTTTGGTACTTTAACTTTGTACAATTAGATTTTAAAGAAATATGTTATGATCATCTATAATAAAATCAATTGCTGTCCGTTAGTCTCGTTAAAATTCGAGAAGGGCTGGACTGATTTGGCTAATTTTGGTTTTGAATGATTTGTGGAAATCCATGGAAGGTTTAAAAGGTTAGTAAATATGAAAAAAATACTTGTATTGTAAAAAGAACAATTTCGCTTCCCTTCCCCAAGAGTTGTTAACTCTTCCTGTCCTGTCAAACATTTGATGTTCGTCCCGTTGTTTAGAAATCAATTAAATTTAAAAGTCGTTCAGAAATCAAAGTAAATTTAAAAGTGAAGTTTTTTTTCATTTTTTTGTTTTTGACTGTCAAACGTTTGATGTTCGTCCCGTCGTTCAGAAATCAACGTTTTTTATTTATTGATTCTGAGGCGGTACGAAGTTTGCCGGTTCAGCTAGTCTATAAATATATTTTTTATAGAAAACCTATTAAGAAAAGGCCACACAAGCACAACTTAGATCGAAATGTACATTTATATAATGAGAGTAGTGTATACAATAAATATTTGTAACAAAACCAAGTTCGGTTGAAGGATATGGCCGCCCGCCCGGGTGGCCTGGCTGTGCCAACTTCAATTGAATTTCAAATGCCCAAAGTTTTGACAAAGGACCATTTTGTATTGTTTTGAATACTTACTATGTTTTATATTTTTATTTATATTGCTTTCTTAGTAGTTGATATTCTAATTATTTATCGTGTTTAATATTTTATGGAAAACAATAGTTTTGTTTTCATTTTCGTCTAAAGCAATAAGTAGAAATTGCAGAAACTTTAGTCTGTAATTTCAAAATAAATGCCAATATTAAAGCCATTGACGGCTCATTTCCGTCTTTCAATTTGAATGAATAAACCAAAGGGATTCATGTAAACATAAACATGAACCATTCAATGTGATTGAATGATCTCGTTTTTTTTTCTAGTTCTATCCCTTTCAACCAAATCGATTCAATTTGGACATAATTATAAAACAGTAAAAGTGACTGTTTGTTCGGGATTCACGTCAAAACTATTGGGCCGATTTCGATGTTGTTTGCGCAGGTTGATAGCAAATTTACGGAAATAAAATCTCTGTTACTTTGTGTTCCGGGAATCCTGCGGGAATTTTCATGGGAATGGTTTAAAGTGACCAGAGTAAAAAAATCTGATTTTAATACAATATTTTCACTGACGAAGTCGCGAGCAAACGCAAGTATCAGCATTTTACGTGTATTTGTCTGATAATTTGATTAAAATAGTCTTCGAAATGGCTCAACTTATTTCAACGAAACTTTTAAAGAATTCAAACAGCAAGCATTCAGCAATTCTCTCCTTAAATTTTCACATATGTTTCATTTCGATATATTTCATATTTCGGAATATTTAAATATATTATAGACCAAGTATTTGTTTAAGCTATGTACAACCAGTCAACAATTTCTTCGTCTTGATACTGATGCTGCATGATAAAATCTGTTAGAAAACACAAAAACTTCTGACATGCATCTACGAAGATGATCAGGATATAGGTTTTAATTATTATCATGCAGTACTTAAGATTTTTGTATATATCCAGGACTTCATAACAAATGGGCGTATACGCAAATATGCAATTTTTTATTGTTTACTGAAAGCCTTACCAGTATGCCTAAGTGTACCTAAGTAGAAGAGTATTCCAAATTTCAGCTTTATACAATCAACTAGTTTTGGTTCATTCAAAATTTTTTCCCTTGTGTAAAACTGCATTTGTTACGAGCCCTCGAATATGGTCCAAAGTTAAATATTAAATTAATTAGGTAGGTAACAATAATATTGAGAGTACAACAAATCGTAGTCTTGTTTTATACTCCCTCCTCTCCCCTACTAGTCATCGCTCCCGCAGCGATTGAGCCGTGTGCTCTTGCTTTGCGGTGCGTCGCCCAACACCCCCCCCCCCCATCCAACGGGGAAACTAACATCGACAAACCGCAGATTTCATTCCCCATATACATGTTTAAAAATAATGAACTCTTGTCTTGCTTCACAGGGTCAGTTTCCTGATACTGTTACTAGTTAGCGGGACTCGAATTAAGATGCCGTTAGAATTATTATAGAGTTTATTAGAACTATACAAACACGTATAATACAGGTGCAAATATAACCGAACACAACAAATCCAAACGTAATGCAGAAGGTCATAATTCAATACAACGCGCAAAGTCCGTCACTATTAGATTCCCGAATGTACACACGTCACGCTCGTACCGTAGTCGTCACTCAACTGCCGCCTCTCTCCATCAGGCTGTCGTTTTATACTTCACAAATACAAATGTACCCGTCCAGTAGCTACGATACCATCAGCGTGTAATTGTAATCTAAAACACCTGGCAAATTATGCAGCCGCAAGCAGCCGTAATCGAGTACAATAGAACAATAGGCTGTTCTCTACAATAGCTAGAAACGTATGCCAATAAATAAGTAAACAAAAGAAGATGATCATAAAAGGATTACAATAAGTTCAAATGTCGACAGGTAATTAAATGTGCTTCTACAGATCTGTACGTGGTATTTGTCTTTGTCGGAGCCTAGGTTGTAACAATACTAAATGACTCAGTATAATGATGATGCTTTGACACACATACCACTAAAGAAAAATTTCTTACTAATGACATGCTTTCACGCTAGTAATGAGTATGTTTGTCAGTACCTTTACAAAAAGCCCTGCATTTTATGAAGAGTCCGGGTAGTTTATTCACATAATAAAGTAATAAATCCCACACACAAAGCGCGTATTGGAGGATTGATGGTTGGATTTACAGTAATGTTTTATTTATAAATAAATTAATGCGAAGAGTTAACGTTTGCAACAATACTTATGGATCTGTGTTAAATAAATTGGCCAAGTGAGTGAGTCACGCATATCGAAGGGTTTAGAGGTGACAAACTTACTTATATTATCCCTGCAAATTGCTAATGCGCTGGAACCTTGTCAAATTAACATTCACGTGACGTCATCCGCAACTCGATTTGTACGCGTACTCGCCGGCCAGTGATGCTAACAGCACTGAGTGTTCGGCTACGGTTACGTCACCAAAATGGCGGCCAGGCGCAATAACAATTTGCGGGGATAATACTGACTTACTCATTTTGTTACAAAACTATAAATAAGAATTTAGTCGAAAATACCTCCCATATCTCAGGAAATACTAAACCTAACCGAATCGTGTTCAAACTAATATTTATTGAAATACTAGGAGATATCTACAACTTCGTCCACGCTTGACTTGAAATTCCTGCGGGATTCCCGGGACACAAAATACCACAGCATTTAAAAACGAATGTAAGTTATTCTTTTAGTGAAAACTGTGCCGGAATGAGCTAACTTTTATGCACCCGAACAACTACAAACCGCTCCCGGGAAAATGCTGTGCAATTCCCGGGACAAAAAGCATCACATATTTTATTACATAAAAGTTGCTATAGATCTGCGAAAAATTACATAAGTACGAGTATATAAGTAATAACTGCATTTATCATGTTTCTCTCTTCAAAAAGTATTGTACATTCTTAGTGTTGATCCAAGTAGTTGTTAGTAAACCAAATAAATAACTAAATGACAACTGTCTAAGAGTTTTTATGTGCCAAAATGGATTCCGAACCCTGAAATTGGACAAAGTAAGCCTGGCTACGTCCAAACAAACCCAGATCAACTGGATCTAAATTACACATATATTACATTCGAAAATTTCAGCTATAAAATAACAGGAAAAATTACATTGACCTGGATTATTTTATTAGGGCAGCCTGTGGAAAAATAAATTATGTATACGGAGTTCATTTTCGTCATTCAGTAGATAGAATGTAAAGGAATTATTCACTGACGCACGTCTATATTTTGCTTTATTTTCATGTCATAATTTATTATTAAAATACAGGTAGTATGAACACTGGAGGTGAATCACTTTGACAAATAAATTAAAGCAATTGGTTTCGATATTATTATTTTCGTTTTGCCAGTATTATTTTGTTGTTTTTCGTCAAAGATTTAAAAACATTAGTAGAATGATCAAATAAAGGATTTTTCTAAAATGTATTCACGAACAATAATATATTTTTTCTTCAATATTGACATATTAACTGACCCGGCAAATTTCGTACCGCCTTAGAATCAATAGATAAAAAATCTAATGAGAAAGAAACTTCAATTTCAAATTTAATTCGATTTTTGAACGACTTTTAAATTTAATTGATTTCTAAACGACGGGACGAACATCAAATATTTGACGGGTAGGAATAGTTTCTAAGGGAAAGCGAAATTGTTGTTTTTACTATATTCCAAGCATTTTTTTCATATTTAGTCACCTTTTAAACCTTCCCTGGACTTCCACAAATAATTCAAAAGCCAAATCAGTCCAGCTGTTCTCGAGTTTTAGCGAGAGAAACGAACAGCAATGGATTTTTATAACTAAATATAAATATTAAAAAATGTAATATTATCTCCAGAAGGTTGTCTGGAAGAAATCGCTGTTAGCGATAAGACCGCCGATTGTACTAGTTATAAGATTGTTCATTCATGTGTATTATTATTTTCTTGTGTGCAATAAAGAATATTCTATTCTATTCTATATATAGATTTAACAAAAGAAACATTTACTTAATAGTATTCTTCCATAGTACCATAATTTTAATAAAGTGATGTATCATGATATACTTTGTAAATTTGTAAAAAATAACTATTTGAAATATACATGTGAACTTTTCAACTGGGCACCTTCAGGTCCAAATCCTTAACTATCATAAATAGCAAAAAACACTCAAAGGAGTCTCGAAGAAGAATTTGACGAAAGCAACAGTTTTAATATTACTTTTTTGAAAATCTATTACACTTGTCAGGGCTCGCTCGAATCGGCTGATTTTGAAAAACAAATACAACATGTATTATTTATTTATTATACCAAATTGAAGCTCGCAAGGATCAATTTCTGTGAAGGAATGTGAAACGGCAAAACAAAGTAAAAGGTTGTTTTTAAACATAATATTCTATTTACCATATATTAATTAAACATCGAATTGCATCGTCATTTGACTATAATCAGTGTTTACCCATTGACTGATTAGGGTAAAACAACGTGAGTGTCGAATATTATTTTATAGATGCCTGTTAATAAAAATCATAATTTCCGTACTGAATAAAATGAGTTGAGGTTTAATTAATGTATGAAAAAATAAAATTTTGTGCAAAAACAACCCTTTCTTTTGTTTTTCCGTTTCACATTCCTTTACAGAAATTGATCTTCATAAGCTCCTCTATAATTTGGTTAATTAACATACAGTTTGTGTTTATTTTTCAAAATCTGCCTAATCGATTCCTGAAAAGGGTAATTGACTTTTCAAAACTTTAATACCACTTTAGTTTTCATTGAAATCAACTTCGAGACTCCCTTCAGTTTTTTCGCTATAGTCTAAGATTTGGCCCCGATGGCCCACTTGAAAAATTTACGTGAATATGCGGAGAATGAAAAAAAAAACATTTTTTTAGTTAGTCATTAATAAATTACTAAAATAATAAAATTGAATAAATAGGTATGTCTTAGTAGTTTTGGACCTCTACGTAATCTATGCCAATAAAATTGAAGTAGCCCACGCTCCAACATTTTAAGAGCACATTATAATTTGGCGGTAATATTTTACATTACTGCAAAACATATCCCCATTTGAGTAAATTGAACGGCATGTTTACACTTTCGACGGGGAATATATCCGGACCATTCTCATGCTGTCGAGTTTCAATCCCTTAATTAGCGCACAATTAAATAGCAAAGTAACACAACTTTGATTAAAATGTTATTTAAATAAAAAAGGCTTTATAGTGAATTTATATTTTTTTTATAAATAAATATTAAATAAAATCTTTATTACATAGCCATTACAACATTTTGTGTTACAAGTGTTACGTGTTAGCGGGTCTCGAATTATTAAAGAGTTTATTAGAACTATACAAGAACGTATAACACAGGTACAAATATAACCGAACACAACAAATCCAAACGTAATACAGAAGGTCGTAATTCAATAAAACGTGCAAAGTCCGTCATTATTAGATTCCCGAACACGTCACGCCTGTACCGTTGTTGTAGCTCAACTGACCCCCTCTCAATCAGGCCGTCATTTTATACTTCACAAATGAAAATGCCCGACAAAGTCGACACAATTTCCTAGAATTGCCTTGTACTGTTAATCCGCAACACATAGCTTATGATGCTCCTGAGCGAGTACAATAGGACAATAGGTTGTCAACAATAACTAGAAACGTATACCAATAAATAAGGAAATAAAAGAAGACGATCATAAAAGGATTACAATTAGTTCAAATGCCGACAGGTAATAAAATGTGCTTTTACAGATCTGTACGTGGAATTTGTCTTTGTCGGGGCCTAGGTTGTAACACAAGTAAAAGGTACAAAAATAGAACAGAATTTTCAAAGAAACGCAAGCTGTGAAGTCAGCTGGTTGCCAAGACCCCGCACTAGGAACAAACCTGTCTTACAGTTAGCATTGGCGACCATCCGACTGCAAGAACTTTCTTGTAGTTAAAGGCTGTAATTTGTTACATACAGAAAAAAATGTGAAACTAGTATAACTGTAAAATATTAGTATTCAGATGATATTATATTTATATTTTTATTTAAGTGTCTATTATAAATCAAATTAGCTAACTTCATATAAGATAATTAATTTAAACATTAATCTTGTGCGTAGGTACTACGAGTACCTAGTCTTATTAGGTTTGAAGAGAAAGATGTTTAATATAATTATATATTAATAATTTTGAACTGTCAGTGATTTCAAATAAACGCCAAAATTTAAATTGAAATCTGCTATTTATTATTGTATGCCAAATGATAAATGACAGTTTTTAGATATTTTGTTAGTTTCTCAGTCCGAAAGTTTCAAACAAACTTGCGAAATGCCTCAACAAATTTCAATCAAAGTTTTAGCGATTAGTACAGGAAAATATTACTACGTGGTCATGCCATTTCGATATCTTGCAGATTTCAGAATGTACGAATAATAATATTTTCAACCCATGTGCTTAAAAAATGCATTTACAAGGCCTGTATACATTGGGCGAAAGTAAAAATTACGCATTATGCAACGGGATGAGCGGTAAAATAGGTACTCTCACCTAAGTACCTGTTTTCCGCATACTCGGTTGTATAGTATCCTTTATGGGGTTTCTTAAATTCCCATAAAAATATATAAGAATTCCACTAAGGAGATTCACATTACGAAAATAAATAAGCTCAATGATCGAGCCACCCTGGAAGCGCTTTCTATCAATACATTCGTCTCATTTTAAAATGTAATGAAAAGTTTTGTTTAATTACTTATTGTACTGTTATTTTCGCAAATGTGTTTAAAAACATTGTATGACACACGTGTGAAAGTTGGGTTTTACAAACTCGTGACTATGCCATCGACTTGGTCTCGCACTTACATTCGCCTATGCGTTTATAAAAACCAACTTACCGCACTAGTATCATAAATAACTATTACATCTAATACCGTCATCTACCAGGTATCAGTACCAACATGTTGCTCCAAATCATGCTGGAATATATATTCTCAGGGACTGGCTTAGCTTAGTTCTTTGTTATAAAGGCTTGGTTAAACTTGCTTCGCCCCTAACGTACTGAAAGACTATATTTGTCTACGTATTATTACATATTCATTATTTATATTGCCGGCTCTAACTTGTTCATGAACAACAATCCAAACACTATCGACTATCACAAAAACTATCCTTGTCAACTTAGCTTATAGTTAGTTTAATTTAATCTTTAGTGGTTAAATGGACTATGCAAAATTTTGTTATTTCTTTTTCTAGAAAGAAAGAAAGAAAATATTAATTTACTACAAGATACATAAAGAAAAAAAGTAAAATAACAATCAATTAGATATTTGACCTATATTAAA
This sequence comes from Dendrolimus pini, assembly GCA_949752895.1. NCBI lineage: Eukaryota > Metazoa > Arthropoda > Insecta > Lepidoptera > Lasiocampidae > Dendrolimus > Dendrolimus pini. The sequence goes on along the minus strand of OX457137.1, from coordinate 15,869,711 downwards.
ATAAATTCTAAAGTTGTATTCAAATAAAAGGTCAAAAATTTATCATCTTGCTTTAAACAAAACATAAATAATTTTAATTATAGTTTAAACAGTAATAAATAAGCTACTTGAATCGTTAAAATTGTGACGTTATAGTCATTCTTCCACAAAATTAAGGGGGCTGTGAAGTTTTGTGCAAGGATGATAAGCGTCTCAGTTGATTTTACTGTCAAATACCCAATTATGATGTCCGAAAAGGAGCACGGTCAATATAAAGCTGATTTCACAACCCGCGTTGATATTCCGCAAGGACCTCTAAGTGATGTCTTGGCTTAGTTATACAAAGCAAATTAATGTGTTAATACACAATGTTAGCACGTTAGGGCAAAACAAAGACTGCTATTTATATTGCTTAGAACCTACATGAACGTATTAATTCCTCAGTTACTAATGAATAAATGCGAGACAGTTAATCAAAGCTTCATCTTTGAAAGCGAAAAAATCAATCCGAGAATCCCTTCTTTCATTAGCTAGTTTCTGTTGACTTGTATCTGTCCGTCTGTTGCTACAACGCCGGTCGCCTGGAGCCATCTCGAATACAAATTGACATCTTTGTTCTCCTAGTATTTGCCGCTAGAATAATTAAGGGATTGTTCCTACAGAAATTAAACTTTGAAATATCTTTTAGGACTTTCGTGGGCACAAAATTAGAACGCCGGTATAAAATGTCAACCGTTTTACACTCCGAATATAAATAACATTTTAAATATAATGTGTTTATATTCTGTGTGTGTGTGATGTTTTGCAAGTTTTAAATCTAACTTCCGAATTATAGTGCTTCCAGGAATGACCTCGAATCAGTAACCAATATGAAGTTGATACAGTTAATATTGTGTGAATATTAGCTGACAAAAATGGATGTAGAGGACACCGGGAAGAGAAATAAGTCGGGGCTATGATTACCATATCATCTCATCACATATCATCTAGTCTACTTATCTCTCAGCCACCTAGCTGCCACGTAACGTTATCATTTGTTTTTTTTATAGATTTCTGTAAGTAGTCTTATATTATATATAACTTGAATAAATTTAAGTCAGCTTTTAGTGTTATTTAAATATACGGCTATGCATAATACGGGATATATACTATAATAATTTAAAAAAACTCCGATTAAAGTAGGTTATAATAAATTAACTTCTTTATTAAGTATAAAAATGTTTTAAGATAAAAAGATCAAAAGTCGTCAAAAACCGACCAGTGGCTTTGTCTAGTCATGAACGATTTTGAATATTTTCAAAATTCTTCCATTGCACTAGTATTTTAATCTTTCGTAAAAATAATCTCTACGCAAGCCTCCTAAAAATCTTAGTTTGTTTTATATGCCCAATCTGATTCATTCAACCGAGTGGCGTTTGAATAAGTAATGTCTGGGAAAGTGATCCTTCAGTTGTTCGAACGTGAGGTTTTACGAAGGCTGCTTTTATTAGGGGGCCCTCTGCGAAATTCTACATATCCTTTACGGGATCAGAAAGAACGGATGAACGGTAAATCCCTGTCCACATATACTGTGCAACGTCAATAATGCAGAAGGCATTGTGTTTAAATTTTTTCATACAGTTTACACGAACACGCCCAATATGAAGAATATCTTACATGCAAAATCTTTCTAAATATAAATATTTCTAATATATTGTTACGAGTCGCGAGACTCGAATTAAAATGCCGTTAGAATTACTATACAGTTTATAACAACTATACAAACACGTATAACCCAGGGATAAATATAACCGAATACAACAAGTCCAAACGTAATGCAGAAGGACGTAATTCAATAAAACACGCAAAGTCCGTCACTTATTAGATTCCCGATTGTAGTACACACGTCTCGCTTCACTCGTAGTTATCGCTCGACTGACTGGTCTCTCCATCGGGCCCTGGTTTTATACCTCACAAATACAAATGTGACTGTATTGTAGTCGACCTAATCCGTAAAACCTGGCTAATGATTCGACTGCAACTGCTATAAACGAGTATAATAAAACAATGAACTGTTTGCTAGAATAATTAGTAAACGCATGCCAATAAATAAGAAAACAAAAGAAGATCATAAAAGAATTACAATTAGTTCAAATACCGAACGGCAATAAAATGTGTTTTTACAGATATGCAGGTGTGAATTTGTGTTTGCCGGCGCCTAGGTTGTAACAATATTAATTAAACTAATACGATAAAGAAAACTTAACTTAGTTATATTGTATTTTAATTATAATCACTCAAGACCTAAGTAGAATATTGAGTCTAGGTCACCGTCTTCTATAAATAAGGCGTCCAAAAGGCTGGCTACGTATCTTTGCTGAGTTGCCATAGAGATTCGTTGTCAAAATCTATTGACATCACAGCGTCCTAAAAGTAAATCAAGTAAAATAAGGACTGAAAATAGCGTCGACAGCAATGACCTTATGAAAGGTTTTTGCTGTGTGAACAGGCCGCAGACTGATACCATTAATACTGGTCTGTAGGCGAACGAGTCTGTGATTTTAGACTAAATTGATTTTCACGATCTTGTTTGAATGGACGTATCGCTTATTTGCATGCCTATTTCGGGATATAAAGTATTTTATGCTTAACTGCGGTTTCTAAAATTCTTTTGAAATGATCACAAACGTGTTGTTGATAAAATGGCCTTTGGTAGACAAATTGATATATAAAACTCACAACAATAAAAACATTTGAATAATTTCTTGAGTAACGATGAATCAGAGAACGATTCCTGCTAATTTTGGTTGTTACCATATTTTAAAATTAGTTCTAAAATAATGTTCATTAAAATAACGTGCGTCGGTACGTTCCTATCATATTACTTTCAAAATATCATTTAAAAAATAATTTGTATTACTTATACTCCTTAAAGAATTCAATAACCTGTGACATTGACAGTTATGATATATCGGATAAAGAATGCAGGATTATTTTGTTAATTGTATAATATTGTTGTTTCTAAATATTAAATAATATAATATTATCAATGTTAAATATCTCTCTCTCTCTTCTTTCACCATATCCCAATTAATTGGGGTCGGCACAATATGTCTTTTCCTTCCACGCTGTTCTATTCTGACATACATCTTCTGTCACACCACAAATCATCATATCATCCTTCACGCAGTCCATCCATCTTTTTTTTGGTCTACCTTTACATCTGTACCCATCCATCTTGTTGTTTAACATTGTTTTTGTCATGTGACTTTCATCCCTCCTCATTATATGCCCATACCAACTTAGTCTTCTTCCCCTCAATTTTTCAGTCACGGGTGCAACTTTCAAAGATCCCCTTATGTACTCATTTCTCACCTTATCCATTCTCGTAACACTAGACATCCATCTCAGCATTCTCATCTCAGCTGAATGGAGACGTTTGTGGTTTACCACTTTAGTGGCCCAACATTCGGACCCGTAAAGCATGACTGGTCGTATGACAGATTTATATATGTTACATGTTAAATATCTAAAGTATCATAATTAAGAGTAAAGTAAGTTCTGTTATATTAAAAACTAGCTGACCCGTGCCCACTTCGCTGGGCATCAGAATCAAATATACCCTACGCCACTCAGAAATAAAGTAGCTTTCCACTGGTGAAAGAATTTTCAAAATCGGTTTAGTAGATCTGAATCTAATAAACCGGAAATATCTGGAGATTACCCCCTACAACGTCACAAACTCAGAATCTCACAAACTTGACCTCTTTATAATATTAGTATAGATTAACAAAGGCCAGTAGAAAGTTGTCGACACTTAAGAATATTGTATAAACCAAACAGGATTATTTTATTGATTGTATAATATAAATATAGATGTTCATTTTAAATGTATAAATATAGCATTGAAATATTTAATTAATCGAGCTTAATTGGGTACAAAACGAAAATGGCTGATTTCAACACAAACATCTTTTGAAATATATAAGCGAAATTTAAAATAACAGGAGGCTGAAATACAAAAATATTCAAATCAGAGTGTAATAAAATTCTGAAAGAATGTAATATAAATATAACAGTACACTTTTTTATTGTTCTGAATAATAAAAATTGGAATTTTAGTAAATTAGTATCTTTTTTTATTGAACAATAATATATTATTAAGTCAATCAACATATTGAATGAATTTGTAAAGACTATTATTTTTTAGTTTTGTATCCCTTTTTTTATTTTAATGTTTTATCTTTGTGATCTATTATTTATTCGAGTAATTGTTTTATTTATTGATCTTAAAATTAATTCATTTATTTTCTTTAGAGATCAAAAACATGTTACGCAATTATTTAATTAAATATCTATAATAATTATTAACTCAACATTCTATTAAGATCCATTAAAGACTAATCATTGTATAGAGTTCTTCAAGATATAGCGATTAGTAAGGGAGCTACAATTTGACTGAGGATTTCGTTCTATTGTAATTATTTTGTTAGGAGATATGGATCTGGTTTTCGTTTGATACCTACTTGCCACTTTTGATTCCTTTCACATAATCCATAGCCTGGGTTTTCTAGGAAAGATCACTTTTAAGCGATAAGGCCGCTGTTCGTTCCTGCCTTTACACTAAATGACTCTAAATTATTTACTTTATGTGTATATGGTGAACCTTATAAAGATTTTTCTATATATCTATTTCTTAAAAAAATATTTTAAATTTCGAACATTTATATTACTTGAGATAGCCTGGATACAAAAACCATATTAAAAGACGTAGAAAATGCACTGAAACAAGGCAACCTACCATAACTTTTTATTCCCCTTGTTGAAGTAAGTGTGCCAGAATCCAGACATTTCACGCGAATTTAACGTCTGTCAGCTGAATTACTAATGTGCCTGTCGTAGCGAAATTCTTTGGTGGCGAACACAGGCGAACCCACGTGAATAAAGGCGGAATAAATCCAACAAAGATATATTACACTGTTACGGTGCAAAGGGTTCCAAGGGTTCGCATACATTTATACTGAAAAGATTTTTTTGAGTCAAAAAGTTTTAGTGAAATATTAAGGTATAAAAATATGCGAACCACGACGTATTATCACGATCAAAAGCGGAGATGCTTTGAAGAATGGTCAGGTGAAGAGCATCTATAATAAACATGTGTGAATGAAGAAATTAGTAAAAGTAAATGAAGCAAGTGATATATGTCAATATCGCTGTAAGTCGAGATCCATTGTCTCTGCCTACCCCTATGGGGAACAGGTGTAGTAATATGTACAGTGAAACCTGGTTAAGTGAGACATCAAGGGACCTGCAATGTGGTTTCACTTATAGAGGTATTCCACCCAATACCCAGTGTCTCAGATATCCAGCTATAAATAAATATCTGTCTACAGAGGCTCCATTAATAGAGATCAGAATACAGGTTATTTTAGTTATAGAGCTGCGATTATTAAGTAAAATAACGTGTTATGTAAACATTGTAAATGAGTTTTAATAAACAAAAAATTAATAAAGGTAATCATGCAAATGTAATAAACAAAAATATAGTAGAGTGAAACTAAAACTGGAGGTCATTGAGGCTCAAAATTACTTACGTAATTAAGTGCGGAATTTGCGGGTAGAATAAGAATAACTAAGTAAACAAACACAACGATGTTATCTCAGTTACAGAGGTCTATGCATATAAAATTCACTCGCTGTCTCAGTTATATAGATAACTATGATGATAAATCTAAAGAACGAATCCCAGATATAGAGGTTTGCTTCGTCCCACTAACAGGGGTAATTCAGCACCAAAGTGTTGGTAACTCAGCATGAGTTCCAGGTATGGAGGTTTCTCACTTATCCAGGTCCCACTTAACCAAGTTTCACTGTATATACGAGCCGTAACCGTTGCAGTTACTGCAACCAAAAATTATTGTTGTTGTTATTTTTATCTGTGCTAGAAAGAGAAAGAATACAATTTCTTACGACCGGCCGGCCTGTCGTAAGAAGCGACAAAACAAACCACAGTCAGGTAGAGTATTTGGCCGTCTGGATGGCTACCACTCCTAGCTTGCTTGTCGTGGTATTCGACATAGTTGTGGTAGCGTAATGGCTGGCGCACGCGTCTCAAACTCAAAAGGCGCGGCTTCGAATCCGTGCCCGAACGCATGCACTACTTAGGCCGTTTTCTAACCTAATGTTATATGTTACAATTACCACGAGCTTATAATGGTGAAGGAAATCATCGTGATAAAACCTGCACATCGAAATTACAGATGTGTCACACCTCCTAAGCCGCCTCTGACAAGCGTGGTGGATATTCTATCCATTCCCCAAAAGTGGTAGGCCTGAGGTCAGCCTCTAGACACTAATGGGCTGTTATTATTAGTCTATGTAATTGGTTTTAAATAAACCAGACAAAAGGCATTCATTATATTTAAGAACTAGGTTTTGCCCGCGACTTCGTCCACGTTTGATGAGTAACGTAGATTACAGTTATTTTGCCATTATTCAAAATCAAAGGATATTTTCAGTAGGGAAACAGATATTTTTGTATGAAAATAGAATAATTCCAAAGATTCCCGTAAAAACCTGGGATAAGTAATATTAATAAAGGCATATATAACTACATCTGTTTTATTAAACATGTCTAATAAATGTAGAAACTGTCATATTAAGCAAGTCCTATTATCACGTGATTTTGAAGTTAGGAAATCCAGGAAAATGTAAAAAGTCCCGGATTATATTCTTTTAGTATCAACTGAATCCGAATCAGCTAATTTTTATTTATACTACCTACTTTAAAACACTCCCGGGAAAATTCCCGCGGAATCCTACTACTGGTTGATAAAGGACTTAAGCTATCGTTGTAGTCAAATTGTATCGAAATCAGCTAATATTAATGCAATCTAAGCAATAAAACTACGTTTTAACGGTTTTCATCGCGGTAATTTATTTGCCGAAATCAATTACCGCGCTTAAAACCGTTAAAACGTAGTTTTATTATGCATACTAGTGGCGAAAACTTAAGAAAAATAATTTTACTAATTTATACCATTCCCGGGTAAATTCTCGCGGGATTTCCAGGATAAAAAATATCACACTATCGATCACTAAAAAATGAAATTCGTTTTTTTTTTCAATCTAGGCATTTTAAATCACTCCCAGAAAAAAAAACCGAGAGATTTCTGGGATATAAAGTAGCACAGATTTTAAGTCTAAGCATTTGCTGTCGATAAGCGAAAACCGCGTCGAAATCGGCCCAGTAGTTATACCGCGAAACCCAAACAAACAAACACGAAAGCTAAAAAAAATGCGTCGTGTTTTCCATCATTTAATAGTCTACTCCAATTTTTTTTTAAAGCTTCAATGTACAGACATGTATAGAATTTTATATAATAAACTGTTAATACCAAGTCCAGTTATGCCTAAGTTAGAGAATTTATTTAGAAATATATTTCGAAATTATATTTGGAATATCATATTAAAGTACATTAACTCGAGATCCATTATCAAAACCAGTTACTGTAATTGATTTCGTTTGAATGTAATAAGTTTTTAATTTGGTTATTGGCTACCCAAATTGCGTAGGAAGGGTTAAATTCTTGTTTATCTCTCACACAAATAGAGTATTTACGCATAAATTTATTAAAATGTTGGAACGGGGCCTAAATATAGAGCTCTGCTACGAAACAACTTGTTAATACTCATATGATATTTTAAATACACCCACGTGCAAGTCAATCCACATTAACAAAAGTTTCCATAGCATCATTTGAAATATCGACATTTTTGTTCTTCTTCGGCAAGCGGGCAGTATCCGTAACTCGACGGCATAGCCCTTATTTTGCGTGCGAGTGCCCAACTCCTCCGGAAAATCAATCAGCTTATTAACATTACTGAATACTTTGCCTACCTGGAACGTCCAGATACTCAGCCAGTATTAGACATGGGCGGCTATTTTTTTCTACCTCCAGACAAGCTCGGCACGGGGGCCGTCTGTGACAAGTATATTGAAAAGATGCCTGACAAAATTGTTATATTCACTGGCTGCATCCACTAATAACTAGTGTCAACCGAGGTTTTGATTTTTTTAGAATGTTCTACTCTATAGTTCATAGTAAACGAAGAAGATCACTTTTCATGAGTTTGAAGGCTATTATCTCCCTACATCATATAGGGCTTTAATAGAAAAGAACTTCTCACAATACCTTGTTGGAAACTGAGTGAAGTAAAAGAAAGAATTCGTCAAATGTATATCGGAGTACGAGTATTCTACGGAGGCAACGAAGATCTTTTTGTCATCTGGTTATGAAATCATAATACATATTTCATCGTAAAAATAGCCCGTGTATCAAATACTACTTAACTGACCTTGTTAAAACCTATTTTAATTGAAAGTATTATTACCTTGATTTCTTTAGGGATTCTTTAGTTTATATTTTAATAATTAGAGGGTAGAGATAGCTTTTGTAACTTCGGAAGCAAATATCTCGACATCTTAAATTTAAGAAACATCATCATTACTTTTCAAGATCAGACTAGGCATTACTCCTCACGGCTATGTATACTGAAATAATACACTTAAGATACAGTAATAAATCAATACTTACTAGTTTTCTTTCATCTCTCCTGACCTTATTACTCTATTACTTATGAAGCCATTACTTACTTTACTTTTACTACTCTATTACTTTTGAAGCCTAAAGTGGGTTAAAGTTTATTCATTCATTTTGATAACATTTACAATTGCTTAGCAATATGCTGAGTATCGCTTTTTTCTCTTTTATAAAACGAATATTACCCACCTCAATGGAGCACGGTTTATAACATATAACTCTCTATCATCAATCATTCAATATATCGTTTTACATATTATATGTAAACCAATATTATAGATAGTAATATTTGGTTAACGACAGAGGTACATCAATCCTCACTAGAACGTGATAAATCATTCTTATCTCTCTCAAACAGGGCAAACAAATCTTTGTAGATCGTACAATTTCATTAACAACTTGTTCGCTCAATTTAAACATTTACATAATGCTTTGTTTTGCTTTACAATATTGCGAGTATGTTATATTTTTGTGTTTGTTTATTTTGATGGGCAATTAAGTGATTCTATCTGTCTCTCTCTGTCTCTGTGATCGGTTAAACATTGGTCATTTTTTAATGTCATGTATTTTACCAGACTTCTCAATGTTCAAGACATTAAGACATCCGAGAGTAAGGCTTTGTTCAACCAATATTGTATCTCGTTTCTATAGTTTTTAAGAATTTAGTTTTAATTCATTATGAACAATAAAGTTTGTATTTCAACAAGTTATAATTTTTGTAGACCTGTCTATCTTACGGTCTTTTGCTTAATGTATTAGAAATTTCAATGAAGCCACTCAAAATCTTTAGTTATCCATATAACTGTCTGCTGAGTTATGCAATAAAAAACAACTGCCTGCGGCCCCACTTCGATCGCGCGGGACTTGGGCTTTATATTAATATCTTCTGCAGAACCCTACAAGATATTGAGGTGAAAGACACACGCAAAGGGGATAGATACAATTTCATAGATTCTCGGGCCCAGTTTCTAAGAAGATGAGAGTGATTTTAAGCTTTTTTATGTTGGTATTTTTATTTAAATATCTTATTTTATTTGTTATCTCATTTTTAAGATTTATCGTCTTCTAGAAAGAATTTAGGGCTAATGTTTTCCATTTATATTAAAAAAATATAATGCTTTTTAAGCCATATTATTGTCTCAATATGTCATTTCTTTACTTAAAGTTGGTAAATCTTATTTTATAAGTCATTTGTAATTAGGTTTATTTTAAGTCGACTATAGCTTCGTTTTTAATATGATATACAAGTATGTTCATTTATCTCCACTGATTACATCTCTTTGGCCGAAATTTCGCCGTCTCCTTTGAAATAAATAAATAAAATAAATTTCCCTTGTATAAATATGTTGAGCCGTTTCGAAGCCTATTTGACACAAGGTTTCAGATCTGACAGACAAAAGTTCTTTTTGATTTGGCATGCCATAATTATAACATTATATTAAAACGTATTAGTATAGATTAAACATCTATATTATTTATATATAAAAAATAGTAAGCAACGTTTTTGCGAGAAGGCTTATTATATTGTTACGAGTTGCAGGAATCGAATCAAAATGCCGTTGGAATTTTTAGAATTTATTAAACTATACAAACACGTATAACACAGGTACAAATATAACTGGACGCAATCAGTAAAAACTGCACAATTCAACAACACGCGCAAAGTCCGTCACTATAGCTTATCGAATGTGCGTCTTGCTCGTATCGTAATCCTCGCTTGACTGCTTCACCCCTCCGTTCGGGCATTCCTTTTATCCTGTACAAATACAATATGTCTCGACGCAAAACAATAATTTCCAAGAATAAGTTCGACACACCTGTCTAATGATTGCCATAAAAGATTACAATACACAATAGACTGTTTTTCTTAATTACAAATGTTAAACACAAAGTAAACAAAAGAATACCTTCCCGCATTTGGACTTCTTTTGTTAGTTTATTAACTGTTCTTTATGACAGGCAGGTGTGCATTTGCTTTTGTCGGCATGTAACAATACGATGAAAGATTTTTTTAGATAACCGCACCGCATGAGTATAATGCGATCTCATTCAACGTTTTTCAGTTATCATTCATATAATTTAGATTGCTAAACCTTGAATTAGTATAAACTATATTTAAAAAAAACGAATATTAATAATAACTATAAGGTAAAGATATGCTGCTGGGGAGTTTGTTGCGCCGCTTGTTCTCCTCTAACAGTAATTAAAATTGCTTTGGAAGCGGTGATAAACTCGGGACTCTCAAGATCTATAAGATTCCATTTTGAAATAAATACGTTCATTTTCTCTTCCAACTTAATTAAACAGTCACTAGCAGTATAATTTATATATTAATTATCTCATATATTTAATTAAACAATCAAACTAGAACTAATTTCGTTTACGAAATAATATGATACTCAATTAGAATTTCATTATATATAAAATAAAACCTTTTATTTTGTACAACATTGTTTAATCAATATAGGGGTTTGTTACTTTATTCATTCAATCCGGCGCTAATTAGGAATCTGAGCTCGAAAGCATAAGAATGGGCCGGATATATTCGACGGGTGCAAATTAAATAAAGTTATCTACAAAATGATGATTTTTAGTTTATTGTACAATCGTTTTAATAAAACAATTCTTTACAATATGACATTATTTGTTTTGCATATATCACATTATTTCAATAAATTTTCGTACGTAAAAAAAGCCAGCTACGTATGTTCTTTCAAAGTTAATACGACCATCTTTTCGCTCTCCTGTAAAGTAGCTATTTTGCAGATATCTCTTTTTACTTTGCCCTTCGTATTCCCCTTCGAAAATGTAAACATGTCGTTTAATTTACTCGTATAGGGATGTTTACAAATAATAAATAATAAATATAATAAAATCTTTATCACAAATTATAATGTAAATAATATTTGAATAGAATTACCATATAGATATTAAGATAGCAATAAATATGATATTGTTACAACTCAGGCCCCGCCAAAATCAAAATCCACCTGCATATCTGAAATAAAGCACATTTATTACCGGTCGGCATTTAAACTAATAACTAATAACATCGAAACTATTATAATTCTTTTATGATCGTCTTCTTTTGTTTACTTACTTGCATACGGCCTATTGTGGTATTGTAAGTATTAGCCAGGTGTTACGGATTTTAAAGTACAAGCTGATTCTAGGAAACTCGGTTACGATGCCGGGCGGACATATTGCATTTGTGCAGTATAAAACAATGGCCCGATTGAGGGAGTCGAGAGAAAACCACGATCAAGGCGAGACGTGTGTACATTCGGGAATATCTATTAGTGACCGACTTTGGGCGTTTTATTGAATTACGACCTTCTGCGTTACGTTTGGATTTGTTCGGTTATATTTGTACCTCTATTATACGTGTTTGTATAGTTCTAATAAACTATATAATAATTTCAACGGCATTTTAATTCGAGTCCCGCAACTCGTAACACTATATTCCGCCCACTGAATGGTTAGCGAATTTAAAGCATACATACATACATAACTTCACGCCAGATCCCCTGCGGGGTAGGCACGAACACAGAGCGCCATACAGGCTTATTCTTACACACCTCACTTGCTTCTTTGACATTCATAGCTCTTGTCATGCACGCTCGTCTGTGCTTAAGGCTCCTGACATCACCTTCTGCTAGTACACGATCAATTTGATCATGGAAGGTGTGTCGTAGCCTTCCGCGACTTCTGCATCCATCCACTTTTGCATTGTATATCTGTTTAGTCATTCTTTCATCATATATTTATTTAAAGCAAATGTACTTAAATTGTTGAAATGTTCAATATAACGTAATATAATCAATATAATATAACAATCCGATATTCTAAAGGTCTTTATCTTATATTTAAAGTTTGTTATCTATAATACTATAAAATTATAAGCTTGCCGTGTCTATACATTGAAACTATTTTAAACAAAAATTGGAACACACCATATAAACTATGGAGAACATAAGAAGTTTAGAAATAAGAGGGTACATAACAAAACTAATTATTAACTTTAAAAAGAAACATGACACGAACAACTATGCTACTAAATAACTGTAACAGTCGCGTCTAGCTGTGGGTTGTTTTACCACATCTTACAACAGGCCGCCCGGCTGCAGGAAATTGTATTCATTCTCCGTTCTTGCACGAATAAAACCAATTAACAATTAGTAACGATTACTTAATAAGTAACGATTACTTTTAAAATATAAATTAAATTGTGTGCAATACTTTATTATTATTATTATTTCACATATTTATTTAGTTTCATATTTCTTACATTGTTCTTTATATACACATTACACATACTACCTATAAAAAAAAACATATATTTTAAAAAAATGTAAAAGTCGATGTTCGCCGGCAGAAGGGCCTTGTGTCCAGGCTACCGGTGGTTAAGGCTCCAGAGACAGGAACCTCCTCACGATACGGGCCGTGTCCAGCAGGGCAGCCTTCTGCATCCGACCCTTCACCCAGGTACCAAGCGAGAGACTTTTAAGGTGTCAGTCAAGGCTCTTCTTATTATTATTATATATAAGTATTAATACATTACTGTAAAAAAATGTATTTTTCACTGTATCTGACTTTTCTACAAAAAAAAACTTAAAAATTAAATACTATTAGTTGTTAAGGAGTTGAAAAATAAACTAAATTACAAATAAATTAATATAAAGTATATAACAAATCGCTGCCAGAGGGCAGCGTACCCAGAAGACTGGCTGCATTGCCACACTGTATGGCAATGCTGTTTCTTTGCACGAAATACGTACCAGCCTTCTGATCACAGGTGGTATCATAGAGTTTCTTACAAATTTCTTTGAAGAATCCCTTTGCCGATGGACCCCACGGACCTAAGGTTTCAACGCTAAACGGCACAAATATGTAACCCCTACCTAGGGTTCCATATTTGCGCCGTTTGAGATGTTCAGCTGTTGAAGTAGCGTTGCCAGCCGCTGACTTAGTCACTGGAAGATGTGATGCCGCCAGAGTGTCAACGCATGCCTCACCCCACACAAGCGGCCTTCCCATCTTCCAAGGAATAAGCGACATTCCATCCGGCCTCTTGCCATTATCGCGCACCAAGCCATTTGGCTCTAGGATGGCTGGTACGCCGACACTGACAAGAGCTCGGCGGATGATGTCATTGAGGCTGGCATGGCGAGATCTTCGGCCAAAACTATATAAACATGGTAATCCGATATTAATATATTACTTATTATTAATAACATTTTATAGCTATTGTTGCTGCATTACATATATTGATAATGTATATATATAATACGTATTATTGTTAATTTATTTTAGATATATGAAGGTGCATTAATGTGCACACCACCGACATGCGCTTGCGATTCCGTTCGTAAAACCCATAGCCAGGGTTGTGTGACTGGAAAAGATCGCACTAAAGCGACAAGGCCGCCCATTGTTCCTGCCTTTATTGTTTAATGTGACTACCGTAAATTGTTGATTTAATGTGTATGTGGTAAACAATAAAGCGTTTTCTATCTGTCTACTTTCATACATCTTCTTTTTGGTACTTTAATAAAGGTACCATAACAATATTGGGCTAGCCTAAATTAAATAAATAGATGCCTTTTTTTCAGACGGTTAGATTAGGCATATTCCACTACCTTCGCTCCGCTTCCGCCAAAAGAGGCCGCGTCGACGACGGAGGACGGGACTTGACCTTCTGCCACCATAAGCAGACGGCGCGGGTAGGCTCCTTTGGGGTATAGGGATTCTCACTGACCTGCAAATGTCGTCGAGATGAGAGCGTGAGTGAGGTGTGCGTTACAAACCGCCCCACACCCGATTAGACCTGGAAGACGCCGAGGGATAAAAGTAGTCCCCCGGCAGTAGAAGAGGCCTGTATGCGAAGCCCCCACCTGCCAGGGCACGCATAGTTGGGACTCCCGCTTTCCTATAGCCCTGGCATAAGGCGCAGGATGGAACACCCAGGGTATTCAGTGGGTATGCGTAACTGGTGAGTGGTATTAGCATGGCACCAGTTTTGAATGGGCATGCTAGTGCCACCCCGACCTGGCGAACCCCACTCACGGGTTGCAAACTATTCCCCCAAGTTTCTGTGCTTGTCGCATCTCATGGTCCTTAATCTGATTTCTCCTGGTAAAAAAAGGCATATCCCACTAAAGCTCTGTGAAGTTGGCACCTCGAGTTGCTAATTTTTAAAAGAACAATATCTCATTCGTTTGTCCATCGTTAGTCCACGTTTGCCCAGGAAAAAAATTCGTTTGCCCACCCTTGGTTCAAAAGTTATTGAACAAAAACTTTTTTTGAAAAAAGAAATTCCGGTTCTTCCCATATTTTCGCTAGGTTTAATGTTTTTTGCACTTGAATGGACTTTATCGTTAACTGATCCAATGAACTCAATTCTCCAGGCAAAAGTTTCGTTTGTCCACCCCCAGATCAAAAGTTATTGAACAAAAACTTTGTTCTGGAAAAAGTAATATCGGTTCTTTCCATATTTTCGCGAGGTTTAATGTTTATTACACTCGAATGGACTTTATCGTTAACTGATCCAATGAACTCGATTGTCCAGGCAAAAGTTTTGTTTGTCCACCCTCAGATCAAAAATTATTATTGAACAAACACTTTGTTCTGGAAAAAGTCATTTTTGTTCTTTGCATATTTTCGCGAGGTTTAATGTTTAATACACTACAATGGACTTTATCGTTAGCTGATCCAATGACCTCGATTGTCCAGGCAAAAGTTTCGTTTGTCCACCCTCAGATCAAAAGTTATTATTGAACAAACACTTTGTTTTGGAAAAAGTAATTTTTTTCTTTCCATATTTTCGCGAGGTTTAATGTTTATGACACATGAATGGACTTTATCGTTAGCCGATCCAATGAACTCGATAGTCGATCGCTCAGCTAACGCCATTCGAGTGTCATGAATATTAAACCTCACGAAAATATGGAAAGAACAAAAATTACTTTTTCCAAAACAAAGTTTTGTTCAATAATAACTTTTAATATGAGGGTGGACAAACGAAACTTTTGCCTGGACAATCGAGTTCACTGGATCAGCTAGCGATAAAGTCCATTCCTGTGTCATAAACATTAAACCTCGCGAAAATATGGAAAGAACAAAAATTACTTTTTCCAAAACAAAGTGTTTGTTCAATAATAACTTTTGATCTGAGGGTGGACAAACGAAACTTTTGCCTGGACAATCGAGTTCACTGGATCAGCTAACGATAAAGTCCATTCATGTGTCATAAACATTAAACCTCGCGAAAATATGGAAAGAACCAAAATTACTTTTTCCAGAACAAAGTTTTTGTTCAATAACTTTCGATCTGAGGGTGGCCAAACGAAACTTTTGCCTGGACAATCGAGTTCACTGGATCAGCTATCGATAGAGTCCATTCGAGTGTAATAAACAATAAACTTCGCGAAAATATGGAAAGAACCGAAATTACTTTTTCCAGAACAAAGTTTTTGTTCAATAACTTTTGATCTGGGGGTGGACAAACGAAACTTTTGCCTGGACAATCGAGTTCATTAGACCAGCTAACGATAAAGTCCATTCAAGTGCAAAAAAACATTAAATATTGCGAAAATATGGGAAGAACCGGAATTTCTTTTTTCAAAAAAAGTTTTTGTTCAATAACTTTTGAACCAAGGGTGGGCAAACGAAAATTTTTCCTGGGCAAACGTGGACTAACGATGGACAAACGAATGAGATATTGTTCTTTTAAAAATTCGCAACTCGAGGTGCCAACTTCACAGAGCTTCCCACTAACACATGATTATCGTCGGTCTTACAACATATCGGGCAGTTCTGACGTCTAAAGTTGTAGAGGCTTAATAGCTAAATGACCCGTGTCGCCCTGAAATTACGCGGAACGAAATGAAATTTATTTGCTATATAGGGTACAAAAAGGTCTCAAGGTTTTATTACATTTTGAAATGCTATTAAAAGTCAGCGATTGCGGTTTTTTTTGTGTATAGAAAAATCTTCAAGGTTTAATTTTTAAATACACTGTTCGATAAACATTTTTCGAAATATTTAAATATTTGTAACTACTTTCGATATTGAAACAGTGTTTGTTTACACTATAATTAAACTATCTTATTGAAATTTTCGTTGTTATTTTTATGAATTCTGAGCGACATTCCTGTCTGATATTACGGCCTGTCTATAGTTCATCATATTAGTTTCGCTGTCGCTTAGGCCGCCCTTCTACGTTATAAATACCAGATATTTTATATTGGTCTTAATAACTTAAAATTAAGAAATAATATGTATAAAGAATGCGAAGCTAAGATTAAAATTAGGCTATACAACGCATATACCTAAATTACCTCTATCTATTAGTCTCGAACATCGACGCAGGGTTGCCAGCTTATCGGTTTTCTATCGGATTCACTTTGGAGAGTGTGCAGCTGAGCTCTTCGATCTGATCCCGCCATCTCCCTTCCATCATCGGACAATCAGACGCACCGGCATGCGGCATCGATAAATGGTGGATATTCCACCTATAAGAACGACGCGCTTTACATCTAGCTTCATCATACGCACCGCAAAGGAGTGTAACTCTTTGCCGGAGTCTGTCTTTCCCGATACTTATAACCTGGATGTCTTCAAGTCCCATGTGAATAGGTACCTTCTAGGTAAGCGTGCTACATCCTATGTCTTCGCTCCACATAGGGTAAGATTGTGGTTAAACGCGAACCTATAATACAATAAAAAAATCTAAATAGGTCTAAACAATGTAATACTCGTACATATATTAAGCATTCTAAATCTTCTATACGCTATAAAACATTTATATAAAAGTACACTATACTATAATCTTGAATTATGTTAATTTTTTGGAAATTTATTATAATTTTTAATGGGATGATTCCTTTCTACGCCTTCTGAAATTTCAGAGTCATCTATACGTTAAGCCTGAATAATATTATACGTACCTTTTTCAGGTCTAACATATGTGCACGTCCATCACCGTCGTACTGTTGTTGTTGTTCCAGGCGGTTAATGATTTTGATATTTCTGTAATCTTGATATGCAGATTATCTCTATATGCTATCTTCAACAAGTACTAATAATACATATAATAAGTCAGGAAATTGCTTAAAAATCCACATCATTAGAGTATGAGCATGAAATTTAATGGTTCTCTAGAACGCTTCTCATGTGCGCCGCGGGGATTTGGAATGAGCTCCCTCCCAGCCGTGGTTTTCCCACAGCGCTGCAATATGGGTTTTTTTTAAAGGGTGTCATAACATTTCTTCGAGGCCGGCAGGCAGTGGTTTTGTGACGTATCAAGTGTTTCAAACGTCCATAGGCGACGGTAACCGCTTTTCATCAGATGGACTGTCTGCCTATCTGATGTAGATAGATAGAAAACACTTTATTGCATACCAAATATACAATTACAAAAACAAACCATATTTACAATATTTTCCAGGCAATACAATGGGCGGCCTTATCGCTTAAGGCGATCTCTTCCAAGCAACCTAAATTAAAGGAATTTCTTAGTTTAAGACGAGATTAGGGGTTCTGATGGAGGAGGAACAAAGGGGATGAGATACAGGGCTTACAGAGAATACGGATAGAATAGGGAAGATGAAGTAAGTGGAGGGGGAATTGGGCCATCTAAACTACCACTCATCGTACGATACAGAATTAGCTTAACGCTAACCGTTTCACGATGACATTCTGTGAAAGCGTGGTATCACACCGATCGAACTGGCCCTAAGAACTGTAATAAAATTAATGATTCCAGCATGTCTCTGCCACGTCGCAATTATGATGAAAAGAACTGCTTGATACTGAAAAGAAAAGGTGGCAAGTTAAGTAAAATACAATAATAATAAATAAATCGGCATACAAACACACACGTTATATATCCTCAAGCTAAACTAGTTACGCTTGAGTTATGAATAACATACCTTGGACAATTCTAGCGCTGATCCCAAACCACAGTAAATAATGGAAAGTTCATTTATGAAATTTACCACGCCAGGAATCGATCCTGCAGGCTCTGCATTCCACTAAGCTCGGCCCGCTAAGGCTTAGCCCACAAATCCAGAGAGTCCGTCAAATAAAAAAATATATCCAAAAAATATTTACTCTATTTATGGTATAGGTCTATCTTTTATAGGTCAAGCTGTTAATAGATGAATCCAATTTCCATGACATCTTTTGATATGTACAGTCGCGGAATGAAAACGTTCGTCACCCTAAAGTCGACTTTTGCTTGCACCAGTACAAGAAACAATATTGCCAACATTTTAATAAATTTTACGCTTATAAAATATAGAAACGTGAAAAAAGAAATTGCAATGTTGACAATGAGTGACGCTGAGATTAACAATAAGAAACATGAAAACTATTAAAAAGGTTTTACATGTCTAAACCTCAGACCAGACAGAAAATCAAACAACTTTCATATAAGTAATTTTAAACTTTATTTTCAAATAGTTAAATATAATTTTCCAAGGAACAGTATATTTTGTGACTTAATTTATAAAGGTTACATGTGCTCGCGGAACGTTAAATGAATTAATTTTAAAACTGGCGACCATTTTCATACCGCGACTGTACTCATATTAAACTGTGTCTATATTAAACGTGCGTCCCGGCCTAGGAGAAATATATACAACGGAATATATCATGCACGAATAAAAGTCCCGCGGTGAGAATTCACAATTCCGGGGCTTAAAAGATCGATAAAGAATGTAAAGATTTCAGTAACAAATATACATAAAATGGCAATCTTAATGAATACCAACAAAACATCCGTGATGTTTTCATTCCATTGCCTCGGAATTTAAACAATACTTCTAATTACGCGACACAAAACGCGCAAACTCCGAGATATCGCGTCTCATCAACATAATTACAAGCCTTATTTAAAATAAAATACCGAGGATCAGATTTTGTTGCGTAAATGTCTAGAGGAGATTTTAGACATGAGTGAAATCTTTAAATAAAAGCGATCTCATCCGATTTGATTTTTCGCTTTTAATTCATTGGAATTCTTTTTGAAAACTTTTCAAAAACCCTTTGATAGCGCGAGCGGAGCGGGGATAAAAGAGAAGGAAAGGACTTACAGGATAGGGTCGCTGCACCAGACACGCTACGAACGATGCGGGCTTCACAGCGGCAGGCGCTTCTTACTCGTGATCCTTTCTTCTCGTTTTGCGGTGCCTTCGATAAGTGGACCAGCTGGAACGGTACAGCGTGCACCTTCCAGCGCGCGCGTTGATGTAAGCAGGGTTGAATAGCGGCACAACACACAAAACGCGGCGAGGTTTGCGCGGAAGCAGCGTCGCGTTCAGAGGTCGGACGTAGACTATGTCACATTACATAGTGACAGATGCGGCGAAAGAAAAAAGGAAACAAAAAGGCGGTGACCAAATAGGTCGGCCCTTTTATCTTCGATTTGTCTTATTTGAATATACTCAATATTAACGTCGCGATTAAGTACAAAAATGTATAAAATGTATTTGAGAGTTCTTTTGCTATTTCAGCAAAACACCTTATGTCTTCGTCGTCCATCCATTTGTCCGTATGTAGTCTGTATGTCACAGTCAAATTTCTCAGAATCTATATGCATGAAATTTAGACAAATAAAAGTGTATTACAACGTCTGAAGGTGTGGTCGCAGTACACTTTACCGAGGTTTAATTTTGTTTTCTTTAATGTACTATAGTCGTGTAGGGGGTATCATCAAGCCCAAAATAAAATGATTTTTTTCACGTGACTATTTTATTTAAGATACAGTTAGGGAGGTATTACCTTAATAGGTATTATATGAGCTTTAAAATTCATAAACATTGTGTCACGCTCTTTCTAACCGGTGAACTAATAAGTGGGAAATTCTGGAAAAATGAAGCCACAAGATACTTTAAAAAAATCATTATGTTTTATCAATATTCATTTATTATTTTTTGAAATATACTACTAATATAGAATTATAAATAAATATAGAAGTACCTACATACAAAGACTTTGAGATATATTATACATATGTACAAAATTAAATGAGATATATAGAAAGTGACGTTTTGACAGTCCGACAACTCTATATTTGCAAGGTAGAGCCACTGCAATTCATAAAGAAAATCTAAATGCCCCTAACTTCCAATACCTAACCTCCCGTAGAATTTATAATATACCCTTACCTAAAATACATACAACCTTTGCCAAGCGCCTTCCCCCATACGTACATATATCTATTTATAATAAAGTATGCCAAAACACACCCTCTGCCAAAGAAATGTCAGCATCAAAGCTTAAACACCAAGTTAGTAAATGGTTAAAAACTTTAAATTACAGCGACACAGAATCTATACTACCAAGCCGACTCTAACACTAGGGGCATATACAACGAACACACACACATACACGCTCACACACACGCAGTCACACACACACACACGCAATCACGTACGCACTTATAGTTTTAGGTTAGTTAATTAATAATTCCATTATATTTAAGTTTCCATAATAAAATTGTGTTGGGTGCCGCGATACAGACCACGAGTCTAGTGCAGCAACCGCCGCCAAAGAAAAAATGGAGCCTTAATTTTAATTCAAAATGTATTATTAATATAAGTTTTAGATATAATTATATAAGGCCTATATAGGTTTATTTTATAAACATAAGTTTATAAAATAAATGAATTTGAATTTGAAATGAATATTCTCACTTTGTTACCCGCATGCTGCAACTCGGCGCCAAACGCTCGTCCAAACAATTCGCAACCTTTGGAAATACAATAAAAACGTTCTTTTGTAAATCAGCAGTTGGGTGGGCGGCCATTTGCGTTTCCACCTTACAGTCGCGTTATGGACGGAGAAATCGTAAGGAAAACAACATGCGCCCTTATTTTTCAACTATGCGGGCGTAAGGGACAAGCGGAAGCGGGCAGACCAAATCGCTTATCGCCACCTTCTAACGAAGTTTGACAGTAATAAGGGTATAGAAAGCGTGCATATGTGTATGTGATTATACAGACAATTGTGACGTTATTATAGATACAATTGTATGGTATTGCAACAGGAACGTCAAACTGAAAACTGTCTTTTAAAATTTTTCCTGAATATTTATCAAATATTAAATATAATTAGCTCAATATTACTTTCTCCAAATCAGTGAACAATGCAAAAAACTGTCATAAGTATCTAGTGCATCACAAAAATTCTGAGAATATACCTCTGTTTCGGTTCATGTTACTCTACCAGATATTTCCGCCTCAACAAATAAGTATATAAAAAATCCAGTGTTTCGGCGAAGATAATATATTTTGGCTAAAAGACAGAAGCAAACTAGTCTCTGAACCCGACCCAGTCTCAACCCATCGCACGCCAGATATTCCCGCCTCAACAAATATATAAAAAATCCAGTGTTTCGACGAAGATATATTTTGGCTAACAGATAGAAGCAAACTTGTCTCTGAACCCGACCCAGTCTCAACCCATCGCACGCCAGATTCACCTCATCTAAGGACCTGCTACATTCGAACTCTCGAGATCACTTTGAAGCAGGAAACAGCCTCTGTAAAACCCTCACCATTTTTAATCATCTTTTTCTTAATTCTTTAGTATTAGTCCTTTTTTTTAAGCGAATTATAATTTAGGAATTAATTTACACTTTCTAAGTATATTAATTTTAGCAACATGTTTTATAGATTATTTGTAAGTTCTTTTTATCTTTAATTTAATTGTGTTGCATTTCATGACACAGCCCCAACCTGATGTGGCGCCGTTGGAAAACCTAGTTCAGTGTCCTAAATGCTCACAGGCCCGTTATTTTAAAGGTAATAGAGGCTTGAAAATACATCTCGGCAAAGCCCACAGGGACCAAGATGCATTATCAACCTCAGCCACGCCCCAACAACCTCTTTCTAGTGACACTAATATTTTTACTCTTTCGGAAAAACTAAGTAGACTAAAACATTCGGTCCAAATTATAAAAAGAATCCCACGAGGAGCTAGAATTTCGGTATGCCAAATTTTTTCTAAATTTATTCGAAATACAGTCACTTTAAATTCTTTACGAGCCTGGGAGGATTTATTACAGCTCCCTTATAAAATTTTAAGCATTAAGCCTAATGAATCTGGAAATCTTACAACTAAAATTAAAAAACGCTGCCAAAATCTCCCAGAATTAGATGATTTTCTTACAAATAGAAATATTACAAAAAATGACAAGGACAGGACATACAGACTTAATAAAATTGTAGAAGCAAAAATTTCTGATGGAGACATCAAGGGGGCAGCTAGAATTCTGTTTTCCAATGACACCATTGCTCCCATTAACGAGACAACTCTGCGGGCTTTAGAAGAAAAACATCCACATTCAGAGGCAGCTCCGAGCTCCAGCTTAGTATGTCCTGAAGATAGCCTAGTTGCAGCACCAAAATCAGTTTTTACATCTGTTATGTCTTTCAGAAGTGGTTCAGCCGGTGGGCTTGATGCCTTGACTCCCCAACACCTAAAGGATTTGTTGGGAGGAGGTACTGGCACAGCTGGTGAGACTCTTCTGAAAGACATAACAGACTTAATTAACCTAATGCTTTCAGGTGGAGTAAATAAAGACGTTATTCCAACTTTATACGGTGCAAATTTATGTGCTCTTAATAAAAAAGATGGAGGCATACGCCCTATAGCAGTCGGTACTACATACCGCCGCCTTGCCGCCAAGATATGCTGCCGGGAGATAACGGATTTAGGCTCTTCCTATTTTGCAACACGCCAATTAGGTTTTGGCATAAAGGGCGGCTGCGAGGCGGCGGTACATTCACTTCGAACTTTTACGTCCAGAGACTGTTGCCAAGCTCTTCTGAAGGTGGATGTAAAGAACGCTTTTAATTCGGTCAACAGGGCCACCTTGCTGGCTCAAGTGCGCGATAAGTCCCCAAGAATTCTCAATTTTATCCACCAATGCTACTCTGATAAATCAATTTTAATGTACCAAAATCAAAAAGTTTTTTCAGAAACCGGTTGCCAGCAGGGGGACCCCCTTGGGCCGGCCATATTTTCACTCGCCATTCATCCCATTATAGAAAAATTAAATTCTAAATTCAACGTATGGTACCTCGACGACGGCACCCTTGGAGGAGACATTGATACTCTTAAAAAAGATATACAATATTTAATTTACGAGTTTGATAAAATTGGTTTAGAGCTAAATTATTCAAAATGTGAGATATATTTCAGTGACAAGGTGCCAAATATCTTTAATATTATATCAGATTTTCATAGTTTGGGACTAAATTTTAAAATTGTTGACAAAAACAGCCTCAGCCTCCTTGGGTGCCCCATTTTTGAGGAGTCTTTTTCTACTTTCGTTAGTAACAAAATTCAAAATTTTCAGTCAAAGATAGAAAACTTAAAAAGTATAAGTTTACATAGCGCATATTATATTATTCGGCACTGTGTTTTTACGCCAAATTTTATATATATTTTGAGATGCTGTCCTATATGGCAAAACCAAAATATTCTAACAACTTTGGATAATGTTATTCGGTACTCGCTCTCATCGATTTTCAACATTCCCTTTGATGACCGTACATGGACCCAAGCCTCCCTACCAATAAGGTATGGAGGTTTGGGTATACGCAAAATTTCTGCAGTTTCTTTACCCGCCTTTCTATCCTCAGTGTACAGTACAAAGGACCTCATTGGTGAAATATTAAATCCGTCACTCGGTGACTTTGAGGTCCTGTATTTGACTGAGGCCAAAAATGCTTGGTCTATGGCCTGCCCATATCAAAATTTACCCATAAATCTAAAGTCACAGAAGCTATGGGACGGCCCGCTTTGCTCATTGGTGCATAAAAATCTTTTGGATACGTGTGCCAATGAGACGGAGCGTGCTCGTCTCCTAGCTGTCTCGCGTTGGGAGTCTGGCTTGTGGCTACAGGCACTCCCCTCGGCGAATTTAGGTACTTTTCTAGATGATAACACGTTTAGAATAAGTGCTTGCATTCGCCTAGGGGCAGCCTGTGTTGTCCCACACCGCTGTCAGTGCGGAGATAAGGTCGAGCGCCTCGGTCACCATGGGTTATCGTGCACCAGGAGTGCCGGTAGAATTTCACGTCATGCAACACTTAATGACATAATCCGTCGGGCTCTTGTCACCGCCGGGGTACCTGCCGTCCTAGAACCGAACGGCCTGTGCCGCGACGATGGCAAGAGACCCGATGGTATGTCATTGGTGTCCTGGAAGATGGGTCGCCCCTTAGTATGGGACGCGTCTTGCGTTGATACTTTGGCAGCGTCCCATCTTCCAGCTACTAGCATGTCTGCCGGTACAGCTGCTGCACAACAGGAGGCCCTAAAACGCCGCAAATACTCAGCCATCGGAAATGGCTACATATTTGCGGCTTTTGGGGTCGAGACCCTGGGACCATGGGGGCCTGAGGCTCACAGACTTTATCGAGACATAGCCAAACGTCTGGTGGATGTCTCACATGACCAAAAGACTGGCTTATACCTTGGACAACGTATCAGCATTGCCATTCAGCGAGGCAATGTGGCCAGTCTTTTGGGCACGTTTCCGACTGACAGCGGTCTGGAACTAGATTTTATGGTTTAATTTTAGTTTTTATTTATAGCTTATTTTTAGTTTAATTTATTTATAATTTATAAACTATTAATTATTTATACTTTCATTAGAAACAATATACTACATTGTATGGTTAAGAACTGTATTATAAAAAATGTGTTCGCTCTAGGGGTAATATAATTCCAAAACTTATTTAAGTGGGCAGTCACTTTGAGAATAAATTATTTTTAGCGCCCCCATTTTTTCACCTACTTAAAACTGATTATTGTGAGCTGTATTAGCGGAGATTAAACATTCATTCAATTCATTCACATATGTACAAAATTAAAGAATAATTTTATTATTTCTTATTAAGAAACTCTGAGGGTGTGATATGTATATAAAGAAGCCCTTAACGAAGTGAGTACATTCTGAAATACAACTTGATTTGCCCAAACTCAATTTACGATTCCGTGTCGCTCCTACAAACCAAACGCGCGTAATCAATTACGTACAATGTACAAATTACACAATTTAGGTACCTGCTTGTTTTCTATCAATAAGAAATAAGATTTTTTAATTCAACGTTTTCAACTGTTTGGCTGTATTGTCCGTAAAGAAATAAACAGCTTTTTAAAGAAGAAGTTTTAATGAACTTTAAGGAAATATGATTATAATATGTATTTCTTTCGAAACCACGGGCCATAAAAATGTCTAGGACATTTGGAGGGCTTGCGTGGGGACATGGGAAGGCCAACACGTAGAGGCCCCTTGACAAATTTAATTTAAATGTGGCGTGACACTGTCCGGCGATTATCCCTGTCTACGCCATATAGTAATGCACCCAAGGACAAGCCCCGGTCAGTGTAGGACTATTGTGGGAAATGAGAACAGAAAGTACCAGGCTATTGGGGTGAACTGCTAGTTTATTATATGTGGCGGCTATTTAGTACAATTCGTATTTATATAATATTTCATATACTTATATGTTTATCATTGAACTAAATATATGTAAATAACTGAATATCGTCTAATATTTATGTGTAACACCTTTGACAAATTGAATCTGTCTTATTCATGCCACGGGTTGTTCAGAATAGATCGCTTCTTAGCGATAAGACCGCCGGTTGTGCACATTGCACATTCTGTAATGGTGTACATCATCATCATCTTCAGCCAAATTCAGTCCACTGCTGGACGTAGGCCTCCCCAAGTACGCGGTGGCAATGGTGTACAATAAAGTGTTATCGCTCTCTGTCTTTCTCTCTCTCTCTGTTTGTGTTTTGGGATATCAAGTTGTTGTTCTTCTTTTATTCACTTTGACGATACGTTCAAGCACAAAATTTATATTAGGCCGTTTTAAAAGGATTTGTTTTTGTTTCAATTACGACATGCTATGCAATAGTATGGCCATATAATGTACACAAAATTGCCCCTATACTTCCTTGATGCTAAACATTAAGCAAAAACATGTCTTGTGTACTTTAACAATTGGGAATGGACTCTCAACCGAGAATCCGCGCTGGAACGGCGAAAGAATACAATTTCCTGCGGCCGGGTGGCCTGTTATAAGAGGCGACATAACAACCCACAGCCAGTTGCTAGAGTATTTGCCTATCTGGATCGCTACCACCCCTGAACAAGAATATACCGCCATAACAAACTTCTAACAATAAACAAACAAGTTCCAGCATCTCTTTCAAGAGAGCGGCAGCACATTGGTATTATACCTTTGGTGTTACAAATCTGTATTGGCGATGGAAACCGCTTCCTATCAGGTGGGCCGTCTGTCTGTCTGCTGAACTCTCTTACAGTGCAACGATATAGCTATACCATATGACAAAATGCACATGAGACTTGGAAATATCCGATTAATATTTTTGAGGAAGGAAGACTCTGATAGCGCTTTCTAAAACATTGATGTACCTAGAAGGAAAGTGGAAGCGGAATGATTCGTTCGCAGTCACGCTGTTTCCAGCATGAAAGCATGACATAGACCAGAGCGCCTTGTCATCTGGTTATAGAATGGGTTGGAGAATCTCAGATTGAACGATAGAATTGTACACTTTCTGAAGTAAATCTCATAGAAAACCAACAACCCTGGCAAACATGCATCGTTGCTCTAGTGCGTGAAGCCTCACATTAACAAGCTGGTCATTTTCAATTATTTTCTTGGTTTTGCTCTTCCGTTATTAAAACCTGGAATGTCGGCCCATACCCATCCGTGTCGCGAACTTTTTTGCCACCCTCATGTTGCGTGCCCACTGTTGGGCAATGGTAAAATCCCGAAGTTTGCCACTGGTTACGTTTCCTGTGAAATATAATGAGGAATTATACGGATTTTTTATATATAATATTTTTTATTGTTTATCTCATTTTACGACAACAAAATCCGACATTTCAGGGGTTTTAAAATAGTTAGACATCCTTAGTGTTAAAAATATTCTTAGCCAACTGATTCACGGTACGTTAAGTATTTAACGAAATCCAGTGGACTCGAGTCGCAGCGGTTGGGCAAAGCATGTCTGTAATTAGACAGTTATATAAAAACTACATAGCATTTCTATGTTAGAAAATAACCCAGACGAGGAATGTTAGCAGTCTTGAATTAGTAAATTAACAAAAGCTTTACTTGGCTCTTTGCCAGTATTTCGGGATATATACCTACGAATTCCTAAATGGAGCAAACCTCCTGTCAGAGTCTAACATGGGGTCGGCTCCTAGTACACATAGTAAAATTTTACGCACACAGTCATTTCAAACAGATTTTCAAAAAGTAGAACTAGCGCTGTCGATGTATAATATATTGAAGTCTTAAAACACGAACCTCTTATTATTGAAAAAGAAAGAAGAAACTTTATTTCAAGAAATAGCGACGTGATTGCATACCTTATACATTATTATACACATAGCATATTTTGAGAATTTGTACGCCACATTTTCAGCAACCAAGGTTTGCTCTCAGCATATTGCTGTGCCGGAATTATATCCGACATAACGCTGATTTTCAGTGCAAACCTTCCTTTGGCGTAAGACCAAAATTGACCCAATTTTTGTTAAATAATAAGTCATAATAATAATTAATAACACAAATTCTACTTATGTAATATTATATTTCCAACTTTATATATACGATCAGTGTTTAAAACATTAAAAAATTATTTAAATGGAAATAAAACTAATTATGGAACTCCTGTGTATTTATTGAATATTTTCTTGACGTAAAAATTGTAAAATACGTATGTGATATCACACTAGGGAGCGAGGGGTCTCAAAAAGTGATGGAATTTGTATGACGTAATTTGTGTATTGCCCCTAAAGATAAGTTGAGCGAATTATAATAAGGAACACTACGACAAAGGAACGTTGTGGGTTACAAGAAGTATTAACACGGGTTGAATAGAAGTGACGATGGATTGAACATGTATAGACAATTGAAGAAAGAGATCTATACTTTTGATGAACAGACATTGTATATTTATGTACTAGAGTTAACTAGAGTTTACCCCGCGGCCGCGCCGCAGGTCAAGCTCTGGTGCGTACCCCTTATGTAAAGAGCAGGCCCCTTATGTATTAACACAGGTTACATTGTATAAAATTTTTATATTGGTGCTTTTTAAATTTGTAATATATTTTGAATAATGTCGGATTTGAATAATTCAAAAAGTAATCTACAGGTATTGAAATATTCTTGGATATGAAATGATTTATTTGGATAAGTATTAATACAAAGGTATGGATAACATGGTTAGCTTTTAGTCAACATTTCTATCAACTTTTATGTTTTACATAAAAGTAAAGTAAAGCAAAAAGAATAGTTATAGTGACAAAACTACAATAGTTGGTATATTGTATATAATTATTTTTCTAAGATATTGATATGTCCTTGAATATTGTGCAACATATTTTTGTTTTATCATCAATAGTTTCCGTAGCGCAAGCAATGAAACATATTTTATAGCTAATTTTTTACACCTTCGGTTATATTATTAAAGTTTTAAAAGGGATCCCTAATTTTTTCTAGTAGTAAATATAGCCTGTATAATTCAACGACAATGTAGCATTCCAATGGTGAAAGATTTTTTTAAATAAGTCCAGTAGTTTTTGAGTTTATTCTTTACAAACATACAAAAATACAAATCTTTCCTTTTTGTAATATTAGTTAGACCAGACACAAACATTATGATAAAAAATAATTCCCATAAAATTCGAATTACGTAGGTACATAACAAAAACCCAATGTAATACAAGGCTGAAATTTAAATCTCTTCCTTACTCACAAAATAATTATTATTGTAAAATAAATATAGGTACGCACGAAATGTATGAGTATTTTGAGTTCCTATAATTAAGAGAGAGCAATTTGGTAATGAGTTTCTTGTTCGGTCCTCCAACCATTTTTCTTTGTAATTGAAACTGGGATAATTAAGTTACTAATATGCTTTTAAAGCTTACTTAAGATAAAAATTCTTATCTACTTTCTTTCATCTATAATAGTAACTTATTATATAAATTACATACTATTGAATACAATGTAAGAAAACTTAACTTATTTGTATTGTATTCTACCCATAGTCCCTCAAGACTATAAGTAGAATACTGAGCCCAGATCACCGTCTTCTATGGGTAAGGTGCCCAGAAGGCTGGCTACGTTTCCTCGCTGGATCGCCATACTGATCCGTTGGCCGACGTAGGCACCAGCCCTCTGATCACCTGAAGAGTCGATGAGTCGTTTTGATAAATTTTGGTAGAGGCTCATGCTCAGGCTTTCATCTTAAGGTCATTTAGGTAAATTGATAATCTCGCTGTGGGAAAATGGTGTCTTAAATTGAAAAAAACAACATTTTCTTACTACGTTTTGTTCCTTCTGTGATTATTCAGAAACAATGCATTTTCAAATTGTTATATTTACCACCTGTTAAAAACGAAGGAAATCATCCTGATAAACTGGTACGTCGAGATACAGATGTGTCCAAACAAGCCAATCCAATTTGGACCAGCGTGCTGGGTATACTATCCGTTCCCCTATAAATAGGAAGCCCAAGCCCAGCAGTGAGGCGTTTATGGACTTTTATTATTATTAAGATAAAAACTAATTTAAATAAGTGTAATTGTAATTGTTAGAAATAAAATAAAATATTTTTTTTATTGCAGGAGTTCAGCAGGCAGACAGCCCACTTGATGGAAAGCGGTTACCATTACATATGGAAAAAATAATAACTTCGTTTAAAAAAAGCGACTTCAAAAACTAAAAAACTAAAATGTATAAAAAAACTTATTTCTAAAGCTATTGTTATTCATATATATTATCTAAAACATCTTAAAGTCGGTGCTTAGTAATTTTCAAAATATAGTAATTTTTATGTTTTACTTTGCTCCGACTTCAAGATGTTTTAGATAATATATCGAGCCCTTACCGCCATTTTATCGTAAGCGACATTTTTACCAAAATAGCTTTTTTATCGCAAACGACTTTTTATACTATACGGGATAAGAGCACATTGAGATTTCCCGCCAAAATAACTTCAATCAAAAGTTATAGCAAATGCTAAGTTTATCGTTAGCACAACCGTTTTTTATATTTTATATTAACCGACACAATAATTATTTATTGTAAGTGTAATAATTATCTATGAATTCTAGCGTAAGTAACCTTACTTGTTATCGTAACCGACATAGTACATTATAATTACGTCGTGTACTATAAACAAAGTTCCAAAAAACGTGTTGTGACAAGTTCATTCCAGTGAAAAGTGTGATGCAGTAACTATCTCTTTGCCCTATATTTACAATTTTTAGTCTTAAAAAATAGTTACCTGAGGAATGAAGTCTGGTAAAACTATTACTTATTAATTTTAAAATATAAAATATAAATAACTATTGTAGTGACTAATCAGATTGCTTCACAAAATGTCAACGCCGGCAGCGAAGGTAAGTAATTAATTAAGTACTTAACTGTTGTGATTTTGTTAGTAAATAAATAAGGCGTGGAAATAACGAGAAATTACTAATTCCTGCCAACTTCTAACTCAGAATAATGGTTTTTACCGGGTTTAAATAGTATCTATGTAGGTAAATCAGGGATATTTGCTGCCTATTTTTAATGTGACTTCCGAAATGGTTGGTTGGTTCCAGATAAAAATGGTCGGAATGGTCACCCATCCAGGCACAACACGGCTTAGTTTGCTTACCTAGCTTTGGTATTAGTATTCACTAAACCAGTTAGCTTTTAGCACCTCTGTGTGGTCGTCATCTCCTATTTAAGTTCTATCTGTTACCTACCTAATTTAGTACTTAGTAAGTTTTTTTGATTTGTTACAGTCAAGGATTAAGAATATTATGCAATTGATAGTACCTAATTCTTTACCAGAGGAGAGAAATACTAGGTCTCCTGTTCTTGAAGATACAGCGGAGGAGAATTCAACACATGATCCGTTCATGCTAATAGAAGAATACAATGATTGCAATATGGAAGAGATTTTGTCTCAAAATAATATGACATCTCCATCTCTACTAAATTATACAGCTCAATCCACTTTAATATCAGATCATAGTCCCAAGCAAGATGATTCGACTTTAGTTACAAGAAAATGTCTTGTTGATTACAGTGATTCTAATAGTGAGAATTCCTACATCCTAATGGATTTAGACTACAACTATAGTAAAATATAAGATGAAAACAAATTTGTTTATGATAAAATTACTTCTGTTAATCAAACTCTTTCTACTTTTGGATGTACTCAAAATGAAACCCAACCACAACCAAGTACCAGTTCACAGTCTAGCCAACCAGAAGTTAACATACCCACGACGTCTCATGAATTTTCTTATATTGATTCTGAGGATTCATGGGTGCCATCGTCGCCAAGTGATTCAGAAGAAGGCACACCTCGACAAATCGAAGAAGAAACTAGTGTTGGAAAAAGAGGGTACAGAAGAAAAAAACCTTTACCGAAAAGACTTTTGAAAAAGAAAAATCGCCAAGCTGCTGTTGGAAAATCTGTACAACCTAATCCGTGTTTGAACAAAAGATGCGGCAATTCATGTGCTGATAAATTTACTGAGGCTGACCGGTGGATTATTTTTGAAAACTATTGGGGAATGGGATGTGATAAAAGACAAAAAGACTTTCTACTTTCATGTACAAAGGCAAAACCAATTGTTAGAAAGCGAGCAACCAGTGACATTCGCAAAATATCATACGATTATTTTATAATCTTTAATGGTCAAACTATTAAAATTTGTCAACAATTTTTACTTAAGACTCTTAATATATCCCAAATGACTTTAAGGTATACGATTGAAAATGCAAATACTATACTGAATACTCAAAAAGACAAAAAGAAATTTCTTCCTTACAACAAATCCAGTTCAGAAAAACTGTGCCATTTAAAATCTTTCATTGAGATGTTGCCTGCTGTGCCATCTCATTATTGTCGTAACAAAAGTACCAAATTGTATTTACCCCAAGAGTTCGAAAACGTAACAACCTTATACAAATTATACATTGAACACCTAAAAGAGAGCAATTTACATTCATCAATATTATCAAAAAAAGTTTTTAGTAGTATATTCAAGACCGATTTTAATATAGGATTCCATTTGCCAAAAAAAGACAAGTGTATCCTGTGTGAGAAGTATAAAAATTTACCACCACAAAGCAAAATTGTTTTTGAGGAAACCATGGAATATAAAAACCACATTCAGGAAAAAGACAAATGTAAGAAACTATTTTTAGAAGACCAAAAAATTAGTAAAGATCCTAATTCTATCTCTCTTTGTGTAAGCTTTGACTTAGAAAAAGTCCTCAATACTCCACATGGCAAAAGCGTTACCCTGTATTACTCACGAAAATATGCATTCTATAACGAAAGTATCTACGAAAGCGGTACGAGGGCTGGATATTGTTATGTGTGGGGCGAATGTCAAGGCAAAAGAGGTTGTAATGAAATTGTTACTGTTCTATTTAAATACTTGACACTAATAGACAGTAAAGCTACTCATAGTGTCATAAATTTGTACGCAGATAGTTGCGCTGGCCAAAACAGAAATCGTGCAATGATATCTATGTTAGTTTATCTTTTGAAGACAACAACTACGATTACTACCATAATAATAACTTATCTTTTACCTGGCCACACTATGATGCCTGTTGACTCTATTCATAGTACAATTGAACATTTTATCCGCAATAAAACAGTGTGGGCTCCTTCTGAGTGGCCAACTATTATAACAAATTCAAGATCAAATCCAACAGGCTATTTTGTAAATGTTTTAAATTACACTGATTTTATGGATTGGAAGTCTTTCTCGCAAGCTTTATTACCGAAGAAGTTCAAAATAGGTTTTAATTCTTTAAGAATGGTGTATTTTCAAAAGGGTAATCCAGTAATTACACTCCAATACGGTTTCTTTGAAGATAGCAACAAACAAGAGTTGAATATGGACCTGATTATCAGATCGAGAGCAAATAAAGCAACTATTGCTAATGGACCAGCACAATTATACCATGAGGAACTAACAATTTCCGCAGCAAAGTATAAAGATCTAATTGATCTGTGTACTAAAAATATTATTCCAAACAGATACCACAAAGAATATTTAAACATGAAGAATGACGGAACAGTTGCTGATGTTTTGCCCGAAACGGATGCAGATGACAGTGACAAAGAGAATTAGTTTGGAGTCGCATGCGCATCATAATTTTAGTTCGAATTATTGAACTCTTGTCACTACATACTCTTTCAATCCACAATACTCGCTTATCACACTATTTCTTATAATGTCAATCAAATTAACCTTACATATACGTCACAAAGATCTCATTTCAACTTCGTTTATTCTACTTTCATGCTTCTTCTGCCATAACAAACTTTGACTGCCAGACATTAGCGTTGGTACTAACACACCTTAATGGACAGCCAGGCGTGCCTTTATCTTCAGTCAGATATCTTCTGATGGTTCATAAAAGAGTTAAGCGTTCTTTTCACTTTATTCCCTGATATTACTTTCCTTTCAATATCACACTTGTGCTTTCCATCCCTTGTAAACATACACCCTAGGTATACAAACATTTTAGCTTTAGATTTACATTTCCTATTTGTATGTCATTGTCATTATAAGAAATGTAATTATACTTTATATATTCTTAATTTCTTTTTTATTTACCAAAATATTAATTTTACCCGTCTATATTTGTTAATTTATCCTAAGTTCATGATACTAATTGTCGTTTACGTTAAAACTTCTAACTGGTATTTTTTATCGCAAGGGTTAACTCAAACGCCTGAAAGCTTAAAACGTCGTTAGATTGTGACAGCAAAAATATTGTAACCGCCCAAAAAGCCTTAAAATCGAATATTTTTTCATAAATTTAAACTGTTACACGTAAGAATTTAAAAATCATCACTTTATTTTAAATTTCAATTTAATAGCACTTTTATCTGTAAAATTATTAAAAAAAAACCTTCTCCTGTAAAATTTGTTTTTTGTCGCTTACGATAAAATGGCGGTAAGGGCTCGATATATTAATAATAATAGCTTTAGAAATAAGTTATTTTATACATTTTATTTTTTAATTTTTGAAGTCGTTTTTTTTAAACGAAGTTTTTATTTTTTATTTGTTACTTTTTAGTGTCTAGCTATGTATGGGTGGACACACGAATGGTGCCGCGCTTCTTAAAAAATATAGGTCCCAAGAACCGGGAACAAAAAAATGTTCGTAAAATGAAAACTACTAGGCCAAACTATGTCAATTTTTTAGGGGACCACATGGCAGCTATTCCGCGTCAAACAAAAAAGAATCACGTAAATCGAATCATAAATCTCAGAGTAATCGGTGTACATATGGAACGGAGTGAAAATTATTTCCATGAAAAATTTTCATAAAATGAAAACTACTGGGCCAAACTATGTAAAATTTTTAGGGGACCAATTGGAAGCTATTCTGCGTCGAACAAAAAAAGAATCACGTAAATCGGATCATAAATAACGGAGTAATCGGCGAACATACATTTAAAAAAAAGCAACAAAAAAAAAGATCCCGACGAATTGAGAACCTCCTCCTTTTTTCGAAGTCGGTTAATAATTGCAACAACAAAGGTGCTACAAATGCACTGCTGCTCTCTTAAAGGAAACTGGAACCTGGTCACTAATGCCGGAACACACCTCAAGGTTGTTATCACGGTATACTTTAGACCAGGGGTGGTAGCCATCCAGTCGGGCAAATGCCCTACCACCTGGCTGTGGGTTGTTTCTTATTCTCTATTCTTTTTATATATTTTGACAACATCGCCACGTAATTAAAATCTACAAACCTTATTACATTACTTCGATCTCGATTTACCGTTTTATAGGCATTTTTCAATGTAAGAAAATATTTATAAGAAAACTTTTGGTTTTTTT
This sequence comes from Dendrolimus pini, assembly GCA_949752895.1. Lineage (NCBI taxonomy): Eukaryota > Metazoa > Arthropoda > Insecta > Lepidoptera > Lasiocampidae > Dendrolimus > Dendrolimus pini. Next base: position 15,834,206 of record OX457137.1, on the reverse strand, counting down.
TCTTATAAGGAAACATTATCTAAAATAAGTTTTAAACGACTACCCTTATCAAATATCCGAAGGGATAAGATCCGTTTTCGAAACATTCAGTTTATTTGAGGCAGAAGCTTCTTTGCAACTTTCCTTTAACAAAGATTGAAACACTTTTTCAATAGAATAAGTTAATCAATGGAAGTAGATCTACAAATTCCAATGAATGATAAATTGTATATTATTCATCTAAGAAAGTAGTTGATGTTATAAAATTTATAGGTATACTAGCGATCCCAGCAGACGTTGTCCTACCCTAAACAATAAAATGTAGTACTCGATTGCAGCGCCACCTACCGGGTCTAATTGTGAATCTAAATAATTACAAGATTCACGTAAAAAATAAAATATAAAAAAATTCATCTAAGTCAGTCCAACCCCTTAGGAGTTTAGTGAAATATACAGGAACAGAACAATTTTATATGTAAAAGATTATATTTATTATTATATATTCGAATGTAAAACTTCTGCTAAACTTAGCTTCCATCAGACAAAGCTTGGATAATCGACAAACGAGTCTTTGGTAATGGAGTGCAACAGTCCACTGTTTTATTTTTCTCAGGACTTAATCGAACTGACAATGATGTAAATAACAATAAAAAAGGCTGCCATTTTAACCGACTTCGAAAAAAGGAGGAGGTTCTCAATTCGTCGGGATCTTTTTTTTTTGTTGCTTTTTTTTTATGTATGTTCGCCGATAACTCCGTGATTTATGATCCAATTTACGTGATTCTTTTTTTGTTCGACGCGGAATAGCTGCCATGTGGTCCCCTAAAAATTTGACATAGTTTGGCCCAGTAGTTTTCATTTTACAAACATTTTTTTTGTTCCCGCTTCTTGGGACCTATATTTTTTAAGAAGCGCGGCACCATTCGTGGGTCCACCCATACATAGCTAGACACTAAAAAGTAACAAATAAAATTTAAAAACTTCGTTTAAAAAAACCGACTTTAAAAACTAAAAAACTAAAATGTATAAAATAACTTATTTCTTAAGCTATTATTATTAATATATATTATCTAAAACATCTTGAAGTCGGTGCAAAGGAAAACATAAAAATTACTATATTTTGAAAATTACTAAGCACCGACTTTAAGATGTTTTAGATAATATATATTAATAATAATAGCTTAAGAAATAAGTTATTTTATACATTTTAGTTTTTTAGTTTTTGAAGTCGGTTTTTTTAAACGAAGTTTTTAAATTTTACATAGATTAGTTGCACAGACTATAACAAAATATGGGGCACTGTAGCTCACGTATAATATCCTGGCTCTTGGGATAATAATGGACTATATAGGAGAGCATAACAGCGGAAGCTTGACCTTGAAATCCGCCCTCTCCTGGCTCAGTTCAGGTTGTACACTGCAACAGCACCCACGGCACTAGATTCCACTTTTCTAGCTCTTCTTTACAGTCTTAAGCTCGTAAAAGTTTAGGCACGACCAGAAATCACAATAACATCATATACAAAATAAGCATGAGAGCACGCCGCTCCAAAATATTCTTGGCTGTCGCCTCACACAAAAGGAAGCTAGGTAACAAAATCAGCAAACGATGTTTTATCTACTTATTCTAGGCAAGGACCGAACACATGTCTTTTTTATAAAGCAGTTCTCGTTTTATTTCTTTCTTTGATTTTACTCATATTTGATTTTTGATCACCAATGTAATAGACCAGTAAAAAAGGTTTTAAGTTCACAAAGTGACAAAGTTACTGAAATTTTAAGTAACCATCATTATAAAAGGTGTAAGTCTTTTATATTAATTATTCTTACGACCGTCCATTAACGTAATGTGCCGTTGTAAAAAGTTACTTTGTCAAAACAAGGCAGTTACGGTTCAGAGTTACGAGAGACATCTTACCTTGTAATTAGGTACAGTTAATTTTCATTTTAACATTTGTGAACGTTAAATATAGGACGCAAACAAAATTATTTGTAAGAATTCTTATATACTTACCTAAAATATACAATACAAAATAATACAATAACTCTTTATTGTACACCAACATTTCATAGAAAAATACACGATAAACTTACTAAAAGGTAGTTGCAATGGGCGGCCTTATTGCTAAACGCATCTCTTCCAGGCAACCTTTGGATGGACAAGATCTAATTACATAGCGTTGCGTGCAGTTAAAATAGATATTAATGTAATAATAAAATAATTATAATACATATATTATAGTTATAAAAATATATAACGTACATAGACATACAAAACAAACTATAAACAATTTATACAGTTAAATAGTGCACCTTCACTAGTCTGTTAAGGGAATGGATATATTTAGCTGATCGGACATTTGCCGGCAGAGCATTCCAGAGATGCACCGCCTGAACAGAGAACGATCCTGCGTAAATCTCCGTTGTATGGAATCGGTGTCCTAAGCCGCAAACTCTCTGACAATAAATAATCTTTGTTACTTAAAAAAATGTTTAGTTGAATAAATAGGTGATAAATTATTTCCTTTATAATAATGTATCATTTAGATTATTAGAACTTTTTATTGTCCACCAATATAAAAATAATCTTACAGGTCAAAGGTATATTTAATTATATACAAAGGGTTGCCTTGTAAATAAAGGCAAATAATAAAATGTACAATTACAAAAACAAAACATATTTACAATATTTTCTAGGCTATACAATAGGCGGCCCTATCGCTAGGCTATCAGGGCAAAAAGTGGGTATCGCACGATCTCCTTTGAGGCGGCTTCCCTTCTTGCCGGATCCCTACCGTGGGACCTAGTAGCGAGAGTCCTTAAGCAGCTATACGAGTGGCGCAAGGACGCTCTCCTCCGGGACTTCTGACGCGCGCCCCGCGAAATTGAGGCTAAGAGGTCGAAGTTCCGACAGGATCTCGCGGTGGAGCGGGCGACACGACTTGCACAACCCAGCGCAGGCACAATAACGGCAGGAAAGCCAGTTGTGCAATCTTGAGTCAACCGAAAACGCCGCACCCTGACGTTCCGCCTGCCACAGGTTCTCACCGGACACGGCTGCTTTGGGAGGTACCTGTGCCGCTTAGGCCGTGAGCCACCGTCAAGATGCCACCACTGCAGTGATAGCTTCGAAGACACGACACTGCACACTCTCCAAGTATGCCCAACTTGGGACGAGGAGCGCTGTGCCCTTGTAGCATCCATTGGATTAGATTTGTCGCTTTCGGCCGTAGTTCAAGCCATGGTCGGGGCCACCTTGGCTGGGACGCCGTTGCCTCCTTCTGCGAGGCTGTTATATCTACCAAAGGTGGAGTGAGAGAGGGAGCGAGCAGCTGCACTCATCTCCCGCCGCAACAATAGAACTCGGCGCCGGACGACTCATGACCTTCAGCCGCCGTAAATGTGTGGCAGCGGATGACGACTCGCGGAGACACTAGGCCGTCACCTGCATTCAAGCCGCTGAGTAGTGGGCGCCTCGATGTTCCGCCAGCGCCTTTATCAATCACGGATTGAAGAACTAGAGGCTTGCCCGCAGGAGGGGTGGGCCCACGTCAATCGAGGTCGCGGCGAAAATCTCGCGAACGTCCCAGGGTCCTGACATATGGCGACAGAAGGACACCAAGGGGTTTTAGTGGGAATTCTGGCAGCCCATCTGGTCAGTGAGTCCCACCCTACCCTACCGTCGTCTCCGCGCGGCAGGGTGTCCGCAAACGGATTAACAGACGCAATAACAGACTTCTTCGTCAATTGTAAACCGATTTACAATTTTTTCTTTATTCGTAAATTCGGATCTAGTGATTCGATTCTAGGGATATTGAGAGTAACCATTACTTATTAAAGAACGCCGTGGTCCTAAATCCTTTGAGGAAACCTTGTATACGCGTGTAGCTATTACTTTTTTTACACGCGCTTAATATTTTTATATCCATGTTACGCAATTTCTCCGTCAATTGTGGATCGATTTGACTTTTTTTCTTTATTCGTAAGTAAGGATCTGATTTGTGAATCACAAGGAAATCGGGAGCAACCCTTGAAGAGTATATACACTGAAAAATGAAATGGTACAATTTCTACGACTTCTTAATATATTATATCTAAAGCTATTGAAGTATTTAAGTAGCTAAAAAGTAAAAAATATTAAATAAAAACAAAATCGACTTCAAACAAACAAAAAATATTTTGCAAATTTGTTGCTGTTCTTTTATGTTTTACTTGACACCGACTTCAAGATGTAGTAGAAAGAAGTCGGTTACATATTTATTTTTTGATTTTTAGTGGGTAGACGGAATTGATTTCGTTAAAAAAAAAAATTTGTTATATTATATTAGCATTTTACAGCTAGTTGTAAATAAAATGTAGTTATGTATTCTGCAAACTAATATAGAAATGTAGCCACAATAGTCTAACATAATTACTAGGCGAAAGGGCAATAAATTAATCTATTCGTTTTCTTGAGACTTTCACAAGTATCTCAACCCTTCGAGCTAAACAACTTCCGTAGCAAGTGTGGAATTTTCCCAAGGGTTCAGTGGGCGGAACTGATAATCTAGTAAAGACGTATTTGCAATTTTAGACGTTGAAAAGGGTATACGATAATCAGACGCAACGAGGTTAAGGTAGGTTAATATTTGTATATATTTATTATCGTATTCAAATGTTTTATTTCCAAATATAATCTTAATTATATTACTCTTATCATTTTATTGATATTGAATGTTAAACTGCAAGATTGATGGGTACAAATGTAAGGGTAGACAAAAAAAAATGATGGATTGTGTGAAGAATGATAATTATGATCATTTGTGGTGTGACAGAGGACGTAAAATACATATTGTGCCGACCTTAAATAATTGGGAAAAAGTTGAAAGAAAACATAGAGGTTGATATAGTCCGCCACTGCACCGGTTCAAAAGAACTTATTATAAGTTTGCTGTTCAAGATAATGTGACGACCAAATTGTAGAGATAGAATTAAATAGAAAAGCATTTCTCGTATAAAATTTTAATACAATACAATAATGGATCAGTTACAAATATTGAAGACTTAACCGAACACCGTTACTAAGGGTGCCACCGTATGGTCTAAGGGTGCCACAGAAAAAATATATACGCAGAGATTTATTTACACAAAATATTTAACATATGATGCAAAGCGAAGCCGGCTAAAGAATGCCGAACATGGAATAGAATGCCAATTGCGTTCACTCCCGGCCATGGTACACACCATAGTCGGGAGCCACACTACGTCGTCTCCTCCTTCTGCGAGCGTGTCATGCTTACGAAGGAGGAGGCGGAGCGGGAGCGTGAGCGGACGTCATTACTCCGCTCTCGCCAAGGAGGACACGCCGGCGCCGGAGGGCGGTTTTGTGTGTGTTTTTGTGTGAGCTTTCCTTTGGGGATAGGGCTCTCACCTGCCGTTATGCCGTCGAGATGGGGAAATATCCTATTCCGCGCGCCGAGAATAACGGAGAAAATAACATCAGTCCATTATTTTTTCTTTATAACTATTTTCTTTCGTATCTACTCGTATGCAGTATTTATTCCCTCTACGTACAGAACAGACGATAAACAATTGTGTTTTCCTAAGAAAATCCAAGATAATCTAAAAAGTTTCAAAGGTGTGGGGTGCTATATAACCCACGGGTAATATGCTGGTTCGGTAATTGTGGACTGTATGGGAGAGATATGACTTAGATCCTTACACTAGAAAAGTAGAAGCTCCACCAACCTTGACATCCGCCCTCTCCTGGCTCGGTTCAGGTTGCACGCAAGCACACGGCACTGAATTCCACCTTAGAGCTAACACTTCGTCCTTCGTACAAAGTTTTAAGGATAGTAACGTTCTTGGCACGGCCAGTAAACACAACGAATTGGTTAGTTTTTGAAAAGGTATTAGGGTACGGCGCGGAGCGATTCTGGTCAGAACTTTGACTCGAGTGTCCAAAATGGCTGCCCTTACCCCGCTCTGAATTGGCCCTCGCCCAACACAGAAAGAGGGTAGACAGCAAAATTAATGGAGCGCTGTTCTACGTACTTCACACTAGGCAAGGACCGAACAAAAGGTCTTCGTAAAAAGTCAAATGATGTGCCCAGTGTGGGTAGCCAGATATTACTAGCTTTTATCCAAAGCATCGCTCGCTTTAATGTAAATTTTATAGACAGAGTTATCCCATGGGAACACAGCAATTTTCCGGGATAAAAGTAGTCTATGTGATACCCAGGACTATAATCTATCTCAGTGCCAAATTTCATCCAGATACGTTCATCCGTTCTGGCGTGATTGAGCAACAAACATCCATCCAAACTTTCGAAATTATAACAGTATTAAGATCAGAAAGTACACTTATAAACTAATAACATACAACACAATGTCAAGCGTTGCATCGTTTTAAAATCTACTCATAAACTCTATGACCTCTGTAAAGATATTCACCTCATAAAACAAAATCCTGATGACCTCCTGCGTCGATCAATCTTGTTTGATGTCAGTAATGCGACGCCCTTCAGTCTGGCGAAATCGATTCATCAAGATAGAAGTTACAAGGCAAACATTGGCAAAGCTTCGAGATTTTATCATATGTAAACGTACCGCGAGAAAGATTAATGATCCTAATTTTTTTTAATATTCACCTAAAAGTCGTTAAACTTATTTACATAATTCGAACTTACATCAAAGGCCTATTCAATGGCTTTGATGTAAGTGCGATTTTGAACGAAATTTATCATTTTCACGAATTTCGCTTCGTGAAGTACTCGTACAGATAAGCAAAATTGAATTTCAACTCAGTGAATAAGTTCGAGATAATATGAAGTGGAACTTTTTTGACATACATGTATATTAACTACGCTTAGTTCCATAGGTATCCAGAATATTAGCTAGTGAAAGTTTAGTCAAGGCTAAACTTTCACTAGCTAATATTCTGGAATAAAAATGTATCTGTTGCATTTTGGAAAAAGAAAATATACAACTGATTTATGTTTAAAAAATATGTTTTACATAAAACTTGACTTGACTTTCATTAAAAGTTTTTTATTTTTAAATTTGAAACTAAGATTTTCTATAGAAACAATAACTGATTAATGGCGCCAACTGTAATTGTAGAGTGTGTTACTAGGGTTGCCACCTTTTTTTAAAGAAAATATAATATTTTTGTTTTTAGGCTGAAAAAATATACTCCTTCAGGAAATTGAGGTAAAAAAGTGTGCATATTTAGTTTTCATAATTTATTTTATATCAGTATTGCATTTTCCATGTGCATTTATTACTACTTTTGCTTTGGCAAGCAAAGATCTATTATTTTTAAAATAATGTTAAGTATGTAAACAAAAAGCACGACAATTGAATTAGCTATGAGCTATAATATATAGTCCAATTGGGTATAATGTAGTGTAATACTTGCTGCAACTCAGAAGGGTTTATGGTAATAAAAGAACAGCTACTGGTCACATAGTCATAATCAGAGAACCTTACGGCTTTAACACATTGAATCCACTGACTTTTCACACTCTACAGGCATTTGAGAACACCTCGCCATCCCTGCAACAATTTTACAGTCTAACAAACTTAGCAAATTGGCAGAACCGATAGCGGATTGAAGTCATTGATAAACTATTTTAATTAAAGGGTTATGAATGAAAAGAATCTAATACATTATTGTTTGGAAATTCTAGAATACATTTTAAACAAGATATTATATAAAATACTACACTCAAAGTTTTACATGTAATAAAACAAACCAAAACACAGTATATATCTATCGCGTCTGCCAACATGTAAATAACATATAGTGAATACCGTCCATATACAATTGACAGACCTTGAATTATAACCTACACAATTGCCATATTATATTATTGTTATATAAAATGAAAGTAAATTATGGAGAACTAGAGTAGTTCACCACTACAAAACAGGCGCGTAAGCACAGAATTAAAAAAATATAACGTTATTATTCAATTAAGGAAATGGCCGATTGTATCGTTTAGAAATAAGAGGGTACGTAACAAAATCAATTATTAACTTTAAAAAGAAACATCAAGAACTACTATGCTACTTAATAACTGTACCACGATACTATATTACGGTTGGCAAGCCTAACGCCAGACTCGAGTCCACTGGATTTTCGTTAAATACTTAAGTACCGTGAATCAGTTGGCTAAGAATATTTTTAACACTAAGCATGTCTAACTATTTTAAAACCCCTGGAATGTCGGATTTTGTTGTCGTAAAATGAGATAAACAATACAAAATATTATATACAAAAAATCCGTATAATTCCTCATTATATTTCACAGGAAACGTAACCAGTGGCAAACTTAGGGATTTAACCATTGCCCAACAGTGGGCACGCAACATGAGGGTGGCAAAAAGTTTGCGACACGGATGGGTATGGGCCGACATTCCAGGTTTTAATACGGAAGAGGAAAACCAAGAAAATAATTGGAAATGACCAGCTTGTTGACCAGCAGACGAGTATGGCTCTACACGATCGTACTCGCGTCTGTGATCGCCGATTGTGAAGAGGAGCCATTGCGTTTTTACTGGACGACTTTCATTCCTTACCACTCCGCTTCGATGCAGACACGACGTGCTCGACCAAAAATAAAATATTAAGTTAATTAAGGGCCGATTTTTCATTTACCAAATAAGAGTTATTCATAGCAAAAAGTACAAAATGAAAAAACAAAATGTCAGTTGCATAAATAAAACAGTCCCTGATGTTGCTCCTGCGCGACAGGACCAAGAGCCTTCTGACGGCAATTGCGGTTAGATTTGACTGCCCTTCCAAAACATTGGATAGGGGTAGTCATCGGTTTAAAATAGTATTTATATAGTAGTAATCGTAGTAGCAGTTGTTCTATTATAGGTTTAATATTTTTTGTCAAATATTATATTACTAACACAGCTAACATTCATTTCTAAAATATTTGTAACACACTAACTAAATATGGATCCTGGTTGAATTATTTTTGAATTCACTTAGGTTCTAAATTTATTCGGCTAAAAAACCTTCATAATGATTACTGAAAAATCGGCGCTTAAACAAATTAAGTATGTACCAATTTATTATATGTTTCTTTCATTTAGGTTGCCTGGAAGAAATCGCTTTGTGTAATAAAGCCGCCTATTGTACTGCGTAGAAAATATTGTAAATATGGTCTGATTTTGTAATTTTATATTTTGGTGTGCAATAAAGTGTTATCTCTCTTTCTCTCTCAATATAAATATCATGAGAGAAGAATAAGAAATGACACTTGCTATATGAAAAATCTGCCAAGTGCGTGAATGATAAAGTCAGTGGACATTCACCGCTTCTACGCTATTTTTCATTGTGCGTAGTCTGACAGACACGTTCGTGATTTTGCCTGTGTTTTTTTTAATTATTACATAATTATGTTATACAAATTCATTCATCCCAAATTAGCTGCAGCTAACATCACAAATACTACAAAATTCAAAACATTAAGGTGATTGAGTTCAAGAGAAACCACAAATAAAACATAGCTGTATTATCTTGTGAGCTCCTGAAAAATTACCCCGCCCAGGTTTGAATCCCTTCCGAATTGATTCACAATGTCATTAATTGCGGGATCCCTCTTCTCGTCCAATCCGCTCATTTATTCACGGGGATCCGTTTGATTAGGAGCAGGATTTACGCTGTCTCATAGTACAAAAGATCAAAACTTGACACAAAAAGATCGTGAGAAGTGAAGAACGAAGTGAAACGATGTCGTCGAGCAGATATTTGTGTACTTTTGCTTTCTATTAATTTATCTAGCTATCTATGCTGGTAAAATTGAAGTGCTCGTTTGTGATTGTAAAACACTTAAACCAAAAAAAAAACACAAATTACCGTTTAGTGAATTTTAGTATTAAACTGTACATAGGTTATTATTTCCAATAGGCTCCGAATCGAACGACTCCACGAATTTCATTTAAAAAAATTACATTATAATATCATTTTTGTTATCTTTATATTATCTACATATTTTAGCTTTTATTATTAGAACACAATATGGAAATATAAATTTAACTACACTATAAATAAAACTTTACTTAAAAAATAACCTAAATCTATAAATAAGTATAAAATAATAAACATAAGTAAAAAAAATTGACTCCAAATCGGCGGGCAGCGTGCCAAAATGCTGGCCGCATTTCTGCGTTGAAAGGCAAATCCTAATACGTCGCCCAAGGTGCAAGCCAGGCTTTTGGTCATGCGAGACCTCGATTAGACGTGTTGAGAGGTCGATAGAGAAGATGAGCTCCAACCCTCACGGCCTTAAGGCCATGAAAGCCACAAACACATTCCCACTACCAATGGATATATCTGCGAATTTCAGGGCCGCCTGCTGTGCGGCAGTTGCCCCGGCTGTCACGGAAGGATTTTTTACCTTAATTTTCGACACGTTTTATCTTCATTTTCTTTATTTCTTTCTTACAAGGTATAGAAGATATAAATAATCCAAGTTCTGTCCGGAAGTTGTGGTAGTTTTTGTTTTGTTAATATATTAAATTTAAAATCTGTTGTGAATTCAGTATGTATATTTTATTTTTTATAGCTTTTTATGTATTTTATTTATAGATATTATTTATTTGTAATATTAATATACATACGTCTAGTATGTAATAGACTAGTAACCAAGTGCCTTTTGGACCAACTTTTTTCAGCAGTCTCCGAAAATTATAAATGAGGTGTCATTCGATTCGGAATGGCATCTAGATGATTTTTGAAAAAAATTAAGTTCCGCTTGAATAAATTGTAAAAGTTATTAACAATTAACTAAAAAAAGGGGGGTTTAGTTTTTTTGCAAATATCTCAAAAAGTAATAAAGATTTTTCAAATTTGAAAAAAGAATCGAAAAGAAGAGGAAATTTCCTAAAAGAAATCTTGACTCCCGAAACTGTAATATCAATATTTATAATTTTCCCAGAGGGATGAAAATACGGCCGAGAACGGGTACTCTGGCTTACGCAAGCCACATCCACATCGGCCCTTTAATGAATAAATATTATTTAAACATACTAAATATGAAAATAAAAAATTGAAAAAATTCAGGCACTAACTGAATAGATGAATAATGTAACAACGAAAATTATTAATAAAAAAATGAATAATAAACATTTTCTAATTTTTCCAACGGGGTTCTATTCTAAAGCCTTTCAAAAATTGCTCCAAGAAAGAAAAAAAATCTTAAATTTATAGTTTAACAATTATCACACTTGCAATGTTCATGTTCAAGCAAAAAAAAGTATTAATTAACTATTGAATAACTAAATGAAAAATTGTTATAAAAAAATTCCAGCAGAGTATTGTTCATTCATCTATTCAGTTAGTGCCTGAATTTTGTCAATTTTTTATTTTCATATTTAGTATGTTTAAATAATATTTATTCATTAAAGGGCCGATGTGGGTGTGGCTTGCGTAAGCCAGAGTACCCGTTTTCGGCCGTATTTTCATCCCTCTGGGAAAATTATAAATATTGATCTTACAGTTTCGGGAGACGAGATTTTTTTAGGAAATTTCCTCCTCTTTTCGAATCTGTTTTCAAATTTGAAAAATCTTTATTACTTTTTGAGATATTTGCAAAAAAACTAAACCCCCCTTTTTTAGTTAATTGTTAACAACTTTTACAATTTTTGCAAGCGGAACTTCATTTTTTTCAAAAATCATTCCGCATCGAATGACACCTCATTTATAATTTTCGGAGACTGCTGAAAAAGTTGGTCCAAAAGGCACTTGTTTACTAGTCTGTAAGGCGAGTGACATGTGTGATTTATGACAATATTATGTTTTAATGAAATGTGGTTGTAATGAATGAGAAGGTTCTGTTCATCACAGACAGTCTTTAATAAATATACACGTGATAATACATATAATTATATATATATATATATATATATATATATATATATATATATGTAATATATATATATTAGGGTGGTCGTTAAACATTAAATTCTTTCAGACGCCCATAAAAATCCTTCCTTTTGACGATAAACTACGGGAAAAATTTTGCTGTTTGATTTTTAACAAAAACAACACGTGCCGGCGGCCAATTCAAGTTCATTTTTCGATAAAATTATAGTTTTTTGGAATATTCGTTACATTATTTAAATTTTGATAAAAAATCATGAAAATATGCTTATAGGAAATCGAATTCTCTACAAAAGGGTTTCTTTTGTTTTTAGATGAAGTTCATATCCATCGAGATAATCTCATTGGTAAACTTATTAATTTCATTAAATCATTTATTTTAGCACTAAAAACTTTATTTTTCTTGAAATATGAACACTTCTATTAAAATATCTTGAATTACATATATATTTTTGATATGTTGACATAAGTAAATGATTTTTAATTGAATGATTTTCAAATAAAATCTCTGTCGGTAAGTTATCTACAATGAATTTATAATCGATATCGATATTTTCCTAAATTATCGACACTTCTAAAAATCTATTGAATGGTGGACATTGCCCAAGCATGTTTGGTTTAATTTGTTATTACTGTACTCTTTACATATTGACTTTAATGTGTTCACATGTCACTCATTTCTGTGCTCCAAGTTTAGTTTTTTATTTGTATTGAGACATTGAAATATTTGATTGTATCGATCGCAAGAGAAACAGTGTCAAATGTAATTGCTACAGTGTAAGATTCATTTGCATTTGTGAGGTTTGTTACCTGTTGATTCGGTGCTTGTAAATAAAACAAAGGAATCACTGGTAATCTATTTATTTATTTGGTGAGAATGAGTATTACAAGACCGTGGCACATAAGCTACGGACGGACGGACGGACTTCAATATAACAAGTACGAAGAGTATTTATAACAGAGCAGTTTGAGACTTTAAAAATATAGTTCACAAGTAGTGGGGTTGTAGAGGTGTCAGACTGTATTTAATATTTAATAAAGGTTTATAATGAAAGGTTGATAAAATATATCTAATAGATTTTGAAGTAAATTAATCAAAGTTGGTACGACGGATTCGTTAATATGAATTTAGGTATTATAAGTATTTGCTTAGCTGTAACGCCTGGTAACGGCGGGGCAGCTAGCCTGAAGACGGCAGGCGCGTCGGCAGCCTGGCTTCACGTGCTTTTCTAGTATCAGCTACAGTGGTAGTAGTGAGCGGGTTGGAGGACTCCACTGCCAGCTCCAAGCACCAGTTCCAATATATATAAAAAACCCCGAAGGCCTGTGACGCGTCATAAGGCACGCTATTAGTCTTCGGTATACTAACTTGTCGTTAGCTTGCGCGGTTGTTTGAGACAACTGAGACATGAGAGTATGTAAAACTTTTAATAATGAAAGATTAAAGAAAAGGGTTAAAAAGATTTGCAACAATCGAGATTTACTTACAGGGTTTCTTTTAAGTAAAACAGGAGACCGCAGAAGGGGTATTTAATTATTTATCCACAGTAGAACGTTCCTTGCCGAACTCTGGTGGCCGAACGAAGTGACCCCACGGTCCTGACGAGAGGCTAATCATTGTGCCTGGAAGGGTTTAGATTTCTTAATTCTCTATTGGAATGTGAACGAGGGTTTTCGAGTAGGAACTTAGAAGGTACTCACCGATTTTGCTGTCGGTGATCTGGTTCGAAGTTTCACATTACTCACGACCAGTGTCGACCAAGGTTCGCAGCCAAAAGGGGTGCAATCAGTCCGTTGGTTATTAGCGGCTTTATTTGCCTTCAAAATCCTAACCAATAAGGTGGCTCTTTAACTATTTGTCCAATCACATTCCGACGGCACCAACAATAAAAAGACTCCACGTAATGACGGTGTGAATTAAGGACGGCTGACAGCTCTCGGTGTCGTTCAGAAACGGGAGGGCTAGGGCACTCAGCCGATACTGTCGAGTTCTTAATTGCCTTTTTTAGAAAGTAAAAATTAAATTTAGTTTATTTGGTACTCGATTAATGTTGATATTTTTAAATGTATTTTGATTAATTTATTTAGTTTATTTAAAAAAGATATTTTGTTTGTGAACGATTTTGTTGGTCATCGTTCGCCGTTAAGTTGGCGGCGACGATTCCACAGATAAGTGGTGGCAACCTGACATAAATATGTTTATTTGGCGGTAATTTAAATGTGTTAAATTATTATTTTACGTAGGGTTTTTACTACGTAACAGGTTATACATGAAAGTAAAGCCCAAGAATTTAATCAGAATCCACTGATACTCTGTTACGAAAATTAATTATCAAATTTTAATATTTCTTTCTGTGAAATAAGTATTATTCATCTTTCTTTAAAATTAACATGGCAATGCAAGACGAAAAAGAAAATATATTTTTAATTGGGGATACTCATTCGCAGATCGATGGAAATCAATTACCATCCAATTTACAAGTTCTACGATTTTTATTTCATAATCTTCGAGTATTAAACCATAATTTACGTGATAGTAAATATTTAGTTTATGATGAATTAATAACTTTTTGGCAAAAAGTGAAAATACAAAATCAGCAAAAATGTCGATGTATTGCAAAAATTGAACAATTATATAATGATTGGCGCAGTTTGCAAAAAAGTTCTTCAGTAAAAGGAATCACCCAAACAAATAAAGACGAAGCTTTTTCATCATCTCTTAAAAACTTATTCGACATTGCGCATAATGATGCTTTAAATATGATCGATGTTAAGATTTTTTTATTTTATTAAATCAACGTAAGCCTTGTCGTGTTGGATACATCGATGAGGTTGAAGATCCAATTTCCGGTAAATATTGAAACAATTTCTGTATTCTATGGTTTATATTTTGAAATTATAACTTTTTTTTTCTTTTTTTTTTAGAAAGTCTGAACCTAGTTCACAAATTGAGTCTTCAGAAACAAACTCTTTCAGTCAACGAAGCCTTCAGAGAGATTCCAGTTTTGTATTGGAATTAAATTAATCACCACCATCGAAAAAACCTCGAGGAACAATCGATATTTTTACTCCAAAATTATGCACAATGTTGGATAAATGTAAAATCAGCGATCGGAATGCGACGGGTTTATTGATTAGTTTTCTTGAAGCTGTTGGGATGGATGCTAGCCAATACATTGTTAATAGAACTTCAATAAAACAGAAGCGTGAAAAGTTTCGAGAGGACAGAGCCGCGGAAATTCAACATAGATTTAAAAATACAGAACTGAGTAGATTAACTTAATTTAACTGATTATCCACTGGGACGGCAATCATTTACCTGACATCACTGGTAGAAACTTCATAGAGCGTCTTCCCATTATAATTTCTGCAGAAAAAGAAACTAAAATACTATCGATACCCAAACTCGAAAATTCCACCGGTCACGCAATGGCTGATGCAGTTTTTGATGCTCTGCAAGAATACGGGATTAGTGAATTTGTAGTTGGTTTGTGCTGTGATACTACAGCTTCAAATACAGGACAATTTAACGGTGCAGCAGTGTTGATTGAACAAGCATTAGAACGAGATCTTCTTCTATTACCATGTCGACACCATATATTGGAAGTTGTACTGAAAGCTGTATTTGATTGTCAAATTTTCAATTCTTCTGGACCGCATGTGCCTTTATTTGTAAGGTTCAGGAAAGAATGGGATGCATTGGACCTTACAAAATTTGAATCTGGAATAAACGATCCGATAATCTATAATATTCTCGAAAATGATATTCTCGACATCCGTGAATTTGCAGAAATACAATTGACTTTGAATCACGACAGAGACGATTATTTAGAATTATTAAAGTTGACATTGATATTCATTGGAGTAGTACCCGATAATGTTGTGTTTCGTGTTCCTGGAGCTATGCATCAAGCAAGGTGGATGGCCAAGGCAATTTACTCTCTCAAAATTTTTCTTTTGCGATCTACGTTTAAGCTGACTTCAAATGAACAAAAAAGTCTTGGTATGATTTGTGTTTTTATTGTAAAAATATATGTGAAGATATGGTTTATGGCATCATCATCAATCAAAGCTCCCAATTGTGATTTTCAATTGATACAATCGATTTACAACTTCCAATCAATTGACAAAAAGCTATCATCTGCTGCTTTGATTTTTTTTTGGATCTTTTATGGTATCTCACTCCAGAAAACTGTTTAATGGCACTATTCGATGACAGTGTCGATGAAGAAACGAAAAAAAAATGGTTCAACAATTATTCGATAATAACGATTATGATTCTTCAGATGACAGTCAAATCTGTAATTCAAAAAAAATAGTAAGAGCTGAAAAAGATGTACCAAAATTATTCGACCATGGATTAGAACAGTTCGTTGATCACTCATCAATTAATTTCTTTCTTAAACTGGGTTTGGATACTAGTTGGCTGAAAGATGATTGTGAAAACTGGCAAGAAAATATAAATTATCAGATCTGTTTGAACGCTGTAAATAATATATCTGTTGTGAACGATGTTGCTGAACGCGGTGTGAAATTAATGCAAGAATACAATGATTTGTTTACGAAAGATGAAAATCAGAAGCAGTTTGTGATTCAAATTTTGGATGATTACAGAGCTCGAAACATAAAAAATACAAAAGAAAGCTTACTTAAACCTTGGAATTAATAAATCAGTCTATAAGATGTAAATTTGAACTTTTAAAAAAAATGGATAGATACATACATACATACATAACTTCACGCCAGGTCCCTTGCGGGGTAGGCACGAACAACAGAGCGCCATTTAGGCTTATTCTTACACACCTCACTTGCTTCTTTGACATTCATAGTTCTTGTCATGCACGCTCGTCTGTTCTTAAGGCTCCTGACATCACCTTCTGCTAGTACATGATCAATTTGATCATGGAAGGTGTGTCGTGGCCTTGATGGATAGATAATATCTAATATAACTTGGTAGTCATTAACTTAATCTCTATAAATGAATAATTGTATATAAAATTTACTAAATTGTTCATATTTCAAGAAAAATAAAGTTTTTAGTAAAATAAATACTAAAATAAATGATTTAATAAAGTTAATAAGTTTACCAATGAGATTATCTCGATGGATATGAACTTCATCTAAAAACAAAAGAAACCCTTTTGTAGAGAATTTGATTTCCTATAAGCATATTTTCATGATTTTTTATCAAAATTTAAATAATGTAACAAATATTCCAAAAAACTATAATTTTATCGAAAAATGAACTTAAATTGGCCGCCGGCACGTGTTATTTTTGTTAAAAATCAAAAAGCAAAATTTTTCCCGTAGTTTTTCGTCAAAAGGAAGGATTTTTTTTGGGCGTCCGAAAGAATTTAATTTTTATATATATATATATATATATATATATATACAATTATATATATATATATACAATTATATATAATTAATATACAGTATTGTCCGTGTTAAATTGTAAAGCTGTTTGTCGGCTATATTTATTCTAACACAATTTGTTACGCGGGGATAATCGAGTTTCAACACAACACACACTAGAATCTATGTCAGTATAGTAAATCAGCTGTGTTGAAATAATTTTAGCATAGCAATATGCTGAGTTACCAACGCCATATATTCTTAGAAATGTGCCTCACTACTTTCGGCAAACGTGTTTTTCCTTTATTTACTTTTCGTGTACGTCGCACAATATTATTTTCTATCTGTTCTTTTTATTGGTACTGCGTCACACTTCGTTATATCTCTTTAGTACCTATAATTTATACTTACATTTTAGTCTATTCTTTCTTTAAAGGACCCGATACTACATATATAATAAGATTATTCTCAAAACTTTAAAGTATATATATAAGCTTACTTTCATATTAATTTTGTTTAAAATTTTACCCAGAAGAGACTGCGCGGATAATTCTTAATCTGGTATAGAACAATGAAATTATTAATTATAAAATTAACTTTGTACGTTTGTTAGTTCCATCTTCACAGTTTTGCGAAGGCATCGATTCTCAAGGATTTGTCTATACATTGTGTACTTTCAAAGTCATGATATGTGATATTTTTTTTCCGAAAACTACCATAATTTTAAAAATTCTAAATAGACAAAATTACGCGAAGAAGCCTAAAGGTGTAAATTTCGGAATTTATAATTTTTATTGACATTAATATGGAACTCTTTAAAAAGAGCGTAATCAAAGTAGACTCAAGTAGACATAAACTTCGTTTAAAAAAACCGACTTGAAAAACGAAAAAACTAAAATGTATAAAATAACTTATTTCTTAACCTATTATTATTAATATATATTATCTAAAACATCTTGAAGTCGGTGCAGAGTAAAACATAAAAATTACAATATTTTGAAAATTACTAATTATTTTATACATTTTAGTTTTTTCGTTTTTGAAGTAAATTTTATTTGTTACTTTTTAGTGTCTAGCTATGTATGGGTGGACCTACGAATGGTGGCGCGCTTCTTAAAAAATATAGGTCCCAAGAACCGGGAACAAAAAAATGTTCGTATAATGAAAACTACTGGGCCAAACTATGTCAAATTTTTAGGGGACCACATGGCAGCTATTCCGCGTCGAACAAAAAAAGAATCACGTAAATCGAATCATAAATCTCAGAGTAATCGGTGTACTTACGGAACGGAGTGAAAATTATTTACATGAAAAATGTTCATAAAATGAAAACTACTGGGCCAAACTATGTAAAATTTTTAGGGGACCAATTGGAAGCTATTCCGCGTCGAACAAAAAAAGAATCACGTAAATCAGATCATAAATCACGGAGTTATCGGCGAACATACAAAAAAAAGATCCCGACGAATTGAGAACCTCCTCCTTTTTTCGAAGTCGGTTAAAAATGGGTTATTTCCGATTCAACCCATGACATCACAACCCACGAATATATTTTTCACAAACCTACTCCCAGCTCAACCCATTTTAAAACAAGAATTAAAAATCAGATTTTGTGTACGGTCTTACAAAAAGTCATAGTTGAAAAATCTTAACACAAAAATAACATACTTATGCGGTACTTTTTATCCCGGAAATCCCGCGGAAATTTTCTTGGGAATGGTTTAAAGTGATCGCGTTGACAAAGTTTTTAGAATCCGATTTTTTTATTAATGGATAGCAAATTTTCTGAAATAAAATCTGTGCTATGTTTTATCCCGGGAATCTCACGGGAGTTCTCCTGGGTA
The DNA here is from genome assembly GCA_949752895.1 of Dendrolimus pini. Taxonomy (NCBI): domain Eukaryota; kingdom Metazoa; phylum Arthropoda; class Insecta; order Lepidoptera; family Lasiocampidae; genus Dendrolimus; species Dendrolimus pini. The sequence continues at coordinate 15,815,151 of OX457137.1, read as the reverse complement.
CTCCCAGTTTAAACTTTAAACTACTGTTTAAAGTTCTTAGGGCGCATAAAACTTTTCTTATTCCGACACAATTTTCACTAAATCATTCATTCATCTTTTCGTATTCATCCTCACTTTCATGCGATGAATCATTTGCGTTAATTCTAATTCGTTCTGATATTATAATAATATATCTAAATAATAATATATATCTAAATCCTCATTATTATATTATACGCTGAAATTTCTTTTCCTCTTCAATAGCACATAGACAAACATTTTTCCATTCCTCTACACTTACACTATTAAATTGTTCCTCAGCTCATTATAGCATTAATGTTTATGTTGCATGCATTTGATTTTTGCGACATAAGTTTTTACTATCCCCCATATATTTTCAATTGGGCCACACTAAAGCTGATATGGCGATAAACGGAGGACAGTTTGACCATGCTGTTGTAATATATCTCATAGTTTACAAATCTCGTCTTATTTTTCAGAATCAATTTATCAATAAATTAATTAATTATCAAACTGAAACCAAATAGTCAGACACAACAATTAGCAATTATACAATGTACTCATCAATGCAAATAATTATTATTTATTTGACTTTTGATTATAAATATATTTTCTCCTTCAAAATGTAACGCACGAACGAAACGAACTTATTTTTGCTGATTGTACAAGGAATTTTAAATTTCAAGTTTAGAGTTTTAGAGTTTTTGGCGGGAACTGAAAGGAGATGTTGTGCTGTGCAGTTTTATTTTCTAAAAATGTGTAAAATTACTCTAAAATGAACAATAGTTGTAGGATTGATAGTTTTTGAGTAGTAATTATGTGTTTTGTGAGAAATGTGATCTGCATAGTCAAATATGGCCTTATGAGTTGTCACAAGAACTCCGTTGAATGGCACCAGCTGATTACCTACAGTTCAGCTGTGCTACATATAGGATTAAGAAAATGAAGAAAGTATATTGTAAACTAAGATCTGGCTTAAAGGCCTAGCTGCCAAGCCATAAAGCTAAATAATAATAAATTTCAAGTTTAGAATTCCTATAAATATAGAAATACTACTACAAACGAAAAAACTTCTCGAAGCTAATTTACCTATACACGTATTGTTAATTATTGTAATTTAATGAACAATTGAATTAAAGATTTCATTGCTTTAATCACCAAAATATCAAAAATGCTAAGTTTTATTAAAAAAGAGAAATATACATATTAACAAACGTTCAAAACTTTTTGATGTTTGTAATTCATCAACAAACATCTGACCTGTTAAAGTAAACAATGTTTTATATTTAATCACCTATTTATTAGTAAATAGGAAGTAAAAGAAAGCTAGTGAATTTATTAAACATTAGTACCCTCTCTCGTACTGAAAATCATGTTAAGCCACTATAATTACGTAAATAAATTTACTAGATGATACTCAAGTAACGACGCCGTTAATGTATACCGACTAATTACTGTACAGGGTTTAGTTTGTAACTTATATTACGTGAATGGAAAGATTTGTGGGCTATAAAACGAGCAGCCATATATCTACACAGATGTGTGTAACCATTTGTGCTGTATTTTAGTGTATACTTACTATTAAGAAATATATACATACTTATTTAGTAACAGATGTCTGTACACTACAAGGTACTTTGCAGAACTGTCACTGCAGACTTGAACGAGAACTCTGGTACAAGTGTTGCCAACTAGCTTGCTAAACCTAAACCTGTGCCCCTTTGAAACGCATGAATTGCAACGCCACAGGATCTATTGTATGTTCGGACCTCTTTGATGGAATCACGAGACAAGAGTCCCCGTCACCGGGGGCCAGTCTGACGACGACGTCCAGGGGTCGCATGTGCAGTCCTCTCCGTCTCTCTCGGTGGCCTCCTTTTGGGTCGTGCCATGTATTATGTCAACACTGTCAGACTGTGAAACCATAAAACAATATTCGATCGAAAGTACCCCATTGTTTAAATTAAGTTCCCATTAATATTTGTACGTCGACTTTTGGGGGATTTTCCACGTCATAGTTTTGAAGTTACTGGTTGGTACCTCATTTTTGTTCTAAGTTATATCTCTCCACTTATTCCCATTGACAGAAAAAAATAACCCTTAGTTACATAAAATATGCCACGGCTACTTGTAATTTTAGTTATTCCGCGGTTTTTAGAGCATTGTGTAGCGCCATATCAGCTGAGTTTCTGCATACTATCCATTTTTTACTTTAAAATTGGTAAAAAAATTATATTAGTTGTATGTAGAATGTAAAATTTTAACCAATAGCAAGGCGGGCAAATTATGGAATTATATATAAGATTTACGTAGCGGCTAATGGAGTATAATACTCCTTGGATAAATTTCATCCAAATAGATCGAGTAGTTTCTGAGAACAATGAGTGGAATATAAAGCCAGACGGACACGAAGAAAACATAAATTATCATCAAAATAGCTACAGAACCCTCAAATTAAAGGAATAATGTAGATATTTCAAACACAGCATCTTAAGCAAATTCTAATCTACAACGCACTTTGATGAATCCTTTACATCTGTGGAGTGGAGAGCACTGTACATTGCAAAGACACTGGTCTCAAAGTCCCGCGTAATTTATGTGCATTTAAATAGGATCTGGATAGGTGAGGATGAAATAGGGTTGCCAGGTTTCGCCTTTATTATTGCGAAAGTTTTACAATTATGCTGATAGCTTTTTATGCGACTTCGCCCATGAAAACTTTAGATCGAAATCACAATTTATATAATAGGTAGAGCCGACAGTCAAATCAACGAAGAAACTTTTATCTTCTTACAAAACATCGCATCCTCAAGGTGTTACCACAACGGGAGCATTGGTCTGTAATGCAACATTTATGATTCGATTTTGAGCATTTAGTTGATTCCACAATTTCAGACGAAGCGGTCGTTGTTACACAACGACCGCTTCGTTGTATCAAAATATTGTTACAATTTTGAGCCACCTGCATATCTGTAAACAAAGTACATTTATTACCCGCCGGCGTTTGAGCTAATAACATGGAAACTGTTTATGACTGTCTTCTTTTGTTTACTTTGAGTTTAAAATTTGTGATTGGAAAAACAGCCCACTGTGTATTGTAAACTTTATGGTAGTCATTAGTCAGGTGTGATTCACTTCACGCGGTCGACCAGACATATTGTTTTTGTACAGTATAAAGCAATGCCCAACGGAGGGGTGAGGCAGTCAAGCGATAACCACAAGCGAGACAAGACGTGTGTACAAACGGTAATCTATTAAGCGACGGACTTTGCACGTGTTATTGAATCGTGTATTACGTTTGGACTTATTGCGTTTGGTTATATTTGAACCTGTGTTATACGTGTTTGTATAGTTCTAATAAATTCTATAATAATTCCAACGGCATTTTGATTCGAGTCCTGCAACTCGTAACAATATTACAGATTATGTCACTACTAGGTTCACCTCCTTCGCCGATATAATGCTCGAATCTGTAACATTATCGGGTGTTCATTTGGTCGGGTGTAATGCTCGGGACTCCTCCTTCACTAATGTAATGCTCGGATCTGTAATATTACATAACAGGAGAATGCTCGCTGTGAGGAAGTGTTGTAAAACCTCATGAGTAATGAATGGCATAGATAAAATATGATTATTGTATAGAATACAATTCCAACGTACTTCAATAAAAAATGACGAAACAAAAGCACAATTTTCTACTTAAAAGATTTTCCAACAGAAAGCACCTTAATACGATTTTTACGAGCTTATAAATTTATGACATCATTACTTTGTACATTTTATAAGTAAAAGCAGCCAAATAACGCGTTAATTAAATAATATCTATCATGATACTTTAAAAGTAAGATCATAACATGTTATTTTACTTATTTTTTTATTGCTGGAAAACAGCAGATGAACTGACGATCCACATGATGGAAAGTGTTTACCGTTGCCTATAGACATTTGCAGCACATGAGGTTCTGCCAATGTGCTGCCAGTCTAGAAGGGGCCTGGTATTTTCTACATCAGAGATGGTAGGTATCCAGACAGGCAAGTACCCTACCATCTGGCTGTAGATTAATTTTGTTACAGAATTCAAGTTACAAATAGCGATACGTTACTAGATCATAATTTGTTATAAGTTCAAAAACTGTATATATATATATATATATATATATATATATATATATATATATATATAAACTGTCCTTGTTGTAAACAAAATATAATCAGATTATTCGTTATATACGGAACTCGCTTTAGTGGCGTAGGTCTCCCCCAATTTCCAACATTCATCCTTATTTCTTGCCAATGTCTTTCAGTTGGGCCCACACGAGAACAAACAATAAAATTGTGCTTAAAAAATGAAAAACTACAATAGTACCTTAGTATTTGCAAATTTTTACGTTTTACTTCGCCCCGACTTCAAGAGGTTGTAGAAAATATTTATTTTTTAAGTTTTCTTTAGTTGATCTTGAAGTAGGTTTTTTTGTTTTTTTTTTCACTTTTAAGTTACATTATATGATATCCAATAACAATGAAATTTATATTAAACAATCTTGAAGCTTTAGTGAATCCAACGCAAAAGAATGATCTAAATCAAAACTTTGTAAATGCAATTTATCATTTCTATAAACCTTCATACGCTGACAACACGAGGACGAACCTCTGAAAGCTTAGGTTAATGAAATGAGTTAGGCATCACAGGCGAATATAGAGAGGAGTATGCAACGAGCCATAACTGCGAATCTCAAAGGCCTTCTTTGAAGTAATAAAGATAACGTGAACATATTCTTATTTAATGCACTTTAATAATAATAGCCCACTACTGGGCTTGTGCCTCCCACTATAGGGGAATAGATAGTATACCCGCCACGCTTGTTCAAGGCGGCTTGGCAGGTTAGACATATCCGTTATCTCGATCTTATGTGCAGGTTGCATCACGATGTTTTCCAACACCGTTTTTATCCGTGCAGGAACGGAGAAAGAGTACAATTTCCTCCGGCCGGCTGGCCTGTCGTAAGAGGAGACAAAACCCACAGCCAGGTGGTAGGGTAATTGCGCGACTAGATGGCGACCACCCCTGGTCTAGAGCATGCTGCCATAACAACCTTGTGTTGTGTTCCGGCATTAGTGGCCAGGTTCCAGTCTCCCTTAAGAGAGCAGCAGCGCATTTGTAGCACCTTTGGTGTTGCAAATGTTCATAGGCGATGCTATTTGCTTTCCATCAAGTGGGCCGTCTGCCTGTCTGTTGAACTCCTGCAATAAAAAAAACATCGTTGTTAGCATATGGTTATTGTAACAGTATGCAAATTAGGTCCGAAAACTGCCTAAGTGGTGCATGCGTTCCGGTCAGAATCGAACCCACGCCCTTTGAGTTGGGGACCGCGTGCGCTAGCCATTACGCTACCACAAATTATTTAATTCACTTTGTATACAATTAATTAAAAATTATAATTTAGTTAACATGCTATTTTCATGAATGCCCGTTTTAATTTTCCTAGCCTAATGTAGGTAGTAGGTACACAGGTTGATCGATATAATATACATGTGTACGGTAAAGGATATCATCGCGAAAAATTATGTACAAACAGATTATTGATCAACTGAAATACTAAGGCCGCAACGTTTTTAGCTGAAATTTTTCTGTCATAAATCTGTAAATGGTTTAAGTTTGTACAATAACTTTAAAAATGTGAATAAAATCAGGGACTATCGTATCAAGGAATATACTAAATATACAGGCTATATCGGACCAGCAGATTCCGAAAATGAAATTTTTAGACTTTTTGTCTGTCTGTCTTTTTTTATTGCATGAGCTAATAAAAAGACAGTTGAAAGCGGTTACCATCGCCTACAAGCATTTGCAACACCAAAGGTTCTACAAATGCGCTGCTGTTCTCTTAAGGGAGACTGGAACCTGGTCACTAATGCCGGTACACAAATCAAGGTAGTCATGGCGGCATACACTAGACCAGGGGTGGTAACCAGTCGGGCAAATATTAGTACTAAAAGTTGTATTCTTTCTCCTTTCCTGCACACCTGTCTTTCTATCTGTCTGTTAGAGCATCACGTAAAAACTACTGAACGGATTTAAATGAAATCGAAACGAAGGAACTTATATCACGGGGCGTAACTTGGGTCACTTTTTATCACGATAAATGACGTTATCGTGGGATAGACGGCGCTGCGATCGCATTTGTTGGAATCGCAAACATAAACACTTAAAATATATTTCATCTTGAAAAATTACGTCATTCTGATGAAATAAACGGATTAGCAAAATACCTACGTTGACATTAACAACGTCTTATTCATTGTATTACTTGAAATCGGGTTGGCTGCGATTCACGTCTAAGTTTCACTGCGCAGTTGTATAGACTATGTGGACCCGTTTCTTTGTTATTGTAGTGAACTCAGTAACAAGAAACAGTAAAGTTTTAGGTAAAATACCTAATAATAGCATATGCATAAAGCATAGAATTACTTACTGTCTAGGGTTTTTAACCTGGCGTAGCCGCGCAAACTCTAGATAGATAATAAGACACCTAGATAGGTTTTATATATACTATATATATTGCAAAACCCACATGTTACACAATTTGTCTCTAATCCATCCTAAGGTTGTCTAGAAGAAATTGCTTTTACTGATAAGACCGCCTATTGTCTTCTGTATTTAAACTTCTTGAATCTTAATGTTATGCAATAAAGTATATTATATTTTATTCTATTCTAGATAGGTGTCTAATTATCTAACAAGAGTTTATTTTTTATTTATTTGAATCTTATAGATTGATCAGACAGTTTTTTTTATTCGACTAGCCCCTAAACTAGTTTGCACTGTATTCTAGGGGTTAGTGTCCTCTCCCTTACTGTAAGAACAAATAACATAATATCTAAAAGAGTATGTGCATGTGTGTGTATGTGTGTTTGACTATGCGTATGAAATTACATTGATATATTGTATAATATTATATTACATGCCTATTTTTAGAAAATTTTCTACATCATCGTAATTAAATCGTATAAGACATTTCAGTATAAAACTTTTGTAATCACGATTTGTTTATATATAGGTAGATATCTATGAAGAGTGTTGTAATGATTTATGTGTACTTATATCGACATTGACATCTAGATGTTTACCGATACCAAAACTTCCGTAATCCCAAGGCGGTAGTATTCAAGTTTATGTCAGAACGTAAATTGGGCGATCTGCCAACAAGGAATCGAGTTTACGATGTTGTACGTTCGTACATACTTGTGGATTATATACTTTAGAAACTTATGTTACAACAAATCTTATGAACTTTCCGTAATTGACTATGGAAGCGGTGTTTTAATTGGATATGGTCATGAGGATTACTCGAGCGAAGCCGCGTGGAAAGAATACAATATATTTCTTACTTTGTCTTCCCAAACCACGACTTATTAACGTCAGAAAATTAACCAAATGTTTTATCAGTCGGATAAACGCTGATTTGAGTTTTTTTATCTAGCTAGAGATAAAAGGCATATAATCTAATATACCATTCACCTAATGATGATGATGATAATCTCTCCTTAATGACACCTGTATACACTTCTTCCTTCGTTAATACTTAATTATAACTACTTCACAATACAGGCCGTCCGTTTACGGAGCTCACTGCCACTTAACAGCAGACAAGCCAAGTCAGTACCCTCTTTTAAAATCATGGTTTTTAATTATTTTGGTCCTCTCAGGCATAATCGCTGCTTATTTTGTATGTATTGTGATATGTACTGCGTTTGTATAGTATATAATAAAGACTTTTATTTATTCATTTAATATGTTTGAAATGTTTTATATTATTTATTATCTACACCGCCACTGTCGTGTCTTAATATTTTCCTTAGTTTAGGCCGTTGCCTGTAAGAGATAGCTTTAAGCAATAAGGCCGCCCTTAGTTCAACATTTATAATCACTAGTTTTTAAGAACGTAGTTTTAATTGTAGTGAACTATGAAGTGTTTTCATTCATTCATTCATTGACTCTACAACAATTCAACATATTTCATTTAAATCAATTTTCTTTCAATTTAAGTATTTAGTTACAAAGACTTGGAAAACTTAAGTTAGTAAAAAGTGTTACACTTGCTATCAAAATTAAGTTTCTTAGAAGATTGTTTATCGGAAATTCATAATCGTTTAGTGACAGGTGCTATTTATACGGTGCCTTATAAAGGGCCGCTTTTAGATTTTTTTGTATTTCGACTTTTATGAAATTTTGGCTCCAATATGCTCCGGAAAACAGGCATTAAATTTTAGATTTTCTTGTGTGTTCCGTGTCAATATTACAGGATTCAGAAGATATGAATTCAAGTTTCCGCGCAGATGAAGTAATTTGCACAGCTAGATAATAGTAATAGTATTTCCATATTATTATGTAACCTTGTATATTTTAAGAACAAAACAAGAATAGAGACTTCAATTTTTGATATGAATAAGTCAATATTTTGGTCCCGAGCCAATATATAGAGTGTTTGCAGTGAAACCCCAATTTCTTTACTTGACTAACATTATGTATGCTATCTGTTCCATTATTTATGTGGAAGGACCGTAGGTTTTATTTCATCCGACACTATTTGTACTTAGTAATGTTTTGTATTATTCTATCCTGTGAACTCGCGACCTTTTTTACGTAGAAATATTGGATAAGCAGCCATTGTGGCGTCGTCACATAATGAATAATGAATTTATCAAATTGGATTGTTCAACAGCTATCTTTTCCTTGTCAATTTTATGACATTGTTTTTGCTGAAATATCTTTTTTATATGCGAGTCAATGTGAAGTCAAGAAAAATTTCCTCATAAACAAGTCTGACACACAAACAATAACAAAAATGCATTGTTACAATGTCTTCTTGGCAAAATAATAGGCGGTTTTGACACTTAAAATCATCTCTTCTATGTAACCTAACTCAAAAGAGTACCAACAGTCCATAAACGACTGCTCGGCACAGTACAGAGGAATGGATATATAAGTATTACGCTTGTTCAATGAGAATTGACATATTTCACACATCAACTTTCACGATGTGTCGTTAGCACGTAGCGACTGCAGCAATATGTAATATTAGGTTTAAAAAAACTACCTAAGTTCGTTAGTGCTCGGTGATATTAGACAATTCGTTTACTACTTTTTTAATTCCACGGAAATAAACTGTCTAACATCGTCTTAAACTACTACGAATTTAGTTCCCAATAGAGTGTCAATGAATCTGCAGAAAAAAATGAATACGGAATTGTACGTCCTTAATCCAAACATTTGGGATTAGATCCCTAAGTTTTAATTATCAATCGAATCCCTCTCGCATTTTCGACAACGTTTAAACACGAAAATTCATTCTAAATGTACAAAACATCGAGATTTTCCCGCTCCGGTACAAGATCTGTGACATTGCGAGTTTAACGGCCTGGCAAATTAAAAGCAGATATTTTGACATTGACGAAGGTCTGCAGTATCTGGATTTCATTTTAAAACTGAAAAATCAGGACCCGGATTCGTTAGACAATTGTATCGACATTAAGTACATCTTTATTAGCTAATCGATGCTACCATGATGAATTTAATATAAACTCTAATATTTCCTGATGCGAACAATTGTCCTAAAAATTGTTTGAGTCGTACTTAAATTTATTTAAGATGGAGGTAGATTATATTCTTATCTATATTCTTCTGTATTAAGGGTTTATTGAAGATTTATTATAGTATAGATTAGCTGTTACTTGCGTCTTCGTCTCAATTATTTTTTGTGCTGCTAAAAAGCGAAATTTAAATATTTAGCCGACTTCGTTCTACTTGAATATCTATAGAAGTAATATATTCAGCGCCTTACTCTTTCAAATAAACTATACTCTTTTGAACAAAAAACCGGTCCACAATTGACGGAGATATCGCGTAACAAACAATTCTCGAGGGTTTCTCTTGAATTCCTTAGAAACCACTCATCAAATTCTGACTTGGTGACCATGGGACCCCCTTGAGAGTACATGAGACTTCGGAGTCGGGACGTACGAATAAAGATTTTTTTTAATAAAAATTAAAATCAATACACAATTAACGGAGTAACCGCGTAACACACATACAAAAAAACAAACGAATTGAAACCCCCTTCTTTTGGTACCTAGTCGGTTAAAAAAATATCAGGGAACGCTTTGGTGATACCGTCAACTTTAAATCTGTTTGAAAATATGATATATTTTTAATATACCGCGTGCATATCAAGGTGTGAAAGTTATTTGTTTCAAGCAACATTTTGAAAATGTATCAGGAGAAGAGCTGAGAGTTGTAAATGTCACAAAAACTTATTATTAATATAAACTATGAACCATATTTTAAAAAGAGGAATGTCTGAGTTATACCGACAACCTTTTACTTTATATTTTAAGTTGAGATATAGAATGAAAAATACGCATTATGTTAAGTCTCAAGATATCTTGAAAAAAATAGCCTTTCATCTTTCTATATGATCAGTGAAATGCGAAGCATCTGCATTATTACGTAATTAAGTAATGACACATACATGTTGTTGACTTCGAGACTTTTAGAGGAAATGTTCCGGCATTAGTGACCAGGTTCCAGTATCCCTTAAGAGAGCAGCAGCGCATTTGTAGCACCTTTGGTGTTGCAAATGTCCATAAGCGATGGTAACCGCTTTCCATCAAGTGAGCCGTCTGCCTGTCTGCTGAACTCTTGCAATAAAAATAAAAAAATCGTTGTAATGGTTCAGTCACATTTTTATTTTCTATTACCAATTTCGGTCTGAAAACTCTATCAGTTTTGGGTAGTTGTAAACACATTGCGAAAATCATCAATGATTGCTTATTATTTATTATTTTTAATTATGTTTCTATTAAGCGTATTATTTTTGTTTATGATATGGTTAATATGGTATTTACTCCATAGAAACTATCTGTACTTACTAACAGTATGCTTACTTGCCGACGTTTACCAGCGTGTTATAGTATGAAGAGAAGAATAGCAAACATCAAATTCGAAATCAACTTAAACCAATAAAGCGTAGATTCAATTACGAAAAGAGATGTGGACGAAAATAAAGATAAGGTCACCAGGAATCGCAAGGAACGGGAAAGGGCAAATGAACTTCCGATTTGTTCAGTCACCGTATGAAACACAGTTGTTGGAGGAATATTTCATACTAACCGTGAGAGCGTGGTTACGTTCGGGATGAATTCACGTTTCAGAGATGTACTTAGCTGTTTCCAGTTATAATCAAATCTGGAAAAAATATCAGTCCACAAATGTCTCACGGCTGCGCTTAGACCTGCCCATTTTCGGAAAATGCATAGTTGACCCGTTATGCTTATCCAAGATGACTTGGTGAGTTTAACATATCGGCTATCTCGGTATACAGGTTTCTTTACAATGTTTATCTTCAACGTAAGCATGGCGTATTTGTTAATCATCTATCTTACCTTTCACCATTTCCCAATCATTTGGGTTCGGTACAATATATCGCTTCTTTCTTACCTCCCATATTGGCATACGTCCTCTGTTACACAACAATATTATCATTCCTACACACAGTCTGTTATTTAGTATACCGTTATATTTGTACGTATCAACCTTCCAGCTAACATTGTTTTTTCCACTTGACTTTCATCCCTCTCCATTACATGCCCATTCCCACCTTCGTCTTCTTCGTATCAACTTTTCAGTCGTGGGACTTTCAAAGATGTATCATTTGTTGGTACTCATTTCTCATCTTATTCATTCTTGAAACAGCACTAATCCAACTCCACATTCTTATCTCAGCTGAGTGGACGTGAAACATTTTTGGTTTAACACTTTAGTGGTCCAATTGTTAGCCATGTGCACATTAATTTATTACATGTTGTAGATACATAAAAGCACTCGTATTAAACAAAAGAAATTGTAATTGAGTAATTTAATTATTTTTGTGACAATCCCAAACGTTAATAGGTTTAGAATATCCTAAAATTTACAAAGCAAATGAGAGATGAAAAAGAATTTCTTAACAAGTTATACCGTCAATTTCATTACAGTACAGACGTAATTAAATTATATTCTAGTAGTAATATTTCTTTCCAATTATTGTAAAATTACAGCGAGGACATTTTCAGTTGTATTGAATTTATATAAGTTTTCATCATCACTAATTAAATAAAGTTAGAAATTAAATATTGTTTAGAATATTTGATTCTAAAATTTCAATTCTCAATTTATTTGTTACAGATAATGTTCCCGATCATTGAAGACCAAATGACTTAAAACAAAATGAAGATCGGTGTTGGTCTGGACATAAGGCTTATAGTCCTGTGCACCACCTGTATCCTTTTACCAACCATAGCATGTCCAGACGAATGTGCATGCAAATGGAAGTATGGGAAACGGTACGTAAACTGTTCAGAGAAAGAATTGAAAAGCATACCAAGCGAAATGGATTCAGAAACACAGGTCCTGTACTTCACTGGTAACGATTTGCAAGTACTCCAGAAAGAAGTATTCGGTAAATTAGGACTTGTGAACCTCCAAAAAATATATTTACAAAGATGTCGATTGCAGAAAATAGACAGTGAAGCTTTTAAAGGTCTCACAAACCTCGTTGAACTTGATCTTTCAAATAATTATTTAACAGTTATACCTTGTAGCAATTTCGTCTTTTTCCCATCTATGATGAGGTTGTGGATAAACAATAATCCAATCACAAGTGTAAAAGCACATTGCTTTCAACATTTAACGCTACTAAATACTTTAGAAATGATTGATTGCAAAATTGAATTAATAGAACGTAATGCGTTTAGTGGCTTAAATCATTTGGAATGGCTCTATTTAAATGGAAACCGCCTAACCAGTGCACAAGGTGAAAACATATTCCCAATTACTCTCAAGGGTATACATTTAGAGAATAACAACTGGAAATGTGATTGCCATTTGTTAGACCTTCACAGTTGGCTGCTGAACTTCAATAAACCCCATGAAATTCAACCAATCTGCTCTTCGCCTGAGAGACTAAAGAACCGAATTATAACCAGTTTAACCAAATATGATTTGGCTTGCTCACCAAAAATGTCACCTACGTCTGTGGTTTTAGAGACTAATACTGGAAATAATATTACTTTAGAATGTTTAGTAAAAGCTACACCTGAAGCAAAGCTAACCTGGTTATACCAAGGCCAGCCTATTCAGAATTACTCGACCGTGTTACCCGAACCTCGTATGTATTACGTGGAAAACGGGTTAACGGACAAGAAAAGTGAACTATATATTTTGAACATAAGTAACGAGGACAATGGCACGTATTCATGTGTTGCCGAAAATCCGGCGGGTCGCTTTCGAGCGAATTACACAATTAGAATATTAGTAAAAGAAGAACCAGTTGTAGCCGTAGTCACATTTCCCCAGAGGCATCTAGTGGTACTCATAACAGTCATATTTTTAGTATTTGTATTGCTCATTGCTATTATAGCTGTAGTTATGCTCAAGTTCAAAACAGACACCAGAAGTCAAAAAAGAAAAGAAAGTGGAAAGGAGGTAGCATTATGTAATCAGACTTTATCGGCAAGCCGCAGTAATGGAGTATCTAAAAACAATAGTAGTGTTATAGTAAACGCACATACGCAGCATGCCCTACAATATACAGTACACACAAATCGCGATTACGACTCCAGAGATATTTACCAGTGTAATAATATAAAAGGTTTCGTTGAAGGAAACCCTGATATAATTACAGACGCCGAGACTATTGTAAACAATGTACAAAATGAAAAAACATTATTGTCCGTCTACAAAGGTCAATCCATAAACGCCGAAAGCATTGAGGAAGAGACCGCATTTACTACGCCTTTAGTGCCAAGGCAGGTTACGTGGCAAGATCAACAAAATTTAACCAATATGACTTTGCCACAAAATACTGTATATCAGCATTCCGCAGATGTTCATTTGAATCCCGGATGCTTTTTAGACAGTGAAGGTTATCCTTATGATTATGGCCTACCGAAACACCCTTGCCGCGCCCCAGTGATGGCAAATTATTCAATAGTTGGCCCCTATTATCAGACGCTACCACACAATAGACCCAAAGGTCAGAAACTAGCTTGCAAATTTGCAAATGATAACGAATTCAATTCGACGCCACCTACGTGTCCCAATTTTGAATTATTTAACACAAATAACGTACGGCGAACTTTGGAAGGGTATCCGATGCCACGTAATCGGCCGATCGCGTTTGTCGGAAACGGCGCTGTGTATTATAACGAAGATATTGTTCCATCGCCCCCGGAAGGTTATAAAACGGAACCGCAATGTTGCGTTGCGGAGGCGTGTAACTCTTGGAATCCAGTAAATCCTAAAGGGACGTGTGCTGTCATGGTGTCGATGAACGAGGCCGAGGGACCAGGACGGTGCTACCAAATTGAGACTAGGTGTGTGGACACGCAGACAACAGAAGCAAGGTTGTCTGCGGAAGGTTCCGATAGTGTACCAAAACAGTTGCCACAAGTGTCAAATGCTATGTGTGTGTCTGATTTATGCTCTGAAAGCCCAGATGAAGGGTACGTAGATGCTAATGACATCTGACGACGGCGACAGAACGACCGTGCGTAAATGCCGTTTCATGCCAAAAGAGTGATAAAGCGACTGAATATGTAGTTTGTATATAGGGGAAAGTGTTTATGTATGACGCATGTTTTCCTTGTAAGTATAAAGATAAGCTGTTAGTATTCACTAAATTTGTGAGTCTCTAGATAAAATTATTCGTAATACTTTTTTGATACTGAAATCATTGCAAATGAGAAAGTGTGTGCTGTAAGCAATCCTTTTATTGTGAATGTTTTTAATTAAAAATTAAATTCTGTTAAAGACTGCATAACAGTATTTTATCCTTAGAAAACATACGTCATAACATTTGACAGTTACCATATAAGATAAATATGTCAAGTCTGAGTGGAATTGGTAAGGATGAGGTTCAGACAAGAGCTAGAGCAAGTAGCGACACCCGCTAGACCGCTAGCAGTGGTCTGGCTAGTGGTGATCAGGTGGTGTGAGCGAGGAACAGTACACCAACAATAAAATTTTAAAGCAAGTACCTATCAACAGAAACTACTTCTTGACAACGCTGTGGTTCCTTGCCTTATAAGTCTTTTTTGCAAACTGATATTATTGAAATTAAATTGCATATTTTAATGTTCTATTTATCAAGGAATATTACATTATTTAAGTCGGGAATTGGAGCATCTAAAGCGGTATTCAATATTCCAACTCTGAAAATGGAAAAAAACAAGAAGTTACATTATAATGGATAACGCTAATGACCAATTACCTGACTCAGAGTGCTTAATCTTAATTTGCTCCAAGTCTGTGCCTCACACTGCTCTTAGAAATACAGGTTAGACCTCATAAAACACACAGTCACAGAGTCAATGGAACGTAAATTATTGAAGCTCATGTGATTAATGAGGGCCTACCATAATTCAACATTAGTATGTACGATCTCACTTGAAGCCCATATTTCATGAAATATTATAAATTTAAAATCTATTTTTCCTTAAACTTTTTTACCAGAAAATAATCAAATATCACATTTGTTCGCTATTCACGAGTAGATGTACAGAAAATCGATAAAAAGCCATCAACAGAAATTAAGTACCTACTATTATATCCTTGTTCATTATTCGACTCTGAGTGTGGCAGTAAACTTAAGTACGACTTCCCTAAATTACCTCTATATATTTCAATGTACTTTTTGTTCGAATTAAATTTAAACACGATATATGTAATAACGTTTTAATCTAACTCTAAAGTAACATTAATTAGTCAAGTAATTGTTTTGCCGAATTACATTTTTTACTACATATAAAATGAAATGTACATAATAAATACATATTGTAAATAAAATATGTTAGTATTAAAGCGTTTTCGAACGGTTATGAAGTAGTAAATAATATTAATATTGATATCAGGGTAAACTCCCTTTAATAAGGATTCTGTGGTTTTTGACAAATATTTCAATATGTGTGTTCTGTATTCCAGCGTAATTAATTGTTATTGTTCTGATACTTTATTAACATCGACTATTTATGAAACCATTGCAAAATGAAGTAAGTGCATCGGCAGCCTGTGTGACCAATGACCATTCATCACCTAGCACTTATGGAAAATAAGAATACCCGTAAGATAAGTAAAATAATCAACCTATCTCGCAAAATCTATCAATATTATAGAATTCTAAACATGCTGTGTCAGTACCAATGTGCTAAAAAGCTATTGAAAAAAACAACTGTAATACACTACATAAACTTGATTGAGAACACGATGCGATTTTTTCTATATAGCAAATTTTATTTAATAAAATGTATGATATTTTTATCCCGGGAATCCCGCGAGATTTTCATGTCAAGCGTGGATGAAGTTCCGGATATATTCTAAACAGTAAATAAAAGCGGTAGTGACCCGTTCTCACCTGCCGCAGTCCCGATAGCTAATAGAGCAAACGAGTCCTGGAGTAGACTGCATCTTGGTCCAACTCATACACGATAGACCTACAATCTGCGCAAGATCGCCAATAGGGACGGAATGAGGAAAGTGAAAATCCGGAATATATAACGCAAAACATCGAGAGGCATTTTCCAGTCCAGCAGTTGACACTGATTGGTCGACGACGCCACTCTTCTTACAAGTTATCTTAATGACAGCCTGTAAACGTCCCACTGCTGGGACTCGGGCCTCCCACTATAGGGGGGAACGGGCAGTATACCCGCCACGCTTATCCAAGGCGGCACATCAATTATCTCGATGTGCAGGTTTCATCACGATGTATTCCTTCACCGCTAACACGTGATACTTGGTAGCATGCACATTAGGTCAGAGATCTGCCTAAGTGGCGCATGCGTCCAGCCAGGGTTCGAATCCGTGCCCTTTGAGCTTGGGACGCGTGCGCTAGCCATTACACTACCACGACTCCTTACCGGTTATTAACTTTATATAACTTCCAATGTAATGGACTATAACGCAATTAACTGCCCTTGTTGGACTTTCGAAGATCACTGGAACGCAGATATTGCAAGATACTTGGCATGGTAAATTTTGTGAATGATATTTCTGTTGTTTATTATAATCGGCATTAAACTTGCTTAGTTTGGAGATGTAAAGTGTGTGTGTGTTTGTCTACTAATTAAAAGAATGTGCAATTGTCTACCCTGTGACCCTTAGTCGCATTTCCTAATTTCAGGACAAACGGACTTAACTTACTAACATAATCCCTTCCAGTAATCCATCTAAGTCTACATCCCTTTGAACCATCTTGTATAATATTGCAGAATAAATCTCTACTACAAAATGTTTTAATAGAACACTTAAGAATAGAAACTGATGTAAATATTTCATCAACATTTCAATATTAATTTAATCCAGTCACCGATACCCTTTTCAGTGTAATCACATAGTTTAAAACAAGCATTGAGGTCGAAGATTAATTATATTTGATTAAGAGTTTTATTATTCCACGGCACAAGTTAATGTTGAAAGTTAAAAAGAATTAAGGATGATCTACATCGTAAGAAATAGTTTTTAAATATAGCCCATAAAATCTACATACATACATTCATAATATCACGCCTGTGTCTCATGGGGGTAGGCAGAGACTATGGATCTCCACTTGCGACGATCCTGACAAACAACTCTCGCTTCACCTACTTACATTAACCACTTCATACGTGCACGTATATCTGAAATGCTTTTTACCCGACCTCTCTTAAACAATTCTGATATTTGGTCATGGTGTGTTCGTCCCGGTCTACCGGCAACAACTCTACTATTCACAATACTGTCATATACCTGTTTTGTGATTCTATTTTTATCCACTAACTGACCTGGCGTGAAGTTATGTATGTATGTATTTTTATCCATTCTCTCTACATGTCTAAACCACCTTAACATTTCTTTTTAAACTATTACATCTTCTTTCAATCCACAACGATCCCTTATCACACTGTTTCTTATTATATCATTCAAAATCGATAAAATTTTGTAGTGCTAATCAATAGCTTTGCCGTTGGACATTCGCCTTGCCTTTATAAAGCTACACTATTATTCGGTATAATAATGCAGTATGTGTATTTTCCCAAAATCAACCAATTCGATTCCTAAAGAGGGTAATTGAAAATAAAACTACGTTTTAACAGTTTCAAGTGCGGTATTTTATTTGATTTCACTGGCTCACAAAATAAAAAATTGGTCTATACTTTTGATCAGATCCATCAATTCTTATGTATTTCGATGCAGCGCGTTGTCATTGCATTGACAATGTTTTTATTCCAACGTTTCGGCCACTTTTCAGTATCCGTGATTACGGCAGACTACACTTACTGAAATGTGGCCGAAACTTCGGAATAAAGGTCAAATAAAATATCACGCGTAACACCGCTAAAACGCAGTTTTATTATGTACGCTTGTCACCAAAACTTAATAAAATACTAAAGTATTTGATTTTTTAAAATCCATTGATACCACTTTAGTATTTTTTTAAATCAACCCCGAGATTACTTCGTGTTTTTGTATTATTTCGTATAGGATTAGGCTCTGAAGCCCTACTTGAAATACTCACCTGTATAGCCCCAATATTTCTCTGTGGCAAGCCACCATTTGATTTTGAGTAATAGGAAAATCAATTAATCATTTTATGTTTTAGCGATTATACCTGTTGTGTTATAATTGCTAGAATAAATTACCCAAACTGTCCGTTTAATAATAGTCAGACCTTTATTGATAGCGTTTGGCTTGATGCCCAAATGTTGTATAATTATGGCCACCCTGTTAATGTTGCTATAAAATATCTAATAGTATCAGAATATTGTGTGGGATACCATGGGGTAGTTGTTAGTTATGCGAAAAGTTTCAATAGTTTAGTTATTTGGTTATTTGATTAAGATTTATGAGTTCAATTTTATGATATTTCATTACGAAATTCCAGTACGAAAACTAAAATCGAATAGAATACACATTATTGCATAACATTCAGATACAGTTCAGTAAATATAAGAGCAGAAAACAATTTGACTGTATTATTACTAATATAAATTTCTTCCATACAACCTTAGGGTGTAGAGGCTCATGGCCTCAAGAAACCACGGTACAAGCGTTTTAACAAACAAATGGCACAAACATTCTCATTGTGGATTGCATATTTACGCCGCTTGAGTGATTACCTGTTTCCGCCGCTAAATCGAGTGATCTAGACGTGTTTGGCAAATCGGATGCGACTAACATGTCCACGCAGGTCGCATCCCATACCAAAGGCCTGCCACGTCGCCAGGGAATTAAAGTCATTCATTCGGAACGTCTACCGTCGTCACGTGCAAATGAAGCCGGCATGTTAGCCGTGGCAAAAGCCCTCCGTGACCATTTACCGACACTATGGTGGCAAGAATGACCGTGGTATCCTGGGTCGAGTACTACTGTTCCACAGACGCATGTGTGTGGTGCAGATACGCGAGATCCCAAACGCATATATCTCGCATACGTGCAGCTAAACAAAAGGAAGTATTATCCATCAAAGTTATTGGTATTTGTGGAGGTGGGTAGGTAGCTTGGAACTAGAAACCAGACTCGTTACAAGAAAAGGCAAGGATGTCGGCACGTTCTGAAGTGTTACTTGACTTTAAATTTAATACATACATTGCAAAACTTTTTTTAACTCATTTATTAAAATAGTATTAGATGAAAAGCAAAAGGAAAATTTTGTAATAAGTATTGGAACTGAAAATATTCCATTAATATTCTTTTCTATTTTCATAACAAGCCCGGAGAGTTTTCCAATACTTGTCACCACAAAACCCTTTATCAAAAAGTTGTATATCGACACCTGCTAGGAAGAACATCGTAAATCATTTTCAGTAACTTTTGAGGACGGCGCATTAAAGTTTCTAAAAATTCTTGATGAATTCTGTAACGTTTTTCTAAAGAAATATCTTTAAAATTTGAATCAATATAGATAAATCTTTATTGTCGTCTACTTATTTAGTCATTAAAACGTCTCTTTTGTGTCTTTTTGTGACTTACAATTAAATTTCACAACAAATATTTAAAAAAATTACATTGTAACTCAGACTTACAATCCTATTATGTGAGTAATTTGTTAACACCATATACAAAAAGTATTGTATATCTGAGATAGAGTACATTTATATTATGACTTTAATCGTATTTGAGTTACGATCCGAATAAAAGGCTGGTTAATTAATATGAACGTATAAAGTATATGACTTTTAATTTTCTTAATAAAACAGAACAAAGACAAGACTATAGAATTGACTGCAACAAAAACGCTTTATCAATTACCTACTGAAAAAAACACACCTCTTTGGTAACAAAATAATATTAATCCTTATTACTTACTTACTTACTTTATCACTTACTTATCAATTATTACTTGCTAAATCTTTACTACTTTTAATACTTTTTTTAATAAACACTATGAACACGTATAAAAAAATTGAAAGTCCTAATAATTAATAAACATAGAGATTCTTTACATTAGAAATTTTTGATAACATTATTAACTTATCCTAAAGAAATCAACAAATAAATGCAATTGAATATTTTAGAATAGAACTCAAAATAGATAATTATGCGGATGCTTTAAAAAATAAGGAGGGTAGTATAATTTTAAATCGACATGAAATGAAATAGTTAATATTATTACTCATAATCAGAGTTATTTTTTGACTGAGTACAATTGAGATGGGGTAAATTAGTAAAATAATCGTGATAGGCTGCTGGAATGGCTCGACTTTTACACAAAGTCATTAAATCTTTATACTTTGCTAACGGTAAAGGCAAAGGTGCTTTATACGCTTTTGGAATGTAGTTCGGAATCTCTTGTTCGATCTGAGTTTCTGATCTGATCTATTGGTACGACGCGTAAATGCTCGAAGATTAACTGGTCTACGATAAGCTAGATCAATTGTCATCTCACTGTCGCTTAAAGATTCGTATTGAAACTTGATTGTGTTTGGTACGTCACTGACACAGCAAATGTGCATAATTTTAGTCCAGAAGACTTTTGAATTGTTCATGTCGTATTCCCAATTTTTGTAATGAAGCATAAGTTGTTTATAATCCAATATCATTTCTTGGTTAACTTCATTAACCATATACGGCTCGCCGCTTGATTTTGCACATCTTATTAAAGTCACCCATTGCTGAGGAATGTAGATAACTTTGTTTTTTTTCTCCGCTCAATTAATGCATGTATTGCATCGCCTTCTGACTGTGAATGCCCGACTTCGAAAAAGTGGTGGTTTATGTCTATATTAAATAATTTGGTAGCATATGCATACATTGCGAATACTGTTCTGACCACCGGGTCAGAATAAAAATAGAACAGTATCAGCATAAAAGTTAAAGTCTTTATACCCCTCTTGAACCTTGGTTTTAATAAAGTCGAACACAAAACTACTGATTTCGTTAGATCCTTTGCGTCCTGTGATCTCGTCCCACAAGTAGCAGTACCCTTTATGTTTACCAATGCCATATATCGTGAAATTACAAGTAGCAAGTTTTCTTTTGTAATTAAATGCTGACACTTCTGACTGCGGAGTATTCAATATTTTTTGTAAATCGTAACAAGCTGTAACAACAGAATCAGAGTGCTCGGCTCTTTGTTTGTCAATGTCTTTTAAAGCTCTGACTACATTTTTATTAGCAATATGTAAAGCTTGTTCGTATTCTAGATTAATTTTTGTCAGCAGTTGTTGCATTTCTGAATAAGTTACATCGTGGGCATTGGTTCTTTTTGAGTTTATTAAAGTCTATATTATATTCTGTGCAAAAGATCTCTCTATACTGTCTTAAAGTTGCAACTAGGTGATGAGAATAGTTTTCTTTCATCCATTCCAAATAAAGTTTGTGCAGTTTTGGTAAGTTCAGCTGTTCATCCAGGTAAAGTTTTGATCATCGTTTTCTTACGTAATATGAATCTACTAATGGTATTTGAGAAATATGGTCGCGAACGTATTGTTTCACTTGGTCAGGAACAGCATTGTTTCGCGTGCTGTGACAACCTCTCTTATCATAAGAGAAGTGTCCTGTAGTAGACTTATCTTTTTTTTTTTTGTAGCCACATGTCGCTAATCGAAAGGGTGTTTAAGAACATTGTCTTATTGTTGTATCATTGTCACTTCTTCACCTTTGAGCAAATAGCATTCGAAAGACGGAAGTAGGTTCAGAATCAAATCATGGTAAGTCAATGATAATAAATGAGTTAGTCAACCAAACCTGTGACTTATTACGGAGAAAATAATTGCAACTAGATTTACAATCTTTTGTCTGACTTTCTGAATTGTTATTCAAGAATGAAAAAATTGTAGACACAGATACAATGAAATTGTTTTCAATAAAAAAAATACTATGTCCAAGAATAAAAATGTATATTGAATTGCAATTATTTTCATGTTCAATAAGTTGTAGCTGACCTAAAGAGTTCTGCGTAACTAAAGATAGCTTTTATTCCCATTAATAGACCCTTAGTTACAATGTTTTTCCACGTTCTAAATCTAAAATGCGCAGGAATTCAGATACAAGGGTAAGAGCAAAAAATAGAGGATTTTTTTCTCAGCGTAAATATGATTGATACTCAAAATTGCCAAAAACTGAGTTACAATGTTGTTCCTAGCAGGTGTCGATATAAGCATCAGGACCTTTTAAAAAGGTTCAGATATAAAAATGTCATCAGAACAAGAATTCCTCGAATAGATTTTAATTAAGAAGGACAGCTATTTTTGTAATTAGGTTGAAAAAGAATTTTTAAAGCTACTAAAATTAGTCTTATTACGGCACTCTACCTTTGGAGTTTAGAACAAAACGTTCCACATATGAATGTTCCTGCCAGAGTTCCCAATAAAAAGTATAAGCCCAAGAAATGCTTAACCTTCCGTCGTGAGGAATGATATGTTCTGTTGATACACAATTGATATAGATCAACAGTAAATAATGCCAAAGGCTCTGCTAAATGAAGAAAATAAACGTAGGAAAGCGTACCTTGATTTATTTATTTTGAAACTTATACATTGAAAAGACATTTTTTTTATTATTCTACTAGCCCCTAAACTAGTTTGCACTAGTGTGTGTGGTGGTGATAGAGGCAAGTGTCCTCTCCCATAATGTAAATGGTCGTCTTTTATTTATCTTAAATGTGGTGTGCGCTTAAACTACACTACGTATTTTTACTTTCACAATGACCTGTCGTTACCAGACCGAGGTATCAAATTTTTGCGGTACATAACCTAAATATGAATTCAGATATTGAATTCCTGTCCACTACAGATATTGGATGGCATGAATTTAACCGCTATAAACAGATATCAGAATTTTCCAAGCATTCAAAATTATAAAAAACATTTGATAGGGCCTAATATAATATTTTAGCTTTGGATCATTTCGTTGTATTACATTGAGTCAAATCGATATCTATTGTCTCGTCTTTGCTTATATATTTATAAAGCACCTAGGTTGTGTCCGCGACTTCGCCCCGCTTTACTTGAAATTACCACGAGATTCCCGAAGCACAAACTACTGCAATTATAGTTTTAGTAAATACTGTGTCGGAATAAGCTAATTTTTGTATACATCCTAACAAGTTCAAACCGTTCCCGCGAAACTTCCTGCGCGATTCCCGGGATAACGAATATCACATATTTTATTACACAACACATATTTTTTTATTGTAGGTGAAAAAATCACATTGAAATTCGATTTTGTTTTTAATCTGGTAATTTTAAGTAATTCATAGAAAAATTCCAGCAAGATTCCAATTTTTTAAAGTAGCGCATATTTTAAGTCTAAAAATTGTCTATCGTTCAGTGTAAACTGGCCCATTTAAATAGAAATTGGCCCAGTAGTTTTTACGTGAATCCCGAACAAATAGAAAAAATCTAAAAACTTTCATCGTGTTCTTCACCGTATATATAGTCTATCCCAGTTGTTGTTTTTTTAACAGCTTCAATGTACAGACTAGACGTTTTTAGAATATTATAGATATCTTCAAGCTGTGATTGGGTGGGGGAAGCCTTTGCAGGCCTAGCGCACTGCAACGCATAGGTCCTGGGTATGATTCCCAGCATGTAAAATCTTGTAAACTAACTTTCCGTAATTTATTATCTGAGTGTCTGGAAGCAGCCTCAGAGTTAGTCCATTTTATATAAACCATAACACAAGCATTGCTCGCTTAGCTTGTATATAAGTAATGTGTTTGATTTAACTTTTCTTTTTTAAATATTGATCACACGGTATCTGGAGCCGTGAAAATGTGGTTTTATAAATAATACATTAATGTTCAACTTGTGGAATAATCTTCAAACTAAATTGCATCAGACGAGAACCACATAAACCCCAGCATAATCTCAGCCAAACTGGACGTCTTTGACTGACACCAAACAACGGGTCTTGTGGTAAGCCGAAAAGTTATGTTTACTAAACAGAACTTTTTACACACAAATACACAATACTGGCTTTAAAATGATAAATATCTGTTATTTACTACGGTCTGGGTGTCTGGAATCGTCCCCAAAGTGGTCCGTTGTATATTACCCATAACACAAGCGTAACCTGCTTAGCTCGGTGATGTGCAATGTATGTGAATTTTCTGCCGATTTATTTATTTATCTTACAACTATGTGCATTTCAATGTTTTTGAAAATGAAACTGCATAATATTTTTTTTTAAGCTTTCGCGACTAGTATACACAATAAAACTACGTTTTAACGGTTTTAAGCGCGGCTATTTATTTGTTTTGAATTATTCCGATATTTCGGCCACTTTTCAATAGCCGTGATCACAGAAGACAATAACGTCAAGTGTCAATTAGTATTGTCAAAGTTTTATTTAGCCTACCGCCAACTTGTTCATTTTAATTATTCAGTTTTAATTTTTGTTCGTGGTTATTATTTAATCCATGAGAGGCTCATCTAATTTAGCACCGCTTCGCAACATGTTGTGACTTAAAGAGAAGAAGCGGCAGCAAACATGCCTAACTCTAATAACGTCGGAATAATAAAAATCAAATAAATTAACGCGCTCGAAATCGTTAAAACGTAGTTTTATTAAAACTGCACTTCAAATTATTAGCCCTTCAAACGTCCATCAAAAAATCTCATTAAATTTTAAAATCAGTTAATTAATTTACGTCTCCAGTTTACGCCTTAACGAAAAAAACTTTTCTAATAAAACCGGTGTATATTAAAAAAGGTGTTTAATTAAAAACAGTGAATTCAACATCTGATTAATTAATTGTTTGCAAATGTAGTTTGAAACAGTTTAAAATTCGATTAATGAACGGTGAAATTTAAAAATTTGAAATGGTTTCCTTTTTATTATTTTAAAAGATGATTTTTCAATCATCAGACAAAGTTATCAGTAGAATAAATTATAACCTGAGCAAATTTAAAAGTAAAACCATTCAACAGTTTTATTCATGCGACCGACATGTTTAATTTTTCGATGTTATCTTATTCTAATATTTAAAGCTGAAGAGTTTGTTTACTTGCTTGAACGCGCTAATCTCAGTAACTACTGATTTGATTTAAAAAAATCTTTCAGTGTTAGATAGACCATTTATCAAGGAAGGATCATCACCCTAAAGCCAAATTTTTTTCTTACTATTTATGAAATCGCGGGTAGAAGCTAGTACTATATAATAATAGGGTAAAAAAGTTATTGTTAAGACTAAGAAATTCATGAAATTACAATTGCATGAATAAAACATTTAAATTTGGTCAGGTTACAATTCATTTGACTTTTATCTGATGAATGAAAATCGGCCCGAAATGATATTATATTATATCATTAGTACATTAGTACTAATAACCGTTTTGTAGTATTACAGCTGGATAATATACAATTATTGCCCATATTTATTGTTTATAAAAAACAAAATCTTTCTAAATTTTATTAGGTATATAATTTTACGCGTATGTTGTAACGTTTGAAATATTGTCAAAAATCACTTTTAGGGAAATTAAGTCTGTAATTAATGACACTATCTTGAATGGAAGTTAAAAATTGAAAATCATTCTTTGAATATGGACTCATGTACGCACACATTCGCTTTTACGACTTGCCAAATAAATGTTTGAAACCGCTACACAAGGTAACATCGCACGGGTGTTCAAAAATTTGAGAAATTGTCTGGCCGTCTTTAATTGGGTCAGAATAATTGTTTGAAAGAAAGGGAGTAAGATCGTTCTTTGTTTAAGGCAATTGATTGATGATACCAATGTAAACCTGTTATGTAAACAAAATGTTTCTGAAATCCTTTTTTCAAAATGCTCTTTTGGGACCCGTTTCGAACATTCATGGCAAGCCTCGAAACAACGCCAACTTGAATTAATGTGTTACGTTAGTAAATTATAATAACATGAATTATCCTTTGTGTAGAAATGCCAAAATCTAATACAACAACTTTATTTGTCTAATGCTCGGACTCCATCTGAGATAATGTTATAGTTATTGACTCTGGTGAAAATGCGTCTTCTTTATAGCGTTAAAACTTACGCCGATAACTCCATCAGTATACCTCCTCTTCGAATGTCCGAAGTATTATCGCTCCAGGAGTGATCTAGAAACAATCACAAAAATGGAAACATCGGAGCAGACTCTAAGTCTAATGTTAAGGGATAAACAGGCCAGACCACTCCTGGAACGGTACTGCTTGAAAATAGCGAATGATGCTATTAAGAGGAATAAAACAAGGTAAATTCAGGATGACAGAACACGTTTTATATAGTAGATGAAACAACTGTATAAACATGACTATATGTGTGCATGTATGTGTATATATGTATAAATAACCGTTCATATAGTCCATGACTAAGTCAAGGGAAATAGCAGGGCTATCTTGGCCCTATAAAAAAAGCTACATTAGCATATACATATATTATCCATCAATATTTAACGTCATTACAATTAATAACAATGTCGCATCACATATAATGCGTTAAAGCCATCGCTACAACCGTGCGTAACAGTCATTAATTATAACATTATTCCAAATGGAGCTGTAACATAAGACAACTACTCAATAATAATTGTTTCATTTTTTTTAAATTAAATTCACAAGCTAGAAACACATCATACTCTCGTACGCAACGCATGTACTCGTAAATCACGTTGTAGCTATGCAGTTTAATTTTTTTTAGGTATAACTCGTTTTGTTTTTTACCAGTTGGTAGACGTATAAGTTAATATACCTACTGTTTACTTATTTACAAAGTGTGTTACATCATTATGTAGAAATATTTCAGAGATTTAAAAAGATTAACACAAACATAATTTCATTTCAGCATATCTGGAACCCAAATTCTGCTATCATAAATCTGATCAAAATCACCGAACACTATCCTCTCAATCTTAGGTTTGTCTGATTTCGATATTCTGTTAATGCCAATGGCGTGTCACTAGATATTTTTGAAGTGATAACTTCTTACGAGAGCGTAATCCGCTTCGTTACGTAACGCGTTGCGGCGCCAGCTGTCTGGCTTCCCTTTCTCTCACGCATACGGCAGCGGTGGGCAGGCTCCTCCTCTCTCACTCTAACCCACGCACATACCATTTTATATACATAAAATTTAAGTAATAACCTAAGTTTTTCTCAAGTTAAACAATTTCAATATTAAATAGTTCAACTTAGATTAGTTTAAGTTATCACTTCTGTCGGGCGTACCAAGACGCACAAGCTAAAAAAAAATATTGTAAGAGTTCAACAGACAGGCAGACAGCCCACCTGATTGAAAACGGTTATCATCGCCTATGGACATTAGAACACCAAAGGAGCTGCCAATGTGCTGCTGCTCTCTAAAAAAAGACTTGAACATGGCCACTAATGCCGGAACACAGCTCAAGGTTGTTATGGCGGCATACTCTAGACCAGAGATGGTACCCATTCAGACGAGCAAATACCTAGCTGTGGGTTGTTTTGTCGCCTCTTACGATAGGCCGCCCGGCCGCAGAAAATTGTATTATTTCTCCATTCCTGCACGGATAATTCTAATATTTATAAGCGAAAACTAGCCAAATAAACGTTTAACATTTTACTAGCTTTTCTATATTCATTTAGCACGCCATTTCTGTTAATGGTTATATAAATTTTTTGAGAAATATTGTGGATTTAGTAGAATTTTTTACTATTGCAATGGAATAGTATTGTTACAACCTAGGTGCCGATAAAGACAAATTCCACGTACAGATTTGTAGAAGCACATTTATTACCCGTCGGTATTTGAACTTATTGTAATTCTTTTATGATCTTCTTTTTTTGTTTACTTATTTATTGGCCTACTTTTCTAGAGAACATCCCCATTGTTTTATTGCACTCATTTGCGGCCGACTCATTGGCCAGGTGTTTCGTATTATGTCGAATACGATATGGGCACATTGCATATGTGCAGTATAAATAGATAGCCTGATCGAGGGAGGGGGCAGTCGAGCGAGAACCACGATCAAGGCGAGACGTGTGTACATTCTTTGCGCGTTTTATTGAATTACGACCTTCTGCATTACGTTTGGATTTGTCGTGTTCGGTTATATTTGAACCTGTGTTATACGTGTTTATATAGTTTTAATAAACTCTATCATAGTTCCAACGGCATTTTAATTCGAGTCCCGCTAAACTCGTAACAGTACTTTAAATATTTATTCGCAACGCCTTTGGGTTGTTATTCATATTAAATTAGGTGTACTATAATCAGTTTCATACATATAATAAGCTCAAATGCCTCACAGTTCGTAGAATGTGTGTGATAGCACTTGTTTATACCTAAGATAATTTAATATAGATTGATCACCTCATATTTAAGTTACTTTGTATTTAAAATAGCATAATCTATTTATTCGATCATTGCCTAGGCGAAGGAAGTACAAATTGATAAGACCTCCATAAACCGACTCTGTGAGTCTTCTGTTTGTCCACTTCATTCAACACATCGCTCTACTAATTTTATTAGAAACGTGAGGTGATAATCTACTTGAAGCTGAGAAAGCGAAGTCATCTTGATTTTTAGCCGTGTCAAAGTTTTCCATAGTAATGTGTAGAGTTATTTAAGTAATGATATCTGATACAGGACAGTAGTACCGTGCGTCACTCTGAACTCATTCAGGAAAACACAGATCTGAAGATTCGTAAAGCCTTTGGTGTTTCTATTGCAAAGGTCGATTTTAATTGTTATTATTTACATCAGCAGCACACCCAATTGAAATTAATTTGTTTGAAGTATATTAATAGATAAATCATTTCTCAAGCTATTCTTAGAAATAAATGGATGTATGATTTCATAATTATGTTCCTTAGATACACGTGCTCATATAAATCAACTTGATTAAATTGCTCCATTATTATAATAACAACTTATTAGGAGATAAAATGTAAAGCTCAAATGAAATTTCAATCAACTTTTTGTCCATCACTACAAATATATTTAGCATAATTATTTTAGCATTATATAATTATTGTTTATAATCTGTCTGACAGTTAAGCTCACATTCTAAATAAACAGTTGATGGATAAATCGATTCAAATATTCAAACATTGAAATTAAAAATATTACATTCATACATACATAACTTCACGCCAGGTCCCTTGCGGTGTAGGCACGAACAACAGAGCGCCATACAGGCTTATTCTTACACACCTCACTTCCTTCTTTGACATTCATAGCTCTTTTCATGCACGCTCGTCTGTTCTTAAGGCTCCTGACATCACCTTCTGCTAATACACGATCAATTTGATCATGGAAGGTGTGTCGTGGCCTTCCGCGACTTCTGCATCCATCCACTTTTGCATTGTATATCTGTTTAGTCATTCTTTCATCATAAATTCTTTCCACATGCCCGAACCACCGGAGCATTCCTTTCCTTACCTTCACCCCCCCCCCCCCCCTTCAATTAAAAATATTATCTATGCAAAAGCTGTTATTGGATGTTAAGAAACATAAAAAAGCCTTCTTAAATTTAAATTCCTTCTTAAATCTTATTACCTACTGAGATCTTATTACTTTCTGCTTTATGCACATTTGTGCATAGTCTTATATGAACGGTTCTCACATTTCTTGAACATTTTTTTAAAATACTTTTTTCTTATTTATCTTTTCGATTATATTATACGTGTAGTATAGTAAAAAAAACAGAAGTAAAAGATTCATAGAACCTTCAAAAAATATATTCTATTGTAAAATTATGCCTTTGAACTCTTAACGTAATTTAAAGTTCTTTGAAAATAATTAAGTTAAAAAGCTACTGTGATATTTTGGGACAAACAATTATCGATACATTTTCATTTACAATGTATTCGTTTTTATCATTTCTTTACAAAAAATTACTTACTTTCAATGTGTTTTTTTTTATTATTCGAAAGTTGTGAAGGCACCAAAAAAGAGATATCGACCTTGCATGATTATGAGTTATTATTTAATTTTATGCAAAAATGTGGACACCGCAAAATAACTTTGATCAAAAATTTTGAGAAACGCTCATATATTATTAGAAGCGACGTCCTAAAATATGATACTTTTGTATCTTGGATGGAGAATACTACGAAGAATAATCTCAGTACTTTGAAGTGTTGATGGTTATGTTTTATTTTATCTGATTAATATCGCTAGTATCAATTCTTGGTAACGCAGGTAACATCTGATAAACCTCATTAGTGGGTTGCGTGGTCGCACCGTCGACGCTACGTTGTTTTAGATATATTTTTAGTGACACGCCACGTAATATGTAGCGTTGTTTCAATGGATTGACGGATGAGATGGAGCGGGGAAGGGTGATGCGTTGCGCTATCGAGGCTCCATGCCTGTGCGATGACGGACAGTGTTCCACTGGTAGAGTGCCATAATCCAATTAAGGGAGATATCCAGGATCATTTATTGTTTCTACATTTATTTCGTTTGAGGCCTAAGCCGCGACAAGTGCAGAACCTTGGGGGGATAATTCGCGACCCGTGTGTGGGATTTTCCAGATCGGGGGTGGCACTAGCATGCCCAGTCAAAACTAGTGCCATGCTATTGCCACTCCCCAGTTAGGGATACCCACTAAAACCCCTGGGTGTTCCGTCCTGCGCATTATGCCAGGGCTACGGGTATATACCTAGCTTCTCCAAAGCCCTGGCAGGCGTGGACCTCACAAGACCATTTCCACCGTCGGGGGACTTCCTTTTATCCCCTGGCATCTTCAAGCTCTGTGTGTGTGGGGCGGTTTGTAACTCGCCCCACGGGAAGACAGGGGAGCGCGCGCGGAACCCTCGCGCTCTAGTCTGACGGTATGTGCAGGTGAGTGAGAACCCCTATACCCCAAGGGGCTCCACCTGCGCCGCCCGCTTACGGTGGCCGAAGGTCTGTGCTGGCCCTCCGGCGCCGGTGCGTCCCCCTTTGCAAGCATAACGTGCTCGCAAAAGGAGGAGACGGCGTCTCATCCAGAGGGAGGCATAATAACATTAGGCTCTAACTATAAAACCGCGTTGCAGCAGCACACCGCCGCCGAAACTGAGGCGCGGCATCGCCGTCGAAACGTGGTCATGTGTTTAGGTACATAGTTCTCTGTGTAAGTAAGAAATTTAAAAAAACTTGTTAGGACTTTCTATATTTTACGGATTTGGTAAAAAATGGTTTAAATAATGTTTTTTTCCGGGTTAACTTTTACTTGGTGACTGTCATCTTTAGTGTTCTTCTTCCATGGTATTACGGATAAAATACTTAAAAAAATAAGCCACTAAAAGCCATAACGAAAGGGATTACAGTAAACCGTTGATGACTGTAAATCTTTCTAACCTCTTTTGTTCGAAACAAAACGAAATAGAAAACCGAAAGAAAATCAATAAACCCTTTTTAGTCAAGGGATTACGTGTGTCAGCAATAGTTTTTAAAATGCTCTACGTTTTTTTCTAAATACGGTGTTACGAAATTCTTTTATGTTCAACAAAACTTACCCACTTGATATTAAAAACGATTCGGTGTATAAAAACCTTATAAAAATAACGAACGCTATAGAAACCATATTATGATAGCTACAAAATACATACATCGAACTATTTTCACTTATGTCCTTGGCCGTGTGTTGGAAAGGGATGCGTAACTACTACAGTCGTACAATGCTAATTTCTAAGGTTGTCTATTTTTAATTTTCGCCTCCTATTCTATGGAGGCCGGGGTAATTTTCACTTTTTAAATTTATTTCCCCCTTGTAGGTATTCCACCTTTTTATTGGAATGAGTCTCTTTTTTGTTATTTTTAGTTTTTATCCTGACACGGTTTCAATATCTGTAGTTTTTACTCTAAATGTGAAACGATTACTTTTTCTTCTTCTATTAAAAACAGCTAAACTTACCTACTTTCAAAGCAACACAATGTCAAAGCATATATTTTTGGTAATATTAGGTATAGTAGTTAACAAAGTTTTTAACACAGAACATAAATTCTGAGTGCAATTTTTGTTAATCTTGCAGTTTTCACTTCAGAACCTATTCCGGAAGGTTGATTCATGGCAAATTGAGTTTCATTTTTCATTTTTCCTTTTCGAAGGCAGAAAGACTGTAAATAAAAATAGTTCAATTAGTATTTTCTTAAGTTTTAGCAAATAGCACACATAATTAAAACTACGTTTAACGGTTTTAAGCGTGGCACTTTATTTGTATTTTATTTCGACGTTTCCGATTACTTTGTTTACCACTTTGTCATTTGTTTGATTTTTATATTCTGACAGGTTTTAATCAAGTATGAATGCTTTCATCTCATGTTTAAAAAGCCGGCCCTAATTTTTTTGAATATTTTAGAATAAGTTGACTGGGAATAACATTAATATAATATCTTATACATATATAAAATTAATATACCTAATATAAATAACACAATACAGGTAAAATGACAAAACATAATTATTATAAATTTGTTCCAACATGTTTTGAAACTTGTTAAACCTGGCGATGTCCGATATGAAGCTTTGGAGATATATTATTTCGTATCTTAATATATCTCGATTAATTGTATTGATAGACGAAGTAATAATATTATTTCTTTAAATCAATTTTCTAAGTATCGTATCTAAAATATATCTAAAAGATTAGATTTAGAAAATACTATTGTTCGAATGTCTACATTCATGAACCAAATGTCATGTCACAGTTAACAGAATAGAATATCTTAATAAATAGTTGGTAATGAAGGAATATTTGTTGAGACACACACACATACACACACACTTTGACGTCTATTGATCAAAAATATCGAATATATGAGTCGTATAATTCTAATATCCGCTAACTCCACACGCAACATATTGTCAGTAAAAGCAAAAAAGTGTTCTAATATCTCGGATTTTGGAACAAATTCGAAAGTTTGATGTCAAATTATTTGGAAGTTGGCGGTTTTTGGTATAAAACGAACAACATGACATACGAGAAATTTCATAGACTATCTAGAAACATCCATAACTTAATTTTGTTTTTTAAGGGAGTTGGCCGATATTATCGGCCATCGCTAGTCAAACTTATACCGATTACAAATATTTGAATTGAAAATACTTGTAATACGTATGCATATGGTAGTTTTCTTGTCGTTTAAAATCATGATGGGACATAACCTTATATTTATCATTTGTGTTTAAATTAATAAATAATTTATGATTCATAATTACACTCTTTGGTGGGTATAATGCCCTGGTAAATAGCACATTGATATCACGATGTAAAAAATATGTAGAAAAAATAAACATTTGTAGTGCATGAATTTGGAATAAAGATGTATTTTTAAAAGTGCATTTTATTATATTTGTTGAACCTCTATTATCTATCTATCTATATATATATATATATATATATAATATCATATATAATATAGTGACAGATGACTTATTAATAGTCATATATGGATGTATAGAATAAATCTCCTTTATTGCTCGTTTCGAAAGTTATTATACATTTCATCTGTTACAGCTACATACTACGGTATGTACGTAACAAATATACAAATATATAATAGTATTTCTTTCATACAATTATATATGCGATTAATCTAGTCAACAAGATACCACACCTTTTTCAGATAGGCACTCGCCTTTGTCAAAAGAATTCCACAATCATAAGCTTTGATCTGCACCATATCTCTGTCAAGTATATACGTATATACTATACGAAGTAGTATGTAAGAAGTTGTAGGTCTGTTGTCATTGTAGATATAAGTACTATAACAGTACAGCAAACGCACTCAATTAGGAATCAACTTTTTTTATTAACTAAACAATTATCAAATATTTTTCTAATAAACCATTTCCAATAGTGGTAACTGCTGCTAGCTGCTACGTGTTGAAATTTACAATTACTTCTCTTTTCTTTCACGTTCTTCCAATTATTTAAGGTCAGCACAATAAGTCTTTTCCTACCATTTTTTCGTCTCCGCTGTTTCATTCCTGAAGGAACAGCGAAGAAGAGCGATTGATTAAAGTTGGTGGAGACGTCGAGCTTCTTCATCATTGTGTTCAGTTCTTCACAGTATACAGTAACGATCATCCTGATTGGTAAGAAGCTGTGATGAATCACACTGCCACTAGTCCACCAAACCGTGACCCTCACTTTACTAGGGGTAAGTTATCGTTTAAGGCATGGTTAAGGTGCTGAACCAGAATCCAATCCAACCAACGTACTGAGTACTCGCAACTGTCAAACAGAATCCATTGTTCGTCGCACGTAACAATGCGGCTCAAACTTCCTTCGCATGTGTACCCGTTGATCAGTGCAAGACATATCTCGACGCGTACGTTGCGCTAGCGATCATTGCGTCCGTGGGGAGCCCATTTGTCAAGCATTTTACCTTGCCAATTTGATGCAAATAGACCAATATTGTTTCGATGCTACTAACGTCGAAAGCAGCTGCTAATTCAGGCGTAGATTGGGTACCATCTGCCTCTACAATCAATCACCTTTAATTCTTCATTGTCGACTAAAGTTTTCGGATGACCACGAGGTTCATTTTTTAGGTCAAAAGTAAATTAATTTAAGTTGCGTGCCGTTTATGCAACGTTGCTGCCACTACGGATTCCATAATTAATCGGTTTTTTTTTGGCTGGTGGCAGGGCATTTGCCCGACCGGATGGCTTCCACTCCTAGTCTAGAGTATGTCGTCATAAAAACCTTGAGTTGAGTTCCGGCATTAGTGACCAGGTTCCAGTCTCCCTTAAGAGAGCAGTAGCACATTTGTAGCACCTTTGGTGTTGAAAATATCCATAGGCCATGGTAACCGCTTTCCATCAAGTGGGCCGTCTACCTGTCTACTGAACTCCTGAAATATAAAAAAATACGTATGACAAAAAAGATTCAAATGCGATTAAAACATAATGCTAATCAATAAACAAATTACTAATTTTGAAAAAATAATTCCATGTTTCTTGTGAAGAAAAATAACGGAGGCGCCATGTGAAATAAAAAATTCACAGCGTTGAAGGTAAGTTAATAAAAGAACTTAAGGCCACTCGTAACGAGATAGGCCGTTTTATCTATTGCCATAATATTATTTATTTATTGTTCAAGTGGTGTTTTAACTTGTTTGTAGTAGGTATAACCAGACATTTCTGTGATAATTTTATCAGGCACACAAGTGCCTCAAAAATGAGAACTGTAGAATTCACGACTTTAAAATATATTGCTGTAGTGTGTCGCCTCCCTTGCCTGCGAGGCAGATTTCTTTTAATTCATTTATTTTAACATGATTCCTTTGAAAATAGTAATTTCGTATTGTCCGTCGTATTTAACCGACTTCCAAAAGAAGGAGGTTCTGAATTCGACTGTATTTTTTTTTTGTATATTTGTTACGCGATTACTCCGTCAATTGTAGACAGATTTTCATTTTTTTTTCTTCATTTGAAAGTGTATAATTCTCAGGGGATCGCATAGTTACCAAGTCAGAATCTGATGAGTAGATCCCAGAAAGACCGAGAGCAACCCTTGTTAACGATTGCTACACTCGTCAAAAAGCAAAACTTGTATACGTGTACCAGTAGTACAATTTACTAAGAGCTAGGCATGTTTGCTGAAGAGTTTCTTACGCCGCTTCTTCTCTTCAAGCCGCATGTAACGAAGTGGTGAAAAATTTGATAATGCTCCCATAGAGTAATTAAATAAAATTAAAACTAAATAATTAAAATGAACAAATTGGCGGTAGGCTAAATAAAACTTTAAATATACTCATTGATATTTCACATCTATGTCTTCCGTGTCACAGCTACTGACAAGTGGCCGAAACATCGGAATAATAAAAGTCAAATAAACTACCGCGCTTGGAGCCGTCAAAACGTAGTTTTATTAACAATATAATTTTTTACATTTATTATTATCTTATGTTAAGACAACTATGAATTATATTGGATACAAAAGTATTTAATGGTATGTTAGCGTTACAGAGATTTGAATGAACTTTTTATATTTAGTACGCATTTTGGCGTAATTAATGAGGTTTGTTACAAACATGTCACGTGGTGCTACAAAGGGTGGAGTCGATTTCAAAAATGCGGTTTGCATAGAGCGTTTACCAGCTAGTGTTTGAGTAACTTGTTTTTTAAAAAAGTTTTTAAATACAAAAGTAAAAAGAGCCCAAACACGACGGGTCTATCTTGTTTAGTACAGGAGTGCCTATGGCCACCTTCTAACTCCATCATCAGATCAGCTTCCATATTATTACATTGTCATGCGATATACATATGCGTACAAAATTTCAGCTCAATCGGAAACCGGTAAGTTGGTCAAATTTAACTTGCAAGATTCAGCCCGAACTTACATACATACATAGGTACATTCATTGCAAGTTAAATAAAAGCTTATAAAAACAGCAAAGTTTCTGTTAGTAACGAGAAACAGGCTTGGACAGTATAGCATACGTCAATGTGACGAACTTTAACCCTGTATGTATTCATAAAGAAACACTCGAACATTAAGGACAGGAATCGTGTAAAAGGTAAAAGTGGATTAAGTATGTATGAGGCTATTAGCCTGTCGACGACTTGTCCCGAATGTATATTTCAGAGGACCGGTCCAAATTATGTAATTCAGGTAAAGAGCTGGTTTAAGAGACAGGTGTTTCACCCTAATATATACATTGACATGCATATATATAAATATATACACTTAGAAGAGACGTCGACTCTTTAAGTGTATTTTACCTATGCCTAATGGAGATGTGTACATTATATAACCCGTGGTAGTTCACTGCAAAAGCAAGTAACTACTACTTAGGCAGTTTTCTGACCTGATGTGCATGTTATCAATCACCACGGTGAAGGCACACATCGTAATGAAATCTATATATAGATCGAGATAATCGGTGTCGAAAACCTGCCCAATTTTTTAAAATGGTGTTTTGCAGACTACCTGCTTGGCAGCCAGGCATGTTACACACGGACCTTATCTGCTTTCGAAAAGCCCACTCCCTACCCTGCTCTTCTACCATGCTCCAACCTTCATACTCTACGTATGTAAGCTGTGGAGTTAGCTTCTTCCCGCAATTTTTCCGCAGCACTATAATCTTGGCTTCAAAAAGAACAAAAAACTTTTATAGACCTAAGTAGTTAATTCTTAGTAGGCCAATATAGATGTCCATATACATGTCTTTAAAAGCCAGTCTCCCAACAGGACTTTTACAAATAGTTTATGAAATTTCTTGCATGACAAAACAAATAAATTTTATTCAAATAAATTGCTTTTATTTTAAATAGCCAATTATATTAAAATTCGTCAGTAAGTAAATCTATATTAATAATAGCTGACCTGGCCACGCGCTGCTGGGACTCAATTTTTTTTAAAATTAAAATGTGTTCTATCCTATGTACTAAGTTGGAACAAACCCCGCAAAATGGAAAAAAATTGTCATCATAATCGATTGTATACTTCCAGCAGGGCCGGATTTAAATTTGTGCCGCCCTGGGGCACTGAAAATGCCGCCCTATGACTTAAATTTTATTTTAATAGTTTTGATATCTTATTTTATAAGAATTAGAATAACTAATTGATTGCAGGAAATTTATTATGTATTATATATAATACATAATATGAAATATATATTATTAATATATATTATATTTATAATAATATATTATATATTATTGGATAATTCTCCAATTTTAGAAAAATTCATTAATCAATTAAAGTTTCTGTTATCAAAAAGACATACACAATTTGAAAATATTTTTAATTCTTCAAAAACACTACATAAATTTATCAATTCCAGAAAAAAAAACAACTTTATTTTTTCAAACCTTTATAGAAATAAATTAATTAAACTATTTGAATAGTTTTTACTTAAATTTCCTATATTATAATATACAAAATTTTAATTTGATACATAATACTTAAATTATATTTCTTGATAAAATGTTTATTTAAAAGAATTAGTTAATTATAAGTATATTGTATTAAAAAAAAATTCTCACTTTCCAAATTTTGCCGCCCTAGAAAATTTGCCGCCCTGCCCCTAGTGTAAATCCACCACTGACTTCCAGAGTTCATCACGGTCAAACACTGTGACACATAATTTATTTATATAGATTATAAAGAGGAAAGACTTGTAATTTTGTATGTTTGTAACGAATAAACTCAATACAATATAATAGGGACTGATTTCAAAAATTCTTTCACCATTAGAATGCTACATTATGTCAGATTATTATAAGCTATATTTATTACTAGAAAAAATTTGGTATCCTTACTAAAACTTGAATAATGTAACCCAAGATGTAAAAAAATAGTGTTTGAGTGGATCCGAGGATAGTTTAGATTCACTATCAGACCCGGTAGGTGGCCCTGGAACCGGGTTCCAGATATTTTTTATTTTTTCGGGTCTGCCGGAACCGTTGCTAGGTATATTTCGGTGAATACAAAAGTTAAACATATGAGCCACCGTCATTCATATACCTGTTATAAGTGAATATTTTAACGTTTTTTAACAAACAAAGCCATTATTATATTTTAAGCAGTTAAGTGTCACGTATGAAAAATTACAAATCGAAAAACAGAAATGAATCGTCTAGTTTCGACTTAAATGAAAGAACAAACAGTACACAAATTAAAAGTTCAGACGCATTCAAATGTTTTAATACGTATTAAAACAGAAGTGCGTATGAACGAGCTATCACTAAAAACAGAGGGCCATTCTTATCGAAAATAAAATGTTAATAAAAATAAAGAAAGAAACATTGCTTTGCGTTCTCGAGGCATCCGATTAGTGCTATCATGGCCATCATGCAATAGAATTGTCTACGTTTTACGAGAGGGAGAAACAAAAAACTGTATGAAATCGATACCCGCCGCAATCGGACTTGGAGTGGTGTAATGCGTCTTTGGGGAGTCGTCGGCCTTGGAATTGGGGCTACGGGATAAGCGATAAAGGATTACATTTTGTTTTTCACGTTTTTAAAACTGATTAATTACGTTTTTTAGAGTTTCATCTATCTCCATTCTAGTTGAACCATATATTTCTCGTTATATGTTTATTGTTATATGTTGTAATTTAGCAGGCAAACGAGTAATTGCTTAATTGCGTTAATAGATATTTTTAATTCTAGTCAATTTAAGTTTATAAAAAAATAAATGCAAAAAAATTCTCTCGCACAATCGGTATTAATATCTATTGTTGAGTTTTCACATTATTTGCAAAATGAATATGAACAACTTTTTATAGTATATCTACTTTGTGGTTGATTTAATTAGCACATAGTTTGGATTATAATCTGGCCCTGTATATTACATTGTTATTGTTACATTTTTGATGATTGTAATCTGTTTTGTGCTTAAATATATAAATAAATAATTATGTAAAAGATATACAAATTTATTTATTTAAATTGACGCTTATAGGTGATATTGGCCATTTATTAATAAAACAGGAATCAGCATTTGGTTTAACGCAAATTATTATGTCCAAACATAAGAGAAGCTAAAATAAATCAATTTATTTATTAGGATGAGGTTTCTTCGCCATGGTGGTTAAGATAAATGTACCTAAGTGATCATGTTATCGTTTACAGTTTGGACAACAACATCATACTCACACTTAGTCTGTATTCTAACAGAAAACATAACACAATAAGTTTTTATTATGTTTACTTAAATTTTTATTTGCTTACTACCTTTAAAATGGTAAGTATCAAAAGAATAGTAAATGACTATCGAAATTATTTTTATAAGAGGTCACTAAATTGTCTAATGGTAATTAATGATTTACAAATTTAAAAGCCATTTCACCCGCCATAGGTGACATTAACTTGACTGACACCATTAGTGATCCCAACCTTAGGCGTCGAAATTTTAAAGACTTTTTTCCTACTATTAACGGCAAACATATTGCGATGAACCAGAAATAGATGGCGTAAAGTGAGGAAATTACTCAACATTACGACACAAATCAATAACAGGTTAAAAAAATATTCAAATTTTCAGGATCACCCGGCCGTTCATATATGTATGTCACCAATGGCGGGTTAAAGACATTCAGTTTGTATTTAGGGGTGTCGATTAATTACTTTTACTTGAGGCGTTTTTGCGATGAAATGTGGCTCAACCCCCTTTCCCATCCCCTAATCTCACGTGAGGTTTTTGAAAATGTGTGTTTTTAGGTAAATGCAGTGGATTTATTTAATAAAAAACCTAATTTATTTTATTTTATTTATTTTTTATTTTATTTAATTTGCTTAATACTTTTAATTAAGACTAGTATTTAAGATTGCAAAGAACGTAGGCTAGAATCACAATAAGATAATTGAATAATAAAATACTTAAATGGTAACTAGTAAAATTCATAAAAGAATGTTTATTCCAGTTCAGTTTATGAAGACTCATACACGGTCTCAAGAGTGACTATTGGAACCAACATGCCCAAGTAATTTCAACATTACGCAAATTGACAAATTTGTTCCGGAAAAAAATTACGTGATATTCGCCAAGAGCCCTCACCCCAAAGTGAGATTAGATAAGATCCGGCTCGACTCTCACTTCCCATTAAATGTCTAACGTAATTAATGTACGCCCCCATATCGGGAAACATAGACTGCAGTCAGGGTTTCGACAACTTAGCAGTTCCCATAAAGGTGATAAGTCATTTTGTCCAGATTCGTATTAAATGAGACAGTGTGTGTAAATTCGCTATTTTACTGGCTTACTCCTCGAGACGACTGCTGATAAAATGTCAATGGATTTTAGTGTGACTAGCGCTCGGTTCTAAGGGGATCCGTATACAACTCACCTCAGCCCCTAAGTGCGGTCCAGACTGGATAATACAAATTTGATTTGTAAAGGCGGATCCATAAAAATAACAAAACAATAGCATTTAGACGCCTTTATTTTATCCACAAAATATCTGGGTTTGCACATTGTACTTCGTAATGTTTTATACAATTAGTGTTGCTGTTTTAGTTATGATATAGTTAGGTATGTATGTACGACTTTTCCACCATTATTTCCAAATACACTCCATTTCGTTCGAATGCAACGTCTGATATAACAAGCGCATGCAAATAACCAACGCCAATCCATCTACCTATCTACGTAGATAGATCACTTTTTTTTAAGTTTGAGCTATGAATTGTCGCCTTGGCCTTCCCTCACACATAATCTACCCTCACTAGCATACGATTCGACAAAAAGATAAAGCCAAACTCCTGGGCATCATCTTTGCGGCCAACTCGACTCTTGACGACGGAGGAACTACCCCACCTACTATTCCGCAGTGTGGGAGCTCTATGAAAGAAGTTCGCTTCACACAGAAAGCGGTTCGTAGAACAGTTAGCTCTCTCAACGTCAAAAAGTCGTCCGGGCCCGACGGTAAACTTGCTGGCGTGCTCAGGACTTGTGCTCCAGAGCTGTCTCCAGTCCTGGCACGTCTCTTTAGACTCTCTTATACTACCAGCTGTGTCCCGTCTTCGTGGAAAGGTGCCCTAGTTCATCCTATCCCTAAAAAAGATGATAGGACCGACCCATCCAACTACTGGCCTATACTGATAACTTCCTTGCCCTCAAAGGTGATGGAAGGAATCTTTAACATGCATTTATTTCTGGGTTACCTTGAAGATTTTCAGCTACTCAATGATCGCAATATGACTTCCGCCATAGTCGGTCTGCTGAGGATCTCTTGGTATACCCAACACACCGTTGGGAAGAAGCCATTGACAGCAAGGGAAAAGCCTTGGCAGTTAGCCTTGACATCGCTGAGGCTTTTGATCAGGTTTGGTATAGGGCACTTCTCACGAAGCTGCCATCATGCAGCATCCAGCTTTCTTGGTGGTCGCAGCATCAAAATCACTGTTAACGGCTGCTGCTCAACCACCAAGCTTATCAATGCTGGTGTGGCACAAGGTTGCGTGTTGTCACCGACACTGTTCATCCTGCATATCCATGACTTGTTGTCTATAGAGAACATTCATTGCTATGTGGACTATATGGACACTACCGGCGACGCCAGATACACCAGTCGCACCAATGTCCCTCGGTAGCGAGTAGAAGAGAGTCGGGTTTGACTTGTGTCTGAAGTAGGGAACTCGCTGGAGCGAGTCTCTGAATGGAGAAGACAAAATCTTGTCCAGTTTAACCCCAGGAAGACACAGGTTTGTTTTCTGCCAAAAAGACCCCATTTGTCCCTGCGCCACAGTTCCAAGGAACACATCTTACTATCTCCAATTGTAACGGGATCCTAAGCGTCGACATAAAGAACTAAATGCAGATTCGTGGTCATCTGGAGGGCAAGGCTAAACTTGCTTCCGCGGCAATGACTTGCGCTGTACAAACCGTAATGGAGTACTACTCCAACTGCTCACGTTTATGGGCTGGAGAACCCGATTACCAGACTGACTCCCTTGACTCCATCCAGCATTACGCCATTCGAATCGTGGATGATCCCATACTAACAGGCATTTTAAAATCGCTTAGCCTTCGAAGAGAATTTGCGTCGCTCTGCGCATTTTACCTCGTGTATATCGGTGAGTATTCCGAGGAACTGTTTGATCTGGTGCCAATGCCTCACTTTTAAAACGCTCGCCATCGTCCGGATATTCACCCCCATTTCCTTGAGCTCCCACGCTCAACTACGCAACGGTTCTCTAGAACATTTATTCCGCGCACAACAATTATCTGGAGGGAACTTCCTGCCGCGGTTTTCCCTTTGCGCTATGACATGGGGTTCTTTAAGAAGGGCGTTATAAAATTTCTTAAAGGTCGACAATTGGTTGGCGACACCCCTGGTGTTACAAAAGTCCATATGCGACGGTAACCACTTTCCATCAGGTGAGCCGTCTGCCTGTTTGTCTGCTTCAGGCTATGAAAAAAAGAAAGAAGCTAACAAATAAAACTGTCACTAATTAAACACTGCTAAAAATATTCATGTGATCAAAAGAAGAACAAAAAGCTATTGCATAGCATTTTTTATCAACTTATGCAATTATAATTATTTATGTATTTTTTATTTATGCAGTTTTTTTTTCTTTGATTTGATTTCAAGTTTTTTTAAAGTTACACTGTTTGAGCGTGGTGAACTATAAGAAAACATATCACCTATCTATACATATATACCTACATGTATACTTACGGGGCGCATATGCGGTGAGTGTGGAATTATAAAGATATGATAGATACCTATACACCTATATACTTTCTCACAAACAGCTGCTTACGTATTCGTCCGATTTCGGAGCAGCTCGTCGTCCATAATTTGCAATACCTGACATACCTTGAACCGCTACGAGAGCTCGCGGGTCACTGTGGCCACCACACGCCTCCGCTCGCCGCGCCCGCCTCAGGCCCCCGTCACCACGCATGGTAGGCAGAGTGGGAGGTGTTAGGTTTATTTTCGTTACGGAATTTCTTCATTCGGTCGACGCGCTCAAGGCCCGCGATAAAAGCTATACAATAGCTTAAAAAAATTCGTTATTGAAATGTGTATGAATTGTCAATACTAGAAAAAAATAATTGTGTGTGTGCAATTC
Source organism: Dendrolimus pini (assembly GCA_949752895.1). Lineage (NCBI taxonomy): Eukaryota > Metazoa > Arthropoda > Insecta > Lepidoptera > Lasiocampidae > Dendrolimus > Dendrolimus pini. The sequence continues at coordinate 15,771,176 of OX457137.1, read as the reverse complement.
ACACACGGCAGAAGTGGAGCTTCAAAAAAGTAGCCTACGAGAGAATGAGATAAATATAGAGTATCAGGAGTATTAGGATAATTATAAGGTTATTATTTTTACAATATTTTACCAAGCTCAACAATTATTTCATATTTGATTGCAAAATATTACATTTCATATTGTTACGTGCGAGTGGGGGTACGCTCTTATGGATTGGAAGAAAACACCAGTTTTTAACTAAACGCTTTTATTGACTTACAGAGCCGCACGTAATACCTCTCTGCAGGGTTGCCCTTGTACGCACGACTAACGATGTACAGTCCCGACGATAATGTGTCTCGCTCACAAAACCGTCGCTGAGATTGCGTAGACCACATCCTGCTACTGCAGTGCTCACCTCCGATATTGCCGCGTGTAGCTCGCTTTCGGTTCGTCTCTCGAACTACGCTACACTCCTCCTTCACTTAACTGACCACTCAACTTGTCACTAAAATCACCACTAATCTCGTCAGTGTCTCCTATAAAACTCTTCTTCCAACTCTTTCATATCGCACTTGTCGCTTCACTGTCTTGAACTGAACTCAACTCTAAACTGCCCGGTAGGCGCGCCTTACGCTGCTTATATACCCGGAAGAATCTTCTAGAACCCAAAATTTCGTTATTCTTTTATTTACTATCTGTCCCTTTCTAAACATCTCCGTCTTTTCCTTCCCGAACCTTCTATTCGGGAACTTTCGTTTATCATTCTATCCCTTTCTAACATTTCTCTATCTCTTTCTTTTCCTTCCTGAACTCTCTATTCTAGAACATTCGTTCATCTTCTATCCCTTTCTGAAATATATCCGTCCTTGTCTTTTGGGTCGAGAATCTTCTACCTTTTTCCAAAAGTCTTGCGACCGGTTTACGCTGCTGGAAAATTCTACCCTCGGTCGCAACAATATATTACATATTCAAGTAAGGTATATTATAACACATATTATACAGATTTCATGTTTTCACTTTGAACAAATGACATTGCAGCCAGCCTTCTGGGCACCTTACCCATAGAAGAAGGTGATCTAGGCTCAATATTCTACTTATAGTCTTGAGGGACTATGGGTAGAATACAATATAAATAAGTTTAGTTTTCTTTTATTGTAATAGATTATTTATGATATACCTATTATAACAGTTATAAATAATGTATTTGACACTATTTACGAGACATTACGAATAATATAATTCGGACGATTGCCACTTTTATAAAATAAATGTTCGGAAATCTTTACAGGAGGATTGTGTTCCGGAATTAAAACACAGATATGAAAAATGCTCAAAAGAAAATGCAGAAAGTTTTCAAAGAAAGAGAAAACAAATAAGATTTATTGCTAGGTCGAGAGCATCGGTACTAAGTAATAGTGTTGGGACTGAAGCCAAGAACAATTATAACTATAAGAAGGTTTTATATCAGTTCATTTGTGGACTTTTATGTACTGGTCAATATTGGCAGGTACTATAAAAGGAATAGAAAACTGGATCTGGCAACCTCTAATATCAAGATCACTAATCGGGCGAGAACAGTACTCCATTTCATTTATATCCGGAGTTTTAAGGCCGATTTTTTAATCACCAAATAAAATTGAGTCTATAAAACGTGCGCAGAAGGTTTGCCGATGACTCCCGCCTCCCACAATCGCAAATTCGCGAGCCGCGGTCGTCCATTTCTTAGTACTACTTAGACAAGCCCCGGTCCCAGTCGTAGGAAGCGGGAGGGGCGACCATCGGCAAACCTCCTGGGCACGACTTATAAAATAAAATATAGCATAAATAAATTAAAAATTACGTGCGTGTTGCGTGAATAAAACATTAGAATTGTGTGACTTTCACGTTCAGTCAGGTTATAATTTTTTTCACAGAACTTGTATCTGATGATTGAATATTCGACCCTTAGACAATACAAATTGGCTCGTCCGAGCCCGCAATCTAGTTATATTATTTGTGATGACTTTAAATTTTAAAAAAACAGAGTTGGTCAATTATATCAACGGTTATATTAAATGTGTAATAATTTTATACGAAATTTTTACGCAAACGAAGTATGTTTTTTTATATATTTATAATCTCAGACGATATAAAAATATTTACGGAGCTTAGGTGAACAAAACAAATTTGTTCACGTACACTTAATATGTAGTATACACGTGATGTATGTCTGTGTAGTTAATAGCGTGTCCACTGGAAATTATGCAACCATTCTTCTTACTAATTCAATTATTTACTGAGTTCTCTTAATGCTCTGCGGCCCGATCGCCATCCTTTAGTGTTCTTCACTTTTAGAGTCTGAGATTCCGTCCTTCTATTAATGACCTAAGTGTAGATATTTATTGATTATAAATTCAAGTAAAAGGTATAGCAAATATTTGCGTGTAAATATACAAAGCCGATCAGTACAAGAATACAAATTCTATTTCGGGAGTAAGATCGCGTTAATGAACTTTAGATCGATTTATTGAGGTTTAAATGATAAAATCAACATTGCCAACTGTAGCCACATTTCCACTAATTACGGTAATGACTCCTTAATTAATGGCGTATGTTATACATTACAATAGGTTAGAAATGTTGTTTTAATGGGATACAAATGAATGAAAAAGATTTGTTCATCCTTTGTTTGTTTTTATGTTGTGTTTGTTTATTTAGAGATCGATTTTAACGATAAGGACGCCTGTTGTACAATTTACTTATCATATTGCTTTATTTTACTTTTAATAATTAATTAATAACTATAATATGTTAATGGTATTAATGTTATTAACTAATAATTAGTTAATAACATTAATACCAAGTAGTGTCACTTAGTATTATAATATTTGTGGGTAGTTATGTTTAATACTCGGTGCGTTTGTCATCGCTTCGGGCGTAGTGACGATCCATTCTCACTTCGAGTTTCGACTTTGGTTTGATGCACATGTCAATTATTTGTTCGGAAGTCTAATAAACAATTCTAAAAGTACTACGTGTTTTATTACATAAATTCCACACTAACACTACTTATGTGGATATATTTATCAGATAATTAGATATAGATAGAATATAGGTGTCTAACTTAAAAAATAAAACTATATTATAAACTAAACTATCTTAAAAATGTAGGTTATATTTTGTCAGAAGTTTTAAGTACTATTTGCTATAAATATTTTCCATATATATGTTGACAATTTTGCGGTTGCCACACTAATATTTGGCAAGCTGCCCTTTTTTAATCTTTACTTGAATTTTCAAAACTAAATTAGGACTTGTTACTATGATTACATTACAATGTAAAGTATTGGCAAAAATTAATCAAGACGTTAGGTACCAGGACATCACTAGTAGGGCGGGCGTAATGAAAATATCAGAAAAACAAAGTGCCGTTAACGACGCGACTTTTATCTCAAGGAGAAAAGTTTCTGTGACAAATTAAGAAAGACGTAAGATATCGGTCCATCCGGGTCCGGGACCTAATGGAAAATACGGTTTGCCGTCAGATAAAACTTTTTGAGGACACGAGTCCCGGAATTGCGAACGACCCTCGATCCGAAATTTTGACCGATGAGACTTCTTGTTATTACTTAAAATGTACTCACCAGTATGCTTTATTGTTGTTGTTTGATATAATTACATATTTAGATAAAGACTCAATTATTCAGACCTCAGTTATACGGATTCGCCATTATCCGGATTCGTAGTCATTTAATTAAGATTGAAATATTTTAGTAATTTAAGAAAATACGTAGGTACAGTTCCCGGCAGAAATCTTAAGCGTTCGGCGGAATAGTAGGGATCACTCCGCGCATTGGTCGTAGACAATATAATGAGGTTTATCGTCAATTTTATGTTTTTGTCTCTTTACTCGAAACAACACCCCTTCGGAAATGGACGAAACACTGCAAATAGAAGAAAGTTATCGCTCAAAACCGCTCAAAAATCGTGCCGAGAACTATAAGGGCGCGTTCCCACTATGTCGTAACGGTTAATGAACGCGCCCTTACATTCATATGTACAATTTTTTTATTACGAAGGTGGCTTAGAAGCAGACGACCCAGGTCATGGAAAGTAGTTACTATCGTCTACAGACGTTTGTAACACCAGGGGCGAAACTAACGCGTTGCCAGCCTTTAGGGTGGGATAAAGAAGGAATAAATGGATGAAAAACAGGGATCAGACAAGGGAAATAGGGGTACGGGATAGTAGTTTGGGAGAAGTGGGCCATCGGAACTCTAACTCATTACAGGAAACACAGTTAGCACAAGCCTAAGGCTGTTTGTCCATTGAAGAGGAGATAGGCTCCGGAAAGGAGAAACGGAGAAATATTGACGGAGAAATAGGATTGACTGCATGTCCATGGAGGAAATTTTTAAGCAATATTATTGGTTAATATTTCTGTGCACCTCAGTCTTGCTCCGGTACAATAGACAAGAAGCCGACATTTGTGAGAGCATGGTAAGTATCACACCGATTGAGCTGGACCTAAGTGTTTTTTTAATCAAGATCCAGCATGGCTCTGCCACGTGGAGAAATGAATGTACGCGCATAACTTGCCAACGACTTTACCGATTTTGATGAAATTTTTGTGCATTTGAGTGGGTTCCCGGATTATTTAGATTCACAACTGGAACCGGGGCTCTGATCGGATTCTAGGATCCTCCTCATCTCTTAGACCGGCTTTGATGTTTTTTTTTGTGTTCAAGTAGGTCCCCGGATGGTTTAGATCCACAATTGAAAATAAATCTAGATTTTTCCTTCTAGATCCTAGATTTTTTATTTTTCAGGGCAGGCCACCGTCGGCCGGAGGACCTATCGTTTAGAATAAATACGATGACGCGGCTGTGGTACATGCTTCTTCAAGTTCCGTTGGGTTATAGCAAAAAGACGATAGATTTTCATACCCACATCAGAACCGTGTCAATCCCTGTGCTTATTAAGATACGTTTTTATCTATTTTTTTTAGAATCGCTAAGTGCAAAGTTATGGTTTTCGACCGTATGATTTCAATTTAATCAAGTGCTTTTACTTATCGTCAAAAAATATGTCCGTGAACTTATACGTTATCAGCTATCCGATAAAGAACGCTTAAGTTAAACACTGTCCCACTTGAGTTGAGCCCAGCGATGACCTCTTCAGAAAGCTAGGTAATATTATAAGATTAACCTGGATTTAGTTGGGTCTTATTGAAGGACAACCTCTGAGAGTTCCCTGAAGTGAAACTTTAGTAGGTACATTGTCTATAATAACTCTTATCATAAGCTGATTAGGTCTCTGGTGTCTACACCCATGCAGACGAAAATATGAACAGACAGACAGACGTAGACACATGAATTTTTACAACGGCTCTGTTTTTCTTCTGTTTTGCCATCTCGAACTCAGTTATTAAACAATGTCGTCACTATGAACTGCGAAATCGTGAGTTTTTTACCGCTTGAAGCAGGCACGCAGTCAGACGGCCCACCTGGTGGAAGGTGGTGACCATCTTCTATACACATTTGCAACACCAAAGGTGCTACAAATGAGCCGATGCTCTCTTCAGGATACTCGAATCTGGCTACTAATGCCGGAACACAATTCAAGGTTGTTATGGCGGCTTACTCTAGACCAGGGGTGGTAGCCATTCAGACAGGAAAATACCCTACCACCCAGCAGTGGGTTGTTTTGTCGCCTCTTGCTGTAGTTAGAGGCGACAAAATAACCCACTTTACAGCCCGCCAGGTCGCAGGAAATTTTATTGTTCTCTCTAAAGCTCGCACGAATTAAACGACAAACAGAGTTATTGTGAAGAATATATTTTTTTTACCTGTAAGAGATATATTATAATGCTAAGTAAGTATTGCAAATATGCATTTTGAAGCCCACGAAAATATATTGGCAGGATGAATTGAGGAGGTTCTCAATTCATCCTGTCAATATATTTTCTACTAAATGTGGCCGCAACTTCGTCCGCATAGAATTTTAATTGAACCCTGAAAAAGCTTGATTTATACTCCTAACATCCGCTATCTGACAATGAAAGTCCCGTCAAATTCGGTACAGTCATTTCAGAGATTAACCGGAACATCCAGACAAAAAAAATCTAAAAATTATATTTTCGGAATTTCCTGGTTCGAATTATCGTTCTTGATTTTTTTACAATTTTATTTTGACATTACTAACAGACACTTCAATTTTATTTATCTGTATAGATTAAAATACAGTAATTTGCATATTTTACTTCGTACAGACTTCAAGATTTATTCATTTTTTCTTTTAGGTCTCTTGGAGTCTGTTTCTTTTTTGCTAGAACTTTTTTATTTATTATAATTGTTTGCCTTGATGAGCAATAAATAATATACTAGTAAAACCTTTTTTTGTTTATGTGTGCGGCGCCGCGTAGAAGACCATGGGGCACAAATAAAACAAACTTTTCAAATATTTCTACAGTTCATTATAAATCATAAGATAATATCTTGTAACGGCAGAGAAAGAAAAAGGCGAAGATCTCTATGTTGCGGTCACGTAGGGGCAATTTATTGAGGTTTACCGGGGCTTGCTGGTATATAATATACGGCAAATTAGAACTTTGTGTTGAACTTGCTAGCGGATTTCATGTTTATGCTTTTGTGTTTTTCCTTTTCATAAATCTTAGTAGTACAATGTTTAAGATATGGACATCTCGATCTAATGTTTCATAATATACTGCATTAAACCCGCGATTCCACTCGCTTCCTAGATTAAGTAAATATGTAAGTGTAAAGCTGATGTTCGACGGTTCAATTTTGTCTTTCAATTCAAATTACCAAAGTGATCAATACAAATATAAATTTAAATCATTCAATGTCTTTTCTCACCACCGTGTTCTTTCAGTTGCAATACGAAATGATGAAATAAAAAACACATACAATCAATATGCCTTTCAATCAAATTGATTGAGTTTGATTGGGCCGTTTAATATTAGCATTACCTTAACATTTATTTCCAACCAAAGACGAAATAAGTTTTAGATCTCTAACTTGAACCATTAATTAGTATATAGTTATCAAAATCTGTTTTAATGCTAAATGTAAATAAAGACGATTTGGACAGCCAAATAAATATAATGTATATAATCTACAGAGATCTGTGTAATATACAGAGATTTAAATGTAAATAATTGAATTACATATTAGGATATAAGAGAATAGAATAAACATTTATTGTATAAACTGTCACAATCATAAAATTACAAAGTTGTTGGAGTTTATTGTTGGAACGACAGTTTGTCCTTTCGGACGTACAATACAGGCGATTGTAATGGTGCCTGGCCATAATTACATTATTTAAATCAATAAACAAATTATTAAATTAATATAAAACTTTATCTTTATAGAAGTATAAAACAATGTCACATTACTATAAATTATATTTTATCGTCAGTTGTGGCGGTTATATGTGATATTATATTTAACTTTATTATAATATGTCCTTCAAGTCAGTCTTATATTCATTAACTAATTTGATCATGTCATCTCTTCATGCTATATTGCGTTTATACTGTGCTTTATTTGTGCTTACATGTTCTCTCTTGGGATTGAGAATCCTGACCTGCCGCCATCCATCCGGCCGAAGTCGGGGAGGGTGGCCGCACTTCAAAACGGAAAATGAAAATGCTCGCACTGCCAATCTATTTTAGCTTACACTATATACTATTACTCTAATTTTATAGATAGACATCAACTTCATGTTTATTTGACATTTTTGACTAATTTTAACATGGATATTTAACAGTATTTATACTCATAATATTTTATTCATTTATAATTATTATACACATCTATATATATTATATATAAAAGAAAGGTATATATAAAATATTAGCTGACCCCACAAACTTCGTACCGCCATATTTTCTAAATTCCTAAAAGACTTTGTTTCATGACACAAAAACAAAATCATAAAAATCGGTCCAGGTAATTACCTGGAGGATTCTAGAACCTGATCTCAGCGCCACCTACCGATTCCAACGGGATAAAACGTATCCCATGTCCCTCTCCTAGTTCTAAGCTATCTCCCCACCAATTTTCAGCCAAATCGGTGCAGCCATTCTTGAGTTATAAATAGTACCTACACTAACACGACTTTCTTTTATATATATGAGCTACCTACAAATACTATAGATTTAATAATATTTAATTATAACTAAACCCAGTTAACATTTACATATTTATTTTGAGTTACTAAGCTATTTGTACTTTAATTTATGTGCAGGTCTAAACACATCCTTATATCCTATTTGTCTATATGTAACAACTATTTTACTGCTGTGTTTATTTTTACTTCATGTTTTGTTACTTATACTCATGATCTGATTGTAAAGAAATATATACTATTATATATTTTTAGTGTCAATCTTATGCTATTCTAGTTTAGAGTATTTATATATTATTAATATGTGAAGCAAAACACAGCAAAAACTTTGTACCCCTTTTTACGAAAATTGCGCGGACGGAGGAGTATGAAATGTCGCACACTTTAGTTTAAATAGAGTAGGAGTGCAGAATGATATTTTTTTTAATTATGCATAAAAAATACATTAAATCAATAAAAAAACATTACGCGCATTATATGCGTGTGTGTGTCAAATACATGGTAGTAACCATGTATTTGACACCCACACGCATATATTGTCAAAGTCAAATTAACAGTGTTGCCTGGGCGAAGTCTGTGATTACAGAAGTATATTCTTGGACAACAGAACCTTAATAATGTCAAACTTATAATTTAAATTAATTATTATGGTCGAATTTCAACCAGGGACGACCACTAGTTACTATGAATTTTGTGTTTCTTATGTAAGTTATTTAATTTATTAACTATATTGTCATCGTTATCACATACATTCCGTAATTGTTACAGGCATCCCATGGAGTCCTCTTTGCGTGACGATCAGCTTCCTGTTGAATTTATGGTCCTCAACAATAAGCTCCCGTTATGTTATCGCGGGGTACTTTGCGCTCTGCGATCGCATTATACAAGGCCTTCTCGGTCGGTGCAATCCAAGGCTTGCGCTGAAAGGTACTTGTCATTTCTCGTGGCAAAGGCTACAGGCGAATGGAAGGAACACTGAGGTTTTAGTGGGTATTCTGGCAGCGCATCTGGGCGGCGAGTCTCGCAGTATCAGTGCCGGCAAATGGATTTCCCCTTGTCAAAAAAATATGTAATAAGATTGGACATGAACACGATCGGTCAATTTATTTTGAAGGTTGTCATATTCTTGATATATTTTTTTCCAAGGCAACTACTAATAAGCTTTTTTAAAAAGGTTTTTATATACAAGCTTTTGAGATCCTGGATATCATATAGCAGCAGACTGCTAGCCATGACAAGTAAAATGAGCTCAAACATGACGGGTCTATCTTATTGTTTAGTACAGTAGTTCCTTGGTCACCTTCCGACTCCGTCATCGGATCAGCTCCGTGTTACCATTTAATTGCATTGTCGCGCCATAAGAGATATGTGAACAAAATTTCAACCCAATCGGAAACCGGGAAGTTGGTCAAATTTAACTTGCAAGATGCCACCCGTACTTATATACATACTTACTATGACTTTTTATATCCACTGTCCTAAAAGGATTTAACACGAGAAACGGAATATAAAACGAACTACAAAAACTATAGTCAAAATGAATGAATACCTCGCCGAACTTTGTGCAAATAGACAAATCGGTGAATTGATTGGTTTTGGCTTCGAAACAAGAATTTTCACAAAATGATTTGTGGATTACTAAATTCGCAAAGCTGATACAACATTGGGTAGCGAATTTAACAGTCGATTGCCTCGTTAGAAAAGTTTAGAATTTATTCACAGGTATAAAATATCGACTTTGCTGCTTATCTATAATATTATGAAATTCTAAACATATTGTGACTGTACATTGAAGCCATTAACAAAAAACAGGAATAGACTATAGAAACGACGGGATATACGATGCATTTTTTATATTTCTTGTTTGTTTACCTGTTTGTTTGGGATCCACGTAAAAATTTTGATACAGTTTTTGCTAATCGACAGCAAATTCTTAGACTTAAAATCTGCGCCACTTTTTATCCTGGTAATGGAATTGTTTAAAATAGTCAGATAAATAAAATCGAATTAAAATGTAGTTTTTCCACAGATCGATAGAAAATTGTTTGTAAGAAAATGTGTGATATTCTTTATCCCGGAAATCCCGCGCCAATTTTTCCAGGAGCGATTTGAAGTTGTCCGGGTGCATAAAAATTAGCTTATTCTGGTCAGTTTTCACTAAAACAACAGTTTAGATTCTTTTTAGTTTTCAAATGCTGTGTCCCAGGAATTCTGCGGGAATTTCCAGACGAGCGGGAACGAACGAACGAATTATGAAATGAAATGAAACATGGATAACAAGGTTTTATGATATGATGAGATCATGTTTCGCCATTTATTGGTATACAAATTTTCTTAAAAAGTAATATGGTTTAATATCATATATTTTTATTGAATAGTCGTTTAATATTATTGCAATTTGCTGCAGGTTTAGTAACCATTGTATCAAAGTTTAATACAATGATATATTTGATGAATGTCAACACTGTAAATAATAATTAATTGTCGAATATATTGAATTATGAGTGTTGTTGGTAAAAATAAATGTCATTTGATATAAATAAATAATTCTGATATCCAATTAAAACATTTCTCAACCAGTCATGAGAATAATTTTCTTTTGATGTGTTTGAGAGGTAATTCTCTTATGGATGCAGGTATTCGATTATATACTTTTATTGTTATTACTGGTATATTTTTGTGACTTAATTCTATCATACGCATAAGAATTATTAGTCTAGTTGGGTCTGTATGTATAATTCATATAGAATCTGGAGAGGGGTCCAATTTGTATAATGAATTTCAAAATTACCCTCTTTATCCTATTGTTCCTGACTGACCCCGCATCTCATACCCCTGTCCCTTTCTCTTTATTACGTCCAAAGGTTGGCTATGCATTCGTTGGCTTCACCCCTGGTGTTACAAACGTCTGTAGGCGACGCTAACCACTTTTAATTACCCAAGCCAATAAAATCTTAAAAATCACGTATATGTTATAAAGTAGTATACAGAATAGAATAGAATATATTTCATTGTACAGAAAATGCTACTTAAAATTAAGAACGTTAATATACAAGTACAATTGGCCGTCATATCGCACATGGCGATTTCTTGGATTTCTTTCTTAGATGGAGTATAAGAACGACAACAAAAATCTTTAGTTGCTAAACCAGCACTAGAGAGTGTCTGTGATAGAGACACACCGGAGACAATCCAACATCTACTTGTTGAATGCCCAAAATATGGTGCTTCCAGGCAAGACCTGGAATCTGCAACAAAAATTAAGTTGACAGAGTCAACATTGTGCAAGATGTTGGCCGGTAAAGAGTCCAGGTCTTGGCTGGAAGCTTTTTGCATTAGGGTGGTGGAGGACGCCGTGAGGAGAAATAAATCTACGTAATGTTTATCATTGCGTGGATTTATCTCTTAGTCACCATGTTGCGTCATCAAGTACGGAATAGATGTGGAATATATAGACTCGTCGGAGTGTTAATATATTTATATACACATATAATAGATATAGTATTTATTATTTTATATACAACTGATACAATTTTAATTTTAAACTAGACTTTAAGTTATTTTAAGTAGTATAAGGGACAAGCCTTATTTATATTTATATATTATATGTATTTCAGATGCCCGAATAGTATCGGGGGTGAACAAGCAATTTAAAAAAAAAAACCAGTACTAGTACAATAATTTAGTTTATTATAATAAATAGTAATATATAAGATAAATTTATTATTAAGAATAATACATAATTATCTACTAGAATACATTATATACCTGTCGATCCATAAGTTCTGTAAGAAGCCGCGTAGATTTTGTATTTATATATTTATATTTATGACGACTCAAAAAAGTGTATTTATTCTTTTTTGTTGTATTTTATGTGCATAGTAATGTAAATATAGTTTATGTGCATGTAAATATAGTAATATTATGACAGCTATTTAAAGAGTGTTAAAATTATGAATCTTGTATGTAGCCTAGTTAAAGTTTCTTCTCAATAAGTGTGATTCATTTGTTCACTTTGTCATGTTTGATCTTAATAACAGTCATAATAATGTATATATGTATGTGTATGTAGGAAAATAAGGATACTTTATTCTATATTTATATTACTTGATCCGTGTTCAAAAGGAAGGAGGACGGCAAATCATATCCTATTTGACTCAAAACTTAATAAAACATGCAATCTCCGTGGACACGTTGGCCACATCCTATTTATGTTGGTAGTTTTACGACAGCATAAAGTTCTACTTTATTTCCTATCTTTGCCTCCAAATTGACTTTTGGGAATTTCCCGATTGGTGAAATTGTTACGCTAGAAGTAACATGACATCCAGACCGTCGTCATTATTATGTATATACATTTTAATGCTTGGATCGATTTTTTGCATACCAGAGACAACATTTTCCTTCTTCCCCAAATTTTTTTATAATAATTTCCTTTATATTCTCTAGATACTTTATCCATTAAAACGCTAGGCTTCTTCTTCTTCTTCTGCGAGCGGGCGGTTTCCGCAACTCGACGACAAAGCACCTATTTTGCGTGCGAGGGTGGATGAGGGTTTACTCCATCCAGCCCAGCTCCTCCAGGAAGTCGACCAGCTTCTTGACGTTGCTGAAGACTTCTCGGAGGCTACCTGGGGCGTCCAGATACTTCGCCCTGTTTTTGGCCACCCCTCCGCATTCAAGCAGGACATGGGCGGCTGTTTCTTCTGCCTCCAGGCATGCTCTGCACAGGGGGCTGTCGGTATCACCTATATTGAAAAGGTCTTGGTTCTGTTAAAATTGCCATGTCTAGTGGCTGCGCTAATAACTAGTCTCAGCCTGGACCGACTGAGCTTTAAGATGTTCCTGTAGAAACGCAGGTCTACTCGAGGCATTGCCAGCTTAGCTTGCCTGCAATCCTCCAAGTTGTCCCAAAGTTGTTGATGTAGTGCCCTTGTCCTTTGATTTATGTAATTTCTAAACCAACTGTGTGGCAAAGGCAGTAAAGGTTCCGGTCCAACCGGTTGAGTTTCGGAACCTCTCCTTGCCAGTTGATCTGCCGCATCGTTGCCTCGGGCACCACTGTGTCCCTTGATCCATTGAAGGGTCAAGGTATTGTTCTTACCTGCCGCCTCAATTAGGTCCGAGTGGCATTCGTAAATTAAATTTGAGTAAATAACCCTGCTACTAAGGGCTTGTAGTACCGATCTGTTATCAGAGAGTATTCTGATACAATGATCATTGACATCTCTAGCTACAATTGCTTTAGCTGCAAGCAGGATTCCCATGCTCTCTGCTTGATATACTGTATTAAACTTACCCAGGGGCTCGGATGTGTTAATATTTAGGTCTTCCGAGAAGACTCCCGTGCCTGAGCCCGAGCTAGTCTTTGACCATCAGTATAAAGGTTAAGCTCATGATGGGAAAGAAAACTGTCGTTACCTTCCTCGAGTTCAACCTTGTATTTTTTATCGAAAATAAAAGCCTTCTCTATTCTGTCACTGACTGCTTCCACCAGAGGTGAGTTGGACCATGCTTCCGAGAGAATGCTGAAATGTCTTACCTTGTCAAACTTAAGGGTTTTCAGGTGTTTTAAACTTAGGGCCGCCATTGCTGCCTCTTGTTGTACGAACAGGTGCAGTGGTTAAACGCTAGGCTTACAATTACAATTATAGTCCTGATAGAATAATAGTAGAATACAATATAACTATACATATTAATTAATTAACTGTATTACGGTTAGGTATACCTTTCGTTCGTCATTGTCAGTTTACATTTTTTGAATATTTTGATTGTAACAAAACATTTTTTTTTTTTTGAAAATCGCTTGTCTACTATACTGATACATACACCGTAAGCCAAGATTAATGTCTGGACCGAAGCTACAAATATAAATCATAGTATGTTTTTCGTACAGCAAATACACATATCTTGGAAATATACGGGCTAATATCATGCACGTGTGCGCACAAATAAAGACGAAATCACATTACTGTGTATTGTCTTGACGCGCTAGAAACGTAACGGTACTCTTCATTTAGATATGAAATTATAGTTATATTATTTATATTATAAAATCTGCGGAGTGACGCTCGCGGATCGCGTTTGTAATACCGAAGTAAGAAAGAGAGTTGGTCTGAAAGAGTGTCGGGGTGAAGGTAAGGAAGGAATGCTCCGGTGGTTCGGGCATGTGGAAAGAATGAATGATGGAAGAATGACTAAACAGATATACAATCCAAAAATGGATGGATGCAGAAGTCGCGGAAGGCCACGACACACCTTCCATGATCAAATTGATCGTTTACTAGCAGAAGGTGATGTCAGGAGCCTTAAAAACAGACGAGCGTGCATGAGAAGAGCTATGAATGTCAAAGAAGCAAGTGAGGTGTGTAAGAATAAGCCTAAATGGTGCTCTGTTGTTCGTGCCTACCCCGCAAGGGACCTGGCGTGAAGTTATGTATGTGTATGTATGTAACGAAGTAACATAATTATAACTATACTTCATGTACGAAACCAATACAATTCTGGCGTGTCACAACATCCCACGACATATTAATGTGATCCTGGCAAAATTTAGTAATCCTTGCAAATAAACACTTATACATAAAATAAGCTAGAAGTTTCCCAGACCTATAAGGCACGGCACACACCACCATAGAGGTTTTAATAATAAGTGGAGTGTTCATAAAGTATTCGCACTTTAACAAAAATAAATTTTGTTACTCGTCTATTACAATAATATTATAATATATTATTATATCGCGTAATATTTTAAAAAAACATACTGATCATATACATGAGTTTTACAAACTATCGTACATTATCTTGTATATACGTTGTTAACTGATTTTAAAAGTTGACTAGGTGCCCGAAAATTGTTGGGGTGAACTGTTATAATTCATAAAAAAATATAAAATTAAAAATATTTATACATTTAACATAATAATATGTGATGTTGTTAGAATATCGGAAAGAACGATTGCCGTTCTTTCCGATATTCTAACAAAGAAACCGATTAAAATTAACAACTATTTCTCATCAAGTGAGGCGCTTGTTAATTTGGGGCAGTATTATATAAAATATATCAAGCGGATCCGCTACTAGCTTTAATGACGTATATCACCATAAGGGCCATAACAGCTGACGCCGGATGAAAGCGCAAAAAAGGCAACTGGCAAGGGTTCATAACGATTTGTTGGCTCACAAACACACGCTGAAATAAAAAGGGGCCCACTATTAGCTTGAATCACAAAATCATATATCTGAGAATCACAACCACTCTAAGAAAATTGGCTGATGTACGTTTTGGTTCCCAATAGTCGCGAGATTTCCATGGAAATATGTATTTTTTTGTTTAGATAAATTTTTCATGCCATATTTTCGTTTTTTGAAGTGATCACTTCTTATGGGAGGGTAATCCGCTTCGTTACGTAACGCGTTACGACACCAGTCTGTGTAGCTTCCTATCACTCATACAAGTTATCACTTTTTTAATTTTGTACATCGTAATTTATATACTCAAGGAGAGTACGCAGGGAATATTAGGACTTCGTGTCAAAACTTATATTTTATTACTAAAAGTTCTAGCCGCTAGAATATAATATTAGCATAAAGGGCCATTTACAGAGAGAGAGTTTCTGGCTTCAAGATACGATGGTCAAAAGTAGGAAAATAATATTATTATGTAAACACCAAACATACGATATTGTATTGGAGGGGCGATCATCACCTGGTATTGAACATTAATGTCTCTGTGTAAACAAAATACAAAATATTGTGCTCATCACAGAGCTCAAAAAGCAAGTATCGCATTCAAATCGGTTCAAACTTATTTCTACGATACTCGCATGAACTTGAAAAAATGTCATGCGAGTTCTAGTTTAGACAAGTTGAGAAATGGTAAGCAAATATCTCAATGCGAATTGTGTCGTAGTGTAAACACAACTCATGGTGATAATTGCCTTACGATTATCGTATGATATACTCGTAGGCGAGTTTTTGCTGTTTGGTTGAATGTAAACATGTCAATGCAATTATTGTCAAATGAATATCGCCTACGAAAATAGTATACGATTTTCGCACTAAAATGTGCGATGAACTGTCTCCATATAAATGGTTCTTTACTATCGAATTTGTAGGTAGTCTACAGTATACTACTACACTTATACCTATCACAAAAGGCTTAAACGCTATATCTATACCATGGAAAAATAGCGACTAAAAATGACAAGCGCTTATTAAAAGTCCAGGTTGCTTCTTACCTAAAGTTATAACTGAGGTGAAATATGGGCACTGTAAGACAGGGAGCTAGACAGATTGTGATTGATTACAGTAAGGGGCCGACGTCAATGACCTCTCTTTCTCATTTTAGAACACCGTAAAGCAGTGGTCTTAATTTTTTTTTTATCATAGACCATTTTAATGGTTTTTAGTTATGCGTAGAACCCCAGTTTACCTAATATAGAATTTACGAGAACGACACTGAATAATACTGTTATTATGGGATCATTTAATTTGGTATACTTTAATTGACAGCGGTTGGGATAATTTTTATCCTGAAAATGGGATAATTTCCACGGCAAGAAGAAAGCTCTAATTTTAATGTCTCTTGAACAGGCTTCAAAAACAGTTATAATTCAAAAAGTGTAGTCCTTGGTTGTTTTATAATTTATTTACATTAATATAGTTTTTATTTTATTTAACAAGACAACAAAATGATTACAACTTGTTGAATTATACATAGTATAGAAAACCTCTTTAGTTTATATTAGTGCTATGCGTACTACATCCGTAGCATATAACAATTTTAACATTATATTTGGTTTAAAAAGTGCATTTTATTTTTAATATTTATTGATTTAATGCTTTCCCTAAACCCAACAGGTAAGTCCTCCACCATTTATATAAAATATACATTCTACGAGTATGCCTATGTACCTATGTAGACTAGTTTATACATGGAAGCTAAAATTATAGTCACGAGATGATTAATATCATGTTTCTATATCTTGCTATGCATTCGTTTATCTTACCATCGTTAGAAGAAAAATAATCTTCTAACAAGATACTTCAAGATATAAGCCGCGCAGGTTTGTCGATGACTACTAACTATTATTACATTGTATTACTTACTATTATTGTATATACTTATGTAAAGTATAAATATATATATATATATATATATATATATATATATATATATATAAATATAATAAATTTATTGCAACAACTATATATGTAACTTTTTTTGTCAACCCTACTGACCATCGCGTTACATTATGAGGCTATCGGCAAACATTCTGCGCACGGGTAGTAAGACAACTTACTCCAGATGTTGTATAAAATAATTATATTTTTGGTTTACCATCGGTTTTATTTTTAATAAATTAAACAAAAAATCCAACTCTTAGTTGCGCAAATACTTGAATAGCTTTAGAAATAATATAGTAAGCGTCTGTAGAAATTGTACTACTGGCACGCAGTGTAGTGCGCTACACGCACGCACAAATATGCCATCTCAATGAGTGTGGGCGTTATTCAACAAGGGTTGCTTTCGATTTCTTTGGGATCCACTCATCAGACCGTGACTTGGTGACAATGGGGCAACATTGAGAGCTAAAAAAAATGAAAAAAAATATTGAAAATCGGTCTACAATTGAGGTAGAAATCGCGAAACAAACGTACAAAAACATACAAGCGAATTAAGAATACTTTTGAAGTCAGTTAATGACATTACTTGTATGAAGTTTGTGCCATTTCATCATTAAGCAGCAATAAAACAAATAAGGAATTCGTAAATGCAGTGACTATGAGAAAGTATTTCGATTACAAGGTAATAAACAGTAAAAGCTTTGCTATTTAACGTAATCAAAAACGGAATCTTCTGTAATTGGATGGAAATCTCTTGCTGACAGACGTAATGTCCGCTTGATTGGGACACTGTAACCCGAATTGGCTCATTGTAACATTGTCACATCGGGGCCGACAAGACATTGCCTTGAATAAACTTAATCAAGTTAAATTGTTCCTTTAATAACTAAGCTGGCTTTTAGCGATTACAGATGAGTAAATCTGGTGTCGCTTAAACACTCCATTATGGGATTATTTTAGAATGAAAAGGCTACTTTGCTATTGATTTGAATTGAATAAGAAAGGTATTTTAAACTGGCCAGTTTAAAATACCGTGGCCACGTTTTAAGCGAATTGACAGTTTCGAAAGGTGATTGCTCACCAAAATATCATACATGTACAATTTCACGCTTTTTTCTCATTAGAAATAGGCAGGGACGATGGGTCTGTACTTTTTACAATCCTGACAAACACTTCGCTCACGAATTTATTTTTGAGTCTGATCAAATGGGTAGATTGCTCATCTTTCAATTTCATCGCACCACTTTCCTCATCAATATTAGGAAAGTGGGGCGATGAAAAAATAATTAGGTAAGTCTTAGATACTAGTTGTACCTAATTATTATTTAAGTTTTAGTACATTACCCACATCATTATTATGTCTTTTTAACTGATTTCTAAAAGAATGAGCTTCTAAACTCGACTGAATGATTTTTTGTATGTTTGTTATACCGTTGTGTGGACCGATTTTCAAAAGGGCGGAAGAGGGCGCGCGTAGGATAACAAAGGGAGTTGAGCAGTCCCATTGTCACCATATCAGGATCTGATGAGTGGATTTCAAGGACTTAGAGAAATTCACGAATATCGTTTACTAAACTTCCTACACGATATTTCCGTTGATTGTAAACCGATTTTCAAATTGTTTTCGTTACTCGTAAGTGTACACTCCCGAGCCCTTTGGTCACCAAATCATAATCCAATAAGTGGATCGGATTTTAGGGATATCGAGTATAACCCTTATTAAGGAACGCCGTGCGCCTAAATTCTTGGAAAATAGCTTGTATACGCCTGTAGGTATTACATTTTTTACACGCGTTTTTTATTATTATTATCAAATTCTTTTTTAACTCGCGGGATCTGATTTGTGGATTGCAAGGAAATCGAGAGCAACCCTTGTTGAAATAAAATCAAAACCGACTTCACACTAAAAACAAAAAAATAAATATTTAACCGACTTTTCCTACAACATCTTGAAGTCAGTGCCAAGTAGAACTTAAAAGAACAACAACAAATTTACAAAATACAGTATTTTTTTATGTTTTACTTGTACTACTTATTTTTTGTTTCACGTGAAGTCATTTTTGTTTTTATTAAAAAATATTAATAAAACCTTTTTCGGTTAAGACAACTTCTTCATTTCATAAAAACTCATTGTATCCTAAAATTATTATTTTTTAAATCACACATGCCACATCAGAAACTGATACAAGGTTTAATTAAATATATTATCAAAACAAAACCAATTAAAACAATTTAACTTTTAAAAAAATTCAATTTTTTTGACAAATAACAAAAAGTAAATAGTGGACGTGCTTTACGTCTTTGGAACCCTTCACTGTGTTTGAGCTAACTTGCACTCGTTCCATTTATTACAATTTTAATCCCAAGATTTTATTTAAGAAGGTTAAATAAAGCTTCATGGCATTATAATACGATAATATAAGGATAATATAGGGAAAAATACGATACGCAAATAAAAGGATACAGACGTTAAAATAAATCCTGACTTGAAATTCGCCGAACTGAGGAATTTCATAATAAAAGTCGCAATAAACGGGTTAAGTGGGTGCGCAATTTGTATGTACTGTAAATATTCACTCTTCGGAGGTGTCACTAACAGAAGCGTGTTATTAAATTTGGTTTTGTTTGTTGCCTTTTGTTTGTAGGCTTGGATATAAGTTTCATATTTCTAAACAATGTAAATGTAATTAATTACTTCTTTAATTTTGCATCTGGTAACAGAATATTTCGAAAAGGTAGTCGAGTTTATTGTTAACTAGGGTTTTCTCCTAGTATGTAACGCTTGTTGATTTAGCCAGCTTTTTTCACACAGGTTACATTGCATAAAATTTACAAAATTAGTAAAAATATCCCTGGAAATATTAATATTCTTCTTGTATTATCATTATTTATATAATTAAGAACATAAGCGATTCTCTGGTAAATATAGAGTCTGTTGCTCAACTGGCTGGCAAAAAGCTAGGGGTTGTCTCCAAGGTGAGGCAGAACTTAGAATAGAATAGAATATACTTTATTGCACACAATGTTACAAAATAAATTCAAAACGTACAATCATAATGATAAGTACAATGGGCGGTCTTATCGCTGGGAGCGATTTCTTCCAGACAACCTTTGGATGGACAGAAACTCGGTATGGATGGGGGTAGGTATGCAATAGAAATAATATACATACGTAAATATACGGAAAATGTTACTACATTATAATATAAACATACATATTTATCTAAATATACAAGTTGTGTGTCTTAAAACAACACCATCCCAAGCACACAACTAAATAAAATTATTATTCATTTACGATTTTGAGATAGTGTTGTTTGACGAGGTCATTAAACGAATCCACAGACTTGGCTTGTTTTATGTTTTGAGGTAGTGAGTTCCAAAGCCTTACAGCTTGCGCAGTGAAAGATTTGTCATAAAACTGTGTAGTATGTGTAGGCATTCTTAGTCGGTAATTCAAAGATGGTCTCAGAATCCTCGAATGACCGTCTTGAAGAAAGTGAAAACGGCTTTTAAGATACGGGGGTGTTTTAGGATTAAACAATATATTGTAGAGAAGGGATAGGATGTGAGCATTCCGGCGAAGGCGTATTGGAAGCCACTTGAGCTTATCAGAACTTCACACCACTTCAGTTGCTGAATCTTTACCAAGCACAAGTACGTTCCTGCATTGAATACTGCTCTCATCTTTGAGATGGCTCAGTCAAATACCAGCTCGAGACAGTCGAGTCAATAGAGAAAAAAAGCTAGGAAGTTCATAGGCAATAACCGAGTATTTGATGAGAGGCTTTAGAGCCTAAATCATCGACGTAAAGCCGCTAGTTTCTCGGTATTCTATAGGATATACTTTGACGAATGTGCCACGGAATTGCATGAATTAATTCCTCCCTCACCATCATTGTACCACCGGACAAGCAGACGTACGAGCTCACGCCACCGGTATATGGTGGAAATACCAACAAGCGGACAAAAGGCTATGCTTCCACTTTTATCATACGTACCGCTGAAGAGTGGACCTCTTCGCCGTCGTCTGATTTTCCTGAAAAATACAATTTAGGTGTCTTCAAGTCTCGCGTGAACAAGTATCTTCTAGGTAAGCGTGTTTCACCTTAGACTGCATTTCCATCTGAAATAAGGCGCAATGGCTGTCAAATGCGAACCTATTCAATATATTAGAAAAAGATTCGTGTCAGAGCGTGAATAAAAAATTGTTTTAACGAAAATATGCCTTTGTATTAAGACAGTAAGCAGAATGAAGCATAAAGCATATTAAATATGGGCATAAATACTAAAACCCACATTACATGGTAATCTGTCCAAATAAAATATCCATTAAGGTATGAGGCATGATAAGGCGACATTACCGATTATCATTTCAAACGTCGGCTTCTTAGGCATTGGACCACGGGTTTAACGTTTTTATTTTTTAAAGAAAAATCGTCCTTGAGTTAAAAATTGATATGGACTCGGCGAAATTAAATTGTCACCCTGCCCTCAAAACGCTTTATGCATTCTAAATTTAATACGAAATATTATTCTTTTTTATAAATTTTAATTCACCAAACAGACTCATTTGAAATTTCCATGTAAATTACAATAATTATAATTGTTTAAGGGCCGCTGTCTCAATTACCAGATAAAAAAATATTTATAAAATAAAATACAACTTGGAAAATTTTAATATGACTGTTTCATGAATAAAACAGTTGGATTGTTTCGACTGATAACTTTTGTCTGATGGCTGAAAAACAGCTATAAGACGAATAATTACCAGAAATATTTACATCCTGAAGGACAGCACCTTAGACGTCTGTTGGGCATGCCACTGCCCAGGTGAATCCCTTAGGTATACTATAACCTGCTTATCACATCTTACTAACGGCGAATACTTGCAAAGACATCAGCTCGTAGCCAAGATTATCCACTAGTAACAACCTTCGATACGGTCTTGTGGAAACGGAGTTGCCTTATTACCAGTACTCGAAAACAGTCGTGCCACGCTCCACTTGGATCGATCAATGATCACGGAAAGGACTATTATAGCCAATAAGCCTGGTATCATAATAGTAGTAGATTGACCTGCGCGACGAGCAATGCTCTTTGATATTAGCATATCTCATGATAACTTGGTGATGAAAGAAAAAGAAAAATTATGTAAATACTCATTTAGATCTTGCTCACGAGCTATATGACTGTAGGTATATAAAATAGACTTTTATGTAAAATTTTGTTTATGTCATGTTTCATCCAGCAATGTTTAGGAAAACGAGATACGAGATGCATAGATATGAACAGACAGGGGACTTTCATACCCATACCTACTAATATTGTAAATGTGAAAGTAACCGTCTGTCCGTTACTTTTACTGAATTTTGATATGTATGATGTAGTCACTAGTCACAATATCGAAAATGGACATAAGATACTTTTTACCCGAAAAAATGGTATAGATAGATAGCAAACTCTGCTCACCACATATACATACGAGTATATTTCATTCATAATAATTTTATGCAAAAGCAGGAACAATCGCAGAACTTATTTCTTCTTAGCGATTTCTTCCAGAAAATCCCCACTATGGATTGTGTAAAAGCAATCGCAAGTGTACAACGGTGGTGTGAAAATTAAATAAATGTGAATAGGATATATAAATTTAGAGATGGTTAGTTTATAAGGAAGATCCTTCTTTATCCGTGCAGAAACGGAGAAAGAATATACTTTCCTGCGGCTGGGCGACGTGTCGTAAGAGGTGACAAAACAACCCCCAGCCAGGTGGTAAGGTGTTTGCCCGACTGGATGGCTAACAGCCCTGGTCTAGAGTACACTGCCATAACAACCTTGAGTTGTGTTCCAGCATTAGTGGCCAGGTTCCAGTCTCCCTTAAGAGAGCAGCTGCGCATTTGTAGCATCTTTGGTGTTACAAATGTCCATAGGCAATGGTGATTGCTTTCCATCAAGTATTCCGTCTGCCTGTCTGTTGAACTCATGCGATAAAATAAAAAAATAAGGGAAGAATACTTAAACTACAAAACTAAAATTTACATAATTAAAAATTATTCAATTTTATGACAGTAGTTTGCAAATCTTAACACAACTTGACCTTTTGATACTAGAGCTCTTACACAATAAGGATCTCATAGAATCAAAGGGATCACAACAACTGAATTGTGTTTGATAGATTATCTGTAAGGTACGCCAGACAATATGAAAGTATCGGTTCATGAGGATGCGAATGGAATGTTAAAGAGGTTACGACGAACGGGCGTCGTATATTAATGAGACAGTATTAGGATGCGCGAGGGTTTGTTTTGAAGGACTTCCATTGTTAGAGTGGCGAAATATCAACGGATAATTGCTGGGATTTTAAAATAACAATATGACGACCTTTTAGCAATAATGTAGTCTTTTAACTTGGCAACGCATTTAACATTAATATCTAGAAATCCAAAATTAGATAGTGCGTGTCTACCCATAATTGAGTGTTGCGGTATGAATAACAACGTCCACCTCTGCACTTGACTACAGAAACCCAAAAACGTATAAGTAGTCAAAAATAATATCGCATTCCTATATATTACCGATTCGTTTATTTGGCGTACACGTTTCGTTCGTCACATAATCTCCATACAAGTAAAATCAGAATTCTAACGATGGTAAGGCAAGTGAATGAACATTATTGATTACTTTTACTACGAGTTTCGAAGCGAATGCCTGTTCAGATATTCACTTCTAAATTCGTAAAAGAATAATTATTTCGTTATTGAAGTCAATATATATAACGACATAATTAAGCAACATGATATTTTAGTGATAATTTACATGCCTGGTAATATCCCCCAGTTACAAGTATAATAGTCCCCCCATTTTGTTGTGATTTTACTACACCGTTATATAGCTGCATACATAAAATACACTTCCTTACAAATTTCCATATATATAGACCAAATATTTCTGTGTAAATGGCTTTGACAACTTACACTAACAGACGGATGGACATAATTTGATAAGTGTACCGTTTATACTTACAACAATTATAACAAAAACAAAACCGACTTCACACTAAAAACCAAAAAAAATAATTAACCAACTTATTTCTACAACATCTTGAACTTGGTGACTATGGAACCTTCTTGGAAGGTAAAAAAATAATAATTTGTAAATCGGTCCACAATTGACGGAGAAATCGCGTAGCATGCCCACAAAAAATTAAGCACCTGTAGAAAGTGGATTACACAGTAATTTATAGAATTATAAATTACTAGGTACATATTACAGAACAAGATATCGTCGGCGTTAGTGCAGGACCGTGTAACAATTATTTTTACACATTTTTTCTTGTCAAATTTTTGTTATAATCTACACGTAATTCATTGCCATGCATGCCTATTTAAAGTATTTTTTTTAATCGGCTTACAATTACCGGAGAAATCGAGTAATGAACATATAAAAAAACATTATACAGACGATTTGAGAAACTCCTGCTTCTTTAAAGATGGGTACAGGGCCTTAAAAATATACACTGTCTATGAAAAAAAAAACTTAAAGTGACAATCCAATTTGCAAACATGACTTTTCATTACGCAGACGGTTGACGACGTCTTGGTAAATATGAAAAAGTTATGCTCCCACTATATTGCTTGACGTGACACAAAAATATACGTATTTTATATCATTCCGCGAGTATGTAGCGGGCCTTATTGCTAAGAGAATGTCATTTTCCATCAAACGAGGGCATTCAGCCGGGTTTATGTAAATAAACACAGGCGTTGCCAAACTGTCGTACATTTACGGCACACCAACGCACCATCCTAATACCCTCATATAGCTGTTTGTATAATGCTGGTACTTCAAAGTCTTGATTATTATTGTGTCGTTTCAACTCGTTTCATTAGTCTTTTTTGTACAAGATAGGATATTGTTTTCGAGTATCTGCAGCTTGTATGCCCATTGAAACCATCCGGTGTTACTTAATTTGCCACGAGCCAGAGTCACAAGACTATAATTGCCAACGCTGAATCCATAACAGACGTGGGCCAATCTGTAAGAGAAGAGCGATCCTCTACTCAGGCTGGAGGGAATCCGAGCTCCCCAGCGTCTCCCCGCCCCGACACAAAGTCCGTCAAACACTCATTTTTATCAATTTTTTTTCATAAATGTTGTATTTAAAAATACCATATTAGTATTATCACTTAATCTGAAAAGACTAATAACTAATTTAAATATAGCCTAAATTAACTAAAAGTAATCACGCTATGAAAGTGTCCATTAGCACTTTTCTTATTGTCTCTATTAAGGCGAAGACACTTTGTTCATCTTTCTTTATTAAGCTAGCACAGTACATTAAACTTTAGTTTTGTTTATATCACTAGCTCAAACGGGTTTGTCCTTTTGAGTCTTCTCATTATATCCTTGTTGTCTAGGAGCTAGATCCCCTCGACATTCATACGATGATGAAGCAGATTCTCGTCGAAGACTAATTAAATTTATGCTCTTCCCATTTCCGTAGCAAAATAATGAAAACAGGATGATGTTTGACGCCATTGTGGAACCCTTAATTGTGCATGGACTGTAAAGTACTTAACTAATTTATTTTTAACTTATTTACCTTCTCCATCTTCTAGATCCGCTATATTTAATCCGCGGTCCGTGGGTCGCATATGGATCCTCCGAGGTTTCATAAGTGGTCCACCTAACATAATGCTTAGCAGTATATTATAGTAAATTCAAATTGGTAACAACACCTTTAGTGTTGCAAATGTCCTTACACTAACCACTTTTCATTCGATTTGTTGTAAAGCCTCTTTGCTGTAGCAATAAAAAATACCTAATAATATTCAATTTGCGACCCGCGGCGGCATAGATACGGCTATGCATCCCTTAAAAAAAGGTTGAGTTCAGCTGTATAGTATATATAGATAGCTCAATTTCTTGAAGTGATAACTTCTTATGGGACGGTAAACCGCTTCGTTACATAACGCGTTACGGCGTCAGTCTGTCTAGCTTCCCTTTCTCTCACACATACGGCACGCATAGGCAGGCTTCTCCTCTCTCACTCTAACCCACAGCACTAGCCGTATTTCGGTAATTAGATTAAATAATGATACTAATAATTTACATACACAAAATTCTAATATTCAAGAATTGTAACTAACATTAAAATATATTTTAGAATCAATAAAAGATTTTATTAATCAATAACCTTTCTATACATTATCATATTAATATACATAAAATGTAAGTAATAACCTAAGCTTTTCTGAAGTAAAACAATTTCAATATTAAATGGTTCAACTTAGATTAGTTTAACTTATCACTTCTGTCGGGCGTCCCGAGACGCACACGTTTTTTTTCATAATTATGAAGTTTCTTACATCAAACCGATAAATAATAAATATTTAACAGATTTACTTTCCATAATACTAAACTTTAATAACAATCGAAAAATCGTTACTATCTTTTATAATAACGATTAATTCCCGTTGGACTAAGTACTTAAACAGGCTTGGAATGTTCGCATCAAAAATAAAAATACTTTGTATCCTTTTTATATTGGTTTGATGGCCATAATTTCTATTTTGCAAATATAAAACGTGCTACGAAGAATCTATTTAAAAGAATATTCAAGATATTTTTTGCTTTCTTCAATTTTAATTAAAGCATAAATTTTAATTTAAAGCCTGGACGTTGTAATGGAGTTTTTTATGGTATCTTTTATATTTAAATAAAATGAGGCAAGTGAGTGTGAAGTGTAGTCCACGACCTATGAAACTCGAACAATTTTTATCTTTCGATTACGAAATAAGACAAAAAAACACGTAATCACTCATAGCACTTCATATCTCAAAACTACTTAACGGATTTTGTTCTAAACATTTTCCATTAAAAGTACCTACAAATACCTTTCGAATCCCTTTTTTTTTAATTTCCCACTTCACAGTTCAAAAGGTAGTCGAGAACACATTGTGTCTTTGCGACTTTGGAAAATAATATCTATTGGTTTAAATATTTAAGTTATTAAATTATATTTTCCACGATCTAGTTAACAATAACTCATACGTAAACCACCTTAATTTTCTGTTAGTAATACGATTTATAGCTATCAATATATGGTATTACTAATACTAACCACCTACTACCATATATAGGTAGGTATACGTGCCATATCTTTTATGTAGTCGAATTGCTTCTACACACTCAGTACGGAATCGTAGTTTTTAAGAAAAAATTCAAGTTTTCACACCTTGTACAATTTTGATACCTGTAATATAATTTTGCTTTCACACAATACATATTTGTATTGTGTTGTTTGTGTTACTTCAATTCATATAGAAGTATGTGTTAAAACACACATACTCGTATGAAGGTGTAAGATGTGGATGGTAACAAATAAATCAAATGATTTACTGTATCTTTCCAGGCACATGCGAACAAATTTATTGCTATGCCTGTATAAGGTCCTTTCTGTAATAGGTTTATTTAATAATGCATGAACCTGTCCTTATAATTGAATGTACGATAGTAGTAGCCTTCCAAAATCAACAAACCGTGATAGGACCCTAGTTCCGTAATTGACATTAAATTGCCATGCTTCCGATTATCTACATGTCTGTGATGTAAACTATGTGTACGTAAAAGTTTTAAATTAATTAAAAAGTTACCAAGGGTTGTGCCGTCATTAATTAACCACAAATCCGGGAAATTGGATATTTATTTTATTATTTACGTAACTACTACTAAAAATTAATAGCCGCACAGACGATTAAGGATCCACCTAATGGATAGTGGTTACCGTTGTTATGGACATTTGAAATAACCAACGTGCAGCCGTTCTCGAAGGAAATATATGACGTTTTCTTAAGAAAATACTTCAGAAGAAGCACATGCTGAATCCCAAGCTTGCCTACTTAAGGAAGTACGCATAAATACTCAGCTGATATGGAGCAGTGCGATGGTAGAAAGAAGACGATGCCGCCTAGATGGCATAGGTTTTTACATTAATACTATTTAAATAACTTAATTTACGAGTATCTTCAAAGTATAACCTGACCATAATGTCTAGAATGGGAACTATTTTTTTTGCCTTAGGGCAATATTCCCTTCTATCTGTAGTCAAGGTCAGTGAATCATAAAGAAAGCGAATTTATCCATGTTATCTTAATGTTAACGTTGATCCAAGTCTATAATCCGATAAAAAAATAACTTAATATGTAGTTTGAGTATGTTTAATTACGATATACCTAATGATCTGCACCACCTACATCACCAGATTAGGTTAAGCTATTCCTTAAGTTAGGTTGCCTGGAAGAGATGCTTTAAGCGATAATGCCGCCTATTGTTTCTACCATGACAATATTGTAATTGTGTATTTTTGAAATTGTATATTTGGTGAGTAATGAAGTGTTACCTAATCTATCTATCTAAATACACATGTAACAATAGCAAGTTTCACGTGAGCAGTGATTTTTAAAGTTTACCAATGATGTCTAGTGGAATTTGAAGAAAAAATCTTTTTGTTATAATTCGACGATATTAACTAAAGAACTTAGTTTAGCTACTTTTAATCAAATAATTGTTCTGTTAACTATCAGAAGGTGTTAAAGTTCTTGCTCACAAAATTATAGTAGGTACTTATTATTAAACTAAACATCATAGACTATGTCAACAAAATGCCTACGTGTCGTAACTAAAGCAACTTGATACTTACACGATGTTTGATGTCGTACTAAAAATCACTAGTAAGTATCGAAATTACACTTGACCTAATATTGGCGTTGCTAGAGTGTAGAAAAAGCGAAAGTGGCTCCCCTATTATTTTCTACTTTATTTTGCCAGCCTGTACTAAAGATCTCAGAAATATACTAGAGACCATTTAGTTAAACAAAACTTGAATATAATCAATTTTAGTCTGTATCTAACTTTCCCGTAATGTACCTATCATTTGTTTTTTCTACAGTTGTCTGTGTTAATTGTGCATTTTATATAATGAGATTATTAATTGTTGTGTTCCCCAAATAAATTAATCAAAGGAAACTAAATCGATAAGCAACCAAGGAAGGTAAACAAAAGGACTTACGAGTATTTTCACGTACAAAATAAATTCCCACAAATCCTTTCTTCACAGATACCTTTGATCTATGAGATGCCTACGAACCAACGTTTAATCTTGTGAGGTAAAGAGTTTGAGAGATTTTGAGACGTATTAAGAGTTCACAAGCATTCTAAGAATATTAATATTGTTGTTTTGTTAGAGGATTCTAAACAAAATTGAATATACGGTATATCTATATATATACAAATCAATTGCTGTTCGTTAGTCTCGCTAAAACTCGAAAACGGATGGACTGATTTGGCTAATTTTGGTTTTGAATTATTAGTGAAAGTCCAGGGAAGGTTTAAAAGGTGAGTAAATGTAAAAAAAACGCTTGAAATATAGTAAAAACAACAAATTCACTTTCCCTTACAAACTATTCTTACCTGTCAAACATTTGATGTTCGTCCCGTTGTTTAGAAATCAATTAAATTACATATAGTATAGGACCCCGCTATACAACGACCTTCACCGAGATGTTTATTTGATGAAACCTATTTATATTTAATTTAAAGTGTCAATAAATATATTGCATATGGGTTGCCTAACAAATTTCAGTCCAGTATATGATTCAAATTAAATATAAAAGTGGTTTTTTTTTTTGTTTTGAATGTCAGACGTTTGATGTTCGTCCCAACGTTAAGAAATCAATTTAAATTTAAAAGCTTCATTCAATCTGTATTGTATTTAATGAAAGAAAAATATTATATTAATTTGTATTGTAAGCAAGTTTCAAATTAGAACAGTACACTACAAACTTTATTTTGTAAGCTCCTAATCTTTATGACAACAATTTTGCAAGCAACATGATGTGTAATTAAAAATAATTATGAACCTAATTCATATCGAGCATTTTTTCTATTACGAATTCTTTTGGTTCCGGTTAAGTTTTGACCATTTTTTACTAAAGTTGAAACATCTGCAATTACAAAAGTTTTGTACAAATTTTAAAAAAGTTTGTACTAATATCGAACTCAAAGGGCGCAGGTCCGAATCCTGGCCGGAAGGCATGCATCACTTAAGCAGTTTTCTCGCCTAAAATCATTGATATAATATTTGTAATTTCACGATCACGATATTGTCCTGATGGAGAATATCATGTGTCAAACCTGCCAAGCCACCTTAGACAACCGTGGCGGGTATACTGTCCGTTCCGAAAATCCCGAACCCAGAAGTGCGACGTCTGTGGGCTATTATTACATATTATTGAAAAAAAATAAAAATTCCAAGTACTGTATTTTTGAGAAATTACTGATCCGAATAAGTCCCTGAGACCATGTAGACATGTGACATTAGCGGTTAAATTAATACAAGAAATAGAAAATATATTGGAATGACATATCGTTACGCTAAGTATTACATATGTCATTCCTATATATTTTCTAATCTATTCGTTTAGCGCTTTTAAATGTATTGTACACTTGCGGAATAAAATGGTTCGTCACCTTAAAGTCGACTTTTGCCAGCATAAGTACAAGAAACAGTACTGCGAAATTTTTAATAAATGTTACGTTTTGATCGATTGATTGATCGTGTACTAGCAGAAGGTGATGTCAGGAGCCTTAAGAACAAACGAGCGTGCATAACAAGAGCTATGAATGTCAAAGATGCAAGTGAGGTGTGTAAGAATAAGCCTAAATGGCGCTCTGTCGTTCGTGCCTACCCCGCAAGGGACCTGGCGTGAAGTTATGTATGTATGTATGTTACGTTTTGTTACATTTACAAAATATAGAAACGTGAAAAAAGGAAATTGCAATGTAGACAATGACAGACACTAAGATTAACGTAAGAAATAAAGAGGATATATTCACTAGGCTTATCATAAACATTAAAACCAATAAGATGGTTTTATCTCTAAACAATATTCTTCGACAAAATAGAAAGTCAAACAACTTTGATCTTTATCTTTAAACTTTATTCTTAAACATAATTTTCTGTGGAACAATCTGTTCTGAAACTTAGTTTGAAAAGATAACATGTGCTCGCAAACGTTTAATGAATCAAATTGAAAACTGGCGAATCTTTTAATACCAGCAAATAAACTCAAACCCTCTTTCAAAATTTTATTTTATTATAGATTAAGAAAGATCCCAATAGTTTAAGATCCCAGTCACTCCAGACTTACGTGATTTTAGGAAAGATGAAATTTTTAAGATCGGTAGTTTAACATAAACTTAGAAAGGAATGGATACTCGCTAAGCTGAAAGCGGGGCCATTTTTCAGGTAGCAGGTATCAAAGGTAGAAAAAACTATTATACTTGATGATATTGATGACTCACAGCACATAACTATTACCTCAGCCACAACAATAAAGTACGACAATTGTGTCATGTGTTTCATGTGGACTTTACTGTCAAGAAATATAGATAGATAGATAAATAACACTTTATTTCACACCAAAATAAACAAACATAAAAACAAAATGCACAATTACAATACTTCTTAGCAAACCAGCAGGCGGCCTTATTGCTAAAAGCGATCTCTTTCAGGCAACATGGCTTAAAATATAACCTTAACTAATCTGGCAATGTAGGTAGAGCAGAAAGAGATAGGACTGTACTATTTTAATATACGTACATACACTAATTTATAAATTTGTGTACGAATTATGTAACTTCATACACGTACAGTATGCGCGGGGGCTTCAGCGTGGAGCGTGGGCGTAACTACTTTCTAAGTCTCACGCTCTTCCTACCATAAGTGCGGGGCACATGTGAGGAGGGTGGTTTTAGTGGAGTATTGAGTACGTTTTCGAGTCTCCACACAAGCCAGCGATTTGACTCTGGTGCTCCATTCGTGGATGTCACCTCTCGTCGCTTTGGTCTAATCCCTAGTAAAGGACCCGGTAGTGTGCGAAATGCATTTTCCCCGCCTCAAAAAAAAATTGCTGCTCGTAGTCTAGGACGGTAGAAGTATTAAAACTACATTGTCCCAATGCGAATGATGTCTTTATTGTCGTGTTTAGCAAAATTAAAGCCTTATATACTACATTTATGCTACGTGTGCAAATACTTAATTAGTGTGCGCTGACCCCCCTTACAATGGACAATACAAATGCTCACATACTACAACGTGCAAATGTCAAAAGTAAAATAAACGCTTGGAAACAGTATAAGTATACTATAGTATATCCTTTCAGATTATATTCTATCTCAATTTATTCCAAATACCACAATAATTGGCTTATATCCAAGGACACGCAGAAATAACAAGAAATCAATAAAGTCACATTAACTTTTATAAAGTAAATAAAGAACTGTCGAGACGCTTGCGACTATTAAATTACGATATCAAATTGTAAAAGTTATATAAAAGTTGCTATATAACATTTGCCCTTTAATCTATTTATTTATACAATTTTGATTCGTCTAAATAGGACCGGGATCTCCTAGCAACGCCCTCGCCAATTTTATTAGGCTCTTCCGAAAAATGTATTATTTTTGCTCTCAAAAGGTTTTTTGCGAGATTCTGTGCGATGTTGTCTTGTTCGCTGTATAAACATTCAGTACATGTAGTACGTATGTTGTGGCAACACTCTTTTTTTTACTTACTTTTCATACTGTTCGTGTGAGTATGGAATAACAATAGAAATGATAAAATGGTGCAGTTAAAAATATACTTTCGTAAAAATACTGTAGTGCCGTCTATAGGTCACTCTTATCGCGGTTTTCGAAATTTTATTGGCGTTGGTTGATTCAAACCCTGGTCAGGATCTCAAATCTACTGTTACAATCATATCGGAATGGTCGGTTACTGGCGTCATAATGGCACCGTAATGGTCATTTTTGTATACTTTAAGGTCCATTAGTCACTGGCATCAGAATAACACAGTAAAGGTTACGCTGGCATGCTTTCACATCGTTCACTGGCTTCATAATGGCACCGTAATGGTTACTTTTGTACGCTTTTACGCCTTTCGCTAACATCACAAAGGCAACGCAATGGTTACTTTTGCATACAAAAGCATAGTGCCATAACGACACCACTGAACGACCATTGCGACACAATTGTTATAACAGACACGTGACCCACACGCACCGTTTGCGTTGCTGGCCTACCTCTCCAATGCAGAAGCTACGAGTTCGATTCTTGGCATGGTAAATTTTGGAAACTATTTTTCCGTTATCTGCATGGTCTGAGAATCTGGGATCGGCCTTAGAGTAGTCCGTTGTATATTAGCCATAACACAAGCGTAACTTGCTTGATTTGGTGATATACAAGGTGTGTGTATTTGTCTGTAGATTATTATTATTATCACGTATGTCTTTAAAGACCACGGGGCATAAAAATGGCTCGGACTTTTGGAGGGCTTGCCATGGGATGACCAACACGTGAAGCCCCGTGACAAATTTAATCTAAATGTGGCGTGGCACTGACCAGCAGTGACCAGTCCCTACACCATATAAACATGCACCCGAGGACAAGCCCCGGCTAGTGTAGGACTATTGTGGGAAATGAGAACAAAAAGTACCGGGCTATTGGGGTGAACTGCTAGTGGTACTAGGGGCTGGGAATACGAGTTATATCTGCTATTAAATTGTGCAAATTAATAATAATAAGTACCCTATCATCTATATATATATATATATATATATATATAATTGAAATCCACGTATATAGTGACTCATCACGACACCTCAGGAACTATACTGTTACGACTCTGGTCCCGACAAAAACCAATTCGCACCTGCATACCTATAAAAATACATTTTATTTGGCATTTGGACTTCTTTTGTTTACTTTGTGTTTAAAATTTGTGATTATAAATCAGCCCATTGTGTATTTTATTTTTCTATGGCAATCATTAGCCAGGTGTGTCGGATTTAAAGTACAAACTGATTCTAGGAAATTCGGTCGACGCGGCCGCGCAGACATTGCATCTGTGCAGTATACAGCAATGCCCCGAGTGAAGATGGCACTCGAGCGATAACCACGGGCGAAGCGAGACTTGTGTACATTCGGTAATCTATTTAGTGACGGACTTTGCCCGTGTTATTTAATTACGACCTTTTGCATTACTTTTGGACTTGTTGTGTTCGGTTACATTTGTACCTGATTTATACGTGTTTGTATAGTTCCAATAAACTCTATAATTCCAACGGCATTTCGATTCGAGTCCTGCAACTCGTAACAATACATATAGACTTGAAATTTGAAAAAGTACAAGGCAGCTAAGAACGGATTTTACGGCACGCGAAGCGGGAGGGTAATATCAGCTAGTTATTATATATGCACAATTTAATTACTACATCTTTACTGTGAATGAAAACAGTATAAGGAATATTTACACATTGATAATATAATCGGTATGAGAAACGTATCAGTCTGCTTTAGAGAAGCGTAGCGGGTATACTATATATTCCTTTAAGAAATGGAAAGTCGTCGTTGGACTTTTCTGAAATTATATGATAAAATAATGTTACAACTTAGGTTCCGACAAACACAAATTTCACTCCTAATCTGTAAAAACACATTTTTATTACCTGACGGCATTTGAACTAATTGTAATTCTTTTATGATCGTCTTCTTTTGTTTACTTATTTATTGGCATACGTTTCTAGAGAACAGCCCATTGTTTTATGGTAGCCATTTATGGCCGCTTGCGGCCGACTCATTAGCCAGGTGTTTCAGATTATGGCGACTACAATACGGGCACATTGCATTTGTGCAGTATAAAACGAAGGCCTGATTGAGGGAGGGGGCAGTCGAGCGAGAACCACGATCAAGGCGAGACGTGTGTACATTCGGTAATTTATTAGTGACGGACTTTGCGCGTTTGATTGAATTACGACCTTCTGCATTACGTTTGGATTTGTTGTGTTCGGTTATATTTGTACCGGTGTTATACGTGTTTGTATAGTTCTAATAAGCTCTATAATAATTCCAACGGCATTTTTAATTCGAGTCCTGCTAAACTCGTAATAATAAGGGATGATAGTTATCTACGATACTATATAACCTTCTACTATATTTAGAAGGTCAAAAAGGACGTGGAAATTATCACTCAGGGTTACATAACTGGTGTATATGTCATCGGATAAGACAAGGCGCTAAACTTGTTGTTTGCCCCGAACTTAAGGGTCGGCAAACTTGACGGTAATCCCAAGAGCCCAGTTCATATTTAGTGAGGGAATAAACGTATTTATATTTTAGAAAGTAGCTTAACTAACTTAGAAACTCTGTTTTATCTTCAGAAAGGCTTTTTATGTCTTTAGTACTTGGGCATTGGAGAATTTGTTTTACTTTCAGTATTTATGTTTATTTCAATGTTATCAATTGAGATACTAGATCTCACAAATGTCTCATTTCCAAGGCTGTCCTTAAGGTTCATTGAATTATTTATTATACTTTTGGTTGTCTGCCCTTCAATTAAGAGATACTTTCTTTTTATTTATTGGCTCACTCCATTCGATGAAAAGAAAATCGGTCCACACAGCATCTTCGATTTTTAACAACATAAATATTAAAAACTAGGATATACCCGCGACTTTTTCCACGCTTGACTTGAAATTCTCAGCGGATTTCCAGGACACAAAGTATCGCAGGATTTAATTCCCGCGGGATTCCCGGGATAAAAAATATCACAAATTTTTATACATTAAATTTCCAATCGTTCAGTACAAAATTACATTGGAATTCAACTTTTTTATGTAGTCTATTTAAATCATTCCCAGAAAAATTACCGCAGGATTTTCATAATAAAAAGTAGCGCAGAGTTTAAGTGTAAGAATTAGCTGTCGTTTAACGAAAACCGCATCGAAATCGGGCTAGTAGTTTTTATGTGAATACCGAACAAACAGACAAGAAATCTAACATTGCATCATGTTCTCCGTCGTTTATATAGCCTATTCCAGTGTTAGCTTTAATATACAGACACGGCATGTAAAGAATTTTATAATATTACTAGCTCTGTCCCGGCAGACATCGTCCTGCCCGGTAAAAAATAGGGGTTGATCGTAGAGGGTTGAAAATTTGGGTTTGTATATATTTTTTAATGCTGTATCATAAAAAAAAAGTGGTGGACTACCCTTAACATTTAGGGGGATGATAAATAGGTGTTGTCCGATTCTCAGACCTACCCAATACGCACACAAATTTCACATTAACATTGTGACATGAGAATTTTATATATAAGATGGATATAATTTTAATATAGGATGAAGGGTTCCTTAGAGGTGAAGGCGCCGCTATTAATATAAAGCAGGTTCCACATGATAAAACTTTACGACCAATGTGACTAGATTGACAATCGAATTGTAATATGTGTAAATAGAAATATGAAAGCCAAGATCGTTGGGTCAAATCAAATCGGGTGCTGTGGACGCTAGTTGGTAAATTTTAATTTAATTTGACGTAGTCGTAGCACGGCTTCTCGCATTATAATTTTTTGCTTAGTGTGATATGCCTACGGAAATACTATTTTTTTCTATTTATTAACCATTACTTTGCCCATAGTCTTTTAAATTTTTTTCTCATCTCATTTTTAGTTAGAACCAAAATCAGCCCAAATTTTTGATTCGTGGTGTAGGCGCAGGGCAAACTCTCACTAGTGAAATGTTGAAGAGTATAGTATTTTTTTAGTAGTATGTTTTAATTTTTGATATTTAATTAAATTTTTCTAATAATTTTTATAGATCTATGTGTCTGAAATAAACTTGTTATTTGGCACCGAGTTTAAATTATTTGGACATTACATATCTTTTCTTTTTGATTAACTTATATTAAATTAATTGTTGAAGTCGGTTTATGTTTTCTAAAAAAATATTTACTGACAAATATATGTCCACACAGTTCAATTTTCCTTAACGCAGTGTTGTATGTTCGTCAATACACAGGAACTGACCCCAAGCAAAACCCTGGAGGGCTTCAACAAAAATCGATACCAATCTGAAAATTCAGTAACAAAATGGAGTTTGTTAGCCGTAAATTAACAAACGGCAAGGCATATTTAGCTGGAATGGCCAAAGTTATCGGGTCAAAATCGTTAAGCCAAGGAAATTTTATGAATTTGAACACTCGGCCTCTGCGCTCTGAAAAGTGTTTACACTCGGTAAGAAGACAGAAACTACGTCAATATTTCCGGTAGTGCCACGAGTTGGACTATTTGCTTTAGGTTCAATTGCATCATATTATCCCCGCAAATTGCTACTGCGCCTGGCCGCCATTTTGGTGACATAACCGTAGCCTAAAACTCAGTACTGTTAGCATCACTGGCCGGCGAGTACGCGTACATATCGAGTTGCGGATGACGTCACGTGAATGTTAATTTGACAAGGCTCCTGCGTATTAGCAATTTGCGGGGATAATATATAGGCACATTTTATTATTTATATTAGTATTTTTTTTTAATCTCCTTCTCCTGACGCACACACTTGTCAGGGTATTACATATCCAAATTACAATTTCGAATTCTAAACATTCTACATTTTACTGTCTACTTTTTACTGCTGTTTTACTTATTTTATTACATTTTTTATTACTATTCTAAATATTTGCTAGTATCTGTCTTTTTAAAAATCAATTTGTACATTTACTATTTACCTATTATATTTTTAGAAACAGTGTGGTATTTTGGTAATACCTCTTGTATACTATATACATTACTTTATTTATAGACACCATTCTTACTTGTTTATATATGCTATTCTATATAACGTTTGTATTATATAATATATTTGTATTTGGGGTTCTAAGGGCTAAAATAATTATAACTAGATTTCAAATTAGATAAGGAGAAGCTATTGATAAGTTTCCTCAGATGATAGAAATTTCGTAATAGAAAAAGTAACAGATAAACTACGAAACAATAATGAAAAGAAAACTACAGAGACCTAGGATACTTAAATAGATCTTTCAGAATTAGAGTAAAATTTAACCAACTTGCTCTTAGTGATGCTACATTGTTTTTTCTTTTTTTTGACAACTCTATGGACTTGAGTACCGTAGTACCCTTTTTTACAACTTAATTCTAAGAAAGTTTTTAGTGTTTATACATGCTTATTAGTTATTTTTGTTATGATGTGTGACATTAGTTTAGTGAATTTCGTGTTGTGGATATCTTACGAATAACGTGTTATATTATTATATATATAGTACTAAACTTATACTAATGTAAACTGTATCTGTTACATGCTGGTGTTGTGAGGAAGTGCATGTGCAGTGTGTGTCTTATGTCTATACCTATTTATATTATCCTATCTAGTGCCATGAGTGTTGTTTTTTTTCCTTTCGGCTATGTTACACTGTTAGAAATTATGGGTAGGTCTGTCATCTACTTTACTTCTATACTAATATTATAAAGATGAAAGATTTGTAATTAGTTTATTAGCTCTAATTAATTTAAATCCACGATTTGAAAGTTCAAGTAATACTTGAGATATCTTAAAGTTGTTTACAGTATCCAGTATAAATTCACAAACAGTTAGTTATAGGTTTTTTTTAATTATTACATTGTTTTGTTAGGGTATATTATTGAATAATTCTTATATTTTTTTTTGTTCATGTAATAGTTTAAGGTAACCCACATACTTGGGGTCTTAGCACATATGA
Organism: Dendrolimus pini; assembly: GCA_949752895.1. NCBI lineage: Eukaryota > Metazoa > Arthropoda > Insecta > Lepidoptera > Lasiocampidae > Dendrolimus > Dendrolimus pini. The sequence goes on along the minus strand of OX457137.1, from coordinate 15,732,313 downwards.
GATTTTGGAGGTGTGCACTGAAAATCCAGTGCTGTGTCGGAATATATTTCGGCACCACAAAAGACTGACTGCCAACCTCAATTCTTAAATTGCGGCATTCATTTTTTTGTTGGTATATTTTTTATCAGTTTGTATTATTTGTGTCGCAATTAATATTTACTTTCTTTTTTATTTATTTGTTTTTATGTTTGTAAAGAATAAACTCAAAAACTAGTAGACCGATTTCAAAAATTCTTTCTTCATTAGAATGCTACATTATCCCTGAGTAACATAGGCTATATTTAATTTTAATAATCTTGATCTAAATTTTTTTCAAGGTAGGACAACATCTGTCGATATCGCTAGTAATTAATAAAATTCACGTTTAATTATCATCACGACTGATTCGTATGATAGTAGACAGAGGTAATGGATCTCCGATTGCGTCGATCCCTACAAACGACTTTCGTTTCATTTAATTTCATTAATCTCTTCATATCTGCATGTTTATATTAGACGGTTTTTATTTAACCTTTCTAGATGACGCAGGTTACAACAAACCCTAAAGTTATTCACATATAAAAGAGTGAGTGCTAAAATCCTGTACTGTACTGTCCTGACATAACAAAGGAAACCATTTGAATTAGTGTTAAAAAAAAAGCGGTTCTTATGGGGTCATACGTTAGCATACTTGCATTTACAGATATCCACCAGATTTCCACTGCTCTATTCTTAGTAAACCTAAGAATTAGATATCTCATGGACACAGGATTTAACGTACATCTTGTTATACATTTATATCTAAATACAAGTGTACCTATATGCATAATCCATTTCATTACATGACACACATAGAACCGATAAGACCATGGTCATAGTCCAGACCGTAATGCAGTGATTTTAGGTCAGTAATCCAGCATTGCACAATATGCAACTACGTGTTCCGTTGCTGTAATTGTAAATTTTGATAGACACGACTTTCATACCATAAGCACGTTCCGCGCGGGAGTAGCATCCGTGCGGAGCGCATACCTCATGAGCGCCCCGAGCTTGTGTGTAGCTACTTGATGGTTGCATGCATATGGTACGAATTTTTGTCTGTACTACTTCTAATTAATCTTTGTATACAATACAGAATTTTAAGTTGCGTACGTAAGTTCTTTCCTTCTTTTTCAAGTATGGCTTTACGATTTGTGTATACCTGTCATAGTCTGGTATTTATTTCATTCTTGTACGAATAATAGGCTTTTAACTGATGCCAAAAAGAGGTTTTTTTTTATTGTTGAAGACAGACAAGACGATATATACTAATACGGTAACCGCTTTCCATTAGGCAGGCCTGATGAAAAGCGGTCACCGTCGCCTATAGACAATGGACATTTGCAAACACCAAAGGTGCCACCATTATGATGCTGTCTTCGAACGTAGGACTGCAACCTGGCTACTAATGCCGGGATACGACTCAAGGTTGTTATGATAAGCACACGGTAAAAATACCCTAAGGTCTTAAATTGAAGTAGCTCAAAAAATACCATGCGTTTTAACCAATAATCATCATAGCGTTAAATCCCGGTTGCGTTCGGAACTTCTTTTTCAGATCCAAGGTCGACTTTCCTGCTCGTTCTTCTCCACTTCGCACAGGCTTCAGTATTTCTCATTGTCAGACATTCACGCGTGTAATGCCTTAAAACATCAAGCCAGCATTTCATGGATTTGCCTCGTCTAGCTGGACACTAGTTTCCCAGAACACTAGCCGTTTTCCGTGAAACGCAAACGTATTAGCGTAAAAACTAATCTCTTACAGTTCTCCTTTACATATAATCATATAATCTACCCCAAAAACTTCCTTGGTTAGTTTCTGCATGTAACCCGCCTCGTAGTTACACGAGTTGACACTGCCACTTAGTAAAACCCCCGAGGCAATCGTGTTAACACGATTCTGCCAGTCCGGACCCGACACGATCCATTTCTGCTATATGCCATGCTGCCTCTGCCATGGTTCGGTCGAATAGGTAGGGCTTAGTAATAAGAGCTAGTCTACTAGGCTTGGAAACCAGTACAAACGTCAAACCGGTTACAACCTAAGTACAGTCGTGGAATGAAAATCCGTCGCCTTAAAGTTGACCTTGAAGTTGAAATTGCAACAAAGAGATTATATCCACTACGCTTAACCTAAATATTAAAACCGATTAAAAAGTTTTACATCTCTAACAATCCTCTTAGACAAGATAGAAAATCAAACGTAAGTAAAAGTAATTTTAAACTTTATTATCAAAAAGATAAAACATATTTTTTTCTGGAACAATTCTGTGACTTAGTTTGAAAAGGTAACATGTGCTCGCGGAATGTTAAATGAATCAATATGAAAACTAACGAACAATTTCACAACACGATTACATATAAGAAAATAATATAAGAGGAAAATAAAGATCTATTTCTTATCATATGAAAGAGGTGGATGGCAAATAAAAAAATCTAAGTACATAGAAACTTTTTTTTTAGGTTATGTTCTAACTTCAACCTCAATCAGACGGATTTTGTTAAAGTAAAAAGTTCGTTAAATAGGTTTTTTTTTCAATAAACCGGTTACGAATGTCTTTGCTGCACACATAAACACATGTTTATATTAGAAACAGTTGTCATATAGAGAAAGTAATTCTCTCTAAATAAACTAGGCTTACAAGTTTTTCAGGCAGATTTACATAACACACTTTTAAAGTTTACATGCCGATCGAAATAGTTGACTAAAACCAGTTATAACTCATTAAAAGCGGTCAATTTCAAACCGGTTCCAAGCCTTGCTAGTTAGATGTCGTGAGGCATTATTGCGTGCCAATTATTTCACCCTTATTTTTTTTATTTATTTGGACAAAAAATAGTATTGTACAGAATTTAGTATTATGAATCTTATACATTTATGCATAAAGTAGTTTAAATAATGAACAAAATAAATGTCAGTAATGTATCGTATTAAACAGTTTTTTTTAATAAATTAAAAATAAAATAAGAATAAAAAGAAAAAAGACGATAAAAAAGAAAAAAGTACAAAAAAGATAAAAGAAAAATTATAAGTTACAAAAAATGAACATAAAATAGACTAAAAGATAAAAAAGGCTGGACAAATCTTGTTCGTCTGGCGGAGGAGATTTAAAACAAAACAAAACCTACTAAATATAAACGTTGACTCACTTACCGCACTATTACACGGAGGTATCTGGTTTGATTCCCGGCAGGTTAAATTGCGTAAAGGAACTTTTCATTATAACTTCGGTCTGGAATTGGCCTCAGAGTTGTTCGTTGTATATTACCCATATCACAAGCGTAAGTTACTTAGCTATTCATAATGTGTGCTGATATAAAAGAAGGAATGGCTTCAGAAGATCGCACAAATGAGGCAAAAGTATGGAAGCGTTTCCCCAGCTCCGAAGCGGACGTTTTGACTCAACCAGGATATAAATAACGCCTAGCGTGGAGACTATAGATATATTAAAACCAGAAAATTAAATAAATAACATTGTTTAATTACATAAATTCCAAGTTACAGTTAAAAAAATCAATATTCTTTAGAAGTCCGAAATATACGGATGTAAAATATATCTAAAATAATATTCACATCGTTTATAGTGTCTTGTTTTTTTTAATAAAGCCGCTGACAATCTAGCACAAAGTCCACATATGGCCGATTCCCATATCTTACCAACACTTCATTTGCCTTCCAATCGGTTAAAATCTTATATTAATACCAATTTATTATATAACTAGTTTGTTTGATTGCTTAAACGCGCTAATCTCAGGAACTACTGGTCTGATTTGAAAAATTATTTCAGTGTTAGATAGCCCATTTATCAAGGAAGGCTATTATAGGCTATATATCATCACACTAAGACCAATAGGAGCGGAGCACCAATGAATAATGTTTCAAAGACGGGGGGATTTTTTAACTTACTTTTTTTTAACGATTCCACGCGGACGAAGTCGCGGGCTAAAGCTAGTTTGACATAAACTCCATAAGTATAAGTAATGTCAAAATTTAACCGGCTTTAGTGATGTGAAGTGGTTATCGACGCTTGCAGATTTTAGCAACACCGAGGCGAAACCAACGTGTTTCCAGCCTTTAACATCGAATAGAGCGAACATACAGAAGGAATGCCATAAAGAGGTTGGCATAGTTGTCCAGTTCAATTCCAACGTAATTTTCAAAAGCTTTGGCTGAATCCTAGATATTTCATTCATTTAATCTATCTTATAACTAAAATAAGTTTGTTAGGACTACAAAATCATCAAATACATTCTCAATAAAGTACTTAAATCGTATCAGACAAATTGGAAATAAGTAAACAAGATTAAAGTATTTTATTCAAGGGTGTTTAATACTTACAGCAGCTGCCAGAGGCCGTTAGTTTCCATACCGTCGATAAACTTTTACGATTACCCGCATAGTTGCTGACGTATACCCTTTTAATACTTAATTTGGGGAAGGAGCATTAGTAGGTAAACTATGTTACAAGATTGCGAAATTTTACTTTACGACGGAATATACTTTATATTAGTATGTTAATTTATTAAGGACGTTGGGTGATAACATGAAACGTTTTTATATACTCACTAGATCTCTGCAATGTCTGTCGGAATTATACATAATTCCGTCATATGGTAATACTGAGCCGGATTTGGGAATTATTCCGAATTGCAAATTCGAGTTTAACCTTGATCTAATGGTGTTATGTGCGATGAGTGAGAGTTCAAATGGCCGACTTCGCCCTTCGAAGTGCATTGAATCGTGCAGTGTGAACTGGTTGCATCCAGTTTTATTTGTACCTGTTTTGTACGTGTTTGTACAGTTCTAATAAACTCTATAGTAATTCTAATGGCATTTATTTTAATTGGAGTGCTGTAGCTCGTAACACTATTCAAGTCCCGTGTTCCATCTCCCTCTATCTCATCTTGTTTATTCAATCTTAAACGCCGCCAACGCGTTAGTGTCCGCGGTGTTCGAAACGTCTGTAGGCGACGGTAAACACTCTCCATGAATTGAACCATCTTTTGAAGTGAAACTTCTTTAGAATTGTTATGATTTGAAACTTGATGAAACAAAAAATCGATACTAAAAAGAAAAAAACACAAATCTATAGAACTAAGCCTACGAGAGAATTAGATAGAATACATTATCTTTAAACACTATGTCCATACAGATAGAGTTAGAAATATGTTGAAGTTCTTCGCTAGTCGATAGCAAATTGTTAGATTTTTTGTATTGCAGTAGTTCAGCAGACAAGCAGACGGCCCACTTGATGGAAAGCGGTTACCATCGCCAATATGGACATTTGCAACACCAAAGGTGCTACAAATGCGCTGCTGCTCTCTTAAGGGAGACTGGAACCTGGTTACTAATGCCGGAAAACAACTCAAGGTTGTTATGGCGACATACTCTAGACCAGGAGTGGTAGCCATCCAGTCGGGCAAATGCCCTACCATTTAAAATTTACATTATTTCATACCCCAGGAATCCCGCGAGAATTGAATGATTTAAAATGGCCACATAAAAAATTTGAATTCTAATTTGATTTTTTCACTGATCGATAGCAAATTTTATATAATAAAATATGCGATATTTTTTTATTCCGGGAATCCCGCGAGAATATTTTCCCGACAGCGGTTTGCAGTTGTTCGGGTGCATAAAAATAAATTTATTACGACACAGTTTTGACTTAAAACGATAGCTTGATTTTTTTATAAAGCCGCGGGAAGTTCCAACCAAGCATGTACGAAGTCATATCCTAGTAATAAATATTTTTCTTGAAAAGTATTGATGACCTATACATATACACACAACTGTGTATTAGGGTGATCCAAAAAAATATTTTTTTTTTTTCGAAACAGGCTCAAAAGTTTCTTTTGGGTGTAAAAAAAATTCTGTGAAAAGATGAGCCCTTAATATTAATATTAAAATTGTCCTCATCGCATTTTTTTAATTCCCATAAGAATAACACAGGAATTTTTTTTGCTTCTTCTGATTTTTGTACCGTTCAAACGACTGGTTGACTGATAAATCGCTGTTTGAATCTTTATAGAGAATTGAACGCTCTACAAAAAAGGTCTCATAACATTTTTTGATTTGTCGATTTTTGATTTTCGGCTACAGTCCGACTCACGCCTTCAACACGAACGCACGACATACGTGCTCGTGTACAAACGCTAGTTTTCGCGCTCGCTGCTTGCCTTCAAACAAATCCTTCTGAACTGTATTATATTTGACAAAAAAAATTGATCCTTATTTTGACACTGAAACCAACAGTTTCGGTGTAATTTATAAAATTCGATACAATTTTTGAACAATTGAGCTTTGATCTTGAATAACTTTTGAATGCGTGGACAAATCAAAAAATGTTATGAGACCTTTTTTGTAGAGCGTTCAATTCTCTATAAAGATTCAAACAGCGATTTATCAGTCAACCAGTCGTTTGAACGGTACAAAAATCAGAAGCAAAAAAAAAATTTCCTGTGTTATTCTTATGGGAATAAAAAAATGCGATGAAAACAATCTTAATATTAATATTAAGGGCTCATCTTTTCACAGAATTTTTTTTACACCCAAAAGAAACTTTGGAGCCTGTTTGGAAATAAATTTTTATTTTTTTTGGATCACCCTAGTGTACATATAGGTATTATACTATATTTATCCATCCATATATAGTATAATACCTAAATATACAGTTATGTAATGAAACGCGAAAAAAATAACAATTGGGAATGGCCACCAAATATGTAATTGAAGTATTTTTTTTCTGTTATGTACGTGTGAGGTATTGCTAGACGCTAGTAAGATCTTGAAAAATGTAATTATGTTCCTTAATGACTAAAAGAGTTAGAGCTTTTTTGAATTAATTCTGTAAAATGATTCTAAAATTAAATCAATTATAAAATCAGTTAAGAATTTTGCGAAATTCAAAACAAACAAATTGAAACACCTTGTATTGAAATTCAAACAAAGTTTGTTCAGCAACATAATTCGTAGTAATCAAGCTTTCGTAAACCTTGTTTTAAACCCAAGTATCGTAATTTTAACTAAACACGCAATCAAAAGGTTATAATTTTCCCACACACGCTACAAACTCATTTGCGTATAGGGCTACCATCGGTATTGCTGATCTTTCTAAAACTAACTTTTAAATAGAATTTATAATAAGGCATTATTATTCAGTTGATAAATTTATTCGCAAATAATCGTAAGCACTGTGCAATGCTGGATCACTTATCACACAGCTTCGGTGGTTTGAGTAATTGGTGGACTGTAGATTATATTTGAGAGTGAGAAGTATTCCATGTTGTGTTTTAAAAATGCTAGCTTGTTGCGACTGTTGTGTTTTAAAAGGGGTGTTGTAAAATTTATGATTTGGTAGGGTGGTATTTAATTTAATATTGATGGAATGTGAGTCTTGGTTATCTTTCTATCAGTGTGAAGGTTATCGATAAGGATGTTTTTCAAATAAAACAATTTGGGAGCCAGTTATGTTTTTTATTTAAATACTCCTTTTATGGGCAGCGACCCGACACCCGGAGATTCAATCTCCTTTATACAAATATAAGTAACTATTCACAACCTTCCCTACCGATATTTCAAGACTCGTCTGATAACTGAAAATAACCTTTACGTACCTCAAGGATGGAATTCGGTCTAAGACCAACAACGTATGGATTTGCTTGTTAATAATCTAAGAAACAATACCTTCAGAACCACAGGTTATTAAAATGGTTGGTATTTTAGTTTTGAGCGCCACTGGTTGAAGGGAGAGGGATGGCAACCAGTCCAGCCAGGGTTTATCGTGTCTGGAGACTGTTGCGGGGTCGCCTACTTTCCGGAGTACTGGCGTGACCTCCAACTCCTACGTAGCTCCCACTGGAATGTGCCACAATGGTGCTTTTAATCACTACGTACAGGATAACTAAACGGTCGGCGACGGGTGGCTATGCAAAGGCGAGTCAAAGCTCGTCTCAAGGGTAGCCTGATGGAAGAGTGACAAACCAGTGTCCGCTTTCCCAGTCGCCCTGGTTTGTCACCAACGAGTATGGTAACTCGTGTCACGATCAACGTGCGTGGTCTTAACTGTGGGGAAAATAATCTAAACTTTACTATTTTAAATATTTGAAACTAACATAAAAATGAAACAGTACGAACCTATGGGGAAACTAAACAATGGTGCAAAGGGTCGCCTGGGCTTCCGAAAAGCGCCCTGCACGTGGACCACACGTCTCTGTGTCGGTACACCATTCTGTAACGAATGCAGAACTATACCTTTTGAAGAATGGGTACAATACGAGGATCGTGGAAAGAGATCAAAGGCTACATACCTCTAGAATTATTTCACTGACTCTAAGGTGCTACTATGCACCACACACACACAGGAGAAAGAATGACGCGGCGCAAGCGATGTCGCCGGTCAATCGAATCCTTTCTCTTCGAATAGCTGCTATTTATTTCGTCACATCCTGCTACATTTTTGTTCTAGAATTTCTAACTTTGTCGATCAATTTCGGCGACTTGTGACCGTCAGATGTCGTTGCTATACTTCCGTTGACCCTTAGACGGGGCCGACACTTCTCCAGGGTATCCAGCCTGGAACCTCTACCCACGTCTACAAATTAGATGCTGTTGAACTAATTATCGGGATCTTATTGAATTTTAAAACGGGAAAACATGGGACTAAAAACAACGACATCTGACGACACGCTACTGTAAGTCGTCGTTGCTTTGCCTATGAAACAATATGGCTACTGATTGCAAGGTGGCTAGTTTTTTTTTTTTTTTGAGGCGAGGGAAAGTGCTTAACCGATTTACGCACTCACTGGGCCGTCACTAGGAAACGGCACGCATCGATCGGGGGCGATAACACTAGCAATAGTATGCTTTGTTTGTGCTCCGTCCGCGATCGATTACACAGAGGAGTGTGGAGACTCCGAGTGATGCCGCACGGGCGAGCAACCTCAATACCCACTAAAAACCCCCTCCTCCCTGTCGACCCTGCGCTTTTGTTTGTGTTGGAAAGTCTGAGATGTAGAACATAGTTACTCAACAGTCGATCCAGCGCAATAAAGTGCCTGGAGTGTGCCCTGGGAGAACACACCCCACTTCGAAACGGGGGCAGATGAATCCTTTGCTTTACCTAGTAGCTAAGGGCCCCCCATACCGGAACCTAAGTCAGGGAGGGAAGTAATGCGCGTACCTGCCTCTCCGGGTGCCAGCTGAAGGCCGGCGACCGAGGTGGCTAGAACTACGCCAACCCACAACAGATGGCGGTACCTGTTTTCAAATCACTATAGGCAATGTATTTTTTACGTAACAGCCAAATCCTGCACAGAAACCAACGGGCTAATAAGCACCACTAACCTCGGAATCCACCTCCAATGGGCCAGCTCGACAGCTCCTGAAAGTGCACGGCACTAACGGGTCCTCGAATGGCACTTCGGTTTTTAACTATAGCACACTCACACCAAAGAGCAAAGGCTTGTGTATAAGCTTCAATAAAAATGTCCAAGAATGGGATATGAAACGTTCACTTGCACGGAGAAAACGGAACGGCCGAACTGACGGCGGCACTTTTAAAACTACCCACATCGGTATAAATTGTGAGGATTCAACGAGCACAGCTCTTCATAGATGTCTTTGAATATAGTCTACGTAGCTTGTTTTGATCTAATTTCACTCATGACAATTCTGCAATAATATGAAAGATAATATAAAAGAAATGCCCGACAAACTATTGTTAAAATGATAGATTTTCACAATAGGTGAGCGGGCATTTAATTTTCTTTTTCAAGTTCTTTTATTTAAATGTTTAAAAGCTTTGCATAAACTTTATTGTACCCCGTACTATTTAGTGACGGCTGATTCCCAATCCTGTGGGATACATTCACAATTTTGTGAGCCTCAGCATATCGTCAAATTGTTCCTTAGACAATATCAAAAACGTTTGAAAACACCTTAACTTTAAGTTGCATTTGAAATTATATTTTTACCTACAAATGTATGAAAACGTAATAACCCTAGATTCCTAACACCTCGATAAATAGACCTAGATTAACACTGTATAATAATTGCACGCGGCGCTAAAATCCTCTGAAATAAATAATAATAAGGAAATGAAGTAGGTACATCCAATTCTTTCAACAAAATATTTGAAGCATTCAGTTATAACATTTTTCATATATTTTATCAAATAGTTCATATTTGTTCTATCCGTCTACTGACAAAGGCTCCTTCCCTTTTGCTAATATTCGTTGAAACTTTAATATAATATCTATTAAATAAGTAAGCAATTGTCTGAATAAATTAAAGCTCCAATACTTTTTTCTTAAATTTGCTAGTACTTTCTAAAAAGCTGTAATTAATTTTTTGATAAATAACTAATACCCAGCTTTTACCTTGAAAACATTTGTATTCAAATTATATTTCTGTAATGTTAACGTTTGTAAATTCATATATATATACATGCATATTATCCTGTTTCCCACAGGGATAGGTAGAGGAGATCCAATTGCCATGATCTTGACATACAGTCCTAGTGCTAAAATAAATCCTGAATTATAGCTACCATTTGAAAAGACCTTTGGTTTACGTAGGCACATTGCTTGCGCTGGCTAGGCCACCTACACTGAATGGGGGAGTGAAAAGAGCTTATCTAGGCAGAACAACGGGACGGCGACCGTTTGATCGGCCCAGATATCGCTGGAGTGACGTGCTGGATGCTGATCTACGCGAGCTTCATGCCGATGACTGGCAGGAGACAGAGCTGAACAGGAAGGAGTAGAGTATTCTCATTTTGGGTCGTTGAGCGGCAGCAGTTAATTAGTTTATGTTTTACATAAAAATATTAATGTAAGGTTAACGTATAAATCCTTTGTGTAAACAATACGACCACAAACGGTATAATTAATTTGATGTGTATAACGTAAAGACCTGACATAATTGTATGTTTACTTATTCTGCACATTTTCCTTTTTCCTTAAGCCATTTTAATAAAAATGGAATTTTTATTCAACTGTCATTTGGCATTTACATATCATAATATAGACAAATATACATTCGTTTATCGTTTTGTCTATATTGATGGTATGATCTTGGTTCTCAAAAACTTAGGTCTAAAGATGATGAAAGGAAGGATTTTATATTTCATATGCGGCTACGCAGTGGTGTAGTAAACCTGCAAAGGCGAAAAGCAGTCAAAGGCGGCGGCCGTATAGATGTTTTACGGACCGATGTTTGCCCTTCCCGCTTCCTACAACTGAGACTGGGACTTGGCTAAGCAGTTCTAAAAACTAGAACCGCGGGTCGCAGTTGTGGGAGACGGGAAGGTTTGTCATCGGAAAACCTTCTGCGCACGTCTTATATGTGGTACAGTTAGATTTTATTACATGAGTTCAGCAGACGGCCCACTTGATGTAAAGCGGTTACCATCGCCTATGGATATTTGCAACACCAAAGGCTACAAATGAGCTGCTGGTCTCTTAAGGGAGACTGGAACCTGGTCACTAATGCCGGAACACAACTCAAGGTTGTTATGGCGGCATAATCTAGGCCAGGGGTGGTAGCCATGTAGTCGGGCAAATGCCCTAACACCTGACTGAGGGTTGTTTTGTCGCCTCTTACGAGAAGCCGCCCGGCCGCAGGAAATTTTATTGTTTATTATAATATATAAAATAATTAAATATTGCTATATTTAAAAATATTGTAAGAAAGTAGTACATAAATAAAAATGCTATATTTATGTTCAACTTTCTTACGATGTCTTATTTCATTATTATACGTATTATATACTGTTGTCTAATCTAGACAGGAAGATATTCGCTTCCTAAGTCGAAAACAATGCATAGCCCCCTCTTACTTTTGATTTAAGTCAACGAAAATTAAAAAAATAATTAAGTTAGAGCGTTTTTCTGGAATTGATTTACAATGACCAGATAAAAAAAAACCAATACCAATGTGATTTTTACACCGATCGAGAGCAAATTTTAAGTAATAAAATATGTTGGAGACGCAATCAGGCAATCTCCGCGGGTAGGGGGTTATGTGTTCTATATATGGCCATCCCTTATTCCCCAATTAAGAAGTGGTGCCCGGAGAATATAGAATTTCGCACTTACCTCGCAGTCAGACACCAGCCCACGACAGCGCTGGTTCAGGAGGCCTGCCTTTGCTAGTCACGTGGCAATACAGGTGGCAAAGTCCTTCAACACGAGCCCCGAGGCGCAAGGGACGCAGATACACTGTCCTAGTATTTAACTGGACGCGGAAATATTCGATAGCGAATATACATAATATTTGTAAAGGCGGGTGCGATACTAATTACGGTTTGTAGTTATTTGGATGCATAAAAGTTAACTTTCTCCGGCACTAAAACGGTAGCTTACATTATTTTTCTAATGCTGTGCTATAGGTTGCTGTGAAGGCGATGAGTTCAATGTGTTATTTGAGATGTGAAATTGTTAATGACGTTAAATATTGACAGAAAACGTATATATGCGTTATTTATTTGCAATATAATATGTAATTTTATATAATTAGTAGATATTATATTGTATATAGTTATATATTTATTATGTTCAAATAGTTGCATACTATCACCATATCTTGTATATGTATATAACTTATGTGTATATTTGTATATATAGTATATATATGTTTATTATTAAAATGTAAGTAATCGTACAATAATTATGTATACCACCATCGCCACTTCTAATCAGCAATATTCTTGCCACGGGTTGTCTGGAAGATCGCTTTTTAGCGATAAGAACGCCCTTTCTACAGAATTAGAATAGTACTAGTTCGTAAGTTTTTCTATAATGGTGTACAATAAAGTAAAAAGTTATTTATGTATATTTAACTTCATTAATATTGACAGATAACGTATATAAATACACTAATATGCGTAAAGACGCATTCGGGCACAGTCTAAATCTTTAACGCGCGTAGATGAAGCAGCATCACAAGACCTTTTTTTATTTTTATCTTTCTTTCACTTTTCGAATAAACAAGAAAGTTATCAAAGAAAAATAGTGACTCAATTTACTCGATACCAATGAAAATATTATTCAGGCAAAAAATTCAAACAAATGATCTTTTAACCTTTTAGAAAAATATTTTCAACGGATGCTTCATTAAATTTGTATTTTTATATGAAAACAACTTTTTTCTCTTGTTTCCCTTGGGATTGGGCTTCCGATTCATTACCCGATGAGCAAGCTCCTTTACTCCTGGGATTGAGTTTGAAATGGGCACGAAGACGCTAATGGATAGAATTAAAAGTTATGTAACCCTTCGCTTTCTTGGACAACACAAATTTGTTGATAGGAATAATTTGCTTCCTTTGGTGGAAACAGTAAATAGACGTTGAAGGGCTCAGTACAGGTAAAACTACTCAAGGAATCTCGTCCAAATCCATTTTCTTTGAAAGTATTGTTTATTAAGTCTACCACTTTCAGAAACAAATTCTTTCACTGATAAATTAAAAACTGTATTGAAAAGTCAAAATCTGTCAAATATGTGTGTCAAAAACCGCACTCTAGTTCTAATCCTGAGCGGAATAGCATGTACTTCTTAAGGCAGTTTTCTGACCTAATATGCGTATTGTAAACTTATACATCAAGATAATCAATGTGTAAAACTCTTAGGGAGTCTGCTTTGGATAAGCGTGGTGGATGTATAGTTCGTTCCCTGAAAGTGGGGATGCCTGCGGCTAATACTGGGATGGGTATAACATTATCTCTCTATTCTTTGACCTTCTCCCAAATATTTGGGGTCTATACCATATCATTTTCGTCCACACTTCTGTATTCTGGCATATGTACACTGTCACGCCTGATATCAACAATCATTCTTCGCACGATAATGTAAAGAATGTTAAACTGGAAGATTGACTAGAAGTAAAAATGTAAACGTAGACCAAAAAAGAGATGTATGGATGTATATAAAGAGATGTATGGAAGTATGGATGCATACATCTTTTTTTGGTCTACCTTTACATGTATAAATGTAAAGGTAGACCACTATCAATCATCCAATTTAACATTCTTTTTTTAATTGTTACATGATTTTCATCCCTCCTCATTACATGCCTATGTCACCTTAGTTTTCTTCCTCTTAATTTTTCAGTCATGGGTACAACTTTCGTAAAGCCTCTTATATAATCATTTCTTACCGTATCCATTATTGTAACAGCACTCATCTCATCTATCTCAGCATTTTCATCTTAGCTGAGTGGAGACGTGTAGATGTTTATCGATATCAATAAAAATAAATGTTTGTATATTTGTCCCTTATGCGTTTCTAAGCCTTTGATCAGATTGTGATGAAACTTTGGTGTGAAGGAAGGAAGAAGCTTAGCAAGCCTGCGAGGGTTTAAGATCTAAAAAAATATAAAAATAAAATATGTACAATCAAACTTTTTTTTCTTTACGTGGCGTTGCAATGCAAACCGGGTGCAACTAGTGATATTATAATCTTCAAATATATTTTTTTTTAACTAAACCCGTAGAAAGAAGTTGGTTAAATATTTATTTTTTGGTTTTTAGTGTGAAGTCGGTCTTGTTGCTGTTACAAAAAATGCGCAAATATTTCAATGGCTTTAGAAATAATATATTAAGCACCTGTAGAAATTGCACAACTGGCATACACATACATACTTACGAATAAACAAAAAAAAACAAAATCAATCCACAATTGACGAAGAAATCGCTAACATAAATTTAAAAAATGAAGCACCTATAGAAAACGTAGATGTTTTTCTATAGGTGCTTCATTTTTTAAGGGTTATTCTCGATAGCACTGGGATCTGATCCGCTCTTCCAATCCTGACTTGGTGACCATAAGACTACCTCAGGAGTATATACTTAGGAGTAAAGAACTCAATTTGAAAATCGGTTTACAATTGACGGAGATATCGTGGTACTAAGAAGTTGGATAACAATTTTTGTGAGCGTCTCTAATTCCTTAGAATCCAGAGAGAAAGAACATACAGGCGAATTGAGAACTTCTTTCTTTATTGAAGCCGATTAATACAGATAAACATATTTATGTCGAAGTTCTTTGCTACGATGTTTATCTGAACTCCCTTTAAAAGTGCTGTATTAAAGTAAATGAAAACAAACGGTTAGAAACAGGTGAAAATAAAAGGTGGAACTTGAGGAGTCATTAATTTTATTTTAGAAGTTTGTTTTCTAACTTTTATTTTGTAAACAAATATTTTTTGTCTTGCAAAGTTGTTTATTTAACTACGAAACAAGCTTTGTGTAGGTCTATTTTATTCTGTGAAGAATTAATGCTTTTCGCGCTACTTCCCCGTGATAACAATTCGAAGTAAAAATATAATTACGGTGTTGTCACTTACATAAGAATCTCTGGGAGCTTTGGTTGGGTTAAGTCTGGTGTAGCGGAACAGTGTAGTGCAGCGTAGTGTAGTGTAGCATAGCGTAGCGTGATGTAGCATAGCGTAGCAAAGCTTAGCGTGGCATGGAGTTGAGTGAGTCACTTGGCAAGCTGTGTGCTGATTTTCCAATATCAAAAAGGGAAAAATTACTTATAGCGCTCTGTTATCAACATTATTGGTTTATTCATGGAGAGTAAAAGTAAGTTTGAACACTTCTTTAAGGAACATAAAGAAGGGACAAACTTACTTTAACTCTTTATGAATAAGACTGTATAACTGCAGGAGTTAAGGACTTCTTCAGTTAAGTTTTTTTGAACGATTTTTATGTCTAGCATTCTTCTCCCACCAATGTACCATGCACGTGTAAGTTTTTATATTGTTAATGTTACCTCAGAACATGTATAAACAACTGACGTAACCAAAAAATATTCCAGGCATTACATCATGGACGGTGTCTATTAAAAATATGGAAATGCTGACAACCATTTTCTTTGATCACGTCTTCTTATCTTGTTTTTGCTCGAGTCAAAACATCACTAAACAAAAAAGGCTAATAAGAATCACAAGGATTTATTACCCTATTATTAAACCAGAAAACCGCGTATTCTCGCTGTATTTCACCCGCTTAAGATGAATTTTTGTTGTGATAAACCTTTTTACTTGAAGAGATATCGTTTTGCGGGATTCAAGGTCTGACTCTACGTGGCATAATTAAATTACATGCAAATATATATTTTTAACTGAATATAAAATAAATAAAACTGAACTAAAAGATCACTAGGGATAATAATTGCTCTGTAAAAATTGTAACACTGAATAGCCGTTAAAATAAAAATGACTATATAGCATAAAAGTTCATTCTTCTTTCACTTTTTATTATTGAAAACTTTTTTATCGAATTAATCAAAAATATATCTATCTATCTTCTAGACTATAATACATCTGAAAATAGTTCAACTTTGTACAATGATCGCTTTAAAATATGAAAAGTCTGCTAATTCGGACCAGCAGATTCCGGAAATATATTTTTTAGAATTTTAGTCTGTCTGTTATGTATAGAGTGCACGCGCACGCGCACGCGCACACGCACGCGCGCGCGCACGCACACACGCACACACTACCTAGACAAACCCCGGTCCCAGTCGTAGGAAGCGGGAGGGGCGACCATCGGCAAACCTTCTGTGACGGTACGCATCATCATGTATTTATTATTTTCTCACCTATTAATTTTTATTTATTTAAAAAGGAATGGCTGTTCTCCATATAATGTATTCCTTCCTTATTTCGCGTAATATATGTATTTACTACTAATCTCTTTGTATGATATAATCGAATTTTTCTTTGTTCAAAAAAATTTGACAGAGAAAGATAGGACTTGAATATTCGTGTTTGACAGAAGAAGACAATGAAAAGATTATTCTCGGAAAAATTTGTGTTTTATATATTTTCAGATGGAGAAAGTCTAATTGAGATTTAAATGGATAAACTAATCGCTATTAATAATAAAACAATCAAAGTTCAATATGTATACGTCGGATGTGGTTGTTATAAATTTCGCCAAAGAGCCAAGCTAAGTCTTCAAGCTTTATTTAATAGTTATATTAACCATGTAGACTTACCTGATATCTTGCTTGTTATGTTTTCAGACGTTCTTCTGACGTGATCACGTATTCTTGTCTTTTGTAATGTATTAGTAGTTTAATAATAATTGTTCGTATGCATACGATTTGAATTAATCTTAAAAGCCTGATTAGTAATGTGTAGTTACAAATAACTTCTATTCTTAGTAGTACATATTATAAGTAACATTGATTTTGTTACACTTAGCTGGTAGTCTTTAGACGTTAATACGTCTAAAGACTACCAGGGTTCCTTAGGTCCGTTTCTTCAAAACTATAATATTATAGGAACGTTTCTATAATTTGTCTAGGCATAAATGCTATGGAAATACATAAGCCTTTAATATGAAATCTTACATAATCTTATGTAAAGATAGGTAGGCTCGTTTACTATCTACTGTCCTATATATTTTTGAACTTAATTAATTACTGTCCTTAATTTGTATATTGTATGGAGAACGAGCTATATAAGGGTGAATTAATTTAAAGTATGTCTTAATTGACTTGTGCGTTATTAACAGATAAGAATTGTTTGTACATTGTTTTAGTTTCATAGTTAACTAAATGATTAAGGGTTATTTATAAAGCCTCAGTGTGCTAATACATTACTTAGGAGTTATGATACATAGTCTCTTGCGGATAAAAATGTATTAATCTATTTTCATTTAAGGATCCTTAAATATAATATTGTCTTAGGAAACTTAATTAAATAATATTACTTCTTCATAGCCGGGAACTATTGGGAGATTTTGATGATTCTTTCAAGTAATATGATTACTAGTTACTTTGCTATGGGAGATTCATTATATGTCAATGGAGACTTACAGGAGTTCTTGTCTTGCTGTTGCACACACGTTGTTGGACCTGATTATGGACTCTTACTTGTTGTGTTTGCTGATTAGAGCTGGAGCGTTGATTGTTATTGTCCGATTATTTCTGTTTCAGTGAGCTTGGAGTCAGCCTGCGTAATGAGTTTTCATTGGTTCTGATATCGAAGGGATTATTATTGACCTATGGCTGTGAAGTCGGAGTCTTGATTTATAATTTATTAATTAGTCTATTTTTATATGTGTATATATTTATATATGGTTTTATAACACTACATTATTACATTACACTATACAACAATCATGCATTCTATATGGGAAGGCTAATTGACTTTAGAAAATTTAAAGTTTATTTAGTTTTATTGAATTTTAATATTTTGAATACTTTCCTGTTGAGAGAGTCTACTTTGGCATTTGGCTTTGTTTGGTGCAAAGGAGTTGTTGATTACAATTTAAATTTTATTAAGGGTTTCTTTTGATTAACTATATTTTCTTAAACAAGCAGCTCTACTGTTACCAAACGTGTATAAAATAGGCATTCAAGTATTATTACAAAATGAAGTGATGAGATGGGGTGAAAGCACATATTGAAGGTTTCTATGAAGATTCAGATTAGGACCGGGTTTTATGAGCTCAGCAACCTTGGACAAAGGGATTCACGACCCACTTGTTTATTGGGGCATCCTTCCCTTGGATAGTTTCGACAATTATCCAGGATTACCGCGCGCACTGCTTTTAAGCAAATTTAATTTGTTTTTATAATATGTGTATTCACGAGACTAAAAATGGTTTCACATATTAAGTTTAACTGAATTGGTAACTGAAGGTTAGGAACCAGTTAAGTCGCGGATCAGCCTGGAGGCGGAGTGGGCGCCTCGGGGACTAGCTGCTGGTCTTCCAGGGGGATCATTCGTATCAAAACTTATTTTCTTCCACGATATGTGACTCCATGAGAGTCTTAGATGTAGTTAGGCCGGGTAGACTTGATTGAATTGGAAAGGATGATTAAAGGGTATCTACATTTGAGCAGTGTTACTAAGGAAGACATCCTTGATGTAGAGTATCACCATTTTATGTTAAATTCAATTTTAAACTTTACTTTTACGGTGCTATGCTCTCATCTCTTGGGTATTAGGGTCATTAGATGGATGTAGGGTTTTGCCAATTCACTTTAACTTAAATTTTATTTTAACTTTCACGGCAAACCTGAAACCTGTCTTTGACAAAGGGAATACATAATATGAGTGAAGTTGTCTCTCGCCTAACTTTAACTTAAAATTTACTTACAATTCATAGAGAGACATTCTGAAACTCTTACTCTGACAATTTAAGGATGGGAATTTTATGAGATGTAGAGAGTATCACTATTTAAACTTCAATTAATCTTTATCTTTAATTTACTGTGATATTCTTATTACTACATCAGGGGAGGTCTCTGAGGTGACGTTCCTCATAATGACAATCTTATTTGATTTTTGGAAGGGTGACTTTGAGATGAAATGTTCACTCAAGTTTTTTGGCTTTTCCAACTCATTTTACACACAAGGCACTCCAAATGTGTTCTTTTAAATGGATAGATCGTACTGCTGGGAGTTTCTTGTCGGCTCTTCTCGCCAGCAATAGTACGTTGTGAACCGACGCTAGTTTTAGATAGTGTTTATAATTGATTCAATGAATTCTAATTAGAAAATTGGAGGTTCTTCTTTTATCTCGATATGAGATCTTTTACTGATAGCTAATGCGGTGGCATAATGTTAGAGAGGTGGTTAGGAGGGGTGCCTTACACAAAATTATATAATTTGTTATGAATCTACATTAAAACATCTTTCGGCTAAATAAAGGCACGGGCGTACTCAGGTGATGAGCTTATATCATGAGTAATACATTTGTCATAATTCATAAAATGCATAGCATTTTACACTTACAACATATTACTACAATACTATTATTATATATATATATATATATATATATATATATATATATATATATATATATTTCACATCTACCTTTGAGAGTCTTCCTGTCCTTTGATCAACACTCATATAACCTACCTTGTGAACATAGGGTTAACGGTATTGCGACGAGGGTTCCTGATACTAGATGATCACGATTTATGGCCAATATTACAAGATTTATTCTATGAATAAGTTTTATTAATTTCCACTTTATAAATTCTTGATTTCTCACTCTATGCTTCGGCTTGAGTATGTCATTCCATAGTCACTAGACTCAAAAAGGGGGTTCGTTACACTTCTGCCCACGACTTATACGTAAGTAACATAGAGCTTACTGTTTATTTTTTTATAAGTTTAATTTAAAAGATATGGTTTGAGACAGATGTGAAAAACAAAAAAAAAATCATAGACGTGTTGCTGCGGAATTTATGCCGCTTCCTCTTCTTAAACAGTGATAACACGTCGAATAAGCCCATGAGGTTTCTGTGCCATAGTCGAATATGCTTTTTGTATATATTAATGCAAGCATAATTATTGGAAAATAAATAAAAAAAACTGTGAACTTAACGCGTAAAAAGCTGTGTACAAAGAATAATGAAAGTAGATTTATATTTTAACTTATGTATGACGTTCAAAATATGTTCTCCAGTAGAACATACTTTAAATAAAAACTTTTGAATTTGATGTGTTTATTATAATTATACAACTGTGCCCGCCACACATACGACTTTATATTTTCCAAACCCTGCAAAGTAATATAGAAATGTAGCATAAACTTTATAAGAAATTGTCTGAAGTTATCGTTTTATAAAAATACTTAATTAATTTTTTAGTTTGGATTGAACGTAATTTTCTATACGCATTGTAATAATAAAGCCATTTTATATAACTTCGTAATAAATAAACTACAGACGCATGGAAACAATATATTCTTCCTTGGGACTATGGGCGATATCGATCTACCAATGGAATTGTATCGTATCATTTTACAGAGATGCCTGTGTTTCTCTAGTGGGTTTATAATGGAACGTTAGCCCAAGGAATATTTGAAATTCAATACAATGCCGCATACAGAGCAATAAAAATATATCAGCTTCAACGATAAATATCACAGTATAATTATATGCTTTTATTTTCGAAATCAACCAACAACCAAACCAACCAGCTCAACAGTCAACAGAAAGGAAAATGTATGGGAATCATATGTCGTTACGCATAATGTTGGATGCTCTAACCCACAAGTTATAGTGGTTCGATTTCTGTGGACAGTATAGCGGAGATATGACCTAAATCCTTGCACTATAAAAGCAGAAGGTCAGCCAACCTTGAGATTAGTCAGCCAGCCCTCTCCTGGTTCGGTTCAGGTTGTACTCGGGAACAGAGCACGGCACTATGTTTCACTTTAGATCTATCACTGTACACAGATTAGGTCTTTGAAAGTTATTGGTACGGCCAGTAATTATAATTATTTAAATTTAATAAAACAGGTGAGACGGCGCGATGTAGTTGAAACGCTGATAGTGAGTGTTTAAAATGGCTGCCCCTTACCTGCTGTCCATTGGCCGTCGCCTCACACAGAAAGAGGGTAGTCAACAAAATCAACGGAGCGATGTTTTGTGTTGTACCTACTTATTATAGGCATACTTATTATGACATTCCCATACATTTTCATTCATTTCATTTAATTCATGCGTTCTATTCGTTTACCGCTAATGCCACTTGTCTACTAAAAATCATAATACACATTATAATTCTACGTGACTAAATTGTACTCCACTTACCGTAAAAACTCGCGGACGCAATAAATCACAGTGGACGTCTAGACAAAGCGCGTTTGATTTATAATCCCACCATTTTTAAAAAGCACTTTTCAGAATAATGCGTTCCCGCTGCTTGCTCGATTTACGTAAAAAAAAATAATATATAAGGTACTGTGTTAACAAAACCCTCTTTTGGGAATTAATATGTATTGCCATTACCACCAGAATCTTCTTCTTCAGCCAATCTCAGTCCACTGCTGGACGTAGGCCTCCGCAAGTACTCGACACATATCCCGGTCTCTCGTCTTTCTCATCCAGCCTGTCGGCGATCTTACGCAAGTCGTCAGTCCACCGGGCTGGCGGAGGTCCTACGTTACGTTTGCCGAGACGTGGTCTCCACTCCAGGACTCGTTTGCTCCATCCGCCGTCAGTCTTGCGACAGACGTGACCGGCTCACTGCCACTTAAACTTGCTAATTTTGCGAGCTATGTCGGTTACCTTCGTTCTCCTACGGATGTCCTCATTTCTGATTTTATCCATAAGAGAAGTACCTAACATAGCTCGCTTCATAGCCCGTTGAGCGACTTTAAATTTGTGGACCAGTCCCTCTCTCTCGCCCGCCGCCTGTCTCAGCACCGTATGTCATGATGGGTAGGATGCACTCACTGCTCGAAGACTTTTGTCTACATTTTAGCTATTCACCAGAATAGCTAAAATGTATTTTGAGTTTTATTCTTTTAAGTTTCCCGAAAAATTAGTAAATAATAAAAATGTTCACGAAAATTTAAGATAGAATTGTTGTTTCAATTCTGAAACTTCATCGGAATACGCTCAGCTACTTCAAAGCCTATTTGGAACAAAGCTTCAGGTAGACTGACAAATAAAAAATCTAAAAACGATACTACATTGGGTACCGTCTAAACTCTAAACGGTTGTTTTAGAATTTGACATTTATTTTAAAATCACAGTCACTACAATATTGTTACAAATTAATACCTACCGTTCAAAAGCCAAACAACAGAAACTCAAGTGAAAAGGTGCACGTGTAAAAATGTTTGATGTATTATAAACACTTCACTAAAACGGAATTTATGAAATATTCAAATAAATAAATAATAAAATTCAGACGTACTAAGAACATTAGAGGAAATGGCGCTGTCTGGTGAAACGTCGTTCACTGTTTATCACTTATGCACATGCCAAAAATAACTACAGACAGTCCCTACGCTATTTTCTGCCTACTTGTTTAATACTTAATAGAAAATTACGTAAAAAATCCTCCTAATATTATAAACTCGAAAGTTTGTAACAATGTACGGATGTATGTTTGTTACTTTTTCATGCAAAAGCTATTGAAGGGATTGTGATGAAACTATAATAATATAACTTATATATCAGAATAACACATAGGCTATGATTTTCAAAGATATAATTTGAATTATCCAAAATATAACTATTTTCCATCACCACGTGTGTGAAACCGCAGGACGCAGCTAGTCATATATAAATGCATTTTATTCGAGATTGTAGTAAGCAGATACGCTAGTAAAAAAACCTACTAATAGCATTTTTTTATATTCAAATATTTATTATACTACTCTAAAACGGCTTGTATTGTTTAATTTCAAATTATACAGAGTATAAGTTTTTTTTCTTAATATTGCAGAATGTGCGTTCTAACTCAATTCCGAGTGAGGTCTTATATTTCTCAAGGAAAAAAGCAACTTATATCTATCTTAGAATAAAAGATTTTAGCTAATAATAACAAAAATTAGCTAGACTACAAAAGTTTGAAGGTGAACATAATCTTTATAATCTATACATATAAATAAAATTGAAGTGTCTGTTTGTAATATTGAAATAACCGATTTTTACTACATGCATATGAATATATATAAGGTACATACACCAAAATAACATTTTTCACAATTTTCATCTGTCTGTCTGTCTGTTTGTTCCAGCTAATCTCTGAAATGGCTGGACCGATTTTGACGGAACTTTTATTGGCAGGTAGCTGATGTAATAAGGAGTAACTTTTATTTTAGAAAAAATAGAAAGCCAAATGAAATTCCACGCGGACGAAGTCGTGGTTGGGCTAGTACTATACAAACATAAAGCATTAAACTAGTTAAGACAACGCATAATATGCATTGTTATATATGATGAAAACCTCATCATCATCATCATCATCTTCAGCCAATCTTAGTCCACTGCTGGACGTAGGCCTCCCCAAGTACGCGCCACATATCCCGGTCTCCTGTCTTCCTCACCCAGCCCCTGCCGGCGATCTTGCGCAGGTCGTCAGTCTACCGGGCTGGCGGGCGTCCTACTCTACGTTTGCCAAGACGTGGTATAGAGGTTTTATTAGTGTTAAAACTAGAATTGCATTGAATTGAATCGATTGCATTAAATAAATAAATGTACATACAAATCCATTTTCTCATCTGAAAGTTGGCTAAGGACAGTTCATTTGTACGGTAGTTTTCATACTTCAATATTACATGTCATTTCTTTTAAGAGGTAAGGAGTGCGTAGGTATAAAAACGATATCCATCGTATCTACATTCCTTAATGAGGTTTATTCACATCACCTTTCGTACAATAATATCAGCAATATACTTTGTATAACAGGATATATTTATTTTTTCAACATTTCTCTGAGCGCTTGTTCCTCCCACACGTGAATTTTGCATGATACCAGCAATATCTCAGATTCATTATTATCGTTGTATCTTTATTGCAAAATGCGCCTTCGTCTTAGACTTTCGAAAATTATTTTATCAGTTGTTCCCTTCATGGATTTCTTCTTCATACACTTTGCTATTTCAATATCCTTTTAATACAAACGGAAAACCCAATTAACTACTAAAAATTGATTTGAGTTTAATTAGTTACAATTTATTAACATTAAGTGATGTATGTCATTCAAGACCACGGGCCATAAAAATGGCCCGGACTTTTGGAGGGCTTGCGTGGGGCCATGGGGAGGCCAACACGTAGAGGCCCCTTGACAAATTTAATCTAAATGTGGCGTGACACTGACCGGCGATTATCCCTGTCTACACCATATAATAATGCACCCAAGGACAAGCCCCGGCCAGTATAGGACTATTGTGGAAAATGAGGAAAATTATTAACATTTATTATGGTTACGTATTTATTTATTTTCAAAAATTTTACATTTTTTTTAAAAATATATAAAGAATTTTTTTTATAAAAAAATAAATAACATTATTCTTTTATAAAAATACATCAGAAATAAAATACATATTTAATAAAGAAAATATAAAATCTTGCGGATCACCGCCAGCGGGGCCTCAGGTCCAAACTACCGGTGGTTAGGACTCCAGAGTTAGGAACCTCCTCACAATTCGTGCCGTGTCCAAGAGTGCTGCCTTCTGTATCTGGCCCTTCACCCAGCCTCCCAGTGAAAGTCTCTCTAGATGACGGTCGAGGCTTTTCGCTATAAGACCATTGACGGTGACAACTATCGGCACAATGCTCGTTGACTCCAGCCTCCACATAGCGGTAACCTCGTGAGCAAGATCTAAGTATTTACTTAGTTTTTCTTTTTCTTTCTTCACGAGGTTATCGTCATGCGGGATACTGATGTCAACGAGTATTGCTCGTCGCGCAGATCGATCTATTATCACGATATCAGGCTTATTGGCTACAATAGTCCTGTCCGTGATAATTGATCGATCCCAGTAGAGCGTGGCACAACTGTTTTCAAGAACTGGCTCCGGCGAGTACTGGTAATAAGGCACCTCCGTTTCCACAAGACCGTATCGAAGGGCAAGTTGCTGGTGGATAATCCTGGCTACGAGGTTATGTCTGTGCAAGTATTCGCCGTTAGAAAGATGTGAACAGCCGGAAACAATATGCCTGAGGGATTCACCTGGGCGATGACATGCCCGACAGATGTCCAAGGTGCCATCCTTCAGGATATATTTCCGGTAGTTATTCGTCTTAATAACTTCGTCCATAATTGCAAAGACAAAACCTTCGGTTTCTCCGAAGAGGTTACCGAACCGTAGCCAGTTTACCGACGCTGACAGGTCTACATCGGGCCCTGTTAAGGCCCGATAAAACCTGCCATGCAGCGCCTTGCTCTTCCATACGTCGATGCGGTCGGAGGCGCTCAGTACTGCCAGATTGCACCAATTCTCGTTAGCCAACGAGAGCGTGGTAAGACCTTTGTCTACTGCCACAACATCTTTATGCAGGCCCACGTCCATCTTAAGGAAATATGCCCTGAGATTGTTCACCTCGCGATTATGCAGATCCTTGGCATTTAGAAAGCCTCGGCCTCCACATCTTCGCGAGATGTACAATCTCATTACTGATGAACGTGGGTGATGCATACGATGTTTTGTCAGCAGGCAACGGACTCTTCGATCTAGGGCATCCAGCTCCGTTTGAGTCCACCTAAGTATGCCAAAGGAGTATGATAACACGGGCATAACCCAGCTGTTGAAGGCTCTGACCTTATTTCCACCTGAGAGAAGGCTGGTTAGAACCTTCCTCAAGCGGCAAAAGAATCGGTCCTTCACCGTCTGTTTTACGTCCGCGTCGGCTATACCTAAGGACTCTGACATACCCAGGTACTTGTATGTTTCGGTTTCGGAGAGGGATTTAAGAGACATGTTCTCTGAAAGTTCTAAATTCGGTGAATTCACAACTTTCCCTCGCCGCACATGCATGACCGCACACTTTTCTATCCCGAATTCCATACTAATTGACTTACTGAAGCGTTCTGTTGTCTTCAGTAATTCAATCAAGTCTGGTTCGTTGGATGCGAAAAGTTTGAGGTCATCCATATACAGCAAGTGTGACATGATCTCACCCCCTCTTCGAAACCGATAGCCTAGCTTTGAAGACTCTAGCAAAGTGCTAAGAGGGTTCAATGCTACACAAAACCACAAGGGACTCAGGCTGTCACCCTGGAATATTCCACGCTTTATATTTATCGTGCCCTCCGGCAAAGAAGCCCCTCCACCACCTGGAAGCTTAAGGTGTGTGACCCATTGCCTCATACATGCCTGAAGAAAGGTTCTTAGAGTTGCATCGACTTTATACAGCTCTAAGACTCTCATCAACCATGTATGCGGCACTGAGTCATACGCCTTTTTGTAGTCGATCCAGGCAACGGAAAGATTTCTTCTATTATTCTTGTTGGCTAACAGTTGTGTCAATGAGAAGCAATTCCTTCGTACCACGTGACCCAGCCTTACACCCATTTTGGGTTATTGCCAAAATGTTATTATTATAAAAATAATTTGATAATTTTTTTCCCAAAATGGACGTAAGGAGCTTGTAGATGGTGGGCAAGCATGTGATTGGTCTATAATTTTTGGGTTCAGTGGTACAGCCAGATTTGAAGAGTAAATGGGTGACGCCTGTCGTCATAAAGGTTGGAAGCGAACCACGATTAATAGCTTCTTGGAATTGATTAGCCAAGCAACCATGCGAGCTTTTGAACCACTTAATCCAAAAGTTATGCAATCCGTCCGGCCCTGGACTTTTCCAGTTATGTGCCGAACGAATTGCATTACCAACATCAAGTGGTTCAATGGTAATAGGTTCCATATCTGGCACCTGGTCGCATGATTGCTTGACCAGCTCAATCCAGTCGTCCTCCGTGTGGCTTACAGGCATCGACCATATATTGCGCCAGAAAGAAGCCATGGCATCAATATTTGGTATTTGCCTGTCAGCGACACTATCGCTAGATTTCTCCCAACCTCTATAAACCCTTTTCTCTTCACTTTGGAAGGTCCGATTCAAGAAATATCTATTCGCTCGCTCTTTGTACCGGCGGATTCTATTTGCCCATGCATAGACTTTTTGCTTCCAGAAGTCTATACGTTCCGTGGCTCTGGCCATATATTCACTGGGGCTGACATTAGTACCAGCGAATGCCTGAGCCACGAAACGCATAACTCGGGGCCGGCAATTGCCAGCCCGGAAGCAAATTAATTTGGCTATGAGAACTCTGGCCCCGTCGATACGCCGCTCAATCCGTATTTGCCAGGCAGGTTTGCCGCTTGCAGGTTGGGTAGGCTGTGTATTTGGAAACTTTACACCAGCCACCCGACATACAGCTACGGCCCCGCAATATAGGATTGAGTGCGTATCGATAAGGTCTGCGCTAGACCCAAAATAAGGCGCTAGTAAGCAATCCAGAGTTCCCATAAGCAACAAATTATTTCTATGCAGGGGCAATTTTGGTATGCGTGGCCTATTTAAGATAGGCTGATCTCGGAATTCTTGAATCGAATGTTCCAAAGTCCTTCTCAATTGCTCATAAGTCTGGATACTTACATTACCTACCGCTAAGTCCTCTGACACGTCGTCCATGGTAGAGTTCACCGGCCACTGCGAGACTGCAGGCGGTGCCGGTGACGTAGGCTGCGGCGTGTCAGTACTTTCGCGGTTGATACGTACAGTATTGCGTAGACGATCAAGTGTCGACTCATCCAGCAGGTGTAACCGCTGGATAGCGCGCACTTGATCCGATAGTCGTTGCGCCGTCACGGTGGATGCTGGTTGAAGGGTCTGAAACAGAGACAGTAAGCGGCCACGATACGAAGTGAGGTTAGTTCCTCCCTCTGTCGCCTCATAGTACGCGCGCATGACGCACTCGTTTAATTCTTGAGTCCATCTCATGCGGCGCACTACACCACCGGTAGCGAGGGCCGGGCGCGGGATACGTCCTGCAGGCCCCAAGCGTGCCGACGGTGGCCGTCCACGGCCCCGCACAGGTCTTCGCGGCGGGGCGGACGGCGCTGACCCTTCCTCGCTGGTGCTCGACGCCCCGGTGGCCGCCGGCGTCACGAACTCTTCATCCGTTGACGACGACCGTGGAGTGGAGCCGGGCGAGGCGGGTGCAGCAGATGGTAGACGTGCGCGTGTCCGGCTTGTTATCTTGTCCAAATACCTTATCACATCTCAATTGTTCCACATTCTGTATTTTCATTAAATTTCTATTGCTTTTGTATATTGGTATTTTTCATTTTGACATTTGTTGTCATGGTTATTGAACTAGTTGTCTTGATGTCGATATTAATGCGTATTGGTTTATTATAATTTTACTATTGAATTATTATTGCACTTCTTAGTTTATATCGATAAAAATTATATATATATATAACATAACGATATAACATTTATTATTATTATTAGAATATTCTAAACATGCCGTACATGTATATATACATTGAACCTATTTTTTTTAATGTGTGTGTGTGCAGTTCACAAGCAGTGGATGTGAAACTTCAGAGAATATACGCACAGATGTTCTTTTCAACTTTTATTAATATATAAATATAATTACTTTAACCTACATCCGTATATATATTATAATGCAAACTTCTTAGGTATGACTTGCAATTTTTTACTTTTTTAGTCAAAAAAAATTTATTATCAATTTTATTTCGTAATAAAACTACGTTTTAACGGTTTTAAGCGCGGTAATTTTAATTTATAACCGTTAAAACGTAGTTTTATTATGTACACAAGTCACGAAAACTTAAGAAAATATTATTATTTTTTCGGTCAAAATTGGACCTATGTCTAATCATCGGTCTTATTAACTTTCTAATTTGTGCTGCAGAACGTAAAACTCGTATCTCATTTTCTCGCAGGCTTAGCGGTACAGATTTGTGTTTATCTCTTTTTAATGTCGCTTTTTCGTTTCATCGAGTTTCAAATTACGATTCTAAAGAAGTTACACTTCCAAAATAATTGGAGTAGACTATACAAACGACGGAAAACGCGATGCATTTTTTAAAAAAAAATCAGTTCATTTCAGAAATATTTTTAAAATTTCTTTACTGTTTTTTCGGGTTTCATGTAAAAACTTCTGGGCCGATTTCGATGCGGCTTTCGTTGATCGATAGCAAATTATTAGACTTAAAATCTGCACTATTTTACATTCCGGGAACCCTGTTAGGATTTTTTATAGATATGAACAAAGGCTCATTAATAAAAAAGGAACGTAATGACTTTATCATTAAGTACCTACATTATCTCGTTATAAAAGTAGTAGTAAAAACCCGTCCGCGTCGGTCTTGTTACTCACAACGTCTTTGTGCTCTAACCTCAATACTTTGTCCCAAAATATCGATACTATGAAACAATTCACTCGGGTGTCCCTTTGTGTTTTTCGTGTTAGAAATCTTTATTGCAAGAGACATGTACAAGGTTGATAACTACTTATACATAGAAGTAAGTTTTAGAAGGATTTTTATTCGTTTTTCATGAGTTCAGTATACAGTTTATACAGGCAGATGGCCCACCTGATGGAAATCGGTTACCATCGCCTATGGACATTGTTAACAACAAAACTGCTACCAATTTGCTACCGCTCTCTAAAGGGACACTTGAACCTGGCCACTAATGCCGTAATACAGCCTCAAACAACTCAAGGTTGTTATGGAAGCATACTCTAGACCAGGGGTGGTAGCCATCCAGACAGGCAAATACCCTACCACCTGGCTGTGGGTTGTTTTGTCGGCTCTTACAACAGGACGCCCGACCGCAGGAAACGGAGAAAAAATACAATTATTTTCTCCGTTCTTGCACGGAAAAAATAGGATAATGTAATTATTGAAAACAGTACGCACTCGCGACTATGTTGGATAAACGGCAAAAGCTAAAGTAATATTTCCAAAATTTAAAATCAAAGTTCACTATCAATTGACTTTTTAACCTGAATACATAAATACCTACATACTCGTTTTATTCAGTTGTTAAGATTTATAATTTATCATTGATCTTCGAATGAAATTATGTTTTACTTGGCACTGACATCTACATATTGAATGTAGAAAATTATTATTTTTTTGCTTTTTACTCTCTTTTAATTTTTTTTACTCTTGAAGTTGGTTTCTTTTTTGTTCGATTTTTTTGTCATTGATCTATATCAAATTTTACGTAATAAAATGTGTGAGATTTTTATGCAGGGAATCCCGGGAATTTTCCCGGACGTGGTTTGTAGTTGTTCAGGTGCATAACAATTAGCTTAATCCGACACAGTTTTCACTAAAAGTATAGCGTACATTCTTTTTTAAATGTTGTGGTGCTTTGGGTCCCGGGAATCCCGTGGAAATCTTAAGTCAAGCGTGGATAAAATCGCGGGCATATTAGTGTATAATCATTGAGGACAATATAATATTCAACCAAATGTCCAAGTATAATTTTGTATAGTGACTTAATTATCCAATTTACAGCGACACTCCACTAGACAAGTAGTGTGCAAGTAATATATTAACAACCAGCTGACCCGTGCCCACTTCGCTGGGCATCAGAAAAATATATAAAAAAACTTATTATTAATCACAATCAAATATATCTTATGTCACTCAGTAATAATGTAGCTTTCCACTGGTGAAAGAATTTTCAAAATCGGTTCAGTAGATCCAGAGATTACCCCCTACAACGTCTTAGCGTTATAAACTCACAAACTTTATCTCTTATAATATTAGTATAGATTGAACAGATTCTCTTCTTAAAAACTAGGTGATGCGCTCTGTTTTCCATCACATAATATAAAACACACTAGCGCCCGGTGTTATGTCAGAGTGACATTGACAACTAACAGCTCTACATTGTCAGTGTAAAAAAAACAATTATCATCTATAGGTTTCAACAAAGAGTACATTGAATATATGGAGAGGTTTCAATTTCGTAGAAATATTATTAAAGTGTCTTCATATTTATTTAGAACTATTTTGATGTACAATAAATCATTGCTTAACAAAGAGCTATATATAATATTTACAACACATATTTTGAAATTGGTTTTCATTACACCTCTATTTTATTTTACAATACCACTTTTCGCTAGAATGAAAATAATTCTTATAGAAACATTATAAATAACTATTTTGTGTTAATGTTCGACAACTCGGGGGCATAGTGCGTTACTTTTTGTTTGTTTGTTGCGTAATACAGTTGACAGCTTAGTCTAGGATAATCCGATAAAATAGAAAGGTTAAATCCCGTCGAACAACAAACGAAAGCTCGATTTTTGCAGAAAAAGTTGTGCGGTCAAAATTCTTTTGTATGTAGAACGATGAGGCAACCTTTTCTATTGAACATTAAAGCCTAATACATTGCATTATTTAAAAAAGTAGCTAAACTGCGAAACTCGCGAGTTAAAACCTTTGTCGTCGATATTTAATTAATCGGTGGAATATACATTTAATTAAACAGTTGTTCTTGTGCTTACACTGCGATTTTAGCATAAATATGAAGCATACCAATTTAGATCTACCTACCAAAATTAGTATCAAATAATTTATAAAAAAAAGATTAAAATACACATTACAATGCTACACATGTTACAGTTTAATTCGTGGACACACAAAACGAGTTATGCCTAACTAGTGGAGCAGACCGAGGCAACTAACCTCGTCTAGGCAATTAAGGGTGTAGCTCGTAGTGGTGTAATAATAATAACATAATCATTGTGTACGCTGGTTACACTCCAATATTATCATCATTGTTATTTTATGTAATTGCCCTCTAGACCCATTTTAACCAACAAGATATATTCTCATCTTTACGACGGATATAGAGCGCTATCTTGGTATGTACTTACATGTTGAGTTTCAAGGATTCATTTGGAACCGTGGTTATAACTGTTACATATTTTTGCTTGGTGCTGACGTGATATTTAAATAGTGACCTTATTATATAATATATAGTTACTATTACCATAATTTATAGTTATTTTAGTAGTATTATTTGTACCAAAAGAGCCTGCACATACCAGATTTGACCATAAAACGACTGGAAAATAAGAATTTTAATTCCTATAACACACAGCGCTCGCTTTAATAGAAATCACTTTAGACAAGTACATAGTATTGCTACAAGCTGCAGGACTCGAATTAAAATGCTGTTGGAATTACTATAGAGTTTATTAGAACCGTACAAACACGTATTGTGTTATACGGTACAAATATAAATGGACGCAACCAGTACAAAGTGCACGATTCAATAACACGCGCAAAGTCCGTCACTATATTAGATTACCGAATAAACACACGTCTTGCCTCGCTTGTGGTTATCGCTTGACTGCCTCCCCCCTCCATCAAGTCATTGTTTTATACTGCACAAATGCAATAAGTCTGCCGTATATAAGTCGGCTTAATTCGCCACACCTGGCTAATGACCCGGCGGCAAGCTGCCATAAAAGAGTACAATAACAATGGGCTGCTTTTTAATCACAAATTTTAGACACAAAATAAACAAAAGAAGACGGTCATAAACGAGTTTTAATGTTATTAGATCAAACGGCGACGGGTAATAAATGTGCTTTGTTTACAGATATGCAGGTGGCTCAACTTGTAACAGTATTATTATTACCTATATTCACAAAGGCTTTTCTCCAAAGACTTTTGATAAAATGTTTTTTTATAGTTTCACAGCTATTTAACAAAAACAATTACCTTTCGGCCTAACACTCATTTTACCGAAATCATTACAATTCAAAGTTTGTCTTGTATACCTACTTGTACAGGCTACTAAATGACCCAACATACTTTATTGAAAGGTTTAGTGATTTCAACAGAAAATGAATCTCAAATGTACGTACATTTTTCATTTCAATATCTTGTTGATTCAGAAGATAATAATGTGAAGTCCAAATCCCGTACGAACGGAGTGAATGGAAAAGCTAGTTATGTATAAAATACAAGATGTGTATTAAATTTAAGAGAGATCTCCAACCAAGCTTTAAATTAAATTCAAACTTAATATTTTTTTAATTCAAATTATTTTTTTTTAATTCAAATTCAAAAGTTTTTATTCAAAACTAGCTGTCCCGGCAGACTTCGTCCTGCCCGGAAAAGTTTCAATCGATATTCCGACAGCAGTGCCACCTACCGAGTCCAATTGTGAATTCAGAAACCTTCTTTGGCTCATGCACAACAACTTTGCTAAAGACTATCACATGATAAAAAGTATAGTTTACGATTCTACAAAGGACATACAGACAAACATTCATTTTTATATATAAGAAGAAGAAAGAAGAAGAAGACTTGCTGTCCCGGCAGACGTCGTCCTGCCCGGAAAAGCTTCAATCGATATGCCGACAGCAGTGCCACCTGCCGGGTCCAATTGTGAACCAACTCAGAAACCTTCTCTGGCTTATGCACAACAACTTTGCTAAAGACTATCACATGATAAAAAGTATAGTTTACGATTCTACAAAGGACATACAGACAAACATTCATTTTTATATATAAGATGAAGAAAGAAGAAGAAGACTTGCTGTCCCGGCAGACGTCGTCCTGCCCGGAAAAGCTTCAATCGATATGCCGACAGCAGTGCCACCTGCCGGGTCCAATTGTGAACCAACTCAGAAACCTTCTCTGGCTTATGCACAACAACTTTGCTAAAGATCATCACATGATCAAATGTATAGTTCACGATTATATAAAGGATATACAGACAAACATTCATTTTTATGTATAAAAAGAAGATAAGTTCCACTGAAGAACAACACTTTTTGAAGGTCATACATATAAGTTAAAATTTAATTTTACTTCCTATTCTATATACACCGCTTCGCAACGTGTTATAAATGTTAAGGAGAAGACGCGGCAGGAAACTTCCCAGCAACATGTTTTTTTTTGTCTTAAAAGTGTAATGACGTGAAAGACGAATTGGCACGTGTTTAAACGAAACAAGAACCTGAAATCTTCAATTTCTAAAGAGTATTTTCTACGATTTTTTTCTCATTAACTCCCGAACTCCTGAACCACAATCTATGAGTCAATTTCCTCGCACATCCTCATTCGGGAACTGAAAACGTTTTATTGCTGTTTTTACATAAACTCCACATAAAAATAATTTATCGACGATGTGGAAAATGTGAGCCAGAGAAAATATTATACTGAAGATTCAAATTTGAACGAGTCTTTCTAGCAACCGACACCATTCGAATAATTGAAGTGTGTTGAAGAGCTTCATTTCAATGTAACAATATGTTTATTTGGGCAAAAATACTAAAAACATTTATATTGCAAGAGCAGCAGACAGGCAGACGGCCCACTTGATGGAAAGAGGTTACCATCGCCTATGGATATTTGCAACACCAAAGGTGCTACAAATGCGCTGCTACTCTCTTAAGGGAGACTAGAAGCTGTTCACTAATCCCGGAACACAACTCGAAGTTGTTATGGCGACATACTTTAGACCAGGGGTGGTAGCCATCCAGTCGGGCAAATACCCTACCACCTGGCTGTGGGTTGTTTTGTCGCCTCTTACGACAGGCCGCCCGGCCGCAGATAATTGTGTATTCTTTTTCCGTCCCTGCACGGATAAAAATATGTACTGTATATTAATAATAATACTACATATGTAGATTTATTTAATTGGGCCAGTTTAAGGAATCTTAAACTATAGTAAATATAGGGACTTATTCTTGGTTATGGGGTCCACAGTGCTTGTTGTCCATATAAATGATTTTTGACGTGGCATAGCCATGCTGGAGATATCTTGAGTACAGTTTGAGATGGCTCTATATACTAGGCTCTCACAGAACGTCGACGTGAAATCGTTAGCCTTAAGCTAAACTGTGTTTTGTTCGGTAAGTAAGAGTTCTGGCTACTCCTTCCCATCCCCTCTATTCCATTTTGGCAACGCGTTGGCATTTTTAATGAGCATCACGTGGTATAGTAAAAAATCGGGGCAGCAGAAGACTGTGAACTTAAATCTATAAACTCATTTATTCGTAACTATGTTACATGTCAGGGTTATATATAGGAATATTATTGCAAAATCTTTAGTTATTAAGATTGACATTATTTGTCGTCAATCTTTATAATCCATAAATTCCTTCAAGCTATAGAAGGTGTGCTCGATTAGCCACTTCTTTAGCCGATAAGTAAATGCATTTAAACTGCCGGAAAGTGTGACTTTGTCCGGTAGTTTATTATATATAATCGGACCCATAACATGCGTTAGCGTGTTAGATTTTTCCAATCGCCTCGGCAACGGTGCAATCCTATCTCTATTCCGAGTCCGATGTGAATGTATGTCGCTATGCTTTGCATACATAGACTCATTGACCCTGACGTATAGGGCTATTTGAAGTACTAATATATACGGTAGGGTGAGAATTCTTAACGTTTTGAAATTGGGTCTGGGTGATTCCCTATTAGGTAAACCTAGAATAGCATGCACGGCCCTTTTCTGCATGCGAAAGGCGCGCTCCCACAGCTCGGTCTATATATACGTAAAGCAAAAACTTTATACCCCTTTTTACGAAAATCGCGCAGAAGGAGGAGTATGAAATTTCTCACACTTATAGTTTGTATAGAGAAGAAACGACAAATGCTTTTTTTTTTTATTGAGCATAAAAAATACATTAAATCAATAAGAAAACATTACACACGCTACCGTGTATTTGACACACACGCGTATATACTCTTTTGTTTATTGTTCAAGTCAAATTATCAGTGTAACCTTGGCGAAGTCTGTGATTACAGAAGTATTATAGTCTTTGACATTAATTATTATGGTCGAATTTTAACCACGGGCGACAACTAGTAATAATAATCAGCCGCAAAACACACAGATTATGTATCCCCGAGCTAGGTTTCGCTTGTGTTGTGAGTAATATAGTACAACGGACAAAGCACGACCCCTAATACCAAGACAATAGTAAGTAACTGTAAGTTAATAATACTATGTTTCACATTTGCGAACTTTTAAGTTTACAACCTCATAATATTATTCATCTGTTTTACTTCTAAAATTATTTATTTAAGGTTATGGCTTGGCAGCTAGGCCTTTAAGCCAGATCTTAGATTACAATATACTTTCTTCATTTTCTTAAGCCTATGTGTAACTCAGCTGAACTGTAGGTTATCAACTAAAGCCACTCAACGAAGTTCTTGTGACAAGTCGAAAGGCCACATTTGACTATACAATTCACATTTCTCATAAAAACACATAATTACTTCTCAAAAACTATCAATATCATACAACTATTGTTCATTTTAGAGTAATTTTACACATTTTTAGAAAATAAAACTGCACAGCAAAACATCTCCTTTCTGTTCCCGCCAGAAACTCCTTTACTTCTAAAATAATTGGACTTCACCACAGATAACCAAGCGTATAAAAAGTATAATCACGTATATTTTATTTGCATATGTTTTATTTTTATTGTATTTTTTATTACATATAAAGTTAATTTAATTAAAACTAATAAGATAAATCACACGTATTTCACGAAAAGAAAGAGAACAAATTGATGTCGGGCTTACGAGAAATTGTCTGCATACATAAATACAAACATAACTTCACGCCAGGTCCCTTGCGGGGTAGGCACGAACAACAGAGCGCCATACAGGCTTATTCTTACACACCTCACTTGCTTCTTTGACATTCATAGCTCTTGTCATGCACGCTCGTCTGTTCTTAAGGCTCCTGACATCACCTTCTGCTAATACACTAATTGTCTGCACCTTCCCTTAATTGCCTTTACATTCATAATAAGAAAGTAAACACTTGTATTAAGTAAGCACTTGTAATTTTCCAGTGCCATAAGCTAAAAGGATCCCTTCATTAAAAAAAAAATATTCTAAGATTTACAGGTAAAGTTTTGGTAATTTTCAAAAGGTATCACATCCATTGTAAGCGATAAAAACAAATTAAGTTAAAAACATCAATCTTTTTTATTATAGATAAAGATTTATGATCACCTAATTACATTAAATGAAATAGGCCCATTAATATGCGACTATTATATAAATAAATTGTTTTGCAAGTTGTAGTATTATCACGTATAACTTAATTTCTAAGAACGTATTTTTATCTTCCACGCTTATGAATTAATACAAGATTTCTAATATTCGTAGTTACATGTTAATTTAACCCATGGTAGAATATAGATAGTAGATACTATAGTAGTAGATACGAGGGACCACAATCGCCCTGTCATTCACTTATCGCTTGAAACCTAATCTATACACATAATAAAATTGCAGAGGTCGAATTTCTGTACAATGAAAAAAATGCTAAAAACCGAGTCAGGGGGTAAGAAGTGAAATAGAACTAATTTAGATTTTTTTCAAATTTTTTGTATAGAGATACAAAAAATTTGTTTGTCTGTTTGTACCGGGTAATCTCCGAAACGACTGGACCTATTTAAATTAAATTTGTATGTATAGCTTATATCCCTGGTCAACATATAGTATACTTTTGATCCCGAAAAATTAAAGAGTTCCCGTGGGATAGTTAAAAAACCGCACCACGCGGACGAAGTCGCGGGCATCAGCTAGTATATCATAAAAACATATTTATTTTAATTCATTTGCTCAAAATTGGATAGAAGCTTATTAAGGCTTAAAAATTTTAGTTAAAAAGATATTTTAAACTAGCTGCGCCCGGGGTTTCGTCTCACGTGATGATGGAAAATTATTATATTTTAGATTTCATTCACACTATATCTTTATAAATTAAAACCTATGTGTTATTCTGATGTGTAAGCCATATTACTGTACAGTTTCATCAAAATCCATTCAGTAGTTTTTGCGTGAAAGAGTAACAAACATACATCCATACATCTATACATCGATACATCCATTCTTACAAACTTTGGCTTTTATAATATTTATAGAGGTATAGAGATTATAAAACGTCAAGCAAGAGAAGGATGATGTGTAGTACCATCTAGTCATGTAGAATTGATAAGCTTTGCTAAGTTACATTTTCTACTTTGTGTTTTACTAGACGCACTGGCATGTGGTACCGGTGTATACAGTCCCCCGCAGGTAACTTGGCAAGAGTCGCACAAGTCGTTTTTTAGGTCTATTTGGTTGTCAAGCGGGACGCAGGGAATGAGTCTACTCAACTGTCTCCTTCATACTCGTAAGCTTGAGTGCGCGCGAGAGAGACGGACAGACTTTTCACGATGCGAATGCAGTGCGACGTCACACCACGCGGTTATTCACAGATACTACACAAGCACAACGTGTATACGTGTGTTGAACATGCCATGCGGGGACTTACCCCCACTACGCTAAAACGTGGCCAAGTTGCGTGCCGCGTACATCACATATATACAAATGAAGCGCTTTTAAGTCCACCTGCAATATGCACACCGCAAAAAAAGTTTAATTCATTGCAAAGTGTGATGATAGATAGATAGATAGGTACCTACTAGGTAAGCGTGATCCATCTTAGACCATATCTCCGCCTTTCATCGCACGAGATCATGGTCAAACGCTAACTTACACTACAATAACAATTTAAGAAAATGTGTGTGTGTGTGCAGTTCACACGCAATAGTAGTGAAACAAAGTGTGACAAGTGCTGAGAGGGATTCTAAATTTCGTGAAGGGATATTTCATATATCGTTATAATATATTTAAGCTTTAAAACATGAAATTTTAAGTAACGAAAAACTTCAACCCGTTTCAAACTATATCTGTATGAGAATTGTGTTCAAATGATTAAATATAATGTATTCTATCTCATTCTTTCGCAGGCTTAGTCCTATAGATTTATGTGTTTTTCTCTTTTGAGTGTCGCTTTTTCGTTTCATCGAGTTCCAAATCATAACGACTCTAAGGAAATTTCAATTAAAAAAATAGCTTGATGATTATCTATCTAGTATTATTGATTATCTATCTGCTAGTATTATATTTCCATGCCTTAAATACAGAATAAATACAGAATATTTTCTCTTGCGTACCGTGGGGATTTGGAATGAGCTCCCAGCCGAGGTTTTCCCACAGCGCTATGATATGGAGCTTTTCAAAAAGGGTGTCATAAAATTTCTTCGAGACCGGCAGAGCCTTGGTGACTACTCTGATGTGGCAAACGTCCATAGGCGACCGTAACCGCATTCCACCAGGTGGGCCGTCAGCCTGTTCGCTGTACTCCAGCTATATAAAAAAAAGCCTAGAAAAGATCTCCTATTAATTATAGTATAGCGTAGCAGAGCTATGTAAGTCTACCTTTCATTGAAAGACTGCTTGGGCCAAAATTCACGCTGTAACGCCACGGAGCGAGCTGTTCATTAATCAAACGAAACTCATGAGAGTGTGATTGATGGCATTGAAATTGGCGGCCATTTTTGCACGCCGCTCCTTAGCCCTAATGAATTATATCTTTAATTTATAATGTTACGGTAATAAGAAGGACGATTTAACAACTATCTTGATAATAATTATTATGTAAAGTGGAGTTGTTGTAAAATAGTCCTTAACTTGACAAATTGGTTATGACATGGTTAAAACTAGTTACATCTAGTATATAACATAAATATGTAAAATGATAGATACTATTATAAAATAGTGATAAAAAATTGGATACGCCTATTCAGCCCGCGCACAATGGAAAGTCCTGTAAAGGTCCGCTTTATTGTCATGTGTCTACGGAATCATGAGAAAATAAAAATAATATAAAACATTTAAAAAATAGATCGTTCTTTTATTTTTTATTATATTAAATTTTACATGCCATAGTTCAAAAATTAGAGAGAGAACACATATCCTTCCTTTTTAGGAAAATAATATGGTAAAATTGTTTAAAAAAAAAAGAAAATGCACTTAGACAGACACGCTATTCAGGTATATATGTATCAAATTTCAAATCTGAATAATTATGTAGTTTCCAAGGTATTTATATATGTATTATATGTATTTTATCTGAAATCTCAGTCTATCTCAGACTTCCTTTTTGCCTTTAGGTGACAGAACCCTAAAATACAATAAGCTCTACAGAATCTGTGTTTACAAATACAATATCCAGTAAAGTACACATAAATATATTTCATGAGACAGCTAGCAAATGCTTTCTTATATTTCATATCGCTATTTGCATGAAGCGCACGTTTGCGCTCGGAACTGTCATTATTTGTTTTCTCTCTTGTTTGGATCTGTGCTTTGTTTTTGAAATTTTGTGAATTTTCATTTTATATTTTGAATTTGAATAATAAATAATTTATTTTACAAAAAAGAGCCGTAAGGTCAATTTACAACCTCAGCCCTCGGGAGTCTCTTAGGGAACGCTTTAAGGAAATGGGTATTATGACGGTCGCCTGCCAATATATTTTCAATAATATAATTTATATTCCTAATAATTTGAGTGGCTACAAGCAGTTTAAGGATGTTCACAATTTCAACACCAGGCATTGTAGGTAATAGACTGATATTACCATCTTTTAGATTACAAAAATTATTGTCTTCTTTCTTGGGGGTTGGTATACGCTTCTTCAATAAGATTCCGAGTGAAATGTTAGATCTGCCTTTCACTAAATTAAAAACCAAATTAAAAAGTATCTTGCTAAAAAAGGGATACTACACTATTGAAGAATATTTAAATGAAAAACTTAATTTGCAGCTCGCTCCAACCTCTTATATTGATTTTTGTACGAGTATAACGTTTTTATCTTGTTGTATTTTTAAGAATATATGGAGATATGTTGCAAAAAATAAATGAGTACGTTATGTCTTTATATTTATAATTATAATGATATTTTCTATCCTTTTATTGCGCTCTGTCTTATTGAATATGCAATGTTTGCTACAACTCCATTAATTCTTCAAAAGTCATTCTGTATAAAACTTTATAAAAAGAACTTAAATATAAATAGAACAACAAATATAAAGAAAAACATTTTTTAGCTAGACGTGTTGCTGGGGAGTTTCTTGCCGCTTCTTCTCCTTAACAGCAACAACACGTTGCGAAGCGTTGTACATAGAGTAGGAAGTAAAATTAAATTTTAACCTATATGTATGACCTTCAAAAAGTGTTCTCCAGCGGAACTTATTTTGAATAAAAACTTTTGAATTTGAATTTGAAAGGCTGATATATATTGATCTAGCTACTGACTTCAAACTAGAATCGATTAATATAAATCAGCCTTTAAACAAATATAAGATAATTTTGTCGTAGCGTGTATGATGATAAAGAACTCGGGTGTGACATGAGTTCGAATTCTGACCGGGAATCAGCGCATAGGCATTCGTTCATACTCAGGTAATGCAATCACCACATGCTTACGGGTAGGGAAAACACCGTGAACAAGCCTGCATAAAGAAATGATCAATGTGTGCATTCTACCAATCAGCCTTGAGGGGATGCCAATAGAAGTGCCATACTCAACAGAAGTGCGTTAAAAGACTAATATCGGCAGGCAACAGTGGGACTCGAGAAGAATGCCCGACTAACGTCTTGACTTTAATTACGTCACTCGATACTTTGAAACAAAAAACTACAGAGTTGTATAAGTATAACTACTACAATAAACGAATGAGACTTTCTCAGGACGTTAGGGGCGTTTTTCTTAGCCCCGTACCTTCCAGACCTACCTATAGATACATATAAATATTCAACATTCTGATGGGCACTGATTGAACCATTAAACATTTTTCCGGACTCTGTTTTTGTTGACAAACACAATTTGGTTTGTCATTAAATAACGAATGAATCTAAGCAAGCGCGCTCCATCCTAGATCGCGTCTTCACATAACATAAGGTGAGACAGTGATCAAACGCACACTTAACACGTAAAATAATCCTAGATCACTCTTACTATAATATATTTAATACTCTTCCAAATTAAACAGAAGATGTTTCTAACAGGCGAGAAGGTAAGCTGCTCTGTTACTGTACTGTACTCGCGATTTGCTTGTTAGTTGTACATTGTCATCTCTTGATAGTTGCCAATTTGCCACTAGTAGCATAAAGTACCTAATACTTAGGGGTTTGAATGTGTAACTAATGTAATTTGACTCTTACCTTACATTTATATTGTAAAACGAAGGCTCGATTTACACTATATTGTTATTCAGAGTACAATCTCGTTTCGGCCTCGGTCCGATCAAATCTCGCTGTGTGTGCATTACTACTAGTTTGCTGACAGTTTGTGTTGCTTCAGTCGAATACTATTTTCGACGATCCGATCATATCTCGCTGTGTGTGCATTACTACTAGTTTGCTGACAGTTTGTGTTGCTTCAGTCGAATACTATTTTCGACGATCCGATCATATCTCGCTGTGTGTGCATTACTACTAGTTTGCTGACAGTTTGTGTTGCTTCAGTCGAATACTATTTTCGACGATCCGATCATATCTCGCTGTGTGTGCATTACTACTAGTTTGCTGACAGTTTGTGTTGCTTCAGTCGAATACTATTTTCGACGATCCGATCATATCTCGCTGTGTGTGCATTACTACTAGTTTGCTGACAGTTTGTGTTGCTTCAGTCGAATACTATTTTCGACGATCCGATCATATCTCGCTGTGTGTGCATTACTACTAGTTTGCTGACAGTTTGTGTTGCTTCAGTCGAATACTATTTTCGACGATCCGATCATATCTCGCTGTGTGTGCATTACTACTAGTTTGCTGACAGTTTGTGTTGCTTCAGTCGAATACTATTTTCGACGATCCGATCATATCTCGCTGTGTGTGCATTACTACTAGTTTGCTGACAGTTTGTGTTGCTTCAGTCGAATACTATTTTCGACGATCCGATCATATCTCGCTGTGTGTGCATTACTACTAGTTTGCTGACAGTTTGTGTTGCTTCAGTCGAATACTATTTTCGACGATCCGATCATATCTCGCTGTGTGTGCATTACTACTAGTTTGCTGACAGTTTGTGTTGCTTCAGTCGAATACTATTTTCGACGATCCGATCATATCTCGCTGTGTGTACATTACTACTAGTTTGCTGTTAGTTTGTGTTGCTTCAGTTAAATATTATTTTCAACGATCCAATCAAATATCGCTGTGTGTACAATACTGCTAGTTTACTGTTAGTTTGTGTTGCTTCAGTTGAATACTATTTTCGACGAACGAACGGTACCAGCGCTATACCGGATCGTGACTAGAGTGATAAGATAGTTCAATTATTCTGAATATTTCTTGTTTAAGTATACCTCATCGGAGCGGGAACGGATCGAGACCGGAACGAGAGTAAGCCGCGTACGACATCATAGTGTGAACCCTTTTTTTTTTTTTTTTTTTGGCCAGGGGAAATCCGTTTGAGGACTAAGCCGCGACAGGCACAGAAGCCTGGGGGATGCTCGCGACCCGGTGAGATAGTGTGGGATTCGCCAGATCGGGGGTGGCACTGGCGTGCCCGGTCAGAACCGGTGCCACGCCATTGCCACTCCCCACTTAGGGATAGCCACTAAAACCCCTGGGTGTTCCGTCCTGCGCCTTATGCCAGGGCTACGTGTATGCGGTTTTCCCAACTCCGCTACCCTGGCAGGCGTGGGCCCCGCTCACTGGGCCTCTTCCAATGCCAGGGGGCTATGCCCCCGGCCACTACTGGGTCTTTTCGGCGTGGGGTGGTCTGTTACTCGCCCCACGGGAAGAGAGATGAGCGCGCGCGGAACACTCGCGCTCTCATCTCGACGGCATGTGCGGGTGAGTGAGAACCTCTATACCCCTAGAGGCCCCACCCGCGCCGCCCGCTTACGGTGGCCGAAGGTCTAGGTCAGACCTCCGGCGTCGGCGCGTCCTCCTTTGTCGGGAGCGGAGCAGGGAATTACGCTCACGCTCCCGTTCCGCCTCCTCCTTTGCAAACATGACTTGCTCGCAGAAGGAGGAGACGGCGTCCCATCCGGTGGAGCTCCCCACCATGGTGCGTACCACGGCCGGGAGCGAGGTGTCAAATCCGGT
This sequence comes from Dendrolimus pini, assembly GCA_949752895.1. Lineage (NCBI taxonomy): Eukaryota > Metazoa > Arthropoda > Insecta > Lepidoptera > Lasiocampidae > Dendrolimus > Dendrolimus pini. The sequence goes on along the minus strand of OX457137.1, from coordinate 15,688,083 downwards.
ATGGGCGACGAGCTCTCGGCGCTGCTCTGTCCAGCCGGGACACTCCTGGAGTGTGTGCAGCGCCGTGTCCTCGTCGCCCGTGTCACAGTGATGGCACCCTGACGTTGCCTCGCGGCCGAGGTGACACAGGTACCTTCCGAAGCAACCATGCCCCGTCAGGACCTGTGTCAGCCTGAAGGTCAGGGTGCCGTGACTTCGTCCTAGCCATTCATGCAGGACGGGCCGCACCGCCTCAATGGTGGCGGGGCCCGCGCTGGGGCGTCGTAGGCGGTCTTCCCAGACCCCCACGGCTACCTGGCGGAGCTCCGACTGGCACGCCTCGATCTCGCGAGGCGTGGGTCTGGTGCCCCTGGCCAGGGCTTCTTTGCGCCATACGTACAATGACGCCAGGACCCTGGCTTCCAGGTCCCATGGGGGGGATCCGGCGAGTAGCGAGGCCACTTCAAAGGACACCGTACGGTATCCTCTTATTGCCCTGACGGCCAATATGCGTTCCGCTTGACGCAATAGCGCCGCGTTTTTGGCCGTCAGGCGGTCCGACCAAATTGGGGCCCCATACAGGGCCATCGAACGTACGATGCCTTCGAAGAGTTTGCGGCACGTGGCGTTAGGCCCCCCGACATTTGGGAGCAAGCGCGACAGCGCACCGGCTGCCCCCTTGAGTCTGGGGAGCAGCTGCCGAAAGTGTGCCGAAAAATCCCACCGGCCATCGAGGACCAATCCCAGATACTTCATGGTCTCCCCGATGCCGATGCGGATGCCTCCTACAACGATGCTACTGTCTGGAGGTGGGCGTTTACGAGGACCGTGAAACATCACAGCTTCGGTCTTCTGCAACGCCACCTCCAGACCAAGACGCCGGATCCTGCCTACTATTGTTGACACCCCAGCCGTGCCTAGAAGGCACGCCTGCCTATGGGTCCTCCCGCGCGCGGCGATCAGCGTGTCGTCTGCGTAACATACGACGCTGACGCCCGGGAGGACCCGACACCTCAAAGTCCAGTCGTAGGCAATGTTCCACAAGAGGGGACCCAGAACCGACCCCTGTGGAACACCGCACACCATGGCTCGCCGATTCCAGCCCTCGTGGACCGGGTAAGTGACAGCTCGACTATTTAAATATGCCCCGACTATACGGCGGAGGTAGGTCGGCACCCCGAAATATCGGAGTGCCTCCATGATGCATGCCCAGGGCAAGGAATTGAACGCATTGGCGATGTCCAAACTCACCGCCAACAAAACCTCGCCCTGGGAGACTGCGTCCTCCGCCAGGCTTTTCAAGCGCATGATCGCGTCGATCGTGGAGCGCCCCGTGCGTAAACCAAACTGGTTGTCCGCCAAGTCCGGCCCAGTCGTCGTTATCATAGTGTGAACCCAACTTAACCGACCCCATCACTACGTTCCTAAGAAATTTTGACTTAATATTCATATTATCCGAATCCTGTAACATAAAGAAATAAAACATATATCTAATGTTAAGATAAAATTGCTTTAATATTTTAGACACTTTCATTGAAATAGTATGTTGGCCTCATTCGACATAAACTTTTAGACAGAGATAAAAACTCTAAAACCAGTGGTTTATTTGGACATTGTATAAATTTTCTCTCAAATGTTGAAATTTATATCGAAATCAAATTATTTATTCATTAAATTATGTAGATTACGTTTCAATATTCAAACAAACGTTAATTTAATATTGCTGAGATTGCTATTACATATTAATATAGGCTGATAATGTCTCGTGGTCTGTGGGTGAGAAGAGACACATTGTAGGGGAAAAAGAAGACTAAATTCATTAAATTCACTTAATTGTATATGCTCATCTTCCTTGACGCCATTAAACTTCTTTCTCCGCTTTCCTGCCTCATTTGCCAACCTCGTCTTTGTCTGATCCCTCTTTTTCCTCCTATCCTCTTTATTCCACCCTAAAGGCTGGCAACGCGTTGGTTTCGCCCCTGGTATGGTAAACGTATATATGAGATGGTAACCACTTTCCATGAGCTCGGCCGTCTGCCTGTTTGCCAGCTTTTAAATATTAAAAGTCTTGAATCCTGTACTATCTTGAAACTAGAAAATAATCGTCTCGTAAAAAATACATAACTTCTACTTCGAATTCTAACTAATAAATTACGTAACATCGTCACGGTTAATAATCCTTGACGATTTTCTTTCAACTACTCTCCATGGCAAAAACAGAGACGAGCTACAATCTTCAGGTTTCGTCGAAATTATTCCGCTGTCAATGTGACTTATGTGAGCTGAACGCCAATCTGAAGATAAATGTGCCTCCTATTGCCCCTGAAATCGGTTCCCAAACTTTGACAAAAATTCGGGAGCCATAAAAACAAATTGCTTTCACAACTTTTGTGTGTATATAAATTAATTCATCACAGATCTGACATATATACGACTATATTTACGAATTTTGTTAGCAGTTCAATATTACATAATATTTATCTACTTATGTACATAAGAAATAATTTCTGATTTGATAAAACACTGTACTAGTAGCGCAAAGATTTGATAACACAAATATTTTCATGATATCGTTACGAGCTACAGGACTCCAATTAAAATGCCGTTGGAATTACTATAGAATTTATTAAAACTATACAAACACGTATAGCACAGGTACAAATATAACTGGTCATAACCAGTACAAACTGCACGATCTGCACACTTGCGGCCATAAACAAGTCCAATAACAATAGGCTATTGTCTAATTGCAAATTTAAGCACAAATCACTAAGCACAAAGTAAACAAAAGAAGTCCATATGCGGGAAAGGTAATAAACCAGGTGTGCGTTCACTTTGTCGGCATGTAACAATATAAATATGTGTGAGGTTCATTGAAATGTAATTTTCAAGAGATGTTTTCAATGTCACTTTGATGATGCGTCTTGTGTAAAGAAGTGGGGTTGGCCGTATCGGGTTTATAAGGAAGAAAATATTATATAACCTCTTCAAAAGAAATGGTCGCCAGCGCACCAAGTTTGCGACGAATCGCTAATCATTGCCAACAAAGTGAATTATAATGTAATCAGTGTTAATGTCAAGAGAGATAATTGTTTTTGAATATTCACAATAGATGTTAATTTGATGAATATACCCACATATTCATGCCATGCCATGATGAATTCTGTTAGTACTGAGTTTAGTACTTATGTATGTAATACATATAATTTTTTGAAGTCATAACTTCTTATGGAAGGGTAAACCGCTTCGTTACGTAATGCGTTATGGCGCCAGTCTGTCTGGTTTCCCTTTCTCTCACGCATGCGGCAGCGCTAGGCAGGAGGCTCCGCCTCTCTCACTCTAACCCACGCGCTATATATATAAAATTTAAGTAATAACCAATGCTTTTCTCAAGTTAAACAATTTCGATATTAAGTTGTTCAACTTAGATTAGTTTAAGTTATCACTTCTGTCGGGCGTCCCGAGACGCATACTTTTTTTTAAAGACATACTTGTTCAGAAAGAGAAGCTTTGTGATTATTACTATTCTTGCATGTTTTGTATTTATTTGATTGTTCGGAACACTAAGGGCGCGTTCCCACTATGTCGTAACGGTTAATTTATCGTTGAACGACTGTCGTCTCTAGCTGTTACCATTATAACGATTGTTTGTCGTCAAAAAATGTTATCGTTTAGCGACTATCGTATCTAGCTGTTCCCATTAAATCGCGACGACATTTTATCGTTTTACGGCTGTCGCTTTGTCGTTTACACATCATTAGCAATCTACAAATCTACAGTCGCGAGGTGGAAGGGAAAAGACGTGTAAACGATGAGACGATATTTTTATCGTGGCTACGATAGATTTGCCGTCACGATTTAGTCGTAACTAGCCGTCCCCACTGTCATGACAATCTGTCGTCACTGCAAAAAATGTTGTAGACGACAGTAAATCGTGTCGTTCTATATGTGAACACCTCCATTTAAACATATAAGCCACGACGATTATCTGTCGTCACGACAAAGTGGGGTAAAAACTACTAGGCCGATTTAGATGCGGTCTTCGATGACCGATAGCAAATTTCCGGATTTAAAATCTGCAGTACTTTATCTCCTGAGAGTCCTACGAGTATTTTCTCGGGAATGTTTTAAAGTGGCTAGCTCGATAAAAACATATAACTGTGTATACATTAAGTGACATAACTTATCCCGAGTTTTTACGAAAATTTCCGAGATTCATATATTTCCATACTAAAAAATCCATTATCCTGCTAAAAATAACTTGATTTTATATCTAACAAAATAACTGTAATCTTTCTTACCTGTCCAACGTGGATAAACTTGTGGGCAAATGCTGGTTTGGCATATAACTTGATCGATTAAGACGGACTTATCTTTTGAATATCTGCTTTGTATAGCTGACAATAAACGAAAAGACCTTGCAAATTGAATAAGATGGATACCTTGGCAAGATCCCAAAAGCAGATATTAATAAATCAATTGGAAGAGAGTAACAAAGTAACGACGGTTATTGAGGTTACCAGGTACATAATATTTGGAACTTGATTAAATAGCGAAAACTTTGATACCCACTGACAATTTCAAATCGCACGTCGCTTGGGAACTTGCTTGGTCAGGACTCTGGGCTTTGCATGTGTCAGACCCGTCCTCTTGCAAGAACTTATCTTTTACTTAATGGTGATTTACATTTGGTTGACTTTCGTCCGAAAGTACTTATGTAAATTTATTTGAATGTGTTTGATATTGAAGATGAAATATGTTTAAGTTAGTTTAGAATGCCAGGTTGTAGGGTATTTGCCCGTCTGGATGGTTTGGTCCTCCCTTCGTCTAGAATATGCCGCCATAACAACCTTGAGTTCTGTTCCGGCATTAATGGCCAGGTTCCAGTCTGCCTTTAAAGAGCGGCAGCACATTACTAGCACCTTGGTGTTGCAAATATTCATTGGAGATGATAGTCGCTTTCCATCAAGTGCGCCTACAGCCTGTACTTTAGTAAAAAAATAAATATATAAAAGTTTTTGACTGATTATTCAAAAAGCAAAAGAAAAATTACCTGTGGCCCAATACTTATGTATAAGATTTAGAGCTTTTTTCCAATATTCTTCTTCCATAGTGATAGTATAAAAGTATGGACATTGACTAAATACTTTACGGATCTTTATTATTTTTTTTTAATTTAATAATAATAATATAACTACAGTTTATTTGTTATAAGCTCTTACACGCTAAATTAGTATTATATATCATCTATTGTTACAGGAGTATTTTTTATGGTTAGTAACTATTTTCACTTATTTTATGTTAGTAATTTAATACTCTTAAATTTATATTGCATTTATTAATAATAAGCTACGTTATAAATAAATTAACATAAGCTATGTAACAAAAGTGCCCAAAAGGCTGGCTTGCTGCATTGCCAGGCCAATTATGGCAATGTTAACTCGTTACGCGAAATACCTATCAGCTTTCTAATCACGAATCAAAGTTTTGTAAGAAACTCTCTGTAGAAACCCCTTGCCGATGAATCCCAGGGACCTAAAGTTTCAACTCCAAAAGGCACAAATACAATTAACAAGTAACCTCTTCCTAGGGTTCCATATTTGCGCCGTTTGAGATCTTCAGCTGTTGAAACAGCGCTGTCAGCTCCTGACGGTGCCAGAGCGCCAACGTGGCTCACGTCCCACACAAGCGGCGGTCCCCTCTCCAAGGAATACGCGACAATCCGTCCGACCTATTACCATCGTTGCGCACCAAGCCATGTGGCTTTTAGATGGTCAGTACGCCGACGCTGACAAGTGCACGGCGTATGATGTCATTAAGGCTGGCATAGCGAGATCTTCAGCCAACACTATTTAAACAAATGATTTGATTTGATATATTTATAGATAGATAGATAACGCTTTATTGTACACCATTACAGAAAACAAAAATGAACTTATAGCCTAAAAATATTCTATATGTGCACAATGGGCGGTCTTATCGCTAAGAAGAGATCTCTTCCAGACAACCCGAGGCAGGAATAAAAACATATTAAATTGGTCAAAGGTGGTATACATAAATATTAGAGGATATGCAGCTAATTACATAAATTTTATACTAAATAGACATATATAAATACTCCTATTGATATTACATACATAAATATATACATACATAAATATATAGATACATATATTATTATATATACACATACATATATTATTATATATACACATACATAAACATACGTAGAAATATCAGACATCACTAAGTTGTAGGTAGTGTTTTTTTGTCATATTCTTAAATATTGTTAGAGATTTAGCTTGTCTAACAGTAACAGGTAACTCATTCCAGAGTCGAATAGCCTGTACAGTAAAAGAATTGTTGAAAAAAGATGAATAATGTTTGGGAGTATTAAGTCTGAGATTCATAGAAGGTCATAAATTATGAGAGGAAGAGATGAATTCAATGCGTTCTTTGAGATAATACGGGGTTGTGGGGATAAACAATACACTGTACAGGAGTGAAAGAATATGAGTATTCCGGCGAAAGCGAATTGGCAACCACTTGAGTTTTTTACGAAATTCAGAAACGTGGTCATATTTGCGTAACCCAAATATGAACCTTATACAAAAATTTTGGAGGCGCTCAAGCTTATTAAGTTGCTCTTGAGTCAAATCAATATAGCTGGCGTCAGCATAATCAAGAATGGGGAGTAGTAAGGACTCTGCAAGCTTAACTTTGGTGGCTATGGGCAGGAAGTTTTTCAACCTCCCAAGGGATTTCGAAGAGAGGAAGAGACTTCGACTCAATTCGGTTATGTGAGGTCGCCAAGATAGCTCCCTATCAAATATGACACCTAGATTTTTTACTCTTTCACTGACAGGGATACATGTACCATTAAATACGAAATTTGGTAAGCAGGTCCAGTCAATTCTACACAGCATCCGTGAACTACCTATGATAATTAGCTGTGTTTTCTCGGGATTTACTTGTAGTCCATATGATTTACTCCATTGTGCTATGTGATCGAAGTCAGAGTTTATTGTTAAGACTGCATCTTGTAATTTCGCAACAGGTGATTGTGTATAGATTTGTAAAGCTTCTGCATAGAGATGATAGGAAGAAGTAAGTTTATTGGAGATTGAATTTATAAAAATCGTGAATAGTAAGGGAGATAAAACGCCGCCCTGAGGAACGCCAGCAGAGAGATCACGCCATGGCGAATAGTCATCATCGACTCGAATCCGCTGCCGGCGACCATACAGGTAACTATGAAACCAATCGATTACTGTAAGAGATATGTTAATAGAGCTTAGAACCCTAAGCAACAATTCAAAATTGACATTGTTGAAGGCACTGCTGAAATCAAGCAGCGATAAAACAGTCAGCAGACCGTTATCCATGCCATGCCGGATGTCATCAGTGATTTGGACGAGAGCTGTGGTTGTACTATGGCTAGGACGGAAACCGGATTGATTTAAATTAAAAGGGAATTACGGTTCAGAAAGAAACTTAACTGCTGATGCACTAGACGTTCAAGGACTTTAGAAAGGAACGGGAGTATAGAAATAGGACGAAAATGAGAAATTAAGGTAGGATTTGGTTTTTTTGAAAGAGGAATGACCTGGGCCTCCTTCCAGGCAGTAGGAAATACACCAGAGGTAATAGAAGCATTAAGGATATGAGTAAGGATAGGATTAATAACATCCAGTATGGGTAAGACCATATTGCGACTGATGCCATCGCTGCCGACAGCATTAGATGTAATGGATTTTGCTGCTTTTTTGACATCACTATCAGTGAATCGACTAAGAAGAAAAGGAGAATGTTGGGGTGTTGGCATAGAAGTGATTTTGTTTAAAGTGTCAGACTTAGTTACTATGTCAAAGTCAGAAGTGGTTGTGAAATGTCGATTTAAATCATCGTGGTTGAATATTTTTGAAATTTGATAATCTGCTTGTTTGCCAACTCCCAGAGTACGAAGAAATTTCCAAACTTTGGCTGGATTATCGTTTTCAACTGATTCATGAATGTAACGGCGTTGAGCGTCCCTACACATCCTATTGCAGCGATTACGAATCTTGACAAAAGCCGTTTTGTTTTCCTCTGTTGGTTTCATTTTTATAGTAATATTATAAAGATTTAATTGTTTTTGTTTGTTTGGTTTCTTTGCATTGAATAGGCTCCGAAACTACTGAACCGATTTGAAAAATCCTTTCACTGTTGTCAAGCTATACCATGCCCGAGTGACTTAAGATATATTGTATTTTTTTCAAATATAGGGATCCTTACTAAAACTCCAAACCCAAAGGTGTAAAAAAATACCTAAAATATGCTTTATTACATCGCGTGCACTGCGAATTTTTTTGATGACAGAATAAAAAATGTACTACGAGTAATGTACGACTTTGCAGAACATATCATTATATACAAAAAGTGTCGGGACAGCATATGTCTAACTATTGTAGTTATGCCACAATAATTGTCCTTTTATTTTAAAAACTTAGTTGAAATGCCGCCGCTAGAAACGGCTCTTTATTCGTATCTTGGTATTCATCCTTAACAAAATAAATTCATATTCACTTCATATTCAAGACTACTTCAATACCTTTATATAACGTTTTGAATTGTTCAATTCGAACATTCCATTCGAAAGATATCATGAGTTTAAAAATGTAAGTATTAGAAAAAAGTTGCGTGGTCGCCGCTCACCCTGCTTGACTAGCTAGGCAGCACCTTTTGCGATGTAGGCGTCAATGGGGTACGGGTTGTACGGGAGGGAAGGGGAGTCAATGTCAAGAAATAAAGTTAGTCTCCCTACGCAACGTTCTCTTAGTAGGTAATTAAACTCAACAAAACAGTTATTTTTAGATACCCGTGCGAAGCCGGGGCGGACCGCTAGTTATATATATACTTTACGGGTTGATTGTATAAAATTTATCTCCCTAAAATATCTGCCAGTTCCATCAATTTCCAATCTTACTCAGTTTACCAACAAATAGAAATCTGTAACAAACGGTATTATACAGTGAAAATAGAAAACGCACAGAATAAAGAAATTGAAAACCTGTTATTTACATAAAGCCTACAACGGCTTTTATTCTTTGTCAGAGATCAAAGGGTAGTAAAAAATCTGTTCGAACAAAATTCATTTGAAATAGTACGTCCTGCTATCTAAAACTAAAGGTAAAAAATCCCGAGTGCTATCGCTTCGATCAATTTCGGTGTTTCCGTCGCACGAAGAGGCGGGTTCGGGCCATTGTGCAAAAAGAAATGAGCAACGGGCTTGTCAAATCAAAAAATGTTATAAAAATTGCTTCGTTACATTGGAGTGTTATTCACCCTATTTTAGATACTAGGATTTTGCCCGAGTGAAAATCCCTAGACAGTACTTCTTTGTTACGTACATATAAATTTAATTAGGTGTTTTACCTACTTTACTGTTTCTGGTTACTTCACTACTATTATTTGTAAAAGCTATTGAAGTATTTGATATTGTTGTACTTTTATGATCCTGGCAACACTATGATGTAATTGCTCTTTTTAGCAATGTTGTAATATTATTATTTTGTAGGGTAGTTTCATAGTATTTTTGTATAAAAAGGCGGTGTGGCGTGTAGACGGGGTTCATTTGCTTACTGTGTAGTAAAGGGGAAACTCTGCCCAAATAGTTAATATTAGGTATATTTGGTACTTTCTTGCCCAAATCTCTGCAAGGCTGTTTACACATATTTCAGATCAAAGGTTATTTTCGGCAGGGTAATGGATTTTTAGTATAAAAATACATAAATCACGAAAACTAGCGTAAAAGCTCGGGATAAATAATGTGAGTAAAGGCACAACTACAACTGTTCTGCTAAAGATTTTATCGATCAGTGAAATTTTCAATTCAGATTTATTTTCGATCTGGCCACTTTAAGCGTCTCCCAAGAAAATTCCCACAGGATTATCAGGATATAAAGTAGTGTATATTTTAAGTCCGGGAATTTGCTATCGATAATCAAAAATAACATAGAAATCGGACCAATAGTTTTTAAATAATACCCAAATAAATAGACAAACACAAAAAAAATAGAAACAAAAGAATATACTTTCTCAACCACTTCTGACTTTCTCAACCACTTCTGACTTTGATGTAGTAATAAAGTCTGAAACTTTGAAAAGAATCTCGTCCAAGCCAACACCCAAGCATTCTCCTTTTCTTTTTAGTCGATTTACTGACAGTGATGTTAAGAAAGCTGTAAAATCCATCACATCTAATGCTGTCGGCAGTGATAGCATTAGTCGCAACATGATCCTACCCATACTGGATGTCATTAATCCTACCCTTACCCATATCCTTAATACATCCATAACCTCCTGTGTATTCCCAGCTGCCTGGAAGGAAGCCCAGGTTACTCCACTACCAAAAAAACCCAATCCCGCTTCCTTTTCTCAATTTCGTCCTATTTCCATACTTCCTCTCCTTTCCAAAGTCCTCGAACGCTTAGTTCATCAGCAGCTAAGTGTTTTCCTGAACCGTAATTCCCTTTTGAATCCTTACCAGTCTGGTTTTCGTCCTGGCCACAGCACCACCACAGCCCTCATTAAAATCACAGATGACATCCGGCATGGCATGGACAATGGCTTGCTAACTGTGCTATCGCTGCTCGATTTCAGCAGTGCTTTTAATAATGTTGACTTTGAAGTGTTACTCGGCATCCTACGCTCTATTAACATATCTCCTGAAGTAATCGACTGGTTTCATAGTTACCTGTATGGACGCCGGCAGCGCATTCGAGTTGATGACGACTATTCGTCGTGGTGTGATCTCTCTGCCGGTGTTCCACAGGGCGGCGTACTATCTCCTTTATTATTCGCTGTTTTTATAAACTCAATTTCCAATGAACTTACTTCATCCTATCACCTCTATGCAGACGATCTGCAAATTTACACGCAGGAACCGGTTGCTACACTAAATTAAGCAGTCGCAACGATAAACTCTGACTTTGACCGCATACTACAATGGAGTAAATCGAATGGACTTCTTGTTAATCCTGAGAAAACTCAAGTAATTATCATCGGTAGCTCGCGGATGCTGTGTAAAGTTGACTGGACCGTTATGCCAAGTTTTCTTTTTGATGGGAAACTTATCCCTATCAGTGATAAGGTCAGAAACCTTGGAGTTATATTTGATAGTGAGCTGTCCTGGAGACCCCATATAACGGAGTTGAGTCGGCGGTTGTTTCTCTCCTCCAGATCACTCTGGCGGCTGAAAAACTTCCTGCCCATCGCCACCAAAATTAAGCTAGCAGAGTCACTACTTTTGCCCATACTTGATTATGCCGACGCCAGCTACCTAGATTTAACTCAAGAACAGCTTAATAAACTTGAGCGACTCCAAAACTTTTCCATAAGGTTCATATTTGGGTTACGCAAGTATGACCACGTTTCTGAATTTCGAAAAAAGCTCAAGTGGCTGCCAATCCGTATTCGCCGGAATACTCATATTCTTTCATTGCTTTACAGTATTTTATTCATCCCTACTACTCCACAGTACCTTAAAGAACGCTTCGAATTTATTTCTTGCTCTCACAATTTGCGCCCTTCCAGTCAACATAGACTTATTACTCCTATTCATAATACAACGTTCTTCAATAATTCTTTCACGGTTAAGGCTGTCCAACTTTGGAATTCATTGCCTGTTGCTGTCAGACAAGCAAAATCCGTAATAATATTTAAGAACTTAGTCAGAAAATTCTATCTGCAATATAATGATATGTAATTTTATGTAATTAGTATATATTATATTGCATATAGCTATATGTTTATTATGTTTAAATAGCTGCATATTATCGCCATATATTATATATGTATATAACTTATGTGTATATTTGTATATATAGTATAGTTATATATTTATTAATAAAATTGAAGTAATCGTATAATAATTATGTATACCACCATCGCCACTTCTAATCGGAATATTCTTGCCACGGGTTGTCTGGAAGAGATCGCTTTTTAGCGATAAGACCGCCCTTTGTACCCTACTATAATAATACTAGTTCGTAAGTTTTTCTGTAATGGTGTACAATAAAGTGTTATCTATCTATCTATCTATCTACTTTTACAATTTTATAATATTACCTTGAAATTGATTATCCTGCAAAAATATGGAAATTTCTTCGAATAGTTCACTATCACAAGATCTAAACTTCGAGCTGTTGAATCAGCATTTCTCCTCTACTGCTAAATTCGATAGGCAATCTAAAGCTGCAACTTTAAATTAACTTTTTAATGTGTCAACTCCTGCGTATCCTTCTTTTAACTTCTGTCAATTTTCTGATTGTGATGTTAAGAAGAGCTTAATGTCTATCAGCTCTAATGCAGTCGGCAGCGACAGTATTAGCCGCAATATGATCATTCCTATATTAGACGATATCATTCATGTAATCACCCACATTCTCAATGCCTCTGTATCTTCGGGTACATTTCCTGACTCCTGGAAGGAAGCTCAAGTAATTCCATTACCTAAAAAACCCAATCCTTCTTCTTTTTCCGAATATCGTCCCATTTCCATCCTACCTTTCCTCTCTAAAGTACTGGAGCGGCTTGTACATAAACAACTCAGCGTTTTCCTTAACACCAATTCCCTTATCAATCCCTTACAATCTGGTTTCCGTCCAGGACATAGCACCACTACTGCACTGCTGAAGATATCCGTCATGGTATGGGAAATGGTCTATTGACTATATTGTCGCTGCTCGACTTCAGTAGTGCTTTCAATAACGTTGATTTTGATGTCCTTCTAGGAATCTTGAGTTCTCTTAACATATCTCCAACAGCTATTGACTGGTTTCGTAATTACCTGTTTGGACGCCGGCAACGCATTCGCATTGATGATATTTATTCATCATGGTGTGATTTGTCTGCTGGTGTTCCTCAGGGCGGCATTTTATCACCTCTCTTATTTGCTATCTTCATTAACTCAATTTCCAATAACCTTTCTTCGTCATACCACCATATGCAGATGATTTGCAGATCTATACACAATGCAATTCTAGTAATATTTGTAAAGCTATCCACACAATTAATAAGGATTTCACTAAAATTCTCGACTGGAGTAAAGCGAATGGTCTAATGGTGAACCCAAATAAAACAAATGTTATTATAATCGGTAGTTGTAGGCTTGTTTCCAGAATTGATTGGCCACCACTTCCCCGTGTCGTATTTGACAATGTAGATATACAAATCAGTGAAACTGTGAAGAATCTAGGAGTTGTCATTGACATAGAACTGTCTTGGCGGCCACATTTAACTGAAATCAGTAGGAAACTTTTCGCGTCATCCGCTTCGCTCAGGAGATTGAAGAATTTCCTACCTACTGCTACTAAGGTTATGCTTGCACAAGCCTTGCTTCTCCCTTCACTTGATTATGCAGATGCCTGCTATCTAGACATAACCAAGAAACAACTAGATAAGCTAGAACGCCTTCAAAATGTTTGTATCCACTTCATATTTCGTTTGCGTAAATATGACCATGTCTCCGAATTTCGTGATAAGCTTAAATGGTTACCTATTCGCTTTCGCCGGAATGTTCACCTACTCTCACTTTTACACAATATCCTTTACAATCCCTGTCCTCCCCAATATTTAAAGGAACTTTTTAGTTTTCTCCACCAA